>CM062820.1:304478708-305781208 GCA_031772625.1 Pinus tabuliformis | reverse complement strand
GGGGCTAAAAGAAGGGTAACCAAAGGTGCCATATTGTTCAGTTGAAACAGGAAAGCAACATGTAAAATTTAATTTAAATATATTTCCATTCGGATCTTACGATATGTTGATTGGGATGGATTAGTTTGAGGGACATTGGTATTTAGTAAACTGAAATTGAAAATCTATTTTTGAAGATGGATCTAGGAAAGAGATTCAAGAAGTCAAGTAGCCAATAAGACTACGCCCCATTACAATGTCCCAGTTAGGAAAATTTGTGAGGAAGGAATGTCTGATATATGTTGTTCAAGTAAGGTATTCTAACACCAAGGATAAGATTGTTACCTTGGAAAACATCCTAGTGATCCATGATTTTCTGGATGTTTTCCCTAAGAATATACCAGGGCTGCCCCCAAAATGGGATATTGACTTCACCATAGAAATAGTCCCTGAAGCGGTTATGATGTCAAAGGGTCTGTATTGCATGAGTGTACCCGAGCTAATTGAGCTCAAAATGTAGTTACAAGAACTATTAGATAAAGGGTACATTCACCCAAGTGTATCGCCTTGGGGAGCCCCAGTGTTGTTTGTGAACCTTAAGAATATGCATTGATTATAAGCAGCTAAACAAATTAACTATTAAGAATAAGTACCCACTACCTTGATTTAATGATATTTTCGAGCAAGTTAAAGGTGCCATGATTTTCTTTAAGATCGATCTATGATCAGGATATCATTGAATCCATCTAAAGGAGGAAGACATTTATAAGACAACATTTAGAACCCATTACAAACAATATGAGTTTTTTGTTTAACCTTTTGGGATAACCAATGCACCAACAACATTTATGAGCTTAATGCATTGCATCTTCCACCCATATCTAGATAAATTTGTGTTAACATACAGATATGATATTTTGGTCTACTCCAAGAATCTAGAACTACACAAAAACATCTACGGACATTGTTCAAGTCCTGCGGGAACATCAGCTGTATGCTAAATTTAGCAAGTGTGACTTTTACAAGGATCACATTCAATATCTAGGGCATGTCATACCAGCCCAACCGATAGGAGTTAACCTTGAAAAAATTAAAAGCATTATGGAGTGGCATGTTCCTAAAAATTTCGTGGAGATATGGTCCTTCATGGGTTCGATATGGTATTATCATCATTTTATTGAGGGATTCTCTTGGTTTTCTAACCCTATTACCTCCCTGCAAATAAAATGGAATATATTTAAGTTGACAATTGACTTCCAGAGAAGATTTGAACTAAATCACTTACTAGCTACTGCTCTAGTACTGAAGATAGTTGATCCAAATAAATAATCCATGGTCTGTATCAATGCGTACCAAGAAGGGGTAGGAGGAGTGTTTATGAAAAAAGGTAAAGTAATAGCCTATGAATCCCGAAAGCTAAAGGAATGTGAGAAGAGATATTCTACTTATGATCTAGAAATAATCGTGGTAGTGCATTCTTTGAAAGTTTGGAGGCATTATTTGTTGGGTAAGAAGTTTTTACTAATGACAAATCATAATAGTTTAACAAGCTACTTTAAACAACCTCATTTAAATGCTTGACAAGAAAGATGGAATGCATTCCTTAGTGAATTTGAATTTGACACTAAACATTTAAAGGAAAAGAGAACCGAGTAGTAGATGCATTAAGTAGAAGAATGCATTGTGACTATGAGATACACTTTAATCAAATAGAATTTAATTTTACAAAATAGATTAAAGAGGTTGCCCAAAAAGACCTCGAATATTAGTTATTATGGAAACAAACCAAACAGAGTAGCAACTTAGGAAAGCGGTCCTAATATAATATTAATATGGATTATTTATTAACTTTCATAGGAAGAACCTATATCCCAAAACAAATTTCAATTAGACAACTGATTCTAGATGAATTTCATAAAATCCTTTATGCTGCTCACTCGGGTTACCAGAAATGGTTTTCGTTCATTAAAATAGATTATTTTTGGCCTACTTAAGAAGGGATATTGTTGAATACCTAGTGAAAATTTTGGAGTGACATAAGGTTAAAGTTGAACCCCAACACCTAGCTGGTTTGTTACATCCATTACCAATTCCGGAGTGGAAGTGGGATATCATAACACTTGACTTAATAACATGGATACCAAGATATAAAATACACAATGATTCATTCATGGTGATAGTTGATAAATTGAGAAAAATAGCTTATTTCATACTTGTACAATCCATTTACAATATTGTCTAGATCACTGATATTTTTTTGAAAGAGGTGTTATGGCTGCATGGCTTACCTAGAGTATTTATCTCAAATAGAGATGTAAAATTTACCTCTGCATTTTGGAATCCTCTCTTTAACAAATTGTGAAAGGAATTACATTTTAGCACTGCATACCACCCACAAACATATGGGGAGACAAAGCAAGTCAATCGAGTATTGGAGGATATCTTAAGAATGTATGTCATGCAACAACCCAACAAGTGGGAAGAATATCTACACTTTTGAGTTTTGTCTTGGAGTATCCATAGTAGAAACCATATTTTTCAATGTTTCAAATCCCAACAGGGATCCCAAAAGTTCTCACTTATATTATGTCTTTTATTTGAAGCAACATAATCACTAGAATCCTATTTTGTAGGAAGAGAAAGATCCATCAAAACTAAAACATCTAGTTACTGCATTTTTTGGATTCACCAATGAACCTTGTACTGCCCTACTGGCATAGAATCACAATGTTTTGTAGGTTTGTTCTATTTTAAATCCCTTAATTGTAGAAATCACCTTTTACCCTTTTGGCTTCTCTAGTGATCTTGTATTCATGGATGACCTGTGATAGTTTGCAAAAAAATTGGGAGAGGAATAGAAAAACATGACCAACGAAGAGAGAGATTCATATGAGTAGTTACTTTCTCTTACTTTGTAGAATTAAGTTGTAGGAATTGAGGAAAATGAATTAAGTTGTAGGAAAATAAATCTGGGACTAGCAGCATTGTGTGGTAGACAAAAGATAGATAATATGACATGACACACTTGGGGTAATGTGTGTCAACACTTTGTGCTCATGCATAGGTTGTTAGCATTCGTCTTACCTTGTGGCCTTTATGCTAGAGAGTTTGGGGGATCTTATCCACATGAATTCAACATTATGCTCTATTTGTGGCAAGATGATCTTCCCAAATCATCTATTCCTTTAGTGTACCTTTGCACCTTTATGGGCAATTGCTAGTTTTCTAAATCATAGAGGATTCAATTTTCTAATTGTTTCATAAATCATAGAGGATATGTTTCCTGATCATAAAGGATAGGGGAGAAATTATTGCAAATGGAACTATGTACATACGCGAAACCAAAAAATCAAATGAACAATACCTAATGAATTCCAATCATTGGAATTGTGAGACATGATTGGAAATGCGGGACTTCATGTGAAGGTCTCTTTAATTCCAATCATGAGAAGTGTGGGACCTCATTGAAATGTGGGATGTCATGCTAAGCTATTTTTAATTAATCTTCTACCTGGTGGTTTTAATTTCCCGGGGAACAGATAAATGATCCCCTCTACTATTGGCTGCTAAAGACCCTCAGTTCTACTAGAAAATCTCAACTTGACTTTCGATTTAATTATCAATGGTCAATCCTAGATGCCGAGTAGAGCGCTTTATTGGCGGATTCCTCATTTCCATGTCTGTAGTTTGATACATATTAATGTAAGTGTTTAGGTTCTATAGTTTAAAGTTAACACTATCAAAAACTAATGACTATTTATGTTTTTTTTCAATGTGATGCAGTGATAATTAGTAATAATAATTTTATGAGCATGAATATAAATTTACGACAAGGATTAGATTTATTTGGAGGTTCATTTCTATGTGATTGGTTAGATTATTTTTTTTTTAAGAAAGCGTTATAGAAATTCATCTTGTTGCAATTATTTTATATCTTGTAAGTTGAGATAAAGACTCATTGTTTTGTAATAATTATTTTTATTTAGTTTTAAAAAGAAATCTAATTTAATAACTTAAGAAATAAATTCAATTAATAAGTAGTGTAGGTTTATTGGAATTTTCCTTGCATAAGTAATAAGGAGTTAGAGGAGTCATAATAAATAATAATAATAATAATAGAGATTGATGAACATAATCTGCATTAGATTTACTATATTATTAAATAAAGAAATTATTTGAGCTTAGTATGAGATAAACGTAATGGAGTTTTATTAAATTTGTTCAATATTATTATTTTTTTAGTAAGGCTAGACGATTATTTTATATTAATAGCAAAAGAGATATATAGTTGATGTCTAGAAACTATTTGTTTGCCACATGGAAAACCATATCAATAGTTGAGTCTCAAAGTTTTAACATTGCATATTGTTGAAGCTATAAACCTATTATTTAACGTAAAAACATAACTAACAAAAATAAATTGTTAGATATTACCACTTCGAACTACACCAATGTCACTATAAAAAACAAAAATCGTAACAAAGATGCACACTAATATGATAATGTCATCTTAAGGGAGAGTCCACTTGAATTGGTGGTCATGAGTCATGGTCTTCCTCACATGGGGTAAAAATGATGCTTGCAATTTTCGTAGCCAAAACAATGACTTTGTTATGCAACTTCTCCAATTTTATTCTTAGATGTAGACCAATGTCTCTTGCTAAGTATCAGATCTCTCAATGAGAACTCTTCACATTTTTTATGCAACTAAAGATTGAGTGTTTGCATGTATACACTCTATGGAGATCAAGAAGAAGTTCCAATCTTAGGCATCAATCTCCCAATATCTCTAAAGAGCTAATCTTAGGCATCTAGCCCCTAGTATCCCTAACTACATGCTTATCGGAAATGAATCTTTCCAAATCAAATTTCCTCTTCCAACTCATAGATAGTTTTTCTAACTATGTATTGAATGACATGCACATAAGGATCCCTTCCACAGTGAACTATAATCAAGGATAAGAGGGATAAGAGCACTAATGATGAGAAAGATACCCAAAAAATAAAAACCACACATGGAATCCATAGTAATTTTATTTAATAACGTAATAAACCTATCAAACAATAATAAATTAAATTCCAATTACAAATTTAATAACATAAATTATTTCTATACATAATTAATTAAGATAACCATAATCATAATAAGTTCTTAACCATGTAATTACTTTTTTAATAAACTCCTCACATTTAGTAATACTAATTACTCTATTAACCTTAAATTAGTAATACAATGTACTTATTCCACCCTACATGACATTACGTTGATAAGACGTCTGTCATTATTACTTTATTATTTGGATTCCCACTCCTTTACAGCTAAGGATCCATGAAATATAAACAATCTTTACAAAATATATTATTGAAAAGTCGCTTTTACAAACACACAAGACAACGCCTTCTATGGCCATGATGGCCATGCGAGGTCGAAACTCACCAAAAGGAAACTTCTAGATAACGATATTGCCATTGAACGAAGAATGGACCCTATATTACGCACTTGTATTGAACTCGAAATCGAAAATTACCAAGACGGTCGAACTATTTAATTCAAAGTTCAGAAGGGGAAAGAGTCATACAATTTAACTGAAAATTGTAGAGGAACTAGTCATTTATTTTAGCTTCTCAATATGGCCGGGCTAAAATGAGTGCATCTTTTCAAATTGGCATATGGAAGACCACTCAAATTGGCATATGGGCAATTGCTAGTTTTCTAAATCATAGAGGATTCAATTTTCTCACTGTTTCATAAATCATAGAGGATATGTTTCCCGATCATAAAGGATAGGCGAGAAATTATTGCAAATGGAACTATGTACACAGGTGAAACCAGAAAATCAAATGAACAATACCTAATGAATTCCAATCATTGGAATTGTGAGACATGATTGGAAATGTGGGACTTCATGTGAAGGTCTCTTTAAATTCCAATCACGAGAAGTGTGGGACCTCATTGAAATGTGGGATGTCATGCTAAGCTCTTTTTAATTAATCTTCTACTTGGTGGTTTTAATTTCCCGGGGAACAGATAAATGATCCCCTCTACTATTGGCTGCTAAAGACCCTCAGTTCTACTAGAAAATCTCAACTTGACTTTCAATTTAATTATCAATGGTCAATCCTGGATGCCGAGTAGAGCACTTTAGTGGTGGATTCCTCATGTCCATGTCTGTAGTTTGATAGATATTAATGTAAGTGTTTAGGTTCTATAGTTTGAAGTTCAAACTATCAAAAACTAATGATTATTTAGGTTTCTTTTCAATGTGATGCAGTGATAATTAATAATAATAATTTTATGAGCATGAATATAAATTTATGATGAGGATTAGATTTATTTGGAGGTTCATTTCTATGTGATTGGTTAGATTATTTATTTTTTTAAGAAAGTGTTATAGCAATTCATCTTGTTGCAATTATTTTATATCTTGTAAATTGAGATAAAGACTCATTATTTTGTACTAATTATTTTTATTTAGTTTTAAAAAGAAATCTAATTTAATAACTTAAGAAATAAATTCAATTAATAAGTAGTGTAGGTTTATTGGAATCTTCCTTGCATAGGTAATAAGGAGTTAGAGGAGCCATAATAAATAATTATAATAATAGAGATTGATGAAGATAATATGCATTAGATTTACTATACTATTAAATAAAGAAATTATTTGAGTTTAGTATGACGTAAACGTAATGAAGTTTTATTAAATTTGTTCAATATTGTTATTTTTTTAGTAAGGCTAGACGATTATTTTATATTAATAGCAAAAGAGATATATAGTTGATGTCTAGAAACTATTTGTTTGCCACATGGAAAACCATATCAATAGTTGAGTCTCAAAATTTTAACATTGCATATTGTTGAAGCTATAAACCTATCATATAACATAAAAATATAACTAACAAAAATAGATTGTTAGATATTACCTCTTCGAACTACACCAATGTCACTATAAAAAACAAAAATCGTAACAATGATGCACACTAATATGATAATGTCATCTTGAGGAAGAGTCCACTTGAATTGGTGGTTGTGAGTCATGGTCTTCCTCACAAGGGGTAAAAATGATGCTTGCAATTTTCTTAGCCAAAACAAATACTTTGTTATGGAACTTCTCCAATTTTATCCTTAGATGTAGACCAATGTCTCTTGCTAAGTATCAGATCTCTCAATGAGAACTCTTCACATTTTTTATGCAACTAAAGATTGAGTGCTTGCATGTATACACTCTATGGAGATCAAGAAGAAGTTCCAATCTTAGGCATCAATCTCCCAATATCTCTAAAGAGCTAATCTCAAGCATCTAGCCCCTAGTATCCCTAACTACATGCTTATCGGAAATGAATCTTTCCAAATCAAATTTCCTCTTCCAACTCATAGATAGTTTGTCTAACTATGTATTGAATGACATGCACATAAAGATCCCTTCCACAGTGAACTACAATCAGGGATAAGAGGGATAAGAGCACTAACGATGAGAAAGATTAAAAAAAACCACTCATAAGAAACATGGAATCCATAATAATTTTATTTAATAACGTAATAAACCTATCAAACAATAATAAATTAAATTCCCATTACACATTTAATAAAATAAATTATTTCTATACCTAACTAATTAAGATAACCATAATCATAATAATTTCTTAACCATGTAATTACTTTGTTTAATAAACTCCTCACATTTAGTAATACTAATTACTCTATTAACCTTAAATTAGTAATACAATGTACTTATTCCACCCTACATGACATTACGTTGATAAGACGTCTGTCATTATTACTTTATTATTTGCATTCCCACTCCTTTACAGCTAAGGATCCATGAAATATAAACAATCTTTACAAAATATTTTATTGAAAAGTCCCTTTTACAAACACAAAAGACAACGCCTTTTATGGCCATGGTGGCCATGCGAGGTCGAAACTCACCAAAAGGAATCGTCTACATAACGATATTGCCATTCAACGAAGAATGGACCCTATATTACACACTTGTATTGAACTCGAAATCGAAAACTACCAAGATGGTCGAACTATTTAATTCAAAGTTCAGAAGGGGAAAGAGTCATACAATTTAACTGAAAATTGTAGAGGAACTAGTCATTTAGTTTAGCTTCTCAATATGTCTAAAATGAGTGCATCTTTTTAAATTGGCACCTGGTCTGCATCTGGAAGACCAGGTAAATTTGGTCCCTGGTCGTAACTGTTGAATTACTCCCTTGACCTTCCACGCCTCGTAAGACAGATCCCATAGCTTCTCCTCCATCAAAGCCTTTGTCCACAAATTGCACTGATCCACTATAATCTCTTCCACTTTAATCATACAACTGCCAATTACATCTGCCAACAAACTCTCTATTACATCCAACAATTCTTCTATGCTGTCGGAACGACTTTTAATGCTTTCACATAGCTTGTACAAGTTGTTCCCTGCATTTACTGCCTTCCAATCCTTGGAGTCATATCCATTATTAGTAATGCACCCACCATTTGCCTTTTCTTTCCCCAAATCTGCGAGTCCCTGAAGAGCTTCTTTGGCAGTTTCGATAGTTCTGACTTCAAACTTGTTAATAGGAAGAGGTCTGTCCAACCACTTGTGCCATTTTTTCAGACTCTGAAATATTTGGTCTGCTTGTTTGTTCACTACAGCGGCTTCCGGATCTTCATTTTCAAAAAGACTCATGATTTCCCATGCGTCAGAGCATCCCTTTATACATTCTTCCACAATCTCTCTAGCATAACCAACAGAGAATCCGTCACATTGTTGATAGAATGCAGAGAGTTCGATGATAATACTTACAAGCGAAACTGCAGTTATCTTTGCAGAGCTCTTCTCCCTGTTGAAATCCTTTTGGATCTGTAATTTTCTTTGGCTAAATCTAAGTGGATCGGTCGATCTTTGGATGGTTGTTTTTTCCAGCAAGGAAATTAGGGCCTTACAATCCTTTCCGTCGGATTCTCCTTGTCTGATCCTCGCCTTCATCTTCTCGACCATCCTTTGATTAGCTATCCATACTCCCCCAGGATTCTCCCCACGCATGTACATAAGATTGTCCAAGTATTTCACAAACTCTCTATGTTTTGTGAGCTCTACCAGTCCACCGTTGTTGTTGAAATTATAGAGCACCGAAAACTCTTTAGAAACCGCACCCATCAAAATCCTTCTCATGAAGAGATTAGAGAAAACCATCTCAGAAATCAACCAACAAGTTTTGCTCATGAGAACCAGAAGAATCTGCAGATAAAACAAGACAGACAGCAACTTGTACACCCAGAATTTCTGAAGGAACATAAGCACAAACTTATTCAAAAAGCTTGAACTATTGATTGATCCTACGTCTTTTTCCTTCAATTCTTCTTGCAGCTCAAGCGTAGCTCTTGTCCAGAAATCCTCGACACTAAAAAATAGCTTGAGAGTTAATGTCACTGAACCCATACGTCTTGGGTAGAAGACAACGGCGGTGAGCCATCTCCAGCAGATCATTGCCCATCCCATTAAGATGAAAATCCCTTGCACAACAACAGCAACGGCCGTCAACCAGTCAATTAATCCGCCGCCCAAAGGAACTATGAATGATATGTCGTTTGCCAATTGAAGTATATAAAACCCAAGGCATAACCCAACGCAAATAGTGACAAGGAAAGCTATGGAAGAAATAAGAACTGATCGGGCAATGATGTACTGAGGCTGGTGAGTCCGTGCCGTGATCCATGACCTCACCACGTGCTCCTCAACTGCTTCCCACCAAACCAACGATTTGGGGTTTCTGTTCTCTGATTCGTATAGCAGCGCTGGAATTCTCTGAGCCACTATCTTGTGAATGCTTTTGCTAGCGAAAACGGCACAGTTCAAAAGCAGGAGGAGGAGCACAATGGAAGCGAATATAATAATATGAGTAGTCAAATACAAAACAATATCAGCTTCCCAGTAATCGTTGTCACGGATCCAACCTATGGTTATTATATAGATTTCGTAAGATAGGTGAATGAGTAGACCTGTGGCGCTGATAGACAAGGCCAACATGTCACTCCACACGTTACGGTCCCTCGAGCGGGCGACGTCGGCCACCATGTTTCCCATGAACACGCACATAGCAGCCCTTCCACTGAGGACCTTCAACATGTTCTCCAAAATCTCGTCCTCCTTTTGACCTAAGGATTCAGAATCGAGTTTCTGGGAGTCTGAAATGTTCACCAGGGGCCGGCAGATCAGTCCGAGCAACTGAAGACTGAGAGCTCCCAAGACAAGAGAGTTGCAGGGAATCCAGTGGGTTTTCTTGCTCTTTGAACGCCATGCGTCCAGACCTAGCAGCAGCAATAGAGATGCCGAACCGAACGACAAGCTCAACCAACTCGCTGCATCAGCAAGTTGAGGGAGGTAAGCCAAAGGGATCATTGGCTGAGAGGGGGAAGCCATGATTTTCACTGAGAAGCACAATCACTAGCGTTTAGAGCTCAGAATCCAAAGAGTCAAGTAACGGTACACACACGGGTAATGATCTTCAAGGATGTGTAGAGTGGAGATTTATAAATATTTTTATTAGCACTCAAGGTACAGAGAGTTCCACACATATTTTACTTTTTCAATCTTATTTCTACGATGATACTGAGTTTGAGTTTTACGGGTCGACTTCGCCTACGGTCATAAAGAGGATTAAGAGCAATCTGTCGGTGATCCTTCATGTAGGTTATTGAAGGTTCCACTCACCAATAATTGATTTTGTGATTGGACCTTATCTCGAAATTTATACGACCCGGAAAACGAGTCGTAGAGATATTTATCTTTTAAAAAGTTAATATAATAATGGCATATAGCTTGAAGGAAAAAAATTAAATATTTAAAATTTGTATTAATATATTTAAAAAAATCATGAGTATTCTTAAAAGTTAAATTAAAATTGAATGAAGATATTAAAGATGTTACAATTATCAATTGAATTTTTGAAAATAGATTGATTGAAAAATTAATAAATCAATCAAAGGAGATGAACTCAGTTGTCTTTTTGGTAGATATTTCTTTGTAATTCTATTTATAAAGTTTTAACCAAGGTGATAGTTAAGAGACTAAAACCTATCTTGCCTCTCTCATTTCTCTGAAGTAGTCCAATTATGTGGAAGGGTGTTAAATTATAGATAGAATCGTGGTTGCTCATTAAGTTATTCATTATTTCTAAACCACGAAAGTGAAGGTATGATTATCAAGGATGATTTATCCAAAGTCTTTAAAGTCTTTAATGTATAAAGTTGTTATTTTCTTCACCAAATCCTTCTATCTTTTGGCTTCTTTGAAACATGGACAGCATCGATTCGTTTTCTTATTTTCCCATCTTTCTTCTAACACTTCCCCTGCATTTACCTTTAATCTGTCTAGCAACATTAGGAAAGGTGACCCTTTCACACTCCCTTTTTGTTTTGGCAGCGGATGGATGAGGAAGAGCTATCAAAATGGTGGTTTCTAATGGAAAAATCAATGGACTTAGGTTGTGTGAAGCACTTCTAACTTCCCATTAATAGTTTTTCGATGACACCATGTTAATGGGTAGACCCACAATGAAAGAAGATTCAACATTTAAAGATGTTTTGGAGGATTTCATCGAAGCCTTGGGAATAGAGATTAATCTTCACAAATCTAAAATTTTCCTTTTCAACACTCCTCCTATTGTCAAGGGTCATATTCCTAACTCTTTGGCTAAAAATGTAGAAAATATTCCAACCAAATAATTAAGAGACCCTCTTACTACCAATTCTATCAAGACCAAATCCTTTACTGATTTCATCCAATGAATCACTAAGCACTTGGACAATTGGACTTGTTGTTCTCTTAAAATATCAATTCGACTAGTGCTACTCCAATCTATCCTTCAAGCTTTCCATGGCTACCTTTTCTTATCTCTTGCAGCTCCAAATGGAGTTCTCACTCATATTCAATCTTTGCAACACTCTTTTCTTTTGGGGGGGTGCCTCTCACAAAAAGAAATTGGCACTTTTTTCTGGGATAAATTATGTCTCCCAAAGGCCAAGGGAGGGTTGGGATTGAGATACCCAAAAATATTAGGCACAATCCTTTGGGAAATGCTTTTGTGGCACTAGTTCCAAGGAGGAAGGGATCTATGGAGACAAATATGGGACCATAAATACATCGACAACATCCGACGCTCACAATGCATAAGAATGAGGTAGGTCACATTAAGCTCATCCATTTGGAACCTTCCTTTTAGAGGTAAACTTTCAATTCAAGATCATTTATTTTGGGAGGTCCGTCATTGAAAATGGCAGAGTTTTGGGATGATTTATGACATTAATTCTCCAAGCCTATCTCCCAATAATATCACTAGAACCTCTATGACAACATGATGTCAAGGAAGTCAAGTAAGTCAAGTCCCACTAGCACAACAAGTTAAGGATGGACGTCGTTAGCAAGGCGACCCATGATCAAACCTCATGGGGTGGTTATGCCATGTCCTAGGGGGAGGATACATGCTAAAAAAATCCAGTCAACTTAGGGAATATGTGGCCAAGGCTAGGCGCGATCCCTGAGTGACTTTGACGGATAAGATGCTCCTGGGTCACGGATTCTCAACACACAGGTCAAGCCTTGCGAATCATAGACAACTTGACAAACAAACAAAAAAACATGAAGTGAAGGAAATAACTGCTAATGGTGGAATATTAGAATGGAACCTTTGGAGAAACGAAACATTATTTTTGGAATATGGAAGACCAAAAAAATCACATTCCGGTGCTTAAACAATGGAATAAGCTTTAGGATATTCTTTAGCAAACACATATATCCCTCTCAAACTAACACGATAAGCTAAGAAGGGGACATGAACCTCAACGGACTTTCACAATCAACGAAGCATATATTATTGCTACAAATTAGGATCAAATCGGTTGGGTACACATTTCAATTCAAATCTAGAGACAAAATTTATGGCTTAAGGTGACATATTTCCTCTAGATTTTAGCTCATAATATAACATTAACCTAGGAATGAATAATTAGTAAGGGATTTGAAAGGATGACCATGTGTTACCTCTATCATAGTCAGTAGGAATCTAGTAAGCATCTCTTTAATTTATGCCTCTTCTCTAAAGATCTATGGCAAAGATTACAATCCCTCTTTCACCAATTAGATCATGACCATTGTATTATCTTTAAAACCATCCCCCTTTGGTTCCCCAATCCCTTTTCTTGTCCCATTCTTTATAGATCTTGGTCCCTCCTCTTGATTCCTCTTATGGATTATTTGGAAAGAGCACAATCAGAAAATTTATCGTGTGGTAAGTTCCTTGCCAAACTCTATTTCAGCTACTATTCTTTGATATATGAAGGTGACCATCCTTATACACTATTTTTTTCTTTGGAATTGGAAGCTTTAGGCATTGAAGCTATGATTCTTCATGATATCAATCTCCCTCAATTTCTTTTGTGAAATTCTCCTTCACCTAGTCATCCACCTTCCTCTTCTCCCATGCATTGAACTTTCCTACTAGTTGGGCTTCATCGAATTTAACTTCCATGGATCCTCAAAAAGAAATCCATGAACAAGAAGTCTTGGTGGTGTATTTTTCTTATAATTTGGTACAACTCTTCATATTTATGCAAATTAAATGGTCATTAATAGCAATAATGCTATTGAATTATTTACCCTCAAATTAAGATTGAGGAAATATATTAGAATTGATATCACCAAACTCTGTAGAAGGGTACTTGTTGTTGGTTATTGCCATGATTAGATAGCTCACCAATGGATCCTCACCAACCAGATTATCACCTAGTTGTAGAGTGGAGAATTTCTTGGTTACAAGAACATCACCTCTTAGGGAAATTCTAGTCATTCTTCTCTCTCATATCTAATGTCAAGGAAAAATAATTATTGATCAACTCTCTAATAAACGATGATATGACATAGTTGTGCTTATTAATATCTCTTGAGATGATCCCCATGCCTCCCAACTTGAATATGATTGCATAGAACTCACAACTGACAATTTATCCTCCATAAAGACGGTGAAAATGTGGGCAAAATTTCCTTGATGGAAGCATTTAAAGGCAGAAGGGCACAACCCACTGGAAACTTTAAATGTGTGCGTGGGATGGGTAGTCAACATGTGATCCATCTAGCCAATGTGATGGGTCCCCACATGTTAGAGGTTTTAAACTATTTTTTTTCTAGCGTGCATGCCAATGAGTATTTAATTTATTCGTGCCCAGCTTAGTTCTTGATCCTTTCCTATGAATTTGTTCAGTATGCTCCTAGGGTGGCTTGATCCACTCATTAATTAGTCACGGCCACTATTGTTTCCACCAAAAGTTATGGAATTTCCTTGCCTCCATCTGATGTTTACCTCCAATTATTCTACCCTTATACTCTCATTTCTCTCACCCTTTATATTTTTAGGGGACCATAATTCTCCATTGGTGCTAAATGTTGACTCTCTCTTGCACTATTGAAGGGTTCTCCCTCCTTTCCAGGCTACATGTAGTTCTTCTTATTGAATTACAACTACTTAATCTGATGAGGTTCTTTCTCCCCACATCAACCATGAACAAATAAAGAGTCACAAACACAAGGGAGGAGGTGGTCATAGAGGCATTGGGGGTTCACATGTTGGGTTCAAAGCCAAAGCATCATCCCACCACTTTCAAAGTCACACACCATTATAAATTCAATTTTGAGTTGCATGAGACAGAAGTTAAGGTGAGACATGACTACCAAGTAATTTCAAACGTTAAGGCTTTATACAACACAACCTCATGGATCCTAGACCCAGGGACTACTTGGAATTAATAGAATCATAATATTCACATTATGGACCTATACTAGCACCTCAAGGCTTTATTGGGAAATGTTTTGTTGGATCAAGAGATGTATGAAACTAAATCTTTAAAAAGCTAGAGAACTTAAAAAATATTCTTATAGACAATGAGGGATGCCTAGATCACATAGAATCATGTCTTCCTCCAAATCTGAGTGCCACTCCACCATGTAAGGAAGAATCTCAACCAATAGAGATGGACATGTCCTTATCATAATTAAAGTCTTTACTTATGTTAATTTTGTTTTGAGTCATGAAGCTTCAAATTGGGTTTAACTTTGTTATATTTTTAGTTTTTTTTCCACTCAGAAGGACATCTCTTAAACTCGATAAACAATCTATTTCCAGATCTAGTTTATGTTGAAGTACAATATTTTATTCTCTTTCTAGTTTCATTTCTTTAGTGGTAAATTAGAGATAGAAAGTAGTGCTAATTTTTGCACTCCTCGTGAATAGTCAATGAAAGTTTATTTTCAATATATGTATGTGTGTGTGTAACATAATTTGTTATCTATAAGCTAGGAGGAGAGTTGTATTATTATTAGCAAGGAATAATAAACATCTGACTTGTAGCCTTCCACTAGTCCATGTAACGAAATATAGCATTCTAAACTCTTATAATATAGGCAAGTGCACCTATAGGAGTTGTCTAGGCTTAGAGTTCATGGCTTGATTTTGAAATCTATGTTAGAATTAGAAATTTTCCCCTCACTTTTGATTTTTTCCTTAATGGCTGCCACATCATCTTAAATTTTCTAAAGAAGCTCTTTTCTATTGTTTCGTTTATATATATATATGATTGTTTCTATAAAGCTTTTTTAACAAAGGCTCAATAAAGTATGCTTATTGGATGATAATTATCATTGATTAGAGATAAAATTACCACTTTGTATACTTACTTGCATGACAACTATCAATGATTAGGGATAAACTTGCAACCCTAAGCATATTTGAAAAAGGAGGCCTAAAATAATGATGAGAGTTTGTCACTTGAGATAGAGAAGGCATAAAACATGATATGTCTATGCACATAAAATCACAAGCTATACAATATCTCAATTAATTAATGGAGTTCGCTATAAGTGATACTAGAATTATTATCAAATTAATTTTGTAGATTTAGCAACATAGTATAATTGCATACTAGACTCTCTATGAGTGAAAAATAACTAATAATTGGATTTCTTTCTCATCATAGTTTTATGCATACATAGGATATGCTATTTCAGACATATATGCATCAATTTATGAGAAAAATAATTAGAACGATCTAAAATACTCTTAAAATATTCTTCATCTTATTCTTTCTATTTGGATATTATGTTACATATGCTTTGATGGCATAAACTTTGCCATAAACTTTGCATATATTTGTTTCAATCTGAAAACTTGGAAATTATGTAGGAGACATATATGTTGTTTTAAATTATGATGGACCTTAATGCAACTTAATATTGTTTAGCTCTTTGTATGTATTAAATGAACTTAAAAACTAAGTATCAATTTTTTTTTCAAGAATAAGTGGTAGCAATAGAAAATAGTCGAAGTCAAGGGAAACAAAAAACAAGGTATGAAACTATATGGTCATTTTTTGTCCTAGCTACTTAATACCATAGGCATTGTCGAAAGACGTTATCATCAGTGTTAGATACCCTTTCTTGATTGTAATTTTTCTCCACTCACCTAGATCACATTGAAGGATGGTATAGATGGTTGAAAATATTAATCTAACATTTTCAATGGTATATGGAATTTCCTCTAACTCTTCGTGGTTGACGAGAAATGAATTTTTTAAGTATATATATTACTTCCCCAAAAATCAGGTCCGTCCCAAAATAATTTGAAGAGTCCCATGCATTCGAATATGTGTGTGAGTGTGTATAGGCAAGAATTTAGGTATTTCATTCGTTAAAAATTTAGATCTATTTAAGCATAAAAAAAGGGCTTCTAAGGTTTATAGCTCATGAACTGTAAGTCAAGAAGAGTTAATTTGTAGTGATTTTCTTGGGGTACATTTTTTACACATGTTTAAGGGTTTTTAGGATTGTTTTAGATTTATTTGATTATTTTCTTATGGATATGATTTCTTGGGAGGACAAAAGAAGGTAGTTGCAACTATATTTGGAGAAGATCAAGTCCTTTTAAGGGAAATTTCAGTCATTGGAAGAAGGCAACATCACTTGTATTGAGGGGACCTATCTTGAAGGTCTTTTGGAATATCTATTTGGTTAATTATTAAGGTATGATATCTAACAACATTGGACATCAAGTATTGTTGTAAATTTTTCTCTTATGTAGTTTAAGTGAGAGGGCTAATATCCCTAGTACAAGAGTCATACTTTATCTTCATTAAATAAAGGGTGATAGGATGGTGCAAGGTAAGACATTTGTAGCTCCCTTTGGGTTGAAGCCTGTAAATTAGGAGGTTGGAGGCCCCTTCCAACAAGTATTGGTAAACTAGGGGGTTGTAGCCTCCTTCAAGTTGGTATCTGTTACGGGTAAAGTCACCCTAGGGTCTTAGGTTGAGAACCCCAACAGAGCGGAGGGCTTACAACATAAAGAGGCATGCAAGAAGGCAGTCGTAATACCTAAAATAATGAAGTAGGAAGAAGAGGTATTACCCGGAGGTCCTACGTTTGAGGTCGTTCCAGTAGGTTCCAAACCCTATACTTCTTCCAATGCTTTAGAACCTGAAAATCATTCAAGAAAAGCATATACAACCACAACAATAGAAAGCATGTTCATGATATAGGTTCTTTGTAATATAAGCATGTAAGAAAATAAGAATTAACATAAGATTCCTAAGCAAATCATAACATAGATTAATGCATCATGACATTAAATATAAGGAACAAAACAACACCTCTTTATTGATGTAAACTAAAAAGTACGGAAGAACTACAACCTGAGTTGTCCGTAGGCTCCAAGAAAAACTGTCCTCCGGATCCGTCCTGCCTAGGCCTCAATAATCCTCCTTCATTGATATATGCAAGGATGTAATAAAGGGATGAAGGACATCTCGAGAAGGAAACAGAGGTTTCCTATGACTTGGGAGTGCAGAAGGCACAGGGATTTCTTCAGACTTGATCAGGGATGTAATAAACTATAATATCAATATCCAATTTTTTTCTCCCTTTAGGCCTTCCCTTAGAGGACTATTTATACTTCTAAAAATTAGTTTTTTAGTTAGGAAACAGTTGGGCTGTGGGATAGAGTAGGTGATTAATAGGTAAAATCCATAAACTCCACCCAAATTTAAGGAGATTATATATATTTTTAATGTTTTAACACATATACGTGGGTTGGGTATAGACTGACTTGCGTGTACACGTAATTTATATAGGGAAAAACAACATATGGGATTTAAAACATTGTTTTTTTGAATTTGGACCAAGTCTGGAAGGGAAGGGTTGCCCTAGGCCATAACACAGAGCATCAAATCTACCAAGGGTGGTGAATGGTGCTATAACAGAAGCCCCCTAATATATGAGGTTGGAAGGGGTACATGATGACCAAAATGTATTAAGTGTATAGAGGGAATCATGCCAAGACTTGAGAGGAGTTCACCAGAATTCAGCTTGCCAAGCCAGTGGAAGAGATCAGAAAGAAAGCTGTTGTCTGAGGCAGGCATACCCATGCTCAAATATAATAAAGCATGTCTGCATATCAAATACAAAAGCAGATCCAATATGTATACAAGTATAAAAGGACTGAAAATACATAGTGGATCATCCAATCATATCCATAGAAGTACATGTCCCAATATCACATATAAAGAATTGATCAATGATGCTAAAGTAGAAAGATGATCACTGAAGTCATAAAGCTAATCCAAAAATTACCAAGTCAAATAGTGGAACAAATGGTACTACATGCAACTCAGGTGCCGACATATAGGATTTCGCTGTAATGAACTACAACATATAAGGTGGATGGTATCACTCGCAAAAACAAGAGGGACTGTCAAGTGAACCAACAAATGGTGATGCAAACCCGAGGTCTTCACCAACCACCGTGGTACATTTCTACACAATGGGAATAAATGATATGAAGTTGACCATGAGAAATCATTTGATTATGGTCATTAATGTATAGCGTTAACAAGCATGAGACTACTCACTGATAATGATGATGAGAGCCAGGGTACCTAGTACAATCTAAGAAGTGTGAATAAATGAGCCGAAGTCAAACACTTGGAAGAATCTATCAATAAGAGACAATGATGTTTTCCCACTCTCAATAGGGAAGGAGTCTACCATTGATGACTGCAAACCCTAAGGTACTGCCAAATGGAATCTAGACCTTGTTCCCAGATAAATGAGTTGAAGTTGGTGGGAAAAGATTTGCTGGAAGGAAGGCATTAAGGAATCCTTCATCAATCCAATGCGAGTGTAACCCGTAGGCCAATAATGTGGAAGGAATCGGATGAAGAAAGATGTAGTAACCCAACCGAAGCACGTTTTTGACATACACAAGACGTAGCTAGGACATGATAGAAACCCTCTAAACCAACCAATAATGAAAGCTAACACACACGCGAGGAATCCACCAATAGGTTCAAATGGAAACCAAGGTACTACACGAATCCCAATGTGTGATAATGAAATTTGACGTCGAACACAAGGTAAACCACTTAGTCAAGGACCCATGATATTGATAGCTGTTGAGCACATGGTGACCTATCAATAACGAAAATAGGGTCAGGGTGCATCTCTAGATCTACTCTTAGAGCAATTTTTCGTAGTCGATAAGAGAAATATTCGCCAGCAAGAATTCAATGGAGACCTTCTCAAACAAGCACGAGAAAAGGACCAAATAGTTAATGTGATAGTGAACATGACTCTGACAACCAGGAATGGCCGACTGAAAATGAGTCAAGGGACACCGCAAAAAGGGCGACTCAAGTTTACTTCCCTTGAAAAAAATCATGACTCAAATGTGACAATATGGTAGAATATGATAACTTTGTATAAGTTGGTCATGGAAAAGGCATGAAAAAACTCTCCATATGATTGGAAGAGATAACCAACCGGAGGAGTGATGACTCAATAACAAGGTTAAGGCTCTCCTAAGTCAAAATAAAGAACATCCCAATGGAGGAAAGACTTAATTTTGAGTGCTTTGTTCAAGGATGACACAACTGAGTCTAGCTATCATTAATCATGGAAGTGATGTCTCGTTCCTACTCTTTTTGGAATATGTAATTTTTTGGATTTTAAGTGTAAATGAACTAAAAATCTTTCTGATGAGACAAATACTTACAAAATTATTGATCACGACACAAATGTTGGACCAGTAAGACGTAAGGGTCTACCTCGACACAGGTGTTGCAGAAAAGACGCAGAAGGAGCCCCAACAGAGACTAAGAGTAACCTCCATGATGCCTAGAGAAACTTGGTGAGGTTGACTCACCAGGTACCTATGGTGTCTATAGAAGACCTTCTAGAGGAGATGAAAAGATGCGTGGTAGGAGTACCATGCGATTGGGTGCAGCTATTTCGATGGGTGGAAAATGCCATCATTTTCTTCCATGCTACTCACCCTGAGGACCCATATATGGATGACCAGATCCTTTTTTGATAAGACATGATTATGGGCATGAGCCCTAATTTTGTAGGACATTTTTGTCCCAATTTTGTATATTATTTTGGACATAAAATTTTATCTATGTATAGATGGTTTATCATGATTATCATATATATAGAGATGATACTTTGATTATTTTTTATTTTTTAATGTGATGAATGATTTATGTGCCAATCTAATGCTTGATTAGCGATAGAATCTGCCAATGAATTTTTTGATCATGGAATATAAATAAATGTGATATAAACAAATGATCTCTGTAATAAACACACTCTCAGAAATTGGCGATATAAAGAAGGATCTCTCACACGATAGATGTTATTTAATTAAGATACCACTAGTTGTGAATCCAAGTAAACTACTAATGAATCAATACCAAGAGATATTGCCTCAGATAGTAAATTAATGACAACAGTATATTCAATGACATTATTTGAAGTGGGAATGATACATACACCTCTTGAAACCAACAACCGACCAGATGGATAATAAATCACCCAAGCCACAGAAGCAAGGTTCCAAGTGTGTCTACTAGCACCATCGGCGAACCCTAGATATATCAAATCATCCATCAATACCTACCAAAGAAGATCAAAAATATCGACATCACTATAAAACCGATAGATAGATATGCACAAAGATATAATATTTACAACCAAGAAAATGCTAGGCCAAAGCCTAAGAAAAATAATTTTTAAGATAGAGCCCATTTCTGGGCTCCACCAACTCATTTCCCTCAAAATCAATCAACTCATAAGCTCCCGTTTTCAAAACATTTTTGACAATGAATGGACCATACCACATATATTTAAAATTTCTGACCCCCAAGGCATCTTTGTCTTAGTCATATGCCTAGACAAGGCCACATTTAGAGAAAACTCTAGAACGGACAGGCTTATCATATAGAGTTTTTACTCTCTTTTTATGAGCTTCGTTGTTTATGGATGCATCTTGATGTTGCTCATCGAGATTTTCCAAATGAACGATGCATTCTTTTAGGCTAGAAGTATCTGGAAGAAGTTCAACAACTAATTTAAGGGAAGGACTTTCACATTCACAAGAAAAATTGGTTCCAATCCATTAAATAGTTGAAAAGGAGTAAAACGAGTGGGAGTCTTGACTAAAATTCGGTATGCCCAAAGTGTCAGATATAACATAATGTGCCAATTGGATCGAGCTTTGTTAATAGTCCTTTGTAGGATTATTTTTAAGGGATTTATTCACGGCTTCAACCTGCCCATTTGCCTGAGGATAATACAGAGATGAATGCTCTTGCTGGAAACCCAACTTAAGAGCCAATTCATAGCTCATTTGATTTTGGAAATGACTACCATGGTCAGTGACAATGTATTTAGGAATACCAAATCGGGAAATAACTTGATTGAAGAGAAACAGGGTTGTTGTTTCACCATCATTCTTGAAAGTAGGTATTTCCTTGGCCCACTTAGTAAAGTACTTTACAACTACGATGATATACTTGTGATTTCCAGCCAAAGGTAGATTACAAGTAGTAAAATCAATACCCCACTTCGTGAAAGGACCGACGGTGATCAAAGGGAAAAGTGGAGCTAGATGCACTCACATTTTCCAAGTATAAACTTGACAAGGGTGGAATCTCTTGACCACTTCAATACAATCCTTGAAGATCGAAGGCCAAAAGTAGACTGCACGCAAAAAAAATTGGGCTGTTGCAAGCCCAGATAGATGACCACTACAACCTCCACTGTGGAAATCATTAAGCACAAACTCAGCTTCTTCTAAGGTTAAACAACATCTACGGATTGAATAAACCCCACGATGATCTAAAGTGTCACCTATAATAATATAGTTTTTAGCGAGGTGATGTAACTTTCTATGTTCATCCTTTGAATAAGTGAGCGGAAAATTCAAAGTCTAGATATATATAATAATATCTACATATCAAGGATCTTGTGATGAAATAAGAAAAATATGTTCATCAAGAAAAGATTCCTCATAAACTATTTCTTCCTCACAAGGAAACTCTTAGATAAATTATGCAAATACTAAGGATTTCTTAAACTTAACCGAGATGATTTCGAGATCGAACTCATGTAAAATGACAACTCATTTATTGTATTTTCCCTCAATCACTCACTTGTTGCGAATAAATTGAAATGGATTGACGGCTGCTAAGACGAAAGTTTTTCGAAGCAGAATATAATTTCTAAGTCACTAGATAGCATGGAAAGCTGCTAAACCTAAATTCTTAATGGAAGAGTAGCATATTCCAGGGCCCATTAAGCCTCGGCTCAGATAATAGATTACGTGCTCACATAAAGCATCATCCTCTTGAACTAGAACCATACCCATAGTTGATTCTGCTACAGTGAGATATAAAAGGAAGTCTCTGTTATAATTAGGTGGACTCAACAAAGGAGTAGAGGTTAATGCTTTTATCAAAGCATCAAATGAGAGTTGCGTGAAATCATCCCATAGAAATGGGACCCCTTTCTTAAGAAATATCATAAATCCTTTAGTAATCTCAACATAATTAGCTATAAATATTCTAAAGAAATTGACCTTTCCTTGAAGAATCTGAAGTTGACGAATAGAGGATGAGGGAGGCAATCGAAGTATTGCCTCAACTTTGAAGGGATCTACACGAATCCCTTTAGTCAACACGGTCAATCCCAACAACCGAATGGATGTGACTGTGAAAACACGCTTATTTGAATTCAACCGAATTTTATAAAAATGACATCGTTAAAAAATAGATCAAAGGTATTTAGGATGATCTATTTTATTTCAAGAACGAGCAACTAAATCATCCATATAAGCTTTGATAACATGCTTGATATTGTGAAAATCATATTACATGGCCCACTGAAAGGTAGCTTGAGCATTTTTAAGGCCAAAATGCTTTTTATATGCAAAGGTACCCTAGGGGAAAATAAAAGTTGTCTTATGTTGATATTCTGGAGAATAGTGATTTGATTATAACTAGAAAATCTGTCCATAAACGAGAAAATTTCATTACCCACACATTCATTAATAATCTGATAAATAAAGGTGTGGGGTAATTATCCTTAGGACAAGCCTTATTTATGTTACTAAAGTCAATGCATAGAAGGACCATTCCTTGATTCTTGTCTATGGGTACTGGATTCAAGACCCACTAAGTTAAAGGAATGGGGTATTTGAAACTCGCCTTAAGAAACTTTTCAACCTCAGCTTTGATAGTTGTTGCTTTTCTAGGGTTTACTGGTCGAAGCTTATGGCGATTATGTTTTGCATTTTCATATGTCTTGATCTTATGCTGGACTATAGATGGATTTATCCCAGGCATTTCCTCATAAGACCAAGTGAACACATCTCAAAACTCTTTAAAGAGATCAGTATAAGTTTGAATTTCTTCAGGGGAACAATCAGCTCCAAAGAAGACATTTTCAATAATGTTGGGATTCCTACAAATGTTCAATGGAACAATTTGTGAAATTACAAACATGTTACCCTTGGCAAAAAACTGTGTTGGAGCCAAAGGATTTAAAAATATGTGAACATCACTATTATATGAAGAAATTGACAGACTTGATTCTACTTCTCGCAAATGAGGGAGGAAATATGACTGATGATGCGTATCATTCCACAATCTTTCAACACCTATCATTGCTTCTAGAATTTCTTCTTCATATGGAAAAATAGTATCTAAGCAATCCATAGTAGAAGTCGAATCTAGAGTCCACGCCAGAGCCACATCCCCATCTAGCTCCTCTGGTGAAAAAGGAGTAGGATCAAAGTTTGCAGTGTTAACAATAGACTGATAAGCAATTTTAGCTCTAGACATAGGAAATTCCATTACACCTACCTGTCCCTCATATAATGTGGTGGTAGAAGAGATTAAGGTCCAAGGATCCGAAAATTAATGAGTTCTAAAGAACTCTCTTTGAGAAGGTGCCTTGGAGGATGAAATAACATTAATTCTAGTAATAGGAGTAGGAAAATCAAAGGTACCCATTCAGGAAGAGTACATTCCAACTCCTAGATTCTCTATAGGCTGCTTTGGATTGTTCACTAATGGAATAGTAGATTCAGAAGATACATTAGATGCGCAAGGAGAATAATCCAACTGATCAACTGTTACAATTCTCCCTTCATGAGGAAAACAAAGGATGCAGAATAACGATGATACAATAACATCCATCTCGTAAATCTAATTTCTGCCTAAAAGGAGATTGTAATCCAAATTTGCATCAACTATTTCTACTTCAATATTTACAACCTTACCCCAAACATAGATGGGAAAGGCTGGAATAATCCCATGTAGTCTATGAGAATGACCATCAAATGTTGTTAATAGAGTAGGTGAAGGAACAACCTGAGGCGATCCAATAGCCTTCGAACATGATATAGACATTACACATGTGGAAGCTCCCACATCAATTATGGTTTGAAAGATATTGGTATTTCGATATGTAGACTTGATTTGAAAAGCCATATGATGTGGGAATCTCTTCTTGATGTTTGACACGTCGAATGTAAGAACAAGAGAGTCTTTTGGATCAACTTCTTTGATCGTAGTGAGAAATACACTCCTTTGTGCTGGGCACGACTGAAGTACCTCTAACGTCTGCTGGAAATAATACTGAGAGGGGGAGTGAATCAGTATTATCAAATTCTTTTCAATATACCTTCCAGATTTATATTTTAACTTATTCTTCAGATTTGATCATTAACTTGTATGTCAGTAACATATAATAATGAACAAGAACAAGAAAATACAGATAGTCACACCAAAGAACATCAGATATAAGGTGGAAACCCAATGTGGGTGAAAACCACCTGTTGCAATATGTCTATATATTTTGTTAATTAGAAACTTCCTCTTACAATGTACTGGTGCAGTCCTTTACCAGTACACAGGCTGCAACCTACAGAGAGCTACAACCCTCTCTCGTTCTCCAGCTTCTCCTAGAAGGGAGCTACAACCCCCTTTGCTCTTCTACTAACCAAGATACTAGTACGTAGGTGCTGACCTACTGAAGGCTACAACCTTCTCTTTCTTCCAGGGACCAAGTTTCATAAATTTTCAGACTGGATCCATGAACATCAATCAATCATCAAGTATTTCTGCATCAAACAATATCCTTTTCACCAATTAGCACTGAATCAAGTAAACACTTCTCTGACAGTTGTACCCAGAACACAGCAACAATAAATAGAGGCAGCTAGATCATAATTAAAAGATATACGTTACTTCAACAACCTGAAACCTGCCTATAGATCTATAAAGGATAATTCACTCTTTCAAGTATTCAGACATTAATTAATCCAGATCATTAGATTTATAGATCAAGCATGCGCCACATATAACAAATCAACATCATACAGTGATACCATCATTCAAGCTTAAATATTATGACCCAACAATAGAACTTATCCTGCTTTATACGCTAAGGTTCCTCCTTCATTCAGATCCAGATTTTCACCATAACCCAAATCACAAATATTTCAGATCTAGCTTATTAGATATTCAATTCATTCAGATTGATTGCCTTGCCAAATGATCTCCTTCCTCTTTTATAGTCTTAGGCCTTTCACAATACCACGGTCCAAAACCATAATAACACAATACCATGAACCTAATACTTGGGGTCAACACTTTTGGATGCAATACCACGGACCAAAACCATAGGATCAAAAACTATCAGACTAATACTATGAGCCAATCATGAAAGTGCGTGAACTTTTCTCTTCATGAAAGTGCGTGAACTTTTCTCTATATGAAAGAAACTTTTCTCTGCATGAAAGTGCATGAAATTTTCTCTACATTGAAGAAACTTTTCTTTGCATGAAAGTGCGTGAACTTTTCTTTACATGAAAGAACCTTTTATCTTCATGAAAGTGCATGAACTTTTCTCTACATAAAAGAAACTTTTATATTCATGAAAGTGCGTGAACTTTTCTCTACATGAAAGAAACTTTGATCTTCATGAAAGTGCGTGAACTTTGTTGCACTATAATTTATCATCTGAGATGAGTTTCCATCAAGTACAACATATGTATCATAATGCCAACAATCTCCCCCTTTGGACATGATGGCAACAACAACCAATCACTCTCCCCCTTTGTCATCAATGGCAAAGGGCAAACCAAGATAATCTCTTTCCTAGATAAACTTTCCACTGCCCTGAGTACCTGCTGAAATCTCTGAATGAGCTCCCCCTTTGTATATGCCAAGGTGTACCACTCTGTCCATGCTTCCTCTGAGTACATGTTGAAGTCTCTACTCTGCTGAAGTGTGTTTTTCATGCTCCCCCTGACTATAAGCAAGGTCTGCAAAAAGATGTTTTACAAGAAGAACGATGACGTATACATCATAAAATACCTTCCTATCACCAACAGACTCAATACATACATCCATCACCCAACCAAGTGGGGATCATCCACCCAACCAAGTGGGGATACATCAGAGAATTGCATGTGACAACCAAATACATTACATCTTTATCCCAGGTATAGTGGGGAACCAAAAATAGGTTGTTACATGACCTTGACACCATAAAAGAGATACATGACATAGAGACGAAATATCTAGAGCAAGGCTTATGAAAGTCACAATAACTGATAGCAGCAACATCTGTCAATCACCATTCAGATCAGCAACCATGATTTCCTTCTTTTCTCCCTCTACATTTTTCCACCTACAACCAACAACAGCTGTGAACTAGAACCAAAATCTTCTAAGATAATGCCAACAATGCATCATTAGTAGTTTATCTGCTCCCCCTGAACCTGTGCCAGATGGTCTCTGTCAGACCCATATTAGACTATATTCAACCATAGACTGACCCTACTGATATCCATCAAGCCTCCATATACGCGACTGTCTCTGCACAAACCGGTGTATGTACGCAGATCCTCCTTAGGAAACTCGCGCACCCCCATTTTTCTCTGAAACAGACAAGATTTAACAGCAAGATGATGCATCAACTACACCCAGCTTCTGTCTGAGGTATTCAAATGTCTCCCTGGGCAGTGGTTTGGTGAGAATATCAGCAACTTGTTCCTTAGAAGGAACATACTCCAACTTGACCTTTTGTTCCAACACTTGTTCCTGGAGAAGGTGATACTTGATTGGTATGTGCTTGGTTTTTGAATGCATGACTGGGTTCTTTGAAATGCTGATTGCACTTGTATTATCACATAAGATGGAGATAGGTGGTGTACAAGTGAGTTGAAAGTCCTGCAAGGTTTGCATCATCCAAAGAAGTTGAGTGCAACAAGATGCAGCAACCACATATTCTGCTTTAGCTGTAGATAAAGCAATCGAACTATGTTTCTTGCTAAACCAAGATACTAATCTGGAACCCATAAAGAATGCTCCACCACTTGTGCTCTTTCTGTCATCCATGCTTCCAGCCCAATCTATATCTGTATAAGCATGTAGAGTGAGATTTGTATCTCTAGGATACCATAAGCCATAGTTTTGAGTTCCTTGAAGATACTTGAAAATTCTCTTTACTGCTTGAAGATGGGTTTCTTTAGGATTTTCCTGAAATCTTCCAACTATTCCCATTGCATGCATGATGTCTGGTCGAGTACCTGTCAAATAAAGAAGACTTCCAATCATGGATCTATAGGTTGGTTGATGCACTGCTGCATATTCATCATTTGCACTGAGGCTGCATCTTGTAACCATAGGGGTACACACTGGTTTTGAATCTTCCATGCCATACTTCTTCAAGATCTGCTTGAGATACTTGGTTTGAGACAAAAAGATACCGCCTTCATTTTGTTGAATTTGCAATCCAAGAAAGTATGTCAGTTCTCCAAGAAAATACATTTCGAATTCTTTCTACATCACCAAGGCAAAGCTTTGACTCATAGCTTCTTCATTGCTGCCGAAGATAATATCATCTACATACACAACAAGTATTAGCAATTTGTCATTTTCAATTTTTATATAAATATTGCTATTTGCTGATCCTTTTGAAAAACCTTGTTGATGAAGATATTTGTCCAAACGGTAGTACCAAGCCGTTGGAGCCTGTTTAAGACCATAGAGAGCCTTTTTCAGTATGCATACAAGATTTGGATCATTCCCAAGAATGAAACCATCTCGCTACTCAATGTATACTTCTTCTTCTAAGTCTCCATTCAAAAAGGTTGATTTCACATCCATTTGAAATACTTTGAACTTCTGAAAGCTTGAGAGAGCAAGGAACATTCGGATGGCCTCAAGTCTTGCAACAGGAGAAAAAGTTTCTTCAAAGTCTATTCCTTCTTGTTGAGCATACCCTTTACAAACAAGTCTGGCCTTGTTTCTAATTACTTCCCCATTTTCATTCAACTTATTTTTGAAGACCCATTTTGTCCCTATGACATTCTTATCTTTTGGTCTAGGAACCAACTACCGAGTGTTGTTCTTTTCGATATGCTCAAGTTCTTCATCCGTTGCCTTGACCCCGCATTCATCTTTGCATGGCTCTCTTACATTTTGTGGTTCAGTGGAGGAGAGTAATGCCAAATAGCTTGAAGCTTCTGCAATTGTTCTTCTTGTTTGTATGTCTGCCTCCTTTTGCCCCAAGATTTGAGATTCTGGATGATTCTTTTGAACATACCTAGATGAAGTCTTCTCTTCTATCCTTGTCTATTCCTCTGGTGCCTCTTGAGGTTCTTCTTCATCTTCAGTCTGATTTGGAGGGTAGTCTTCATCCTCTTCGATATTTTCATAATTTACTTGCCTAGGAATGTTTCCTTTTTCATCAACCACCACATCAATGCTGTCAACAATTCTTTCAAGTCTTTTATTGTAACACTTATATGCTTTGTTGTGGGGAGAATAACCAAGGAGAATGCCTTCATCTACTCTAGGTTCAAGTTTGCCAAGTTGTTCATCATTATTCTTAATATAGCATTTTCTTCCAAAAATTTTGAAATGCTTTACCAAAGGAGTCTCACCATACCAGAGCTCATGAGGATTTTGAGTGCTGTTCACTCGGAAATTTGTTTTGTTGAGAATAACAACCGCAGCAAATGCAGCTTCACCCCAGAAGGTTGCGGGAGTTCCAGACTCATCAAGCATAGCACGAGCCATTTGTTGAACCATTCTGTTCATCCTTTCCACCACTCCATTTTGTTGAGGAGTCCTAGCTGTACATAATTCCCTTCTTATTCCATGTTCTTCACAAAAATCGAAAAATTCATTTGAGGTAAACTCCCCACCTCTGTCAGACCTGAGGCACTTAATTTTGTGATCTGATTTGTTTTCAGCCAAGGCTTTGAAATATTTGAAGTTTTCGAATGCTTCATCCTTGTGTTTCATAAGTCCTAACCAAACCATCCTAGAGAAGTCATCAATGAATAATATAAAGTATTCTTCTCCTCAAGGTGACCTTGTCCTAAATTGACCACATACATCTGTATGGACTAGTTCAAGAGGCCTGCTAGCTGATCCTTCCTTCTCAGGGAAGTTATTTCTGGTTTGCTTACCAAACTGACATGATTTTCATATGATGTTTTCTGGAATTTTGGTATCTGGAAGACCACGAACTGCTTGGTACTTGCATGCTTTCCTTATTTGTGAAAAGCTTAGATGCCCCAACCTCCGGTGCCATAACCAATCTTCATCATCCTTGCTCAAATAGCATTGTTGTTGTCCTTCTTCAAATATGTATAAGTTATTTGGAGTTCTTCTGCCTTTGATAACTGTTTTTCCTATATCAAGATCACGAACACTACATCCATTTGATCAAAATATTACCTCGGTTCCTTGATCGCACATCTGACTAACACTCAGAAGATTATGCTTCAAGCCATCAACATACAAAACATTTCCAGCTTTGACCTTTTCTTTCAACTGAGCAGTGCCACTTCCTTTTATGACTGTAGGGGTATCATTTCCAAAAGAAACTTTCTTTCCCTTTTCTAAAACACTATATGATTCAAGTTTTTCTTTATCACCTGTCATATGTTTTGAACATCCGATGTCGATGTACCATTGATTTTCCTGTCCTTCTGCATAAAAGACTATCCCATATCTTTCTGGTTGTGGTTCCTTTATTCTCCATGTTCTGGTACTTGAGGCTTGTTCCTTTGTCTGCCAAAACCTGCTCCTGCATTCAGAATCTTCATGACCAAAGTTATTACAAATAGAACATTCAATTTCATTTTCAAGGGCCGAAAAGTTGTTATAGGTCCTTTTCGTGATCCCAGTCATACTCCTTTGTTTTTGAACTTATCTAGTCATGATTGTTTTATAGGCAACACATTGAGCTGCTTTGTGGCCAAAGTTATGGCAAGAGAAGCATTGGCCATTGAAGAAACTTCTGCGATTATCAAATCTACCTGCCAAATGATTGTAGTTTCTATTGTCATCCATTCTTGAGGCAAATTGAGAAGATTTTACTTGTGGTTGGTTGTAGCTTTTGTTCATCCTTAAGGTGGATTGCCCCTAATTTACTTGGTAGTCTTTGTTTATTCTTGATGTAATTCGTCCCTGTTTTACCTGGTGATCTCCATTGGGCTTTTGTGCATTCCTCCTTGCTGCATTGAGATAACTCTTTGAGGTGGATGCTTGAGATGCTTCTCCATTATACCCCAGACCTGTCCTAATTAGCGGAGAACACTGTACATTGATAATCTCATCCAGAGTTTCAGATCCTTTAACAAATTTAAGATTAAGAGCCTTTGTTTTCTCAATTTCTTTTCTAAGGCCAACAATTTCACATTCTAACTTTTCAAGAGATTTGTCTTTTTCATCAAGTTGGAATTACAGAGTATCAATGATCACATTCTTTTCTTCTAAACATGTTTTTAGTTTAGAAATCTCTTCATAAAATCCATCCATATCTATAGCATCCATGTAATCATCATCTTCAAAAGCCATTACAAGTTTATAGTTATTACCTCGTTCATCTTCATCACTGTTTGAAAGACCATCACTATCTTCATGAGTGTAGTAACTTTTCTTAGTTACATTCTGTTTCTTGTTCCATCTAACAGGTTCCTTCTCTTTGTCATTTTTATGCTTATGAGGACATTTGGCAGCATAATGACTGACTCTCCCACAAGCAAAACATTTGAAAGGTAACTTATCTATGAATCTTCCAGTACCCTGTTGAAGGTTTTTGACAAAATTTTATTCTTCTTCCTCTTCTGACGCCTGTCCTAACTCATAGTAGTCTCCTTTTCCTGAAGCCTTGAAAGCTGCTTCTCTCATGTCTGATGGTCCTCCTTTCCTCAAATCATACGCAGTTAGAATCCCGTGTAGCTGTGACATGGTAAGGTTTCGAAGATTCTCCTTTTCTTCTATTGCAGAAAATTTAGATTCAAACCTAGGGGACAAATATCTTAGAACTTTTTCAACCACAAAAACCTCTTTTATTTCTTCACCTAAGTTTTTCATACAATTAACAATCTCATCCATACGAAGGAAATAGTTAGCCACACTTTCATCATTGTGCATTCTGAGATTTTCATACTGAATCCTGAGGGTTTGAAGTTTTGCTCGTTTTACCTGTTCATCTCCTTCATAGCTCAGAACAATCTTGTCCCATATTTATTTTGTGGATTTATACTACATTACCTTGATAAATTCCGATTGAGATAGACATCCTAGAAGAGTATTGATAGCCTTTGCATTTGTTTCATATTACTTCTTCTCATCCGGATCTGTAGGTGTTGTTGATGGAAAAGTGTACCCTGTATCTATGATATCCCACGCTTCTGTACCAAGAGATTGAAGATAGGCAGTAACTCTTACCTTCCAATATACGAAGTTTGTCCCATCAAAAATCGGTGGCCTGATTGATGCTTCCCTCTAGTAGTTGCTCATGATGATAGATCTTCCTTCAAACGATCAAGCTTCTTTAGAAGGACCTGCTCCGATACCAATTGTTGGAAATAATACTGAGAGGGGGGGTGAATCAGTATTATCAAATTCTTTTCAATATACCTTCCAGATTTATATTTTAATTTATTCTTCAGATTTGATCATTAACTTGTATGTCAGTACCATATAATAATGAACAAGAACAAGAAAATACAGATAGTCACACCAAAGAACACCAGATATAAGGTGGAAACCCAATGTGGGTGAAAACCACCTGCTGCAATATGTCTCTATCTTTTGTTAATTAGAAACTTCCTTTTACAATGTACTGGTGCAGTCCTTTACCAGTACGCAGGCTGCAACTTGCAGAGAGCTACAACCCTCTCTCGTTCTCCAGCTTCTCCTGGAAGGGTGATACAACCCCCTTTGCTCTTGTACTATCCAAGATACTAGTACGTAGGTGCTGGCCTACTGAAGGCTAAAACCTTCTCTTTCTTCCAGGGACCATGTTTCATAAATTTTTAGACTAGATCCATGAACATCAATCAATCATCAAGTATTTCTGCATCAAACAATCTCCTTTTCACCAATTAGCACTGAATCAAGTAAACACTTCTCTGAAAGTTGTACCCAGAACACAACAACAATAAATAGAGGCAGTTAGATCACAATTAAAACACATACGCTACTTCAACAACCTGAAACCTGCGTACATACCTATAAAGGATAATTCACTCTTTCAAGTATTCAGACATTAATTAACCCAAATCATCAGATTTATAGATCAAGCATGCGCCACATATAACAGATCAACATCATACAAAGATACCATCATTCAAGATTAAAGATTATGACCCATCAATAGAAGTTATCCTGCTTTATGCGCTGAGGTTCCTCCTTCATTCAGGTCCAGATCTGCATCATAACTCAAATCACAAATATTTCAGATCTAGCACTTATTAGATATTCAATTCATTCAGATTGATTGCCTTGCCAAATGATCTCCTTCCTATTTTATAGTCTTAGGCCTTTCACAATACCACGATCCAAAACCATAATAACACAATACCATGAACCCAATACTTGGGGTCAACACTTTTGGATGCAATACCACAGACCAAAACCATAGGATCAAAAACTGTCGGAATAATACCATGAGCCAACCATGAAAGTGCGTGAACTTTTCTCTTCATGAAAGGAACTTTTCTCTGCATGAAAGTGCGTGAACTTTTCTCTATATGAAAGAAACTTTTCTCTTCATGAAAGTGCGTGAACGTTTCTCTACATGAAAGAAACTTTTCTTTGCATGAAAGTGCGTGAACTTTTCTTTACATGAAAGAACCTTTTATCTTCATGAAAGTGCGTGAACTTTTCTCTACATGAAAGAAACTTTTATCTTCATGAAAGTGTGTGAACTTTTCTCTACATGAAAGAAACTTTGATCTTCATGAAAGTGCGTGAACTTTGCTACACTATAATTTATCATCTGAGATGAGTTTCCATCAAGTACAACATATGTATCATAATGCCAACAACGTCAACATAACATAAGGAATCTGAGCTATATCTTCTACAATAGAGTAGTTATGAGTTGCCTTGGCTTTGGGGTTAATTGTGGAGCATTTTGGAGAGCCTTTCGGCATCCGAGGTATAGACTCAACTACAGGAATCTTGATATGGAGTGGCTCTAAAACATCAGGAGTAGTCTTAGCCTTGGATGATTCTGATTCACCATAATGACATGACCGTGTAGCAACATCAATATACGAACTCATCATATAAGCATTTGATGTATTCCCCCCTCTTTGGTTGCCCGCAGCGGGGGTACCAGTATTAGAATTCACGCCAGCAAGAAACCGATTCCCTTGGGGAAAAGGGTTAATTAGCACAGTTTGGGAGCTAGAAGACCCTTGCTGAACGAACAAGCACTGAGCATCTTGAATATTAGGGTAAAGATGAGTCAAATGGTCACCATTGCATAACTTGCATGAAAACTTTACTTTCTTCTTAGACTCTTTTTTACCCTTCCAGCATCATTGTTGGGTTTGTTTACATTACTCTTCTCATCCTGATTCTTTTTCCTACCAAATCCTTTATTCTTCCCATCGGATTGTTATTTCCCTTTGGGGTTTTAAGTTTGATTGACATTTATAGATGATGGTTGAGAAGCCATTAGCACTGATAGCGATGCTTTCATAGAAGAAGAAACTTGTATAGACAACTGGTGCAATTGATTTAGCAGGCTAGCCGTATTACTATCAATCGATCTGACTAGCCCACCAGCATAGGGACCTGGCTTCAGCTTGGCTACATCAACCTTAGATATAGGAGCATCAAGAAAAATTTTCTGAAGAACCCCATATTGAGAATATATAAGTATAGATGTTGAGCTCTAAAAATAGCCTGTTCTTCAGAGAATACACCAGAGAGTGATACAACCTTAGAAATTCTAGGTTGCAAAGATTTGAGAAACCATTCAAGAACTAATTCTTGCGGAATATCATCTTTAATAAGCCTCTTCCTTCTCCTCCATTCCTGGATATGATCCGAAATGTGCTTTTCGTAGTCCTAGTGGAAATTAGCTAATAGCTCAATTCTAGCATCATAATGAACAAACAACTGAAAATGGTTTAAAAATATGGTAGCCAAATCACCAAACAAAGTGAAGGTGCCCTTGGGAGTTCAATGTACCATTTAGTCACATTCCTAGTTAGGGTACATTGGAATAATCTCAACCTGATTGAATCATCTATCATGGTGTTCGACGAACACTATAAGTGGAAAGTGGTTATATGGTTGCCTGGGTCTTCACCAGTCTTCCCTTCAAATTTTAGTGTATCTGACGGAAGTTTGGCTGGAACTGGAGGCTAGGACAGGCTATATCGGATCAGATCATTAGTCAATTTTGATAGATCTGGAAAGTCTAAATATTCTAGGAAAGGTAAGCATGGAGGACCGTGAGGATTCCACCCAGTCTGGGAATAATTTCCAATGTTATGAAAATAATATCCTGGATTTGTGAAGGCACCAGGTTTCCTAAATTAATTTGTAGAAAATCCTTAACCATAAGGAGAACATTGTGGCCTAGAAAAAATTAGAGATTGTCCAACTCCTATCGAAAAATTTCCATATCCAGTGAAATTTCCCCCTTGATAGGTGTTGAATGGAGGAGAGACCCCTTAGTAAGGGCTCCATGCATTAACATAGGGAGAAAAAATCTGGAATAAACTCACGGAGGAATATGACACATCCCCCTATTGACCAAAAGAGAAATGATTCCCAGATCGAATTCCACTAAAAGTTGAGTTAGTCCATCCTTGGAAAGGATTATAACTTTGACCCGTGGAGGGAAAAGTTATTGATCCTAAAGTTTGGTTAGAATGTGGTATATGACCACTCGCAAAAGAGAAACCCTGAAAAGAAGCTGACCCACTTTCCATGGAAGTCATAGACGTGGAAGTAGCTGATGGAAAACTTAACGGAACCGAAGGAATTACATTGGTAGTCATTCCAAAGGGGAAAGAACCAGTGCCAGAGGCAAAAGCTTGGGTGCCCCCACTCGAAGATGGAATGGAGGTAGAGCCAAAATTTGCAGTGGTAGGAGTGATTGAAGGTATGGAAATCATACCTCCTCCTTGTACTGATAAATGAGTTTGTACACTAGTAGTACTCATAGTTGAAATCATTCTCCCAGTAGTGGCCATCGAAGGAAAATATTGAAATAGACCAGGGCTCGAAGACCTGTGGGTAGGAGTCCCAACATATAATAAAACGTCCAGATAATCAGGAGGAAGAGGAGAATTAGGAGTTAAAGGGGACTTAGGGAGTTCTCCAACCTCTATAACATCTTCCGACTGGAAGAGAACTCTAGAAAGGACTAGAGTGTTCCTCTCCAATTCTCTACTTATACCAGGTCTATTCTATGAATCAATAGCTTGAACAGAGGATCAATATACATGGTGTCTGCTGCCACTGATTGGAAATCACTGACATAATTTATCCCACACCTTCTAGAATAAGGCTCGACACTCGCAGGTGAAAGACCACGAAGCCTCCTAGACCGATGAACTAGTCAATCAGCCACTTTTAATTATTTTTAAGAGCACTAATTGAAGACTCAAAAAAATTATAAATCTAGGCAAACTAAGAGCACAAAGAACTCTCTAAAAATGTCCCTAAAAAATACAGGAAATCAAGCTAGTTCCAACCATTTTTGCTCCAGATGATGAGGATCAGACACCAAAATACAAGAAAGTGAAATCAGGGACCTTCCGAGAATAGTCTGGGATAATGACAGCCCATGCCTACTAGCGAGGGTAACAAATACAGTTACGTTGATCTCCAGACAAAATCCTTTGTTGGTGCAAGCACGTAAGCTTCGCAAGGTTACCATCCAAAAGTACTAATGAATGTGATGCAACGTGTGCCTCAAGTGCCACGAGATTCCCCTTCGTAGCCACCTATGTGATCCTTAGGAATAACAACTAGGGGAATCAATTCGTATCAAAAGCCGGGCGGAACATTCCCAAGGCAGGATCCAACAAGTAGGAGAGGGATTATCTCTCTTCCTTGCCTTCACTCTCCCTCGTGCTTGACTCCCATTCACGGAGCTTTCTTGGTCTTTCTAACAACACTGGATTTCAATCATTATTCAACATCTATGTTTGATAGTTTGAGTGGCCTTGGAGAGTTAACTCTCCACTCACCTATTCTAAGGCCCTAAATAGCTAGACTTGTTGGTGTAATTAATGACAAATTAAAAAAGTTCTAGTTCCTTTTATTTAAGCACTTGATTTTAGAGGGTTGTTCAAAAAGTCACAGGTACAATGAGAGTGAAACTTATGGTGTTTTGATGCAACAAAAATCAATAGAAACTTAGCTATATGAAAATGCATCTATTTTCTTCAATGAAAAGAGATTTCTACTTGGTTCTATGAAAAACTTATATAAGAAAAATATTTATTTTTCCTTTTTTTAGAAATACACTCCACACACTCAAAATCTAACAAAAAGACTAAAAATGCTTATAGTGAAAACTAACCTAATGCAAAGTATAATAATGACGCAATATCCTATGAATGCGCATATAATAATCAAATGTGTTTCTTTACAAGATCAATAGGCCTACTTGACTACAAAGAGGGCATGCATTCAATGAAAAGTTTCCCTTGAAACCAAGCAAAACCAATCGAAAAAAAAGTTCACAATTGCTCAAAAACAACAAAGGAACCATAAACAAAATTGAAAGAAAAACAAAGGCAAGAACTTTGTTTTTGTCCTTTTCTTTTTAATAGAACCCAAAGAAATTTTTGAGACCACAAAAGACTACTAAACTTCAAAGACCAAAAACAAGCATAAAGAGTCCCAAAGTCCACCAATTATGCACCTCACCAATGTAATGATACTTGAAACGATAAAGGACCACATACTTGCATAGATTGATCTGAACAATAGTACAAATAACTTCAACAAACCAAAAGAACTTCAAGAAAAACTTTCAAGATTGACGAAGAGGCAATAAAAAACCATGAAAAACAAAATAGGTCAACCAAAGAGGAAAGAAAAGTAAAGCAATTTGAAAATTGGGTTATAAACAAAACTGCAATCAGTTTCTTGTTCCGCCAAGTCGGAACAATCAAGAACTTCCATAGGAAGCCTCAAATCCAAAGTCCAAACTGAGACCTTACTAAAAAATAAAACACTAGGTTAACTAGGTTTTTCAACAAGAGGAATATTGGAGATTGAAGACTTGCAAGAAAGCAAAGCTTTACAGACAATGAATGACCACAAAATAGCAAAAACCACCAGGCAACAAACTTAACTAGGCCAAAGTTTTGATAAAATAATTCAAAATAAGGTATATGCGATGTGTAAAGACATATAAGCATGTATACACGACTAAAACAGAGGAAACTCGCATATACACGATTCTATTTGGAGAAACTAGCATGTATACGCTATAGTGCCCTATAATAAAAGCATATTTAAAGCTCAATTAAGAAAAACAAAAATTCAAGCATGATCCAAAAGATAAAATTCGATGCCCATGAAGAAAAAAAGGTCACAGACACTGTAAAAGCAAGTGGCTAGTTAAACAGGCCCTAATCAACAAAAAAACAACCCAATCAGGAAAAACAAGAATGATTTCCCTAGTGGAGTCGCTAATTATGTTATTGGTAATGTCACCCAAGGGTCTTGGGTTGAGAACCCCAACAGAGCGGATGGCTTACAACATAAAGAGGCATGCAAACAGGCAGTCCTAACAATTAAACTATAGAAGTAGGAAGAAGAGATATTACCCGGAGGTCCTACATTTGAGGTCATTCCTATAGGGTCCAAACCCTCTAGTTCTTCCAATGCTTTAGAACCCGCAACTCATTCAAGAAAAGCATATACAACAATAGTAATAGAAAGCATGTTCATGATATAGGTGTTAGGTCATATAAGCATGTAAGAAAATAAGCAGTAACATAAGATTCATAAGAAAGTCATACGATATATTAATGCATTAAGACCTTAAATATCAGGAACAAAACAACACCTCTTTATTGATGTAAACTAAAAAGTACAGAAGAACTACAACTTGAGTCATCTATCGACTCCAAGAAAAACCATCCTTCGGATTTGTCCTACTCAAGCCTTAGCAATCCTCGTCCATTAGTAGACAAAAGGATGTCATAAAGGGATGAAGGACATCTCGATAAGGAAACAGAAGTTTCCTATGACTTGGTGTAGAAGACATAGAGATTTCTTCAAACTTGACCAGTGATGTAATCAAATATAATATCAATATCCAATCTTTTCTCTCCCTTTAGAACTTCCCATGCAGGTCTATTTATAGTTCTCCAAATTAGTTTTTCAGTTGGGCCACTGTCTACAGTAGGTGAGTAACAGGTAAAACTGGTAAACTTCACCCAAATTTAAGGAGATTATATATTTTTTAATGTCTTAACACATATATGTGGGTTGGGTATAAACTGACCCACGTGTACACGTGATTTATACAGAGAAAAAACAACGTATGCGACTTAAACATTGTTTTTTAGAATTTGGACCAAGTCTGGAAGGGAAGGGTTTCCCTAGGCCATAACACAGAGCATCAAAACTACAAGGGTGGAAAATGGTGCTATAAGAATCCCTTTAAACATTCAAATTATCTAAGATAAATTTCATGCATTAATTAATGTGTTTTTGATAAGTATTATGTTCATGTTGTCTTTGAAGTTTTAAACAGATTTTAAAACCGTCTAATATTGATTCAACCCCCCCACTTAATATTGGTTATATTTTCAAAAATTATTATCTAATAAGGCTACCATAATAACGTTCTATTCACTGGAAGGAAGATCGTGAAAAAATATGGATAAAATGGAAGGTTTCTCTCCAAGTACAATTAAGGTGTTTTATGAAAATGATTGTGGATTATGAAGAAATAACGTGAAAATTTAGTTGAAGGCTTTAGGAGTGTATGTCTAGCTCTCTATTGTTAATGGCTACAATGTTTAAAAAATCCTTCCAACTAATCCTAATGAGAATAAAATATTTAGCTATAATTCAAGGGCCCATCATGTTATCACGTGTCAATTTTTAGAAACTGTTAAGTTCAAGGTGATGGGGTGAAATATACCTAAAGAGGTTTGGGATAATATCAAAAGTCTTTATGAAGGAGATCAAAAGGTCAAACATGTCAAGATTCAATGACACATAGTGCAATTTAAAAATGTGAAAATGAATGAATCAGAAGATATTGCAACCTATTCTCTCAAAGTAGATGAAGTTGTCACTGTTAACATAGGATTAGGAAATTTTTTCCAAGAATCCTTGATTATACAAAAATCATTATGATCGCTTCCTTTAAATATTATGCCAAGGTATCTTCCATAGAAGAACCCAAGAATTTAACCAAAATGAAAACGGATGAACTACATGTCACTCTCATAACATGTGAAATGAGAATGGATACTAAATATGGACAACCAAATAGAGAATCATCATCTAAAGCCTCAAAGAAGACAAGGAACAAAGGATAAGAGGTAGAAGGAAGACCAAATGATGAAGAAGAAAAATTTGTAAGGAAAATCAAAAGGGGAACTAAAATATACAAAGGTACGTTATTCTTTAAATATTTCAATTATGCTAAAATAGGACACTATGTTAAGAGATTTCCTTTTGAAGAAAAGAAAAGATTCTACAAGAAAAAGAGTCTTGACTCCAAAGAGAAGAATAGTTCTTTAGATGAAATTGATGGAGAAGAAGAGTTCATAAACAATAAAGTTAATTTTGCTGCAAAAGGAACAAATATGGAAGTAGACACCTTTTGGGGAATCAAAGATGGTACAAAAACAAAATGGGAATATGATGAGAATTTTGAAGAAAAATCAAAGCATGATGAAGACGAAAATATCAAGGTCCCAAAAAAAATCAAATAACCAAAAGGCCAACTAAAAAGGTGCGAAGTAGAGAATCATGATCTTGAAAAGAAAATTAACAATTTGAAGGAGCAGTTAAATAAAGCCAAAGATTATGAGTAATTGAAAGAAGAATTGGATCACACAAGAAAGGAGTTTATGTTGAAAACAAAAAAGTTGAATGATTACTTGAAATTTGAAAAATATATTGAAATTATCAACAAGTAGAGACGACCTATTGATAAGATGGTATTTGGTTGTTGTAGTAGTTTAAAAACAAAAATCATAGACAACACAGATATAAAACCATCAGTAAGGGAAGATGAAGAAAAGTCTATACATTATGCCAATGCTTTGAGAGTTGAAAACAACAAAAAAAATTGGGTTGAAGAATGACACGAACATGTCATCACCAGCTAGAACAAAAGATCAAAATTCAAGAAAATTGAACCACCAAGAAGGTTCGTTCTTGTCGAGTATATTTTTATTGGTTAGTTTTATTCTTGCCAAAACTTTGGACACAAAGAAATTCTTTGCAAATTTAATGCAAGAAACAACTATACAAGAAACATAAATGATTATGGATATACAAATGATGACCACAGACTTGGAAATTCTCATGGATTTGTTAACAAAAAATACAATCCATTTGATCAATTTTTGGATCAAAACATTGTATGCTACAAATGCAATAATCTTGGTCATTAGGCACAAGATTGCAGAAATATCAAATAAGATGCTCCTATCACAAAGAAATAGAAACCAACTACAATATGGGAAAACAAAAGTGAGGAAGATTGTCGACTAGCATTGCTTGTTGGAAATAAATAAGATGAATGATATATAGACTATAGGTGTTCAACACACATGAATGGGAACCAAAAAAAATTCATCAGTTTGGATAAAAGAAAAACTAGCAGTGTTGTATTTGGAAATGAAGTTTTTGTCAGGATAATTGGAAAGGGTGCAAGAAGTCTTGGAAGTGAATATGTAAAAGGAACAAATGTTTTATTGTTTGAAGATTTGAAGCATAATCTCCTTTTAGTTATAAAGATATGTGATCATGGATATAGTCTCATGCTTGATTCTTGAATATGTGAAATTAAAGAAGAAGACTTGGGGATATTTATTGTAACAAAAATAAGAATATTAAATAATATATACATACCAAAAACAAAAAGGAGAGAAATAAGATTGAACCAAAGCAAAAGACTTCCAAGGATAACAATGAAGGAAAGGATACAAAGGTAGAAAATAAAGGTGAAGTACTACTGAGCACCATAAGTTCAGAAGGAGTAACTCAAAATATAAGAATCACCCTTTACCATTGAATTCAAAGGGGGGAGAAAGACCAAGAAGCACATAGATAGGGGGAGCATGATATTAGGGGTTGTATATTTGTTTCCATCAATGAAAAAGGGGGATAATAGTTAGAGAAGTTATCATTGATGTCAAAGTTTGTCCAAGAAGACCTAATAATATCCCCCGTTTCTCTCAACAACAAAGTTAATTGAAACAAAAATGACTTTAATTGGAAATTTTACCAAACATTGATGAAAACCACAGAACAAATTGAGTAATTTGGTTTGCATAGATAAGAATGATCCTGCTTTTCCCAGATGGATAGGAAGAACTGGGAGGAGTTGCATTGGCGATTGACATGTTTTCTCAATCGGCCCTATATCGAAAGTCAAAGAGAAAAACATAATCATATTTCTTTTTATTAAAATAGTGAAGAGATAGATTAAACTATAAAAATGCGTTAAGATCTGAGTGGTATCAGAGGTAAGCTCATTGTAACTTTTAAAATGAGATAAAACGAAACAATTGTGATATTGGGTGGCTTCGATATGGAGTGGATGCAATATTATATTAAATCGTTGTGATAAATCCCATTGAGTCTGCAACCAAATCGATGATCAGAAGATTAAGTCATATCGACAATTTTGGATATTTGTCATTTCAAAAGTTTTGATATGAGTGCGGATGTGATTTTATAATTAATCGAAAACTTAAATCAGATAGGGTCTGACATATCAGAGTTCGGAGGTTATATCACATATTAGAGATCAAAGGTTATATGATATCCAAATTTTTAAGAGGTGACACATAAAAAAAACTCCGCTATGAGGGATGCTCCAATATAAGGGAGCAGAGAATGTTTACATGGTATGTGGGTACTCCATAATACTTCAGCCACTTTATATTATATATCACCGAAACCTATATTCGTTTTTTTGTGTTAAAGTTATTTGTCATATGGTTCATAGTTTATATTTTCATGTTTATTGAAAAGCGCTAAGCCACTTACCTCATTATAATAGGGTTAATGTATGAATGTTGGTCTAGGGTCTATGTTTTATTAATTAATATAATTAAAACAAAAGAATAATTACAGGTTTAATAACTTTAGAAAAATGAATAGTTTAATTAACTTAAAAATCTAAATAGTAAAACTAAGGCTAAATTTGAAAACCATAAGGGAAGATGAAACAAGCGTTAATGAAAAGGATGACTAGGCTAAACTAAAGCAATAAACACTCAAAGCCTAAATGGATTTAAAAGGTTCCCCATCTCTATTATTATAGAATAAAATGGGGGGTGTTATGTTTTCATTACAACGTGTATCAAAGAGGTATTGTTGTGAGGGATCTAGGACACACTACAACTACAATTTGGGCTTGGGATTAGAGGGTTAGGGAACTTATAGAGGTTCCTTGGGCTAGGAAGTTAGATAGTATCTAAATTTCCTAATTGGTAGGGTGCCATATTGAGTTGGACAGTCTCAACAAGAGCACCAAACTAAGACATCATAACTAGGTCTTATTATCCTTCTTGTTATGATTAGATTTAAATAATTTTTTCATGAAATGAAATATATGCATATGATTAAGGTTGTTAAATATATTTTTTCTTTTATTTACATGTTGTAAAAGTTGGTGGAATTTTATTATGGTTGTGGGGCCTCACACTAATGCAAGAGAAAAACATTTACTAAGAAATATCCATACTTTAAGAATAATGAATAAAGGAGGATCATAAACAATGTTCGTAGCTAAGAAATGAATGTAGAGACAACACAATTTTAGTCAAATATAAGGAGAATACAAACAATGATGAGCAAGCCGATATAAAATTAGTTTAAATATTTTTTTATCTTTGAAAGTATCACATGAATGAGAAAAACATAGTAATATCTCAATTTTATTGATCTCGATTCTCACAAAGTATTTGAATAGTCAAATTGAAAGTAAGATGAAAATTTGTAGTGAGTTGAGAGAATTAGAAGGTCAAGAATCATATAAAGTAGTTAACGAATCATAATTCTAGAAAGACAAAGAGCCATACATGGAATAATAAATATAATCATTGCCTTAAAGCATAAGGCTTTTTATTACAGTTTTTAAGGATATCTTCTTATGCTAAAAAGAGTTTGTTGTTAGAAATATTGTTTTTATTCTTACAAAGCCATATTTGGTTCTTGCAGTATTCTCTCCTTTCCCAAATCTCTTGGTATTTATGGGCATGAGCATTTTAACTCATGGAGAATTTTAATGTTATAAATGTTTACTTTCACTTATCTTATGCTTGCCAACACTTGCAATCAAACAAGAAACTTCTTCGTAGCTGGTGACTCTTTGTCACTTAGAATGTCTGATTATACATGTACTTTTGGTTGTAGCATGTTTTTCTATATGGCTAACCATTTTTTGTTCCAACACGATTATTAATTTATTTTGTGATAGAGAAATGTTGTAGTATGCTTTTCTTATTGTCATATGTCTAATCATGTGTTGTTCCAAATTTGTCATTAACTTATTTTTTGATAGACAAATGCTATTATTAATCCAACCATTTCACTTTGGAAGGGAGTTAAGGGGGGCTAATTTGAGTTATTTCTTATAATAATTGTGGAATTTTTTTTATTTTTTTTTATCACTGAAATGTCTAAATGTTTCTCTTTTGCTTCTTTAATTAAGATTTAATTATTCTACATACTACATTTATTACATTTCATTATTGGCATTCAATGAGATTTTTTTTACATTATTGCATATATATATAGATTTACATTCTTGCATTTCATATAGATTAATTTAAATTAGATTACATAGAAGACTCACTATTTTAAATATTTTAATAGGAAAAGGTTAAAGTAGATATTATTGATTAAACCGATTTAACATATAGATTTTTTCTTCTTCTTAAACATTTCATTCTTAGCATTCACTTAACATTTTTTCCTTTGCAATATATATATATATAGAGAGAGAGCATTCAAAATCTTACTATTTAAATAAGGAAAGGTTAAAGTGACACTATTAATTAAATCTATTTAACATATCAATTTTTTTCTTTTAAAATATTCCAAATGAAGGATTCCTTACAACAACGATAGACAAATTGATTATATATATATATATATATATATATATATAACTATACCATTTATGAGAACTAAATAATTAGGTATATATTTCACAAATACAACAATGTCAATTACGAAAACTAAACTTAGGTAGAAAAAGATTTAGTTCTTTCCTCTCTATCACCTAAAATAACCAAAAAAAAAAAAAAAAAAACAAACTTCGTTATATTACAAGTTAAATAAAAATACTACATATTTATGGAAACTTATTTCCCTTATATGCATAAAAATTATATCATATTTAATTTTCTTATAAAAAATATATCATTCATAATTTTATGTTTTGGAATTCTGTTTTATATATATAATATTTTTCTCAATAATAAATAATAGTAAATAATAGTTACTAGATTTATAATTTTAAAAGGCTTAAATATCATTCGTATATATATATATATAAAAACCCTTCAATTATATAATATTTGCCACTAAAATTTATAATTAAAATTATTTTCTAAATTTCTAATAAAATTTTAAACACTACTTTAAAAAAAACACAAACTATTTACAATACATTTTTTTATTATAAAAAATAAATATAGCGACTTATATTTAATAAATTAAGCTTAACATAAAAATTTGTCATATCAAACTTCCTTGCAAGCCATCATGCTCACTTCCATGGGATGGATACACGTTTTTAGAGAATCATATCCCATATTTGAATTTTAATGGAAAAGTCGCTTTATTCCATAAACATGTTTTAATTTTTTTATTCAAATTAATAATTTTAAAATATATTATTTGAATTTTTATGAGTTGAAATGCTGAATATGTTGACCATCAAAATCTACCCCTAAGTTCAACGGAAAGAGATTTCGTGGAAACAATATCAATCAATTCGCCAACGGACAAAGAGGACATCATTAACTTCACTGTGAGAGCAACCTCCACTTAGCCCAATTCTAAATCTTGATAATTATTAAGTTGCTTCTGTGATAGATGCTTGACTAATAGTCATTTTTTTATTATTAAATATAAAGTATTGAACTAGCAAATGAGGTTAGAATTTAAAGACGGGGCAAACTAAGTCATCAACCCAAGTGTAACAAATAATGATATACTATTTTTATTTTTACATCCTTGGGTAATGATGAAAGGTGTCAAATGCTTTAAGATATTTTCCGACATAGAAACGAAAGACTAAAAAAAAATGTCTAAAATATCCATGTATTTTCTTCGGAATTTCTCATCTGTTTCGTCGCTAGTCGACCCTGGCCCAGGCCATGGCACTGCCTAAACGTACACATGAATTTCTCAGTTTTTTTGTCACGAGCATGAACCTGGACATTTTGGACATTTTATTATTTGGACATCATGGATCTTGATCCACTATGGCTACCAAATGTTAGAATTAATGGAGAAAGATACAGTTAGTTGTTTTAAGGATAAGATTGAGACTCTAAGATTGGGTCTCACATCCTACTATCTAGGGAGTGGTAGAAACAACCTTGTTAGTGTTAAATCCTATATGTACTAGGTTCTCCTGATTGAATGTAAGTGTGTATGAGTGTTTGTACACTCTCTAGGTATCTCACCTGGAGAGCCAATTTAATATATATTCTGTCTCTTCTGTTTTTATCTCTCCAATTTAATATATATTTTGTCTCTTCTATTTTTATCATGGTAGCAGAGCTATAGGACAGAGGAACCTATGCGCTGAGTGGAGGATTTCAAAGGCATGACTGAGGCGAAGTCATCGCGTGGTTTGGAGGGCCAATCGCGCTGATCTACTATAACTCTTCCGCGCTTATTCATTTTATCGGTCGTCACATATATCTGGTGTACAGTGGCAAAGAACTTCGTGAATCCGAGGTGGCTAATCGCGACGACTGTGAAAAGAATAGAAAGTTGCGTGGAGGCCGAGAGAAGGCTGACCTTGGCGGTGGCTGCCGACAGAAGATCTACGTGTTTCTTGTTGAAAGCCTGCAAGCGTGAAAAATGGCTACGTGGACATTCTTCGTATTTAAGTATTATGCATGGACAGGTGCGAGATTTTATCTTTAGCAAAAGAGAGAATCGTTGAAGTGCAAAGTCCACGTGTGTCCAAGATGGGGAAAACTAGGTCATTTGTTGGCATTATGACACAGGTGTTGTCCTTGATGGCAACTCACTCAGATGACGTATCACAGTACAACAGAAAGTTACAGATCAGACTTCATAGAATGAAGAAAGAGAGGTATACGTAGGTTCACCATTGGCCAAGCCACGTATACATGCGAGTTCACTATGTACAAGTTGCGTATACGTACACACACACTTTCACAAAAGGAAAAGCGTGTATACTTTGGAAAACTAAGTTTTAGTCCGAAGTATTTGGTCCATGGTATTGGTCCAAGGTATCTGGTTCGAGGTATTGACCCTAGGTATTTGGTCCAAGGTATTGGTCCTAAGTGGTTTTGGGCCATGGTATTGAGTAAAGCCTAAAATTATAAAAGGAGGAGAAGATCATTAGGCCAAGGTGTGCGAGTATCAAATATCTGATGAAGTGTGAGATCTAGTATGCAGGTTATTGGATTATGGTGTATTGCTGGATCTGAACCAAGGAACAACCTTAGCAGATGATGGGGAACTAGATCTAATGATGGATCGGGATCTTAAGGCGTAAAATGAACTATCATTATGTGTTTTTTATCATGAATATTCTAGATCTGAATATTGACGCATATATTATTCTGTAAATGATATGATCTGGGTATGACTGAAGTCTGGAATAGTTGTAATGTTTAAATCATCATTTATAGATCTGTACGTAGGTTCACTTTAGAAAAGGGGCATATACATACTGGTTCTGCATATCAAAGAAGCGCATACGCAGGTTCGTTTTGAGGAAAGCGCATATGCACGCAGGTTCGACACATGGAAGTAGCGTATACCTTATAAAATATGTTTTAGTTGCTTCTGTTTGTTGTTGCAGTGTTTTGGGTTCTGGCTTCGGTTCTGGTTACTGTATTCTATGTAGGTTTTAACCCTGTACAGAAATTACCTACATACGAATTCTTAAACAAAGAAAATAAACAATGTGAGAGCATAACCCATAAAACACATATGCACAGATATTTTTCCCTGGATCCCAAAAACCGGGACTACCAGCTTGATTTTTCATTATATTCCTTTCAATGTTACAATACATATTTATACATGCCGAAGCATCCAATACCATGGACCGAAAAACCATCGCGTCCAATACCATGTGCAAAAATCATGCACAAAACCATAGGTAGGTTCGCCCAACCTAATATAGGGTACAAAAAAAAATTTTCCCGGGGCGCTGCCCTGGACCCCGTAGAGGGGGGATACCCGCCCCCCTCAAACCCCCCGGACAGGGGGGGCTGCCGCCCCCCCTGTGACACCCCCGCTGCGCAATCGGCGCAACGAAGGGGGGCTACCGCCCCCCTCTAACCCCCCGTTTAACTACGTAGGTTAGTCGTGGAAAGAATATAACACAACCCAACAATCTCCCACTTGTTGTTTTCTTTCCACAGGGGGCCACAGGAGAGCTTAGTCATTTTTTCAGCCCGGAAACACCCATTGTTTCTCTACACCAAGAGAACTTCTCAGAGCTCACAAATTTTGTCAGTGCATCTGCAGTATTCTTCAAAGTGTCCACCTTTACCAGCAACACCTTTTCGTCTTCTATCATATCCCTCACAAAGTGATACTGAACATCAATGTGCTTTGTCTTTGAATGATAAGCAGGGTTCTTTGCCAAGAAAATTGCACTTTGGCTGTCACAGTCTATTCTTATAGCTCCCTGTACTAACCCCATACTTGAACACAACCTCTGCAACCAAACTGCTTCGTTGCTTGCATGAGTGGCTGCCATGTATTCTGCCTCTGTAGTTGATAGTGCCACTACAGATTGTTTCTTACTCATCCAACTGACTGCACCTCCAAATAGGTTAAACACATACCCACTTGTAGATCTTCTCTGATCCAGATCTCCAGTCCAGTCTGCATCAACAAAACCATGAATATCCAACACTCTGTCCAACCTTGGTCTTCCTTGGTAGCACAAACCATAATCACTAGTGCCACGCAAATACCTGAAAACCCGCTTCACTGCTGTCCAGTGCTCCTTCCCAGGTTTTGACATAAACCTGCTCAATACTCCCACTGCATGTGCAATGTCTGGTCTAGTACAGACCATTGCATACACCAGGCTACCGACTGCACTTGCATATGGAACACGGGACATGTCCTCTTCCTCTTCTTGTGTCTTGGGACACTGTTCAGCAGATAACCTCACACCTACAGGAATAGGAACCTTCACCGGTTTACTATCCTGCATATTAAACCTCTGCAGTATTGTCTCGACATACTTCCTCTAGTTTAACCAGAGCTTCCTCTTTGCCCGATCTCTTTTAATTTCCATGCCCAAAATATAGTTTGCAGCACCAAGATCTTTCATGTCAAATGTGGATGACAATTGGGTCTTCAAATCCTGGATAATTTCTTTGTCATTTCCAACCAACAACATATCATCCACATACAAGACTAGATAAATAACACGGTCACCAATTAATTTAAAATACACACAATGATCTGCTTTGCTTCTGGTGAAGTCAAGTCCCCATATAAATGTATCAAATTTCTGATACCACATCCTTGGTGACTGTTTTAACCCATACAGAGACTTCTTTAACTTGCATACCAGTTCTTTCTTACCCTTCACCGCAAAGCCTTCAGGTTGCCTCATGTAGATTTCCTCTTCCAAATCCCCGTGAAGAAATGCTGTCTTCACATCCATCTGTTCTACTTCAAAATCAAAAGCAGCAGCAACAGATAAAAGTAATCTAATAGAAGCTACCGTGGCAAAAGGAGAAAAAATATCACCAAAATCAATTCCCGGCACCTGGGAATAACCTTTTGCTACCAACCGAGCTTTGTATTTCTCCACCTTTCCTTCTGCATTAGTCTTCTTCTTGAACACCCATTTGCTGCCAATGGGTTTCCTTCCAGCCGGCAACTCTACCAGATCCCAAGCCTCATTTTTGTGCAAAGATGCCATTTCATCAACCATGGCCTCTTTCCAGAGTTTTCCATCCTCTGAATCCACTGCTTCCTTCACAGTTCTGGGATCATCATCAGTAACAAACAAAGCAAAGTTTGAACTAAAAGCAGATGGATTATACCTTTCTGGCTGCCTTCTTTCTCGACCTGATCTTCTCACAACCGGAGTTTGTGGCTCTTCATCTTCTGATTCCTCCTCTGCTGCAGAGTCTGATTCTTCCTCCTTTGGCTCAAACTCTATCTTCTCAGGTTCCTTTGGTTGGACTTCATCTTGAATAACATCTTTTACCTGTCTGAACACCACATCTCGGTTGTACACAACCTTCTGTGTGACTGGGTTCCAAAGCTTATAATCCTTTAAACCATCCTTATACCCAATAAAGATGCACTTTTCAGATTTACTATCCAACTTGGTTCGTTTCCCCTTTGGAACATGTACATATGCATCACATCCAAATACCCTCAGATGTGAAAGAGAGGGTTTCTTACCAGTCCATACTTCTTGTGGAGTCTTATCCTCCAACGTTGATGAGGGTGATCTGTTGATCAGGTAACGTGCAATATCCACCACCTCTGCCCAGAATTCCTGTCCTAACCCGGCACCACTGAGCATGCTTCTTGCCCTTTCCATCAACGTCTTGTTCATTCTTTCTGCGACTCCATTTTGCTGAGGTGTATATGGAGTAGTCTTCTGCCATGCTATACCACACTTCTTACAAAATTCTTCAAATTCCTTGCTGCAAAATTCTCCACCATTATCTGTCCTCAGCACCTTTATCTTCTTCTCTGTCTGATTTTCCACCAGAGCCTTAAATTCTTTAAACTTGTCAAAGACTTCAGATTTCTTCTTAAGGAAATATATCCATGTATTCCTTAAGAAGTCATCTATGAATGATACATAGTACATAGACTTACCTAGTGATGGAACCTTCACAGGTCCAAACACATCACTGTGCACAAGCTCTAATATCTGTTTCGTCCTCTTACCACCAGAGGGGAAACTCACTCAATTCTGCTTCCCATACACACAATTTTCACAGAAATCAAAATCCAGAGAGCTATCATTCATACCTTCTACCATACATTTACCATGAAGTATTCGAAGGCCCTTCTCTCCAATATGTCCAAGCCTTTGATGCCACAACATGGTCTTCTCTCCAGAGACCACTAGATTTTCTACTCCATTTTCAGGAACCATAGAACTATTGCACCCGTCAACAACAGTGCTACCTTGCAGCTTGTATAGAGTTCCAATCCGAACTCCCCGCATTAATATTAGTGCTTCTCGAACCATCTTGCAGGTATCTTTCTCGAACACCGTCTTTACACCTGCATCATCCAACTTGCTTACAGAAATCAGATTTCTGGCCAATGCAGGAATATGTAGAACACCCGAAAGTGTTCTAACCCTTCCACCTTGCAACTTCAACTTTACTTTTCCCCGACCAATGACTCTAGCCTTCCTATCATCTCCTAAGAAGACATCACCACCATCGTATTTCTCATACTCACAGAACCACTCTCTATGGGGAGTGAAGTGAAAGGATGCACCTGAGTCAATCAACCATGCCTCATGATCTACATGTGTACTTGAAGAAGCCAAGTACACATCCCCACCTTCATCTGAGGTGGTTTTCGCCTCTACAGAAGGAGCATCATCAGATCCCTTTCCTTTATCAGGAGCTTTAGATTTACAATCCCTTCTGAAGTGCCCTTCCTTTCCGCATTTCCAACACATCACCTTTGTAGGTTTTCCTGGAGATTTAGATCTCCCTCTAGATTTAGATCTCCCACCCGATGACTTATTTTTGTTTCTGTTCTGGGACCGTCCTCGTACAGACAAGGCATCACCATTCTGGTTGTCCATATTCTTCCGTCTCATCTCCTCTGTGAGCAAGGCTGAGACTATTTCATCAAACTGCAAAGCAGTTGCATTGCTACCTATTGCAATAACCAGACTATCCCACGAATCTGGTAGAGAACACAATAGACTGATGCACTTATCTTCATCTGAAATTTTAATATCAACAGATAATAATTGACTTACCACAGTATTAAACGCATTCAGATGCTCTGTCACCGAGTCTCCATCTTTCATCCTCAGGTTATACAGCTTTTTCCGCAGGAACAGTTTATTCACCAGAGACTTAGATTGGTACAAAGTCCCTAACTTGACCCACAAAGCCTTTGCCGTAGCTTCCCCTGATACATTCAGCAATACTGAATCTGAGACACACAATCGTATTGTGCTCTTTGCCTTCCGATCCAATTTCTTCCATTCTTCATCGGTCACTCCCGATGGTTTAGTACCCGGATCTACCGCGATCCACTGATCTTTATCGACCAATAGATCCTCCATCTTGAGTTTCCACAACTCAAAACTCTGACCATTGAACTTCTCAATCTCGATCTTTCCACTGCTCGCCATCTTCTTTCACCACCAGAATCGATCTCGCAGATCTCCCACTGAACAGGGTCTACCACAGGCTCGAGCAAAACCCCTCAGCAACAAAGGCGTCCCCTTGAAGCCAAAACAGCTCCAATACCAAATGTAGGTTTTAACCCTGTACAAAAATTACCTGCATACGAATTCTTAAACAAAGAAAATAAACAATGCGAGAGCATAACCCATAAAACACATATGCACAGATATTTTTCCTTGGATCCCAAAAACCGGGACTACCAGCTTGATTTTTCATTATATTCCTTTCAATGTTACAATACATATTTATACATGCCGAAGCATCCAATACCATGGACCGAAAAACCATCGCGTCCAATACCATGTGCGAAAATCATGCACAAAACCATAGGTAGGTTCGCCCAACCTAATATAGGGTCCAAAAAAAAATTTTCCCGGGGCGCTGCCCCCGACCCCATACAGGGGGGCTACCCGCCCCCCTCTAACCCCCCGTTTAACTACGTAGGTTAGTCGTGGAAAGAATATAACACAACCCAACATTCTGAAAAATCAAATTGATGGGTTTTCAGAGTGATTGATTGATTCGGTTGTGACTGGTTCAAAAGGAGATTGGTTGATGTAGATATATTTGGTGATTGAATGATGTTGTTGATGGATCTAGTCTGAAAATTTATGAAACGTGGTCCCTTATATCCTGGTGTTCATGTGTGTTGCTTATGTGTGATGTTTTATTATGCTTTTACTGGATTGTCTAATGAATCCCTGATATACTGGTTAATGTTTAATGCACGATAATTTGGGTAAATTAAAAGATCTTTGCATATACGCTAGTTGCATTAAGTACAGTTGTGTAAAATGATAGTTCACTAAGCTGAAGTAGTGTATACAAATCAATTTTGAAAACTAGATTATTGATCTGATAATACTGATTCACCCCCCCCTCAGTATTATTTCCAACAATTGGTATCAGAGTTGGTCCTTTAGAAGAAGCTTGATCACTTGAAGGAAGATCCATAATCATGAGTAATCAAGAAAGCGGGGGATCCATCAGACCACCAATATTTGATGTGAGAAACTTTGTTTATTGGAAGGTAAGAATCACAAACTATCTTCAATCACTTGGAACAGATGTTTGGGAAATCGTGGAAGGAGGGTATACATTTCCATCAGTGATTCCTACAGATATGGCAGGTAAAAAGAAATATGAAACCAATGCCAAGGTTGTCACTACATTGTTGGGAAGTCTGTCACAATGAGAGTTTGTCAAGGTTATGCAGCGCAAATCCGCCAAAGAAATATGGGGCAAAATCGTTCTAAGCTACGAAGGAGACTCTCAAGTAAAACATGCTAAAGTGCAAACTCTCAGAATTCAATATGAAACTCTCAAGATGCACAATGTTGAAAGTATAACTAGTTACTTCTTACGTATAGATGAGGTTGTTAATTGCATGAAGAATCTGGGTGAAGAGATAAAGGAAGTTACCTTAGTTGAAAAAGTTTTAAGATCCTTGTCTGCTAAGTTTGAATCAAAAGTATATGCCATAGAAGAAAAGCAGGACCTACAGACTATTACTATGACACAACTGCACAGAATATTAACTGCCTTTGAGATGAGAAAAAGAGGTCCATCAGATATGAGAGAAGCTGCATTTAAAGCTTCAACAAATGGAAAAGAAGAACTCGATGAATCAAGACATCTTTTAGAAGAAGAATATGAAGTAAACTTTGTCAAGAAGCTTCAATCGAGTTCTGGAAGATTTAGAGGTAAACTACCTTTCAAATGTTTTTCCTGTGGTAGAGTCGGTCATTATGCTACCAAATGTCCTCATAAAGATAAATATGATAAAGGGAAGGAATCTGCAAAATGGAATAGAAAACAAAGTGTAAGTAAATAGAGCTACTATACTCATGAAGATGGTAATGGTTTATCAAATAGTGATGAAGATGAAAATAGTAATGACTATAGACTTCTGATGGCTTTTGAACATGATGATTTTTTGGATGCTTTAGATGAAGATGACCTTTATGAAGAAATCTCTAAACTCAAAGTCTGTTTAGAAAAAAAGAATATGATTATAGATACGTTGACATACCAAATTGTTGAAAGAGAAAAACACAATGAAAAACTAGAATGTGAAATTGTGGGTCTAAGAAAGGATCTTGAGAAAACAAAAGCTCTCAATCTTAGATTTGCTAAAGGATCAGAAACCTTAAATGGAATTATGAAAGTGTAGCATTCTCCTCTGATAAAGATAGGTCTTGGATATACTGAAGAAGTATCTCAAGCATAGAAGTCGTTAACCTCCACTAAAAGCTATCTTGATGCAGCAAAGAGTAGTGAACCATTTGAAAATTGTTAGCAAAGGCATAAAGCAGACCACTGGGTAAATCAGGCTCAATTTACTTCAAGGAAGAACAGAAACCACAACCAACCTCAGGGAAATCGTACTCAATTTCTTTAAAGATGAATATCAATAGAAACTACAATCACCAGGTCAGTAGATTTGATAATCGTACGAACTTCTTTAATGGTCAATGTTTCTCATGTCATAATTTTGGACACAAGGCTGCTCAATGTGTTGCTTACAAAACCATCATGAATAGAGAAGCACAAAATCAAAGGAATGTGATAGGGATTAAGAAAAGTTCCTATAATAACTTTTCTCTTCTTGAAAATGAAATAGAATGCTCAATCTGTAGTAGTTTTGGCCATGAATAATCTAAATGCAGGAGTAAATTTGGGCAAGTATCTCAAAAGGAGCAAACTCTATTAAATCCCAAAATATGGAGAAAGAAATAACCGCAAACAGAAAGATGTGGTATTGCCTTGTATGCTGAAGGAAAAGAAACCAATGGTACATTGACAGTGGATGCTCAAAACACATGATAGGTGACAAAGAAAAACTACACTCATATAATGCCTTAGAAAAGGAAAAGAGTGTCTCATTTGGAAACGACACTCCTACTATCATAAAAGGTAAAGGCTCTATTTTCTTGAAAGAAAATGTTAAAGCTGGGAATGTTGTATGTTGATGGCTTAAAGTATAACCTGTTGAGTGTGAGCCAAATGTGTGTCAAGGAAATGAAGTAGTGTTTCGATCAAATGGATATGTTGTTCATGAGCTTGATATGGGAGAAACCATGATTAAAGGTACAAGAACTCCAAACAACCTATACATGCTCAAGGGAGGACAACAACAATACTATCTAAGCAAAAATGAGGAAAACTGGCTATGGCACAGAAGATTGGGACATCTAAGATTTTGTCAAATAAGAAAAGCATGCAGATTCTAGGTTGTTCGTGATCTTCCATATATCAACATTCCTTAAAATACTACATGAAAATCATGTCAATTCGGTAAGCAAACCAGATCTCAATTCATCGAAAAGGAAAGGTCAGCTAGTAAGCCTCTTGGACTTGTTCATACTGATTTATGTGGACCATCAAGGAAAAAGTCACCTCGTGGAGAAGAATACTTTATATTGTTCATTGATTATTTTTCCAGAATGTGTTGGATAGTTCTTTTAAAGCATTTGAAAAGTTCAAAGCCTTAAAAGCTTTGGTTGAAAATGAATCAAATCGCAAAATCAAATGCCTCAGATCTGATCGAGGAGGGGAATTTACCTTGGATAAATTCTTTGACTTTTGTGAACAACATGGAATAAAAAGGCAGTTCTCCACCACAAGGACTCCTCAGCAAAATGGAGTGGTAGAAAGAATGAATAGACCTGTTCAACAAATGGCTCGTGCTATGCTAGATGAATCTAGAACTCCTACAACCTTCTGGGGTGAAGTTGCATTTGCCGCCTTCACTATTCTCAACCAAGCAAATGTTTGGGTGAACAACACTCAAACTCCACATGAACTTTGGTATGGTAAGACTCCTACTGTAAAATACTTCAAAGTTTTCGGAAGAAAATGTTACATAAAAAGGACTGATGAAAAACTCGGTAAGTTTGAACCCATAGCAGATGAAGGTATTCTTCTTGGCTACTCTTCCTGAAGTAAAGGATATAAATGTTATATTGAAAGGCTTGGGAAAATTATTGAAAGTATTCATGTTGTAGTTGATGAAGCATGCAAAAATCCAAAACAGATAAAAACTGAAGATTATGACAATGAAGAAGATGAAGATAATTTTCCCACATCAAATCACATTGATTCAGAAGAAGAAACCAATGAAGCACTTGAGGAAGAGATAATGATAGAAGAAAAGACTCCGTCCAAGTATGTTCAGAAAAATCATCCAAAAACTCAAATTTTAGGGGGAAAAAGGGGCAGGTGTGTAGACAAGAAGAACTATTACCGAAGCCTCAAGCTATCTAGCATTAATATCTTCCACTGAACCTCAAAATGTAAATGAAGCATGTAGAGATGATTGTTGGGTCAAGGCCATGAATGAAGAACTTGAGCAAATTGAAAAGAATAATACTTGGGAATTAGTTCCTAGACCTCATGATAAGAATATCATAGGAAGTAAATGGATATTCAAAATCAAGCTGAACAAAAGGGAGAAGTTATTAGAAACAAGGATAGACTTGTTTGCAAAGGATATGATCAACAAAAAGGTATAGATTTTGAAGAAACTTTTGCACCTGTTGCTAGACTTGAATCCATAATAATGTTTCTATCTCTTTTTAGTTTTCAGAAATTCAAAGTATATCAAATGGATGTAAAATTTTCCTTTCTTAATGGAGACTTAGAAGAAGTCTATGTTGAACAACCAGAAGGATTCATTCTTGGAAATGATGCAAAAATTGTATGAAAAATCTAAAAGGCTCTCTATGGTATAAAACAGGCTCCAAGGGCTTGGTAGTACAATCTTGATAAATATCTCCACCAACAGGGTTTTTCAAAGGGGTCAGCAGATAGCAATCTATATACAAATATTGACACTGGTAAATTGCTAATAATTGTTGTTTATGTTGATGATATCTTTTTTGGTAGCAATGAAGAATACATGAGTCAGAATTTTGCTTTAGTAATGCAGCAAGAATTTGAAATGTCCTTGCTTGGTGAGCTTACCTACTTTCTTGGCATCAAGTTTAGCAAAATAAACATGGTATTTTTCTCTCACAAACCAAATATCTCAAATAGATCCTGAGAAAGTACGGCATGGAAGATTGTAAACCAGTATGTACCCCAATGGTAACAGGATGCAGTCTCTATTCAAATGATGAATCAGCAGTGGTATATCAACCAACTTATAGATCCATGATTGGTAGTCTGCTTTACTTAACAAGTACTCGACCTGACATCATGCATGTAGTAGGAATAGTTGGAAGATTCCAAGCAAATCCAAAGGAATCACACCTTCAGATAGTGAAAAAGATTTTCAAATATCTTCAAGGAACATAGAACTTTGGTTTGTGGTATCCTAGAGATACAAATCTTACACTTCATGCATATACAGATGTAGATTGGGCGGGAAATTTTGATGATAGAAAAAGCACTAGTGGTGGTGCATTCTATATGGGTTCCAGGTTAGTGTCTTGGTTCAGCAAGAAATAAAGTTCCATTGCATTATCTACAGTTGAAGCAGAATATGTGGCTACTGCATCTTGCTACACACAACTACTTTGGACGATGAAAACCTTGCAAGAGATTCAGATCACATGTAATCCACCCATCTCCATTCTATGTTATAATACAAGTGCCATTAGTATTTCAAAAAATCCATTAATGCACTCCAAAACCAAGCACATACCCATCAAATATCATTTTCTACGAGAAAAAGTGCTTAAACAAAAGGTCAAATTGGAGTATGTTCCCTCCAAAGAATAGGTTGCTGATATATTCACTAAGCCATTGCCCAGAGAGACATTTGAATATCTCAGACAAAAGCTATGAGTAGTTGCTGCATCATCCTACTGTTAAATCCTATCTTCTTCAAAGAAAGGTGGTTATACGCGAGTTTCATTAAGCGTAGTCACGTACATATGCTGGTTTCCATAGGTACAGTCGTGTATATGTTGGTTTGAAGAAAAGCAGTGGGCCGGACTTAGGACAAAGGGGTCTAATATGGTTCAATGATTTATCTACTCTGCTTGATGATGGTTACAATCTGTTGATGACATATGGAAATATGTTGGCTCTCATAAGTTGTTGATAACTTGATGTATATCTGATTGATGATAATGCCTTGATAACGCTTCTCATATATGAAATGACCAGATCTAACAGTGAACATATGGCATAAGTTGAGGGGGAGCATATGTTTCTAATAATGAATTGTTGGCATTATCTGAGAAGATTTTGGTACAGATCCACATAGTTATTTTTGATTCAGGTGGAACAGGTTCAGGGGGGGAACATGGTTGCTAGTCTGGATGATGATTGACAGATGATGCTAATGAGGGTTGCTGATGACTATCATGGTCTTGTTTAAGATATTTGGTCTCTGTTATATATGTCATGTATATCATTTAATGTAAAGGTCATGAAAAGACCTAATTTGTAACCCCACTATGCATGGGACAGATGATGTAATGTTTCTTGTATAAACAATTGGTATATGCCCACTTGGTTGGGTGGATAAGTCAAATTTGGTACATCCCCATTTGATTGGGAGATGGATGTATGTATGAGTCTTTGGTGATAGGAAGGTCATTGGTAATGTATGTATAAAGTCATGTTATCTTTTTGGAGACCTTTCTTGTGCTCAAGGGGAGCATGGACTCGATCATAGGAGCTCAATCAGCACACTTCAGCATATCAGAGAATTCAACATGTACTCAGGGGGAGAATGACCCCTTTCCCTTGATGACAAAGGGGGAGAGTGACTTGGTGTTGCCATCAAGTCTAAAGGGGAAGATTTTTGGCATTATGATACAGGTGTTGTCCTTGATGGAAACTCACTCAGATGACAGATCACAGTACAATAGAAAGTTACAGATCAGAATTCACAGAATGAAGAAAGAGAGGTATACACATGTTCACCATTGGCCAAGCCATGTATACACGTGGGTTCACTATGTACAAGTAACGTATATGTACACATGCACTTTCACAAAAGGAAAAGTGCGTATACCTTGGAAAAATAAGTTTTGATCCGAAGTATTTGGTCCATGATATTTTGATCCATGGTATTGGTCCAAGGTATCTGGTTCGAGGTATTGACCCTAGGTATTAGGTCCAAGGTATTGGTCCTAAGTGGTTTTGGTCCATGGTATTGAGTAAGGCCTAAAACTATAAAAGTAGGAGAAGGTCATTCGACCAAGGTGTGCAAGTATCGAATATCTAATGAAGTGTGAGATATAGTATGCAGGTTATTGGGTTATGGTGCATTGTTGGATCTGAACCAAGGAAGAACCTTAGCAGATGATGAGGAACTAGATCTAATGATGGATCAGGATCTTAAGGCATAAAATGAACTATCATTATGTGTTTTAGCTCATGAATATTCTAGATATGAATATTGATGCATATATTATTCTGTAAATGATATGATTTGGGTATGACTAAAGTCTGGAATAGTTGTAATGTTTAAATCATAATTTACAGATCTGTATGCAGGTTCACTTTAGAAAAGGGGCATAGACACACTAGTTCTGCACATTAAAGCAGCATATATGCAGGTTCGTTTTGAGGAAAGCACATATGCACACAGGTTCAACACATGGAAGTAGCGTATACCTTATGAAATATGTTTTAGTTGCTTCTGTTTGTTTTTGCAGTGTTTTGGGTTCTCGTTACTGTATTCTAGTGACGACATTCTAAAAGATCAAATTGATGGGTTGCCAAAGTGATTGATTGATTCAGTTGTGATTGGTTCAAAAGGAGAATGGTTGATGTAGATATATTTGGTGATTGAATGATTTTGTTGATGGATCCAGTTTGAAAATTTATGAAATGTGGTCCCTAGAAGAAAAGAGAAGGTTGTAGCCTTCTGTAGGCCGACACCTACATACTAGTAAACATATCAGCTAGTACAAGAGCTAGGGGGTTGTAGCTCCCTTCCAGTAGAAGCTGGAGAATGAGAGAAGGTTGTAGCCTTCTGCAGGTAGAAGCCTGCATACTGGTATAAGACTGCACCAGTACAAAAATTGTAAACATAATTTTCTTATTATTAAAAGAAGACAGAGACGATTGCAGCAAGTGGTTTTCACCCACATTGGGTTTCCACCTTATATATTGGTGTTCATGTGTGTTGCTTATGTGTGACTCTTTATTCTACTTTTAGTGCACTATCTAATGAATTCCTGATATACTGGTTAATGTTCAATACATGATAATTTGGGTAAATCAAAAGATCTCTGCATATACGCTGGTTGCATTAAGTACAGTTGCGTATACACGCTAGTTCACTAAGCTGAAGTAGAATATACAAATCAGTTTTGAAAGCAAAAGTATTGATCTGATAATATTGATTCACCCGGCCCCTCTGAGTATTATTTCCAACATCATCAACCCCAAGTGTAACAAATAATGATATATTATTTTTATTTTTACATCCTTAGGTAATGATGAAATGTGTCGAATGGTTTAAGATATTTTCCAACGTAGAAACGAAAGACTAAAAAAGAATGTCTAAAATATCCAGGCATTTTCTTTGGAATTTCTCATCTATTTCTTTGCTAGTCAAATCTGGCCCAGGCCATGGCACCGCCTAAACGTACACATGGAATTTCTGTTGTTTTTTCACGAGCATGAACTTGGACATTTTTGACATTTTGTTATTTGGACATTTTGGATCTTGATCCACCATGGTTGCCAAAGATGTAGAAAATGCATGGATGTTATTCATATTTATGTATGATGCATGGACATGTGTGAGATTTTCGCTATTGGGATTCGAGCCCATGACTCCATGGAGTATGCCATCAGAGCTTTACAGAACCCAATGATATCCATCCCCACCAATGGTTTGATCCCTTTTAAAGAGAGAGCCTATACAAGGGAGTAAAATTTGAAAAATTGTTTTGTAATAACTTGTTGATAGTTTTTAAATCCAATGTTTCGGACTTCTACGTGAGTTAACGCCCAGATTTCTTGAGAATATTGGATTGGACTAGGGTATATATATATATATATATATATATATATATATAATGATGTGGGTAGTTTTCTAGGGTCAGTTGTTAGGAATTTAATTTTAATTTTTAATATAATTTATTAGGTTCATTTTAGAGATAAATTTGGGATATAATTTAAGCAAGTTGGAAACATGAAGAGATCTTTCTGTCAAATTACTTCCCCGTCTCATGAACATGCTGAAAAGCAGTTCGTTGGGTGCACAACAAGTCATTTCATCCACCATTTTCCGTATTTCGATGTCGAATTATCTGAGAGAAGAAGTCAACAAGTCCGATTGCGTCCCTTTTCTAGTGAAAATGGTGTTGGTCTCACATTCATTTTTCTGACATAGTCAGTGTAATAACGCTTGGACTATACATCTCTAGATCTCATTCCCTTTGTGGGATTTGATCGATGAACCTTAGATTCAAATATATTTGGTGCAGAAATGAAAAGGTGGGTCAATGAGCTACTATTTCACAGTTAAAATGGAATTCATCTGATCAATCTAGTGGAATCCACAATACCCATTTGCTGAAGTTTTCAATCTCATCTAACAACGAACCATTTAACTTATTTCCACTGATATACATCACATGAAAGAATAACACATAGTAAGAGAATCGCAGAAGGTCTGGTGGAGCTTCCCATATGCCCAATGGCTACCAAGGCCAACATTTTTGTCATTTTTATGATTGCTATAACTTCCAACATCAAGTTGGTTTGTTGTCACCGACTATATTTTTGAGATTTCTTTGGAGTTCGTATAAAAACATATTGAGTCTGGTCAACTTATGACTCTAACAATTGCCTCATGAACAAGATAAAATCCATGATGAAATGCCTATATATAAAAAAGAATAGAGGGACAATGAGACTTGTTTATGATGGGATGATAGTAGATAATTTCATGGTTACTGTAGTTTTCCATTTTGTTTGTAAGAAGGTGCAGAACTAATTAAAGAAAAAAGTAATACAATTAAATTAGTGGTTCTTGACGTTCTTTGATGCTAAGAGACTGTATCGCTAATTTAATTGCATGAGACTGTGATAAGCTGATGGGTCTTGTTGTGCTTCAGGATTCAAGAGCATTGGTTACAGGTTATTTTATGAGATCCATATGTGTAGAAAGGTCAAGTTGTATGATCAAATTTTGAACACATTCAATGTCTAGACCATCTCCTAGTGACTGACGGATAGCCGAAAGCGAAATATATGACATATGGTGGTTGGTCCATCGAGTGGCTCATTACTTGACAACTTTTATCACAGAAGCCCTTATGAGCTGAGTTTTTCAATATTGTTGATCTTGCAAGTTCATCAAAGATGGTCAGAGGAAGTTATGCTTTAAATAGAGGTCAAGTGACAACTCGAAGATGATGTGGTGAAGAAAGAGCAATGTTTGAGAGATTCCAGAGTGAATGTGTGTGTTGATGAAGACCAATTAGACAGATGTGACTAAATGTGAATTGTAAATTATGGTTCTTGTATTAATCTTTGTAATATTGTAATGTAAGTGTTAAGGGAGGGACTTAGAATTAACACTTACAATAGAAAATTGATAGATTAGGTTTGTTGGTTGTTGGAATTTGTTGAGAAATTTTCTCAACAATATTCTCCTTGTTTGGAATCTGTTGGATCTCATGAGCACTATTTATGTGGCTTGAAATTTGGTTTTGATTGCAATATATGATTTTTTTTAGTGAATATGTGTAAAATGTCTACTCCTCTATTTTTTTTAATATTTTTAAATAATGTTAGATCTTTTTTTATTTCTTATTTATTGTGAATCAAACTACCACATATATATGTGTGTGTGTGTGTGTGTGCGTGTGTGTGTGTGTGTGGTTACATAAGTTTTCATAGTTCGAGTGTTTGTTATGACTAGTAGAAATCACTCCATTAGCTCCAAGTTAGTTAATGATATTTGATGGAAAGATCGTTATAAACATGGGTATATTATATTGGTCCCTAATTTATCAAGAAAGAAATTCATTGTGACTGTGTTGTTGTTGTGACAAACACCCTCCAACATTTGGTCTACACTTGAATTTTGGATCCTACTATGGATCTTGTGATTGTTCATTCCATTATCACTTTATGGTCGATCAGTGTTTTGTTAAGTGTCCAAGGCACCTGCTCACACATGCTCAGTCCTCAACAAATTCACAGGCACTCTTTTATGCAAGCTTGAACAGGCATAGTATAGGTCCATTATGATCATGCCTATGAAATCTTCAACCTATGTCTATAGTCAGTGCACACTTTCATTAATAGTCCCTCACTTTTGGTTGCGATTTTTCTTCTATTTCGGTGAGTTTCTCCAACTGTCGCTTTTTTCCACCTTCAATTTCACAAGTATCACTTTCATGTTTACGACTGCCACTTTTGTTTGTTTTACTTATAATAATCATTTTCATGTCATCTTTACCCTGCCATGTGTCATTTTCAATGTCGTTGGCTTTTTGCAAGTGTTGTTTGCACTTTATTCTTACTTTCACAAGTGTCATCTTTTAGCATGACAAGGGATGCACATTGCACATATGTAGCTTTGGTTTGTTTCAAGGGGTAACCTTGGTTTTAATGAGTCATTATTATCATTTAGATATGTATCGCACTCATTCCCAAGTTTTAAGCATTGTCGCACAAGTGTCATCATTGTCGTCAAAAAGTATACCTTTAATGTTGCACTTGGGGAAGTTATCGCAATGTCGTTGCATTGATGGAAATGTTTTTTTCATGCATTATGAGTGATCTATTTTGTGTTTTCAACTATTCTAAGTGTGGGATCATGCTCTTGTTTTGTCCCTATTCACTTTGGCCTCCTTGATCCCACACTTAGCCAAATCTAGAAAACTTCCCGACCAAGTGACCTAGCCTCACTTAACGTTCCTAAACTACACATTCCAAAGTCACAACCCTCAAGCTTAGATCTTGCATCTTGGCACTACACAATGCATAGTCCCTACCTACTATAACTGCACACTATGTTGTCTCAATGCTCAGTTCTAACCCTTGAGCTCCAGAAATGTGCAATCTTTGCCTCAGTCAGTCTCATTTGTGCACTACACAATCTCAAGCAACAAGCCTCAACTTGAGCTCTTGAATTGTGCAACTACACAAGCCCTAGACATCTGTCCCTCCACAACTATGCAACAGGAAACCTCAAGCCTAAAGTGTTCGACCTGACCTCTTGAGACACTCAACTACACAGTTGTCTTGCTGAGGCGAGCTCAAATTGCACATTGCACAATTTCAAGCCTCAGTCATGGCCCCTGACCTCCTGATCTGCACAACCACGCAATACATGACCATATCTCCCGATTTATCACCTAGTTCTAGGTCATTCAATGGTTGTCATGAAGCATGTTAGGCTAGTTGTTTATCGGACTAATATCATTTTTTCATGAGTGGATTTTAGTTACAGGTATTCCATGATGATGATGATGATGATGATGAAGAAGCAAATGAAGAAGGATGCCCTACTAAAAAATACCTTTGTAGCTGCAAAGACAAGTTGGTCAATCAAGGCAAAACAAAGGTACACTAGATTGTGATAGCAGTTGGAAAGCAAGACCACATTGAAGACTCCTTACTATCAAGTGAGATGAAGGAGGAATAAGGAGAACATGCACCATCTCTCAAGAAGACTCAAATATAGAAGTAACAAGAATGGCTTGATATTGCCATGTCATCAATGTCTTGTCATATCTTGTCAAAGTGTCATGTCATCATTTGCCACATCATTTTGTGGATTATGAAATTCAATATTGGAGAAATTTAATGTAAAGTGGATGTCCAAGAGGCATGTATAGAATGTGAAAATTCATGTAGGAGTCGAATGGTCCTAGAGAAGTCAAACAATCATGAGGGTAGTCCAAGTGTCACAAGGGAGGTGAATAATCACCCCATTTGTTATACATACACCCTCATTGCTCATGTAAAGGACTTTTCACGTTGGCTCCTCCTACCAAGCATTAGAGAGGAAAATAGCTCTTTTGGAGGAGCAAGTGGTTGCTATAATGCTCCACTATTGGGGCTAGGGGTGTTCACTACCTTGATGTATCTTGAAACTTTTTCTTAATTCATAATCTCGTTGAGCTAACACACTTTCATGGATATTCCATAAATATTGTAAGACTATTCTTTGAATGTTTGAGATGTATGTTGTTTTCATCTGTACCGAGGAAATTGAACTATTTCGGTGGCCTTGTTACTTATCTCGTTGAAGGTGTGTTGTATGTGTTTTAACAATCATTGCTTCTATGTGAACTATTTCTCTAGTTTTCCAACAATTCATTCATATGTATATGCTCGTTTCTTTACTCGATTAGTACTTTTACTTGTCTTTTAAGGGCTCACTTCTCTCTCCCCATTCGGTAGTGTTGGGGGGAAAAGTATCCAACACGGAATGACCCTGTCCCACTCTAAGGGTGATAGTTCCTTAGCAACAGTCAAAGCAAAGCTATCTAATATTACTTCTTTATGACATGCAAAAGAGGAAAGGAAGAGATCCACTCACCGATGTCTTGCGCGAATGGTCGATCCAATCTTCTCTCTTTGCTGCTTGCTCCTAGCTCCAAGTCTTCTCACGGGCCCAGCTACACAAGATCCTACAAACAAGACGAGAAAAGGAAACTACAAGAAGCATGCATCCATAATCGATTCAAGGATTAGCATAAATCAAATACGCAAGTAAGACAATACATCATTGAAACACATGCGAATAGAAGAACCTCAAATGCTTTATTGATGGAAGAAAGTAAGGTTTAGGTAGTGATACAACCATAAGAGGCCCAATCCAGCATCACCGTCCCGACGGAAAGAAATCTCCTCTTCACATCCTTCAAGCAATCACCCAATACTCTCAACTGTAAACCAACAACAATTCTTTGCACAAAATTCCGTCCTCCAGATCCCATGGGATGAGATCCTTATATAGAGTTTTGGAGTGAAGATAAGTCAGCTTGATGTGTGACTGTTGTTCTCTTCAACCCCAGTTGTTCTTTAGTTCTTGAGTCCACTCGGAGATTCCACCTTCCACTTGGAGTTTTAGAACCTCTTTACTCATCATTAGGCGAATCTTCGGATCCAAGTGTCATTTTGGAAGCTTCCTGGGCACTGACACATTGAGGAAAGATTCCTCCACATGTCCAAACTCGCTCAGCGCAGGTAGCCTTTGATGAATTTGACATTCAGCGCAGGTACACCATGAGGCAGTTGACATTCAATGCAGATGCTCAGTGGAGCAGTTGACATGATCCAAAATTGACTTGTTTTTGAGTGTTTTTCAGTGGAGAACTGATTTGAAGTGCTGTGGTTTGCTGACCTTGTTCCTCTAGGGGTAGGAACAACATGTTTAGGGACTTTGGATCCCTCAGATTATTGACATTTCATGCTTCATGCTGTAAGGCACAAAAATGTCTATAATAGTTGCCCCCTAAAGTATGAGGTCGTTTATCGGGTGAAATGCTTTATTAGGAGGATCCGAAGTTCATTCAATCGCCGGGAGGTGACCTGTAATAAGATGCAATACAATACATTATTTTTCATACTTCTTTCATGATCTAGCTGATGCGGGCATTTCCCATGCTCAGCTTTATAAATACATTTTCTGTACATAGCACAGACGATCGTCTGATGGTAGACTGATAATTCTCTGCTGAAATTATCATCCTTTGATTAGGATGATCATCTGCTGCACATGCTAATGTCTTTATTTCCTGAATATATATCACAGCTCGGATGGATGAAACTAGATCCGGGGTCTTCAAACTCATCCGATCTTCACTCTAGGTACAAGTCGATCCATGTGAGAATTTCTTGGAGTCGAACATGGAAAGACATCGCTTGATTACCAGTCAATGATGTAAATTGTTAACAAGCACGAGAGGAATCACCGATAATGATGATGACCCTCAAGGTACTTCAACACAATTCACGTGGTGTGAATATAGGACTTGGCATCGAACACCACGCAAAATATCCCGGTCGAAGGTCATTGATGTATACCTGTCGCCGGAAGTGAGAAACTTTCCATTGAGGCATGCAAGCTTCAAAGTACTGGGGGGGTGTTCCTAGATCAACTTCTTGGATAGTGAGCTGATGTCGACAAGAAGCGATCCGTCAAAGGAGGGCCTTAATGAATCCCACATCAGTGACACGGAACGGAGCTAATGATTTGTGATGAAGGTGAAAACGATCTGTGAGATATGATTCAGGGTGGCGGTCATGAAAGGATGAAAGATGATGTATGGCAGTGGATGGGACACAGTTGACTTTTTCCTGAACGACATCTCTTGAACATATAACGACACTGATGTGATGGATCGGTAGCATTACCCCAAATGTGGATGGTATGGCGAGACCATGGCGAAGGGACTGGTGAATGAAAACAACCCAACCCGATGTGGTACGGAGGCAAAAGTGTCATGTTCAAGAGCGACTTGCTACCATTAAGCTTTGAGGTTCTCCCAATTTTTCCCCAGTCATTTCTGACCAGTACCTCTTTATTTTTGTCAAGCTTGAGGAGGATAACATATGCTTGTTCTATAACCTACCCTTCGGGCAAGCCCATCGCTATGTTTTAACGAGCCTAGCGATAGGGAAACTCTTTCTCGTCTAAAGACAAGTTTGTCGCTATTTAATGCATTTAACGAACCTAGCGACAAAGACAACTCGGTCCTTTTCATTTTTAGAGAGTCTAAAAAGGTACATAAAGTTAACTCCAAAGGTCCTTTTTCATCATCTAATCCCTTAAGTCCGAAAAAGTATAAAACAATACAGAAGGGATGAATGTTTGATAGTCTTAACGAGCCGAACTAGACAAGCGCTCGATCTTTTTGTGCAATAATCCCTCAGGTCCAAAAAGATTAAAATCTAGAGGAGGGATAGCTCTTCCGATCCTTTTAACGAGCTGGAAGGCCAAAACTTGGCAAACTTTTCATATTTTACGAGTCAGTGAAAAGAGCTCAAAGAAGACTCGTATTTTGAGGAACGAGTGATAAACAGGGATAGCAGCAGATTCCAGGTACAGGTTGGAATTTTCCAATCACGGCAATGTTACAAGGATGGCTAGGTGAAATCACTCTTCGCAGCTGTTCCTCAAAATAGGTAAACAATCAAGTGGAGGTGAATGATCGGCCAAATGAAAAATGGAGGTGATGGTGCAAACACGACCAAGGTTTTTATGGCTGATGGATTTACGGTCTCAAATGGTTATTTACCGGGATGGGTTTATTTTTTAACGAGCTTGAATACACCGCTAAAACTGCTCACAGGTTATGTTTATTTTTTAATGAGCATGAACGATGCGCTAAAACTGCTCGGTTTTGCGTTTATTTTTTAACGAGCATGAACCTTGCCAAAACTGCTCGTTTTTTACCAGTCATAAGATAGGAAGGTCTCCTGGAAGATTGCTATTTTTTAAGGAGCTTCATCTCCCTATGCTTTGCACCAAATCCTCTCTTTACGCAAGCTGGGTACCGGCTAATCCTACGAGTTTAAAGGGTTAGACCTACAGGTTTAAAGGGAGGACCTAAAAAACTAAAAAAAATCAATAGTTGCCCGTGCTTGCATTCCAAGAGGTTTGCATGCCCCCAGGTATGAAGTACAATTTCAAGGTTATCCCTCTAGTTTCCACATCTGCTTTTCTTTGGGTGTTCATAGCTACTTGTCTCCTTGCTAGTCTAGTTTTACTGGGACTATACGAGATCACAAGAGAGCATCTACTTGGTTTTTCTCGTTAGTTTAACTTTAAAGGATCTTTGCAAGGTCGCAAGAGAACAACTACTTGCGACAAGAGAAGAACACTCCTCAAAGATAAAACATTTGTTTTACCAAAGGCATACCTATTTCAGGTTATCCAAAGATTGTTCCGTTAGTGCTTAAACAGGACGTTCCTTGGCGGCATCTACCGAAGTAGACGAAGGTGAGATAGGCAGTGCCCCAAACACATAACTTTTGACAAAAGAATCTTATTCCAGAAGAACCCCACTTCCTACTACACCTCTTCTTCACGGAGCCTTGGCACTTTGCCGGCTCTTCCTTTTGAAGAACAAGGATGGGACGGGGTACGGACTAGTCATATTCTCTCGCGGAAATTCTACCTTATACCCAGGGTTTTTCTACCTAAAGCAGACCAGGATGCATGCCCCCTGGGTTCTAGCCCTGCTTTCCCGAATCACTTGCACTCATCGGGAAGAAGAGTCGGGGGTGGAGACCTTTCTTGATTGAATAGACCATTCAGGATAGGTATGTGGCTATTTGCGATGCGTGATCCCAGAAATGAAAGTTGGTTTACGAGTTTGACCATTCTTCCTTCGTGTGGAAAACACATTATTTGAAAGAGTGAGGAGACTATTGCACCCATGCAATATATATAGTCTCGTCCAAGGAGTAGGTTATAATCCAAGGGTCCTCGGACGACCATCAAGTTTATTTTGACAGCCTTCCCTTTCAATGTAATAGGTACATTAGGTAGGATCCCTAATGGTCGACTGGTTGCTTTGTCAAAACCCGAGAGATTTCTCATCTCAGGCAAAAGCGCCGGGGAACCCAGTGCTTTCCAAGCAATAGAGGATAGGATACTCACAGATGCCCCTTCATCAATGATAGTTCCAGCCATCACCATTCTGTATATTTGGACTATAATTCTGAACGATATACTGGCTGGTAACCAGGGTCTGCCTAGTTGGTTCCAATCAAAGGACACAACCAGGTTGCTTGGTGGTGGGACCGAATACATGGCTGGATATGATCTTGACGATGCTCCTTCCTGCGATAAAGGAGTGGGCTCATTGCCCTGATGCTCATCAAAATCGGTGTTGATGAAAAGAATTTCGACGGTGTCATCCTTATTCTCTTCGGTGAGGGTGTCAGCTGGAGACGAATCTTCAGTGACTGTGTCATCTGACGATGAAACTTCTGAAGGGAGAACCGGGTCAACTGCCATTTCGACCTTTGGACTTTCGTCCGGTCCGGATTCAGTAGGTTCATTTTCAGTGACTGACGCTTCAGCTGACCACTTGAGTGGGACAGCTATATTTTCAACCAACGAAGGACTTGGCGCGAGTTTTTGGTATCCAGGGGGAAGTCGTAACGGCGAAACCGTTTGATCTTCCAAAACTCTCTTTGCCTCATCTAAAAAGGGACAACGGCGGAGGGTGTGATTGCCTTCACACAGTTCGCAGGGGGATCTTGCTCCCCCTCTTTGTCTAGAACCTTCACTTTCGCTGGTTGACTGTAAGCATTCAATCTGGCTGCTAGAGGTTGATGCTTCCGAACTGTGCAAACGAGGGGACCAGTCCCTTAGTATCCGGGGAATACCGGGACAATCTCGGTGGAAGTGGTCTCCTTTACATATGACACATGGCGATTTAGGCCCGGTCCGTGCTGTGTGTGGATTTTTGTTAGACGTCTTTTGCTTGCCCCCAGTCGCCTTTGGCTCCTTCTGCTTCTTTTCCTTCTTCTTCTTCTCCTTCTTCTCCACGGGAGCTTGGCTTTTGCCGGCTCTACCTTTTGAAGAGGAAGGATCGGAGGAAGATTTACAAGAAGTGGAAGGCTGGAGGATAGCTCTAGACTGGTCTAACTTTTGACTCGACTGTTCAAGAACCGTGGTGTTCTGAACTACAACGGTTGAGAATAGCCAAACTGGCAGGCCAATTGTCAACCCTGGAAGCGACAATGTGGCCATGTGGGGCGCACCAACTTCTCCCCAAGAGGAGAAGGGACTAGGATTCCCATCATGGGGAATTCCTGGATTGGTGTGTTCCATGTTCTCAACCTAAAGATCAACGCAGGAATAAGAGGTGACTGTGTTCCGTTTAAAATGAATTTTATATGACGACGCTTTTAGACACAACTTGCTTTTTCACTTTTTAAGAGTCGAGAAAAAGCTAAAGATGACTCTAGTCTCCTTCAATGTATTAACGAGCCCAAAGTGACAAATGCTCAGATGGACTTTTTCAGTTATAGAGTTTGAAAAAGGCCAAAAGAAACTACTCTGGAGTTCTAGGCAGAGGGTGTGCCAAACCTTTCGCGAAACCACAGAATACGTTTTACGGTACGAGTGGTCGATCTTCATGAATGCTGTGTTCACTGCATTGCGATCAGTAGGGCGGCCGACATGGCTTCCTATGGATAAATGCTTTGTTCCTATAGGGGTCTCCCAATATACGCGACGGTACGCGGGAGCACAAATCCGTATTAGCGCTATCGTCCCTCAAGAGGAATCACCCACCTTCGTAGAGATCGACAGTCACTATGTTTAACAACGCCAGAACACGTCTCTACCTAGACCTCTACTGTGTTTCGTTATGTTTCAAAGAGTTATTATGTAAATTCAGTTCGTTTTAGGTTGATCTTGCTTAGCAGTTTGCCTTTATGGATCACCACGTGATGTATGAGATAACTCCTAAATGCAGTCTAAGAATGATAAGCAAGCTTTTACAATTCTTTCAACTTATGAAAATCTTAACTACTGAGGGAAAAGAAAGACATCAACTTTTCTCACAGATCATAGAGCACACACTGATGCACTTTTCCTAAATCGACATGCAAACTGTCAAAATGCACATGCACAATGCAAGTATTTCTTTTCTTCTTCCTTAATGTTGATGTATTACAAAAAGGAAGTTGTTGTATAATTTCGAATTCAATTTCAGGTGAAAGCAAACAAGCTTTTGTCCAATAATCAAAAGAACACCTTAAGATTCACTCATTCCAATCACTAGAAATACTGAAATTCGAACCATATAACGAAAGCAAATGCTCAATCAGCTATGAACGGCAATAAGCTAACTCTTAGAATCAAAACGACACTTTATCACATGCCTAGATCTAAGAGGCCATAGTAAGACTAGTTCACTTTCTTTATGGGAAACTGTAAATGAAGTAAGAAATACAACAAGAAAAATCACAGCTTCTTCATACAACCGAGGCGAAATGATGGCAAAGAAAGGTAGTTTCAGATGGGTATACAGGTTGACAACAGGCTGCAAAAACAATACTGAAAACTGGGCAACAGAAAGCAGGGAACCCCAGTTGCACAATGCAAAACTGGTTCAGCGCAGGCTCTGCACTGTCAGTTTGACATTCAACGCAGGTAGGCCCTTCGGGACCTGCGTTGAAACGCAGAGAGCCTTCACTGCAGCAGCGCTGAAGAGGAAACTCTCGTTTCCCTTAGGCTCCGGGTCACAGATTGCTCAAAAATCAACTGTTTTAGGCCAAATCAGAGGCTATCAATCAAGTATACACTAGAGGATGATTAAAGGAAGATGAACACTATCACACAGAGATATTAAGAGTCCTTGTGGATAAGCTCTTAAAATCATAAACATGCCCAGAACTGAGCTAGAGTAGCTGCCCTCTACTTTGCATTCGAAGGATTCGAATGCAGTTCGATTCGGTACTCCCTTTGTTTAGGAAATGAATAGCGAGAAACACAAGCTACCAACAAGATATGATCCCCAGCGGAGTCGCCAGTCTGTTGGGGGGAAAAGTATCCAACACGGAATGACCCTATCCCACTCTAAGGGTGATAGTTCCTTAGCAACAGTCAAAGCAAAGCTATCTAAGATTACTTCTTTATGACATGCAAAAGAGGAAAGGAAGAGATCCACTCACCGATGTCTTGCGCGAATGGTCGATCCAATCTTCTCTCTTTGCTGCTTGCTCCCAGCTCCAAGTCTTCTCACGGGCCCAGCTACACAAGATCCTGCAAACAAGACGAGAAAAGGAAACTACAAGAAGCATGCATTCATAATCGATTCAAGGATTAGCATAAATCAAATACGCAAGTAAGACAATACATCATTGAAACACATGCGAATAGAAGAACCTCAAATGCTTTATTGATGGAAGAAAGTAAGGTTCAGGTAGTGATACAACCATAAGAGGCCCAATCCAGCATCACCGTCCCGACGGAAAGAAATCTCCTCTTCACCTCCTTCAAGCAATCACCCAATACTCTCAACTGTAAACCAACAGCAATTCTTTGCACAAAATTCCGGCCTCCAGATCCCATGGGATGAGATCCTTATATAGAGTTTTGGAGTGAAGATAATTCAGCTTGATGTGTGACTATTGTTCTCTTCAACCCCAGTTGTTCTTTAGTTCTTGAGTCCACTCGGAGATTCCACCTTCCACTAGGAGTTTTAGAACCTCTTTACTCATCATTAGGCGAATCTTCTGATCCAAGTGTCATTTTGGAAGCTTCCTGGGCACTGACACATTGAGGAAAGATTCCTCCACATGTCCAAACTCGCTCAGCGCAGGTAGCCTTTGATGAATTTGACATTCAGCGCAGGTACACCATGAGGCAGTTGACATTCAGCGCAGATGCTCAGTGGAGCAGTTGACATCATCCAAAATTGACCTGTTTTTGAGTGTTTTTCAGTGGAGAACTGATTTGAAGTGCTGTGGTTTGCTGACCTTGTTCCTCTAGGGGTAGGAACAACATGTTTAGGGACTTTGGATCCCTCAGATTATTGACATTTCATGCTTCATGCTGTAAGTCACAAAAATGTCTATAACAGGTAGAACAACCTTGATGCATTCCACAATTAAACATTCCATATTGAATACTCATGTATTCATTCGAGGTACCTATGCATCACTCTCTTGTGATGAATATTGTAGCCAAGGGAAATGTATGAGAACAGATGACAATCGATCCTTATTCACGGAAGGGATCCTACACCAAACGATGTGAATTCTAATTGGGACATTTCATCAGGGAGACCCCCTTGGTGAACAAATTTCAAACATTGTCAACAAATGGCACTAGAACGAGGGCCTGATGACAAGTTGTGCCCTTTGATTCTATTTTGAATCTCTTATCTTAAATGGATCATCCCCAAATAATAATCCCAGAATGTTTCTCTAACCTATCCCTTGGTCAACTTTTCATCTCCATGGAACAACTTGATTACTGGTCACAATTTAAGTTTGATAATGAGGATGAGGATGATACACCTATTACTAAGCATGCATCTCTTTTTCTTAGGTTGTGTGAACATTATGAAATTGATTATGGAGATGTGGCTTGTATTCTTTTCTACCTCATAGTTGAAGGTCGAGTTAGTTGATGGTGTCATACCCTACCAGCCACCTCCATTCATTCTTTTGAACACCTCATCAAGGATATTCATTTAGCATTTGATAGGTATGATTATCAGGATGTTATTAAAAGAATTAATCAACTAAGAATGAATCCTAATTAATTAATTGAGGATTTTTCTATTCACTTCCTTCACCTTTGTTATGAATTTCCTGAAGAAGATATGGATTGGGATTTCTTTAAACAAAATTTTGAGCATTTAGTTCATATCTCTTTACATGGTGAATCTGAAACCCCTTATACTTATGCTTCCTCAAATTTTGTAAATCGTGAGACGCCTCTAATTTTAGATGAGGAACCCATTGTTCCTTTTGTTCCTTGTCCTCCTCATTATTCAATTCCTATGTGGGTGCCTCCTTGCAATGTTGCGGAAGTTGGGAAATCTGAAAATAAATGGTTGATCCATCTCTTCAACCTCCATCCACTTCTCATGATATAGATATGATGGAGGAAACCTATAAATGGTTCATGGTGCCTAGGGTGAAGGCCAATTCTCCCACTCCTCAAGATGATACTAGCATTCTTAACCTCAATCCTGAACCTGGTTCCAATGAAAGTAGTACTTCCTTAAGGGATATTTGTCATCCTCTATCATTTACATGCCATAACTCTTTGTGTCGTGATCTTCTTAATCAATCTTCTCCACAAATTAGTTCTTCACACTCTCTTGATTTGTAGGTTTCTAGCTCAAATTGCGATTGGGTAAAAGGAAGTCACATTAGACAAGTAGAGGAGTGGGAAAGTAAAGAGAGTATTGACCAGTCTTCCATTTTTTAAATTAACCCATGTCAAGATGATGCTTTTCCATTCTTGGATGATTTTCAATATACTAGTCTCGGTAGAGATCAATTGAAGTCAATTTGTTTAGATCTATAGTCTTGGGCAACAATCATTTTGATGATAACGACTTTGTTGATATATGCGATGGTGAATTCTCAAGCGCACCAGCTAGTCTTTTGGTTTCTTGAGAAGATTTTGATTTGAAATATTTAGATCTAGAATGTAATTTAGTCAAATAATATGTTCTTATGGAAGCTTCCTCTCCATCTCAATATCCGTTGGGTTCTTCCATTTGTGATGCATCAACTTGCGATGAAGATACTCCTTCCTCTTTAAGTTCTTCATCTGATGAGTTAACTTATGAGTTGAAACAAGGTAGTGAGGTTAAATATGATTAAAAGGAAACAATCAAATCCTCGAGTATCATTTCTATTATACAAAATATACAACTACAGACAAAAGTGTCTTCCCTAGACCTAGTGGCCTCGTCTAGAACAACATAAATCAAATACTATAAAATTCTCCTTAGATAAATTGGAGAATGGAAATATGCTTAATTGTTATCCGTCACAAGATCTTCTCTCCTCTTGGCTTGCACACTCCAACCATAGCTCTGATCACTGTAATTGGAACCTGCACAAACAAAATATATACGACAACTATGTAGCATTATCCAATCACTCTATTCAATGGATAAACATAGCATTGAAATATATTAATGTAAACATAATGTAAAAATATAGGAAAACGATATAGTCTTTTTATTTGTATGAAAGGCAAATATTTTACAGCCAAAAGTGGAAGTTGATTTGGTAGAGATCCTCCCAAGTTGACATTCCTTCCTTGCCACAATGTACACCTCAAATCCACCATAATGCATGGGAATGATAAATATCTTATGATCAAAGCAACAACATAAGGGTATGATTAGTCGCCAAAATCCAACCCCTAGCTTGTGGATGGTAGTAAATATATATGAGAGGACGATAGTTTAGGATTCCTTATCCATTTAACAATCTAGGCTTGAGATCAACTCTTGATGGGAGGATGAGCTCAAGGGATAAGAGATGAAAACTCCAAGGTAGCATGAGATAGGATTCAAATTTATTATCCAAGGTAAATGGTTGTAAAGACTCTTGGAAGCTTCTGGAAGAAGAAGCTTCGAGATTCTTTTTATTTTTCCTGAATTTCTAGAATCAGCGCAACCCTAGCATGGGACAACTTGCTCTAATAAGAGCTAGGGTAGAACTAAGAAACTTGTTTTTGAACATAGGTGCCTAAAGGGCCAGGGTGCGCTCATCCTTAAAAGAACTAGAATGAAGTAGTCAAGGTCAGAAACTCAGGGATTTGAGAGTCATTCTTAGGGATTTGTGTAGGTATGATGGCAAGGTGTTCATGGATGTTGATGGATATAGTTTCTAGGCCTATTGAAAAAATGTGACAAAATGGCCTATAACACTTTCGATCCTGTATCATCCGCATTTTTTCATGAGGAAAAACCCTAAAATTAGTTTGCTCATGAAATTTCTCTGATTTATACATCTCTAGATTTGTGATTAGAAGAATCTTTTGACTTGAGTAATATGGTTGTTGAAGTTGTAAAATATGATCAAATTAGCAACAAATATGGACGCCATCTATCACCGTGGCTTCACTCATTGAACCTCTAAAATAGAACATGCTTTTGTGGCACACTAAACAATACCCTTAATTTGACTACATATTGGAAAATACCTCTAAAAATCAGTTTATTTAACCCCCTATCAATGTGAACCCATTACACCTTCCCAATTTAAAAAGACCATATTTTTACTAGATATTGTAGGTATTCTCTTTTTCATCAACATTTTTTATACCCCTTTATTTTCATTAACAATGGTAAATGATTTTTTCACCTAGAAAGAATAACCTAAATACTAGGTAGCTGAAAACTTGAAAGTTTGAATAAAAAAGAGACAGATATAAGTTGGCCTATTTACAAATACATATAGTGGAAAATTTGAATGGAAAATGTGTATATTTGAACTCTTAGTTGCGCTTATCTTCTATTAAGTACTGAAAAATATACATTACAACATTTCAAAACAAAACCTTGATAACCAACACAATGACGCACCTTTCATAACGATTATAAAATAGGAAGAGGAAAGAAAGTCCAATGAATATGGAAACATGAAAATGGCTATGTGGTTGGAATTTCTCAAATCATATCCCTAATCTGATCACCTAGTGCAAAATAGTTGCATGGTAAGAGTTCCAAGTAAGTGTGTGTCCATCAAAAGATGAACTGGAGCATGCAAGCATGCATCCCTTCCTTGAGATTTGTGTCCTCTGCCTAAGATGGGAATTTCTCACGCATAAGTATTCTAATTGACTAAGGATCTGCACCCTCTTAGTAAGAATAGATCATGCATGCTAAAAATAACAAAAGAAAATATCTAATACTATAAAAACTCTATCAAAAAATGAAATTTATAAATTTAAAACAAAATATAAATTGGAATTAATTGAAGGTGTGACATGTGTTCCCTTAGTATGCATGCGCCCTCTTCCAAATGATAATCTATTTCACTATCTCCTCTGGCATGCATGTTCCCTCCACCAAGTAGTAGTCAGTATCACTATCTCCTTCACTTTCATTCAACCTGTTGATCACTAATGTAAGGAAATGGTGAAGGTGTCGTATTTGTTGTCTTCTCTACTGGCTCATCAATGGGAGGAACAATAATTGAGTAATAGGTAAAAAATATTAACACACACATCACATAGATCATAAAGGTATTAGTAATGTGATGAATGTCTATTATGGAGCAAGGTTTCTTGGGAGTGGAAGCGGGAAGCAAGAGTAGAAGCGGCAAGTGGGAGTGGAAGTAAGAGCAAGGAGTGATAGTTTCAAAAGCTCCCAGGTTGGGAGCGATTTCGGGACTGAATTTTATATAATATATATATTTTATATATGTTGATCCATATATGTCAACAAAATCACGCAGAATATATGTCAAAAAAATAATGCTACAAAAAATACCTACATATCATCAAAATCATTGTCTACCTTGGGATCTTTGTCATTAATATCACACTCTAAGTATTAACATAAGATAGAAGAAACGTAGCATGTCAAGTCAAGATTTTCTTTGAGTGATGGAAACATTTTTGGTAGGGTCATGCTAGAGAAGTTATACAACTAATTTCACTAACATCAAGGTACATAGAAAGCTTGTTTCTCTTGAATAAATACGAGTTTCATACCCTAATATGTGACAAAACCTAATGGAAACATTGCAATCCCCCTAATCTTGAAATCTTGAAAACCTAATAAGTCTGGATTCTGAGTGAGGTCTAAAATTCCACTTTCTCAATATGAAATATAATGATGCTAGAACCACTCTCAATCATCCTAAGTCATTTTATGGTAATGTTAAAATTTTATGTAAAAGGATGAAAATGAAAGATAAGGACATTGTCACTTTTACTTTGAGAATTTATCATTACCATGAATTGCATGTCAACATTAAGGCCATAGGTTTGAATATTAGGCTACTATGGACATAATATTACCATAGTCTTTTCTTTCTCCTTCCCACTCTCGATATTCCCACAATAGTCGTGAACCTATATTTCTCTAGACCACTTATTTTTTGCCTCTATGTGGAAATTGTATTGTATAAAAAATATTTTATTATACACATATTGTTACACAACATATATAACTCGTTTACCGCTCCCCCGGCGCCGCCCACACCCCCACGACATTATATGCTCAATATATTATTTCTCTCTTTCCTCATTATTTATGCCCCAATATGAATGCACGTGATATGGTATGTTTTTATCAGTGAAGCCCCCATGAATTACACATAGAGCTTGAAGATGATGGAAGGTATAGTACCAAAGGGATTGGAATTGTCTCCTTTGAGAGGGAGTCATGCTCTCATCTTCACCTAAATAATGTAGTGTATGTGTCTGGTTTGAACATAAATCTATTTTATGTGGATGTACTTGAAGACAAAGGATATTATGTGGTGTTCAGTAAATGGAAGGCTTATTTTAAGCATGTTGCTACTGGCAAAGTAACAAAAATTGGTGTTCGGTTTAAAAATCTGTTATGAAACCAGCTCACAAAAAGATAGAAAAGAGAGAGCCACGCCTTAGAATTCAGCCTCTTCGAGGGGGAAACCTCCTTTACATTACATAAATGAACAATTCTTGGATGATTCAAATGACAAAACCTCCTTTCTATATATAGGAGTCTAAGGAGTCACAATATAATCCAGCCGACCTAACAATAATAATATAAAGCCACAAAAATAACAATAGAGGGATTCTATGGGGCACATAAATAACAATATGGGGGTAATAGGGGCACAACAATATAAATAAGGGGTATAACTACAATAGTAATGGGGTAATCACTAGTATTATAGGGACCCAACATGCCCCTCTCCTTCAAAAAAGTGTTGTCCTCAATGCTTGAGTAGTTCTGGATACTTCTGCATAAAATTCTCATCCTCCCATGTGGAATCTTCAGCGGATAAGTTCTTCCACTTGATAAGATACTCTGAAATTGATCGATTTCGTAGCTGTCGAGTTCTTGTTTCTGTGACTGCTTCTGGTTCCAATATAATTTTTCCTTCCTCGTCAAGTTCTGGCAATATTGTTTGAATTGGGAGCTTGTCGCCTATAACCTTCTTTAAACATGAAACATGGAAAACTGGGTGCAATCGAGAAGCTGCAGGAAGCTCCAATTTGTATGCCATAGTACCAATCTTTTGCAACACCTTGTACGGACCATAATACTTTGGTGATAATTTATTATCCTTCTTAGCTTGCTTTAGGGACATTTGCTTATATGGTTGTAGCCGTAGGAATACCCAATCACCTACATCAAAACTTCTTTCACTGCGATGTTGATCTGCCTGTTGTTTCATTCTATTTTGTGCCAACACGAGGTTATCCTTTAAGAGTTGGAGGACTTGTTGTTGATGTTCGATGTGATGTTCCACTGCTTGAACCTTAGAATTTTCTCTTAAATATGATGTGATGGATGGTGGTTGATACCCATAAAGTGCCATAAATGGGGTCATTTTTGTTGCTGTATGGAAGGAAGTGTTATACCACCATTCAGCCGGAGGCAACCATTTGACCCATTGTGTCTGTTTATCAGATACAAAGCAACGAAGATATCCTTCCAATTTGTTTACTATCTCAGTTTGCCCATCAGATTGAGGATGATAAGATGAGCTATGAGCTAACTGAGTACCAAGACAAGAAAATAATTCTGTCCAAAAATTTCCAGTGAAAATGGGATCTCTGTCACTTACAATAATCTTTGGGTTTCCATGTAGCTTTTGAACTGTTTCCATAAATGCAGTAGAAACTGTACTGGCTTTAAATGGATGTGATAATGCACAAAAGTGTGCATACTTGGTAAGTCTGTCAACTACCACCATGATGACACTCTTTCCCTCAGACTTGGGTAAACCTGTGATAAAATCCATTGAAACCTCCTCCCAACGTTGGCTTGGAATGGATAAAGGTTGTAATAGACCCGGTGTCTTAATTGTTTCAACTTTATTTTGTTGGCAAACCAAACATTCCGCCACAAACTTTTGAATATCTGATTTAAGGCCATCCCAAAAAAATTCCTTCTTAACCCTGTGGTAAGTTTTTAAAAATCCTGAGTGCCCTCCTAAGGGAGAAGTGTGCAATTCCATAAGAATCTTTTGTTTTAGCTGGGAATTCTTACAGAGGTATAAGCGATCTTTGTACCATAACGAATCATTTTGCCAGCTAAATGTATCAGAAGTACTGGAATCTTGTTGTAGCTTTCGAATAAGTGCCCACACTTCTTCGTCATTCTTCCATTCCTCCCTTGCTTCGTTTATCCAATCTGGTTGGATAATAGAAATGGCACACAACAATGCTTCCACATCCTCATCCTTTCTTGAGAGTGCATCTGCCACCACATTTTGCTTCCCTTTTTTGTAGATGATTTCAAAGTCATAACCCAACATCTTTGTGACCCACTTTTGTTGCTCTTCAGAGGATAATCTTTGTTCTAAAAAGTATTTAAGGCTATCATGATCCGTTTTTACCTTGAAGTGTCTTCCCATTAGGTAGGGTCGCCATTTCTTAAGTGCATGGAGTATTGCCAACATTTCCTTCTCATAAATAGCTTTGCTTAAAAACTTTCCCTTGATTGGACGACTTTCAAAAGCAATGGGTCTTTCATCTTGCATTAGAACAACACCAATTCCATTTCCTGAAGCATCACATTCCACAATAAAGGTTTTTGTGAAGTCCGGTGTAGCTAAGACCGGTGCTTGGCACATTGCCTCTTTAAGATGTTCAAAGGCCTTTGTTGCTTCCGGAGTCCATGAAAATGAATCTTTCTTCAATAATGTTGTTAGAGGTGCTGCTATTCTCCCATAATTCTTAACAAACTTGCGATAATACCCTGTCAACCCAAGAAATCCTCGCAGATGCTTTATGGATGTGGGGATTTTCCATTCCTTAATGGCTTTAATTTTGCTAGGGTCTACCTTAACTCCTTCATGAGATACAATATGACCCAAATATTCCACCTCCTGGACTCCAAAGAAACATTTGGATCTTTTTGCATATAATTGTTTCTCCTCCAATAGTTGTAGCACCCTGTCAACATGTTCAACATGATCCTTCCAAGACTTGCTGTAGATTAGTATATCATCAAAAAATACTAACACAAATTTTCTAAGGAATGGTTTGAAAATTGAATTCATCAAACCTTGAAATGTTGAAGGTGCATTGGTAAGGCCAAAAGGCATGACCAAAAATTCATAATGACCCTCATGAGTTCTAAATGCCGTTTTCGGAATGTCTTCAATCTTCATTCTGATTTGATGATATCCCGAACGAAGATCCAACTTGGTGAAGTAAATTGATCCATGCAATTCATCCAGTAATTCATCAATGACAGGAATGGGGAACTTATCTTTAATAGTGAGCTTGTTGAGCTCCCTATAATCCGGACACATGCGCCATGATCCATCCTTCTTGTGCACCAATACTACTGGAGCTGAGAAAGAACTTTGACTCGGTTGAATTATACCAGCCTCTAGCATTTCTGCAACCATACGTTCAATTTCACTTTTTTGGACATAGGGATATCTGTACGGCCTGATGTTTGGAGGAACACTTCCTGGAATCAGATGAATAGCATGATCATGATCACGCATAGGTGGGAGACCTTTGGGAGTCTCAAATACCTTGGAATGATTGTCCAGGACTTTTTGGAGATCTGGAGAAATAGATGATTCCAATGTGGAAACATCTAGCGAACATAATTGTGCAATTACACCTCTTTGCTCCTTTTTTAGAAGCTTAGTCATGCCATTAGAGCTGATTATCTTTCCTGGTTTCCCTGCAATACCCCTTAATTCAACTTCCTTTCCTTCCACAGAAAATTTCATGAAAAGTTCTTGAAAATTAAAAGCTATTGTACCCAAGGATTGTAGCCATTGGACTCCTAGTACAACATCGACACCTCCCATTGGAATGGAAAGCATTGGGCTAGTCAATACATATTCTCCCATGGATAGCTTGATATTATGGCACTTTCCAAAGCAATTTATTGTTCCTCCATTTGCAATCATCACTTGACACTCTGGTGCTGGATATAGGAAGCAATTCAATTCTTTTGCTACCCTACAATGAATAAAATTGTGGGTGCTTCCTGAATCAATCAACACTATTACCTTTTTCTTCTTGATTTGTCCTTCTATCTTGATGGTTTGAGGAGTGGTAATTCCTGCCAATGCATTACAAGATATGGTTGGATTTATTTGTTCTTCATCTAGGCTTTGTTCTCGGAATATATCCTCTTCTTTTGACCTTTCTTGCTCCTTTTCTTCTTCCTCTTCACAATCTATGTAGAATAATTTCTTCTCAGCACACTTATGACCTTTTGTGTATTTGCTATCACAATTGTAACAAAGCCCTTTTGCTCTTTTTTCTTCCAATTGTTGTGGTGTCAACCTTGTAGGTTGTGGAAGACTAGGGGCAACAACACTTCCGTCTTTATAGTTGTGAGTGGTATGCTTCCTAGTTGCCATAATTTTGCTTTCCATTTTTCTTGCTAACCTGAATGCCTTCTCTAATGAATCAGGTTCCCAAAGGCGAACATCATGTTGGATATTATCCTTTAAAGACCCTATGAACACATCAATCCTATGCTCCTCTGGAATATCTTTTACCCTTATGTTCAATTTTTGGAACTCCTCAATGTGCTCCATTATTGAACCATTTTGTTTGAGACTTATCAATTGGCTAAAAAAAGTGTTGCTTTTTGTATCCTCATAATGTGCTATCAATTCTTCCATAAAAATTGCCCAAGTGATAAATTTTTTACGAGAACAAAGCCATTGATACCATACAAACTGATTTGGTTCCAAATATACAGTTGCCATACGTACCTTTTGTGCGTTTTGCACATTATTGAGATCAAAGAATTGCTCCATCTGTAATATCCATGTGGCGGGATCCTTGCCATCAAACTTCCTCATATCAATTTTTGGAATATGGTGATTCTTTGATCCAACATTAGCATCTATGGAATCATGATTAACATTTCTTTTGTTCTCATCATGAGTTTCCTTTACTACCTTTTCACCATTAGTAAGTATTTCTTGTAGAAAATTTGTCAAATCTCTCTTCAAATCTGTCATGCCTGTCTTCAAATTTGTGTTCAATTCTATCTTCAAATTTTCCATCTTAGCTTCCACGCCATTTATCTTAGCATCTGTTAACTTTTGTGAGCGTGACATTTGTTGCACTTGTTCTTGTAATTTTGATATATCATGTAGCATTTCTTCTTCTTCTTCATGAGTCATGCTAGAGCTTTCAGGTTCCTTACTAGGTGTTTGCATTTTCTTTCCTCGGGGCATCAGTTATCGATAATAATGCTCTACTATTCCCTTTGAATTCCTTCAAAATAAATTTTCAAACCAAGCTTAAGCAAAAATTTTAAAAAATCTACACACCTTTTTTCACTTTGTAGGAGCTCGATATTGCCTCTGATGTATCTCTGTACTTTCCAATCATCTAGTTCTGAATTTGTGACCTGTAGTAGTTCTCTGTGTCCTCTTTCCAATGCCACCAATCTGATCCAAATTGGATTCCCCAAGAAAGAGTTATGCACAATCTCCCAAGATGACCTGATTATAGACCTTTCTAGAGGAGCGAAGTTGTATGAAGTGCCACGTGTACAACTTTCAATATTTGTTTCTGAAAATGATATACAAGAAACTAAAGTCCGTCCTCTTTCTGTACCTTCTTATGAAATTTCAATCTGATTCCCAAAGAGAAAGTTATGACAAGTTTCCCCAGGTCACCTGTTTTGAATGTAATTCAGGAGTCTGTAAAAAGACCAACTTCCTCAGATCATATCTCCGAGAATATCGTGCAAAAAGCTCTAAAATTTGGACCCAAGGTTCAACCCAATTTCTTCTCAAATGGGTTTTTTTTGTTACTTCTGAAACGTCACAGAAAAAAAAGTTATAGCAAAAATTCCACGATGACCTGTTTGGAGCAGCGAAACCCTAGAATCCAAAGCTCTGATACCAAATTTTATGAAACCAGCTCACAAAAAGATAGAAAAGAGAGATCCACGCCTTAGAATTCAGCCTCTTCGAGGGGGAAACCTCCTTTACATTACATAAATAAACAATTCTTGGATGATTCAAATGAAAAAACCTCCTTTCTATATATAGGAGTCTAATGAGTCACAATATAATCTAGCCGACCTAACAATAATAATATAAAGCCACAAAAAATAACAATAGAGGGATTCTATGGTGCACAGAAATAAAAATAAGGGGGTAATAGGGGCACAACAATATAAATAAGGGGTATAACTATAATAGTAATGGGGTAATCACTAGTATTATAGGGACCTAACAAAATCTCTACAATCTAGCAGTTGATCCATGCATTGCATTGAGTAACAATGAAGAACATGTTCATGGCCAAGATGTTGGATATATTCAGCATAGGCATATTAGAAACCTACATCATGGAGCTTTGAAAATAATGCAACAGATCACCACCAGACTTCCAAAATGCACCCTTGATGAACATTATGTTTGCAAGGGATGTAATCTTACAAAATATGTTAAATACTCCTTCCAGGGCTGAGATGGTAGAGTTGGAGCCATCTTGGAGTGAGTTCGCTCAGATGTGTGTGGATAATTTTCCACAGTCTCAATTGTGAAGAACAAGTATTATGTGATATTAATAGATGATTTTTCTGACAAATGTTGGATCTTTTTAATGAAGAAGAAAGATCAACTTTATTCAAAGTTTGTTGAACTTAAAGCCTTATTTGAAAATGAGACTGGAAAGAAAATTAAATCCTTGAGAAGTGATAATGGAGGAGAGTATGTGTTTAATTCATTCAAATAATTATGTGTGAAGGAGGGTATTAGAAGGGCGTTGATTGCACCCCACAACCTACAACAAAATGGGGTTGCAGTGATGATAAATAGAAGTATTGCATGAGTTGCCAGAGCAATGTTGCATGACCAAATATTTCCACTATCCTTGTGGGTAGAAGCTTGCAATACAATTGTTTACTTGTAGAACATGAGCCTCCATAAGATTCTTGGAAGGATTACACCTGAAGAGGATTTCTTTCGAACGAAGCCAAATCTATCCCACTTTCGCATTTTTGGATCCATAGTATGTTGTAATGTCTCCAAAGATAACAGGAAAAATTTGGAGCTCGCTGCAGAGAGGGGGATCTTTGTGGGTTATACCGAGACACCTCATATTGACTAGGTGTACTTGCCCTAAGTCAGGAGTGAGAGTTGAGAATACCCATAGGAGGAGCTTCTAGCTACAAAGGAGGAGCCTGAGTTAAATCCACATATTTAGATATTTCTCAAGGGAAAGAGGATGTTCTAGGAGGATGATGTGGAGCAGCCACATATGGAGGATCAAAATGCAGATCGAGTGGACACACCCACTCACAAAAACCCTTCCAGAGAAGGGAGTAAGAGAACTAGGATGGTTGAAAAATTGGTGCAGGAAGCTCAGAAGCAAGTTGGACCTCCTAGCTCCTTGCACATAAAAAGGATATCACTAGACTGATATACTAGATATATGGCACTCATGTTGGAGTTGATTGATTCTGATCCATTTTCTTTTGAAGAGGTAGTTTCCTAGCTAGTGTGGGTAGATTCCATGGTGGAGGAGTATAACTCCATCATGAAGAACAATGTTTGGGAGGTGGTGCTTAGACCTGAGAACAAGTCAGTTGTTGCTTCCAGGTGGTTGTATAAGGTGAAACATGTAGTTGATGGTAGTGTTGAGAAGTACAAGGCCAGATTTGTGGCCAAAGGCTTCTTAAAGGTGGAGGGGATTGATTATGAGGAGACATTTTCCCTTTTTGAAAGATACTGATCTATTAGAACTCTAGTTGTATTGGCAGCACAGTTTGGGTTAAGGATCCACCAAATGGATGCTAAAACTTCCTTCCTCAATGGAGTGGTTGATGAAGAAATATACATTGAGCATCTTGGGGGGTTCAAGACTTTTAGGAGGGAGACACATGTGTGTAGGCTCAAGATAGGCCTATATGGTCTAATGTAGGCACCTCATGCTTGGTACACTTGCATAGATTCTTATCTTAGTGGATTGGGAATCACTAAGAGTGAAGTAGAATCCAATCTCTACTACATTATGGTAGATGGTTTTCTGCTCATCTTAGTTCTTTATGTGGATGGTTTGATACTCACAAGAGATGATAGTTTGATCCAGTGTTGTTAGTAGGACCTTGCAAGAGAGTTTGAGATGCAGGATATGAGTTTTATGCACCAATCCCTTGGATTGGAGGTGTGGCGTGGAGATGGAGAGATATTTTTTGGACAGGGGAAGTACACCTATGAATTCCTTTACAGATTCCATGTGCAAGATAGAAAACCCATGGACACTCCTCTTGGTACTATATGGAGGAAGAATGATGCTTCTACAGGTGAGGTAGTAGATGGCACTATCTATAGAACTTTTTTGGGGTCCTTGATGCACTTGGTGAATACAAGGCCCGATATTTGTTTTGTAGTGAACCAACTTAGTCAGTCCATGGTGGAGCCTACAAAGCTTCACTAGAAGATGAAAAATAATGTTCTAAGATAACTCAGAGGCACAAGAGAATTTGGTTTATGGTACAAGCATAATGATGGAGTGAAATTCCAAGGCTTCATAGATGCAGACTGGGTAGGGAGTCCCTTAGATAGGAAGAGCACGTTGGGAGCAGTCTTCAGTGTTGGGTCAACAATAATTTCTTGGTATAGAAGGAAAAATATATTTGTAGCACTCAACTCAACAGAGGCTGAGTATATGATTTCTAGTCAGGTAGCATGCAAGGTTATTTGGATGAGGAAGATCTTGGTTGGTCTCTTCAGTTAGGGGATGGAGTCTACGTTGATCCACTCTAACAATCAGAGTTGTATAAAACTCTCTGAAAATATAATGTTTCATGATAGGTCTAAGAATATAGACATCATGTATCACCACATGAGAGATTTTGTGTAGAGGAGGATTGTTATGTTACAAGACATTCCTATAGAGGAGTAGGATGTATACATCTTGACAAAGGTTCTGACAAGAGGCAAGTTCAAGTTCCACAGGAGCAGGATTGGGGTTGTTCAGAAATATTTTATTGCTAAGATGGAGTGTTAAATTGTAGCAAGAAAAGGCTTCATTTGACTTGCGCCTTAGTCAAATGAAGAAATTTGAATTTCCACTTTAGTAAGGTGGGTTTTCAGGAAGTTAGTAGGGAGACACACATGTGTAGGCTCAAGAGAGGCCTATATGGTCTCAAGCAGGCACCTCATGCTTGGTACACTTGCATAGATTCTGACCTCAGTGGATTGGGAATCACTAAGAGTGAAGTAGAATCCAATCTCTACTACATTATAGTAGATGGTTTTCTGCTCATCTTAGTTCTTTATTTGGATGGTTTGATACTTACATGAGATGATAGTCTGATCCAGTGTTGTTAGTAGGACCTTGTAAGAGATTTTGAGATGCAGGATATGAGTTTTATGCACCAGTTCCTTGGATTGGAGGTGTGGCATGGAGATGGAGAGATATTTTTTGGATAGGGGAAGTACACTTATGAATTTCTTTACAGATTCCACATGCAGGATAGAAAACCCATGGACGCTCCTATTGGTACTATATGGAGGAAGAATAATGCTTCTATAGGTGAGTTAGTATATAGCACTATCTACAAAAGAAATTTGGGGTCGTTGATGCACTTGGTGAACACAAGGCTCGATATTTGTTTTGCAGTGAACCAACTTAGTGAGTTCATGGTGGAGCCTACAAAGCTTCACTAGAAAGTAGAAAATAATGTTCTAAGATAACTCAGAGGCACAAGAGAATTTTGTTTATGGTACAAGCAGACAGATGGAGTGAAACTCCAAGGCTTCATAGATGCAGACTGGGTAGGGAGTCCCTCAGATATGAAGAGTACATCGGGAGCAGTGTTTAGTGTTGGGTCAACAACATTTTCTTGGTACAGCAGGAAACATATATTTGTAGCGCTCAACTTAATAGAGGATGAGTATATGATTAGTCCAGCAACATGCAAGGTTATTTGGATGAGGAAGATCCTGGTTGGTCTCTTCAGTTAGGGGATGGAGCCTACATTAATCCACTGTGACAGTTAGAGTTGTATAAAACTCTATGAAAATACAGTGTTTCATGATAGGTCTAAGCAGATAGACAACATGTATCATCACCTGAGAGATTGTGTGTAGAGGAGGATTGTTATGTTACAATACATTCATATAGAGGAGTAGGATGCATACATCTTGACAATGGTTTTTGTTAGAAAAATTATATATGATAGAGAAATGCAAGACATATAATATGTGGAAAAACACAAACACATAAAACCAGAGAGGCACAAATATACGTGGTTCACCCAGTTTGGGCTACGTCCACCACGAACAGCCAGTCCTTCCTTTCTATTATCCAGCAAAATGAAGAGGCACAACCTACAGCAGATCCTCTATTTTCTCTTATAGTCTCACATCTCTGTTTCTTGCTTTGAGAATACACACATATTCAACAGCCTCAATAAAATACCCTCATGCAAAGAGAGGGGTTGCCTTCTAGGGCAAAAAACCCTAAACTAAACATAAATTCTACTGTTAGATCATCTGCCTAATGAACAGCCTAGATTGATAAGAAATTACTATACTTTTACAAGGCAATTTTACATCTGTTTTTAGCTTCGGAGGCGCACCCCCCCGCATGGAGGGGTGTACAATCTTCTTGGGAAATGATTGTAGCAACTCCACCGCTGCTTCATTTGCTAGACAATGAGTCCTCTTTGGACCTGATTGTTTCTCATCTTCATCGTCATCCTTGAAGACCAATTGAAACTGAGAATATTCTTAGTTTCTCCCCGGTTACAACTTTTGTTAGCATATCTGCACGATTCTGGCTAGTGTGTATCTTTTCTAGCTTCAACTCTCCATCTTCCAACACTGATTGTATGAAATGGTACTTGAGCTGTATGTGTTTAGTCCTGGAATGAAATGCCGACTTCTTTGCAAGATGAATGGTACTTTGTCTATCACCGTATAACATTCCCATATCATTCTTCTTACCCAATTCATCCATAAACCTTTGTAACCAAATCATTTCTTTACTAGCCTCTGTAGCAGCAACATACTCTACCTCTATTGTTGAAAGTGCAACAACACTGTGGATTTTTGAAACCCAACTGACAACTATTCCACCTACAGTAAATACATATCCTGTAGTGCTCCTCCTGTTATCTCTGTCACCTGCCATATCTGCATCAACATATCCTGTAGAGAAATGTTTGAACCACCAAAGCATAATGCTCGATTTGTGGTACTTCTTAAATATTTGAGAATCCATTTCACCGCCATTCAATTTTCTTTTCCTGGATTGTTCATGTACCTGCTTACAACTCCCACTGCATGTGCAATATCAGGCCTTGTGCAAACCATTGCATACATTAAGATTCCAACTGCTGATGCATATGGAACTTTAGACATATAATCCATGTCTTCATGGGTCGTTGGGCACATCTCCTTACTAAGTTTGAAATGGCTAGCAAAAGGTGTACTAACTGGTTTTGCATTGTGCATATTAAATCTTTTCAACACCTTTTGTATGTACTCATTATGAGACAATGTTAATTTGTAATTTTTCTTGTCTCTAGTTATTCTCATACCAAGGATTTGTTTTGCAGCTCCCAAATCCTTCATTGCAAATGAATTTGCTAATCTTCTTTTGAGAACATTTATTTCCTGCACGTTAGACCCTGCAACAAGCATGTCATCTACATACAATAAAAATATAATATAGCTGCCATCATTTTTCTTTTTCAGATAAACACAATGATCAGAGTGACATCTAGTATAACCTTGTTCAGATATAAACTTGTCAAATTTTAGATACCATTGCCTTGGAGCCTGTTTTAAGCCATACAAGCTCTTCTTCAACCTGCACACTATTTTCTCCTTCCCTTTTACCTCATATCCTTGTGGTTGCTGCATATATATCTATTCCTCCAAATCCCCATGGAGAAAGGTTGTCTTTACATCTAACTGCTCAAGATGCAAATCTTCAACTGCTACTAGACTTAAAATAGTTCTGATTGAAGTCATTTTAACAATAGGAGAAAATATTTCATCAAAATCAATACCTTTCCTCTGTGCAAACCCCTTCACCACAGGTCTCCCTTTGTACCTCTATTTTCCCCCATCTTCTTCCTTCAACCTCTAAACCCATTTATTTTGCAATGTAGTTTTACCTGCAGGCAACCCGACTAAGTCCCAACTCTGGTTATGCATTAAGGAGTCATCTCTTCTTCCATGGCTAGCTCCCACTTCTTCCTGCTTTCAACCTGCATTTCTTCTTCATAACATTTGGGTTCACCAGAATCAGTCAACAATAAATAATATAATGAATGAGAGTATCCTTCAGGGGGTATACTTATCCTAGTAGATCTTCTAACACCACTTTCAGGTGTTTGGGGTGCCTGTTGTTGTTGTGGTGGGTTTTGTTGTTGTGGTTGTTGATTGTTATTATTTTCAGGAACCCTTACTTTTTCAGTGATCCCATCAAGAATTGTGTATTCCTTGTTTTCTTTTTCCTGTTTCTTTTCCTGCAACTGATCTTATAAAAGACCTTTTCATTGAACACCATGAAAAGGTCTTACATCTCTGCATCTAATGGTTTTGTGATTTTCATAATCATATAAGCGATAACTAAAATCATTAACACCATATCCAATAAAGGTACATTTCTTTGACTTTGCCTCAAGCTTTGTTCTATTTTCTTTATTAATATGGATAAAGGCCTCACAACCAAAAGGCTTTAAAAAGGAGTAGTTTACCTTTTTACCTATCCATGCTTCCTCTAAAATACCACCATCCAAGGAAATTGAAGGCCATCTGTTTATTAGATAAACAACAGTATCTATAGCATCTGTCCAAAATTGTAAAGGCAATCCTGCATGCAATCTCATGCACCTTGCATGCTCCACGATTGTTCTATCATCCTTTCTGACACACCATTTTCTTGTGGTGTTCTTGGAACTGTCTTCTCTCTGCAAATTCCATGCTCTGAAAAGTACCTATCAAACTCTTTGTTGTAATATTCACCTCCATTGTCTGATCTCCGACACTTCAACCTTCTTCCTGTTTCATTTTCAACCAAAGTTTTCCATTTCTTGAAAGTATCAAATACATTAGATTTATTCTGAATATAATAAATCCAAGTTTTTCTAGTTGCATCATCAATAGAAGCAACATAATAACGAGAGCCACCGAGAGATGATACCTAAGCAGGTCCCCATACATCTATATGCACAAGCTCTAATTTTTCTCTCTTCTTTTCTTTCCTAACTATGAGAAAGCTGACTCTCTTCTGTTCTCCATAAATGCAATTCTCACAGAAGTTCAAATCAACATTCTTCAAATCCGGCAACAAATTCCTTGAGTGAAGAATCTTCATCTCCTTCTCACTCATGTGTCTGAGCCTATGATGCCATAATGCTGCATCTACTCCTCTGGAAGTTAAAGCATTAACAAAGTTAGAAATACCATTGCATAAATACAATGTACCAACCTTTTCGCCTTTTTCTATTACCAGGGCTCCTTTGGTGACCTTCCAAGATTTATTTGTGAAAGTTGTCACACAACCTTCACTGCCTAACTTCCCTGTTGAAATCAGGTTTTTCTTCAGATCTGCAACATGCCTTACCTCCTTTAGTAGCCATTGGTTTCCATTTTGTTGTTTTACAAGAGCCTTACCCATTCCAACAATTTTACAGGGTTTATCATCACCCAAATGAACTTGTCCAAAATCTCCTTGAACATAGTCATGAAAATATTTCTTATCAGGTGTGGCATGGAATGAGGCCCCTGAATCTACCACCCAGGAATCAATAATATTTTTAAAAGAAAGAATCAATGCATCTTGTAACACCTCACCTATCACATTTGCTTCATGATTGTTTTTTTGCTGTGCACCTCCTTCTTTTCCCTTCTGATATCTACAGTCTTTCTTTAGGTGTCCTTTCTTTCCGCATTTCTAGCACACTATCCCCGATCTAGACTTGGATCTGCCTTTCCGTGATTTACTGTGATATCCTGAGCTTTTTCCTCTTTCCATTCTTCTTCCCCTAGACTCTGCACTTAAAGCATTACTTGATGTCTCACCGGAGCTTTTCCGTTGCATTTCCTCGCTAAGTATAGCACCGAAAACATCATCAAACTTTAAAGTACTAGATCCAGAATAAGAGTTACTAATGGCCATTACCAAAACCATTCCAACTTTTTGGCAATGAGCACAAGAATAACAGAGCTCTAACTTCATCATCAAAGTTTACCCCTACAGAACATAACTGATTTGTAACTGTATTAAAATCATTTAAATGGTCTGCAACAGATCCACCTTCTGACATCTTCATATTAAATAATCGTTTCATAATAAATACCTTGTTTGAGGCTAAGGGCTTTTAATATAGTTTTGCAAATGCCTGAATCAAACCCTCTGTTGTTGTTTCCTTCGAAATGTTGAAGGCAACCGATGCCTCGAGGCACAACCGTACTCTTTCGAGTGCCTTTCTATCGAGAATATTCCATTCTACATCTACCATAGTCACCGACTTATTTTCTTTTTCGCTCAATGGTAGGTACAGATCTTTCTGATACAGATAATCTTCCATCTGCATCTTCCACAGTGGGAATTTTTGGCCGTTAAATTTCTCGACCCTGAACTTACCATCTTCTGCCATTTCTCCCACTTGAATGAGGAACCCTTCTTTCCTACAAGTTTATCAGCCAAATAGACCTTCGGCTCTGATACCAGTTGTTAGAAAAATTATATATGACAGAGAAATGCAAGACATATAATATGTGGAAAAACACAAACACATAAAACCATAGAGACACATATATACATGGTTCACCTAGTTTCGGCTACGTCCACCTCGAGCAGCTAGTCCTTCCTTTCTATTATTCGACAAAATGAAGAGACACAACCTACAATAGATCCTTTATAATATCCTCTATTTTCTCTCATAGTCTCACCTCTTTGTTTCTCTCTCTGTGAATGCACACATATTCAACAGCCTCAATACAATACCCACATACAGAGAGAGGTTTGCCTTCTATGGCAAAAAACCCTAAACTAAACATAAATTCTACCATGAGATCATCTGCCTAATGAACGGACCAGATTGACTAGAAATTACTATACTTTTACAAGGCAATTTTACATTTGTTTTTAGATTCAGTGGCGCACCCCCCGAAACCCTTGCCGGGGGACTGCTGGCCCCAGACCCCTGACCCGGGGGGGATTAGCCCCACCGGACCCCCGCGAGGGGGATAAGTCCCCCCTACACCCCCCCGCGTGGAGGGGTGTACACTCTTCTTGGGGTATACATCCGGCTGAAACAAAGACCTCTAAATAATCATGCTCCACACCCAACAATTTTATCAAGCTGCAATTTCAAGTGCCACAGGAGTAGGATTGGGGTTTTCTAGAAAGATTTTCTTGCTAAGAGGGGGTGCTAAATTATAGCAAGAAAAGGCTTCATTTGGCTTGTGCCTTAGCCAAATGAAAAAATTTGAATTTCCACTTTAGTAAGATGAGTTTTTAGGAAGTTAGGAGTGACATTGCCAAATCACTTAGTTAAGTTAGTCAATTTGATTTTATGGTCTAGAAGTAGACTTGTGTGCAATTTGGTGGCTAAGATATATCGATCTCGAGGTATTATCTTTAGTCAAATTCCATTATCTAAGCTCTAGTATAGAATAGAGTAGTATGAGTTCATTTGAGAAGTTGTAGCTTTTGTAAACTCAACTAACTCTCAGTTAACTAGTCTATTTACTAAAAATAGCCCTAGTCATGCATGCAATTCAAATTTCATAGTGAAGTTAGAGAGAAAAGGAATAATGTAATCATTATTATATACTAGTGAGTGTACAATGTTTGCATGTAGTAGGTGAGCTAATTTCCTCAGGAATTGATCAACGAAATAGGAGCTTCCTTATTCTTTACGAGCAAGAATTACGCAAGGTAATAGGAGGAAGTAGGAGGCCTATTTTGGGTAAGTATTGGCTAGAGAAGACTTAGGAGGAGATTAGAATTACAATGTAGATTGACCTTCAAGAATTGAAGTAGTCATTGTAATTAATCATCGTTTTCATATGATATAATACAAACAGAGGGGTTTCTTCCCAGATCGGTTCCCTAGTAAAAATTGTGTTCATTGTGATTGCATGATTGCATGTGTTTCTATTGTCAGTTTTTCTTCCACAAAATTTAGTAGAAGAAATTCATGTCTATTGATTTCAGTTTAATTTCATTAGCAACTGAAAATTTAAAGATATTTCTACATTTTTCCATTAAAAGCTACATACTCATACTTCATTATTTTTTAAGGCATTTTTCCACTAGAAACTGTACACTAGTACTTTAATATTGTTTTGTGAATTTTTCCATTTTGGATTATGTAACTAGAAACTACCAGTTCTACAATTAATTAAAAATATTATCATTTGAGCAACTCTTAATTTAATTTAATTTAATTCTATTCATATTATTTATAAAATCACAAATGGTATTAATATGTAATTTTGTGATTTTTTTTTCTTTTTATTTTACTCATGGAAAAAATTGTAATTTCTAATTCATAAGAAAGAAAGTAGGTTACATTCTATAGATATTACAAGAGCAGTTCATATGATTAGGGAATATTCAAATCCCTACATTTAATAGGTTAACATAAAAATAGATGAGCATGGACTACCTAGTGGTTAATTTAAGACAAAACAAAAACAAAAGAAATCTTGGAGAAAATAAAAGGACGTAATAATTCCTCAATCTCGTGCTTCATCCATTTTTTCTTCTTGACCTCAGCCCACCCCCTTGAAGTGGTTCCATGGGGACAATTTGTAATTCAAAAATTGGATTTCCACAATTCATTGAAGATACATGTTCCTTGAAGGAGGAAAACGTATCACATTCATGAGATATCTTCATTACTTTTGATGCAAAATCCTTAACTACTTCCATCCCAAAAGGAGAAATATTTGTATTTTGGTCTTCCTCTCTAGCCTGCACATGGAATTGTTTTTCCTCATTAAACACTTCTCAACAAGCATGATTGAATTTTTTTGAATCTGTTGTTTTCTAGAATTCTTCATCATGATCACCTTCATCATTGGGCTTCAATTCCTTACGAAATTTTCAAAATCCAAGCTTTTTTGTTTCGGTATGGGTGCTTTTTTCATGGAGGATGGACTTGGACATGGGTAAAAGTATCCTTAGATGTCCTATTTAATCACATATTTGACATTGGAAAACTATATTCTCATAATCCAAAATCTTGTCCATATAAAATTTTCTCTCTTAAGAATTATTTTCCGAAATACCCTTATTGAGGTATTTATCAACACAAATATGAACATAAGTGAACAATCCCAATGCAACTTTGTCAACATATATTTTCATGTAGCTGCCCAAAGTATAAATAATATACTCAAGAACTAACAAATTGCTCAAACTTAATGGAAATTTGGGAAGAGAACCCAAACTGGGCATTCTATTGACTTATAGATTGTTAGGGTCAAAATATGGAAACCATGGATAAAGTCCCACACTTCCCCAATACTAGGGACCTCCTTCAAACATTTTTTGATAGTCAAAATGATAAGAAAACATAACAATAAATAAACTACAAGAACATACTAGTACAAATATGGAGGAGTGGCTATTAAATTTTCATATGATCTCTCATGATCTAAATATTAAGTGGAGTCTTGTGAACTATATTGTTTCAAACTTCTACCCATGTCAGCTATTTTGTTTATCCAAAATTTATGTAGTGGGCATGCCCGATACTCGTGTAGATGGAGTTGGTTATTTGTTGCATACCACACCATTAAAAGTGGGTTTGGAGGATGAAGATGGACCTTTTCTCACCACTCCACCATACATGCGTAAAGTTAGAAAGAGAGTTGAATCTTGCATATACTATAGGCTGACAGTAGAGCCTCATCCTTTACTTGTTTCCTTTCAATTAGAGGTCACGATTGATCTACTAGAATCTACATCCTCTACTCTAGATTTAGCTTTATATCTACCTTAAATCTCGAGAATGTACACACGTCTTAATGGTTTCCCCTGAGAGTGATTTGATCATGACTTGAAAATGTTATTGTTGAGTTGGAATCTTATCAAACACTTATTTAGCAGATAGACAATTTTCAACTTGTTACAGGTGACCATTTCATGTCAGGGCCAAACATTAGACATTGATTGTTCTCCTTCCAACCCTTTCTTTGACATGGACTTGTTGTTTGGTTAATTCTATCCTTGCCTCGTCATCTTTTGGGCTTCATAAACCTTTTTCGTATCACTGTAGTAGCAACAATAGAATTGGGGGTTGAAACATGAGGAGCTAGATCATTAAGATTAAAGTTGGCATGAGGATTCACAACACTTCTAACTGGAAGTAGAAAAATGAAAGTCTTGTCCTTGATTTGCAACATATCCTATGCATCAAGCTTAAATGGAATGTTTTTGGGAGGATATTGCAAATCTCTTTTTTTCAACATTATAACAAATCCTCATGGGTTGATGGGAAATGTTCAAGCCCAAAATGAGTTTGCACATATCAATGTTGGCAATCAATTTCTTACTACCCCAGTTGAGAATTATCAGGAAGTGCTCAATGTAGTACTTGGTATATTCCCCCTTATGCTTCATAAAGATGGCTTTTAGATGTGCCATGATAGACTCCATTTGTTCCTCTCTCAAAATCTAGTCCACAACCCTTAATAGTTAACCACGTATAATTGTATGATGTAGGTATCATGTCTAAGTTTTTAAAATTTCAATTTCATAGCTAATTTTCTATAGTTTTTGGAATTTTTTTTAATATGTATTTTCATTTTTTATCATATATTTTTTCAATTCCCAACTTGTGATTTCATGGAAATTTTGGGGTGACTTCTAGACATTTTTGTCAACCATTTGCATGTCCAGCTTATTCCTATAATTTGGAAGCTCATGTGAAATAACTTAAAATGCTTCACTTTTAGCAAAAGGGGTCACGAAAAGGATGTCAAGATCAAAAGCAACCCATTCCTTCAACAATTGAGTCACTTGATAGTTTGACAAGCATGTTTAACATTATCTACTTTTTGGTGTATTATGTAATGATCTTCTAATGATAGTAAATGTTTTAAATTCTCTTTTACCTTCTACACTATGTTTCATTATTATCAATACTATGGTTGAGTATTAGCTAGTTTCTAATGGAGAACGTGGGATTTGATGGAGGCTTGATCTTCTAGATGGTATAACATCAAATCCATCTGTCTTCTAGTTTTTGGATTTTTTTTAAATATGTATTTTCATCTTTTTTAAATCCATTTTTTCAATTCCCAACGTGTGATTTCATGGAAATTTGGGGGGATCTTCTAGCTATTATGGTCAACCATTCCGACGTCCACCTTATTCCTGTACTTCGGAAGCTTATGTGACATAGCTTAAAATGTTTCTTTTCTAGTTTAAATGGTCACAAAAATGATGTCAATAGTAGAAGCAAGCCATTCCTTGAACAACAAAGCCACTTGACAGTTTGACATACATGTTTAACATTTTCTACTTTTTGGTGTATTATGGAATGATCTTCTAATGATTGTAAATGTTGCAAATTCTATTTTATCTTATAGACTATGGTTGAGTATTAGAAACACTATGATTTAGTATTAGATAGTTTCTAACCGATAACTTTGGATATGAGGGAGATCTGGTCTTCCAAATGTCATGACATCAAATCCATCTATCTTCCACTTCTTGATGATTGCATCTCCTATTTGATTTTTCTTCTGCGAGCACATTTAGTTTTATCTTCTCTTACAACTTTTTGTTTTTTTATAAATTATGATTTTGTTTGTTTATTTATTTATTTTTCATCTTATGCATAAATCACCATGAGCTTTAGCCTTCAAGTGGTGGTTAATTGTTATGTCGGTACTCCTTTTGGGTTTTCATCTCCTTTTATTTTACATTAGGGGCTATGTAGAGTGATGACTAAGGTTGTTATTATGGGGTTTAACCCATTCCTTTTTATAGTGAGGAAGAGGTCAGGGTTGTGAATGTCAACATGAGAAATGTTGGGATAGAGTAAAATGGGCATGGAGTGGATAGGCCTAAGAATAGATATTTAAAAGAGGCCATGAGAAGCCTCAAAATTGAAGTACTCAACATCAAGGTTGACTATGAGAGGCTAGTCAAGGAGTAACAACAAATTAACAATGAAATATTGCAAAGTACGAACAAAATTCAGAGAGAGTTGTACCAAAAAAGTGACTTTAGATAGGTGCATGGGTATGAAGCCAAAATAAGAGAAATAGGTTCTAGAAGCTCAAGTCATTCCAGGGGTGTTTCTGAGTAGCATTATCACTTAGTAAGGAGGTCAAGAAAGAGGGCTTACACTACCTAAGAATCAAACAACAACCCAAGTGTATCACTAGTCAAAAAGTGAAAGAGATGATCAAACATGGATAATTTAGAGGAAGAGCTTAGAAAAATTAATCCTCCCACATGTAATTGGGAGCATAAGAAAGGAGAAGAAGCTAAGGTTTGACTGCTACAAATAAGGAAATATTTGTAGTTGTACAATTATTCCTCGAATTTGGAAGCCAAAATTTCCTTTTATCACTTAAAGGGTAAGGCCAATTCGTGGCACAAACAACTCAAGGAGGTGAAACATTTGGATGAAAGGAAAATTACATGCAGGAAATTCGAGGAATATTTCCAAAGGAAATATTTATCAGAGCACTAATATGAGAGAAAGGTGTAAGAATTCTTTGAGCTCAAGTTGGGGAACATGACTGTGGAGGAGTATGGCCAAAAGTTTATATGCTATTGAGGTATGTGGATTTCATCAAAGATGAAAAAGACAAGATACAAAGGTATGCCATTGGGCATGGGAGCTCATTCAATGAACCTCTAACATAGCACATGCATTCGTGGAATACTAAACAATATCTTAATTTGAGTACATATAGGAAAATACCTGTAAAAATCGCTTTATCTAACACCCTACCAATACAAATCCAATACACCTTCCCATTTAAAAAGCCCCTATTTTCACTAGATATTCTAGGTATCCATTTGTTCATTAACATTTTTTCTACCCTTTTATATTTATACCCCTTTATATTTATATCCCTTTAATTTCATTAACAATGGTAAGTGGCTTCTCCACCTAGAAAGAATAACCTAAATACCAGGTAGCTAAAAAGTTGAAAATTTCAATTAAAAAGAGGTAGATATAAGTTGGTTTTTTTACAAATACATATTGTGGAAAATTTGAATGGAAAATATATATATTTGAATCCTCAATTGAATTTATCTTCTATTTAATACTACAAAAGATACACTACAATAGTTCATTACAAAACCTCGATAACCAACACAATGGCACACCTTTCATCTCACTTATATAATAGGAAGAGGAGAGAAAGTACAATGAATATGGACACATTGAAAATCGTATTTAGCTAGAATTTGTCAAATCATAGCCCTAATCTGATCACCTAGTGCACCATATACATTGCATGGTAAGAGTGCCAAGTAAGTGTGTCTCCATCGAAAGATGAACGGGAGCATGCAAGCATGCATCCATTACCTCAGATCTATGTCCTCTACCTAAGATGGGAATTTCTCATGCATAAGTATTATAATTGACTAAGGATTTGCACCCTCTTAGTAAGAATAGATTGTGCATGCTAAAAATAACAAAAGAAAAGCTCAAATAATAGAAAAACTTTATCAAAAACAAAATTGGCTAAATTTGAAACAACATCTAAAATGAAATTATTTGAAGGTGTGACATGCGTGCCCTACTATAATAAATATTTTATTTACCTTGACGATGAGAGATGATATAGGAATGTCCATGGAGTACTAAGGCCGATATCCATAAGGGAAATATCAATTATTCAACTAAAGAGGAATTTTTGGAACGGATGTCAAATCCTTGTAGCTCACTTCAAAGAAGAAAATATGGATCAACAATCAAATTTAGAAAATTAACTAATATTAAAAGAATTTGTAGATGTTTTTTTGAGATTATATGATTACCTCCACTAAGAGATAAAGGCTTCTCCATTGATTTGGTACCGTGAGCTTCTCTAATACCTAAAGCACCTTATCGAATGATTGCTCCAAAACTCAAGGAATTGTAGATGCAGATAGAGGTTCTCTTAAAGAAGGGATAGATATGTCCTAGTGTGTCACTGTGGGGTGCTTCAATTCATTTTTTTGATAAGAAAGATCGAACATTATGACTCTGTGTATATTTTTAGAAATTAAATAAAGTTACAATTAAGAATAAATATCCATTGCTTAGGACAGATGATATATTTCATCAACTTCGGGGAGATAAAGCATTTTCCAAATTTGACGTGAGGTCAGGGTATCACCAGTTGTGGATTAAAGAGGACGATGTCAACAAAATAAATTTTCAAACATGTTATGGTCGTTATGAGTTTGTATTGGTGCCCTTTGGCATATACATTGCACTGGGAGTTTTTATGTGTTTGATGAATGGAATCTTCAAAACTTATTTAGAAAAATTTTTCATAGTTTTCTTAGATGATATTTTGGTGTATTCCAAGTCTGAGGAGGAGCATGAACGACATTTGAAGCTAGTTTTATACGTACTCAGAGAACATCATTTATATGACACGCCAAGTAAATTCTCAAGTAAATTCTCATTTTATCAGAGACAAATACATTACCTCGGTCATATTATTTTGAAGGATGAAATACCTGTGCATCCAAAAAAATATTAAGCCCATCAAAGAATGGCCATCACCTAAAAGTGTAACAAAGGTCAGGTTTTTCATGGGGCTCATTAGTTATTATAGAATATTTATTGAAGTATTTTCAAGAATAGCCCATCCCATCACTTCTCTGCATAAGAAAGGTGTAAAATTTGAATTGTAACGTGAACGTGAAGAAGCCTTTTAGCATTTTAAGACTTTCTTAACTATCTATATGATCATTAAAGAATCCATGTCTGTATGAAACCTAGCATTGGTAAATCTTCAATATCGATGTGCATGTGATAATGTAATTGTGTTGAGATCTGGAGATTTCATTGTAAGGTGAAAACACCCCAGCCGAACCATTGAAGAAGTTACGGTCAAATATTAACCAAATTATGGGAGAATTTTTAGATATTGTATTAATTCTACAGAGACCTAGCATTGAGTTTGAAGAGACTACGTGGAATCTATGGATCTTCAAGCATGAGTGGGGGAACCATTGAAATGAAAGTAGGCCCTTACGGGCGATAAGGGCATCTATAGTTTCTGAATTATTTGTGAATGTAGATAAGTGACCATTAGAATGTCGATCTATCCATTCATGGTGTCATAATGTGAAAACAACCTCAAAAATTAATTGAGCGAGGTTCGAGTCTTTAAATTGATTTTTGTTCATGTGATTGTGTAATTCAGTGAATGAATGGAATTAAAAAGATCTTTCACTTCTATTTGGTACCTATTTATGTGATTACAATTGTGTTTAGAATGGGTAGTATTTTCATCTGTGGTTGTTGTATTAAACTGCAACCCAGATCTAGATCCATTATAGATTTAATATTGAGCATGGAACATATGTTATTGTGAACCATGATCAAATTTTGAGCTCACGGTAATTTGTAGCATCTGCGTTAAGAAAATAGTGGATGTCTAAATCATATTGATTCCTGGAATGTAATACGACGTTGGATGGAGTTTTGTGATCGTCGTTTAAATGAGTAAGAGGTAAGACTACTTCTCACTTCTGAGGTCTAGAAGTTTTTGACAATTAAAATCGCCAATTAGGATTCAAGAAATTGACCCAAGATTTTGTGGAAATTGATTATTATAAGGACCTAAATGCCATCGACAACGTGCATCACTCCCACGAGAAGCATTCATAAAGGTAGATCATATTTTCATTTGGCTTATCAAGAGGATATTGGATTAATGGAATGGATTCCTGTTGTAATAACCCAACTACCAACGAGTGGGTTCCTGCTCCTATAGACGATTAGGAAATGGTTATGGTTGTTTCATCGAAGCGTACCTCAAGGGTTTAAAGGTTTGATGTGGAGTCACTGATGGATTGTTTGTGTAATGTGATCCAAAGTTTATGAAGAGAGTGATTGTTTGTGTTGAGGAAAAATTTTAAGGATGGAAATTTATCTTAAATATTAGAAATTTTGGCAAATCTTACTTAATCCATAATATGAAAACTATAAAATTTTTGGTGATATTTTAGTAAAAATATTCAGACATTTAATGTTTTTATGTATAATTTTTTGGCCATTTTTAAGATAAAATTTTTTTTCTTATAAAATTTGGGTGAATCATTTTTAGGAAAAAAATGGGAATTGGCGAATTTGTTTTTTGGAAAAAGCATGGAAAATTAGCCCATCTGCAAATATTATCCCCTAAAATTTTACTTGTTTCTGTCACAAGCAAAAAAAAACACTTAAATTGTACTTTGTGAATAAAAATGAAGAAATATTTACACAAAAATAGCATGCCTTGTGAATCAACAATTTACCTAACCATTGATCCCTTGGCTAGAACACTTGAGCTTTAGTCCTTGTAAATCCATTTTCCTCATCATAACAAAAGAATCATGCTAGCACTCCCCGTGGTTGAAGCACTAACTCAACCTTTGTTAGCGCTTCCAACACTTTCCCCGTGGTTGAAGCACTAACTCAACCTTTGTTAGCGCTTCCAACACTTTCCTATTCCTCCCATAGGAGTTGAACATGATGCATCATGCACATAACACATAATTCTTATCACCCTCGGTGCTCTCGCTTAATACACTCTTCGTAACATGACTATGTCTACAACCTGGCTTAACTCTGAAGAAAAAATTGTTTAGCCGTTGTCTAATGTCACTCGTTTAGATAAATGAAATTCATAAAACTAGATGTTATAGGGTCCCATGCTATTCAGGGGTCCAGACGGATCCAGTTATAACTGACTTCTCCTACACCGTAAATATTTAATTTGTTTAGCAATACGGTTTTAATTTTTTATCCTAATATCACTTCCTCATTTCCACGCTAGTCGCGGGGTCCAATCCTTTACCCGGTGCTCACTCTGCTTTAAAGCCCAGATTCTTTTTGGATTCAAATTCTATATTTGGCATAGACATATCATGTAGTTTGAGACCCAATATGAGCACGAACCACAATGCTTTCAAATTGTTAAGACCTATGTATTTGTTCATGTTCAGATACGTATAATGGTTTTTTCCTCACTACACCCAAATGTCTCTCATCTTCGATCTTACGGCGTCAAGGTCACTCAACTATTGAACTTGCACTGGAGTTAACATTCACACCCTTAGACAATGGATGACGCTGCTATGACTTGATGCTCGTACTCAACACAAATTGATGGTTACCACGGTTTGATCCTGAGCTAAGTGATTTCCTTCAATCAGTTGGAGGGAAAGGCCATGACGACCCTTCCTTTGCTTCGTCATGGACTCAAGGTCTTGGACCTCAACCTAATAAGAATTGTTCAATTTCCAAAGCTCGCAGAATTTGTTTATTAGAGCATACTTGTTAAGCTGACACCAAACTTACAATGCTCTATTGCAATATCGCTACACAAGGAATCAAAACACACTTAACTCCTATAGAGTAAGAGTACACTTTCACATATTTTTAGCCACATGCACGAAAGGAAAACACATCATATTCCTCGAAAACCAGAGATATGGCTCTTTACTTGAGCTCCACACTGGCGAAGTCACACATACAAATAGAAACCATACATATACATGAATGGGATTTAAATGTATATTGATTAATGGATAAGGAAATATTTACAATAATTCACATGGACCCTTTTCCGAGCCCTCTAACTTGAGGAGCTTTACTCTTCGCACTTGGTCGTTTTCTACTTCGACTCCTCTTTTATTTTCTCAAACTACAAACATATATTTACATATTTATTGATCTTTTCCAGAATATCTCCAACCAACACAACTATTTTTTTACATTTTTCCCCTATGCCTAAAACTATCTCACAACTGAGTTAGACACTTGTTTTTATTAAACATGCTCAATTGGGAAAAATATCTTCTCATTAGAATATCCTAGTATTCTAACTGTCTAAATTCTTTATAGAACCATGACACATGTAACTACGTGAAAACATACTATTTCAAATTTACATAATTTACATTTAAGGGAAATTTCTTTCCTTTTGGAAATTTCATGACCCCCTTAGGGCCTAGACAATAATGGTTACCTTGATTCTCATACGTCATTTTTTTCTCCATTGTGTGTTTTTCATTCTCCTCCATAGTGTTCCATTGTTCCCCTCTTCCTCTCATAGCCCTACATCTTTGAGTGGTAACTCAGCTTGCCTCTTTGATTTGTGAGGGTGGATGGGCATTATTCTTTGCCCTCACCACCCAAAATCACCACCCAAATCACGTCACATGGATTTTTTTATCAAGGAGTGGATTAGTTGGCATATAATGGTAATTCGACATTAAGCTCACGGCTAGGTCTTTCAAGACATGAAATATAATTCCCTTAGATAATGGATGCATAAGACATCCCCTCTTTCAATCAACCATCAAAATAATAGTTTTATGTCTTTACAAAAATGGGGAAAAATAAAAAGGGTTGTCACATGAGCATGGTTACCATGGTTGACCATTGCTAAGTATTAATTACAATTGCTAATTGGCATATCGATTACAATAGTTGAGGATTGAATATGGTTAACCAAGGTTAAGGATAGTAAACCATGTTGACTTTGGTAAAAAGTAGTAGACCATGGTTGAAGGGTGTAGCGAGGAGAAAATATTGCGAAAGTGCTTTTATTATTATAAATTTCATTAATGTCTTGAGGATTTTATTATATAAATATCTCATGAGATTAGAACCAATTGGAGTAATATTCTATAATGGCCAATTGGATTAAAACTATGAACACTTGTTTTATGAAATTAGGTGGAAAATATTTCAATAACCAAATAGAATCTATACATGATGACCGAAGAATTAAAAAATAAGAAAATTCCACATCAATTTTTACATTGATATCCGTCTTTCGCTGTGGGCTTCAGGTGGGCAAACCCTGTTCACCGAATCCAATCACAAGCATCGATTTTCATCACCCTCCACCCAATTGTAATTCGCCAGCATGGACTATGTGTGCTATCTTCTGTCAGTGTGTTGTCATTGGGGAACCTGCGTGGTGGTCGATTGTGAATAGGAAAGCAAGCTGCAAGGACTCTGTGTACTTTCCACAGGCAGCGTGTTGTCAATCAGGAGGCTATGTGGTGGTGGGATCTGAACAAAAAAGAAAGATGCGTGGTATGTGGTGACAAGAAATGGATTTGTTGAAATATTGCTCATACTCTTGTTTCTCTCATAGTGCGGGTTTCTATTACACATTGTTTTTATTTAAATATTCAGTGTTGGATCACGTTCTGTGTTGTACCTCCTGCCTTGAAAATGTGTACATACCATGATTTCATGGTTTTACATTCAAATCTAATTCTCGCCTTCATGTCTATTTCATTTTCAAAATTGCGATGGAAACGATGTTTATTCTTTATCACATGCTTTTATGGTGAGCATGGCAGTTTCTTATGGTAAAGGCATTTTTTTTTATTTTTGATTAGGAAAAATTTCTTTGGGTATCAACTAAATACAATCGATGAGAAATTGTAAATTTGTATGAAGAATCAATCTCTTAGGATCCTTGTAGTCTATGTAGGGCTTCAAGTATACCCATACATTGTTTTTATTTAAATCTTAGGTGCTAGTTAACATTCTATGTTGTACCTCCTCCCTTTGTCTCCTCTAAAAGTGTCAATAAATGCATTGTTGTTCATTTTGGTTGCAACCATACTCACGAGGTGTGCATTTAATATTGGAATTAGAAAGCATGATATATGCAAGGTGAACTAGAGAAGTATGAGTTATACACAATTCCCAAATATGTACCATTAAAAGGTGTTCTTGTCATCTATTTTTTCTGGTACCTATCTAAACCTGGCTAGTGCATTTAGCCTACTTAAGTTTATTCCCTCCGCCCCCTTTTCTTTAAACGTACACAGTCATGGTGATTCTTAGTCATGGGTAGCCATTCATATTCTATATTCCTAAGGTCTATAAGGACATGAGAAAAAAACAACGATAAAGACAAGAATATAATGAAGGAAAGAATAGGTATGGTCATCTTTAGAAGGTATGGATTTGGCATCTTTTTTCTATGCCTCATCGCATTTGTATTTAAAAATTTAAACTACTAAAATACAAATGTGAAGGTGAAAATATTTTTTTTTTACCTTATCAAACAAAACTGTAGCTATTCAAACATGTTTATCCATAGGAAATCAAGACATCAGAGGAATTTTGGATTCCTATTATGGGTGTGTTTATGAGTAACCTAGGTAGTTTACATTTTTGTTGCCATGTGAGTAATACTTGTTAATGGTTATCTGAAAACTCGAAAGGGAAAGAACCATGCAAAATGTATGCTCTGCACCTAAGTTTTCTTAGTTAGAGGGTTTGTAGTGACCTATAGTTGATTTTTTATAGCCCGCTAAGGAACTGCAAATGCCCTTGTAAGCCTTTGGGATATTTCTGAGATGTCATGTGTTTGAACCATTACCAAACTCTAGTGGCCACTGCTCACAATCAGATTCAATCATTACAGGAAATACATAGCTTCCCGCAATGAGGCTCTTTTTATTGATATTGTTTATGTTCAGACTAGACGGATTGTACATCAAATATCTTGTCGAGAAGCCATGAATAGTAATATGTGGAATCCCAAATACAATCTCTTGTCATTTGCTGGAGTGACAAAAAAAAATTAATTGTCTCCTGCACAGAGTGTTAGTTAGAATGTATATCTATATCTAGTCACAGAGAGATTTTATTTTAGCAACCTGTTGAGCCATAATCCGTATATCTAGACATAGAGTGCCAGTGAGAATTTAAGAGTTCCAAAGGCAAAGTTCTTACCATGTTTTCACATACCAAATGAGAAGCTGGCTTGCTCCAAAATGTACTTGGTCCATGTCCATTTATAGCCCTTAGGCTGATCCTCGTACTTACTCCATGCCCCTTTATAGTGTTGTTAGGTTTTTAGGTTCTGTGCCTCAACTAGGTCATCCATTTTTCTTGTGTCAGTTCCCTATATCTGAAATGACCAACCATTCCTGCGCAATCTCCTGCCTATGCTCATCAGCCTCATCACCTCAATTAATTTATTTCCAGGATCCCAACCTGTCTATTCCTATATTAAATTGCATTAAATAGGAATGAAAGCATGGCCTTTATTTAATTTTAGTCATTCAATTTTCCCTTTCCCTACAATGTGTGATTATACGATTATATATTTAATAGAGGTGGGGTGCATTATTGCCTACTGTTGTTTCAGAAAATCATCTATTGCTTGTTGTTATTTCAGGAAAATAATAGAAGCTAAAGAACATCCAACTTCATCGAACCTCGCAAACCTGAAGGATTTTTTTTCGAAATCAACGGGTTACTTGTCTGTGCCTGTGACAAAAATTGTTTTGAATCTTGTCTTTCTATGTGCCTCTACGAACATGTGTATGCTAAAAATGAAAATAAGCTTCGATCCAACGAAATCAATAGCTTAGATCGAAAGAAAACCACACAAATGTGCAAACCCGCTTTGTATTCACTTGAGAAAATTTTATATACTTCAAGAAAATATTAATTTCTTTCGTTTGATATTAGACTGCCTCAGATGGTTGATAGGCTAGGTGCCACACAGTGTTGTCAAACTGAAAATACTTTTCTACTTCTCCTTGTTTGAAAATTCCCTCGACAGGACTCTTCCTAATGATCTCGGTGGCTTCAATGCCAGCTTCACGTCCTTTGAAATCTCGGACAATGAAATCCATGGTTCAATTCCTACTAATCTCTACCATGGGGTAGCCTTCAGAACCTGAGCCTCGATGGTAATCATTTCTCATGCCCAATAATGAACACCTATGGGAAATGCCACAACCTTGTCAGGATTAACCTATAAAACAATGAAATGAGTGGGAATTTCCTGCCAGGTAATTTATGGGCTACTCCAAATCTCACGCCTATCAGAATAGAAAACAATGGTTTTTCAGGCACCATTTTCTGGAAATTCGCATGGCCTTGAATTTGGCATAGATACAAATTGCCAACAAATGAATCATGGGATTTGTGGCCAATTTCCCTGGGGATATATGCAATTGTCATGTTCTCAACATAAATGTGTCTCAGAATCTGTTATCAAGTCATCTTTCGGACTTCAGTGGCTGTAAAAAAATAGTGTCCATTTCAATTGCAGACAATAACCTTCAAGGGGAAATCCCTCCTCTCGACAGTCTCCATGTTCTCACATACATAGACTTATTAGCTCCCAATATAACTGCTCCTATTCCTTCTTAGCCAACGATCTAGTTGATCCTATTCCTTCTTAGCTAGAAAATTTTAAGGTTGTGTTGCTCAACATTTCTTTCAATAGCCTTTTAGGTAGGGTTCCTATTTCCTTGATTTCAAGTTTCCCAACATCATTCTTGGGGGGAAGTCCAGGCCTCTATGGGAAAGGATTGTTCAATACATATCTTTCTGAGGATTCAAATTCAAACTTTCCCAACATCATTCTTGGGAGAAAATCCAGGCCTCTATGGGAAAGGATTTGTCAATACCTATCCTTCTAAGGATTCAAATGAATCGAGCCATAGTTGCAATTCTCATTTCTTTCTAGTGAGGGCTTTCATGGTTTGATTCATCATTGTTGGGGTCATACTCTTGGTGGGATTTTAATATTGATGTAGAGAACCTGCAAAAGAATCTAATACAAACCTGGAACACCCATTCTTTTCATATCACTACTTTGTGATAAAAACATCAATTTTTTAGAATGTGCATGAGTTGTTCTACAATAGGGCTCTGTTTTTTTGTGATAGAAGAATATGACTACTCCCTAAAAGTAAATAAGAATATTGTTGTGTATAGATGTGGAGTAGTATTATTGGAGTTGATAACATGACAACACATTGTTGAGATGGAGTTTGGTGACATGATCAATGTTGTAAAATGGGTTCGAGGGAAGGTTAATACAAAGGATGGGTATGGAAGGTTCTTGACTCTGAGATCAAAGAGAGACATGGTTTTAGAATTAAAGTAGCTCTACTTTGCATTAGTGTGATCCCTAATTGATATTTTTAAATGAGCGGGGTTGTTGAAATGCTTGAGCTTGGGAATCCTAATGGATCATCAAAGCCAACATTTCTATCATTTGAAAAACTCTTCAAGCTTTAATAAATTCTTCCAAAGTCTTCCAAATAAGATGTTAGGTGTCTTACATGGCATAAAGAAGAAAAACATCCCCATTCCCCAATTTGTTGTTAAACGTTTAGTGAGAATGGATTGCAAATTTGATGACTGAATTGTTTTTCCATAATTGGCTGTCAAAATTCTATAACATGTCTTTAAGCGAGATTTTTTATATGCATCTATTTCCAACCATAACATGCCATTTTGTGCAATGAAATTAGTGGCTGTAAAAAATCAGTGTCCATTTCAATTGCAGACAATAACCTTCAAGGGGAAATCCCTCCTCTCGACAGTCTCCTTGTTATCACATACATAGACTTATTTGCCATAGTCACAATTCTCATGTTTTTCTAATGTGGGTTTTCATGGTTGCATCCATCATTGTTAGGGTCATACTCTTGGTGGGATTTTAATATTGATGTAGAGATCTTGCATAAGAATCTGATACAAACCTAGAACACCCATTTTTTTCATATCACTACTTTGTGATAAAAACATCACTTTTTTAGAATTTGCATGAGTTGTTCTACAATAGGGCTTTGTTTTTTTGTGATCGTAGAATATGTCTACTCCCTAAAAGTAAATAAGAATATCAATGTGTATAGTTGTGTAGTATTATTATTGGAGCTTATAACAAGACAACACATTGTTGAGATGGAGTTTGGTGACATGATCAATGTTGTAAAATGGGTTTGAGGGAAGGTTAATACAAAGGATGGGTATGGAAGGTTCTTGACTCTAAGATCAAAGAGAGACATGGTTGCAGCATTAAAGTAGCTCTACTTTGCATCAGTGTGCTCCCTCAATGATATTTTTAAATGAGTGAGGTTGTTGAAATGCTTGAGCTTGTGAATCCTAATGGATCATCAAAACCAACAATTCTATCATTTGAAGAACTAAGCTTTCATCAATTCCTCCAAAGTCTTCCAGCTAAGATATTAGATGTCTTACATGGCATAAGAAAGAAAACACACCCCCATTACCCAATTTTTTGTTAAATTTTTAGTGAGAATGGATTGCAAATTTGATGACTGAATTGTTTTTCCATAATTGACTGTCAAAATTCTATAACATGTCTTTAAGCAAGAGTTTTTATATGAATCTATTTTCAACCATAAAAACACATTCTATGCAATGAAATTAGTGGTTGTAAAAAATTAGTGTCCATTTAAATTGCAGACAATAACCTTCAAGGGGAAATCCCTCCTCTCGACAGTCTCCTTGTTCTCACATACATAGACTTATTTTCCATAGCCACAATTCTCATGTTTTTCTAATGTGGGTTTTCATGGTTGCATCCATCGTTGTTGGGGTCATCCTCTTGGTGGGATTTTAATATTGATGCAGAGAACCTACAAAAGAATCTGATATAAACCTAGAACACCCATTCTTTCAATATCACTACTTTGTGATAAAAAACATCAATTTTTTAGAATGTGCATGAGTTGTTCTAGGCTTTGTTTTTTTGTGATCGAAGAATATGACTACTCCCTAAAAATAAATGAGACTATTCTTGTGTATAGTTTTGGAGTAGTATTATTGGAGTTGATAATAGGACAACACATTGTTGAGATGGAGTTTGGTGACATGCTCAATGTTGTAAAATGGGTTCGAGGGAACGTTAATACAAAGGATGGGTATGGAAGTTTCTTGACTCCCAGATCAAAGAGAGACATGGTCACAGCATTAATGTAGCTCTACTTTGCATCAATTTTCTCCCTCACTGATATTTTTAAAAGAGAGATGTTGTTGAAATGCTTGAGCTTGTGAATCCTAATGGATAATCAAAACCAAGACTTCTATCATTTGAAAAACTCTATAATCTTTCTTCAATTCCTCCAAAGCCTTCCACCTAAGGTATTAGATGTCTTACATGGCAAAAGAAGAAAACACACCCCCATTCCCCAATTTGTTGTTAAATTTTTAGTGAGAATGGATTGCAAATTTGATCACTGAATTGTTTTTCCATAATTGACTATCGAAATTCTATAACATGTGTTTAAGCGATATTTTTTATATGCATTTATTTCCAACCATAACAGGGTATTCTATGCAATTACTATTAGTGGCTGTAAAAAATCAGTGTCCATTTCAATTGCAAACAATAACCTTCAAGGGGAAATCCCTCCTCTCAACGGTCTCCATGTTCTCACATACATACACTTATTTGCATGGCCTGAACCTTGAGCATTATAATAGTCTCTCAATTAATATTTTGAAACTTGTTTACTTTACATTGCAGTTCCATGAATCCATAGTTGAATATTGTTATCCTTTATCTCACAATACACAATAATCACACAAGTTTTTTTACACATCTCATTTAAAATATGAAAGCAATAAACATTAAATGCTAACAACAAAAATGACAAGGGAAAGCAATAAGAAGTGTGAGAGATGATTTTTCTTTTTTCCTACCACGTTTGTGTGATTTTATACTCTATATTCTCATTATAATAAGGTTCTAGTTATCATTTTAAATCTAGCCATGTTCTTTTCAAGCAACCATATATTGGATCGTTTACAAGTTACATGACACCAAACAATTCAGTTGTCATTTCCTGTTGAAGTTAAATTGAGATTGTAAAGTTTAGTTTGTTTCTGGGAATTGTCATGGTGTACCTTTGGAAATTATACCTTGTTTTGGAAAGAGTTAATACGTTTGGTATGAAGCATAATTGCAAATCAAAATATGCAATATGTAATTGGAATTTTCACAAACTTTCATCAAAACATGTAATTGGAATTATCACAAACTTTCCTCAGTGTACCAATTATGGCACCAAGCACGCTACCACTAGTTTTTTCTACTAAATTTTTCTATCATTGACATGGGCTTCTTCTAGATTTTAAATTTGCATAGAATATTAATATAATATCAACCCTAGGGGATTTGCTAATATTAATAGAATAATATAATAATAATACATATTAATAAAATAACTGTGATAAAAATAATATAATATTAATATAATATCATCTACATGATCTAGGGGCTTTGCTAAAACACCATCTTGATAAATTAAAGTCTTCTCACATTTTTTCATGCCCTACTGTTACATAGTATTTTGTCACGCCTCCTACACATCCCTGTGACATACCCTGAAGTGCCCAAAACATGATCATTATACACTATACTCATCCATGTATATAGCTCAGATCCCTCCATTAACTTTTCTTGGAAAATATCTGGAGCTTTCCCTGAAGAAATGGCTCATGAAACCCTAAAATGAGGGTCATCGCTCTTATGAAGCTCAAAACTGCGATGATCGCCTGTTGCACCTTGTTAAACCTGTGATGTCATCTCTATGTTCTCTCTCATACTCGCAATGGAGGAGGTAGTTTCACATAGATGGGGTCGAATCCTCCTAATTTGACCTCTTTGTCCCATCCCTATGAGCTACCTCCTTGAGATGTGGGCCTAATCCTATCTTTGGAGGAGGCCTAACTCCCTCACCTAGGCTATAAATTCCCCCTCCACCATTCCCAAATGGTTGGTCTATGTCCATTTGCACCCTTATGCTGAGCTTGTGTTTAGAGGTTATTCATTAGACTTGGAGAAGAACTGTTTGGAAAGTTTCTTGGCTTGGACTTGGATTACCACTCAAGGAGAGCCTTTCAACATCAAGGCTATGGTTGTAATCTTTCTCTTTATTCTTTAAATAGTAATACAACTGCTGGTTCATCTTTCCAAATATATATGTTCATGGACGTATTGGCTTGGCATTCATTAATCAGCTAAGTAGGTTGTTATTGGATTTTCTATTGGTTTTGGTATGCTTTGTTATCTCTTGGTCACTTGTGGAGGTACATAACCATTGGAAGAAGCAGGAACAAGTCCATGACACAAGCGATTCGAAGATATCAACAAAGGAAATCGGGTTAGCATCAGAGAAAGGTAGGTCTTCTCCCTTGTTCTACTTTTCAATTATAATCTAGGAAGATGTCTAGTTGATTGTCTCTTCAGTTGCTAGACCCACTCATTGGGCTAGAGGGATCATCTCTGTCCGCAGAGAGGATTAACCTTGTCAACAAAATGGTGACTCCGCTGGGGAGCCTATGACCTTTTCCTTCCAATCCTTGACCAACCGTTGATTTTTCGGTTTGTCTGCATTAGTTTGGGTGTATACCATCATTGACTACTTCCTTACAGTGTTAACTCTGGATTGTTTCTTGGAATATTTTTAGTTTTTTCACATATTCCTTTCCCATCATGGGTTTACCCTTAACAGTCATGATGGCATTGTGGTTTTTACCTTTACAGTCGCAATGATCGCAGTTTTTACCTTTATAGTTGCGATGAAAAAAAAAAAATCTTCATTTTTTGGTCATGCTAAAATCATCACTACTTTTCCTATACAAAGTAGTGATGCCATTGCGGTTTTTCCTATGAAAATTAGCGATAATCGCATGTTTGGGTATATAAAATAGTGATGATCCTTGAGTGTGAGAATTCTTTAGATTTCTTCCTAAGAATCTAGTGTGTCTTGGACCCTAAGGTCTTTTCCCATCATGTATGCTTGGATTTGTCAATGTTTTGATTGATTGTCTTGATTAATTTGCAAAATTTGTCTCATTGGCTTCCAAGTGAAATCTGATTGAGTTCTAGGGTTTTTGGTTAATTGGTCATTGCTATTGATTGTTGGTTTCATTGAGATTCTTGTTTTGTTGATTAATTGAGTGTTGTTTTCTATGGAAATTATTGAAAACTTCGATTTTCATTTGTTTTAGCTTGTATTTCAAAAATTAATTATCGTGAAAATGCATTAGATTAGTTGCATTGAAAAGTTATTTTTTGAGATTCATCATTGAAAATAGATCACATTTTTCAATGGTTGAAAGCTAAAAAACTATATTAGGTGCATCAAATAATTTAAAATCAAAATAAAAGAATAATCCATGTGCATGCATCTTAGTAAAGTCAAAATCATTTTGCTTTCAAAAAAGTTGCATTTAGGATAGTGAAAAGTGGAAAACCATTTTTAGTTTTGGCATTGCATTTGGAAGACGAAAGTGAAAGTTAGTGGAAGGAATTTTGCATGATGCATTTTGTTTGATTCATTAATGATTGAAATTTCTTCCCTTGATTAGTCTAGCTTTATTGAAACGATTTTTTTTCCCTTTTCTCATATAGTTGCATCATAGGTGTTTAGGTGACATCATTTTGAGCCCAAAACTGAAACATAATTGAAGATAAACTTTAAAATCTATCAATTAATCTAAGGATCATTTGAAACATTAATGTTCATATCTATTGGTCTAGGTTAGAGACGTGTTCTAGCATCTTTAAAACTTAGCAGATGTCATCCGCTTCAGCATTAGACAACACTAGTACGGACATGTGCTCCCCGTACTATCGCATATATAAAGGGAGATCCCCATAGGGTGTAAACCTTTATCCATAGGAAGCCAAGTTTGCTACCCTATAAACGTGATACACTGAACACAACATTTAGGGAGATTGCCTACACGTACGTTAAGTCCTTGGTAAATTTGTTTGTAGAGGTGTATATTGCAAATCATGGTTACTTGGTACTCCTTTTACCTAGATTCACCTGAGTAGTCATATTGGCTTAGTGGGTCCTGACCCAGGTTTAGAGTTATTTGCACCAAACAAATCCCCACACTACTGGCCCTTTCGGCATCAATCCGTGGAGCATGGACTGAAGTTTCACCTAAAGCATTATGGGGGGATGCTGGAACCAAGTTTCCGCACCCAGAGATAAGTGTGATGTCATTTTATGCCCTAAATATGCCTTTGCACAGATCGATAAGGCTTAAAGGATTATCAATATAACTTCCTTGAATCGGCCTTTAGACCTCCGCAAAGGTCTACGATTGGCTTTTGTAGATCCTAAACAGGATAATCAACTATTTATGCGCATCAAAGATTACTCTTAACCCAGCAATTACTCAGATCAACCTAATTGATCGATAACTTTAACATACAACAAGATAATATTCACGTAAACAATTAACATCAATTGCATTTATATAACAATATAAATCATGTAAAGTCACACATCAATACATCATTATTTCATAAACTCATCACAACATAAAGCGCATTTATATAAAACAAAAGTAAATATATAAACACGTGTATTTCTGCAACAATCTTATTTATTAATATTCAATTCAACTTACAAACTCAAGACTTCCTAGCGGACTCAGCTATAGGGGTCCGCACACTCAGTTGTTGACTCTACTCTAGGCCTCTGTGCACACAACTGTAGAGCCTTCCTTCTACTCTAAGACTTCTATGATCTTCCTTCTACTAACTCCTTACATTCATCTTTGTCTTCTACTACTTCCTTAGACTCTCTAAGACACACTTATTTATACAATCCCATGGTTCGTGAACCATGGGTAGATCCTCAAAAAACCGACTCAAATTACATAAAGAAAGGTAAAACCCTTTATGATCTTTAACTATCTATGTGCTTCGCGACCACAATTTGCGGAGACTTTATATTTTATACATCAAAACTTGAGCTTCTTTCCCTAAAACTTACCCAGGGGACCCGATCCCAACAGGCCCCCAACACGAAGATTGTGACTTGCCCTCGCGTCACTCGGCTGGCACGGATATCTTACTGCAAAGATCCCCCAGCTCTACTTGTGCAACTACTACCTCAGTCGTGCTCTACGTGGCTTCCTGCTTGATCTGTTCCACTAGCTACTCTGTCGCTGGTCCTATGTTGTCTTGCTTGATTTTCTATTGCATACTCTGCAAGTTCACCAATTTCTCTTAAATATTGGCAGAGATGATGTGGGCCTCATCCAACCAAGGCCCTAATATGCCCTCAAGGACTACCTCTTTCTTCTGCGCTTCTTCCACATGTGTAAGCAGCTACTTAGCCTCCTACAACTTGGCAAGGCATTGTGTTGTAGCAGCGATGCACATCGTCACCCTCACTTCATCATATTTCTGCTGTAGCTCGCAGACTTTTGTATTCAATACTTGCAAGGTGGGATCTTCCTGCAAGCTCATCACTACTTCCATAGCCTTCTCAAACAGCGTGGTGCAGTCCACCACTGTGGCATCCATCGTCATGACTGCATCTTTAACAGTGACTTCGCATTGTTCCCTTACCTCTTGTGGGGTTGAAGGTTGCGACTTGAGCTCCAGTTTTGTTATCTTTATGTTCAGCTCAATCTAGACTCTAACCACCTCTACCTTGGCGTTGTGTATGTCCGCAACAAGTTTTCTGATCTTTTCCTCCAATGGCGCTTCCTCTGCGATATGTTGTTCCGGCATCATTCTGCATGCTTCTTCCATTGTGGCAGTGAGCTCGGCACTTTGCGCCTAAATTTTATCCTTTGCCTTTAACTCCTTTGTCTTTTCTGTGACCATCTACTCATTGTTCATCCTATATTCACTGATTAGGCTTAGTGCACGCTACTCCCAAGCTCTGAATTCTATTGTCACACCTGCTTGCAGCGTGTGAAGGAACTCATTAGGGAGTGTGGCCAGGTTGAGGCCAATGTTATTCAGAGAACTTACGATGACCTTGTCATTGGCCGCCTCCACACTCAAGAATCCATTTAGCAGCTTGACTACCCAGAGATCTAGTGATCTAATCATCTTTGTCAACTGACTGGTTCCCAATGCCAAGCTTTCCTGTGGAGCACTTATCTGCCCTCCGTTCGCCTAGATCCTACTCATCTGAATCTGCAGCTCACGCAGATCCTTCTAGATGGTACTTAGCACATGTTATTGCTTTTGTTTGAACTACTGCAATAGTTCCACTGTGGTATCATGCACCTTGTCTCCAATCACATCAAGTTCACCTTCTATGAGTGTAATTGGATCCAATAATGGATTTTTTTCAATTGACTTCTTCCACAGCCCCACCTTTTGTTGATCCCTATATGTCTTTATCCTGAAGGGAGTGCTCTGTTCCTCTTGACTGTCACCACCTTGCTCTGATTTCTCCTCCTCTTGTGTTTGGGGTGAAGGAGACTTACCGTTGCACTCAGAGTCGTGCTCTTCTTTTTCTCCCTATTGCTTCGCAGTGTGCTCCTCTTCCACCTGGGCCCTCTCCTTAGACTCTTTTCTGAGCTTCTCAGCCCACTGCTGGACCTTATGCTTGACCGCTTCCTTATTTTTCTTCTCTATGTAATTGCTAGTGCCTGCGACTAGATCAGATGGATAATGCCAATATGTTGGCCAACACTTGATGCTTTCTTGAATGATGTCATTTGTGGCGAAGTAAGGGAGGTCGAACAATTTCTGTTGCAGATCCTTCTGTGCTCTGATGTACACATGATGGAAATTTGCTTTGAATTCCATGTATTTTGCAATTGCTCAAACACGTTTGGTGACAACCGTGGCTTCTAGTTGATGGTCATCCAAAGGCTCGCCTTGATTAGCACCCAGAAGACTTTGGTCTTTGTGACCCACGCAACATCTTTTGTGACCCAAAGGGATGCAAATTGGGTAGCCTCCAGCAATCCCTTGTCCATAGGAGGAAACTGACTCTCCTCTGGTAGATCCTAAGCTACTAATACACTGGACAGTAACAATCACGCATAGTGGAATGTTTTACTTTGATCCTACACCTCAAAAAATGTTCGCCAGGAACTTGCTATAGAGTTAGTGTGACCAATTGAACTGCACACCCTCCGGTCACTGTGCAGCTAATCAAATAACTGCCATTAGAACCTCATCCGTGCAGCATTTTCTCATGACTTTTCCCGCAAGGATCTGTGTGGAAATATTCACCACGAGGTTGGTGATAGAGGTGATCGAGTACCTGCGTGACTTATTTACTATTTTGTACTTCTCTTTCATCTTTTTAGCGAGGTCATGCTCGCTCGTATTTCCGCCAAAATCCTTGGCTGGATTCAACCCTAAGTGCAGCAGCAACGTGGTCTAATGGATCAGCATATCAGTAATAGGGATTGGTGCACTCAACCACAAACAACGATCATGCACCAGGGTCATCAACTGCTTGATAAAGCCACAAACAATGATCATGCACCAGGGTCATCAACTGCTTGATAAAAATCTGGTTGATGTTGGAGTGGTGGTGGTGGGGCACGCACAACAGGTTTAGCAAACCCCAACTGATTCACTCCACAGATTTTCTCCATAGGCTCCAATGCAGTGACACTTGATTCCTTGTAAAATACCCTCTTCATGTAGTTTTATGTTTCCAAGTGGGGGAACCTCTCGTGGTCTGCCAAATCCTAGTCCTCTAGCTTTAAATGTGGAATATGCACCAAGCATAGACCTTCAAATGTAATGTTCTTTAGCAACAGGGGTGTGTCGATCAAGAACTTCTCTACGTCTAGATCTTTTGTGATTTTTACTTTTCCCTTCTGTGGAGGGATATAATCCGACTTGGATATAGGATCCACCCCCTCGGTGTTTATGTCCTCCACGCCCTCTTCGGCCACTAAATCCACCACTTTCCCCTTATCCTTTGTAGATGATTTATCTTTCTTCTGGACCTGTGTAGTAGCATGCTTCTTCAACAACTCGCACACTGGCATGGGCTTCCTATGCTTCTCGTTCTTGGACTTGGGGACTTCCCACACCATTGTAGGTTTTAGACTAGGCAACCTCGGCACCATAGGCATAGCAGCTGGAGCCTCCATGCCCACAACTTTTGGAATCACTCCCTCATAAGAGACATCTCAACCAGTACTCATGGTTTCTATGGGGTTTGGTCCTAGCATCTTCTCCAGTATGAATGTCTTATTTACCTCTGATAACTTGGCAAATGTAGGGCTCATGACTAAATCCTCCCAATACAAGCGATGCATATGAAATCAACAACACATCACGATATAAATTCTAAGGATGCAAAGCGTTTTTCGGTAGATAGCCACGCGTAATTCATAGGTGAATTCAAATTCAAAGTCGACCGTTCCCCCCCAAAATCTGTTCATAAATGCTGATTTGGTGGAAGATATCCAAAGATTTAAGCCTTAAATGCCTTAAGTGCTGCCCCCCCACTCCTCTTAACTGTCTTCTGGCAGTAAAATCATGAACAATGACTGTAATGGTCATGTTCTGGCTATGTTGCACAGTCTCTCCCCCTATAGCGCAACTTCCTTCGCACTTCTTCTGGTGCTGTGACATCATCCTTTTTCATGTAGCCACCCTGTCACGTAGTTCTACAAATTGGTTAGTGTAGTTTATAGTCCTGTGCCCCCTTGCAGCTACCTGGAGTGTTGAGACTATGCTACCGTCATGTAGTCATTGGGATGGGTCCCCGATGTATGGCTTCAATCGATTTCCATTTATCCTTCCCGGAAATGGTTCTCCATCCAACTTCACGAGTTGAACTACTCTACCATCTGTAATCTCTTTGAAAATATATGGCCCCCGCCAATGCATCTAAAATTTCCTTGGAAACATATCAAACTTACTGTCATATAATAAAACCAAATCATTTACCTTAAAGGTGCACAGTTTGATGTGTCGATCATGCCAAGCTTTTTCACATTCCTTCTGAACCTTCTGATGGAATCCGGCCAAAAATCTATCTTCCTTGAGCTCCATTAATTGTGCGAGCCTTTCTTTTAAGGCTCCGCGGTCCACCATTCCTATGAAAGCCGCTATGCGAAGACTAGGAGCGATGTACTCCATAGGCATTATAGCTTCTACGCCATAGACCAAACTAAAAGGTGTCTGACTCGTAAGCTTTTTACAAGTAGTTTTGTAAGACCATAAGACTGATGGTATGCACACGTCCCTATCATTCTATTACGAATTGCAAACCTTCATCAGCGGATTCTCCAATATCTTATTAAAATGCTCAACCATTCCATTGGCCTGAGGATGATATGGTGTAATCTTCTGATGATAAACCTGGAACTCTTTTGTCATCACGTTGTTTGTTTCATTGAGAAAATGTGAATTGTGATCACTCATTAGTACCTTTGGGTAACCAAACCTGGTAAACACATATTCAAATAGAAATTTTGTTGTTTTTTCCCCTATATAGTCCTTCACAGGATGTGCCGCCACCCATCTAGTCAAGTATTCGGTCGCGGTGATGATATACTGCACACCTGTTTTCTTTCCTGTTGGCTGAATCGGTCCTACAAAATCAATTGCCCATTTCTAAAATGGCTACAATGACAGTAGCGGATTCAGAGGTAGCTCATTTCTCTATAATGGCCTGCCTATCCTCTGACATGCGTCACATGCCCTGAAATATGCTTTAAAGTCTTTATGTACTGTCGACCACCACAACCCAATGCGCAAAATCTTCTACGTTATTGCTTTTCCCTCCTATAGCCCCTCCATGACCTTCAACAAGGATACATGTTTGCTCAAAATTAGGCACATAACATCAAAGTATCTCATCCAATCCCATCTTATACAAATGGCATGTGATCACAGAGAAATTTAGCATTTGCACCACCAATTCTTTCTTCTTCTCTGACTGGTGTATCCTTCTAGAGCCATTCCTGTGGTCAAGAAATGGATAATATCCATGAAGTGATTATCCGCTATGCACACCGCAAAGAGTTGTGCGTCAATCAACCCTTCCTCCAAATTAGTAGGCTCCTCTCCTGTTTCAATTCACGACCGATGGTCTGGCCCTGCATTCAATTTCCTTGGCTTCACAATTACCTTGAAATCAAGTTCCTCAAACAACAGTAGCCATTTTCATATTCCCCCCCCAACATAGCCTTATTAACTAGATATTTTAATGCAAAATGGTCTGTGTACATCTTGAAATGTCCGCCTAGGAGGTAATGTATGAATTTCTAGAGTGCGTACACCATAGCCAACCTTTCACACTCTGTTGTCATATAATTCTTTTCAACTTTTGACAACTTCCTGCTTGAAAACATTATAGGGTGATCCATCTCTCCTTCACCATCCCGTGTAAGCACTGCTCCTACCGAAATACACGAGGCATCCACATGCACATGAAATTCCTTCTTCCAATTCGAGAAGACTAGGATTGGCGCGGTGACCATTTTCTCCTTTAATACATCCAGACTCCGCTGACATTCTTCATCCTAATAGAATGTAGCGTCCTTATTCAGTAGCTTTTCCATAGGCGTGGTAATATGAGCCTAACTCTTGATGAACTTCCAATAATACCCAGTATGACCCAGCATTGCGCGCAACTGTTTAACACTTCTTGGCACCTCCAAATTAACTATGATTGCGATCTTAGCAGGGTCCACCATTAGTTCTTGCTTGCACACCACATGACCCAGAAAGATCCCGAAAGGGATGCAAAATAAGCACTTCTTCAGGTTTAGCTTAATCTGATACCTTCGACATGTATCCAACATCAAGCGCAAGCTGGCTACATGGTGCTTTACCAGCCCAAACACTATCCAATCAGGAAAATATACCTCCAAAAATTTGTGAATGAACTCTTTGAACGCTGCGATGACTACGCACAAGAAGAATTTCAACACGTTCTTAAGCCCAAAAGGCATTACTGTATACTAGAAACATCCCCATTCTGTCATGAAGGTGGCCTTACTTCTATTTTCTGGTGCGATCTTAATCTGATGGTACCCTGAGAACCCATCAATGAATGAATAGGCCTCCTGCCCTCCAACATTATCCAGTACTTCATTTGTGAACGAAGTTGGAAAAGGATCATGAACACAAGCATCATTAAGCTTCCTGAGATCTACGCAAATCCTTATTTCATCCTTCTGCTTCTTTTCTTGAACTACCATTGGACTCACCCAATCAGATTCCTCCACTGGTTCAATAAGACATGTTGCAAGCATCTTGTCCAACTCCAATCATAACTTTTCCTTGTATTTGGGATTAAGGCGATATGGCCTTTGCTTAATGGGCTTCATGTCTAGCTTCAAGGTAATATTCATTACACCTAAGTCTCCCATGATACCTTTCAGGTCTGAAAATTTTTTAGGGAACAAATCCTGATATCCATGGAGCAACTCAACGACCTTATCTACTGTGGCATCATCCCAGTAATCTCCAATCTTTGCAAACTTTGGCTCTGCTTCTTTGCCAATGTTTACTTGCCTAGTTTTCAGTGGCGCGATGATGTCTGGATTCTCTATCTATGGTCTTTCAACTTCACGGTGGCCTTCGGCCTCTAGGATGTTAATATTCCTTGGATCCTCCACATCTTCTTCAGTGGTCACATTATAGCACTCCAACGCATGGCGCAGCTAGGTGCTCCAATCTGATTGAATCAATTCTAAAGGATCATGTAGTATTCTGCAGATTGCTGTCGTAACCTCCTGTAGTGCTTCGTCAATACTTTCAAACCCATCCTCAAAGCTAAAGTTCATCAAAAATACTTTTCTTAATATGTCCCACTCCGTGGTACCATGGTGGAGCTATGTTTCTAGGTACCAATTCATAGGAATGATGTCCAAAGTGTGACAGAAAATATGTATCCACTCTGGTGTGGCTTTGTGCCATAAACCTTATTCCATTTTGTTAAATGATCTCGTGGATCATTTATTCCATCGTATTTTTCAGTTAGCCAAACTTTCAAGCGACAAAACCACAATCTCATCATTCTTCTGTACTCATGCCATCCATTAAAACTTCCTTTATGTGTACCCCACCACTGTGTAGGTGTAGTGTGCAGCACCAAGTCCAATGCTTGGAAGAGATGCTTCTTCGAAACTTCCCTTTCAAATGCATCCAAAAATTTATCTACATCAATCATACCATCATAATGAGGTAAATTTCTTACCTACGATGACACACAACACAATGATTTAGTCATCATATTACAACGCAACATAGATACTTCGTGTAGTCTATTCTGTCAATGCTCCAATTCTTCACCTAAATTTGATGTATAGGAACTTTCTCAGTCCCATGCAATTCGTCTATCAGCTGTCGGATTGACCCAGTCTTGGTCTCGCACTGTTATCTTATAGATTTGGTCCAAATCATCGTCACTTTCCTCATAGTTGCAGACTGGTTCAATATAGCGTGGTCCTTATGCAGGGTCCAATGGAACTACAACACAGAGTGATTTCCTTTCAAATGACATTGTCCGCTTCTTTAATTTGATTACCCCATTCATGTTGATAGCCCAATCAATTCCCAGTAGTGCGGGGTATGGATTACTCTCATAAAAAATCTATATTACTTTGAAACCTGCCAACGATCTCGCACCTTCTATATCTACGGTTACTCCATGCAATCTCCACATAGGGATAATATTCTCTTGATTTTCCATCCTTAATTGAAACAGAGACCACTATAGCATAGGTCTCCCCATTCTTTCCGATGTCTGTTTAGGAAGAACATTTGCATCCAACCTCAGATCCAAAATAACTTGGTCCATCTCATACTCTCCTATTTTCGCGGTAAGCCTCATTTCGTGCCCTATTGTTGTCTCATGTTTGCCTATCTTTCTAACTATACGGTGTCCTTCAAGAGCACCTTCCTTACCAGCACACTTATTTATCAGTTCTTTAAGCCCTTTCAGAGGCTTGCTGTCACGTAGTAGTTGTATACAAGTCTCTAAGAAGGTAGTAAGAATGGATGGGTCAACCTCTTCAGATAGCTTGTCTTGATTTCCTAAGGTAAAAGCCTCAGCGAAGCTTTTCTTTCCTTCCATGAATGCTTCCTTTGCACACTCCAGATAAAACTCAACCTCCTTTTTTAGAGCCTTGCAAACCCACTCACTTTCTTCAAGTTGCTTTCCTTTGTCATCAGCAGTCATCATTCCACTTCGTAACACAATATTCACATTAGGATCCTCTTCGCGAGGTGTGGCCCTCATCATCTATAAATTCTGGGTAGTTTGTTGAGGTTGTGCCTTCTTCTCCTACATCTTAGCTATCAATATAGGGAATTCATCTATCATGCGATCAAACTGAGTGCAGTACCAACAAGATGGTCGCGTCTGGCTTAAATTCCGCAATTATAACAAATAACTTGTCCTCGACCTCTACCAGGTACTCCTCCTCCTCCTCAGCCTCGTTCGCGCCCCTAATATTCTTCGCTCACTGCCCCAACACCTTGATCCGAAGGTCGAATTTTTGTTTGCATTTGATACATGGGTGTTCTTTCCATCATCAATTCATAGCTACAACGGTTACGCTTGTTGTGGCCCACAGATTTACAGAAATTGTAGAATACCTGTTTTGGCGTCTGTACAAATTTTTTCAATAAGCGATAATTTCTTGTTACATGTTTTCCAGCTACCTGACAGATAGCGCACCACAGCGTGGGCCCTGTACTTGGTGCTATGGCAGCTGTTGGTTGGAAGGGCAGAGGAAACAAAACATAAATTCACACATAAAACATGAGTTTCTACTCTTCTATTGATCACACAAAACATGGTGCTTACAATGAACATAGTGAAGGTTATTTGTCCTTTTCCAACTAGCGACTTGCCAAAAATATCTTGACATGCAACCACATGCAACCACACACTCAAAATTGTCTATCACTTAACATGACATGACTCATCACTCAAACACTCAACCACACAATCACTCAGTTAACTGACTCTCTATGTTTAGCTCTCTCCTCATGCAGGAGTAATTATCTTATTTTAAGACTCCTTGTTAATTATGACCGCTAAACTAAAACATGACTCATGACAACTCAAACATGCTTGCTAGTCTATGCCTCAGCTAGGTTTAGAACTCCCAAGTTTCTTCTATGAAACTCAGAAAAATCTTATTCTAATGAATTAGTAAATATATCATCCAATTCATCACTAGATTTACAAGGCTTCAAGTGAACTTGTCCATTGCTCATAAGTTCTCTAATAAAGTGATATCTAGTATCAATATGCTTATTGTTCTAATGAAACACATTATTCTTGGATAGTGCAATCGTTGAGGTGTTGTAAGAGTAAATTGTTGTTTATCCTTGTTGTTTCTACTTGAGTCCATCAAATACTCTTCTTAACCACTTTATCACCTTTTTTTATCATCAACTACTGCTAGATCACACACTCCTTCATGAGCAGTTCCAACTGCTTCATATCTTGTTGTTATAGTGGCATCTTCAACCTTCAATGTTTCATCAAACATTGCACTTTCCATATTGTCACAATCAATCCCTGTTTCAAAAAATAAATCACACATATCATCAACATAATGTTCATCCACACTATAATGAGAATCCGAGCATGCATGTGCTCATTGTCAATTTCACTGACAATTTCAAATTCACCAAATCCATCAGCTGTGGCTGGATTCATGAATTCACATATAACTTTGCAGTCATCATCCACATTTGCTTCATCACAGTGGGATTCATGATCGTCTTTATCATCCACATTAAGGTGGATTCCTTGAGCATTAATATTCTCTTGCTCTGCTTCACAAACAGAGGCTTCAACTTCTGTCTATGCAATCTTTGTTGTGTCTTCTTCATCCATATGCATGCTTTCATAATGGGTTTTAATTTTATGGTCTTGACAACCATCATCCACTTTTTAGTGGGATTCTCCAAGCTTTGTTTTCCTCTCAGAGTGTTGCTCATCTACTCCCAGATCTGCAGTTGACTTCTTTGCTTGTGACATAACTCGTTGTTGCATGTCACTCCCCCTTGCACCAAACTCTACTTCCAGGAACTTCCATGCTTCCTTGGAAGTTGTAGCTTTTGCTACCTTGCACAAACACTTCTCATCCAATGCCTATTTTATAAAATTCAATGCTAAAGTATCACATACTTCATCATATGGGTTATTAGACTCGTACTCAATTAACTCTTTAGCTCTAAGAAAAGTTAACATCTTGATAACCCAATGATCAAAATATTTACTTGTAAACATAGGAGGTGGTAGTAGATCAAAGCTACACCAATCACCCTTGATTTCTTCTTTTTCTTCTGCTAGACTTCTTAGTTCCTCGGCTGCAGCCTAAACCTCTCTAAACATGGCAATGATCTGTGCCTCTTATTTTCGATTATTCTTATTAATATGCTTCAATTGTGCTTTGCGACCCATGACTATGGTCTTTCCTCTATTTTATAGATTCTTTCCTGATTTCATGAAGCTATCTTCCATATCACCCCCGAAAAAAAATATGATTTTCAATATGTGCCCCTGTAGGGCACAATCTTCAACCAAAAATTGTCATGCTTGACAAAACACCAAAAATTTGCAGATGAAAAAGTCTTTGAAAAACCTTAAACTCTCTTTCAATAAAATAAAACCCTCTTTTATTTTATAAAAAACCAACTTCATGAAAATGTCAAAAATATATCTGAAACCACTCTTTACTCAACATATAAAGCTCCCTTCATAACCTTTTCACAAGTACTTTTAATTAAAAAAAACACTTTTAATAAACTTTAATAAGCCATTTTTTCACACTTGATTTATAGTATGAATCTCTTTTTAAATAAACCTTTGACATACCGCATATACCCACGAAAAATAGTATTCCCAAACCAAGGAACATTTTTCTTTTAATTAGCGAACATTGCCAAACAAATTAATCATGAATAGATCATATTATTGATGGCACACTGACTTTTCTTTTATTTTTGTCTAATTCCAAAAAAAAACACGTTTCATACTTCAAATTGCTGTGAAACACTTGAACTCATCTGAGGAAAAAATGAGCTTGGCTCTTTTAATCCTCCAACTCTGTTCAAGGCGGCGGAAGACTAGTTGCTTACAGTGGCAGATAGAGCACATGGCCCTTTAGTGACACGGTGGCACTGCAGGCCATTAATAATTGCTGGCGACTATTTCCAGCGATGTCTCTGATTACGAAGCCTCCTAAATAACCAGAACAAAATAAACATTTTTATTTTAGACACGGTATGTTGATTTTCTCTCACAATAGTCTTAAGAACGAGCTATAGCTCGACTGCGAAACTTTCTTTGGGCTACTTTGTAGGCTACTCATAGAGGGAAACTCCAGTAGTTTCTTAGGCCGGTGGCTATGACTGCTAAATTTTTTTACTTTCGTTAATGTGGCTTTCACAGATTACTGCCGATCCATTCTCCTTGGCTCTTTGTGACCTCACTCTAATACCAATTTGTTGGTTGGAAGGAAGAGAAAACAAAACATAAATTCACACATAAAACAGGAGTTGTTGCTCTTCTATTGATCACACAAAACATGATGCTTACAATGAACCTAGTGAAGGGTATTTAACCCTTTCCAGCTAGCGCCTTGCCTAAAATATGTTTGCATGCAACCACACACTCAAAATTGTCTATTACTTGACTCAATACTCAAACACTCAACCACTCAATCACTCAATTAACTGACTCTTTATTTTTAGCTAACTCCTCATGTAGGAATAATTATCTTATTTTAACAACAACATCTTTCCTCGGGGGAATTGGCCCTCCCCCTGTAATATAATTTGCAATAATAGGGTAATGATCTTTATCATGCCCCTCGCTTTTACATTTTAGGCACCAAACTTCTTCGCACACCTCTCGCTGAGCAGCTTTTTCTTCTTCAAGCTCTACAACTCCAAGAAGAGACTCTGCAACTCTACATGAATCTGTTGAACTCCCAAAGCAGCATCCTAAATAGGCATTTCATGCAATCTCATCGAAATTTCCAGGGTTTCCGCCTAGGTTCCTATATTTTGTTGCGATAAAGCAACCCTTAGGTGGGGTAGGAGCGAGGCTACAAATCATTCGCAATGCTGACTATCCATGAGACTAATGTTAGCCTCACATATTTGGCACTTGAGTCTCTGATCAATCTCCTAGGGTGTTTCGTCGAGCCTCATCATGATTTCATTGAATCCAACAACTGATTGTGATTCAGACTTGGGCCTAACAAATTCCTTATTCAGAGCAGTCTGAGTGTCTGCTAACGATGCCAATAGATTATCGATGCAGTACTTAATATACCATGTCAACACGCGATCTTGTCGAGTAGTAACCAACTGCACCTTCTTTATATGATCATCTGTAATATTCTGTGTTGTCCATACAGCCTTCGCAACGAACCAAAACTAATCTGGGTCCTCACTTCCCAAGCCCTTGAAAATGGGAAACTTCATGGTATTCAACATATTGAACGGTGGTGGAGGTGGTGGTGGTGTGGATGAAGGTGTATGTTGTGGAGGTCAAGGTGGAGGTGGTGTGGGTAGATGAGGTATTCGCGAAAAACCCTATTTTATCAACTATACAATGCTCTACGGTGAGGCTTGTAATGCTCCCTCATCTTCACTCGAATGAGGTTCTATCAATGGGTTTTATTAAGGACCTTCCCTCTCCTGATTTCTAAAGAATCATCCACTTCGCATAGATCTAAACATCAAGGTAGTGGCATAATCCACTTTTCACACAAGAGAATTTTAATCCAAGTATTCAAAGATCTCAAATACTTACCTCGCGGTCCTTTGAAAAAGCATTGCTCCACTTCATTGTAGCTGACTTAGGTATCAACTATGAATTCTATCACAAATCCTCCAATGGCTCGATCAAGCCAGTGATCAACAACACACACAATCTTATCTTCAGAAGATTCCAACCTCTGTACGAGCTCTGGGGTCCACACTATTGGACCGTTAAGCCTCCACCTTCCTTGGATGTTTTCCAATTTAGCGATCCGCTCGTATAGTTCGATTGGGAAGGTGCAGAAGAAAATTTCATGTATTTCTATGTATAGATACCTATCCAACCACTTTTATTTTGTCAGGCGCGGATTTATTTTCTCTTGCGCCACGAATTCATGGATCTTTCTATCCAACCACTTCTCAATTTCTTTCTTTGTCGAATTCCAGTGATGCGGCATCACGCATCTCTTTATGTAGATCCTGATCCTGGCAACAGAACCATTTGTTGGCTTAGTGGGTCCTAACCTAGGTTCATAGTTAGTTGCGCCAAACAAATCCCTACACTACTAGCCCTTTCAGCATCGATCCATGGAGCACGGACTGAAGTCTCACCCGAAGCAGTATGGGGGGATGTCGAGACCATGTTTCTGCACCCATAGATTAGCATGATGTCATTTTATGCCCTAAATCTTCCTTTGCCCATATCAATAAACCTTAAAGGCTTATCAATATAACTTCCTTGAATCGGCCTCTAGACCTCTGCGAAGTTCTATGACTGGCTTTTGTGGACCCTGAACAGGCTAATCAACTACTTACAAGCATCAAATATTACTCTTAAACCAACAATTACTCAGATCAGCCTAAGTGATTGATAACTTTAACATACAACAAGATAATCTTCACGTAAAGAGTTAACATCAATTTCGTTCATATAACAATATAAATCATGTAAAGTCACGCATAAATATATCATTATTTCATAAACCCATCACAACATAAAGAACATTCATATAAAACAGAAGTAAAGAGATAAACACAGGTATTTTCGCAACAATTTTCTTTATTAATATTTAGTTCAACTTACAGACTCAAGACTTCCCTAGGCACTCAGCTGCAGGGGTCCGCACACTTAGTTGCAGACTCTACTCTAGGCCTCTACGCACATAGCTGCAGAGCCTTCCTTCTACTCTAAGACTTCTACGATCTTCTTTCTACTGACTCCTTACATTCTTCTTCGCCTTCTACTACTACCTCAGAATCTCTAAGACACACTTATTTATAGAATCCCATGGTCTACAGACCATGGGTATATCCTCAAAAATCCAACTCAACTTACATAAAGAAGGGTAAAACCCTTTGTGACTATTTAACTATCTATGCACTCTACGACCACAATTTGCGGGGAATTTATATTTTATACATCAAAACTTGGGCGTTTTGCCCCAAAAATGACCCACGAGACCCCATCCCAGCAAGTCATTTCGATCTTTTCTGACTTCTTAGGTTTGAAAATATCATCTAGTACTTGTCCTTTCAAGCTCGTTAAACCAACGAAAGTGACTAGAGTCACATTTTCATGCTTTTCTTGACTCTTAAAACATTAAAAGGAAAAGTTTTTGTTTCAAATTATAAAACCAATTAATTAGCTGTGGAACAACATCCTTCCTATGGAAATACTCCTTAGTAGATCTTAGGTTAATACCAATGAAAACATTTCCCAAGTCTATCAGTCAAGGAAACCCCTCTGACGGGAATCCTAGTCCATTTCCTTCTTTTGGAAATACTAGTGCTCCTTATATGGAAACGTTGTCCCTTCATGGATTGGCCGTTGGTCTTCTAGTTTGGTTGTTTTCGACCTCGATGGTTCTAAGTGTCCAAACTTCTTTTCAACCAAGTTTTCATCCACCTGAAGAATATCAACCTCATGTTGATCCTAAAGTTGACCCATTTCCTTCTTCGCCCATTTATTTGCCTCGTTCTTCCTCTTCTCTTGGTGAAAGTTTGGATTCTAGTAACGAGGAAGCTAAGAAGAGAAGAAGAGGACGAAGAATAAGAAGAAAAATAAGCAAGGGGGCAACTAGGCAATCATTGCTACTGATGCAACTAATGAAGAAAACTCTTCCAACGAGCCCCGTAAAGTAAAATTCCCTTACATGTTATGTAAGGGTGACCACCTTCTTCAGAATTTTCCTGGCATTCCCAAGGTCCTAGAAGTGTGGTCAACAGGTTCGCATCAACCTTTGTCATTAGCCTTTGGTGGTCATTCTAGTAATAAACTTTCAACTAGTGATAGTAAAGCTCATGGGAAAAAGGGAATTGTTAAATTTCCTTGTAATTTGTGTGAAGGTAATCGTCCCATTCACATTTGTCCTCTTATGGATGAAGCTTCCAAAGAGTTGGAAAACCTTACAGCTTCTCAACCTCGTCTTCTAATTGGGTATTGAAATCTTCCCCCTAATCCTTCACTAGTTGATCTAGTGATTGATCAAAATTCATCTTTGGTCAACCCCGATCTCTTTGAAAGTGAGTCTCGTGATTTCGTTCTCGACCAACCATTGGTCAGGAAAATAGTAGACTTGACTCCAACTTGAGTTAATTGTACCTTCCTGATAGAGAATGAACCTCCTACTTCTCAGGTTCTTCTGGTTTCTTTAGTTTTTAATGAACTGGAGGGAAATCCTCTTGTTCCTGAGGTGCATGAGAGCATTTCTCCTATTCCCAAAGAGAAAAAGGGTAGCTCTCCTATGACACCCCCTCCAAGTAGTTTGGTCACCTCTTTTGATTGGAGTTGACTGGCAGGATATCACCTTCCATCTTATGTGGCTTTCTAGATTACATTACAAGCTTACCATATGGTCATACCTAGCATAGTCGTAGACGAGGGTGCATCTGTTAGTATTTTTTCCTCAACTATTTTGCAAGCTTTGGTTTCTCCTGAACTTGTCCTCGTCACCTAGAATCTGTTAGATTTTAATAGAGGAACTAGTTAACCATTATGGATCCTTCCTAAGTTGCCTATTGCTTTGCAAGGAAAGACTATTTATATAGATATGATGGTTGTACAAGGTCCATTGGATTTTAATCTACTCCTTGGTCGTGACTATGTTTATGTCATGGGAGCTCTTGTTTCTTCCCTATTTCGAGTGATGTGTTTCCCACATGAAGGAAGCATTGTGATCATTGGTCATCTTACATTAATTGGTCCTTAATCAACTCCCACTCAACCATCATCCCCGAATAGTTCTTATGTGCAAGTGGTATCACCCCCGACATAGGTTAATTACGTGGCCACCTGTTCCATACCCACATCTACTGATGATCTAGTAGGTGATGTAGTACACCATGTACTGGGGTATTGGAGCCTATTTTTCATTTGGATCCCTAGACATGTATCCCTTCTAGTGTGTTGTTCTCCCATCTAATGAGAAAATCTTGGAAGACATGGCGTCTTCTAAACTGTGATCAAAGGACCTTGGAGTAGAGTTCCTTGTCTTGTGTGAAGCTCCTTAAAAAATGAAACAAGGGATGGAGCAGAGTTCCTTTTCTTGTGTCAAGCTCGTTAAAAAATGAAACAAGGGATGGAGCAGAGATCCTTGTCTTGTGTCAAGCTCCATAAAAAATTAAACAAAGGATGGAGCAGAGTTCCTTGTCTTGTGTCAAGCTCCTTAAAAAATGAAACAAGGGATGGAGTAGAGTTCCATGTCTTGTGTCGAGCTCCTTAAAAAATGAAAGAAGGACCTTGGAGTAGAGTTCCTTGTCTTGTTTTGCAGCGCTTTCCCTTCTATGAAATTCTTCTTAAATGATAATAATAAGTTTACTTGGAAAATGTTTAGTTATCTGAATAAAAATCCTTTTTGAATGGCAGATAGGTTACTTGGACTATGTGGATTTTGGTCCCATTGAATCATAAAGTTTGTTCTTATGTTCATGGATCTTTTCTCAATGATGATCAACTTTACAACATTGGATTAGTAATTTTTTCCCAATTCAGATTCTAGAGGGTGAATAATTAGGTTTGAGAAGCAAACACACCTCTGAGCTCACCAAATTTAGCTGAAACCATATTGCCAGTTTTATAGCCTTGTTAGGCCTTTGAACTTGGGTAGTTGGCATTTTGGCTCTTTTGGCATAGGAAACTTTTATTAAAGCCACCATGCCTTGAACTACAAGCCTATGAACTCAATTAGTTGGCACCTTGGCTCCTGTCACGAAGACAAAATTCATGAAAAAATTGTTGAACCTTTGATTCACTAGTTGTTTGTTATTCATTGAGGATTTGATCACCTGTAGGGTGAATCAATCTTCATGAGAAGGAGTTGGGTGGTTTCTAGGATTCCTTATTTCACTGATGATCATTTCATGTCGTACCCATATCCCCATGACATCCTACTTTATAAACAATAATTTCCATTCACGATACATGATGAGCCCCAAAAATGGATAATTATTTGGGCTCATTCAACCTCCTAATTTGACTTAATCCACCATTCTCATTAGTTTATTGCATGTTTTTGATTATATTTATGCTAATAGAGTGAATTTGGTTAGTCATTATGCCAACAAGTCTAATGGGTGCTTTGTGTAGCCTTTTTGGTCAACTTGGAGACAAAATTGAAGGTCTTAATCAGCAGTTGGCAGCCAAATTCGTGGGAGAACAAGGGAGAGGATTTGTAGGAAGGTGTCCCCTTCATTCATGGGCCCTTACCTCGAATTCTCCACCATCATCTCGGAGTTCAAGGGCCACCGAATTAATCAGCACAAGGGCAGCCAAGCAAGTCAAGTAGGACTGCTGTTAACTACAAGTTTTGGGCAGCCGAGTCCCTAAATTTTAGGAGGACTGTTGGGGTTCTCAATTTGTATAAATAAGAAAGCTTAGGGCCTCATTTTGGTTAGCTAGTGGTTAGTCATTTTGTAGCTGGTAATTAGTCATTTCATAGTCTTGTTGTAGTCATTTTGTAGTTCGATTTTTAGGAAATAGATTAGCTTTGCTTTCAGCTCATTCTCAAGCTCTCCTTGTGGACAGTTTTGATGTAACTCTTCATTTCTTGATCAATAATGATGAATCCAGCTTTGCACCAGCTCTAAATCTCTCTTAGGAGGTTGTAGCTCTTGGGGTTGGGCCCATCTCAAGCGCCCAGTACCTCCTTTGTTTATCTTTATGTGTTTTTGTTGCATTCTTAGAATACAATCTGCTGTTTAGATCTAAATCTTGTTTTGTTATTTAGTTTGTTTTTTTTTATGAGTAAAATAGCTTTTCATGCTCAGATTTAGTTGATAGGTTTTTAGCAGAAAAAGCTTCAAGAAAAGGGCCAACAAACATCTATGCTTTCACCTCTCCCTCAGTGGGATCAGGAGCTGTGACTAGGATGACTTTGCTGCCCACAAAAACACTGACCTTATTTTTCCATGCAATCATTAGTGTTTGGTTTTCATTTGCAAAAGTTGGTTACATGTTTAGATATTTGAATGCTTCATTGCATAGTTAATATACATGGTTTCCTTGCAAAGAAAGTTGTTGTCCATTCTTGTTACTGTTAGCTAGATCATATTAGGGTAGCATAACTAGATCTTTGTTTTCTTGCATGTCTTTGTTGGTTCAGTTGGAAACACAAATTGTAGAGCACCTGTACCACTTCTTTGTCTACCCAGACTCCCTCAAACCCATCTTCTCCATCTCCTAACTTGGTTTCTTGCCTCACGTTGCCATACTGCCCTCATAACCCTACCTTTTGTGCAACATTACTTCAGTCTTCTTGGAACACGTCCAACCATTTACACCTTCTCCTAAACTCTATCCATCAACCCTTGGGTCATTTCAGGCCCCTACCCTGCCTCCCTATCCATTCATGCACCTTACCTCACTCACCCATGCTCCGAAATTCCATTACAGAACATCCTGTAGAACCCCTGCAGACTTCCTGTAGAAGCTCATAAACATGGTTTCTTGGCAGCCAAACTTTGTGAGACTCTCTGGAAGGGTGTTAGTCACCCCTTAGACCCTCTCTGAACCTTCCCAACCTTTCCCAAGCATTTATCCTCCTTGATCTACCTCTGCACAATGAAAAGCTAGTTAAAAGAACATGCATGATAATTCTAATAACTTAATCAAAAATACAAAAAGATGTTTTCTTCAGATAGTGATAACTTAGACACATGCATTTTACCTTCCTAGAAGTAATGACATCTCTTTCAGTAGTTTGCATGCTCTCCTTTGTGTCAGTAGGACTAGCTGGTAGAATTAGGGTTTGCTAGGGTTTGCGTTCCTTTTTGGCTTTCATTTTCTTTTCGCGATTAGATTAGCTTCTTTCGACTTAGCTTTCATCCATCAATTAAAAAGCTTCTTCTAAGAGCTCATAGAAGTTGGCTTAAGCTCCTAGCGGACTTGTGCCAGCTGACCAAGTGACAGCTGCGGCAAGAGCTAGTACTTGTGCATACAGCATCGTCGCTTCCAAGTTTGTTACGAACTACCGGGTTGATAAAATTAAAGAAGGGAGTTTCAGGAGTTGTAGCATTATTGCTACAATACTGGGGCCCACCATCTTTTTGGCGCCGTTGCCAGGGAAGCATCAGAGTATTGGTGATTGTCGCTTTTCTTCTATTTTCCACTACAATCTTCTGCTTAGTTTACTTCATTTCCATTACGCAATTTCATTTCTGCAAGCGTAGATTAGCATTTCAATTCCGCAAGCGTAGACTAGAATTTCATTCCTGCAATTTCATTTGAGCAAAATAGATTAGTCCTTTCCTGCTTTCATTTCAATTCCGCATTTTCGTTTTAGCAAGATAGTTAGTTGCAGTTCAATCTATTTCAGTTTTGCAGGTAGAAGTAGAAAAAAACAAAAATCAACAAAAAAGATTTCCTTTCATGCCTGGTAGGAGTAGAGATAAGTTAGAAAAATAGTTTCACAACACCCTCCTTTGCTTCACATGGCCAACCTTCTCTCGTCTTCGATGGCTGTGACTAAGAAGAACCCCTGGGTGGACATCAAGACATATATGAAGAACCTCTAGGGGAAAAGAAGAAGAAAACATTCCTCTGGAGCAAATGGCTACAAGCAGAAATGTTGGGAGCAATACCTTATCCAAAGATGAATTTGCAAATCAGATCGAAGATTTCAAGAGTGATATGAGGCAGTTTCTTGCCATGCAACTGGATACCTTGCAGATCCAAAAGAAGTAAGAAGAAGCCAAGAGGGATTTGGCCATTTTTTTTCCTAGGTGCACTAGAAAGCATCCTAGGAACGAATGTCCAATGCACTCCCTAGAAGTGTGTTTCATCTGTGAAGAATACCATCCTACAAATCAGTGCCCTTCCTTGCCTGGACTTAAAGTTGCATATCAGAGAGCCAAAGGAGCCACTGAACCACTCCATGATATGAACCAAAGGAGGCCACATGGACCTAGATCTTACCAGTAGGAACTGCAAGGGACATCTGAGACCTATTATGACCCCTATCAAGCCACTTTCATGCCTTCTTGGGGTCCCCCTGCTCATCCTTCCTGGTTCACACCTCCTCCTTGTTCCTTCACAGATCCATATCATGCCCAACTAGTTGCTCATTCATTTCACTCTTATGCTCAGCCACAACCTCAGTGGAATGCACCTTATCAGGAGTGGAGGCCCCAGTACAACTCTCATCTCGCTCATTTTCCTCCACCACCTGCTCATCCACAACCATCGCCTCCTCCTCCACCAAGGAAACCCCAAATTCCTACCCAACCACAATGCCATCCATCTCCATCTCAATTTCACACCTCCGCTCAACTACCCGTACCATTTCCAAAGCCATACAATGGAGTAGCTCAACCCAATTGCAAAGCTGAGGCACAACATGTGCAAATGATTCCTCGTGAGCTCAATGATCTTCACCAAAGCTCAGGAAGGGTGTTGCAAAGCAGAGATTATATTGACAACATTGAAGGACCAAAGGCAAAAGAATATTCAAAAGAGGAGATCAAAGAACCATGGGCTGCACTTGATGAAGAGAAGGCATCAAAATCAGAGCTCGAGAGAGGTCAATCATGGTTACCATCAAACCCTCCATGTAGTCAAGAGAAAGATCAGCAAAAAGAGGAAGATGAGAAAGTCATGTTAGAAGGTGACATGAAGAATGATCGAGATCAGAAAAAGGACCAAGGATATCAAAGCTATATTGAGACATGGTTCCAGACAGTCACTAAGTTGCAGCAGTACTCTCCTCCTCAGCTATGTTTTGTACTTTCAAAGTCAGATCATTTTGTCTCTGAAATTTGGATAGTTGTCAAAGCATGCATTCCGAGCCTTCACATCATCTTGTCTCTAATCTCGATGTGCACATGGCTCCATTGGAAGTATTCTTATACTTGAAAATGATTTTGTTTTTCAAGTAGGGTAGGGTAGAAAAAAAAAGGGAAAAAAAAGAGAAAAAATGAAAATAAGAAGAAATCAAAAATCTAAGGTGAAAACCTCCTCAGAGGCGCCTTAGATTGGCTCATTGATTGAAAACCTCCATGAGGCGGTCAATGGGCTGGAAAGAAGAGAAAATAAAAAGGAAATAAGATCTTTGGGTGAAAACCTCCCTTGGAGGCGCCCAAGGCAGGCAATTAGGGTGAAAACCTCCATGAGGCGCCCTAGTTGTTTTTAAAAAAAAAACAAAAGAGAAAAAGAAAAAGAAAAATAAAACTAATTCCATTGGCTAATTGCAGGTTGCAAGAAGGACGTTTCATGACAGGAGGAGCACTCAAATCAAGGTTAAAGGAATTTTTTGTGTGCCTTCTACAGGAAGCTCTGTATTTCTACAGGAAACATCCTGTAGAACCTTTGGACGAACCAAATTCAAGTCTAAAATGGAATCTTATGGTCGGAATCTGTTGATTAGGCCTACAAGCACTTGTGTGTCCATCCCTTGCCTTTCTCCATCATTTTTTCCACCTCATTGTGCTTCTCATTGTGCTTCTACAGGAACTTCCTGTAGAAATTGTGGGAAACTAGACATGGATTTCAAAAAGTGGTTTGGCGAACATGGTAGCTTCCTCAAGGGTTCATAAGTCCTCATGAAATATTCCAACTCCTCCTCCATCATCTCCATACATGCATCACAGCCTAAATTCATTTTTTCATACCATGCAACAAAAATGCAAAGTGCCTTGAAGCAAAAACACATAGAACAGAATTTGTTTTTTCCATAACTTGAAAACCATGCATCCATTTGACAAACCATTTTATTTGGAATTGTACAAGGGCGATGACAACATGCCTGAGCAGTTTCATGCCGTTCCGATGCATGGTTTCCAAGAAATCAGCCTCAATCACCATCAACTATTTTTGCATTTTCTCCATATCCGTGCATCCGTTTCAAAACCTGTTTCATGGCGATATGCATGTGAGTGATAGTAACCTACCCAAGCAGTTTCAACCGATTCCGATGCATGGTTTCTGAGAAATCGATCTCTGAAATCTTTAGCCATTTTCCATTTTTCGCGAAATACGTGCATCCATTGATCATGATTTTGCTATGGGAGATGCATAATAATGATAGGAACACACTCAACAAGTTTCAGATCAATCTGGTTTACCGTTTGGGAGCAATGGCGAAAACAAGTTCTGGTTCTGTGACAATGCAGCCGCAACAGCTTGAACGTGCAGATTTGAACATGGAAACAATTGCCTGAAGCTTAGATCTGGCCAGAGGACATCTGCACAAGGAAAAACAATCAAAAATCATCAGCCAAGCCCTCATGCAACCAAAGGATCCAAGCATGCAGCAGCAAAAAGCTTCACAACATCCATTTGACTTCAGGTACGTGACTGAACCTTGTTCCTCTATTGCATGAATCTAATCTAAGCATTGCATGAACGAATGATATGGGTGGATTCAGCCAGGAAGCTAGCCAGATTCGATTGCATTCATCAAGGAAAAAATCACGCAGCATGCATGGATCAGTCATTCACATGAAATTTAAAAAACACAGACAGTTGTGGATATTCTAAACTCTAGTGCAACTAATGGAAGTGAATACAAGCAGAGAACAAATAGTTAACCACTGCAGTTCATGCTAGCACAACCATTTGCATGGGCCAGCACACGTCTTTGCCACCTCACTCCACCAAAAATCACGCAGAAATTAATGAGCGCTCAGTTGAAATTCATAGACTGTTATTCAACTTGCACTTGCAACCTGTTCAACTGAAGATGCATCCTCTGCTCCCACAATCGCTTAACCTATCATCCTTCGCTGATTTTTTTGGCCTGTTCAAAATTCTCCCGCATACCAAGATCGTGCAGAGGCGCAGAGACATCCTATAGAATCCGGCTAGCATTCTACAGGAAGACGTTTTACAGGAAAGTACAACAGACTCTTCCAGAGCAGAGAAGCCCAAGTTTTTCTTCATCCAGTGTGAAGCTTGAAGAAAGCCTATTATTTAGTTGAAGTCAAGGTTGTTGCAAAACAACTACAGCCCAGGAACAAAGGGATTGCTTCTCCACGGTAGAGTTTGGACAGACTAAACAGGGATAGAGCACGAAGTCTTGAGCACAAGAAGCACTTGAATGAAAGCAAGGAAAAGAGCTCGAGATTACGAAGTTTTTCCAGATAGAACATTATTTTCTGTCTTGAAATGTTCTGCTTCTTCATTGGTGAGTCTTCACCAGGGAATTGATTATGCGACAGAACTGTATATTTTGAAGTGATTCAGTTGATACATACCATTCAAAGTTATCCAAAACAGTAGAGGGAAAAATGACCAGTGAAGTTCTTACTTATGGATAGGCTTGCATTGAAGGATATTGATGAAAGTTTATCCTTCTTGGAGAAAGCCCCCTGCTTCATTGAACAATATGGAAATCAAAGAGTAAGAATACCTTTGGTAGGTTCTTTCATCTCTTAGGAGTTGTATGAGATTTTCTTCAAAATAATTTGAATTTATCCTAGACCAATATGGAACATGGGGAGAATTAATTGTTGAGGAAAGATGCCATCTCTGCAATATGATCATGAATTCAAAACAGAGCAGTAGAATGTTGATAACAGAAATGAATTCAGCAGTGTCTATAACTAAAATTGTTGACATAAAGTTCTTATTTTCCTTGAAACACATGGAGAGCCATAAATGAAACAATTGACTGCCAATTTTGTTGTCAAAGTTTTGCTAGATGACCAGGAAGAAAGTAATTAATTTCTGCTGAGTTTTTCTAGTAATTATACTTTTACAAGAAATAACCCATGAATAAAGTAGGAATATATTTTCCAAAAGGGTCAGATGACGCAAAGATTTTGTATCATATACTTCAATAGATGACAAAGATTATTCTTTCAAACATAGATATGGGATAGCTCATAAAACAGGAAAAGCAGCAGGCAGTGGGAAGAACCAAAGCAAAGAAGCATGGTTTCATGATAGAGAAGATGACATCACTTCAGAAGCTTGGCATGACAAGGAGGCCACCAGGGCCATCAAAGATGAGGAGAGAGATTGGTTGCTCAGAGGATGAGCAACACTTTCAGTAGGGGGTGATGATGAGCCCCAAAAATGGATAATTATTTGGGCTCATTCAACCTCCTAATTTGACTTAATCCACCATTCTCATTAGTTTATTGCATGTTTTTTATTATATTTATGCTAATAGAGTGAATTTGGTTAGTCATTATGCCAACAAGTCTAATGGGTGCTTTGTGTAGGCTTTTTGGTCAACTTGGAGACAAAATTGAAGGTCTTAATCAGCACTTGGCAGCCAAATTCGTGGGAGAACAAGGGAGAGGATTTGTAGGAAGGTGTCCCCATCATTTATGGGCCCTTACCTCGAATTCTCCACCATCAGCTCGGAGTTCAAGGGCCACCGAATCAATCAGCACAAGGGCAGCCAAGCAAGTCAAGTAGGACTGCTGTTAACTACATGTTTTGGGCAGCCGAGTCCCTAAATTTTAGGAGGACTGTTGGGGTCCTCAATTTGTATAAATAAGAAGGCTTAGGGCCTCATTTTGGTTAGCTAGTGGTTAGTCATTTTGTAGCTGGTAATTAGTCATTTCATAGTCTTGTTGTAGTCATTTTGTAGTTCGATTTTTAGGCAATAAATTAGCTTTGCTTTCAGCTCATTCTCAAGCTCTCCTTGTGGACAGTTTTGATGTAACTCTTCATTTCTTGATCAATAAAGATGAATCCAGATTTGCACCAGCTCTAAATCTCTCTTAGGAGGCTGTAGCTCATGGGGTTGGGCCCATCTCAAGCGCCCAGTACCTCCTTTGTTTATCTTTATGTGTTTTTGCTGCATTCTTAGAATACAATCTGCTATTTAGATCTAAATCTTGTTTTGTTATTTAGTTTGTTTTTTTTTATGAGTAAAATAGATTTTCATGCTCAGATTTAGTTGATAGGTTGTTAACAGAAAAAGCTTCAAGAAAAGGGCCAACAAACATCTATGGTTTCACCTCTCCCTCAGTGGGATCAGGAGCTGTGACTAGGATGACTTTGCTTTGCCATGCAATCATTAGTGTTTGGTTTTCATTTGCAGAAGTTGGTTACATGTTTAGATATTTGAATGCTTCATTGCATAGTTAATATACATGGTTTCCTTGCAAATAAAGTTGTTGTCCATTCTTGTTACTGTTAGCTAGATCATATTAGGGTAGCATAACTAGATCTTTGTTTTCTTGCATGTCTTTGTTGGTTCAGTTGGAAACACAAATTGCAGAGCACCTGTACCACTTCTTTGTCTACCCAGACTCCCTCAAACCCATCTTCTCCATCTCCTAACTTGGTTTCTTGCCTCACGTTGCCATACTGCCCTCATAACCCTACCTTTTGTGCAACATTACTTCAGTCTTCTTGGAACAAGTCCAGCCATCTACACCTTCTCCTCAACTCTATCCATCAATCCTTGGGTCATTTCAGGCCCCTACCCTACCTCCCTATCCATTCATGCACCTTACCTCACTCACCCATGCTCCGAAATTCCATTACAGAACATCCTGTAGAACCCCTGCAGACTTCCTGTAGAAGCTCATAAACATGGTTCCTTGGCAGCAAAACTTTGTGAGACTCTCTGGAAAGGTGTTAGGGACCCCTTAGACCCTCTCTGAACCTTCCCAACCTTTCCCAAGCATTTCTCCTCCTTGATCCACCTCTGCACAGTGAAAAGCTAGTTAAAAGCACATGCATGACAATTCTAATAACTTAATCAAAAATACAAAAAGATATTTTCTTCAGATAGTGATAACTTAGACACATGCATTTTACCTTCCTAGAAGTAATGGCATCTCTTTCAGTAGTTTGCATGCTCTCCTTTGCATCAGTAGGAATAGCTGGTAGAATTAGGGTTTGCTAGGGTTTGCGTTCCTTTTTGGTTTTCATTTTATTTTCGCGATTAGATTAGCTTCCTTCGAGTTAGCTTTCATCCATCAATTAAAAAGCTTCTTCTAAGAGCTCATAGAAGTTGGCTTAAGCTCCTAGCGGACTTGTGCCAACTGACCAAGTGACAGCTGCGGCAAGAGCTAGTACTTGTGCATACAGCACCGTCGCTTCCAGGTTTGTTACGAACTACCGGGTTGATAAAATTAAAGAAGAGAGTTTCAGGAGTTGTAGCATTATTGCTACAATACTGGGGCCCACCAATACACATGAAACATGATTCTTCTTTTGCACAAATTCTCCTCAAAATGATCAATTATTAAGAATAATTATGAAGAACAAGAGAATAGTCACAGTTTAGCAATAACATAATCATATTATATTGTAAAGTATCGATGAAACCATGGTCAAATCAACTGACAAAGAAAAAATGCAGTCTCTATGTATCTCATATGAGTGGATACTCAAAGGCTCATCAAACAATTTTTTAAGGTTATAACAATATGGAGAGAAAACACACGCATGGAGAAAATTAATAGCTATAATTGTAAATCCTCAAAGTGGAGAGACTAACAAAACATGAAGGAAATGGATACTCCAAACACCATTCCACATGTAATTAAACAGAAAGAAGAGAACAAAAGCAGTGTAAGTTTCAAATCATCAATTCTAAGAAAAAAAAAATTTCCTTCCAGTTACACCATATGCTAATTCGCATTTGTTTGGCTCAAGCTTACTCCCTTGGCATTTTAGCCTTGGCATGAAGATGTCTGAAATGAAAATACACTCATTTCATCATCATCCTTACAAACCTTCAGTGAAGTGTAGAATACAACTAATTTTTTATCATCACAACACAGACATTAGGATTTAGTTTTGTACCATCCTCACAAATTTCTCATCATCACAACACAACCTTTAGCATTTTTTTTATGATTTAGAATACTTTAGGCCTATATTGTGCCTCATGAACACAATTTGGAATGGGAAAAGAGAACTGGGTTTTTGCACCTTGAGAAGAAAGGCGCTCTAGAGCCCTGGAGGGGGGGGGGGATTTTCGTTACTTCATATGTGTTTAATGCCTAAACAAAGGCCAACGTGAAATACAATTGGCTTTCTGAGCGGTGTATTTCATACAACAAGTGGATTTTTGTCACAATTGGAATTCTGAATGAATTCTTTCTCTTATTGTGAAGGGCATTAGTACGAAAGGTTGACTTATTCAAAACAGGGGAGTAGGGGATGGATCACTAAGAAATTTTATTGCTATAGATTTGAGAATGGATATTTTTATGAAAAAGAGCCTTTGAACTCAATTAGTTGGCACCTTCACTCCTATCATGAAGAAAAACATCATAAAAACCTTGTTGTACCTTTGATTCACTGGTTCTCTACTATTCATTTAGGATTTGATAACTTGTAGGGTGAATCAATATTATGAGAAGGAGTTGGGTGGTTTCTAGGATTCCTTGGTTCACTGATGATCATTGCAGCCCTTTCCCTTCTTTGAAAAATTCTTCTTGGATGATAATGATAAGTTTACTTGGACAATGTTCAATTATCTGAATACAAATCATTTTTGAATGACACATGGGTTACTTGGACTACGTGCATTTTGGTCCCATCAAATCATGAAGTTTGTTCTTATGTTCATGTATATTTTCTCAACGATCATCAACTTTACAAAATTGGATCAGTAAATTTTTCCCAAATCAAATTCTAGAGGGTGGATAATTGGGTTTGAGAGGCAAACATACCTCTACGCTCACCAAATTTAGCTGAAACAATATTGCAAGTTTTACACTCTTGTTAGCCCTTTGAACTTGGGGAGTTGGCAATTTTGCTCTTTTGGCAAAGGAAACTTTTATTAAAGCTGCCAAGCCTTGAATTACAGGCCTTTGAACTCAATTAGTTGGCACCTTGGGTCTTGTCATGAAGAAACACTTCATAAAAACCTTGATCAACCTTTGATTCACTAGTTTTCTGCTATTCATTGAGAATTTGATCACTTGTATGGTGAATCAATCTTCATGAGGAGTTGGGTGGTTGTCAGGATTCCTTGCTTCACTGATGATCATTGCATGTCAGTAATATTTTGAGATTTACATGGTTCTCTACACATTGGAACAAGGTTAAATCCTCTACCTGAAATGCTTCATACTAATCATTTAAATCATGTCTCCATGGCTCAAAAATGAAGCAAAAGGAAACTTGTCAAACTATTTTAAATTAACTGAAATTGAGACGAACAAACTCCATTGTTTTTTTGGCTTCATAAAACCATAACCCACTCTCATGAACTCAGATTTACATATTGTCTATTGTACAATGTAGAGGACACAAAGATATTTCAAACGAGTGGTTGGACAACACATTTTGTGCTCAATTTGACAAGTTTCGTAATGTGGAAATTTGAAATTGCGTAGTTGATGGGATTTTTTTTAATGTGCATTTTTGTACCTATAAGCCTTGAATTGAATTTTGTTAGTTGCATTGAGTTTATACACTTCAAAAACATCTACAAAACCTCTTCTAGAATTCCCAAACTCATTTTAGTGGATGTCAAATATGTGCAAAAGAAATTTGGTGCTCAGTTAGAGCACTGCTTCACTTGAATCAACATTGTCTTTGTGGGAATGTCTTTTATTCTATATGGTTTTTAATCTAGGTAATTGATGTTACTGAGATCCTCACACACGAAACTAATTTTAAACAGTGAATGTGGCCTCTCGACACCAAATGCACTGAAGGAAAACACATTAAAACTCATCGCCTTAATTCAAAACTTGCTATGGTTGGATTTATTGGTGTCAGAATCTCAGTTTTTGGAGGACCTAAAAATTTGTTTGCTAATTGGAATTCAATTCATTCATTACAGGTAAAATTTCCATAGGGGCTTCACTATGGGAGCAATACCATATCACATGGGTTCATATTGGGGGATATATATTGAGGAAAAAATTTGCATAATATATTGGGGGTAAAGGGCTTTTATATTGTCAAGCATAAAAAATAGAGCTCAAAGTTAATGAAAAAATATAAAGGGGTATAAAAAATGTTAATGAAAAATATCCATACTGATTTCATAATTGTGATACTCTTTCAGGGTCAGTGTGGCTCAATAAGTTGAAATCTAAATCAAGGTTGCACGAGATGGCCACAAGAGAACTACAAACAAGTAGAATGGAATTGAACAATTCTTCATCTTTTTAATATTTGTTTTTGTGCAGTGGTTCACAATATGTTCATCTATGTTATACTTTATTTGAAGGTCTTTGTTACTGGTCTGTTGTTGTAGAAGGTGAAATTGAGATCATTGACAACTTTGAAAAAATAGCTCCATAAATTAATGCTAATTTGTTATTAAAGTGAGTGGCTTAATAACTTAAGAACTCCTTTGTGACTATGGTTATCAGATTCAAGTAAGTTTTAATAAAATGAAATGTTCATATTCAATGATTCTTTATATGTCATAATGCTTTTCAAATTTATGCCTTACGACATTTGCTTTGCAACATCTGGTGAAATTTATAGTTATATTTTCTCTGGATACTCCTTGGAAGCTCTTGAGTTTAGAATAGTACATACAAATGTCATTGATTACATTGAATTTGATTTATTTTTCTCTGTTGTTTAATATAATAGAAAAATATTTTCTCTACAGATAAAGATCATGTATTGTGGGGAATAATTTGAATTTTGCACTTCATTTTTTTTCTTATTATCAAAACGTGTTCCTTATGACTACTTATGTTTATAATTCAAATATTATATAGAGTAGGGAATAATTTTCATTTTGCACTTGATTTTTTTTCTTATTATTAAGACATGTTCATCATAATGACTTATGTTTATAATTCAAGCATTGTAGAATACTGTGAAGGAAACATTCATTTCCTCCCAAGGTATTAACCGTCTTCAACCTACTTTGTATTGATTGGAAGAATAGCAGTAATTTATGCTCATCCAGTTTCTAAATTAACCATCTTCGACCTACTTAGTATTGATTGGAAGAATATAATTACTACTAGAATAGAAAAAACATTTAATCGTTCTTTTTAATTTGCAATGTAACATTCAGAGTAGTAGGTTATTCATTGTTTATTGTTTTGAAAAATAATTTTATTTTTTACTTAAATATCAGCCGACAAATTACTTCAATTATTTTTACCCAAGTTCATGTGACAGACGAAGAGACGCAGCAAGGCCAAGAGTCAAAGCAAGCTTGTGACAAAAGCCCCTGCTCTAAAATTGGTATCAGAGCCAGTAATGTTTGGTTCAAGAGGTTGGTATTCTAATGATCACTCATAATAGTAATGGATTCATTCAAGAAGTCTATTTCCTTCCGTGAATTAGAAGACAGAGAGTCATTGGTTGAAGAGAACCCTCTTAGGGACATGTTTGCATCAAGTTCTAGTCAAGTCTTAAATCAAGCAAAACTTGAATATGAAGAGCCACATCCCTCTGCTCACTGGAAATTACCTGCTATCTCAGCCTCTGAAGTTTATAATGACTTATCCATGTTTCATTTAAAAGCCGCTTCTAGAATTACTATTAAAGAGTCTATAAGTTAGATTCGGGAGAACTCTGACAATATTCAGTCTATCCCTTTATTGGATCCTAAAGCTTTACAGGCTGAGGCTAAGAGATTGAAAACAAAATATCTACATTTGGGATGTATCTGAATTGGGATCAACCCATTAACTTATCAAGGGTTAAATACTTTTGTGTTGGCCACAATCCATGATCTTACACACAACAAGTATACTGATTCTTTGATCAGCGGTATAGTTTCCCCTTTATCCCATGGCCCCATATATTTCGATTGTTATCCAAATTTCCCAGTTTATGTCTTCGATGAGACCACTAATCAGATCTTATAGTTGCAGATCCAAACCTTAGGGTTTGATATGCATCAAAAGAGACATAACATAGCTATACAGTCTAGGGGATGTTTCCGGCATACTAATACCCTATGGCTAGCAATAAAACGTACTCCCAGTCGTGATTCTAAATCAAGTGTTATTGTTCTTACTGATTCAAAGAATCAGAAAATAGAACATCAAACCATCAGATGGGAAGACCTCACCTTTCCCGAACACTGGGAAGTCAATAATCCCAGCCTCCTATTCCAAAAAGAATAACCTCTACTGATATCAAAGAAAACCCATCTTCTGCAGTTTTGTCTTTTCCCAAAAGATCTACTATTGATTACAGAGGTATAGAAAAAGCTTGCAAAAGTTCAAAATATTATAGAGATCCTCCCATTGTTGATACCGCATGTTCTAGCTCCAATTCTTGTAAACATATTTCTCTTTTTGAGTTTTCCTAGATTGTTAACTCCAGTTCTTTAGAAGTTACTTGTCCAGAATGTAGAGATGCTATAAATTTATGTATGCTTGCCGAATATGTCATACATGAAAATCATCATCCCAGAACGGGACAAGCTCCTCCTTCCACTTCTGTAAATCCATGCCCAAACCGAAAGTGTTTCGACATTCCTTTCCCACATGAGCCAGAGTCTGACCATGTCTTAATGATGCATGGGATTATTACCCTTGAAGGAGAAGATCCTAGGTTGACAGAGATGTTCAGTGTCATGAGGCTAGCCAAACCCAAATATGGTTTAGGCTATCTTGAGTAAGCCAAAGGTCTAATCCCAGCCTGTAGATTTGGTCCTGTTCCTGATGACTGTAAAAAGCCTGCAGTCATTGAGATGCACAAATTCTTTACTCTCATATCTGGTTGCCTTAAATCAGAAATAAGTTCCAAATGGGTGAAAGCTATGCTTAATTGGGACTTGTTCACTGATCTAGAAGTAGAACAGTTTGGCTTAAGCCATACTATTGAAGAAAAGAGGAGTTTAGCTGAAGATTGGAAACATTATATGGAGATTAATAGTTCATGGATATCTTTCTACGAATGGAAGAAAAATGTTTCCCCTGAATGTGTGTTAACTGGTTCATCTTCCTCTTTAGTTAATAAACATGCTTGGACTGTACTGGATGGTACCAGAATAGAGACCCCATATACATTTCCTCCATACAAAGGAATTATTATTGGAGAAAATAAAAATGCGGCAAAGTCCATTCCTTTGGTATAGAAGGATGACAATGCCTTAGGAATAGATGGGAGAATAAAAAAATCCAATGAACAAATAAACTGGACCAATACAGCCATCAAGGGCCTAAAGATTAACACAACAAAAGTAGTAGAAATAAAAGAAAATTTTGATACTGTTCAAGTGTCAATAAATGAGGTAAAAAAATGCCTCAATGTTGTATAGTATAATTCATCTGTTTTTCATTCATATGCCAAAGAATTTTTAGCAAAAATAGAAGGAGTAGAAGATAAGTTAGTAGATCACCTGGATACTACTAAACATCTTATATCTAGTTTGGCCAAGAAAGTTGTAGAAATAACTATATCAAAACCAGACAAGCCAATTCCTACTTCTTTTTTGTATAAAACAAATATAAAGATTTAGGATCCTGTAAAGCCAATTCACAGGTTCCCGGGATTGTTTCCAAAAGAAGTAGCCACATCTTCTGAATATGAGGCTACAAAGAAGATCACTATTGCATTCTAATTTAAGGATGAAGAAGAAGGAAAGAAAGATCTTGACTCACAAATCTTTCCTACCTATGAACCTCTTGAGAGTAGGTTCAACAAATATCCAACACCTGATCTAGAAGGTAAAGGCAAGCTTCCAGAAGCTCACACCTTCTTCCCAGAATCTAATAGAGAATGGAACATCGATAATCTGAGCGTTGGCTAGATTAGACAGCTGATAGATATGATGTTCACAGAGTATAAGCTCATGTGTTTAGGGGGAAAGTGTGAGATTGAAGCCTACAAGACTATCATTTAGTGTTTCACTGGAACACTATTCAGGTGGTGGGAGACAGAATCATCTCCAAAGCTGCTAGCAAAAATGGAAGCAGAAGTTCTGAAAGATGAAGCTGTAGATGTGATACATAATCCAGATGGCACTACTATAAGCAATATGATAGGTGCTTTGACATCTATGATTCTTGAACACTGGTGTGGCAGTGAAACAAAAATAGCCGATAAGAATGAAGTCATTCTTATGAACTTGAAATACCACAAGGTGTCACAGTACAAAGACTTTCACAGAGACTGGATAAAGAGAATATATGAAGTAAAAGATTCCAAAAATATGTTATGGAAACAGGTTTATCTTGTTGCACTCCCATCCAAGTTTGTGGATTATATTAGATTGCAGGGAGTCTTCCAGTTGCCATTTGAGTCCTATGCTTGGGGTGAAATATATGCCCACATTACAGAGACCCTAGTAAGTATATGTACTAGTTCCAAAGTGAATAAATCTTTGGAAAAGCTTTCCAAACTTCCAGAAAAGAAGTCCATCTGCAGTAAGTATGGACTTACAGTAGATGACCCCTTGTTCAAACAAAGGAAAGCAAAGAAAAGAGCCAAAAAGGAGTATAAGCAGAAATTCAAAAGCTATAAACATCGTAGAAAATATACTCAGCCATCCAAAGGCCGCTCTTCAAAAGCCAGGAAAGGCTACTACAGGTATATCCCCAAAACTCATTATTATAGACCTTCTGACATCCATCTCCATACATCCAAACAGGAGAAATGGAACAGTCTGACTTGCTAGCCATGTGGAAAAACTGGACACACATCTTCGAGGTGTCTAGAAGGAGAAGAGTCTAAACAAAACAGAGGCAAGAAATCTTAAGCTTTTGTTCAGAGGGGGAAAAGTGTCAAACAGGAAGGAAAGGGATCCATGCAATGCATGAAACGTGGTTCCCATACTCAAAAAATAGAACACTGCCCGAATGTCGTCATCAGAGAATTAGCTCAGCAGTAACAACTTGAAGAATCATCCTATGATTCTTTTAGTTCTTCATCTCATGAAGACTTACAAGCACATATGCAAGAATATTCAGATTTAGAAGCCACATCTTGTTCATGTCCAAGATCTAAAGAATGTGCTTTCTAGATAAATTATGATTCTGATTCAGAATCATACAGTGATTCCAGTTCTGAGCAAATAAATTTCAAACCTCAGAAAGAAAAGATCCTGATGGCTGCCACCGAAGAGGATGAGATCAAAATCTTATCCCAGATATGTGCAATGGAAGACGGTGAAATTAAGAATCGGTTGACCGAAGAATTTATAGATCATCTCAGGTCTATGTCTTCCAGAAGTTCAGGAAAGAAGCCATTATTTGGTTACCCTTCTTTTGATCGCAATACTAGATCCTTTCAGAATCACCAAGAGAATCCAGATAAGGTGCGATCCCTCACCTTGGGGGAAGTGAGTCGAGAGATTCACAATATTAAATTTGAGATCTCCACTCTAAAATTTCAGACTGTAGAGATAAGGAAAGGAAAGCAGGTGGTTGAAAAAGAAGAAGAAGATGCTCATCCATGGGACACCACACAATATACCAACAATCTGAATCTTGAAGTTGTTGAAGGTGTCAAAGACCCTGTTTATGGATTCAAAGAGATGAGACTCCTGGCCATCTCTTATCAGCAACACCATGTCAAAGTCAACATCTGCATCAAAGGAGAAATGTTTGAACTCATAGAACTCCTTGACTCAGGACCTGATGTAAACATCCTCAACAAGAAAATCATACCAGCAAAGTATTAGTTCTCAGCAAAAAGGAATGTTGTAGGATTGGGAAATAAAACACTCAGATATGAAGTGCCATTTGTTTTGAATCTCACTGCATCAATCTGAAGTCTACACTCAGAGTTGAAGAATAGCTTAAAAATCCTCAGGTAAAAAGAAAGATTGAGGATTTGAAGAAGCAAATTGAAGAAGAATGCCGCCCTGAAGAGCCAAATGCATTCTAGCACAAAAAGTAGCATACAGTAGAACTCCCATACAAAGAAGGATACACAGGGAGACCTTGTAAAAGCAGAGCCATTCCCATGAGTAAGGATTATAGATATCTCTGCGAGAAAGAGATCAAGCAGCTCCTAGACAGAAATCTCATCAGAGAATCCGACAGTCCCTAGAACTGTTATGGATTCTACGTCAACAAGAGAGACGAAAAAATAAGAGGCATTAGAAGGCTGGTAATAAATTTTAAACCTCTGAATTCTGTTCTTGCATATGACACCTATCCTATACCTCATAAAGGTGATTTGATAAGTAGGATAGCCGAAGCTAAGATTTTCTCTAAGTTTGATTTGAAAGCAGGATTATGGCAAGTTGCCATTGCAGAAAAAGACAAGCTCAAAATTGCTTTCAACATTCCAGCAGGCCACTACGAGTGGAATGTCATGCCTTTTGGATTAAAAAATGCACCATCCAAATTCCAGAAGGTAATGGACAAGATATTTAAGCCATACTTTGATTGGCTTATAGTATATATATATATGATGTTCTGACTTTCTCTAAGAACATCCAAGACCATTTTAAGCATGTGCATATTTTCAAGCAACTAGTAAAGCACAATGGTCTAGTATTGAGTAAAAAGAAGATAGAAATCTTTCAGAATACTATCAAGTTTCTTGGCCACACAATATCAAATGGCCAAATCTCTCTATAGAAGCACGCATTAGAGTTTGCTGACAAATTTCTTGATGTCATCACAGACAAGAATCAGTTGCAGTGATTCTTGGGGTGTTTGAATTATGTCAGTAATTTTTATCAAGATTGTGCCATTGATAGGAGTGTTCTGAATAAGAGACTTAAAAAGAATCCACCAGAGTGGACAGAAATTCATACCAAGGCTGTGCAGAACATCAAAACCAAGGTAAAGTCTCTTCCTATATTATATGTTGTGGATGATAATGAATTCAAGATTTTTGAGACAGATGCAAGTAATATTGGATGGGGAGGAATCCTAAAACAAAGAATTGTAGACACTAAACAAATTGTTTCGTATGCATCTAGAACATGGAATGTAGTTGAGCAGCATTATTCCACCATTGAAAAAGAAGTCAAAGTTGTGTGGAACTGCATCATCAAGTTTGATGTCTACCTTATAAACAAACAGTTCTTGCTCAGAACTGATGCTTCAGCCCTTCAGAAGGTTTTAACTAAAGACATCAAAAAGCCAAGTGAAGCTAAATTTGCCAGGTGGCAAGCACTCTTTGCTAACTTCGACTTTCAGGTTGAACATATATAAGGAACCAAGAATTGTCTCCTGTATTTCCTTAGATGAGAATACATCTAGCCGCAAGACCACATTATGGTCATTGTAATAGAATGGGACCAGAACCAAAAGCAGGAGGTCCTATGCACTATCCCAGACAATCAGGACAAGGAAGAATACAAGAAAAAATGGAAGCCTACATGGCAGCTGAGGAATACAAAAGTACTAGATGCTAATTTATAGGCACACACTGACATCCAACATCTTGTACCCGAAAGAAGAGTCTATCCAAAGGGAAGAAAATGGATACATGATATGATTTATAAAAAAGAAAAAAGGGAAGCTAGATTTGCAGAAGTAGCTCTGCAACAAGATTTTCATGACATATCTGGCATATGGTATCATGGAGGAGCCCGCAGTGGAATATATGAGAAATATTTCTTCATCCATCGTACTAGAAACCTAACATGGTCTTGGCCTACTCATAATGTTGCTATGTGGCCAAAAGGAGATCCAAAAATTATTTTTCCTGACACAGTTTATGATTTTGCAGGGTATAAACAATTGTGGTGGGATTTTCTTAATGTTGATGATAAAGAGGAGACCCACTATAATAAATTAAAATTTAGTACAATGGGTACCTATCAAAGGAACCAACAATGTGACTGGTTCCAGGAGTGGTGGCATGACTATGGAGTCAACCGAACAGTGATGGACCCAGTCTACCATGAGTCATATTGCAAAAATCATTGTGACATATGCTTCGAGCACAATATTGGAGAATTCTTTCACACCATTTATAAAATTGTTAAAGAAAGGGGAGTTGGAGAATGGTCATCCTTTTATGATGTCAATCATTCTCTCAAATAATACACGAGTGGTCATTACGAATGGTTGGTTTTCACCAAAGTAAAGCATCAAATTGTTCTAGGAAAACCAATGATAGTCCGGAGGATTTTTACTAAAGCCTGGGACGATTATTGTACAAAAGAAATAGATTCCCCGAGATCACTGTATTCTGATGGCTCTCATGGGCTTTTCCATAAAAGCATCCATTATTGTAATAATGTTGTCTAGTCACAAGGACTTAATTGTGGTTGGATTTCTCGTGGGCTTTGCAATACCAAAGCATCCTGTTGTTGGGAAAAGTATCCAATACGGAATGACCCTATCCCACTCTAAGGGTGATAGATCCTTAGCAACAATCAAAGAAAAGCTATCTAAGATTACTTCTTTATGAGATGCAAAAGGGGGAGGAAAGAGGTCCACTCACCGATGTCTTTCGCCAATGGTTGATCTAATCTTCTCTCCTTGCTGCTTGCTCCCAGCTCCTTGTTCTCTCACGAGTCCAGCTACACCAAGATCCTGCAAAAAGACAAGAAAGGGAAACTACAAGAAGCATGCATTCATAATTGATTCAAGGATTAGAATAAATCAAATACACAAGTACAACAATACATCATTGAAACACATGCGAATAGAAGAACCTCAAATGCTTTATTAATGGAAGAAAGTAAGGTTCAGGTAGTGATACAACCATAAGAGGCCCAATCCAGCATCACCTTCCCGACAGAAAGAAATCTCCTCTTCACCTCCTTCAAGCAATCACCCAATAGTTCCAACTGTAAACCAACAGCAATTATTTGCACAAAATTCCAGCCTTCAGATCTCATGGGATGAGATCCTTATATAGAGTTTTGAAGAGAAGATGAGTCAGCTTGATGTGTGACTAGTGTCCTCTTCAACTCCAGTTCTTCTTCAGTTCTTGAGTCCACTTGGAGATCCTTGCTTCCACTTGGAGTTTAAGAACCTCTTACTCATCACTAGGCGAATTCCTTGATCCAAGTGTCATTTTGGAAGCTTCCTGGGCACTGACACATTGAGGAATGATACCTCCACATGTCAAAACTCGCTCAGCGCAGGTAGCCTTTGTTGAAGTTGACATTCAGTGCAGGTAGACCATGGAGCAGTTGACATTCAGCGCAGATGCTCAGTGGAGCAAGTTACATGATCCAGAATTGACTTGTTTTTTAGTGTTTTTCAGTGGAGAACTGATTTGAATTGCTGTGGTTTGCTGACCTTGTTCCTCTAGGGGTAGGAACAACATGTTTAGGGACTTTGGATCCCTTAGATTATGGACATTTCATGCTTCATGCTGTAAGGCAAAAAAATGTCTATAACAGTTGCCCCCTAAAGTATGAGGTCATTTATCGGGTGAAATTCTTTATCAGGAGGATCCGAAGTTCATTCAATCGCCGGGAGGTGACCTGTAATAAGATACAATACAATACATTATTTTTCATACTGCTTTCATGATCTAGCTGAGGCGGGCATTTCCCATGCTCAGTCTTATAAATACATTTTCTGTACATAGAACAGACAATCGTCTAATACTAGACTGATAATTCTCTGCTGAAATTATCATCCTTTGAGTAGGATGATCATCTGCTGCACATGTCAATGTTTTTATTTCCTGAATATATATCGCAGCCCAGATGGATGAAACTAGATCCGGGGTCTTCAAACTCATCCGATCTTCACTCTAAGTACAAGTCAATCCATGTGAGAATTTCTTGGAGTCGAACATGGAAAGACATCGCTTGATTACTAGTCAATAATGTAAATTGTTAACAAGCGCAAGAGGAATCACCGATAATGATGATGATCCTCAAGGTACTGCAGTACAATTCACGCGGTGTGAATAGAGGACTTGGCGTCGAACACCACGCAAAATCTTTCGGTCGAAGGTCATTGATGTATACCTGTCGCCGAAAGTGAGAAACTTGCCATTGAGGCATGCAAGCTTCAAAGTATTGGGGGGGGTGTTCCTAGATCAACTTCTTGGATAATGAGCTGATGTTGACAAGAAGCGATCCATCAAAGGAGGGCCTTAATGAATCCCACATCAGTGACATGGAACGGAGCTAATGATTGTGATGAAGGTGAAAACGATCTGTGAAATATGATTCAGGGTGGCGGTCATGAAAGGATGAAAGATGATGTATGGCAGTGGATGGGACACGGTTGACTCTTTCTGAACGACATCTCTTGAACATATAACGACACTGATGTGATGGATCGGTAGCATTACCCCAAATGTGGATGGTATGGCGGGACCATGGTGATGAGACCGGTGAATGAAACAACCCAACCCGATGTGGTACGGAGGCAAAAGTGTTATCTTAAAGAGCAACTTGCTACCATTACAGCTTTGAGATTCTCCCAAATTTTCCCCAGTCATTTCTGACCAGTACCTCTTTATTTTTGTCAAGCTTGAGGAGGATAACATATGCTTGTTCTATAACCTGCCCTTCGGGCAAGCCCATCGCTATGTTTTAATGAGCCTAGCGATAGGGAAACTCGTTCTCGTCTAAAGACAAGTTTGTCGCTATTTAATGTATTTAATGAGTCTAGCGACAAAGACAACTCGGTCCTTTTCATTTTTAGAGAGTCTGAAAAGGTACGTAAAGTAAACTCCAAAGGTCCTTTTTCGTCATCTAATCCCTTAAGTCCGAAAAAGTATAAAACAATACAGAAGGGATGAACGTTCGATAGTTTTATCGAGCCGAACTAGACAAGCGCTCGATCTTTTTGTGCAATAATCCCTCAGGTCCAAAAAGATTAAAATCTAGAGGAGGGATAGCTCTTCTAGTCGCTTTAACGAGCTGGAAGGGCAAAACTCGGCAAACTTTTCATTTTTTACGAGTCAGTGAAAAGAGCTCAAAGAAGACTCGTATTTTGAGGAACGAGTGATAGACAGGGATAGCTGCAGATTCCAGGTACAGGTTGGAATTTTCCAATCACGGCAGTGTTACAAGGATGGCTAGGTGAAATCACTCTTCGCACTTGTTCCTCAAAATAGGTAAACAATCAAGTGGAGGTGAATGATCGGCCAAACGAAAAGTGGAGGTGACGGTGCAAACACGACCAAGACTTTTATGGCTGATGAATTTACGGTCTCAAATGGTTATTTACCGGTTCATTTTTTCTGGAAGAGCTTGAACTCTGGGGAAAGCTTGCTCACAGGTGCATTTATTTTTTAATGAGCATGAACTCGTGCTAAAACTGCTCAGTTTTGCGTTTATTTTTTAACGAGCATGAACTTTTCCAAAACTGCTCGTTTATACCAGTCATAAGATAAGAAGGTCTCCTGGAAGATTGCTATTTTTTAAGGAGCTTCATCTCCCTACGCTTTGCTCCATCTCCTTTCTTTATGCAAGTTTGGGTTACGACTAATCCAAAAAGCAGATAAATAATCACTCCTCGCTTGCACTCCAAAAGGTTTGCATGCCCCCAGGTATAAAGTACAATTTCAAGGTTATCCCTCTAGTTTCCACATCTGCTTTTCTTTGGGTGTTCACAGCTACTTGTCTCCTTGCTAGTCTAGTTTTACTGGGACTATACGAGATCACAAGAGAGTAGCTACTTGATTTTTCTCGATAGTCTATCTTTGATGGATCTTTGCAAGATTGCAAGAGAACAGCTACTTGCGACAAGAGAAGAACACTCCTTAAAGATAAAACATTTGCTTTACCGAAAGCATACCTCTTTCAGGTTATCCAAAGATTGTTCCATTAGTAGTTTAAATAGATCATTCCTTGGCGGTGTCTACCGAAGTAGACAAAGGTGAGATAGGCGTTGCCCCAAACACATAACTTTGACAAAAGAATCTTATTCCAGAACAACCCCACTTCCTGCATCTCCCTCTTCTCCATGGGAGCTTGGCTTTTGCCGACTCTACTTTACGGAGAGGAAGGATGGGACGGGGTACGGACTAGTCATATTCTCCCGCGGAAATTCTACCTTATACCCAGGGTTTTTTCCGCCCAAAGTAGACCAGGATGCATGCCCCCTAGGTTCCAGCCCTATTTTCCCGAATCACTCGCACTCATCAGGAAGAAGAACCGGGGGTGGAGACCTTTCTTGATTGAATAGACCATTCAGGGTTGGTATGTGACTATTTGCAATGCGTGATCCCGGAAATGAAAGTTGGTCTACGAGCTTGACCATTCTTCCTTCGTGTGGAAAACACATTACTCTAAAGAGTGAGGAGACTATTGCTCCCATGCAATATATATAGTCTCGTCCAAGGAGTAGGTTATAATCCAAGGGTCCTTGGACGACCATCACGTTCATTTGAATGGCCTTCCCTTTCAATGTAATGGGCACATTGGGTAGGATCCCTAATGGTCGACTGGTTCCTTTATCGAAACCCGAGAGATTTCTTATCTCAGGTAAAAGCATTGGGGAACCCAGTGCTTTCCAAGCAATAGAGGAAAGGATACTCACAGATGCCCCTTCATCAATGATAGTTCCAGCCATTACCATTCTGTATATTTGGACTATAATTCTGAATGGTACACTGGCTGGTAACCGGGGTCTGCCTAGTTGGTTCCAATCAAAGGACACAACCAGGTTGCTTGGTGGTGGGACCGAATACACGGTCGGATATGCCCCTGATGATGCTCCTTCCTGCGATAAAGGAGTGGGCGCATTGCCCTGATGCTCATCAGAGTCGGTGTTGATGAAAAGAATCTGGATGGTGTCATCCTTATTCTCTTCAGTGAGGGTGTCAGCTGAAGATGAATCTTCAGTGACGGTGTCATTTGAAGATGAAACTTCTGAAGGGAGAACCGGGTCAACTATCGTTTCGACCTTTGGACTTTCGTCCGGTCTGGATTCAGTAGGTTCATTTTCAGTGACTGACACTTCAGCTGACCACTTGAGCGGGCCAGCTATATTTTCAACCAACGAAGGACTTGGCGCGAGTTTTTTGTATCTAGGAGGAAGTCATAACGGTGAAACTGGACGATCTTCCAAAACTCTCTTTGCTTCGTCTAAGAAGGGACAACGGTGGATGGCGTGATCGCCTTCACACAGTCTGCAGGGGGATCTTACTCCCCCTCTTTGTCTAGAACCTTCACTTTCGCTGGTTGACGGTAAGCATTCAACATGGCTATCAGAGGTTGATGCTTCCGAACTGTGCAAACGAGGGGACCAGTCCCTTAGTATCCAGGGAATACAGGGACAATCTCGGTGGAAGTGGTCTCCTCTACATATGACACATGGCGATTTAGGCCCGGTCTGTGCTGTGTGTGGATTTTTGTCAGATGTCTTTTGCTTGCTCCCAGTCGCCTTAGGCTCCTTCTTCTTCTTTTCTTTCTTCTTCTTCTCCTTCTTCTCCACGGGAGCTTGGCTTTTGCTGGCTCTACTTTGCGAAGAGGAAGGATTGGAGGAATATTTATAAGAAGTAGAAGGCTGGAGGACAGCTCTAGACTGATCTAACTGTTGACTCAACTGTTCATGAACTATGGTGTTATGAACTACACTGGTTGAGAATAGCCAAACTGGCAGGCCGATTGTCAGTCCTGGAAGCGACAATGTGGCCATGTGGGGCACACCAACTTCTCCCCAAGAGGAGAAAGGGCTAGGATTTCCATCATGGGGAATTCCTTGGTTGGTGTGTTCCATGTTCTCAACCTAAAGATCAACGCAGGAATGGGAGGTGATTATGTTCTGTTTTAAAATAAATTTTATACAACGACGCTTTAGACACAACTTGCTTTTTCACTTTTTATGAGTCGAGAAAAAGCTAAAGATGACTCTAGTCTCCTTCAATGTTTTAACGAGCCCGAAGTGACAAATGCTCGGATGGAATTTTTCAGTTATAGAGTTTGAAAAAGGCCAAAAGAAACGGCTCTAGAGTTCTAGGCAGAGGGTGTGCCAAACCTTTCGCAAAACCACAGAATACGTTTTACGGTACGGGTGGTCGATCTTCGTGAATGCTGTGTTCACTGCATTACGATCAGTAGGGCGGCCGACACAGCTTCCTATGGATAAAGGCTTTATTCCTATAGGGGTCTCCCAATATATACGCGACGGTACGTGGGAGCACAAGTCCGTATTGATAGTTATTGCTTCATCGTGGAGGAATCACCCAACCACTCGACGCTAAGATATCACGTTTAACGACGCCGGAACACGTCTCTAGCTTAGACCTCTATGTGTTTCGTTATGTTTCAAAGCGTTTTTATGTAAATTCAATTCATTTTAGGTTGATCTTGCTTAGCAGTTTGCCTTTATGGATCACCACGTGTTGTATGGTACAACTCCTAAATGCAGTCTAAGAATGATAATCAAGCTTTTTAAATTCTTTCAACTTATGAAAATCTTAACTACTGAGGGAAAAGAAAGACATCATCTTTTCACACAGATCATAGAGCACACACTGATGCACTTTTTCCTAAATCAACATGCAAGCTGTCAAAATGCACATGCACAATGCAGGTATTTCTTTTCTTCTTTCTTAATGTTGATGTATTACAAAAAGAAAGTTGTTGTATAATTTCGAATTCAATTTCAAGTGAAAGCAAACAAGATTTTGTCCAAAATCAAAAGAACACCTTAAGGTTTACTTGTTTCAATACTAGAAATACTTAAATTCGAACCATATGACGAAAGCAAAAGCTCAATCAACTATGAATAGCGAATAAACTAACTCTTAGGATCAAAACGACACTTTATCACAGGTCTAGATCTAAGAGGCCACAACAAGACTAGTTCACTTTTGTTATGGGAAACTATAAATGAAGTAAGAAATACAAAAAGAACAATCACAGTTTCTTTACAAAACCGAGGCGGAATAGTGGCAAAGCAAGGTAGTTTCAGATGGGTACACTGGTTGATAACAGGTTGCAAAAACAATACTGAAAACTGGGCAACAGAAAGCAGAGAACCCCAGTTGCACAAGGCAAAACTGGTTCAGCGCAGGCTCTGCACTGTCAGTTTGACATTCAGCGTAGGTAGCCCCTTCGGTACCTTCGTTGAAACGCAGACTGCCTTCACTACAGTGGCGCTGAAGAGAAAACTTACATTTCTCTCAGGTTCCGGGTTACAGATTGCTCAAAAATCAACTGTTTTAGGCCAAATCAGAGGCTATCAATCAAGTACACACTAGAGGATGATTAAAGGAAGATGAAGACTATCACAAAGAGCTATTTAGAGTCCTTGTGGATCAACTCTTCAAATCATAAACATGCCCAAAAACTGAGCTAGAGTAGCTGCCCTCTACTTTGCATCTGAAAGATTCAAATGCGGTTCGATTCGATACTCCCTTTGTTTAGGAAATGAATAGCAAGAAACACAAGTTATCAACAAGATACGATCCCCAGCGGAGTCGCCAGTTTGTTGTTGGAAAAATTATCCAATACGGAATGACCCTATCCCACTCTAAGGGTGATAGATCCTTAGCAACAATCAAAGCAAAGCTATCTAAGATTACTTCTTTATGAGATGCAAAAGGGGGAGGAAAGAGATCCACTCACCGATGTCTTTTGCCAATGGTTGATCTAATCTTCTCTCCTTGCTGCTTGCTCCCAGCTCCTTGTTCTCTCACGGGTCCCGCTACACCAAGATCCTACAAAAAGACAAGAAAGGGAAACTACAAGAAGCATGCATTCATAATTGATTCAAGGATTAGAATAAATCAAATATGCAAGTACAACAATACATCATTGAAACACATGCGAATAGAAGAACCTCAAATGCTTTATTAATGGAAGAAAGTAAGGTTCAGGTAGTGATACAACCATAAGAGGCCCAATCCAGCATCACCTTCCCGACGGAAAGAAATCTCCTCTTCACCTCCTTCAAGCAATCACCCAATAGTTCCAACTGTAAGCCAACAACAATTCTTTGCACAAAATTCTAGCCTTCAGATCTCATGGGATGAGATCCTTATATAGAGTTTTGAAGAGAAGATGAGTCAGCTTGAAGTGTGACTAGTTTCCTCTTCAACTCCAGTTCTTCTTCAATTCTTGATTCCACTTGGAGATCCTTGCTTCCACTTGGAGTTTAAGAACCTCTTACTCATCACTAGGCGAATTCCTTGATCCAAGTGTCATTTTGGAAGCTTCCTGGGCACTGACACATTGAGGAATGATACCTCCACATGTCAAAACTCGCTCAGCGCAGGTAGACCATGGAGCAGTTGACATTCAGCGCAGATGCTCAGTGGAGCAGTTGACATGATCCAGAATTGACTTGTTTTTGAGTGTTTTTCAGTGGAGAACTGATTTGAATTGCTGTGGTTTGCTGACCTTGTTCCTCTAGGGGTAGGAACAACATGTTTAGGGACTTTGGATCCCTTAGATTATGGACATTTCATGCTTCATGCTGTAAGGCACAAAAATGTCTATAACACATCCACTTTGTAAACAGTTGATCCACTAAGAAAATAACTTAAGATATGATATCTCCCCGTAGCATTTACTTTTCTGGATTTAAATCTTTGTGCAAATGTCACCTCAGTATTACCTGAAAGCAATGATTCCTTCCACTTGTCCGATTCTCTACAGGAATGTTTGTCCCCTCTCATTTTGCTATAAATTGAGGGTAAGGCTCATTCGTGGGGAATTTCCATTTGGAGAGTATTAGAGTCTTAGAGAGTCTTAGAGATTTGAGAATCCTGCGTATCAATGTGCTCGGCACTGGTAAGAACCTAAAGTGGCCAGATCTATTAGCAGTCGGTCAAGTCTGTACATGAGTCGAGTCTGTATATTCTATGGCAGAGTCTATTTGTTGCCAGGCAGCCTTCGGTATTGTTTGTTCCTCTGTGAATGGCATAAAGTATGATAAATGCAATGATAGTCCATCTCTGATAAAGAATTCTCTATCATATCTCTCTGTCATATGTAATCTGAATCCATTCTGAAGTAATAAGATGAGTATACATTTGTGCATATGAATACCTGTGCGCATTTATCATTGTCTGTTGTGGTAGTAGTTTTCTTGCAATCGTCATTCGAAGTTCACAGGAAGTTCATTAGGGGTTCACCAAAGGATCAAAGGGATGCCAGACCATTGTTAGGTGAGGTAGCCATTTGTTGAGGTCACAGAGTGTGAAAGATCTGAGTAGGTTCGCACTAAGTTCACCACTGGTTCACCAGTAGTTGTTTTTCAAAGACAGACGAAGAGACACAAGAAGGCCAAGAGTCAAAGCAAGCTTGTGACAGAAGATCCTCCTCTAAAATGTGAAATTAGTGTGAACCTACTCAAATCTTTCATGCTCTGCGACCTCAACAAATGGCTACCTCGCCTAACAATGATCTGGCATCCCTTCGATCCTTTGGCGAACCCCTAATGAACTTTCTGTGAACTTCAAATGAAGATTGCAAGACAACTACTACCATAGTAGATAATGATAAATGCACACAGGTATTCAGATGCATAAATGTATACTCATCTTATTACTTCAGAATGGATTCAGATTATATATGACAGAGAATTCTTTATCAAAGATGGACTATCGTTGCATTTATCGGACTTTATGCCGTTCACAGAGCAACAAGCAATACCAAAGGATGCCTGGCAACAAATAGACTATGCCTTAGAATATACAGACTTAACTGACTGCTAATAGATCTAGCCACTTTAGGCTCTTACCAGTGCCGAGAACACTAATACGCAAGCTTCTCAGATCTCTAAGACTCTCTAAGACTCTAAGACTCTCCAAATGCGAATGCCCCACGAATGAGCCTTACCCTCAATTTATAGAAAAATGAGAGGGGACAAACATTCGTGTAGAGCATCGGACAGGTAGAACAAATCATAGCTTTCAGGTAACACCAAGGTGACATTTGCACAAGGATTCCAGTCGGGAAAAGTAAATCCTACGGGGAGATATCATATCTCAACTTATTTTCTTAGTGAATCAACAATTTACAAAGTCGATGCTTTGGTACATCAAAGCCCACGAGAAAGCTGACCACAATTAAGTCCTTGTGACTGGACAACATTATTACAATAATGGATGCTTTTATGGAAAATCCCATGAGAACCGTCAGAATACAGTGGTCTCGGGGAATCTATTTCTTTTTTACAATAATTCGTCCCAGGCTTTACTAAAAATCCTTCAGACTATCATTGGTTTTCCTAAAACAATTTGATGCTTTACTTTGGTTAAAACCAACCATTCATAATGACCACTCATGTATTCTTTGAGAGAATGATTGACATCATAAAAGGGTGACCATTCTCCAACTTTCATTTCTTTAACAGTTTTATAAATGGTGTGAAATCATTCTCCAATACTGTGCTCGAAGCATATGTCACAATGATTTCTACAGTATGACTCATGGTAGACTGGGTCCATCGCTGTTCGGTTGACTCCATAGTCATGCCACCACTGCTAGAACCAGTCACATTGTTGGTTCCTTTGATAGGTACCTGTTGCACTAAATTTTAATTTAGTATAGTTGGTCTCCTCTTTATCGTCAACATTAAGAAAATCCCACCACAGTTGTTTATACCTTGTAAAATCATAAACTGTGTCAGGAAAAATAATTTTTTGATCTCCTTTTGGCCACGTAGCAGCATTATGAGTATGCCAAGACCATGTTAGGTTTTTGGTATGATGGATGCAGAAATATTTCTCATATATTCCACTGCGGGCTCCTCCATGATACCATATGCCAAATATGTCATGAAAATCTTGTTGCAGAGCTACTTCTGCAAATATGGCCTCCCTTTTTGCTTTTTCATAAATCATATCATGTATCCATTTGCTTCCCTTTGGATACACTCTTCTTTTGCGTACAAGATGTTGGATGTTAGTGTGTGCCTATAAATTAGCATCTAGTACTTTTGTATTCCTCAGCTGCCATGTAGGCTTCCATTTTTTCTTGTATTCTTCCCAATCCTGATTTTCTGGGATAGCGTGTAGGACCTCCTGCTTTTGGTTTTTGTCCCATTCTATTACAATGACCATAATGTGGTCTTGCGGCTGGATGTATTCTCTGCTAAGGAAATTCGGTAGACAATTCTCAGTTCCTTTTATATGTTCGACCTGAAAGTTGAAGTTAGCAAAGAGTGCTTGCCACCTAGAAAATTTAGCTTCATTGGGATTTTTGATGTCTTTAGTTAAAACCTTCTGAAGGGCTGGAGCATTAGTTTTGAGCAAGAATTATTTGTTTATAAGGTAGACATCAAACTTGCTGTTGCAGTTCCATGCAGCTTTGACTTATTTTTCAATGGTGGAATAATTCTGCTCAGTTGCATTCCATGTTCCAGATGCATATTGAACAATTTGTTCAGTGTCTCCAATTCTTTGTTTTAGGATAACTCCCCATCCAATATTACTTGCATCTGTCTCGAAAATCTTGAATGCATTATCATCCACAACATATAATATAGGAAGAGACTTTACCTTGGATTTGATGTTTTGGACAGCCTTGGTATTAATTTCTGTCCACTCTAGTGGATTCCTCTTAAGTCTCTTATTCAGAACACTCTTGTTAGTGGCACAATCTTGATAAAAATTACTGACATAATTCAAACACCCCAAGAATCGCTGCAATTGATACTTCTCTATGATCACATCAGGAAATTTTTCAGCAAACTCTAATGTGTTCTTCTATAGAGAGATTTGGCCGTTTGATATTGTGTGGCCAAGAAACTTGATAGTAGTCTAAAAGACTTCCATCTCCTTTTTACTCAATACCAGACCATTGTGCTTTACTAGTTGCTTGAAAATATGCACATGCTTAAAATGGTCTTAGATGTTCTTAGAGAAAATCAGAACATCATCTATATATACTATAAGCCAATCAAAGTATGGCTTAAATATCTTGTCCATTACCTTTCGGAATTTGGATGGTGCATTTTTTGATCCAAAAGGCATGACATTCCACTCGTAGTGGCCTACTGGAAGGCTGAAAGTAGTTTTGAACTTGTCCTTTTCTGCAATACCAACTTGCCAGAATCCTGCTTTCAAATCAAACTTAGAAAAAATCTTAGCTCTGGATATCCTACTTATAAAATCACCTTTATGAGGTATAGGATAGGTGTCCTCTGTAAGAACAAAATTTAGAGGTTTAAAATTTATTACCAGCCTTGGAATGCCTCTGATTTATTCGGCTCTCTTATTGACGTAGAATCCAGAACAGTTCCAGGGGTTGTCGGATTCTCTGATGAGCTTTCTATCTAGGAGCTGCTTGATCTCTTTCTCGCAGAGATCTCTATAATCCTTACTCATGGGAATAGCTGCTTTTACAAGGTCTCCCTGTATATCCTTCTTTGTATGGGAGTTCTACTATATGTTGCTTTCTGTGCCAGAATGCATTTGGCTCTTCTGAGCAACGTTCTTCTTCAATTTTGTTCTTCAAATCCTCAATATTTCTTTTTACCTGAGGATTTTTAAGTTTTTCTTCAACTCTGAGTGTAGACTTCAAATCTTTTAGATCTAACAATTTGGCTTCTGCTTTGTCCAGATTTTGAATAGTGTGGACCATTGTAGAAATCCGGGGATTCGCGATATAGGGAAACTCGATCCTTTTTGTTGTTCCTTTTGAAGTAGGAACAAATATAAAATAACCAACTTTATTTTCTTTCAATGTTGTTGACCCATGTGGCTCAATAGTTGCTAGGAAGATATTTCCTAGAATGCAGTTGACTGGGATATCTGCTACTGCAAACTTCTGATTGATGCAGTGAGATTCAAAACAAATGGATGCCTTGGGCACTTCATATCTGAGTGTTTTATTTCCCAATCCTACCACGTTCCTTTTTTCTAAGAGCCAATACTTTGCTGGTATGATTTTCTTGTTGAGGATGTTTACATTAGCTCCTGATTCAAGGAGTGCTATGAGTTCAAACATTTCTCCTTTGATGCAGATGTTGACTTTGACATGGTGTTGCTGATAAGAGATGGCCATGAGTCTCATCTCTTTGAATCCATAAATATGGTCTTTGACGCCTTCAACAACTTCAAGATTCAGATTGCTGGTATATTTTGTGGTTTCCCATGGATGAGCATCTTCTTCTTCTTTTTCAACCACCTGCTTTCCTTTGTTTATCTTTGCAATCTAAGATTTTAGAGTGGAGATCTCAAATTTAATATTGTGAATCTCTCGACTCACTTCCCCCAAGGTGAGGGATCGCACCTTATCTGGCTTCTCCTGGTGCTTCTGAAAGGATCTACTATTGCGATCAAAAGAAGCATCAACAAATAATGGCTTCATTCTTGAAATTCTGGAAGAACTAGACCTCAGCTGATCCATAAATGCTCCGGTCAGCCGATTCTTCATTTCACCATCTTCCATTGCATGTATCTGGGATAATATTTTGATCTCATCCTCTCCGGTGGTAGCCATCAGGATCTTTTCTTTCTAAGGTCTGAAATTTATTTGCTCAGAACTAGAATCATTGTATGATTTTGAATCAGAATCATAATTTATCTAGCAAACACATTCTTCAGATCTTGGACATGAACAAGATGTGGCTTCTGTATCTAAATATTCTTGCATATGTGCTTGTAAGTCTTCATGAGATGAAGAACTAAAAGAATCATAGGATGATTCTTCAAGTTGTTGTTGCTGAGCTAATTCTCTGATGATGACATTCAGGCAGCGCTCTGTTTTGTGAGTATGGGAACCACATTTCATGCATTGCATGGATCCCTCCTTCCTGTTTGACATTTTTCCCCCTCTAAACAAAAGCTTGAGATTTCTTGCCTCTATTCTATTTAGACTCTTCTCCTTCTAGACACCTTGAAGATGTGTGTCTAGTTTTTCCACACAGCCAACAAGTCAGGCTATTCCATTTCTCCTATTTGGATGTATGGAGATGGATGTAAGAAGGTCTATAATAATTTGGGGATATACCTGTAGTAGCATTTTCTGGCATTTGAAGAGTGGGCTTTGGATGGCTGAGTATATTTTCTACAATCTTTATAACTTTTTATTTTTTGCCTATACTCCTTTTTGGCTCTTTTCTTTGCTTTCCTTCATTTGATCAAGGGGTCATCTACTGTAAGTCCATACTTACTGCAGATGGACTTCTTGTCAGGAATTTGGAAAGCTTTTCCAAAGATTTATTCACTTTGGAACTAGTACACAAACTTACTAGGGTCTTTGTAATGTGGGCATATATTTCACCTCAAGTATAGGACTCAAATGGCAACTGGAATACTTCCTGCAATCTGATATAATCCATAAAACTGGATGGGAGTGCAACAAGATAAACATGTTTCCATAACATATTTTTGGAATGTTTTACTTCATAGATTCTCTACATCCAGTCTCTGTGAAAGTCTTCGTACTGTGACATCTTTTGGCATTTCAGGTTCATAAGAATGACTTCATTCTTATCGACTCTTTCTGTTTCACTGCCACACTAGTGTTCAAGAATCATAGATGTCAAAGTGCCTATCATATTTCTTATAGTAGTGCCATCTGGATTATGTATCACATCTCCAGTTTCATCTTTCATAACTTTTGCTTCCATTTTTACTAGCAGCTTTGGAGATGATTCTGTCTCCCACCACTTGAGTAGTGTTCCAGTGAAACACTGAATGATAGTCTTGCAGGCTTCAATCTCACTCTTTCCCCTTAAACACATGAGCTTATACTCTATGAACATCATATGTATCAGCTGTCTAATCTGACCAATGCTCAGATTATCGATGTTCCATTCTCTATGAGCAGGCCTTTTACAGTCATCAGGAGCAGGACCAAATCTACAGGCTGGGATTAGACCTTTGGCTTGCTCAAGATAGCCTAAACCATATTTGGGTTTGGCTGGACTCATGACACTAAACATCTCTATCAACCTAGGATCTTCTCCTTCAAGGGTAATAATCTCATGCATCATTAAGACATGGTCAGACTCTGGCTCATGTGGGAAAGGAATGTCTGAACACTTTCGGTTTGGGCATGGATTTACAGAAGTGGAAGTAGGATCCTATCCCATTCTGGGATGATGATTTTCATCTATGACAAATTCGGCAAGTGTACATAAATTTACAGCAGCTCTACATTCTGGATAAGTAACTTCTAAAGAACTGAAGTTAACAATTTGGGCAAACTCAAAAAGAGAAATATGTTTACAAGAATTGGATCTAGAACATGCGGTATCAACAATGGAAGGATCTCTATAATATTTTGAAATTTTGTAGGGTTTTTCTATACCTCTGTAATCAATAGTAGATCTTTTGGGAAAAGACAAAACTGTAGAAGATGGGTTTTCTTTGATATCAGTAGAGGTTATTCTTTTTGGAATAGGAGGCTTGGGATTATTGACTACCTAGTGTTCGGGAAAGGTGAGGTCTTCCCATCTGATAGTTTGATGTTCTATTTTTTGATTCTTTGAATTAGTAAGAACAAAAACACTTGACTTATAATCATAAATGGGAGTATGTTTTATTGTTGGCCATAGGGTATTAGTATGTTGGAAACATCCCCTAGACTGTATAGTTATGTTATGTCTCTTTTGATGCATATCAAACCCCGAGGTTTGGATCTGCAACTGTAAGATCTGATCAATGGTGTCATCGAAGACATAAACTGGGAAATTTGGATAGCAGTTGAAATATACGGGGCCATGGGATAAAGGGGCAACTATACCGCCGATCAAGGAATTAGTATACTTGTTGTGTGTAAGATCACAGACTGTGGCCAACACAAAATTATTTAACCCTTTATGAGTTAATGGGTTGATCCCAATTCTGATGCATCCCAAATGTAGATATTTTTTTTTCAATCTCTTAGCCTCGACCTGTAAAGATTTAGGATCCAATATAGGGATAGACTGAATATTGTCAGAGTTCTCTTGAATCTGATTTATAGACTCTTTAATAGTAATTCTAGTAGCGGCTTTTAAACGAAACATAGATAAGTCATTATAAACTTCAGAGGCAGAGATAGCAGGTAATTGCCAGCAAGCAAAGGGATGTGGCTCTTCATATTCAAGTTCTACTTGATTTAAAACTCGACTAGAACTTGATGCAAACATGTCCCTAAGAGAGTTCTCTTCTGTCGATGACTCTCTGTCTTCTAATTCACGGAAGGAAACAGACTTCCTAAATGAATCCATTACTATTGGGAGTGATGATTAGAATACCAACCTCTTGAACGAGACACTACTAGCTCTGATACCACTTTTAGAGCAGGGGCTTTTGTCACAAGCTTGCTTTGACTCTTGGCCTTGCTGTGTCTCTTCGTCTGTCTTTGTAAAACAACTCTTGTTGAACGAGTGGTGCATAGGTTGTGTTTGAGACTAAGGAGTTAATTATTTTTATTTCAAGTGTAAATTGTAAAAATTTTTGGAAAATGAATTTTCTTTCTTATTATAATAAGTAAATTTGATGGCACTTCCAAAATATTTCAAAGGTATAATAGATATTTCTTTAATTAGACTATAAATGCTTAAAATATTTTTGTAATTCGAATTTGGTTTTAAAATTGATTGTAGATCTCAAATTATTCTATAGATATAATGACAAATTATAAATTTCCAAATAATATAGGGATATAATGAGAGTTGTTCATGGTAATTAAATAAAGTTAAATCTCTAAAACAATCTTAAATCTAGGTATATGTTCAAATTTAAATAAATTAAATTAAAATCAATTTCTAAAATATTTTAAAATTTATAAATTCACTTTTCAAAATATTTAAAAATTCACAAATTACCAATAATTCATTAATATTCAAAATATAAAATCTATATAAAATTGAAGCATGTTTGTTTTTAATTGCTAATGAGATTCCTAAATGTGTGACAAATCAAATTTTTCACATCTTTGGAACCTCCCCTCATAAACAAAAGGCCCAAAATGAGGATGAATGGGAGAGAAAAGCTATTATGTATAGTATTTAGGAATGGGAGAGAAGATTTCTTTTGTATGGTCATGAATTAGTGAGGATTTTTGTTTATTTATTTATTTTTAAATAGGTGGTCATTATATTCAATTTTTTAGGAATGTTTTGAAATACAATGAACAAGAACCAAGTTTAATTGTTCAATTATTTAATATTGTAAATGTACATAATTTCTAGAATATTATTTTCATGTTTCACACATTTATAATATTCATATTCAATGGTTGGAGATATGGAGACATAGAAGGACTTGGTAGGGGAAAATGTAAATGTGCAAAATTACTACTTTTTACTCCCCACACAAAATTTATACATGTTCTTACCTTTTAACAGGGAATTAATTTTTCTATTTCATATATAGTTTTTCCATTTCATATTTTAGTTTCCAATTTTTAATGGTAAGAACTACACACATGTCCTTACCCTTTAATAGGAAATTAATTTTTCCATTTCATATATAATTTTTCCAATTCATACTTCAAATTGTAATTTTTAATGGCAAGGACTACACTACCCTACAACAATTGTTATATTATTAGATGGATTTTTTTTATTTAAATTTTACTAATCTGTAACACTCTGTGCAAATGTAATTATCTGTCTAGTCATTTACATTTAATTTGTGTTAAAATACTTAAGACTATAGATACTATGTGGGAAAGCCCACTAGGATTTTGTTTGGTTAAATTATTGATAGGTTTATTTTATAATATATGAAAAAAACAAAAGAGACAAAAAGGGTAATCTTGGAACTCACTAAGGGGAACCAAGGTAGAAATTTTACCAGACAGTCAAAGAATCAATTATTTTTTTCTTTCTTGAGATAAAAATAAAATATCAAAATAAAAGAAGCCAAGGATAGCGAGAGGAAGAGGCAGGAGGCATCAGGTAGAAAAAATATAATAATGAAAAACCCTCCCATTGAGTTGGGTGAGGGAAGGCAAGACGATGCATGAGGAACTTCTTGAGTTGGATAAAAAGAATCAATGGAAGCCTCAAGATCACTACATGTTCCAAGGTGAATCTAGGAGGTTTTTTGCCTAAGGAATAACCCTGTTGGGGTTATTGATCAAGACTATTTTGGTATTAAGTGCTCGGGGGGAGAAAGGACGTAATTTCATTTCTAAAGTTTGGGAAGCGTGGTCACCCTATGGATTCCCATATAACCCAAATTAAAAGATAAGTATTACAAAACATGATCATAATGGTTGTAGTGTAAGTTTACATTGCAAATATTTGTAGATAAGCATACAATATGTATCAAAGGGTTTGGGCATTTAGAAACCCCATGCCCTAGAGTTTGAAACCCAAGGGTTCGTGAACGGGTAGTTGAAGGGAAAAATAGAGAATAGGAATATTGTTGGGACCAATGATGGTTATAGAGAATAGAAGAGGAAACCCTAAGTAATTTATCCCTCAAACCAATTGGTGGGAATTAAATTTATATTTATAATGAACCCGTAGTATGGTACTTGTTAGACCCTCGTAAGGTTGAAGTTAAATGATTGTCGAGTGTAGTATAGAACCTAGCAAATAGAAAAGAATTTATAGGAATTACTAGATAAGAAATTTCAATGCAACGAATGAACATAATAATCATAACTAACATTGTACAACCTGTATCAAGCATTGTTATGGAAAATAGTTAGTAAAAAATTGACCAACTAGCTTGGAAGTCGGAACTAAAACAATAAAGATGCTACCATACATTTGTGTACAGGAACATAACAAACCATGAAAACAAAATTACATATCTATATATATATATATATATATATATATATATATATATATATATATATAGAGAGAGAGAGAGAGAGAGAGAGAGAGAGAGAGAGAGAGATATGCATATATGTGTGTGTGTGTGTGTATATATATATATATATATATATATATATATATATATATATATATATATATATATATATATATATATATATATATATATATATATATATCAGAAAAGACCCTTTAAGGAAACAAGGGAGTGACCAAATAATACAATAACCCATAATGTTGGCATGATATATCTTGCCGAAAACACATATGAACATTATCAAAAGAATAATAATACAGTATCGAAAATAATTAGATAGAGTATCATGAAACCCTCCTACAGAGGGGCAACCATTACTGAAAACAAAATAATTTTATTAAGGAACTATACAAGTTTGGCCTCACAATCCCGGTTAATTGTCTCAAGATCGAAACCCTTCCAAGTAGTGGGATTACCCATTTTGGGAAATGAAGTATAGAACAATTCTTATTTTACTAAAGAAAAACACCATGGAAGCAATCCCTTCGATGATAGGGTTCATGGCTTCGTATGACGAATTTCTTCCTATAAAAAGCATGAGGAAATTCAATTAGAAATAAGACTAAGGCCTTGATCTGAGCCAAAAACCAGAGCATGAATGTTGCTATTAGGAACTCAATTATGCTCGAGCTATGAGAAAGGAATACCTAGGTTAAATCATGTACCTAGAAAGGAGAAATATCTTAAAACAACAGTGAGTAGTAACCAGATAAAAAATGATGGAAAACCATAATAGAGTTTGGACTAACCTATGACCAGGAAATCTATCACTGCATGCCCAGTTCTGACCTCGCCAAAACCTAGAATGGAGCACCTGAAAAACTGTGAGAATGAAATCCAAAAATTCTTCAACTAAGGAGTGCAAAAAAATATTCCAAGGACTAGATCATTACCAAGCAAGTGAAAGCTAGCAACCGTGATATAATCAATTCCCTTACTAGAATGTTGCCTAATAGGATGTCCCTAAATGGAAAAACTTGAGATAACAAAATGGATGGTAGGAAAAAGACAAAGTCTCATGTAGAATAAGGTCTAAACATAGAGTATTTTCCCGAATGTTGTACCAGAGAAAATGTCGAATAAACCCTCAGAGAAAACTAAGTGGTTATTATTTGAAAACCGTATAGGCATATGAACTATTGTCTTGATCCACAAATCGATCGATGGTGTAGCGTGGGCCACTGATCCCATCAATCGCACTCTCTGGAGGGTTTGGATTGGGTTTCCAGCCAACCCAAGGTTCAACTGGGCAGAGTATTCCATCAATATTTAAATGAGCCATGAGTTGATGTGAAGGTTAAGTGTAAACAAAATAATGTCAACCAACATACATATATATATATATATATATATATATATATATATATATAAACACACACACACACTATGTATAATGTCACTAACACAAAACCTTTTCTTGGTATATTGAATAATTTTATAACACTCCGCATTAAGTTGGAGCTTGGGTTGGTAAGATAAGTTTTGAATTTTTTTTATATACATATGAAGGATGAAACATGTTAAAGGAGGTATCAGAGCCCAGTGTTTCCACACTATTGTATGAATGGGCAATTGTAATGACAAAAGTGGTTTGATGTACATAGAGAGAAAGGAGAACATAATGAGGAGGGGAGATAAAAGTTTACCCCCGCTAAGGCCAATAGTGGAATCTAGTTTCTTACCAAATACTGGAGTTAACCCAGAGATGTGGGTGCAGTTGGAGGAAGAGCGACATAACCCAACAACTATGCTGCTAGAAATTGTCTAACAGTTGAAGGCTGAAATGACCCAGTTGAGAATTGATAATGAAATATTAATGTGTGATCAAGAATTAATTTTAAAGAGTCTTATTGATAGGCATAATCATAGGACCTTTATGCCCATCCCAGGAAAAGGAGCGAGGGATGAAGAATGTCAACAGATGGATCAGAATGAAATGGAAGGAAGTCACACTCAAAGAATGGAGGGGGACAAAGATGAAAATGAAGAAGAGTATGGTAGTATTTCAGACCAAAAGAGAATGAAGAAGGAGAGGATCAGATTGCAAGGGGAATTCAAAAAATCAAGCCCGCAACCTTTGATGTAGAAGTGGAGGAAGATACAGAAGCCTGGATGATAAATATGAACAAATATGTCCAAATTTATGAATATGAAGATAACCTCAAAGCCAGGTTGGCCATTTACCATCTTAAAGGGAAGGGCACCTTATATTGGGAAGAAGTGAAAACCGTGCAGGAAATTGAGGAATAAGAGGTGTCATGGGATGAGTTTCAGAAATATTTTAAAAATAAATATCTAACTGGTAATTTCTATGATGAAAAGGCCAAGGTTCAACATTTCATTAGAAGCGTACAGATATACTTGAAGTAATGATTAGAATATGACAATCCCAAGATGATGGAAGAAGTAATCCAGAAGGATCAAATTTTCTACCAACGAACGAAAAATAAGGGGGAAGTTAGTAAGAATTGGATAAGTAAAAAGGGTTAGAAAAAATTTCAAGGATTTAAAGGAGTAAAATCCACTAATGTTAAAGCTCCATACCTAGGACAATAGAATAAACACAATGGAAAGAGTAAGCACAGGGCTAGAACTGAAGGCAACCTTAGGCAGACTGAGGCATCAAGAAAACTAGAGCTCATACAAGATCTAAAACCCCCCTTAGAGTGTTGAGGTTATGGAGAACCCCACTATTATAAAAAATTCCCCCATGGCACCAGAATAGAAATGACTTCTAATCTATAAGAAGTTTCTATAGTTAGTGAAGTAGTAAAGAGTTTACCCAGAATTAACATTTCTTTAGAAGATCATTAGGAAGATAATTGGCCTACTATGATAGAATTGGAAGGTAAGTTATTTAATCAAACTATATCTATTTTAATAGATACAGGGGCAAGTCTAAGTTATGCTAGCATTAATATAGTTGAAAAATGTCATTTATAAGCACCTAATTTTTTTTTTCTCAATCTGTCTACTTCTATTATTATACAAAAAGATTCAAAATGTTACAGCAAGGCCATGGCCTTGAAAATCTTGCCATGAGATTGACAATTAGCACAGTTGAACACCTTCCAAAAATGGTGGACTTCCATCTGTTACATCTTCTCCTAGGACTCTAAGTCTTGTGAAACAGACAAGATGAAACAAACAACTATTGCACTGTTGGGCAGCGCTGAACATGGACAAATAGACATAGATCCATACCGTCGACACAGAGATATATAGACACATACTATGACCAGACACAGGCATAATTGCAAGTTCCAAAAATAGAGTAATGCGCCTACTTCTTAGGTTGCCAAGAGTAGAGTGCCATCCAGGATCAGTCGTCATCCGTAGTGTAGGGTTCCTCCACTACCCTGCACCCATATTGCAAAGAGTCTTCTGAGTCTGAACGAAGGACCACCGAGCCAGTTGGGACTCCCGGAGCAGGCTCGCTTGGACCATCAGGGGCAGCTTGAGTCGCCAAGGAGGAACTATCCGTGACCGGGCATTGAGTGTCAATTGGAGGCGTTGTCCCCGGTACTGGCAGAATTTCCTGATGAGCTGTTGCCTGGCCACTGAGATTTACACAATTTTCTATAGTGACTGAGACCAAGAAAGTGCAATTGGCAAGAGTGTAGGGGATCCAATAGCGGACTGTTGGATGTGCCACATGCTCACAGTCAACCAGCCTTCCACGCCCATGGCCTCTGCCTCTTCTAGCTCGGAAATCTTGAGGGCGATTTTGCTCAGGTGCCAACTCGACCGAGGAGGAGGGAGAGATGGGGGCATACCTATGTGAGGTGGCGTGCCCACGAGAGCCTCCGCGTCTGCTACCCATTCTTGGACGCTCTCTCAGCATTGCAGTATACAATGGATTAACCAGCGCACAAATTCACGGAGGGGAGAAACTAACCAGCACGTGAGCGCGATGAACTGGAGCTAGAATCCTGTGAAACTCTCTCGAGCCTGAGACGGAGACGGACTTGGGCAGAGAGAGTGAATGCCCCTGAGCTACCAACAACACCTCAGAGGAGTGCAAAGTGGCAGCAGAGGGACACGAAGAGGCCGCCAGGGAATGCCAAGAAACTGCAGAGGAATGCGAGGAGCTCGCTGGAGCACAAACATTATGAAGCGCCATTGCACCATTTACCAGGAGGTAGATGGAGGAATAAACGAACCACATTAATAACCCTGCGTGAGACCAGCTCACTTGATCTGCACGGTTCCTCGTGGCGCGCATGGGTTGACGCTTGCCCATGTGAAGCACCACCTTTGTACCCTTACTCTGATCAAACACCCGCATCCGGGAATAAGCACCTAAATTTAAAAACGCTTAGCTGGTACAATTAGCTACTGGGGCTAAAAGAAGGGTAATAACAAAGGTGCCAGATTGCTCAGTTGAAATAGGAAAGCGACAAGTTAAAGTTAATTTTAATATATTTCCATTAATATATTATGATATGTTGATTGGGATGGATTCGTTGGAGGGACATTGGTATTTAGTAAACTTCAAGCAAAAATCTATTAGTTACCTTGTTGAAGATGGCTCTAAGAAAGATATTCAAGGAGTCAAGCGGCTAGTAAGACTATGCCCCATTACAATCTGCTAGTTAGGAAAATATGTGAGGAAGGAATGTCTGATATATGTTGTTTAAGTCAGATATTATAACACCAAGGATAAGACTGTTAGCTTGGAAAAAGTCCTAGTGATCCAGGATTTTACGGATTCTTTCCCTAAGGATATACCAAGGCTGCCCCCAAAACGGGATATTGACTTCACCATAGAATTAGTCCCTGGAGCAGTTATGATATCAAAGGCCTCGTACTACATGAGTATACACGAGATAATAGAGCTCAAAATATAGTTACAAGAATTGTTAGATAAAGGGTACATTCACCCAAATGTATCACCTTGGGGAGCCATAGTGTTGTTTGTAAGGAAAAAGGATGGAACCTTAAGAATATGCATTGATTATAAGCATCTAAAGAAATTAACTATAAAGAATAAGTACCCACTGCCTTCAATTAATGATTTGTTTGACCAAGTTAAAGGTGCCATGATTTTTTTTAAGATCGATCTACGATCAGGATATCATCCAATCTAGATAAAGGAGGAAGACATTTATAGGACAACATTTAGAACCTGTTACAATCAATATGAGTTTTTTGTCTAACCTTTTGGGATAACCAGTGCACCAACAACATTTATGAGACTAATTCCTTGCATCTTCCACCCATATCTAGATAAATTTGTGTTAACATTCGTATATGATATTTTGGTCTACTCCAAGAATCTAGAACTACACAAAAAACATCTACGGATATTGTTTCAGGTCCTGCAGGAACATCAGCTGTATGCTAAATTTAGCAAGTGTGACTTTTACAAGGATCATATCTAATATCTGGGGCATGTCATATCAGCCCAAGCTATAGGACTTAGCCCTGAAAAAATTAAAAGCATTATGTCGTGGCACGTTCCTAAAAATATCGTAGAGATATGGTCCTCCATGGGTTTGGTAGGGTATTATCGTCATTTTATTGAGGGATTATGTTGGTTTTCTCACCCTATTACTTCCCTGCAAAGAAAAGGGAATATATTTAAGTGGACAATTGACTACCAGAGAAGCTTTGAAACAAATCACTTACTAGCTACTGCTCTAGTACTGAAGATATCTAACCCAAATAAAGAATTCATGGTCTATATCAATGCCTACCAAGAAGGGGTAGGAGGAGTGTTGATGCAAAAAGGGAAAGTGATAGCCTATGAATCCCAAAAGCTAAAGGAATATGAGAAGAGATATTATTCTTATGATCTAGAAATAACTACAGTAGTGCATGCTTCGAAAGTTTGGAGGCATTATTTGTTGGGTAAGAAGTTTTTAATAATGACAGATAATAATAGTTTAACAAGCTACTTTAAACAACCTCATTTAATTGCCCGAAAAGAAAGATGGAATGCATTCCTTAGTGAATTTGAATTTGACATTAAACATTTAAAGGAAAAGAGAACCAGGTAACATATGCATTAAGTAGAATAATGCATTGTGTCTATGAGATACACTTTAATCAAATAGAATTTAATTTTACAAAACAGATTAAAGAGGCTGCCCAAAAAGGCCCTGAAGATTAGTTATTATGGAAAAAAACCAAACAGAGTAGCAGCTTAGGAAAGCGGTCCTAATATAATATTAATGGGTATTATTTATTAACTTTCAGAGGAAGAACATATATCCCCAATCAAATTTCAATTGGACAACTGATTCTAGATGAATTTCATAAAATCCCTTATGCTGCTCACCCTGGTTATCAAAAATGGTTTTCATCCATTAAAAAAGATTAGTTTTGGCCTACTATAAGAAGGGATATTGTTGAATACCTAGTGAAAAGTTTTGAGTGTCATCAAGTTAAATTTGAACACTAATACCTAGCTGGTTTGTTATATCCATTACCCATTCTAGAGTGGAAGTGGAATGTCATAATACTTGACTTAATAACATGGATACCAAGATATAAAAGACACAATGATTCAATCATGGTGATAGTTGATAAATTGAACAAAACAACTCATTTCATACTTGTACAATCCACTTACAAGACTGTCTAGATCACTGATATTTTTTTGAAAGAGGTGTTCTCGCTGCATGGCTTACCTAGAGTAGTTATCTTAGATAGAGATGTAAAATTTACCTTTACATTTTTGAATCCTCTCTTTACCGGATTGCGAAAGAAAGTACATTTTAGCACTGCATACCACCCACAAACAAATGGGGAGAAAAAACAAGTCAATCAGGTATTGGAGGATATGTTAAGAATGTATGTCATGCAGCAACCCAACAAGTGGAAATAATATCTACACTTGCTTTAATTTTCCTACAAAAGTCGTTATCATGAGTCTTTATGAATGATCTTGTTCGAAGTATTATATGGTAGGAGGTGTAATACACCCTCTAATTGGAATAGCGAAGAAAACATAATTATGTTGGGACCACATAAGTTAGTGGAAATGGGGAAAATTGTGAAGAAAATTTGGTAAAACTTGAAGGCTACCCAGGATAGGGAAAAGGGTTATGCAGACAATAAAAGAACTTATCAGGAATTCAATGTTGGTTATCGTGTGCATGTATGTGTTAAAAACAAAACAGATCACTTTGAGATGGGATGGTTGTGCAAAGATTGCCCCAGATTTTGTGGTCCCTTCCAAATATTGGAGAGAGTTGGACCAGTGGCTTATTGATTAGCTCTAACCATTAATATAAGAGTACATATTTTGTTTCATGTCTCATTATTAAAAATATATGTATATGGCCCTAGACATGTTATTCATTGGCATAACATACAGATAAAAAAAATGTGTCTTATTTAAAAAAAGGATAATTATTTGATGAATGACATAACCAATTGCAATTTTTTCTTGTGTCAGGTCGAACAAGATGGAGATTTCCTAGTAGAGCCTCAATACATTCTCGACTATAGAGAAATAATGCTACAAAGGTGAGCCATCACCTAGGTTAAAGTGTAATGGTGACACATTAACCCCGAAGATGCCACCTATGACGATGAAAGCTTTATGCTAGAAGATTACCCTGGCCTATTTGAAAGGCAAAATAACACAAAGCGTGATGTTTCTCTCCAGGGGGGAAGATGTAACACTCTTAGTGAATGTAATTATATGTCTAGTCATTTACATTTATTTTGTGTTAAAATACTTAAGACTGTAGAGACTGTGTGGGAAAACCCATGAGGATTTTGGTTGGTTAAATTATTGACATGTTTATTTTATAATATATGAAATAAAATAAAAAAACAACAAAAAGGGTAATCTTGGAATTCACTACGGGGAACCCAAGGTATAACTTTTACGAGACAATTAAAGAATCAATTATTTTTCTCTTCCTTGAGATAAAAAGAAAATCTCAAAAGAAATGAAGCCAACGATAGCTAGAGGAAGAGGCGAGAGACATCAAGAAGAAAAAACATAATAATGTATAACCCTCCCACAGAGTTGGGTGAGGGAAGGCAGGACGCTGCCTGAGGAACTTCTTGAGCTGGATAAACAAAAATGAGTGGAAGCCTCAAGATCATTGCATTTTCCCAACTAAACCTAGGAGGTTTGTTGCCTAAGGAATATCCCTATTGGGGATATTGATCAAGGCTATTCTGGTATAAAGTGCTTGGGGGTCGAAAGGACGTAATTTCCATTCTCAAGGTTGGGAGGCACGTTTACCATGTGGATTCCCAGATAACCCAACTTAATAGATAACTATTACACAACATGATCATAATGGTTGTAGTGTAATGGTAGTCTATAAATATTTATAGATAAGCATATAATATGTATCACATATAATATGTTGTATAACTACAGGCTACTAAAACATTTATTTCTTGGAAAAAGTAAATTACAAATTATAGTTGTTCTTTATTCTTAGTGATTAAGAAAAGAGTATGGTCTGTGAACATTTACTTTTCAAAACAACAATTATTTTAGATATGAACTATGCTTTATCCTTAACTTCTAATATTTATTATTTTCCTTTAAGAGAAGGTAAAATTAAAATGTATTAACAGGGTTATTATTCTTTGAAGCTCATAAAAGTTACATCCTTTGTGTTAGTATCACGATAGGATTTGGGCATTTAAAAACCTCATGGCATAGACTTTGGAGCCCAAAGGTTTGTGGATGGGTAGTAGAAGGGACAAAGAGAGAATAGGAAGATTCTTGTGACTAGTGAGGGTTACAGAGAATAGACTAGGAAACTATAAGTAATTTATCTCTCAAACCAATTGGTGGGAATTTCATTTACATTTATAATGAACTCGTAGTATGGTACTGGTTAGATCCCAGTAAGTTGAAAGTTAAACGACCATCGATCACAGTCCAGAACCTGGCAACTGAAAAGAATTCCTGGAAATTATTGGATAGGAAATTACAACGCAATGATATATATATCTATATATATATATATATATATATATATATATATATATACACACACACATCAGCAAATACCCTTTTAGGAAATAAGGGGGTAACCAAATAATACAATAACCCATAACATTGGCATGATAGTCCTTGCAGAAAACTCATATGAAAATTATCAAAACAATAATAATACATTATCATAAATAATTAGATAGAGTATCATGAAACACTCCCATAGAGGGCCAAACCATTACAACCATTCAGAAATTCAAAGCATTAGCAAGAAAGTAGAATAATTTAAGTAAGGAACTGTACAATTTTGGCCTCACAATCCTAGTTAATAGTCTCAGGATTGAAACCCTTCCAAATACTGGGATTACCCATTTTGGGAAATGAACTATAGAATAATTCCTATTTTACAAAATAAATATGCCATGGAAGAAATCCCTTCGAAGAAAGGGTTCATGGCTTCGTATGACAAAGTTGTTCCTATAGAAAGCATGAGGAAATTCACCTGGAAACAAGACTAAAACTTCAATCAGAGTCAAAACCCTAAGTGTGACTATTGCTTCTAGGAACCCCGTCATCCCACGACTATGAGAAACCCTAAGTGTGACTATTGCTTCTAGGAACCCCGTCATCCCACGACTATGAGAAAGGAATACCTGGGTTAAATCATGTACCCAAAGAGGAGAAACATTTTAAAACAACAGTGAGTATTAACTAGAGAAGAAATGATGGAAAACCATAATAGAGTTTGGACTAACTTGTCATTGCATGCGCAGATCTCACCTCATCGAAACGTGGAATGGAGCACCAGAAAAACTGTTAAAGTGAAATCCAAAAATTTCTCGGCTGAGGAGTGCAAACAAATTATCCAAGGATTAGGTCATTACCAAGTGAGGATGAGCTAGAAACCATGATTTGATCGATTCCCTTGCCAAAATGTTTCCTAACGGCATATCCCTAGATGTAGAAATATGAGATGACAAAAATGGATGGTAGGAAAAAGCCAAAGTCTAATACAAAAGAAGGTCGAACCGTAGAGCATTTTCCTGAACATTACACTAGAGAAAATGTAGGCAACCCCTGAAAACTGTGTGGTTATTCTTTGAAAACCCTAGGAGTTGAGGGTTAAGTGTAAATGAAATAATGCCATCCAATATATATATATATAAATAATTAATATCACTAACGCAAAACCTTTGCTTGGTGTATTGAATAATTTTATAACACTTCGCATTAAGTTGTAGCAAGGTTAGGTAAGTTATGTTTTTAATTTTTTTTTACTTTATTTTTATATACACATGAAGGGTGAAACATGTTACATATTCCAATTTAATATTTCCAAAGTTTCATAATTTCCCACCACCATTTCCATCTTATTTCAATTGTTGTAAATGAATGAAATGAATATATGAAACATTTCAATTATAAAGCTTATTATGTAGATACGTATTCTACAATGGAATATAGAACAAATGTTATAATGGTGGTAAAATGAAGTATTAAAAATAATAATAAAAAAAAACTTGTTTCAAATTAAACAAACAATAAAAATAATATATCGATTTAATTAATATGTTATATTTTAATTTTATTTTAATTAATAAAATTAGGAATAAATTTTATAAAAAATCTTATAATATTTTCAAGGAAACAAATATAAATATAAAACATTAAAAATAAATTAAATTAATAATAATTCATATTTATAATTATAATTATAATATTGTAAAACAGATAATTAATACCTATATATCAAATTAATAAATTTATTTTATATCTATATATAATCATTTATTTTACCATATAAACTAAAATAATAATTTATACTTATAACTATAATATTTGAATATTTTATGGGAGGACCGAGGAACGAGAGCCGGAGCAATGGAAGCCATCTGCGAGTCTAGGGTTTCAATCTACATCTGCGCCGTCGAGATCCAAAAATCTCTGCTCTGCAATGGATCGATTAAAGGCCGGGATGCGAGATGCTCAGAAATCGTGGCTTCATACCGGTTCTGGGCCAGAAATTTTGATGGGACGGATTCTTCGATCTGCATACAGAGACTGGTGCGGTTCTCTTCCCTTTGGATGCAGATCAATAACCACAGGGCGACAGTAGAAACCCTTTCTCTTCGCCTGGAGGTTCTTAATCAAAACCGGTTGGATCTTACCCTGGCACGCTTTGCACCACCCGTTGCCGTGAATATTGTGCACAGATCTGGTAGATCAGCCTGCGAATACGGCAAGAGACGGGTCAACGAAAGTCAAAAGCCACATGCAGGCATTCTCAGGGGATGGCATAAGGCAGATCCGTGCCTTCATTCGATGGCAAGGCCCTACCTTCGCAGATCCAGCCGGGATCCGTTTGACAGGAACAGAGGTCACGCGTTTTTTGGCAAGGCCCTGAAGACGAATACTAGAAGATCAGCAGTTGTCGTCTCTTCACCGGACGCCGTCAGACCCCAGCCCGGCCCTGCCAATGCTGGAGTAGCACTCCTCTGCAAAGGAATGCAGGTCCATCTGATCACTGATGAATCGCAGGTCCTCAGGCAGCCTTCGAAAGCCTCTTTTCAGATCCAGATCAAAACCATATCTGGCAAAACCCTGTTGCAATGGGTAAGAGCGACGGATCTAGTGCAAGACCTCAAGCAGGCTCTGGAAATCAAGTTGGGGATTCCCTCTGCAGCATATCGACTTCTCCACGCAGGTAAACAGCTTGAAGATCTCAACCCCCTGTCTTTTTACAACATCCAGAGAAATTCCTCCATAGAACTCATCCTGCGTCTAAGAGGAGGCGCAGCAGGACAGTCATCCTCAGCTAAGGCTTTTTCTTACAAGGATGCTGTCCATGCTAAGACTCCAAAGAAAACAGATCCACCTGCTCAAGCTCCCAAGCCTTTCCTGGTGGATAAACTGAAGGAAACCCCCTCCATAGAAATAATGCATCCATCGCTCGATGAGCAAACCTAGCATTTTCTGGATCATGGCATTATATGCAGGTTTAATGGGCTATGGCCCCGCACAGCAGACCTCTACCAATGGATCCATTCTGAATGGACCAACAACTGCAAGGTTCTGCTATGCTCAAAAGGATTTTTTATTGTAGTGTTTGCCTTTGAGACGGATTATCAAAAAGCCTTAACTGGTGGCCCATGGTTCTGGGGTGCTGCTGGCTTATTCCTCACTCCTTGGTTCCCAGAGTTCGATCCATCCACAGCAGTCATCACCAAACTTCCCATCTGGGTCAGACTTCCAAACCTCCCAGCGAATCTTTGGCATTTTGCGGTTCTTCAAGGGATTGGCAACACTCTAGGCAGCCTTTTAGACACTGACGTATATAGAGGGGAAAAGGGATTATACACTTATGCCAGGATCTGTGTAGAAATAGACATCAGCAAAGGTCTCCCGGACCAGATCAATCTCAAAATAGGAGATTTCCACTGGACTCAGACTTTGGACTGTGAGAACACAGCCTTCCGATGTCGCTACTGCCATCTTACAGGCCACCTTCAGAGTTCTTGTCCCACGATGCCAGCCCAAAAGAAGAAAGCCAGCACTAAGCAGAAATCCAAAAGCTGGAAGCCTCATGATCCTCCTCCCATGGATGACTTTGATTTCAGCTCTGACGAAGAGGAAGAGAACAAGGAAGGTGAGGCAGCAGCGTCGGAACCAGATCCGTCCTTGGCAGGTCCAACGGTTGCGTCTGTCACACCAGCCTCTCAGAAAAGGAACCATGAAACCTCATCCTCGGACTCGGACAAGGAGACCTCTCCGTCGGCGCATCTCAGCTTGCAAATCACGCCAGCACAGCAAAACCCCCCTGAGTGGGTCAAAGTTGGCAAAAAGAAAGGGAAAAAAAGCAGAATAGTGGAATCCGCACATGATGGGTAGATTCCTCTGTTCTGTTCCTGCTCCTCTGTTCCTTCTGTTTCTTCTTGTTCAGCATTGTTCTCTACTCTTTCTCTCTTAGGAGCCGAGGTGGACAACCAATCCTTTCCGGCTGCCTTTGTTCTTGTTTCTCCTGGTTGTAATCCCGCATTGTACCATAAGTTTTCTTAATAGATTTAGTTTTTTACCGAGAAAAAAAAAAATATTTGAATATTTTATATTTAAATTTAACTAACAAGAATATAAAAACTTAATATTTATAATATAATTTTTTTTACAATTGTAAAATATTATATGTATTATCATGGTTGTTTTTCATTTTTATGTTTTTGTGTTTCTTTCTTTCTTTCTTTTTATGAATCCTAGATGACTGGCAGATATAACTAGTTGGTTGAGTAACCATGACCTAGCGGCATTTAAGCCATTAAGATCACTAGGAATTTCTAAGACTCACTCATTGAAAATTTTAGGGGCTAAATTCTAATATTTGCAAGTGGGCTAATTTTTGCCAATTTCCATTTCTTTTCTAAAAGTGATTTGACCAAGTTTTATCGTATGAAATTATTTTACGTTAAGTTTTTTCCAAAATTGTATAAAGATATATATAAAACTATTATAAATTTGCATTTTTTTTACAAAGATATATTTTACCTTAAAGATTTCCAAATTTGTATAAAGACTATATATAGAACTATTAAAAATTTGCATGTTTTTACAAAGATATCAACAACTATTTCATAGTTTTCAATTTGAGGCCTAGTAAGATTCATCAAGGTTTCTAAAATTTAAGAGAAATTTTCATCGTTAAAATTTTCCCTGGACTCACCATTTCTTAGCATGGTTCAATTTTTTCCCATCATTGTTTTTATAAAATTTAAAATAAGATTAGTTTTTTATATAGAGATGTAAATTTTATATAAATATAAATGATATTATTAAAAACTAGTATAAATCCATATTAATTATGGATTTAGTAATTTCCTAAAGGAATTAAATTTCTTGAAGTGCAAACATTTTCTCAAACTTTACACTCAAAAAGAAATTTCAAAACTTAGTAGATACGAAATTAAAATGGATCTGTGATAATAGTTCAAAAATTATAAGTTATACAGTCCACCTACTTATTATACATGTAGCAAGCATGGTATTAGACATTTGATTTTTCCTTAGATGGGGTATTACATTTTTTTTTACCAATCTATTTTGTGGTTTCTCCATAGTAGTTTAACATTATGGATTGAATTTTATTATTTTTTAGTAATATATAAAATTATTTATCTGTTATATGATTCATTCATGTCTTATGTTGTAATGATTTTTATTGCTACCTTTGCATAATATAATACCATCTGTATAGCTTCCTCATATTTTTATCCCATAATTTTTAGACTGAGTTAGAATATTTATGTCATGATTTCTAGATACTTTTAGATTTTTCTTTGTTAAGCTTCATAGAAAACCACCAAAAATTACAATCTTTGAAAATAGCTCATATAGGAATAAAAATGGAATGTGTAGAGTTTTTAGTTGTTACTACCTACCAAAATTTATGCAAGTCTTCACCCCTTAATAGGCAATTAGTTTTTCAATTTCATATATCAATTTGCAATTTTTCTAAAAGCATAATTTCCACTTAAATAACAGGGTCTAAGCTACCCTACAACACTTGTTCTTATTCATAATCAAATGTTTCAAATTAATTTTTTACATAATATTGAAAATTAGATATTTATTTTTAGAAGATAAACATTATAAGTTGTATAGGTCAACCTTAAAATAATAGTGGTCAACAAAAAAATAGATTATTGGACATAAAAAAATGAAATCTTATTAATCATTAATTAATTAAAACATAAGTTGGCTATTTTTTTAATATCTAAATTTTCTTGTGTCCTCGTGTTATTGGTCAGCCCAAAGAGAAACCTTACCAACAAGGCATATTTAATGTCTTGAGATTACATATATTCACTTTGATCATTGTGTCTGACAAAGAAAAAATGACACCTAGTATATACAAAAAAATACAAGCACTTAGGCCATTGCTTCCTAAATTGACTTTATTGTGTCCATCTTAGTATAAGGCTGAATGGATAACTAGATTATAGCCAGTCCTTAAGGATAGGGAGAAATACTTCATTGACCAAGATAGATCACTAACCATAAATAAACATAGTATCTGGAATCGCTAACAAGCACATGGTTGCTCTGTTGCGTGGCTCATTTCTAATATGCATGGAGGCGATAACCTGGCCACCACCTCGTGCGATGACCCCAAACTTGAAGTGACGTCTTAAATGTGACTGCAACCTCATACATTAAATCTTGTCCTTTCCCACTATTTTCACTAGAAACTCCCATCCAATTGCTTGGAAGCTCGGTCACTACCCTAATTGTGACTATGCACCTCCGCTGTTGCTTAGTGCCTAGCTTTAGCTCTCCTTTCCTCATCTTCTTAGTGCCTGACTTCTACCACCTTGGCCAAATTCCCACCACCTTAAGTTCCTGAAACTTTCTTCTCTCAGTTTACCTAACTTGACCACTCCATATTCCTTGAATACTACTAGTTGTGTCAATGGAGACAGAGAGCCACACATATTTTGTTCTGAAATCCTAGCAAGATATGGCTTTGTCGATTGATTTCAAACTAGGTCTAAACTAGGGATGCAAGTCTGCTTCTGAGGGAATGACAAAGCCTAGGGACAATAATTTGTAGGGGAACTTATAAGGAATTACAAATTGCAAAGACGGCGCTTTCGACCATGTACTCACCTTAATAATTTGAGATGTGCTATCTATAATTCGATATATAGGTGAGAGAATCCTCCTCACTGGTAAAGAGAAATTGTGATTGAAATATGTGCAATGAGTTTAGTTGTAGTATAAATCCTTACCAGTTTGACGGTGCCCCAAAGAAACCATGAACAAATGCTTAACTGTAGAGGACTCATAGAGAGGTTGACAACTGCTCTTAAGCTCATTTGGGCGAGGGCAAGACTCGTTAAGGCGTTCGATCCAGGGCGTGCGAGGGCGTTTGCCTGAACGACCGAATGGGCAAGGTCATCTGAAGGAGAACAAGCGAGGGTGTTTCTCTGAACGATCGTTTGAAGGCATTTGAGCGAGGGCATGCAAGGGCATCTGCTTGAATGACTGAACGGGCAAGGTCATTCGAAGGCATTCGAAGTTGTACGAAGGCGAAGGGGCGAGGGCGTCTGCCCAAACAACTGAATAGGTGACGGCGCACGAGGGTGTCTGCCCGAACAACTGAACAAGTGAGGGCGTGCGAGGATGTCTGCCCGAACGACTGAAAGGGCGAGGGCATGCGAGAGCGTTTGCTCGAACAGTTGAATGACATGCTCAACAGTGCGATGGTGAAAGAGTTGCGACAGACGGTAGAACTTGTGGGCACTCCAAACGGTGGCTCAGGTAGTCTGAATGGTGTAGGCTGGGTTGCACGGTTGTGACAAAAATTGTACCAAGGAAACTTGGAGTTTCCTGCAAAGACTGTAAAACTGTATATTTTGTGAAATATTATTATTATCGGGTAGACTCATATTTCAAGGAGTTGCCCCTCCCATTAAAATATCCATTTTGCATATGTGTAAATGGTAATAACGATGAAGATGCTTAATTGAATGTTTCTATTGTGTATGTGAATGTTATACTTAGGAAAGCTGAAAAATGAATTAAGTATAGAAAGTAGGCATAGTCCACACTTACAAGTATTGTTGAAAAGAAAGTGGGTGGTGGTGTCGCACCCCCGACTGTGTGGTTGGAAGAGTATCGCCAGGGTAGGGATGTGACAGGTGGTATTAGAGCTTGATTCAATCAAACCAGGCGTACCAAAGGAAGTGTTACACTTCGTGACAGGTTTAGCAGAGGTGAAGCTTCGTGCTTGGGCCAAGATGAGCGATAAGACATGGCAAGTTTGGAAGAATGTCAAGGAAGGCTCTTACTGACCTTATAAACTTTGAAGCTGATGAAAGAGGAGAACCCACAGATTCAAGGTGAACATGAAGTCTTGGAAATAAATGTTGAAGACAAAATTCTTCAACTTGGTTGGGCAATGGAGGATGTTGCAGCTACAGATTGTGATGATAAGGAAAAGGAAGCCGTGATGTTTGAGGATGTTGTAGATATGACAACGATGGAGGATGAACTTGAAATTGTTCAAGTTGGACTAGGATCGTTTAGTTTGCATACATTGGTGGATGAGGATACTCACATAGAGGAGCTTCATGATGAAGTAAGTACTACTTATACTTGTGTTTCATTTGAGCTTTTGGTAGATGGGCCATATGCAAGGAAGGGAAAAATCAGATTGCTGATGAGATGGAGGATCTTACCATGGATGTCTACGATGAAGCCTTGTATGGAGAGGAAAGGACCATTGACTATTGTAGAACTTGTCGGGGTTGTTTTTGACCTTATGGTAGAAGGTGCAAATGCCCATGACAAGGGAGGAACTTGATGATCATTGTAGAGGAATGGGTCATGCTTTAGCCATATGGCGAAATTGGCTAAGTGCCCGACATGACTCATGTATAGATTGGAGAAGGGCACACACTAGAGTTTGGTGATACTTGGGTAGACTTCTCATGGCTGAGACCAAGAGGAAGTCTTGATGGAACCTTTAGTGGGGGAGCTATGATGGAAGAGACTCATATGATGATGACATGGTTTGGGTGACTTAGTTCACTAGACCAGATTGCAGACTTGGATGAGGATGACCAATTGGTGTGATGGGTCTACTTAGTTGGACAACATGGGCAGCTTGTGTCATGGACATTGAGTTGGAGACATGGAGCATGGCAGTCTTATGCAAGAACATTATGTAGGAGAACTTGTAAACGTGTCACTTATGGGCATCCAATGAGGAGTGCCAAGGCAGGGATGTTGTGCAGGTAGATTTATTGGTGTGACATGGAGATGTTTTACTTATGAGCCGATGGGGATGTTGTGCACTGTTGTACAACAAGACTGTGGAATTGGTTGGACTTGTGAGCAGACTATGGAGCATTCCTACTACATGGAGAGCTAAGGCATCTTGCAGGGACCTTTGGGCCGAGACATGTATGCTTGTTAGGATGTTGGTTAGAGATGACTCATGGAGCTCATGATGACATGAGGTTGTGACTTTTGGGGACTTCATATTATGGTGGACTTAGAGGATTTGATACATTGAGGAGCTAAGGTCATGGACTTTGATGGAGTATGTGTTGCATACTTTTGAGTACATTTATGGGTGTTCTTGAGAGAGCAACTTGATGTGGAGGATCAATATGAGACACATTGGAGTGATAAAGTTGCAGCGATGATGATGCCTTGGTGGCAACACTTGGGCATGGGCTGAGTCGAGACTTAATCACTTTTGATACATGGGAGCTGAATGATCTACGATCACGGGCAACACATGGGAGATGAGACAGGTGTATACTTGTTTCTATGGCATACTTGAGGAATGACACATTAAAGATATGATGGAGATTACTTCATGGACATGGATGTGGCACATCGAGAGTCAGGTTTGATGAGAGGATCTCTTCATTTTGAGGAGATGGATTTTACACATATATGGATGATGTTGGGATAGATGCGGCTGATTTCATACAGCACATTGACACCAAATGTCATGGATAGCATGTTGAAGATGAGATGGGGACTACTTCATGGACCTGGGCATGGCTTACATTTTGATTGAGATGGAGATGGATTCTTGATTGATTTTATGTTGTGACATGAGGCTGAGAGAAATGACTGATGACAACTGATGATTGCATTCTCATGGTTTGAGCATGACAGTTGGATTAGCTACCCAACTAGTTCAGATCGTGGGGCTCGAGCAGTGTACAGAGATGTGTTATCATTTTGTTGGAGTATCACGGCGGCAGTTCACACGATGACGATACATGATCAGGTGGAGATGATATGTTCCAGTGAGCATGTAGCTTGAGTTAGAGGGACCAGCCTTCTATGGTGGGGAAACATGTGGGATTGTGATAGATGTGGTTGATGATCATGGATTGAGGAGACTTTCCAATTAATGAAAACATAAGACTTTACGGTTTATGTGATGGCAGAGCAGAGGCAAGTAGCATGAGCATTTTGATGTTGGAGCTAGTGACACTTTGCGATGTCATATGATGGTTTTGTTGAAGACGACAACCATTTAGAGTGGGGGAGAATGTAATGCCCACGAGCTGTGGATTGTTTGGAGAAGGGCGCACAAGAGGTGAGTGGGCGATGAATTGGGGCAACTGGCGAGTTGGGCATGCCCACACAGTACGATGAGCTGACCAAATGGAGGAGACAAGCTGACGTGCGACGCGAAAGTCATCTTGAAAAATGAGTAAGTGTTGGGTGGTGGAGAGTTTATATGTGGGGGAGGTCCCACACATGGGTGTCCACACCATGGGCTGATGCAATGGAGGGGCAAGTTGGATGAAATGGTGGGTTGATTTGGTGAGTCGACGCCCCAACCGATGGGCCAACCGCCATATAAGTAAAGCATCGGGATGGTGGCAAAAATAAATCAAGCAAAGCTTCCAAGTGATTATGCAAGCTAGGAGGGTGAGCTACTTGGAAAGTCTGAAATTGGGCGAAGTTCAGAGGGACTCTTGGGCCGTAGCACGAAGCCACAGGTCGTGCGAAGGCGTTCGGGTGAGGGTGTGCGAGGGCATCTACCTAAACGACCAAACGGGTGAGATCATCCGAAGCAAAATGGGTGAGGGCATCCGAGGGAGTTTGTCTGAACGATCGTTCGAAGGTGTTTGGGCGAGGGTGTTCGCCTGAACGACTGAACGAGCAAGGTCATTTGAAGGCATTCGAAGTTGTGTGAAGGAGAATGGGTGAGGGCGTGTGAGGCTGTTCGCCCAAACGATTTAACGGGTGAGGGTGCATGAGGGCATTTTCCTGAAATACTGAATGGGTGAGAGCGTGCAAGGGCATCCGCCCGAACGACTGAACGGGGGAGGGCGTGCGAGGGCATCTTCTCGAACGATTGAACGGCGTGTTGAATAGTGCGACGGTGAATGAGTTGCGAGAGACGGTAGAACTGATGGGCACTCCAAACAGTGGTTTGGGTTGTCTGAATGGTGCAGGTCGGGTTGCACAGTTGTGACAGAAATTGTACCAAGGAAACTTGGGGTTTCTTGCAAAGACTGTAAAATTGTATATTTTGTGAAATATTGTTATAATCAGAAACACTCATATTTCAGGGAGTTTCCCCTCCCATTAAAATATCTGTTGTGCATATGTGTAAATGGTAATAACAATGAAGATGCTTAATTGAATGTTTCCGCTGTGTATGTGAATGTTATACTTAGGAAATTTTAAAAATAAACTAAGTATAGAAAGTAGGTGTAGTCCACACTTACAAGTATTGTTAAAGAGAAAGTGGGTGGTGGTGCTGCACCCCCTACCATGTGGTTGGAAGAGTACCACCAGGGTAGGGGCATGACACGGTCCCTCGAGCAGGCGATGTCGGCCACCATGTGAACACGCAAGTAGCAACCCTTCCATTGAGGGCTGTGAACATGTTCCCCAAAATCTCATCGCCCTGATCATCTACGAAAACTAAATTAAGTTTATGGGAGTTTGAAATGTTCACAAGCAGGGGCAGATCACTCTAAGCAACTGAAGACTGAGAGCTCCCAAAACAATAAAGTCGCACAAAATCCAGTGGGTTTTCTTGCTCTGTGAACATCATGTGTCCAGACCTAGTAGTAACAATAGAGATGTCGAACCAAACAAAAGGCTCAACCAACTCGTTGTATCAGCAAGCCGAGGGAGGTAAGCCAAAGGGATGTGGGTTGGGGGAGCGGTCATGATCTTAGAGATCAGAATGTTATGAAACCAGCTCAAAAAAATATAGAAAAGATAGATGAATGCCTTAGAAATAAGCCTCTTTGAGGGGGAAACCTCCTTTACATTACACAAATGAACAATTCTTAGATGATGCAAATGATAAGACCTCCTTTCTATATATGGGAGTCTAAGGGGTCATAATATAATCAAATCCGACATAACAATAATAATGTAAGGGAACAATAATAAAAATAGTGGGCTTCTATGGGCCACAATAATAACAATATGGGGAATACATGGGCACGAAAATATAATAAGGGGGTTGTACTAATAACAATAAGTGGTTACACTAGTAGTATAGGGAACTAACATGCCCCTCTCCTTGAAAAAGTGTTGTCCTCAACGCTTGAGTAGTTCTTGATGCTTCTGTAAAAAATCCTTATCCTCCCATGTGGAATATTCAGCATGTAAGTTCTTCCACTTGATAAGATACTTTGAAATTGATCAATTATGTAGCTATCAGGTTCTTCTTTCTGTGAATGTTCCAGGTTCCAATATGATTTTTCCTTCCTCATAAAGTTCTGGAAATATTGTTTGAACTGGGATCTTCAGCAACTTTTGAATGAGTGGCCACACTTCTTCGTCCTTTTTCCATTCATCCCTTGCTTCGTGTATCCAATCTAGTTGGATAATAGAAATAACACAAAAAAATCCTTCCACATTCTCATCCTTTCTAGAGTGCATTTGCAACAAGATTTTGATTCCCTTTTTTGTAGATGATTTCAAAGTCATAACCCAACATATTTGTGACCCATTTTTTCTATTCTTCTAAAGATAATCTTTGTTCTAAAATTTATTTAAGACTATCATGATCCATTTTTACCTTGAAGTTTCTTCCCATTAGGTGAGTGTTATAGACATTTTTGGGCATTGCAACCCCAATCATAAATGTCCATAAACCAAGGGCTCCTAAGTCCCTAAAAGTGTTTTTCCAACCCCTAAAAGAACAAGGTCAGCTGATTACATCATCTCCCAGAAGTTCTCCATGAAAAACTACTCAGAACTGGTTTAAATTGGACCATCTCACCTGCTCCATGGTCAAAGTGCGCTGCATCCCACCTAAATGCACACGAGAGGTGTGATGCATACTGAAAAGCCCTTCTATGGGGTGCAATGGGCGAGAATGGACAAATGGCAGGGTCAATCTGTGAGGTGGAAGATCATGGAATCTTCTAGAAACTTCTCCTGTGACACTTGCCTCTCTGCATTCGCCCAGGGATGAGTAAGAGATCATCAATCTCCAAGTGGAATCAAGAACTATCAAAGAGAGGACACTAATCAAATCTCAGAAGCTGACTCACCCGCCTTTCAAACATCTATATATGGATCCCTCATCCCAGAGATCCAGAGGCTGGAATTTTGTATCTTGTAAGGAAGTGTTGCTGGTTTCTTGGTGTAACATCATAGTGTTGGGTGATCTAAGCTTTTCATGAGGTGAAGAGGGGATTTCTTGCTGAGAGGATGACGTTGGGACACAACAATTGGTTGTAATCCTCTTTGCTATTCTTGATATTAATAAATCTATTAAAGTTTTCCTCCACATTCTTGTATGCTTGATGATATATGCATTTGTGTGGTCAATATATATCTGGTCCTATATTGTTTATGATAGTAGATCTCTGTTCTTGGATAGTGTTATGCTGCTTTGATTATATAGGTGCTCTTTGAAGCTGGGTAGATGAGGAAGAGAGTGGCAAAGATCTATCAGAAGGGAGAGGAATCAAGCAAGGAACCAAGCGCAAGACAGATGTTGGTCTCCTTCTTTCCCCTCTTATCTACTTCTGATAAAGGAAAACGAAAGTGGTTTTGGTTTGTTTGTTTCTAAGGTAGCTACCAGCCATAGTGGGACTAACAGCTCTGCATTGACACTAGATTTCCCGATAAAAAAATGGCGACTCCGCTGGGGAGTGAATAGATTGTTTGTTTGTCTATATTTGTTTTCTTTATAAACTTACAGACGGAGCCTGAAGTAAAGCCAACTAGCCTTTGAACTGCATTTGCTATGCAAGTGCAAAGTAGATCAATGCTGCTTCAATCTATCTCCGGGTTTTGTTTATAAACTAAACAGTCGATTTACAAGCTCTCTAATTGCCCTTGTGGTGGCTCTAGTAACCTCCTTAGATCTACCCCTATGATTTATTTACTGATTACCACTTGCTCGGCCTAAATCCTTGAACTGTGCTGCAAACTGTGATCAAGAACTGGATCAAAAGTCTCGCACTGTACCATCGTACCCTCTCTTCAAGGATATTAGTATGCATCACACTTCCCGTGTGTTGTAGGTGGGATGTATACTGGAATCCCTGTGTAATAGGTGCACTGATCAGAAAGGGCTAATTTTGCCTTCAGACTTTGGTTTTTTCACTCTTTTCAGCTCTATTTCGGAGTTTTGCTGTCTGTAGTCAGTATAACTCTATTGGAAACCCCCTTCCTTGCCATTATTCCACCTCCATTGTGCAAAGAACTGTAAATGTTTTTATGTATTGTGAGCCATTTTCAGTTCTCTTTTACAAAGAAGTAGCGTAATTAAACTGTTGTTTCTTGATCTAGAAGTGTCGCAAGTGTCGTTTTCAGTCATAGAAGAGAATCTGATTGTTCTTGATAGCCGATTACACTGTTACTCTTGTATTTGATTTGGATTAATATTTTTTCAAGTGTCGAAAGCAAGTTTTCAATTCCAAATAACAAAGTTTCGTCATTGTCTTCATTTTGTCTTGAAAAGAAACTTGTTAGTAATATCGCTTTGAAAAATAATTCAGAATTGCTCTTAGATTTCTTTTTATCATTCACACATTAAGAAGGTTGAAAACAAATACATGCATGTGCATTTGCATTTAGACTGTTTGTTGGTTTGATTTAGGATAGTGCATATAGTGTGTGCTCTCTGCTCTATGTTGAAAGAATATCATCTCTCTTTCCTTAGTAGCTAGGATTTTCATTGCAAAAAGAAGATTAGACGATTGTTTATCATCTTAGATTGCATTTTAGGAATTGTATATCTACATCACGCGGTGAACCTGAAAGGCAAATTTCTTAAGCAAGGTCAACTGTAAAATAAATTTAATGAGTCTAAAAACGCTTTGGAACCTAACGCACAACATTTAGAAGTCTAGGCTAGAGACGTATTCCGGTGTCGTAAAGCCTGGTAACTGTTGTTTTCATTGCTGGTTCTGTGATTCCTCCACTTTGAGACGATAAGTGCCAGTACAGATTTGTGCTCCCACATACCGTCGAGTATATATTGGGAGACCACAATAGGCTTTATCCTTTATCCATAGGAAGCCGTGTCTGCCACCCTATCAATCGCAATGCACTGAACACAGCATTCGGGAAGATTGACTGCCGTATCGTAAAAAGTATTCTGCAGTTTTGTGATTAGATTGGTAATCCCTTTTTGTAGATTTCCAGAGTAGTCTCTTTCGTTCCTTTTTAGACTCCTTAAAGGAAAATGTGCATCTGAGCACTTGTCACTTCAAGCTCATTAAAAATTGAAGGCGACTAGAGTCATCTTTTGTTTTTTCTCAACTCTTAAAAATTGAAAAAACAAGTTGTGTCAAAGCGTCTAAAATTCATTTAATTCGGAAACATATTTCCCCTTGATTTTTATTTGATTGAGTAATCCGCAATCGTGGAAGAAAGTCAATTGAAACCGAGTCGTTCGCGAAGGCTTACGAGTCAACCGTCTTTGTCTCCAGAATAAAAACTGTTACAAACAAAGCGAACTCGTTTAACCAGTTCCAAATCCCCTGGTAAAGTTAGAACAAGTGTTCCAACACCATCGGAGACTCTGGTTACTCCAAACATTTCTGGTATCCCTGCCTTTACAGAAGAAGTTCCGCAGCCACCAAAGGACAGTAGAGCTGATCCTAGTGTGAAGGTAAACACTTGTATTACTGAATCAACTCCATATACAGCTGATTCGGAAGGTGTTATTCCCCAAACATATGCCGCTGCAGATTCTATACCTTCTTCGGCACCAGAAATATTTTACGGACCTGATGGTCTACCTCTTCCACCTAGTCTGATTGCTATAGAAGAGATTGTGGAGGATCCTCCATCTAGTACTCCATCGCAATTTGGAGTCGGGATCACCCTATATCCTTCTTCATTAGAAATTAGTCTACCGTTATCGGAAGCTCTTGTAGAATCGCTAGGAAATCTTTTGGATAGACTAGAAATGTCTAAACAACTGTCAACATCTAGGACTGTGTCATCTGACACAACAATGGCAGAACTTCCTGCTGTCACTCCAACAATGTTCGCCGGCATACCATCCGTCCCAACTAGCTCTCAATCGCTAGATGGGGCCCACTTAGTGGCTGTTTCGAGAGTATGGTCTGTTCCTATTTGTTCATCTGGAATAATATCCGGGAACTCTTATGTTGAGTCTCAGCAAATTGACCCTTCACAGTGTCAATTTGGGCAGTTCGGTCCTCAAGGACAAACCATTCCTTTGAGTACCAGATTACCGCCGTATGGGGGGGAATATACCCTTTCATTGTCTCCTCCGGGAGGACAACCATACGAGAGTTTACAACAAAATTCAGGTTATGCTGGAATTACATCTAGTGGTTGGGTGCCAATACTACCTCAACAAACAAGAGTTGTATACTCGAAGCAACAATGTTTACCTATGTCTAATATACCAACTACGCCGGCTATTGTGACGATGTCGCAAGCACAAGCGTTGCCTGTTGTATGCCAACCTCAGGTTTCTCAGGTTGTAATGCAACAGCCTCTTGTCCCTACGACTCAACCACAATCGCCAACTAGTGGAATGACACAGGCCCAAATGGGTACAATTACCCCTCATCTTGGTCAAACAACCAGTATTGGACAACAGCACATGGCTTCACAACCATGGATGGTGCAATATCAACAACCGCAACTCCAACAAGTTTACCAAGGATCTGAGCAACAAATCTTTGCAAATAATGGGTAGTCGTATATTCAAAACGGTCAAAATCAACCATTCTACAATGGATATGCCCATCAACCTTACCAAAGTTACCAGCATCAAATGCATTACGTTGGTATGCAAAGACCAACTGCTCAGGCAATTCCATTTTATCCTGGGTATGCTTCGCCAAACCTGAATTAATAGTTACCCTTCGTGGCGACTTTCGAGTTACCGGATCTAAATTGGCTAACGAATGATCCAATTGCTTATGCCCCTTGGTGGCCAGCGATTCCACATAAACTTCCATCAGATATTCCTAAATTTAATGGAAATCTAGGTGAAGACTCGTCGAATCATGTGATGACCTTTCATCTGTGTTGTTCATCAAACACCCTAAACGATGATTCGATTAGGCTTTGCCTTTTTCAGAGAATGTTAACTGGTCCGGCAGCAAAATGGTATATCGAATTACCTAGAGCTTCGTTTGATAACTTCAGTACCCTAGCCACAACCTTTTTAACCCATTTTCAGTTACCCATAAGGTACGAAACGGGAACAGAACTCCTTACCAATTTCAAACAAATGACGGCCACTCACATATCCAATCATATTCATGAGTGGCGACGTCGCCGTAGAATGGTAAAAATGTATGTTCCTGATCAGCTTTTAGCTGAATGGTTTATTAAGTCATTATTACCTTCCATTACAGAAGATGTGGCAAAAGGAGGAGTCATCACTGAAGAGAAAGTTACTGCTCATGCGCAATATTTAGACTTGATTTATACTCAGTCTGGCATGCTCTACGATAAAATACCTGACGCTCTCAGACCGGAATTTTCTGTTCCTCCTCCTAAATCGAACAATGACTCTCATGCCGGCGATGGCGTGATTGGTACGACAGACATTAAATCAACAAAGGCTACATCTAAAAAGGCCCGTAAGATTTCTAGTCAAAATGCAAAAGAAGAATTTCTCGCCTCGGAAGTAAATGTCATCTCGACTGAAAAAGGCAAAGAAACCAAGCAACCAGGGGGCAAGAAGAAAAACAAAGGGAAGAAGAAGAAACAAGAGGAATCATCACCTGAAAAATGTTTTGCAAACCCTTCTGGAGATAAGAAATCAAATCGTCCATGTCTTATATGTGATGAGGATCATTAGACAAGAGAGTGTCCATATAAAGCTGAGCTTAGAAAATTCTTCAAGAATTCAAAAACCTCGGTGGTATTAACTGATCCGTTTCGAAATCCAGTAACAAATCTGGTTGCTAGTGACAATGCTTCCCCGTCCCAAGTGCTGATGTTGTCGGTTTCGAAACGGAAAAATGATGCTTTGATAACGACAAGGAATAAAGATTACGGGAATCCACAGCTGTCGAACAATAAGGAAAAAGATCAACCTAGTAGTTCGACAACAACTTCGACAGAAGTTGCGCCGCCCATCATTCCAGAGCTAACGATAAAACCACCAAAGGGAGTAGTACACAAGTTGACATTTAATCCGCGTGCCAGTGCAGCACAACATTATAATATAGTGGAAGATCTGTCCCAATCGCCATCTGCTATGTCAACACTTGAGGTACTACAAAATTGCCCCTCCCAAAATCAGGCTTTATTATCAGCAATAGGTGGGATTGACCCAAAGGATTCTAATCTCGTATCCTTTAATCATAAAGGATATGATCCTCAGCTACCAGCTCAGCTAACTTTCCTCATTCAAGTGAAAGCCCTCAACAAAACTGTTCATCGAACAATTATTGATGAGGGAGCATCTACATGTATTATGTCGATGAGTTGCTGGGAAACTTTATGATCTCCAACCTTGTCGCGATCTTTGACAACACTTAAAGAATTTGATGGATGAACATATACCCCATATGGGATTTTAAGTAACTTGCAAGTTGAACTGGGGGGAAAAAAAGTAGAAATAGATGTCGAAGTAATCGACGGAAATCTCGATTACAACATCCTACTGGGAAGGCCCTGGATATATGCTATGGTTGTGGTTGTGTCGACCTACTTTAGGAAGATTGCATTTCCTTTTCAAGGAGGAATTACAATCGTCGACCAACAAACATTTCTCCCCAATAGTTCCCAAGTTACGGGAAACATTCCGATGATCCATGGAAGCCCCCATTTGCTTCAAAATATCGGAGTAGGCCTACTAAAAGACCCAATATTAATGGGGACTTTTTCCCTCCCACCTCCAAGCAATCTGGCGGAAGTGGCGACGGTAGGAACTTGCAATATGATATCTTCCATTCAAAAGATCTCAGAAAATGATATTAACATGGATCATCTACTCGTATTGCCTCCAAGCCCAATAGAAATATTGTAGCAATCAATGTTTTTGGCATGGGAGGTAGACCCAAATCAACGCTCATCAAGAATTTGGATGGATAGGTCTAAGGAATATGACATCCCTTTAGATCCTTGGTTGCAAGTGCATTGCACTGACGAAGGAATTGTTCAGTCAATGATAATTGACGGGGCGCCATGGGAAGATTACCACCATCATTCCCATCTTCCGGATTGTCAAGAAGATACTCCTGATGACCTTCATCATCCTTCAGTTGTTGATTTCCTATCAAATACTGTAAACATGGTGGATTCTGAGTGGAACTTGTCCAATATTGAAGAGACTATTGCCATAAAAATCTCGAACAAAACAGATGTTGTAGAGAACATTTATGTTGGTAAATGTTGTTCTCCTCCAGAATTGGAAATGTACAAATCTCTTTTTCACGAATCTAGAGATGTCTTTTCTTGGTCATATGATGAAATTCCAGGCATTGACTCGAGTATAGTTGAACATGAAATAAAGATGTATCCAGATGTTAAACAAGTACGACAACCGCTACAGCAGGTGCACCCTAAGAAAGCCGCTGCCATCAAGGCAGAAGTTGAAAAGCTTCTCCATGCTAGTTTTATTTACCTGGTTCCTCTAACCGATTGGGTATCGAACATTGTTCCCGTAATGAAAAAACAAGGAACGATTAGAGTGTGCATCGATTATAGGGATGTAAATCAAGCTTGTCCAAAAGACAACTACCGTACACAGTTTATTGAGCAGATAATTGATGAATGTGCTGGATGTGAAATATTTTTATTTATGGATGGATTCTTTGGGTATAATCAAATAAATATCCGCCCACAGGACCAGTCAAAGACTGCATTTATTTGACCGTGGGGCACATTTGCATATCGCAAGTTACCCTTTGGTTTAAAGAACGCAGGGGCAACATTTCAGAGGGCAATGAATAATGCCTTCCATGACATCAAAAACATCGTTCAACCATATCTCTACGATCTTCTGCCTCATTCGCGAAAGTGGACCGATCATCCGCAGCATTTGAGAGCGATATTTCTACATTGCCGACACTACAAGATACGACTCAATCCACACAAATGTGTGTTCTGTGTCAGTTCTGGTCATTTACTTGGCTTTGTAGTCTCAAAGGATGGGATTTGTCTCGACCCATGCAAGGTTCAGGCAATCAAAAACTTGCCTCCACCTTCAAATTTGCTTCAGATTCAGAAACTCCAAGGGAAAGCAAACTTTCTGAGGAGGTTCATTCCAAACTACGCTGGACTTGCTAAAGGTTATACACATCTATTGAAGAAAGAAGTACCATTCGTTTGGGATCTGGTCACGCAAGCTTCCTTTGATTCTTTAAAAGAATCACTAATGAAAGTGTCATTAATGTACGCTCCTGATTATCAAAAAGAATTTAACCTGTATCTGGTTGCAATGGATACAACCATCGCAATGGTTTTAGTTCAAGAAGACAGAGGAATTGAGCATCCTATATATTATTTGAGTAGAAACTTAAATGATATAGAAAGCAAGTATTCCTACGTTGAAAAGCTGGCTCTCGCAGCTGTTCAAGCGATACAGAGATTTCGACACTATGTCCTCTTTCGAAAAAATGCCATTTTGTCAGATTGCAACCCCATGACTTATATATTGTCACGACAGTTGCTGGGGGGCAAATATTCAAAATGGATAGCAATTCTCCAAGAGTTTGATCTGGAATTTGTAAAATCCAAATCGAAGAAATCCTTGGTATTCACGGAATTACTATGCAATCTCCCATCGACGTCCAACGACGAAACATCCGAAGAAACCATCGTGGATGAATATTTGTTTCTGATATCTTCAAGAAATCTGTGGTATGGAGATATAATAATCTATCTCCAAACCCAAAAATATAGGCCTAATACCTCTCACTCAGAACAAAAATGTATTCGATACCAATCAAAAGACTACATGATCGTTGGTGATACGCTTTACCGTTGTGGTATTGATACAGTTCTGAGGAGGTGTCTCACCCATGAGGAGGCCAAAAAAGTGCAGAATGATTGCCATTCAGGTGCGTGTGGGGGGCATCAATCTGGTTACGCTACGGCGCAAATTTTTGACGAGCAGGATACTTCTGGCCAACAATGTTCAAAGATTGCATAACCGCAGTCAGAAGTTGCCATGCATGTCAAATTTTCGATAGCAAAACCAGGAGACCACCCACACCCTTGCAACCAATAGTTGCAGTTGGGCCATTTGCCAAATGGGGCATAGATTTCATGACATGTAACCCCACCTCGACCAGGGGGCATGGGTATATCATAGTCGTAGTAGACTATTTTACCAAATGGGACGAGGCGATGCCTACATTAAACAACACCAGCGAAATAGCTGCCCTTTTCTTTTTCAATCATGTAGTCGTTAGATTCAGCGTTCCACAGGCCATAGTCACAGATTATGGATCGCATTTTCGCAATCACATGATGGTTGAATTGGCTGCCAAATTGGCGTTGTCCCACGACAGCTCTACTCCATATTACCCGCAGGCCAACGGACAAGTTGAAGCAATCAATAAAGTCCTGAAGCGAATGCTGCAAAGGACGATTGGAGTCCACAAAAGGAGTTGGAACATGATCCTGTACTCAACCTTGTGGGCATACCGAACATCGGTAAGGAATGCAACCGGGTTTACACCCTTTCAACTGGTGTATGGCCTAGAAGCAACCTTACCAGTTTAGTGTGAAATCTCATCCCTCAAACTCACAGTCAACCTTCTCCCCGGAACTTCAGAAGAGGAGGCTCGTTTCTTGGAACTAATCCAATTGGATGAAACCCGTCGTGATGTTGCTTTGGCTAACGAAGCCCATAAGAAACGAGTCAAGGCGTAGTTCAACAAGAATTTCAAACCCTCTGTCTTCTCAGAAGGTGACTTGGTCTTACTTTACGACCAAGAATCCGATAAATTGGGAGCATGTAAATTCAAGTCTTTGTGGATGGGCCCCTATATTGTTAAACGTGTATTAGCAAAAGGAGCCTACGATTTAATGGATTATGATGGGATTCCACTGGCGCAACCTCGTAATGGGTTGTACCTTAAGCGTTACTACGCATGATTTAGTGTAGTAACCCCTATGCTTTTGTTACATTTTTGTTTTCGCTAAGGGTAATTGTTTTGGTCAAGTAATCCACTTTTTACATTTGTCGCAGATGTTGAACCTATTGGAATCTTTTGTTGGATATGTCAATGGAGCGAGTCGTAGTTCGCAGAACCTATCTTCTGCGGCCTGGGCCATTTTTGATCCAAGCGGCGAGTTAGTAAGTTTCAGAGGGGTATGTATTGGTCGATCAACAAATAACATCGCTGAATATAGCGCATTGATAGAACTTCTCTCTGATGCCATCACACATGGCATATGCTAACTTGTGGTCAGGCTAGACTCACAACTCGTCATACTACAGCTCACTGGTATCTACTCCATCCGAAATCCAGTTATCTATCACATGTTCCTAAGGGTCAAGATTTTGGAAAAGCAATTTGATTTTATTCAATATCAGCATATTTCCAGAAACTTAAACACATTAACATACTCATTGGCAAATTATGTGTTAGATATACATTTGAAACATTTATAAAAAGAAGCATTTCATCAATATTTGCATCAGGAGCATGTAAATTAACCAAAATAAAGCTCCGAAAATCCAAAAGAAAAAAAAAAAAAATATATATATATACATATATATATATATATACATATATATATATATATATACATATATATATATATATATACATATATATATATATATATATATATATACATATATATATATATATATATATACATATATATATATATATATACATATATATATATATATATATATATACATATATATATATATATACATATATATATATACATATATACATATATATATATATATATATATATATATATATATATACATATATATATATATATATAGATATATATATATATATACATATATATATATATATATAGATATATATATATATATATATATACATATATATATATATATATATATATATATATATATATATATATATATATATATATATATATATATATATAGATATATAACTGTTTATGGTTTACATATAATGTTCTGTAACCAAGAAAAAATTGGTCAGATGACCCAAAACTCAAAAAGCTAGGGGGCACCCTAGTCTAATGATGTTGGTGATAACGTCACCGCCTGTACAATCATGCATAAAAGCCTAGTCCATCGACTCGGCACGCCGGTAGTATGTTGCTGCAACCTCAAAGGTAGATCATCAGTCCTCACATCCGGAATACCAAGAGTGAGGCCTTCGACCTAATCCTGCAATGCTGAAAGAGTCTCGGCCACATCAAGGTCGCGAAGGATAGCCCTTCCCACAGCCTCTCCTACTGGAGGCGCAACTGGCACTCTCAGGCGTACTACTGGCCAAACTGGTCCAACATCTGCATGAGCATATGAGTTTTGATTAGTCCTGATAGAAGAAAGCACAAGAACGTTATAAAAGAAACAATAAACAGAGATATGGTTAGAGAATTTACCAATGACACCCCACTGCTCACCAGCCAGCAGTACCAAATCCGGATCACCCCGGAAATCCATACCAGCATATGGATACTCGGAAAAAACCATCTCCCGACGATTGAACCACTCGAAGAAGGTATCAGAAAAGGAAACCTGGGACTGACCAGTATGTCTGGCCATAAGGTCGACCCATCTCTACATCCGTGGCTCAGTCGATGGAGGTAAACCAAGTGAAACATATTGTGGTTGCATTAGCGGGATATTTTCCAAGGCAAAAGCGGTCAAAATAGAACCATATCCAAAGTTCTTCAATCTTCCGTTTTTCACCTTGGTCAGTTGTTCTTTCATCACAGGGAGTAATGTGTCACACCAGTTGAACACCTTTGGTTCAAGGCATTTCAAGGCATGCTGCATATAAGACCTGTTGGCCACGTGAAGAGCCGCACTACTAGCCAGTCTAGCAAAAGTGAACAGAATGGTCCTCAAGGACCTGTCAGTGAAATCTCAGATATTGATCTTGTCATCCATACTTGGCTGAGATCCCTCTCTGCAATACCTACGAATGTAATCTCTCACAGATTCACCCCCACGGGCTGAAACCGATAATGAGATATGGGCACCCCACCTCGATAAGTAGGTCAAAAAATAGATGTCCGCGACAGTCAAAGGGATAGATTTGTCCCTAATCTGGAACACCTAACTGGTAGGATCCCATGCATCGAGAAAATATTGCAACAAGTTGATTTGTTGCCTCATGCTAGATATGCGAAAAAATTTGAACAGGCCACAATTCCGCTGTGCATTTACCGTAACCAGATCATGTAGAGCAAGCATGTCCTCTTCTTCATGCTCACGTTCTCGCCATGTAACAAGCATTTTGCTCCAATGAATCCCCGAAAACAAACATGATGAGAGTCAGGATCCTAATTTGGTGAAAAACAAGCAAAAATTTCCATGAAAAACTGTGCACAAATTTCCCTCCTTGCGGCCATCACAGCCCCAGCAGTGCTCTGGGTGGGATGCATGCTGAGCCAGCATGCATCACACCATTCGATATAGAAGAGGTGCGATGGAGCTAGGGTGAGTTTTTCAAACCCTAGAGGCTCAGAAAAACCAGAAAACATTCTCAGAATTCAAAAAGGAAAGAATAAAACTGAAGAGCTTAGGTTTAGCTCCTACCTGGTCCAGACGGCGCCAAGAATCGTCCACAGAATCTCCCGGAATCAGTGGGTGAAAATCGAGGGGGAAAACACCTCCAAAGCTCCAACAAACCAAAGTTCAAATGAAATGGTAAAATGAGAGGTAAAAAACCACTTTTAAATTACTTTTCACACAATTCAAGTAAAATATTAGTGTTTGACTCATTTTTCAAGCATATATTAGTCGTTTCTAACTAGTTTGATGAAGCAATTGAAGAGGCAGTACAACCTTTGAAGGAACAAAGTTGTCAATGATAAAATCAAAGTAATCAATGACCATTATATCGAGCAGTTTTAACGTGGAATTCATGCTTGTTAAAAAATAAACATAAGCAATGAGCAAACGTTCCCCCAGAGTTTAAGCACATTAAACAATGAACCAATTTCCGGTAAATAACCATCGTGAATGCATTATCATCAGCCTTTGAAGCCTTCGTCGTGTTCTCATCATCACCTCCACTCTATATTGGCCGATCATTCACCTCCATTTGATTGTTTACCCTTTTTGAGGAACAGCTGCGAAGACTGATCCTGTTAGCCATCCTTGTGACACTGCCATGATTGGAAAATTCCAAACCTTACCTAGAATTAGCTGCTACCCAAATTTATCATTCGTTCCACGAAAAACGAGTCTCCCTTAAGCTCTTTTCATCTGACTCGTAAAATATGAAATGATTGCCGAGCAATTGGCCTCTCCAGCTCGTTAAAGTGACCATAAGTGCTATCCCTATTTTAGATTTTAATCTTTTTGGACTTGAGGGATTATTACACAAAAATATTGAGCACTTGTTTTGTTCAGCTCGTTAAAATTACCAAAAATTCATCCCTTTGGTATTATTTTATACTTTTTCGGACTTAAGGGATTATATGACAAAAATGGATTGTTGTAGTTTTCTTTACGTCCATTTTCAGACTCTCTAAAATTGGAAAAGATCGAGTTATCTTTGTCGTTAAACTCGTTAAAACCGAATAGCGACAAACTTGTCCATACAGACAAGAATGAGTTTCACTATTGCTAGGCTCTTTAAAGCATAGCGATGGGTTTGCTCGAAGGGAAAATTATAGAACAAGCATATGTTATCCTCCTCAGGCTTGAAAAAAATAAAGAGGTACTGGTCAGCAATGACTGGGGAATATTTGGGAAGAAAACTTGAAGAAACTTTATTGGTAGCAAGTCGCCCTTGAACATGACACTTTCACTCCGCATCCGAGTCAAGTTGGGTTGTTCCGTTCACTGGTCATATCACCATTGGTCCATCACACCATCCATATTCGGGGTTAACGCTACTAATCCATCATGTCAGTGTCGCCGATATGTTCAAGAGAAGTCGCTCAGAGAATTCACCTATGTCTCATCTACTGCAATACATTTACGCTCCATTCTTTCATGACTGCCACCCTGATCCTTATGTCATCATATCGTTTTCGCCTCCATTATAATCATTTTCTCCGGTCCGTGTCATTGATGTGGGATTCACTAAGGCCCTCCTATGACGGATCGTTTCTTGTCAACATCAGCTCATTATCCAGGAAGTCGATCTAGGAACAACACTTTCAGTACCTTGAAGCTTGCATGCCTCAATGGCAAGTTTCTCACTTCCGGCGACAGGTTTACATCAATGGCCTTTGACCAAAAGATCTTGCGTGGTGTTTGATGCCAAGTCCCTTATTCACACCACGTGAATTGTACTTTAGTACCTTCAGGGTCATCATCATTATCGGTGATTCCTCTTGCGCCTGTTAACAACTTACATCATTGGCTAGTAATCAGGCGATGTCTTTCCATGTTCGACTCCAGAACATCTCTCACATGGATTGACTTGTACTTTGAGTGAAGATCGAACGATATTGAAGACCCCGGATCTAGTTTCATCCATCCGGGCTGCGATATATGTTCAGGAAAATAAAGACATCAAATTTACATCATTGCTGCATAGATAATCATCCAATCCAAGGGGTGATGGCTCTACCAGAATCATCAGTCTGCACTCAGACGATTATCTGTCTTATGTACATAAAAATGAATTTATAAAGCTAAGCATGGGAATCCCTGCCTCAGCTAGATCATGAAAATATTATGAAGTTAATGTATTGTATTGTATCTTATTACAGGTCATCTTCCAGCTTGAAAAAACTTCGGATCCTCATGATAAAGCATTTCACCCGACATCAAAAGATTAACGACCTCATGCTTTAGGGGGCAACTGTTATAGACATTTTTGGGAACTGTAACCCCAATCATAAATTTCCACAAACCAAGGGCTCCTAAGTCCCTAAAATTGTTGTTCCAACCCCTAAAAGAACAAGGTCAGCTAATTACATCATCTCCCAGAAGTTCTCCATGAAAAACTACTCAGAACTGGTCAAAATTGGACCATCTCACCTGCTCCATGGTCAAAGTGCGTTGCATCCCACCTAAATGCACACGGGAGGTGCGATGCATACTGAAAATCCCTTCTATGGGGTGCAATGGGTGAGAATGGAAAAATGGTAGGGTCAATCTATGAGGTGGAAGATCATGGAATCGTCTAGAAACTTCTCCTGTGACACTTGCCTCTCTGCATTCGCCCAGGGATGAGTAAGAGATCATCAATCTCCAAGTGGAATCAAGAACTATCAGAGAGAGGACACTAATCAAATATCAGAAGCTGACTCACCCCCCTTTCAAACATCTATATATGGATCCCTCATCCCAGAGATCCAGAGGCTGGAATTTTGTATCTTGTAAGGAAGTGTTGTTGGTTTCTTGGTGTAACATCATAGTGTTGGGTGATCTAAGCTTTTCATGAGGTGAAGAGGGGCTTTCTTGCTGAGAGGATGATGCTGGGTCAAAACAATTGGTTGTAATCCTCTTTGCTATTCTTGATATTAATAAGCTATTCAAGTTTTCCTCCACATTCTTGTATGCTTGATGATATATGCATTTGTGTGGTCAATATATATCTGGTCCTATATTGTTTATGATAGTAGATCTCTATTCTTCGATAGTGTTATGCTGCTTTGATTATACAGGTGCTCTTTGAAGCTGGGTAAATGAGGAAGCGAGTGGCAAAGATCTATCAGAAGGAAGAGGAATCAAGCAAGGAACCAAGCGCAAGACAGATGTTGGTCTCCTTCTTTTCCTTCTTATCTAATTCTCATAAAGGAAAATGAAAGTGGTTTTGGTTTGTTTGTTTCTAAGGTAGCTACCAGCCTTAGTGGGACGAGCAACTCTGCATAGACACTATATTTCCCGATAACAGTGAGGTTTCCATTTCTAAAGTGCATGTAATATTGCCAACATTTCCTTCTCATAAATTGCTTGCTTGAGATGTAGCTGTAAAAATACCCAATCGCCTATATCAAAACTTATTTCACTTTGATGTTGATCTGCCTGTTGTTTCATTCGATTTTGCACCAAAGTGGCATTATCCTTTAAAATTGGAGAACTTGTTGTTGATGCTCGATGTGATATTTCACTGCTTGAATATTTCTCTTCTTGATATCTCCTTCTATCTTGAGAGTTTGAGGAGTGGTAATTTCTTCAAATGAATTACAAGATATGGTCAGATTCATTTCTTGATGCTCGATGTGATCTTTCACTTCTTGAACATTTTTCTTATTGATATGTCCTTCTATCTTGATAGTTTGAGGAGTGGTAATTCCGGCTAATGCCTTACAAGATATGTTCAGATTCATTTCTTCTTTCTTGTTATGATCCTTCACTTCTTGAACCTTTTTCTTCTTGATGTGTCCTTCTATCTTGAGAGTTTGAGGAGTGGTAATTCTTGCCAATCCTTTACAAGATATGGTCAGATTCATTTGTTCTTTCTCTGGGGCTGGTTCCTAGTATATATCCTCTTCTTTGGATGTTTCTTGATCCTTTTCTTCCTCTTCCTCATAATCTATGTAAAATAATTTCCTCTCAGCATACTTATGACCTTTAGTGTACTTTTCTATCACAATTGTAACAAAGCCCTTTTGCTCTTTTTTCTTCCAATTGTTGTGGTATCAACCTTGTAAGTTTTGAAAGAATACGAGAAGCAATACTTCCATCTTTATAGTTGTGAGGGGTACACTTCCTTGTTTCCATAATTTTCCTTTGCAATTTTCTTGCCCTCTCTAATGAATCAGGTTCCCAATGACAAACCTCATGTTGAATGTTACCCTTTAAAGTCCCTATGGAAACATAAATCCTCTGCTTCTCTGGAGTATCATTTTCCCTTATATTCAATTTTTTAAAGTCCTCAATGTTCTCTTCCATTGAAAACTTTTTTTTGATATTTTTCAATAGGCTAAAGAAGGTGTTGCTCTTTGTATCCTCATAATGTGCTATCATTTCCTCCTTGAAAATTGACCACGTAACAAGTGGTTTATGAGAACAAAGCCCTTTATACCATAAAAATTGATCCGATTCTAAATAATTAGATGCAATACGTACCTTTTGTAATAGTTGAACGTCATGTACATCAAAATATTTCTCCATTTGTAGTATCCAATTTACTAGATCCTTGCCATCAAACTTCCTCATCTCGCTTTTCTTGATTTTAGGAGCTCGATCATGAAACGATTGTAACTCTATAATTTCAGATCTCCAAGTTCTAAAATTTTGTCTTGTAGTAGCCCTCTGAGTCCTCTTTCTAACCGTGAATGTCTGATCAAGATTGGATTCTGTAAGGAAGTGTTATGTCAAATCTCCCGTGATGACCAATTATAGACTATTTCAATAGAATGAACTTGTATGATGTGCCACGAGTCACTGTTTAAACCTTAGGTTCTGAAAATTATACCCCAACAAAATAGAGTCTATCCTCTTTCTGTAACTTCTTATGAATTTTCAATCTGATGCTCAGAGAGAAAGTTATGACGATTTTCCCAAGGTCACCTATTTAGGATGTAATTTGGGAGTCTGCAAAAACCCTACCATCCTCAGATCATATATCCAAAAATATAGTGATACAAGATCTAAAATTCGGACCTGAGGTTCAGACAAATTTCTTCTCAAATGGGTTCTTGTTTTAGCTTTTGAAACGTCGTAGTGAAAACGTTATAGCGAAAATTCTACGATGACCTATTTTAGATGAAATTCTGAAGCTTCCACAAACCCTAACTTCCTCAGATCATATCTCCGAAAATATAGTGAGACAATATATGAAATTCAGACCCAAAGTTTTGCGCGATTTCCTCTCAAACGGGCTTGTTTTTTCACTTCTGAAACGTCGCAGGAAAAACGTTATATCAAAAATGCCACGATGGCATGTTTGGAGTAGCGACACCCTAGAATCCAAAGCTCTCATACCAAATGTTATGAAACCAAAGCACAAAAAGATAGAAAAGATAGAACGCATTAGAAATAAGCCTCTTCAAGGGAGAAACCTCCTTTACATTACACAAATGAACAATTCTTAGTTGATACAAATAATAAGACCTCCGTTCTATATGTAGGAGTCGAAGGGGTCATAATATAATCAGAGGCGACATAACAATAATAATATAAGGGCACAATAATAATAATAGTGGGCTTCTATGGGGCACAATAATAAAAATATGGGGACTACATGGGCACAACAATATAATAAGGGGGTTGTACTAAAAACAAAAAGGGGTTACACTAGTAGTATAGGGACCTTACACAGAATCACTAGTGTTTAGAGCTCAGAATCCATAGAGTCTAGTTATGGTACACACACAGGTAATGATCTTCAAGGATGTGTAGTGTGGAGATTTATAAATATTTTTAGTAGCCCTTAGGAATGGCATGGCGCATCAAGGTACAGGGCGTTCCAGACACATCTTTTACTTTTTCAAAATTCTTTTGATGATGAAACTGAGTTTTATTGGTCTAGTTCGTCTACTGTACACAGTATGATGGATCAATCTGTTAGTGACCCTCCATTTAGGTTATTGAAGGTTCCACTCACAAATAATTGATTTTGTTATTGGATCCTATATCAAAATTTATATGACCAGTAAAACAATTTGTAAAAGCTTATATTTATGTTTAAAAAAAGTTATAAAAAAATTTATACCACTATAGATCATATTTTTTAAGCAAAAACATTTGTAAAGTTGAAAATATAATGTGTTATTTTTCATTGTTTAAATTATATTTTTGAATGGTAAATAAAATATATATAGGACTAAATAAAACATTTAACCATAAAAACTTTTTTTTGACATATAGATATATATATGAAGTTGATATTTACATAAATTACTTTGCATACATCTTCAAAAAGGTTATTTAAATATCTTGTTGCAATACCTTTGAAAAGTAAAATCTCATTCACACATTTTTTTAACTTCTAATTACTTTACAACATATTCATTTTTCTTAATTATAGGTAATACTATTTCTCTGTTTTATAACATAAGTTTTAATTTCTAATTTTATTTTAGAGGGCACAAACGAACGGATAAACTTACACATCCCCTCATAATTGGCTGTAGAATGAGCCTCTCAGCTCAATAATAATAATAATGGTATATAGCTTAAACTAAAAAAGTTAAATATTTAAAATTTGTATTAATATATTAAAAAGATCATGAGTATTCTTAAAAGTTGAATTAAAATTGAATGCAAATATTAAAGATGTTACAATTATCAATTGAATTTTTTAAAATAAACTGATTAAAATATAAATAAATCAAGGATATAAACCCAATGGATAAAGTTATAACCAAGGTGATAGTTAACTCCCAAAAACCCATCTTGTCTCTCTCATTTCTCTAAAGTAGTCCAGTTATGTGGAAGGTTGTTAAAGTCTAGATAGAATCGTGGTAGCTCATGAAGTTATTCATTCTTTCCAAACCACAGAAAAGGAAGGTATGATTATCAAGCATGATTTATCCAAAGTCTTTAATGAATTAAGTTGTTATTTTCTTCACCAAATCCTTCTATCTTTTGGCTTCTTGGAAACATGAACAACATCGATTGGTTCTCCTACTTTCCCATCTCTCTTCTCTATCCTGATCAACAGTGCTCCCTCATCTACCTTTAATCCATCTAGCAACATTAGGCAAGGTGACTCTTTCACCCTTCCTTTTTGTGTTGGCAGCAGATGGATGAGGAAGAGTTATCAAAGTGGTGGTTTCTAATGGAAATATCAATGGACTAAGGTTGTGTGAAGCACTTCTAACTTCACATTAATAGTTTGTCGATGGAACCATGTTAATTGGTAGACCCACAATGAGAGAAGCGTCAACATTCAAAGATGTTTTGGAGGATCTCATCGAAGCCTTGGGAATAGAGATTAATCTTCACAAATCTAAATTTTTCCTTTTCAACAATCCTCCTATTTTCCAGGGTCATATTACCTGAATCTTTGGCTACCAGTGTAGAAACATTCCAATCAAATGTTCAAGTGCCCCTCTTACTACCAATTCTATCAAGACCAAACCTTTTACTGATCTCATTCAAAAAAGAAATAAAAACTTGGACAATTGGACTTTTTGTTCTCTTAAGATATGAGTTCAACTGGTGCTACTCCAATCTATCCTTCAAGCTCTCTGTGCCTACCTTTTCTTATCTCTTCCAACTCCAAATGGAGTTCTCACTGAGATTCGATCTTTCCATTGTTATTTTCTTTGGGGGGTGCCTCTCACGAAAATAAATTGGCACTTATTTTTAGGATAAATTGTGTCTCCCAAAGGCCAAGGGAGGGTTTGGATTGAGATACCCAAAGTTGTTAAGCACAATCCTTTGGGAAATGATTTTGTGGCACTAGTTCTGAGGAGGAAGGGATCCATGGAGACAAATATGGGACTATAAATACATCGAAAACATCCAACACTCTTAATGCATAAGAATGAGGTAGGTGACATTAATCTCATCCATTTGGAACCTTCCTTGTAGAGGTAAACATTTAATTCAAGATCATTACTTTTGGGAGGTTCGTGATGGAAAAATGGCAAAGTTTCGGGATGATTTATGGCATTATTTATCCAAGCATATTTCCCAAGAAGACCACTAGGGCCTCTATGATAACATGAAGTCAAGGAAGTCAAGTCCCAGTAGCACAACCACTTGAGGATGGGCCTTGTTAGTAAGGCGACCTAGGATCAAACTTCATGGGGGGTGGTTGTTCCATGTGCTAGGGAGGGGAGACAGTCTAAAAAATCTAGTCAGCTTAGGGCTAGTGTTGCCCAGAATAGGTGTGATCCCTGGGTGACTTTGATTGTAAGATGCCCCTGGGTCATGGATTCTCAAGCCATAGGTCAAGCATAGAGGATCACAGACAACTTGACAAAGGAAAAGAATGAAGTCAAGTAAACAACTTCTAGTGGTGGACTATTAAAATGGAACCTTTGCAAAAACCAAACTTTGTTGTTGGAATATTGAAGACCAAAAAAATCACATTCCAGTACATAAACCCTAGAATATCATTTGGGATATTCTTCAACAAACACATATATCCCTCTCAAATGAACATGACAAGCTAATAAGAGGACATGAACCTCAAGGGACTTTCAAAATCAACGAAGCCTATATTATTGCTACAAATTAGGATCAAATCCCTTAGCTACACATTTCAATTGAAATCTAGAGACAAAATTTATGGCTTAAGGTGACATATTTCCTCCAGATTTTGGCTCATAATAGAACACTAACCTAGGACCGCATAACTAGAAAGGGATTTGAAAGGATTACCACGTGTTACCTCTATCATATTCAATGGGAATCTAGTACACATCTCTTTAATTTATGTCTCTTCTCTAAAGATCTATGGAAAAGATCAGAATCCGTCCAATCCAATCATTGCCATAGTGTTATTTGTAAAACCATCTCCCTTTGGTGCCCCAATACCTTTGCTTGTCCCATTCTTAATAGATCTTGGTCACATCACAATCACAAAATTTACCATGTGTTAAGTGCCTTGCCAAACTCTCTTTTAGATAGAATTCTTTGATATATGAAGGATACCATCCTTATACACTCTTCATTTTATTTGGAATGGAAATCTTTAGGCACTGAAGATCTCATTCTTTATGATATGAATCTCCCTCAATTTTCTTTGTAAAATTCTCCTTCACCTAGGCATCCACCTTCCTCTTCTCCCATGCATTGAACCTGCCTACTCATTGGGCTACATCAAACTTAACTTCCATGGAGCCTCAAAAAGGAATGCATGAAAATTAAGTTTTGGTGGTGTCTTTTGCTTATACTTTGGTACAACACTTCATATTTATGCAAATTAAATGGCCATTAATAAAAATAATTCTATTGAATTATTTACCCTCAAATTTGGATAGAGGAAATATATTAGAAGTGATACCACAAAACTTTCTAGAAGGGTACTTGTAGTTTGTTATATCCATGATTAGATAACTCACCCATGGATCCTCACCAACCAAATTATCACCTAGTTGGAGAGTGGAGAATTTCTAGGTTAGAAGACCATCACATCTTAGGTAAATTCTAGTCATTCTTCTCTCTGATATCTAATGTCAAAGAAAAATGATATGACATATTTGTTCTAATTAATAGCTCCTAAGATGGTCCCCATGCCTCGCAACTTGAAGATGATTGCATAGCACTAACAACAGACAATTTCTCCTCCATAAATATGCTGATAAATGTGGGGAAATATTTCTTGATGGAAGCATTTAAATGCAGAAGGGGACCCCCCATTGGAAATTTTAAATGTATAGGGAGGATGTGGCAACCAACCTATTATCCATCTTTCCATTATGATGGGTCCCCACATGTTATAGGTTTTAAACTATTTTTTTTCCAACCTTCATGCTAACGAGTATTAAATTTATTCATGCCCATTTGAGATATTTATTCTTTGATATGATTTTTTTTTAGTATGCTCCTAGGGTGACTCGATCCACTCATTAATTAGTCTTGGCCACTATTGTTTCCACCAAAATCTATGGAATTTTCATGTCTCCATTTGATATTTACCTCAAATTATGCTAGCCTTGTACACTCGTTCCTCTCACCCTTTATAGTTTTATGGGACCATAACTATCCATTGGTGCTAAATGTTGACTCTCTCTTGGATTGTTGAATGGTTCTCCCTCCTTTGGTAGGTTACATGTAGTTCTTCTTATTGAATTTTACCTACTTAATCTGACGAGGTTCTTTCTCCCCAGCTTAGTCACTGACAAAAAAAGAGTCATGGACACAGGGGAGGAGGTGGTCATAGAGACATTGGGGGTTCACATGTCGGGTTCAAAGCCAAAGCATCATCCCACCACTTTCAAAGTCACACACCACTAGAAATTCAATTTGGTTTGCATGAGATAGAACTCGAGGTGAGACACAATTACCAAGGGATTTCAATCGTTAAGGTTTTAGAAAACACAACCTCATGGATCCTAGACTCGGGGACTACTTGACATTAATAGAATCATAATATTCACACTATGGACGTATACTAGCACCTCAAGGCTTTATTGGGAAAAAAATTGTTGGACCAAGATATTCATGCAACCAAATCTTAAACAAGTTGGAAAACTTAAAACTTATTGTTATAGATAATAAGGGATGCTTGGATCACATAGAATTATGTTTTCCTCCAAACTCGACTCACACTCCTCCATACAAGAAATAATCCCAACTAATAGAGATGGACACGTCCTTATCAAATTGAATTCTTCGCTTATGTTAATTTATTTTTGTGTCATGAACCTTCAAATTAGGTTTACCTTTGTGTTGCACTACGTAAAAACCCCTCATTAAGGTTAATAGTAGAACTAATAAATAATTGGGACCCTTTTATCTTTACGATAAAATCCTTTAAGTTTCAATGAAATAAGATAATATTAGTTTCATTTTTCCAAAAAACTTGACTAAAATAAGAAATCTCCCATATTCGCACATATTTGCTTTTGTTTAAAATCCCTTATCGAAAAAACTTTATCGGGGTATTTCAAATATGGTAACATGTCCTCTTAAGAAAAGTTGCGATTAGACTTTCACCAATTAAATTTTTCATGTGTTTTAAACCTAAAAGTAACAAAAAGTGTTTTCATGAATATAATAATAAGTTATGCACCACAACACTGCCACGTAGCATTTATCGGAGCTTCCAAATATCAAAGTTTTAAATATAAACCTCATATCACCAATCTCCAATATTTCTATACCCTAATCCTCCAACATCCCTTCTCTCTTAGTCTTTCGATATACAACAACATCGATATGGAAATAGTCACAATGCTTTGATCCTCTAATATCCTCTGATCGCTGATCTTTGATTTCCTAAAACCTCCGATCTTGGATAAACCTCTCGCTATTGATATCGCAACTCTCATATCGGGACATTCCAATCAGTTGTTATCCTTTCATACCTCTGATACCAAACCTCCGATACAAGATCTCTGGTACCTCTTCCCGCCTATAGTTTTAGTCGTTACACTCTAAAAGCCTATCGGAGGAAGAGAATATCGCATGTTTTAATTATATAATGATAATATTTCTCTGATAAAATCCTTTGATATGCTGATGTGTACCAAAGCCCATGTGAATCAACGTTTTACCATTTAATGGCTAAATGTAACTGATTTATGACTTCGAAGTTATTAATTATTTCATTATTGGGAACGATATCATAAATTTTTTCTCACAAAATACATATATTCATATCTAAGTAATTCTTCAGTTAGAAATTTTCTATTTATCCTTGTATTTCTCTTTGCAGGCCAGTCCTGATAAGCAAAATTTGGCTGAAACGGAAATCTTCAGTGACAGAGACATTTCAAACGATAACATAGAAATAATCAATGACAGCATATTACAGCCCAACCTGATTTCGAACTGCCCTAAGGATACTTTACCTGATGTAGAATTGTTGATTAAAGCATGACAAGAATCATTGAAAAAGAAGGCTGAGATGATAAAAATTCTATCAAAAATTGACTTGGAATTCCATTGAAATTTCCTAGTGAAATTGCATTGTCAGTGGCTGATGTTGAGGTGTCTCTCCAACAAAACCACGCATCTACTTCCAACACTCAACGATGTGATATTCATTGCACGGATGCACATAAAACCTCTTAATCCACGTGAATGAAAGCCAATGATAGATATATGTGAGCTTCGGCAGTGAATGGAAGAACAACCTTCATCCCAGTCATAGTTAAGTTCTTACAACTACACTCTATTATTAACTTTGTATTTTATTTTAAGTGTGGTTTGTTAAAACCACTGCAGTATTTTATGGAATTTTTCTATATTTGTATTTTTATTACAAACTATAAATCCCATTCATTGTTATGAAGAAGGGGTTCTTAATTTTTGCAATAAATCTTTTGGTTTGGACTACTGTAGTTTGAAGGAATCTTAATAGAAAGAGAAACCACTATTATTTCACTTATGAGTAGAGTTAATGTTTATCAGGTACTACTATCTGAATAATATAACTATATTAATGATTTGAATGGTTACTGTATTTGTGTTTATCATATATGCTTTTGCAAACAATTGAGCATTTATCGCTATTGATGTGTTTGATTGAAATCTTTCAAGTATATGTATGAACAATGATATCTTATATGTGCAATGTGTTTCAACAACTAATTTGATTAACTATTTAATAAAATTAGTTATCTTTATTCATTTTAACCTCATGACTAATTTCATGATCTATATTGTCATCTTAAAGTGAGATCTTTCTAAAGACAAATATACAAAGAAATTTTTTCTCGGGATAGTTATTATGAGTTTATTTATTCCTTTCTAAATTTTATTCACATCCTTACTCTCACACTTATATATTTCTCATCCATATTTATATCTTTCACTATGCGAAATCGATTCCATAAACACAGTCAGAGCCACCATTCCAAACGGAAAAGGAGTTGCCCTAAGTTCTCGACCACGTGGTTTTCCTTAATGTTTAGGTAGATATTTTCAAGCCTTCAACATTTATTTAAACTAGAAGGAGTTTCTTCAGACTATGAATGGCAAGAAGATCCACTCTTCAACTAAAAGATCATTCCAAGAGTCAGCCTCCCTCAAAACCACTACCAAATTCCAGATCACATTCCAAATATCCTAACCTAAGATCTGAAGTTTTTCAAAAATCCACCAAAACTTCTAAAACACTTCCAAAGTTGGTTGGAAAAAATTCTTCTCTAATACCAACCGAGCCTCCTAAATTTCAGTCTTTGATCTAAAAATTGGAAGAAATTTCTACTTCTAGAGAAAAATCCATCCAAAGCGATATATATGAAGGAAGTGTTTACTCATCCTTATAGCCTTATAATGTATTAACTACATCTTAGAGTGAAAAACTTGGATTTAAACCTTTTTAATTCCAATTAACCACTTGTCGAAGAAAGAAAACTACTCCAGAAACTCATTCTTCTACTAGCGAGATTCCATTTCCATATTCTCCTTATACTCATTTTGTTGGACACCTAATCCTCTAAGGGTTGGTGTGGAAGATGAACAGCCAAAGAGAGTCCAAGAGACCACTTGGAATATGAATCCAAGGGTCACACCAATGTACTATAAATTTATATCATGTCAATAATATATGCATTCAATGTTTATCTTTCATATATGTTGTTAACATTCAATGTATGTTTAACATGGTATCGAAGCTAAGTTGGCTCAAATTTCCTACGTCAACACTTGTTAGATCTTTAGATATATGCCTATGTAACTCTTATCTCTACCATTATTCATTAAAATCATTGGTCATGTCTTCAACACCACTACCATTTTTTGTGAAAAGAATTGCCTCGATTTTCCCTCAATAGCACTGCCTTGAGCTTTTACATGGTAACCATTTTTAAATCTGCTTTCCATTCTACAGATAACGTTAGTTTCACTCTTGGACAATGCACCTCTGACCAATAACGTTTAGTGTGCGCGTCTACCACTAGTTTCCAGCTTCTCCCAAACTAGACTCAAAACTTTTCTCCTCTCCATAATGTTTTGGTCATATGTTTTCCTACACAATCACACAGTCACAGTGATTAGGTTAATGCATTATAGTAGAAGAACTACACATTGACAAAAACATATTTGATCTCTTCGCTTTGTAATTTTTCACCACACTGTTTTGATGAGCTTTTCCCATTCTAAGAATGTGTAAAAATATATTTTCTATGTAATCTCTCACTGCACCAGAGAAAACACAGTTGAAATTCCATAATATCCCAAGAATCCACAAGCCTGATCAGATCAGCAACTTCACTCATAAATGCAGAAATAGTTGAACCTGCCATTGTGGAAGGCAATGAAGATGAAGATGAATACTCCTTAGCAAGCTTGTCCCAATTTTCCCCAACCACTTTCACTTCCAAACTTTGAGCAACAGGAATTGTTGTAGCATTAGAGGATCAATGAACTCCAACTTGCTCATCCACACGTGATTTCTAAGAAGTTGGCCGAGAACCCTGATATCACTTGTATTGTGCTGCAAAAGGTTGATCGAGGTGAATTCCAGAGAATCTCGAAGCCAAGTTTGAACCCCATGAGTAGGCCCTGGCATTTGAAACCCTAATGTGATGTTGCTGACTAACCAAAGAACTTAATAGTCCATTGTTGTTTTCATTGTTTGCTTCTACTAACAAAGTCACAGTGACAGACACTGTGGGATCAGTCACCATGAGTGTTCTACAAGAATTCAAGATTCTTCAAGTTTGGTGAGACTCTCATGACTTCTGAAGGTCTGTCATTTGAAAAATACAAAGCATCTAGCTTTTCTTTGATAGAAAAAGGTGTATGGTATGAAGAAGATGATGAATGTGCGAACGCAACACCCAAAACCATTGAATCACTCGTGAGAAGCAAGTCTACCAATTTGGCTCCATGAATTCCTTATTGTACGATAACAACTCTCGTGGGTATCCCTGAAATCCTCTATAACAAAGACTTAATGTGCATAATAAGGGCCGAAGTTGTAGAAATCTACTCAGTCGTGCTCAATTTTAACATTATAGATTTAAAGGATCACTAACTGTGGCCATCAGTCCCTCCCTCAGCGTTGGGTTTTCTCTCATTCTAATGTAAATGGAGAATTAATGAGTTTTTTATTATTCTCCACTCCACTCGAATCGTCAATCTGAAGCTTGAACTTTAGATAAAAGGTCATCAATTGGATTCTCATATGTGTGACCTATAGGACAAAAAACACTAGTTGTGAGTACATTCATAGACAATTTCAGTCTTGCATTAATCTCTAGTTTCTCAAGCACGCATAATGGAAAATTTATGAATTCATTTGAAGTTTCCCTAGTTAAATACAAGATTAATGTTATTGTAAGGCACATATTTGAAAGGTTCACTCAGATGTGAAGAGGCGCACACAGTCCAAATTGATTATTTTCTGATTGAATTATTGTTTAATATTCAAAATGCTAATCACTAGAGTTTGGCCCCAATAATATGAAGGCAGAAGACCAAAGCTGATAAAACTTCCTATGTGCTTATTGCTAATAGGGATAAACCAGTGCTAAGAGAGAAGTATATGTATGCAGAAAGTAAAATTGTATTGATTTGGAAATTAAAAGAATTCTTTAGTTATTTGTTTTTCTTTCCTTAAGAACTATTGCACATTGATTGTTGATTCGGTGCACTTGTTATGGCTCAAATTGACAAGTTATTAAAGTTATTGAGAAATATAATTGTGTCTATTACTGAAAGCATAGTGATAGTCAACAAGAACACTTTGTGGTATTAAAACCTATTTGCAGTATACATAGGAGAAAGTAGAATTTTGGCAGCTTGAATCATAGCTACAACAAGATGAGTTACATAAGCCAAGCCATCATTTTGAACCTGTTTCTATTCAGAACATTCAAACAAACTCCCATAAGAAGCAAGTTGATTCAGATCTAACACCCAATTAAGAAACAAAATTTCATGCAGAAGCAGAAAATTTAGCCTGTACTTCGCAAGAAAATCATCATACCATCGGACAAGCTTGTCCACAACAAGCACATAATACGTCTTGGGTATGATAAGGAGGCATCCTTTCATATTCCATATTATTCCAAGCCCATTCAATTTCAAAGTGTTGGTTTTCTTCATGGCGTTCACCTTCACCTATTCCAAATTCTAGTCCTCCACATTCGTAGCCAAAGTTTTTAAATGCCACAATTGTGACTATGTTGGCCATATGAAAGATCATTGTTTTGATCTTCATTCATGCAAGCATTGTGGTCAACATACTCATTCTTCACACCGATACTTCAAAAACAAGCCTCCTGTAAGAACAAAGATTCATCTTGGATGGATCGCTTCTTGAAAATGGGCTTCAATAACCAAGAAGATATTTCAGTCATATGTTAGAACTTGTTCTAGAGTATTGAACAGTATTGCAGTCGATTTTTCTCCATCATCTCACATTGCATCTGAGAGAGGGGGAATTGATGGTCATATACAAGCTTCAAAGCCACATCAAGTGAGCCTGAGCCACAACCCGCCATACCAGATTTAGAAATGTTGCGAGAGACAAAGATTCCCCTGAGCATGCGTTTGGTTGGTGGTTAGCATTAAACCATCTATGCGGGGTTGATATATCCCTTTTCAAGTTGAGCTTCTCCATATTCAAGGAATTGGGGACACTTTCTCTAGCAGAAGCCTTCAAATTCTTGCTTGTTCTCGAAGAGTTCCAAGAATTTCATTAAGCATTCCAAAGTTTGTGGTCATCCTTAAGCCACCACAGGTTGTAGATATCCCTTTTCCAGGTTGAAGGTCTCCTTATTCAAAGAATTACGAGCACTTCCTCTAGTAGAAGACCTCAACTTTGTGCCAAATTTGAAAGATTTCTGGGAACTGCATTAAGCGTTCCACTGTTGGTGATAATCATAAAACCACCCCCTCGTACCAACATTTCAGACAGCCCATTAAACCTATTTTTGCAATGCATTTTTGCACATTTTGTATTACAACTCTCTTCTTGGACTCATACATACCCCTTCTGATTAAGGTGGGGGTGGGGGGGAATGTTGGACACCTAATCCTCTAAGGGTTCGTGTGGAAGTTAAACAACCAAAGGGAGTCGAAGAGACCACTTGGAATATGAATCCAATGGTCACAACAATATACTATAAATGATATCATACCAATAATATATTCATTCAATATTTAACTTTCATATCTTTTGTTAACATTCAATGTATGTTTAACACCTTCTCTTGGTCCCTCCACTTTCTCTACCTCTTTACCTTCTTATAATCAACTTCTCATCCCATCCATTAACATTCCTCAAACACAATTGTCGAGTGATCACTAGCACTACAGGAGCATCTTATACAACATCTCAATCACCACCATCACCCACATCTTCTACTATTTCCTCTACCCCTAGTACTTCTATAATGTCCCAAAGACCGTGGAATAACCCTGGGGTTGTACAGATGGCTCCACCATTAAACCTTCTTCCCAAACACCTAGAGAGGTGGCTTCCTAAGTTTAAGCGGGATGATGGCCTCCATGTAGAAGAATATCTTCATAATTGCATGTTAGCCATCAATATGAATGGATTTACTGAAGAAGATTGTGTTGTAAGCTCTTTCCATACAGATTTGAAGGACCTGTAGGATCCTGTTATTTTTCTCTTCCTCCCAGATCAATAAAAAATTGGGATATGTTTGAAGATAAATTTTTGTTGAAATTTGGTGACGACTAAACAACTGTCACATTGATTAATGACTTATCAAATATTAAGACCAATCCAAATGAAACAATCAAAGATTTTAATTCCAAATTTAACAAATTGTTGAATAATATCCTAGACACTTCTATACCATGGAACGATGTACAGATTGAATGGTATATCTATTCTCTTCCTTTAAACATTGCTATGTTGGTAGATAGAGCCAACAAAATAGTATTTCTTGATAACATGAAAGAAGCTCTATCTATAGAAAAGAAAACCTGTTCTCTTGAAAAGAAAACTGCCATTGATGAAAGAAAGAAAACCAAAAAAATTACTTTCAAGGATGAATCCAAGAAGAAATCTCCCAAGTATCATTTTGACTTGGAAGGATTATAAAAGGTTTTGGAGACAATGTCTAATGAAATAGTAAAAATTAAAAAACAAGTAGTTGAAACCTCTAAAAGTCCCTTTCATATTTTCAAAAGGTCTCAACCATCACAGTCACAACCACCTGCCATTATATCAAATGCCAAATCTGATCAAGAGGATGAAGATGAACAATCAACTTTATCTGCAAGAAGAAGAATTAGTAGAAACTCATGGTTTATGGTATTTCATCCTAACTACTTCATAAAATGAAGAAGAATAAGAGGCCCTACCAATAAGTACTAGAAGTAAGGGACTTGCTAATTCATCTCAAGAAAATCAAAAACAAAATTCCCCTACTTTCCCTAATAAGGAAAAAAGCGTAATTAAGAAGTCATCTACTCCTTCTTCAAATTCTCTTCTAGCTACTTCTAAATCTCCTTCTTCATCCAATACTTTCATAATCTCTGACACTATGGAATATAATATTGTCAAGGACATGAAAAAGGTCAAAGAAAACATTTCTCTTTATCAGGTTAGTTAATTAAAACAACAACATAAGCTTTTAATTAAACAATTGAATGTAGTTGTTGTGTCTCCATTAACTACTGTTGTCACTGCAAAGGCCTCAAAAGGGAAAGGTAAAACTCCTAATGTCTCTTCAGATAAAATTGACTCATCATATGCCATTTTGATTGGAGATAAATCAAATTCCCATACTCCTCCCTTTTTATTGACTTTTGAGATTTATAACAAGAATGTTCATAACTTTCTAGTGGATTCTGGTGCATCATCAAATGTCATGCCTTACATGGTATGTCTTAAATTAAATATGTCACCATAGAAATTTGTTGTTTAGATTATTTAATTAGATTGCATAAAAGTCAAATTTTTGGGAGAAATGATTTTTTTTAATAATATTAGCTTCCAATTCAAAGGTTTGTCAAATAATAGATATATTAGTTGTAGAACTCCTGAATTTTATAGTTTTATTCTAAGTAGAGACTAGTATGAAGAACTACATGGTTGCTTTGCAATTGATTGGTCACACATGTGGCTTCCCTACAATGGGAAACCAAATCAAATTCATGGTGATAAGGAAAAACACATGAAACATTTGGTGATTGGTTTTGATGAAGAAAACAAACCAATAGTTTTTACAAACAATATTCTTGGAAGTTACTCTTTTGAGTCTTTCTTTGGAAATTTGCAAGCACAATAATATCCTTTTTTAGTTAATTCTGTCTCATCTCAAATTAAAAATTTCTCCCAAACAGACTCTTCTAAGTGTATTAATGTTGTAGAAAACCTTGTAAATAAGCATGATAGTTTATTTTGGACTTTTATTTTCATGGAGCGAAATTTAATGAAGGTGTAGGGGCTTGCTGCATTTTGGTTAATCCTTATGGAGAAAAAACTATGTTATCTTGTAGATTAGAGTTGAATCTACCAATAATGTTGCTGAATATGAAGCATTGGTACATGGATTATAGAAGGCTAGTAGTCTTGATATCAAATACCTTAAAGTTTTTGATGACTCAAAGATTCTCATTTCACTACATTCAACATAGCTCCTATCCCAGAATACAAAATGCTAGTGCCAACTGTTGTTGGGAAAAGTATCCAATACGGAATGACCCTATCCCACTCTAAGGGTGATAGTACCTCAGTAACAAACAAGACAAAACTATCTAAGATTTCTTTTTTATGAAATGTAAAGAGAGGAGAAGGAGTTAACTAACCGATGTCTTCCGCTAGTTCGTTGATCCAATCTCACTCCTTGCTGCTTGCTCCCAGCTCCTTGCTCTTTCACTGACCCAGCTACACCAAGTTCCTACAAAATGACAAGAGAGGGAAACTACAAGAAGCAAACATTCATAACTAGTTTAAGGATTAGAATAAACTAAATATGCAAATACAACAAAACATCATTGAGATACATGCATATAGAAGAAACTCAAATGACTTTATTGATGGAAGAAGTAAAGTTCAGGAAGTGATACAACCATAAGAGGCCCAATCCAGCATCACCTTTCCAGCAGAAAGGAATCTCCTCTTCACCTCCTTCAAAGCAAATCACCCAATAGCTCTAACCTCAAACCAACAGCAATTCTTTGCTTTCACAAAATTCTAGCCTCCAGATCTCATGGGAGAGAGATCCATATATATATGAATGGATAGAGGATGAGTCAGCCTGAGATGTGACTAGTGTCCTCTCCCTCTTTCAGTTCTTGATTCCACTTGGAGGTTCTTGCTTCCACTTGGAGATTTGGAACCTCTTACTCATCACCAGTCGAATTCCCTGATACAAGTGTCATTTTGGAAGCTTCCTGGGCATTGACACATTGAGGAATGAGCCTGCCACTTGTCCAAACTCGCTCAGTGCAGGTAGCCTTTGTTGGAGTTGACATTCAATGTAGGTGGACAGTGGAGCAGTTGACATTCAGCGCAGATGCTCAGTGGAGCAGTTGACATGATCTAGAATTGGCTTGTTTTTTAGCAGTTTCAGGTGGAGAACTTCTCTGAATTGTTGTGGTTTCTTGGCCTTGTTCCTCTAGGGGTAGGAACAACATGTTTAGGGACTTTGGATCCCTTAGATTATCGACATTTCATGCTCAATGTTGTAAGGCACAAAAATGTCTATAACAGTTTCCCCCTAAAGTATGAGGCCGTTTATCGGGTGAAATGCTTTATCAGGAGGATCCGAAGTTCATCCAATGCTGGGAGGTGACCTGTAATAAGATACAATACAATACATTATTTTTCATGCTGCTTTTCATGATCTAGCTGAGGCGGGCATTCCCATGCTCAGCTTTATAAATACATTTTTCTGTACATAGAACAGACAATCGTCTGATGGTAGACTGATAATTTTGATGAAATTATCATCCTTTGAGTAGGATGATCATCTGCTGCACATGTCAATGTCTTTATTTCCTGAATATATATCACAGCCCGGATGGATGAAACTAGATCTGGGGTCTTCAATCTCATCCAATATTCAATCTAAGTACAAGTCTATCCACGTGAGAATTTTTTGAAGTCGAACGTGGAAAGACATCGCTTGATTACCAATCAATGATGTAAACTGTTAACAAGCGCGAGAGGAATCACCGATAATGATGATGACCCTCAAGGTACTGCAGTACAATTCACGTGGTGTGAATAGAGGACTTGGCGTCGAACACCACGCAAAATCTTTTGGTCGAAGGTCATTGATGTATACCTGTCGCCGAAAGTGAGAAACTTGCCATTGTGGCATGCAAGATTCAAACTACTGAGGGGGGTGTTCCTAGATCAACTTCTTGGATAATGAGTTGATGTCGACAAGAAGCGATCCGTCAAAGGAGGGCCTTAATGAATCCCACATCAGTGACACGGAACGGAGCTAATGATTGTGATGGAGGTGAAAACGATCTGTGACATATGATTCAGGGTGGCGGTCATGAACAGATGAAGGATAATGTATGGCAGTGGATGGGACACGATTGACTCTTTCTGAACAACATCTCTTGAACATATAATGACACTGATACGACGGATCAGTAGCATTACCCCAAATATGGATGGTATGGCGAGACCATGGTGATGTGACCGGTGAATGAAACAACCCAACCCGATGTGGTACGGAGGAAAAGTGTCATGTTCAAGAGTGACTTTCTACCATCAAAGCTTTGAGTTTCTCCCAATTTTTCCCCAGTCATTTCTGACCAGTACCTCTTTATTTTTGTCAAGCTTGAGGAGGATAACATATGCTTGTTCTATAACATGCCCTTCGGGCAAGCCCATCGCTATGCTTTAACGAGCCTAGCGATAGGGAAATTCGTTCTCGTCTAAACACAAGTTTGTCGCTATTTAATGCATTTAGCGAGTCTAGCGACAAAGAAAACTCGGTCCTTTTCATTTTTAGAGAGTCTGAAAAGGTACTTAAAGTTAACTCCAAAGGTCCTTTTTCGTCATCTAATCCCTTAAGTCTGAAAAAGTATAAAAGAATACAAAAGGGATGAATTTTCGATAGTTTTAACGAGCCAAACTAAACAAGCGCTCGATCTTTTTGTGCAATAATCCCTCAGGTCCAAAAAGATTAAAATCTAGAGGAGGGATAGCTCTTCCGGTCGCTTTAACGAGCTGGAAGGCCAAAAATCAGCAAACTTTTCATATTTTACGAGTCAGTGAAAAGAGCTCAAAGAAGACTCGTCTTTCGAGGAACGAGTGATAAACAAGGATAACAGCAGATTCCAGGTACAGGTTGGAATTTTCCAATCACGGCAGTGTCACAAGGATGGCTAGGTGAAATCACTCTTCGCAGCTGTTCCTCAAAATAGGTAAACAATCAAATGGAAGTGAACAATCAGCCAAATGAAAAGTGGAGGTGACGGTGCAAACACGACCAAGGCTTTTATGGCTGATGAATTTACGATCACAATGGTTATTTACTCGTTCATTTTTTCTGGATGAGCTTGAACTCTAGGGGAAATCTTGCTCACAATCGCTTTTCTATTTTTTAATGAGCATAAATTCCATGGTAAAACTGCTCGATCTTGCGTTTATTTTTTAACGAGAATGAACTTGTGCTAAAACTGCTTGATCTTGCGTTTATTTTTTAACGAGCATGAACTTGTGCTAAAACTACTCGATGATAAGTTTGCATGCCCCCAGCATAATAACTCAAATCGAGGTGCATGCCCCCCAAGCTTCATTGCATTCAATTCGGTGGTTGGAATGAAGGTTTACCTTTGAGATTTGGAAAGGGGATTTGTTTCATTTTTTAATGAGGTTGACACAGTAAAAGAACTATCCTCATGACTCCTTGTTTCATTTTTTAATGAGGTTGACACGAGATAAGAACCGTCCTCAGAGGCCACTGTATTTACAATATTTCTATTAGGGCGATGATCCATGCTGAAAAAATGTTTAGGAATCTTCCAAATCCATTAGATATAGAAGATTTCATTTTGTAGGTTTCCACTGTGGCCATTTCCGCCAGATTACTTGGAGGCAGTGGGGAAAAAGTACCCATTAAGGCAGGGTCTTTTAGGAGACCTACTCCAATATTTTGAAGCGAATGATTGCTTCCATGGATCATTGGAATGCTTCCCGTAACTTGTGAACTGTTGGGGAGAAATGTTTGTTGGTCGACAATTGTAATTCTTCCTTGAAAGGGAAATGCAATCTTCCTGAAGTAGGTCGATACGACTGCAGCCATGGCATATATCCAAGGCCTTCCTAGTAGGATGTTGTAATCGAGGTTTCCATCAATTACTTCAACATCAACTTCTACTGTTTTGCCCCCCAGTTCAACTTGCAAGTTACTTAAAATCCCGTACGGAGTGTATGATCATCCATCAAATGCTTTTAATGTCGTTGACGATCTAGACAAGGGTGGTGAGCCTAAATTTTTCCAGCAACTCAACGACATAATACATGTAGATGCCCCCTCATCAATAATTGTTCGATGAACAGTTTTGTTGAGGGCTTTCACTTGAATAAGGAAAGCTAGTTGAGCTGGTAACTGAGGGTCATATCCTTTATGATAAAAGGCCACAAGATTGGAATCCATTGGGTCAATCCCACCTATTGCTGATAATAAAATTTGCTCTTGGGAGGGGCAATTTTGCGGTACTTCAAGTGTCGACATAGCGGACAACGATTGAGCCAGGTCCTCTATTATATTATAATTCTGTGCTATTTTTGCACGAGGATTAAATGTTGATTTGTGTACTACTCCCTTTGGCGACCTTATCATTTGTTCAGGAATGATGGGTGGCACAACTTTGGTCAAAGTTGTCGTCGAACTACTAGGTTGTTCATTAGCCTTTTTATTCGACAGCTGTGGATTCCCGTACTTTTTTTTCGTCGTCAAAGCATCATTTTGTTGCTTTGATATAGACAACATAAGAACTTGGGATCGGGAAGTATTTTGATTAGCAACCAGTTTGGTTCCAGGGTTTGGAAATGGATCAGTCAAAATTTCTGAGGTTTTTGAACTCTTAAAGAGTTTCTTAACTTCAGGTATATGTGGACAATCTCTTGTCCAATGATCCTCATCGCATATCTGACACCCCGCAGGGGGTTTCCTTTTTCTCCCTTTCTTTTTCTTCTTGCCCCCTGGTTGCTTCAGTTGTTTGCCCTTGTCGGTCGACATGGCATTTACTTCCGAGGCAAGAAGTTCCTCATTTGCATTTTGACTAGAAATCTTACAGGCCTTTTTAGATGTAGCCTTTGTCGATTTCGTATCTGTTTTTCCAATCACGCCATCGCCGGCGTGAGAGTCATTGTTTGATTTAGGAGGAGGAGGAATTGAGAATTCCGGTCTAGGGGCGTCAGGTATTTTGTCGTAGAGCGTGCCAGACTGAGTATAGACCAAGTCTAGATATTGCGCACTAGCGATAACTTGCTCTTTCGTTATGACTCCTCCCTTTGCCACATCTTCCGTTATAGCGGGAAGTAACGACTTGATAAACCATTCAGCTAATAGCTGATCAGGAACGTACGTTTTTACCATCCTACGACGACATCGCCACTCATGTATATGATCAGATATGTGAGTGGCCGTTGTCTGTTTGAAGTTGGTAAGGATTTCCGTTCCCGTTTCATACCTTATAGGTAATTGAAAATGGGTTAAAAAGGTAGTGGCTAAGGTGCTGAAATTGTCGAACGAAGCTCTAGTTAATTCAATATACCATTTTGCTGCTGGACCCGTTAACGTCCTCTGAAAGAGGCGAAGTCTTATCGAATCATCATTCAGGGTGTTTTATGAACACCATAGATGGAATTTCATCACATGATTCGACGGATCCTCACCCGGATTTCCATTAAATTTAGGAATATCTGACGGAAGTTTATGCGGAATCGCTGGCCACCAAGGGGCATAAGAAATTGGATCATTCGTCAGCCGGTTTAGATCTAGTAATTCTAGAGTTGCTACAAAGGGCAACTGTTGACTCAGGTTAGGCGAAGCATACCCAGGATAAGATGGGATCGCCTGAGCAATGGGTCTTTGCAAATCAACATAATGTTGACAAGGTTGATGGGCATAACCATTATAGCATGGTTGCCCATTACTTACAAAGACTTGTTGCTCAGGTCCTTGATATGATTGCTGGAATGGCGGTTGTTGAGATTGAACCAGCTCTGGTTGTTGGACCATTTGCTGTTGACCAATACTGGATGATTGACCAAGATGAGGAGTCACGGTACTTGTTTGAGCCTGAGTCGCTCTAGATAAGGAGGCACTAACCTGAGATTGTGATTGAGTCGTTGAGACAAGAGGTTGTTGTATTGCAACCCGAGAAACTTGGGGTTGACATACAACAGGTAGTTCTTGTACTTGCGACGAATTCACCATAGCAGGTGTGGTGGGAATATTCGACACAGGGTGTACTGGTTGCATTGAATATACAACCCCTGGTTTTTGAGGCAGTATTGGTACCCAACCGCTCGACGTAATACTAGTTTGACCTGAACTTTGTTGTAAACTCCCATATGGTTGTTCTCTAGGAGGGAAAAATGAAAGAGCATACTGCCCTCCATGTGGTGGAAAAACAGTACTTAAAGGGTAAATTGGCCTTTGAAGACACATTGGATCAGTTTGTTGAGTTTCAACATAAGAAATACCAGATGATAATCCGGATGAAGAAATAGGAACTAACCACGTCGTCGTCCCTGATTGGACTCCGGCTTGTTGTTGATAACCTGCCGAGACAGATGGTATACCGGCGTACATTGTTGGAATAGCAGCAGGAGGTTCTGCTGCTGCCGTGTCGGATGTCACAGTCCTAGATGTCGACGTTTGTTCAGACATTTTGACTCTATCCAATAGATTGTCTAGCGATTCTACAGGAACTTCCACTGGTGATGGACTAACTTCTGATGTAGAGGGAAATAGAGTGACCCCTACTCCAAAATGTGTTGGAGTAGTTGCTTGCGGATCTTCTACAATTTCCTCTATCACAATCAGACCAGGTGGAAGGGGAAGACCGTCAGGTTCGTAAAATATTTCTGGTGCCGAAGAAGGGGTTGATTCGGCAGCGACAGTTGTTTGAGGAGCAAGACTCTCTTAACCGGTCACAGATGGAACTGATTCAATAACACAAGTATTTGCTCTCAGACAAGGATCAGTGTTACTGTCCCTCTGTGGCTGTTGAACTTCTTCAATAGAGGCAGGGTTTCCAGAAATGTTTGGAGTAACCGGAATCTCAGATGTCGTTGGAACACTTGTTCTAACTTTGATAGGAGATTTCGAACCGGTTAAACGAGTTCGTTTTGTCCGTACTGTTTTCGATTCCGGAGACAAATACGGTTGACTCGTAAGCCTCCGCGAACGACGGGGTTTTAATTGACTTTCTCCCACGATTGCAGATTACTCGATCAACCAAAATACAAAAGGGGAAAATGTGTTTCTGAATTGAATGAATTTTTTAGACGCTTTTAGACACAACTTGCTTTTTCACTTTTAAAGAGTCGAGAAAAAGCTAAAGATGACTCTAGTCTCCTTCGATGTTTTAACGAGCCCGAAGTGACAAATGCTCGGATGGAATTTTTCTATTATAGAGTCTGAAAAAGGCCAAAAGGAACTGCTCTGGAGTTCTAGGTAGAGGGTGTGCCAAACTTTTCGCAAAACCGCAGAATACGTTTTAAGGTACGGGCGGTCGATCTTCGTGAATGCTGTATTCACTACATTGCGATCAGTAGGGCGGCCGACACAGCTTCCTATGGATAAAGGCTTTATTCCTATAGGGGTCTCCCAATATATACGCGACGGTACATGGGAGCACAAGTCCGTATTGATACTTATCGCTTCACCGTGGAGGAATCACCCAACCACTCAACGGTAAGATATCACGTTTAACGATGCTGGAACACGTCTCTAGCTTAGACCTCTATGTGTTTGCGTTATGTTTCAAAGCGTTGTTATGTTCATTCAATTTATTTTAGGTTGATCTTGTTTAGCAGTTTGCCTTTATGGATCACCACGAGATGTATGGTACAACTCCTAAATGCAGTCTAAAGATGATAAGCAAGCTTTTCTATCTTTTCAACATATGAAAATCCTAACTACTGAGGGAAAAGAAAGACATCATTTTTTCACACAGAGCATAGAGCACATAGTAATGCACTTTTTCCTAAATCAACATGCAAGCTGTAAAAATGCAAATGCACAATGCAGGTATTTCTTTTCTCTTTCTTAATATTGATGTTTATATAAAGAAAGCTATTGTATAACTTTGAATTCGATTTCAAGTGAAAACATAAACAAGCTTTTAGTCCAAAATCAAAAGACACCTTATGATTTACTTGTTTCGACACTAGAAATACATAAATTCAAACCATATGACGAAAGTAAAAGCTCAATCAGCTGTGAACAGCAAACAAACTTACTCCTAAGATCAAAACGACACTTATGACAGGTCTAGATCTAAGAGGTCACAGCAAGACTAGTTCACTTTCGTAATGGGAAACTGCAAATGACGTAAGAAATACACAAAGAACAAATACAGTTTCTTTATACAACCGAGGTGGAATGGAGGCAAAGAAAGGTGGTTTCAGATAGGTACATTGACTGATAACAGGCTGCAAAAACAGGGATGAAAACTGAGCAAAAGACACAGGGAACCACAGCTGCACAAGGCAAGGACTGTTTCATCGTAGGTCTAACATAGAGGTTTTGACATTGATCCGGATTTAAACAGGAACGCAACAAATTACAGAGATAACCATATACACAAAGATGCAGCGGAAATAATACTTCATTTCATTAATGGAAAATATTGAAATATGCTTGCAAACAGAAATGGCAATAAACTAGCTAGGGCGATGGTAGCTTATCTCTGAGAAGAGATGTGATGGCTACATGCCTCTGAACTGTGTTACAATGAGGCTCGAAGGCCTATTTATTGTTGAGAAACAATGGAAAAACCCTTAACATTCCAAAACCTAACCCTAGGAGATGAAACGCCAAACTGTGGGCCCCGTTTGGGGGTAAGTTGGTACATCAACTTCCCGGGGTCATAACTTTGGCATATGATCTCCGTTTGACGCGTACAATAACTCATTAGAAAGATCTATCCGAGCACTATCGTTGTTGGAATGGGCAACACCAATCCATTCCATGGACTGGTGTTGCCCCTGGATTCCCCAGAAAACGTCGTTTAGGGCCTCAAAACGGCTCCGGAAGTTCAGGACCCGAAAAGCTGCTAAAAATAGTAAGTTGTGCTACAATTAAGGAAACTGAAAATGCTGAGAAAGACAATGGTGGGGGTCCAAGTGGATTTGGCAGGTGGCCACCAATATCCACCTGGATCATTCCTCCCCCCTTAGGAAGCAATGGTCCCCATTGCGTTGAGCTCCTCCATGAGATGAGGAAACTTCTGCTGAACTTGTTCCCTGGTGAGCCACTTGCCCTGCTGAAGGAGTTGGCCCGCTTTGACAACTCGATACAGTTCGATATTCTGTTGGCGAGTGTTCTTGATCTGTGTGTCCATGATCCGATCCGTTGCAGCTTGTTCCATGCAATCTGGATTTAATTCTGTGGGTGTCAGCTGTTCTGCAATGTCGGATGTGTCTAGCAATGGTGGAAAGTATGGCCGAAGGCGGTCCACATTGAATACTGGGTGCAGGCCAAGGAATGGGGGAATGTTGAGCTCAAATGCATTGTCTCCCATAGCCTTAGTAATGGTGTAAGGACCATATCGGAGTGGTCTCAATTTCCGATAGGCTCCAGTAAGGCGTTCCTTTTGCAAATGCAACCAGACTTTGTCGCCCACCTGAAAGTTGTGTGGCACCCAATGTTGATCATGTCGCTGCTTGTACTTGGCATTTGATTTTTCAAGAATGTCATGGACCTGCTGGTGAATATGTTGGATGCGCTCAATGAAGCTGGTGGCCTTATCTGTTTCGGACTGGACATGAGCTGAATTCATGTGAGTAGCTGCAAGTGGCATGGCCACATCAATGGGGCATAGTGGCTGGAATCCCAACCCCACCTGAAAAGGGCTGTGGCCAGTGGAGCTGTGAAGAGCTCGGTTGTAGCTGTGCTGAACGTAGGGGAGGCTCTCGTCCCATGTCCGTGGATGCTTTGAGTTATACATGCGCAGAATGTGCATAATCATCCTATTGACAACCTCTATCTGGCCATCAGTTTGAGGATGGAAGGCTGTGGACTTCGTGAGTTTGGTGTCCAGCATTGACCAGAGACTGGACCAAAAGGTGCTGAGAAACCGACTGTCCCGATCTGAGATGATAGACTGTGGGATCCCAAAGTGCACCCACACTCATTCAAAGAAAAGTTTAGCAGTGGCTTCTGCTGTGATATTCTTCTTGCAGGCCATCATAATGGCCATCTTTGAGAATCTATCGACAACCACAAAAACACAGTCATTTCCATGCTTAGTGGAAGGAAGGCCTGACATGTAATCCATGGAGATGGATTCCCAAGGGCGACTAGGGGTAGGCAACGGGGTATAGAGGCCTTGCTTCTTAATGGTCGGTTTGGCAATGGCACAGGCAGTACATGATCGGATGTACTTCCCAACATCCTGTCGAAGATTCGGCCAATAGAAATAGTTTTGTAGTACTGCCACTGTTTTCTCGACCCCGAAATGCCCAGCAGCCCGACTGTAGTGTGCTTCCCAAATCATCTTGGCACGCTCGCTTGTAGGAACACAAAGGTGACCGAGGTGGCATAATAGGGCATCCTGGAGGTGAAAATCTGCAACCTGCCGACCCTCCAAGAGTGTCTGGTATGTGTGGCCGAATTCTGGGTCGCTTTTGTAGAGAAGTGGCCAATCAGAAGTCTCGTGCCCACAAGAGTTGAGCACGGTGGTTAGCGCCATGATCGGTGGTCGACTGAGGCAATCTGCAACATTATTGGTGCTGCCCTTTTTATACTTGATATTCAAGTGGAACTGTTGCAGGTATGTAGACCACTTCTGATGGCGATCATTCTGCAATTTCCCTTGGGTCTGTATGAACTGCAGAGGTCGGTGGTCTGTGTGGATGACCATTTCCTTCCCCAAAATGTAATGCTTCCATTGTCGGCAGGCCTGTACAATGGAATACATCTCTTTATCATAAGTGGGGTACTTCCGGACCGTGTCTGAAAGTGTTTCACTGTGATATGCCACTAGATGTCCATGTTGAGTAAGGACTGCTCCAATAGCATAGTCAGAGGCATCTGTCTCGACCTCAAATGGTTGTTGTAAATCTGGTAACGCGAGCACTGGTGCTGTGCAGAGGCGATCCTTCAACTCCCTGAATGCCTTCTGTTGAGATTCAGACCAAAAGAATTTTGCTTTCGCCCCGCCCTTGGTGACTTGACTCAAGGCCCAAGAAATATGAGAAAATCCCAACACAAACCTGCGGTAGAAGTTGGCAAGACCTAGAAAGCTGCGGAGCTCTGTTAGAGTGGTTGGAGAGGGCCAATCCCGAATGACTTGGACCTTGGCTGGATCGACATGCACCCCCTGTTCATCAATGATGTATCCCAGATACTAAACCTCGGTCATGCCAAAAGTGCATTTCTCCAAATTGGCACATAGCTTGTGTTGCCGCAGTGTTTGGAGAACCTGTCGGATGTGGTGGAGGTGCTCTTCCCAACTCTGGCTGAAGATCAGAATGTCATCCAAGTATACTACTACAAAGGAGTTGGTGAATGGCCGCAAGATGTCATCCATTAGCCTCATAAAGGTTGCAGGAGCATTCGTCAATCCGAAAGGCATGACCAACCATTCGAAGAGGCCCTCCTTGGATTTGAAGGCAGTCTTCCACACATCTGAGGGTTCAATTGGTACCTGGTGATATCCTGACTTCAGATCGATCTTGCTGAAATATTTTGCCCCCTTTAGTTGGTCTAGGAGGTCATCAATCCGCGGGATCGGGTACCTATTACGGACAGTGATCTTGTTCAGTGCCCGATAGTCAATACAGAGTCTCCACGTCCCATCCTTCTTCTGTACCAACACTATCGGGCTCCCATAGGGTGAAGAACTCGGACGGATGTGACCTTTCTGCAGGAGCTCCTGAATCTGCCTCTTGATTTCATTGTTCTCCAGAACGGAGCGCCGATAAATTGGTCCATTGGGTAGTGGCGCACCTGGGGTCAGATCGATGGAGTGCTTGACTTGACAGTGCAGAGGAACCCCTGCCGGGGAGGTGAATATGTCTTCGTACTCCTCCACAATCTTGTCCATCTGTAGCTGCCGTGCAAAGGGACCCTGTTTGGAGGCCGCGGCCACTGTCTTCTTCTTCCCTTGAGGGCGTATCATCAGGAAAAAAAATTTCCTGGTTTTGGAAATGATCTTACTACATTGTTTTGCAGTAATCAAAGAGATGGCGGCAGGTGGTGCTACCTCTGGTATCCTGAACAATTTATTTCCCAATGTAATAATAACAGCACGGGGCCTTGATTCATACACAGCATGTCGCTTCCACAAGTATGGTTGTCCTAGTAATACATCACAAACTTCAAGGGGAGCAATGTCACACAATACCTCATCCGTGAAGGGCTTGATGTTGTATGGAAGGCGACACTGCTGGCTCACGCGGAGATCTCGCCCTTGGTGAAGCCACCCAATGGTGTATGGTTGTGGATGTGCTGTGGTCGGTAAGCCCAACCGCTTCACGACCTCTGCCGAAATGAGGTTCTTTTGACTCCCGCTATCAACAATGAACTGTATCGGGGAGCCCTTTACCCACATCTGGGAGTGGAAGAGACGCTCCTCCTCCTCTGGATCTTCGGGTTCATTTTTCTGGATCTTTGCGGTAGCAACAGTGGCGCTGGGATCCGCATCAATGATCTACTTCCCTTTTTCATACCCCTTATCGGGTTCTGACTCAGAGTCGGAACATGCATCTAATTCTGAAACCTTTAGCTCAGCCACCAGTGACTGCTTGGCCCGACATTCACTTGTGTTGTGAGTGGAGCTTTTATGGAACTCGCACCATTTTCCAGTGTCCTTTCTCGGCTTCGCGGCGTTGCTCTTTGCTTGCAGCTTCGGCTGGTTGTCTTGGGCTGTCCCGCCTTGGCTTTGTCCTTTGTTCTGTGGTTTAGGGGCACCTTTCCCCTGCTTTGGATTCGCAGATCCAAAGTCTCGCTTCTTTTGTTTAAACTTCTGCTCGACCTTGACGGCATACCGGTATGCTGCGCCGAGGGAGGGGATGTTTAGGAACTGTATTTCTTCCTGGATGTACTTGTGCAGGCAGCCACAGTATTTGAGTATCAAATGTTGCTCTGAATCCTTGATACCCAACTTTGTGCGAAGGGTATGGAAAAGATTGGTGAACTCCGGCACGTCTTGGTCCCTTCCCTGCTGCAGCGTGGTCCACTTTATGTATTCATCCTCATAGCTTCCGACAGGGTAGTACTGCTCCTTGATGGCATCCCGGAACGAATCCCAGGTGGGTGCGACTGAAAATAGCGAGCCAGTACTTTCATCCTTCTGCTCGCAGTAGGTTTCCCACCAGTCCTTGACGTGGGGGACTGCTTTGAGAAGAGCAAAAACAATCTTTTCCCGACTCGAAAATTCATGAACAAAAAAATAACCCTCTAGCAGATTTAACCATTTATCTACGGCATCGGCGTCTATCTGACCCTCGAATATGGGGATTTCAAAATTAACTTGTACCTTAAAGGGTGTGGCGTTTCCAGAGGAGCTGCTGGAAGCCGATGCGCCGCTTGTGGGTAGCCGCTGAAGGATCTGCGCAAAGCTGTCCATCATCGCGTTCCGTTGTCGCTCGAGCGCTTTTTCGAGCAAGATTTTGAAGGGATCTCCTGCCCCCTTGTCTTTCTTCTCGTTTGCCATGGGAGGCCGTCGGGATTTGCGAGGCTAGTCTTGCAAAGGTTCAACCAGTTCAAGCCCTAACTCCTTATATCCCGACCTTGTTGGGGACATGCAAAGAAAAACAGAGAAAAAGCAGACCGCTCTGATACCACTGATCCGGATTTAAACAGGAACGCAACAAATTACAGAGATAACCATATACACAAAGATGCAGCGGAAATAATACTTCATTTCATTAATGGAAAATACTGAAATATGCTTGCAAACAGAAATGGCAATAAACTAGCTAGGGCGATGGTAGCTTATCTCTGAGAAGAGATGTGATGGCTACATGCCTCTGAACTGTGTTACAATGAGGCTCGAAGGCCTATTTATTGTTGAGAAACAATGGAAAAACCCTTAACATTCCAAAACCTAACCCTAGGAGATGAAACGCCAAACTGTGGGCCCCGTTTGGGGGTAAGTTGGTACATCAACTTCCCGGGGTCATAACTTTGGCATATGATCTCCGTTTGACGCGTACAATAGCTCATTAGAAAGATCTATCCGAGCACTATCGTTGTTGGAACGGGCAACACCAGTCCATTCCATGGACTCGTGTTGCCCCTGGATTCCCCAAAAAACGTCGTTTAGGGCCTCAAAACAGCTCCGGAAGTTCAGGACCCGAAAAGCTGCTAAAAATAGTAAGTTGTGCTACAATTAAGGAAACTGAAAATGCTGAGAAAGACAATGGTGGGGGTCCAGGTGGATTTGGCAGGTGGCCACCAATATCCACCTGGATCAGACATTCAGCGTAGGTAGCCTTCACGGGACCTGCGTTGAAATGCAGAACCTCTTCACTGGGTCTACGTTGAAACCAGAACGAGAATTGTTCCGGGGTTTTGAGCTACGGTTTGCAGTTAAAATCACAATTTTTAGCCAAATCAAAGCTATCAATCAAGTACACACTAAGGGATGATTCAAAGGAGGATGAAGATCTATCACTAAGAGCTGTTAGAGTACTTGTGGATCAGCTCTTCAGATCATAAACAGGTCCAGTTACTGGACTAGAGTAGTTGCCCTCTACTTTGCATTTGAAAAATCCAAATGCAGTTCGATTCGGTACTCCCTGAGCTTATGAAATGAATAGCAAAAATACAAACAAACCAACAAGATACGATCCCCAGCTGAGTCGCCAATTTGTTGTTGGGAAAAGTATCCAATACGGAATGACCCTATCCCACTCTAAGGGTGATAGTACCTCAGCAACAAGCAAGACAAAACTATCTAATATTTCTTCTTTATGAAATGTAAAGAGAGGAGAAGGAGTTAACTAACCGATGTCTTCTGCTAGTTCGTTGATCCAATCTCACTCCTTGCTGCTTGCTCCCTGCTCCTTGCTCTTTCACTGACCCAGCTACACCAAGTTCCTGCAAAATGACAAGAGAGGGAAACTACAAGAAGCATACATTCATAACTAGTTTAAGGATTAGAATAAACTAAATATGCAAATACAACAAAACATCATTGAGATACATGCATATAGAAGAAACTCAAATGGCTTTATTGATGGAAGAAGTAAAGATCAGGAAGTGATACAACCATAAGAGGCCCAATCCAGCATCACCTTCCCAGAAGAAAGGAATCTCCTCTTCACCTCCTTCAAAGCAAATCACCCAATAGCTCTAACCTCAAACCAACAGCAATTCTTTGCTTTCACAAAATTCCAGCCTCCAGATCTCATGGGAGAGAGATCCATATATAGATGAATGGAGAGAGGATGAGTCAGCCTGAGATGTGACTAGTGTCCTCTCCCTCTTTCAGTTCTTGATTCCACTTGGAGGTTCTTGCTTCCACTTGTAGATTTGGAACCTCTTACTCATCACCAGTCGAATTCCCTGATACAAGTGTCATTTTGGAAGCTTCCTGGGCATTGACACATAAAGGAATGAGCCTGCCACTTGTCCAAACTCGCTCAGCGTAGGTAGCCTTTGTTGGAGTTGACATTCAATGCAGGTGGAAAGTGGAGCAGTTGACATTCAGCGCACATGCTCAGTGGAGTAGTTGACATGATCCAGAATTGGCTTGTTTTTGAGCAGTTTCAGCCGGAGAACTTCTCTGAATTGCTGTGGTTTCTTGGCCTTGTTCCTCTAGGGGTAGGAACAACATGTTTAAGGACTTTGGATCCCTTAGATTATCGACATTTCATGCTCAATGTTGTAAGGCACAAAAATGTCTATAACACTGACCTACTAAAATATGTTTCTTCCAAACTGATTCCACCTCAAGATTTCAGTCCAGATATATTTTCTATTGAATTATTCTTTTGCCCCTCCATTCCAAACAACATAACTAATTGGAGAGTGTTTAACGATCACAATGACATCTTGAGTTTTCTAACATCTGAAGGGTCTTACTCTGATTAGATTATCGATGAAGATGAACATGACAAGCAGTTGAATAAATCTTATAAGGAAAATTATTTACCTAAAAGTGTACTAAAATTTGAAGATTTATATGATCTGAAAGATATGTTCATAAAGGTAACTAATTGCAAGCTTCAAAGTTCAACTATAAAATTTGAATTTGTTAACTTAAGATCCGATCATAAGCCTCAAAACACCAATTTGGGCCTTGGAATTTCACGAGATGAAGGATCTTCTTTCATTCATTTGTTAAAAATATACAAGGATATATTTTCATGGAATTATGATGATTTGAAAACCTATGACACATCCATCATTCAACACACCATTCCTATGCTTCCAGATGTCAAGCCAATTCCACAAAACCTTAGGAAAATCCACCCTAACTTGGAAGCTCAAATTAAAACTAAATCGATTAAGCTTCTTAAAGCTAAAATCATTTTTCCAGTCATACATTCCAAGCAGGTCTCAAACCTTGTGCCAGTTAGAAAGAAAAATGGAGGTATTTGTATTTGTATAGATTTTAGAAATTTGAACAAATCTTGTGAAAATAATAACTTTCCTTTGTCCCCAATGGAATAAATTTTATAATTTTTTGTTGGTTCTGAACTGATGTCTTTCTTAGATGGCTTTTTAGGTTACAAACAGATTCTTGTATATCAAGATGACAAACTCAAAACCACATTCAGGACTAAGTGGGGGACATATTCTTATCAAAAAATTCCTTTCAGACTAATTAATTCTAGAGATACTTTCCAAAGATCTATGGATATTGCTTTCAGAGGTTTGATAAATAATACAATTTTAGTGGATTTATATGACATTAAAATTTATTACAAACAAAGAGGTAATAATTTACCTGATTTAAAATAGATCTTTGAAAGATGTAGAAAGTTTGGAATCTCCCTAAATCCAAAAAATACATCTTTTATCTTGACAAAGGAAAACTTCTAGGCATTATAGTGTCTAAACAAGGAATCTACATAGATTTAGATACAATTAAGGTGATATCTGAAATCCTATTACCACACAACAAAAAATCCATGCAATCCTTCCTTGGACAAATTAAATTTGTTAAATTATTTTTTCCATACTTCTCTCAAATTGTACTTCCTTTACATGCTATGATTAAGAGGAAGTCAATTTTCAAATGGGGGTTGATTGAAAGAAAAAAAAATGAGTCAATAAAATAGGCAATCATTGATGCCCTTTCATTATAAACCCCTATTTTTCCAAACAATTCATTCTTTATACTTTTGCTTCCTAACAATCGTACGCAACAGTCTTGACTCAAAGTAATGAGCAACAAATTGAGGATCCAATTTACTTCTTTAGCTCCAATTTACAAGGTGTCGAGCTAAATTATTTAGAGGTTGAGAAGCAAGCCTTTGCAGTATTCAAATCCATTCAACATTTCAGGCCTTTCCTCCTAAAAACACATACAAAAGCAATTGTTCCTTTCCCTGCTATCAGACAATTACTTATCTATAAATAATTGGGAGAGAAAAGGGAAAATTGGGTTACTGATTTGCAAGAATATGTCCTAGACATCAAACCAACTAAAATAGTAAGGGGTCAAGGTTTTTTTAGGTTAATTACTGGATCTTGTAACAATTCAAGTTATGAATATTCAGGTAATAATGTCCAAATCACAGAGGTATGTCCCATCAATACTGAATCTAAATACATGTTGATCTTATGTTTTACTTGAAAAATGGTTATTCTCCATTAGAACCCAATTACGAAAAGAAAAGAGTTGTTAGACTTAAAGCCAATCAATATCAACTTGTCAATGATATCTTATTTAAAAGGAATCATGATTTTCTTTAGTTAAGATGTCTAGAAAAGTTTGAAGCTGAAAATGTCTTGCAGGAGCTACATGATGGACCAGCTAGTGGACAGTATGACAAAGACACCACTGCCCATAAAATTATGCATGTTGGACACTATTTGTCAACTTTATTTAGGGACACTCATGCCTATATCAGAAAATGTAAATTCTTCTAAACTTCTAAGGGAGACAGAAGAAACCAGTCTTACCTTTACATCCAGTTAACATTGAACAACCTTTTGAACAATGGGGACTCGACATAATAGGTGAGACTTTTTGTAATGCTTCCAAGAAACATAAATACATATTGGCTGATAAAAACTATTTCACCAAATGGGTGGAAGCAATACCCCTCAAGGTGGCCAATTTTGAAAACATCATTGAATTTATTGATCAATTTATTGTTACTGGGCTTGGTCTTACCGATGCCCTTATTTTTGATAATGCATCTTATTTTTCAGGAAATACCATTATTGAATTTTCTCTTAAAAGAGGTTTTAAACTTAAGTATTCTGCAAATTATTACCCTCAAGGAAATGGCTTAGCAAAATCTACTAATAAAAATCTCTTTAGAATAATCAAAATAATAGTTGACCAAAACCAAAGAAATTGGCACAAAGCTCTATTTTTTGCTTTATGGACTGATAGAATCAGTCATAAGTTCTATATAGACACTTCTCGTTTCAAATTATTGTATGGAAAAGAAGTTATTCTACCTCCTATTCTAGCTATTCCATCACTAGCCCTAGTGTAATCCATTGAAGAAAAACCTTTTTCTACTTTACAATTAAGAATATCCCAAATTATTAATCTAGTGGAAGAAAGAGATAAATATAGACAAGTCCATTATCATCATCAACAATTGGTTAAATATTCTTTTGATGCAAGTTCAGTTACTAATATTTTTTTTGAAATTGGCGATCTAGTTCTGAAATGGGACAAAGATCATGAATAAAAAGGTAAATACACTAAGTTTCAGATATTATGGTTAGGCCCATTTCATATTGTTGACAAACTAGGCCCATCAACCTTCATCCTCCAATATCTATAGGGAAAGAGGGATGATCTTCCCGTTAATGGACTACTTTTGAAAAAATATTTTTCTTAAGGATACTTATCCTTCTGTAAATATGTAAATAGCCACATGTATATATTAGTTACTTTAATCCTGGTAATGTTAGGTAATGCATTTTTGTCTTCACATTGGGGTATCTCATCATTTACATGAAATTTGAATGATTAGAGAAGATATCTTAGAAAGTTGATTATAACTTTAAAGTTTAGTAGCATCTATTACAAAGCTCTAAAAACCTTATATCCATCAAATTATAAATGTTTCATAACTTGAAAACTTTATAAAGTTTGGTTATCCTATGATTGGCCATGGAAATGTTTTCTTCAAAAAATAAAGGCTACTTTGAAGTTTTAGCATCTTTTGGCTTCAATTGTTATCCATTACTCTGAAGGAGTGAATATACCTCCCCATCCACTAATTTTAAATTGTTTGAGTGTAATTCAAAAATATATAAATATTGAGAGATAAGAGGTCTCATCATGAGCCGACTTACCATGATGATGGGAAACCAATTATATTGACATTATCAACACTGGTCACTAAACCAGGATAATGGCTTATGGTTATATAAACATTAGATAAGAGGTCTCATCATGAGCTGACTTGTTCAATATCATTATAACTTGTGAATGAAATTATCATCATCTGGTTAACAAGATAGGACAATGACTTTCAAGTAAGCTAAAATATAAAATTCTAGAAGAAAATTTTAAATACCTCTAAGAATATTACTATAAGTGGATGGGATACTGGCATATCTTTGGTTAAATGGTAACCCTATTGAGGCTATGGATTCCTGCTGGTAGTAGTGGCTCTACTAGTGACAAATAGGTATATCTGAAAAGCTAATATTCTATATTTCTTCACTTTATCTTTTTAAATGATTAAATGACCAACAAAGGTAATAAAGATTTTCATAAATAAACAGGCTATGATATAATTCACAAAATGATGAGTCCTTTTATTCAAAGTAATCTTTATCAACCAAAATTTCAAGTATTCTTACCTTTTTAAGTATTTTTCTTTCTAAGGCTTTTTCTTTAATAGTTTAAAATTTCATTTATTTTTAACAGAGATAATTGTTTTTTGCAGTACGTCGCCAATCGTTGTACTACTCAACAAACCCCATTAAGGTTAATTGTACAACTAATAAATAATGGCGACCCTTTTAAGTTTAGGATAAAATGCTTTAAGCTTCAATAAAATAATATAATATAGTTTCATTTTTCTAAAAATCTTGACTAAAATGAGAAATCTCCCTTATCGAAACCATTCTAGCAGAGCTTAGGTCCATGACACATATTCACAAATATTACATATTTTTTAAAATCCCTTATCAATAGATCTTTATTAGGGTATTTGAAATATGGCAACATGTCATGTTAAGAAAATTTGCGATTAGACTTTCCCTGATTAAAGTTTTCATGTGTTTTAAGCCTAAAAGTAACAATGCGCCTTTTCATGATTATAATAATTAAGGCCTGACCCGACAACACTTCCATGTAGCATTTATCATAGCTTCCAAATATCAAAGTTTTACATGTAAACCTCATATCGCTAATCTTCGATATTGCGATCCCCCGATCCTCAGATATCCCTTCTCTCTTATCCTCCAATATACAACATCATCGATACTGCAATAGTCACAAAGCTCTGATCCTCTAATCACCAATCTCCAATATCCACAAACCTTAGATCTCTTATAAACCTCCCACTATTCATATCAAAACTCTCATATCGGGACTTTCCAATCAGCTATTATCTTTTCACACCTCTAATGCCAAACTTGCAATACAGGATCTCCAATACCTCTTCCTGCTTATATTCTTAGCTGTTACACTCTAAAAGCCTATCGGAGGATGAGGATATTGCATGTTTCAACAATACAATCATAAGATTTCTCTGATAAAATCCTCTAATATGTTGACGTGTACCAAAGCGCATGTGAATCCATGTTTTACCATCCCATGGACGAATGTAACGAATTTATGACTTTGAAATTATTAGTGGTTTCATTATTGCGAAACAATATCACAAGATTTTACTCATGAAAGGCATAGATTCATATGAAATTGGTTATTTGCTCTGAGTAATTATTCAGTTATAAATTTTCCGCTTATTCTTGTATTTCTCTTTGCAAGCCAGTCCCGATAAGAAAAATTCATCATAAATGGAAATATTTAATGCCAGAGAGATTTCAAACAATAGAATAGAATCAATCAGTGACAACCTATTACATGCCAACCTGATTTTAAACTGCCTTCAGGATACTTTACCTGATGTAAAATTGTTGACCAAAGCATGGCAAGAATCATTGAAAAATAATGTTGTGAGGAACAAAAATATGTCAAAAGTTGACTTGGAATGCCATTGGAATTTCCTAGTAAAACTGCATAGTCTGTGGCTGATGTTGAGGTTTCTCCCCAACACCACCATTCATCTTCTTCCATCACTCAACGATGCACTATTCACTACACGGATCTGCATACAACCTCATCATCCACCTAAATTATAGCCAATGACAAATATATGCGAGCTTTAGTAGCGAATGGAAGAACAACCTTCATATTAGTCATAGACAAGTTGTTACAATTGCACTCGATTATTATCTTTGTATTTTATTTTAACTGTGGTTTTTTAAGACCGCTCCAGTATTTTATGTCATTTTTCTATATTTTTGTTTTGATTAGAAACTGTAAATCCCCATCATTGTCATGAAGAAGGGGTTATTAATTTTTGTGAGAAATCTTTTGGTTTGCATTATTGTAGCTTGAAGGAATCTTAGTAGAAAGAGGAACCACTACTATTTCAATTATTATCAGAGTTAACATTTATCGAGTACTACTATCTGAATACTAGTACTTTGTTTATGATTTGAATGGTTACTGTATTTGTGTTTATCATATGTGTTTTTGCAAACAATTGGGCGTTTATCACTATTGATGTCTTTGATTGAAATATTTCAAGTATATGTATGAACAATGATATTCTATATGTGCACCACGTTTCAACAACTAATTTAATTAAATTATTTATCTTTATTTTTTTTAACCTCATGAATGATGTGATTATCTATATTGTAATGTTAAAGTGAGATCTTTCTAAAGTCACATATACAAAGAAAGATTTTCCTGGGATATTTATTATAAGTTTATTTATTATTTATGAGTTTTATTCACATCATTACCCTCACACTTATATATTTCTCATCCACCTTTTATCTTTTACAAAGGGAAACTAGTCCCATAAACCCAGTTGGAGTCACCATTCCAAACAGAAAAGGAGTTTCCCTTAGCTCCCGACCGAGTGGTTTTCCTAGATGTTGACGCAGATATTTTCGAGCCTTCAACACTTTGTTATCTTTTTAGCTTGTTTTCCCCTCAAAAGTGCATCTCTTAACTCAGAAAAAAATCTATTTCTAGATCTAGTTTTTGTTGAAGTACAATTTTGTATTATGTTTCTAGTTTGGTTTCCTTACTGAAAAATCAGAGATAGAAAGTAGTGCTAGTGTTTGCACTTCTCATGAATAGTCAAAAAAATTTATTTCAATATGTGTGTGTGAGTAACATGCTTTTTTATTTATAATATAGGATGAGATTTGTATTATTTTTAGAAAGGAATATTGAACATTTGACTTGTAGCCTTCCACTAGGGAAATCATGTTAGTATCGCAAGTATATTCCTTTCCACTAAAATAAATAAATAAAATAATTAGCACATGTATATTCGTTTCCTAAATAAATAAAATAGTTGCATAAAATCAATAGTATGATAAAGTCAGTAGATTAACTATGAACCTATACCTACATCAATCCCAAGTTGTAGTAATATTTCTTGTCAACAAAGAAAAAAAATATAACATTGTAAAATCAATTGGATTGATGACTGGGAAGGGAGGTCCCAGATAATAAATGTAGGTAAGTATAGTCAGAGGAATGGAATGATGAAAATGCAGAGGACATCACCCGGCGGCCCGTGCGAACGGTATTACCGGATCAGCACTACCGCACAATAATTAAGCAGCGCGATCGGAGAGGGTGGTCGAACGGCTTGTCAGAGCCTCAGAGCAGAATAAGAAATCCAAGTATGATGGATAGGAAAGGTAACAGCAGGGATAATAAATGGCGATGGTACAATGCCAATATAGAAACTCACCCCGAAATCGGAACGAGAATAAGTATTCAGAGTGTTAAGGTAAGACAACAATTCAGCCTGTTTGAAACCCAGCGAAACGAGATCAGAACATCGCAGAGTTTGAGATACAGGAGAGCTACTATATTGCTGTGGTATATTCCCCGTGGTAGAATTAGAGCCGACATGGAAACCAGAATGAAATCCAGGGTGACAGAAGAGCAGATGCTAGCTGATGAAAGAATCAGAGACAGAAAGGGTAAGATGATTGCAAAAGAGGAAGGGCCGGTAGAGATCTTTGAGATTGCCGACGACTCGGAAGATGAAGATCCTCGGCAGGAAAGGAACAGAGACTACACAGCAAAAGGCAAAGGCACAGGAGGCTCGGTTAACGCTCAGATGGCGGGGGATCAGCCAACAATACCAGTTGAACGGGTCAGGCGGTATGGCAGAGGAATGGGTAACAGGGGAACGGGTAACAGGAAGGTCGCGGGCGGCAGGAGAGGCCGGGGTCAGAGCAGAAGCGAAGGGGGCAGAGCAGAAAAGACGGAGCAGGAAGCGGGGCCAGCAAAAAAAGCCAGAAGGTCGGTAGAGAAAAGCATCCGCCAGGCTGAGAGAGCCTACCAGCAAAACACTAACCCAAACGTCAGACGCATTATACAGAATTTGGAGGAGGAAGCTCTGCAGGGCCAATCCGACTCTGAAATGGAGGATTGGGAATTCCTGCTGCATGATCCCGGAAATACCAGAGGAAGGATGTCTCTGTTTAAACAATCTCTCCATATTTACTGGGTTATGAAAGGGTTATTAGCGAAGGCTCTTGAACAAGTTGCGACTGAAATGGTGGAAATAGCTCAGGGAGGCCCGGATTTGAGAAAGGAACTGAGTTTCATACACATTTCCTTAGAGAAGCAGGAAAAGAAGTTGGATGAATTACAACAGATACTGAAGGGAGAACAACGGGACGCAGATGGAGAAGCTAACCAGCAACCTGGAACTGAAGGCGATTGAGGAAAGATATGTATAATCCTGAGAATGAATCTACATAGTTTAGTTAATTGCGGTTTTTTGAAGGCTTTAGATAGAGAAAAATGTTATATGCAAACTAGTAGAATCAGGAACTCTCAGGATTGTATAGTTTATCTTGCTGAGATATTTAGACTTTGGACTTTTTACTTTTGGTCTGCCATAAAAAAATTGAGATGGCATCATACTCGGTTTCCCCAAGAGGGCGAGTTATTATTTTTTGACAACATGTACTGCTCTGATTTTATATAAGTAATAGAACGAGAACCACCCCAGCTTACAAAAATATATATATATATATATATATATATATATATATATATATAACATTCTAAAAAATTTTAATGTAGAAGAATCCACCTATACTAGTGGTTTAGGCTTAGAGTTCATGGTTGGAGTTTGAAATCTATGTTAGAATTAGAAATTTGGTCCTCGCTTTTGATTTTTGTCTTAATCATTGCCACATCATTTTAAATTTTCTAAATAAGATCTTTTCTATAGTTTTGTTTTTATATATATGTATGTTTCTATAAAAAAAAAAATAACAAAGACTCGAGAAATGATACTTATTGGATGATAATTATCATTGATTATAGATCGAATTACCACTTTGTATACTTGCATGAAAATTATCAATGATTACAGATAAACTTGCCACTCTAAGAATATTTTAAAAACGAGACGTAAAATGATGATGAGAGTTTGTCACTTGAGATAAAGAAGGCATAAAACATGATATATCTACGCACATAAAATCACAAGTTTACAATATCTCAATTAACTAATGGAGTTCATGGTAAGTGATGCTAGAATTATTATCGAAGTACTTTTATTGATTTAGCAACATACTTTGTATAATTGCATGCTAGACTCTCTTTCAGTGAATAATAGCTAATAATTGGATTACTTTATCATCATAGTTTTATGCATACATAGGTTATGCTATTTCAGACATATATGCATCAATTTATGTAAAATACAATTGGAATTATCTAAAATACTCTTGAAATTATTCTTCATCTTATTCTTTCTATTTGGCTATTATGTTAAATATTCTTTGATGGCATAAATTTTGCTATAAACATTTCATGTATTTGTTTCAATATGAAAACTTGGAAATTATGTAAGAGACAAATATTTTGGTTTAAATTATGATGGAGCTTAATGCAACTTAATATTTTTTATCTCATTGTATGTATTAAATGAACTTATAAACTAAGTATCATGTTACTTTTCAAGAGTAAGTGATAGCAAGAGAAATGAGTCAAAGTTAAGGGAAACAAAAAACAATGTATGAAACTATATTGTCCTTTTTTTTCCTAGCTACTTAATAACATAAACGTTGTTAAAAGATGTTATCATTGATGTCAAAAATTTTCCAAGAAAAATATAATTTTATACCCTTTCTTGAATGCATTTTTTCTCCACTCACCTAGATCACATTGAAGGATGGCATAGATGGTTGAAAAGATTAATCTAAGATATTTTCAATGGTATATGGAACTTCCTCTAACTCCTCATGTTTGTGGAGATATGAATTTTTTTATGTTTATAAATTACTTCCCCAAAAGTTAGGTCAGTCCCCAAAATAATTTGAAAAGTCCCACGCTTTTGAATATGTGTGTGTGTGTAAGCGGGAATTTAGGTATTTCATTGAAGAAAAATTTAGATATGTTTAAGAATTAAAAGTAAGGGCTTCTAAGGATTATAGCTCATGAACTGTAAGTCAAGAAGAGTTAATTTGAAGTGATTTCTTTGGGGAAAAATTTTCGCACATGTTTAAGGGTTTTTAGGATGGTCTTAGACTGCTTTGATTATTTTATTGTGGAGCTTATTTCTTGGGAGGAGAAAAGAAAGTTGGTTCAACCATATTTGGAGCAGATCAAGTCATTTTAAGGAAAATTTCAGTTATTGAAACAAGGAAACATCACTTGGATTGAGGGAACCTATCTTGAAGGTCTTTTGGAGTATGTCTTTGGTTAATTACTAAGTTATGATTTGTAATGATAGTGAACAAAAAGTATTATTGTAGCTTTTTCTCTTATGTAGTGTAAGTGAGAGGGGAAATATCCCTGGTAAGAGAGTTGTAATTTCTATTTATTAAAGAAAGGGTAATAGGGTGGTGCAAGGTAAGGTATTTGTAGCTTCCTTTGGGTTCAAGCCTACAAATTAGGAGGTTAGTGCCCACTTCCAACAAGTGTGGGTAAACTAGGGCGTTGTAGCCTCCTTCAAGTTAGTACATGTAAACATTGAAACTATCTAAGATAACTTTCATGCATAAATTAATGTGTTTTTTATAAGTATTATTTTCATGTTGTCTTTAAAGTTTTGAACAATTATTAAAAGCATCCAATACTGATTCAAATCCGCCTTTGAAAATTGATTATATTTTCAAAAACATTTATCAAAGAAGGTTACCTTCAGAATAGTCTAATCACTGTAAGGGAGATCGTGAACAAATATGGATAAAATGGAAGGCCTCTCTCGAAATACAATTAAGGTGTTCTATGGAAATGACTATGCATTATAGATAAATAACATGTAAAGTTACTTGAAGGCATTATTTAGTTGTAAATGAAGGGATCATCATTAAATCGCATGTAAATTGTTTGAAATTGTTAAGATCAAGGTGGTGGGGTGCAATATATCTCATGAGGTTTAGGATAATATCAAAAGTCTTTATGAATGATATTAAAATGTAAAACATGTCAATATTCAATGACCCATAGTATAATTTGAAAATGAAAAAATGAATGAATCAGAAGATATTGTAACTTATTTACTCAAAGTAGGTCAATTGTCAATGCTATCAAAGGATTAATAAAATATCTTCAAGAATCATTGATTGTACAAAAAGTGTTCATATTGCTTCCTTGAGATATGATGCCAATGCATATTCCATAGAAGAACCCAATAATTTAACCAAAATGATAATGGATGAGCTACATGGCACTCTCATAGCATATGAAATGCGGATGGATACTAATTATGGATAGCCAAATAGAGAAGCATCCGTTAAAGCCTCAAAGAAGAAAAGGAACAAATAAAAAGAGGTACAAGGAAGGTTGGATGATGAATCAGATGATGAAGAAGAAAATCTTGTAAGGAATATCAAAAAGGGAACTAAAAGATACAAAGGTACGTTATTTTTAAATGTTTCAATTGTGGAAAAATAGGACACTATGCTAAGAGATGTCCTTTTGAATAAAATAATAGGTTCTATAAGAAAAATAGTCTTTATGCCAAAGAGGAGAATAGTTCTTCATATGAAACTAGTGGATAAGAAGGCGATATAAGGAAATTTCTCTTCATAACTCAAGAAACCCAGAAATGGTGACCATAAAAATTCTTAAACAAATGATATTGATTCTGAAGAATATTTCATAAAAAATAAAATTAAGTATGATGCAAAAGAAACAAATCTGGAGGTAGGCACCTTTTGGGGAATCAAAGGTGATACAAAAACTAAACATGAAGACAAAAAAGATTTTGAAGAAAAACGAAAGTATGATGAAGATGAAAATATCAAAGGTCCAAAAAAAAAAACAAAGAATTGAATGGCCAACAGCAAAGGTGTGAAGAAGAGAATAATGATCTTGAAAAGACAATTAGCAGTTTGAAGGAGCAGTCAAATAAAGCCAAATATTATGAGTGATTAAAAGCATAATTGGGTCACACAAGGCAAGAGTTTATGTTGAAAATAACAAAGTTGAATGATTACTTGAAATTTGAAAGATGTATTGAAATGATCAGCAAGTAGAGACGACCTACGAATAAGATGGGATTTGATATTGGTCGAAATTTAAAAGCAACAATCATACAAAACAAAAATACAAAACCATCAATAGGGGAATATGAAGAAAGTCTAAGCATTATGCCAATGCTTTGAGAGTTGAAAACAACAAACAAAATAGAGTTGAAGAAAAACACAAACATGTCACCACCAGCTGGAACAAAAGATCAAATTTCAATAAAAATGAACCACCAATAATGTTCTTTCCTACCACGTATATTTTTCTTCGTTAATGTTATTGTTGCAAAAACTTTGGACATGAAGAAATTCATTGTAAAATTAATGCAAGAAATGACTATACAAGAAACATAAATGATTATGGATATACAAAGGATAACCATAGACCTCGAAATTCTCATGGATTTCTTAACAGAAACTACAATCCATTTGATCCACTATTGGATCAGAACATTGTATAATACAAATGCAATAATCTTAGTCATCAGGAAGAAGATTGTAGAAATTTAAAACAAGATGCTCCTATCACAAAGAAATAGAAACCAACTGCAATATGGGAAAAGAAAAGGAAGGCAGATTTTGGACTATCATTTCTTGTTCAAAATAAACAAGATGAATGGTGCATAGACTATGACTGTGTGACACACACGAATGGGAACCAAAACAAATTCATCATCTTGGAGAAAAGAAAATCTGGAAGTGTTGTATTTGGAAATGAATTCTTTGTAAAGATACTTGGAAAGGGTGAAATAAGTCTTGGAAGTAAATATGTAAAAGCAACAAATTTTTTATTGGTTGAAGATTTGAAGTGTAATCTCCTTTGAGTTAGAAAAATATTTGATGAGGGATATAATCCCATTCCTAATTCTAAAAGATGTGAAATTAAAGAAGAAGACTTGGGAATATTTATTGTAACAACAATAAGAATATTAAATAACATATACATCCTAAACAAAAAGGATAGGAATAATATTGAACTAAAGAAAAATAATTCCAAGGATATTAATGAAGGAAAGTATAAGAAGATAGAAAAGAAAGGTGAAGTACTATTGAGCACCATAAGTTTAGAAGGAGCAACACCAAAGATAAGAAGCACTCTTTACCGTTGGTTTCAAATGGGGAGAGAAAGACCAGGAACCATGGAGATAGGGGCAACATGATCATAGGGGGTGTAGATTGGTTTCCATCGATGAAAAATGGGGATAATGTTCAAAGAAGTTATCATTGACATCAAAGGTTATCGAAGAAAAAATGAATTTGATACCCTTTATTTGAATGAATTCTTACTCCACTCACCTCACATGAAAGCATGAAATAGATGGTTGGAAAGCTTATTCTAACACCTTTCCAACATTATATGGTACTTCATCTAACATATCACGGTTGACCAAAAAGGAAAATTTTAAGCTTATATATTACTTCCTCAAAAATCAGGTCGACCCACAAAAACATTTTGAAGAGATTGTTGGCATTATGATGCATGTGTTGTCCTTGATGGAAACTCACTTGTTACAGAACAAATATATGGTAGCTAGATGAATCCACAAGTTAGTTCAGAGGTGATAGAGTGATGGAACAAAATAAAAAAATGATGGTACAAAGGTTTACAGATCAGAATTAGAAGTTTGATAAAGGTGAATATTTGAATATCTATACGTCGGTTCATCAAGGTAACGTCGTGTATACACGTAGGTTTGGTGAAGCAAAGTTGCATACAAGTTTTGCACCATGGTATTCTAAATACTAGGGGTCTTTACCATGGTATTGGCCCATATTAATGAGTGCGACAACGAACATTGATCCCATCAAGTAATACCATCAGCATGACTAAGGGTTTAACCAATGGTATTGGCTAAGGCTCTAACTATATAAGGAGGTGAATATGAAAGTGCTAAGTGTGCATGTGAAAGGGTTTTTGATGAATACTTCAATCTGAAGTATATTTGCATTGTAAGGGCCATAGTTGACATATAGATCTAAAATAATTATGCACCGATGAATACAATGATGGATCAGAATCATGAGACCTGAAATGACTTTCCATTGTATGATCTTCTCATGGATTGACTAGATCTAAGTATTGACACATGTTTTTATCTCTGAATATTATCATCTGGGTCCTTCTGAAGTCATGAAGAGCTGTGTAATTTTCGGTCAAAATTTGCAAATCTATATGCAGGTTGGTCTCAGTGAAGTCACGTATACATGCGGGTTCATTTCTTCGAAGTTGCACACATAAAGGTAGGGTTTCAGGTCAAAATTTGCAGATCGGTACGGAGGGTGGTATCAATGAAGTCGCGTATACATGAGGGTTCATTTCTTCGAAGTCACTTATATCAAGGAATACTTTTTGTTCATAAATGAAGGATCAACATGATCAGTGTTGTTGTATCTCTACCATCTGTCAATGGTGTCCACATGTTGATCTGGGGTGAATGATAATGTTGGAAGTAGAATTTATTGAATGATGAAGTTGAATTTGGTTACACGTTGATTGGTTGAAAAGATTATTGATGTTGCTAACTGTATGAGGGCTCTGTAAGCTAACACAATATTTCAGAATAACTATGGTCAACTCTATGTTTGATTCAGAATTACAAGTTTTTAGTATATTGAGATTTGTATGCAGGCTTCTCTATAGAAAAGTGTGTTTACACGCGCATTCCCATAAGTGAAGTAGTGTATACATGTTGGCATATGAATGATGAGGGTGGCAGTTGATTTTGTGTGTTGATACAATATTATGAGTTCATTTATGTGTTCTGGTTACATTGATCTCACTGTTCTGTTTGAATTAAGTTGGTGTTTGCCTCAGTTGATCTACAATTTCTGATGTATTAAGAAGGCAGATGCAGTGTGAAAATTTATGAAACATCGTCCACAGATGTTTCTGAGGGTTGGAGCTTTTAGTGAGGAAGTCGAACCTTCCTATCAGTAGTAGCTAGTAATCAAATCAGGGGGTTGGAGCTCACTTCTAGTGGGAGCTGCATGATGAGTGAAGGTTGCAGCCTTCATCAAATGGGTTCCTCCATACTCGCATGAGTCTACACCAGTAAAATAATTTATGAATCTTTTGATATTAATAAGTTTGAAGACTAAGACAAAAAGATCAGTGGTTTTCTGTGAAATTGGCTTTCCACCTTAAATCGGTATTCATGTATGTTTCTTATGTGTGATACTCTATTCTATTCTTACTGCACCTACTTACTACTTATCAAATTCCAGGTAGATCTTTTACATTCTAGTTTAAGTTTAACAGATAAACAATTACCTATTTTAAAAATTTACTAAGTATACACTAGTTTCTTGTACAACAATAATGTACATACGTGAGTTGTGGTTCAGTAAAGTCGCATATATATTTCAGAACAGAAAATTATTATTCTGATATTTTAAAATACTGATTCACCCCCCTCCCCCCAGTATTTTTCCCAACAGAGATGAAATATTTCACTCCAAAGATATATATGTATGTATAGTAGGAATTTAAGTACTTTTATAAAGAAAAAATCATATATATTCAAAGAAGCACATAAAATAAGGGTTTCTAAGGTTTATAGCTCATCAACTAGATGTCAAGAAGAGTTCATTTGAAGTGATTTTTTTCAGGAACATTTTTAGCACATGTTGAAGGGTTTTTGGGTTTGTTTTAGATTACTTTGAGGATTGTATTGTAGAATTGATTTCTTAGGAGGAGAATAGAAGGCATCTGTAGCTATACTTTGAGCAGAATGGGCCCTTTTAAGGGTAGTTTGAAATATTGGAGGAAGGAAACATCGATTATTTTGAGGGTGTCTACCTTTAAGGTATTTTGGAGTATGTTTTCAATGATTATTAAGGTATTATCTATAAAAACAGTGGATAGTTTGTATTTTTGTAGCTTTTTATCTTGTGGAGTGTATCTGAGAGGGTTGATATCCCTAGTATATGAGTCCTTACTTCTCTATAATAAATAAGTGGTGGTAGGGTGGTGAAAGGTAACGGAGTTGTAGCATCCTTCATGTTGAAGCCTGTAAATTAGGAGATTGGTGCCTCCTTCGGGTAGGTATTGGTAAACTAAGGGGGTGTAGGATCTTTCAAGGTGGTACTTATAAACATTGAAACTGTTTAACATAATTTTTATGCATAAATTAATATGTTGTTGATAAGTATTATTTGCATGTTTTCTTTGAATTTTTAAACAATTGTTAAAAGTGTCCAATATTGATTCACCCGCCTCTCAGTATTGGTTATATTTTCAACAAACATAACCTATGAATAATTTTAATAAAATAAATCAAAATGATGGAAGAAATAATAGATGTTTAAAGATACCAAATGAAAGAGAAATGCATTGTACAACACAACATCGATGATGTATTGAATAATAATGGTGTTTGCAAGTTACATGCATTTTCATATAGTCCAAGAGATTACTTGTTCAATGGATTTCCTTTTTTATAAGTTAGGCATTATTCATTTTACTTCGCTATTAAAATATATATAGTGTTATTTTTTCCTACTAGTCACACACTTGGGAAATTAGACTAGCAACATAGCAATAAAGATTTTTCCCTGATAGACATTATGAATTTGATGACCAAACTAGTAAGATGAATCAATTTATTTCTATTTAATATTTTATCGTCAAACATATTGCTAACCAACTAACTACCTTTATATATATATAGCCTTATTGTTAGCACAATATGTAATGAAAATGAACAAAAAGAGCATATGTTGTTGGCATTATGATGCATGGGTTGTCCTTGATGGAAACTCACTTGTAACAAAACAAGTATATGGGAACTAGATGAATCCTTAGGCCAGCTCAAAGGTGACAGAAGGATGGAAAAAAATACTAGAATGATTGGTCAAATGTTTACATATTAGAATCAGAGGTTTGATATAGTTGAATATTTGAAAATCTATACACGGGTTCGTCAAGGCCAAGTCGTGTATACACGCGAGTTTGATGAAAACAAGTAGCATATGGTTTTTGAACGATGATATTCTAAATACCAGGGGTATTTACCATGGCATTGGCCCATAGTAATGAGCACGACAACGTATATTGATCCCGTCGAAGATTACCACTGGCATTAGTGCAGTTTTGACCCGTGGTATTGGATAAGGGCTAAACTATATAAGGACGGAAATATCAAAGTGCTATATGTGAAATTGAAAGGTTTTTTGATGAATACTTCAATCTGAAGTATATTTTCATTGTAAGGGCCATAATTGTCACATTGATCTCAAATAAGTATGCACGGATGAATACAATGATGGATCAAGATCATGAGACCTGAAATGACTTTCCATTGTATGATGTGCTCATGGATTGATAAGATCTAACTATTGAAGAATTTTTTAATATCTAAATATTATGATCTGGGTCCTTCTGAAGTTCTGAAGAGCTGCGCAAGTTTAGGTCAAAATTTGAAGATCTATACGTTGGTTAGTCTCAGGAAAAGTGTGTATACATGCAGATTGGCTTCATCAAAGTCGTCTATATAAAGTGATCATTTTTTGTTCATAAATGACTGATAAACTTGATCAGTTTTGTTGTTCCTCTATTGTCTATCAATGATGTCCTCATATTGATCCGGGTTGAGTGATAATGTTTGAAGTAGAACTCATTGAATGATGAAGTTGAATTTGTTTACATGTTGATTGGATGGAAATATTATTGATGTTCCTGATTGTATGACAATTATGTAAGTTGTAGAATATTTCATAATATCTCTGGTTAACTCTCTGTCTGATTCAAAATTACAAGTTTTCAGTTTTCAGTATATTAAAATATGTACGCAAGTTTCTATAGAGAAAATCGTGTATACACGTGGGTTGCCTTAAGTGAAGTAGCATATACATTTTGGAATTTTAATGATCAGGGTTGTAGTTGATTCAGTGTGTTGATGCAATATTCGAAGTTCAGTTGTATGTACTGGTTACAGTGATCTGACTATTCCAGTTGATTGGTTGGGTTTTGATTAAGTGTCATTTGATTGGGTTTCAATGGTTGGTTGATTCAATTGTGAAAAAAATTGATGATTGTATTACAATTATGAGTTACAACTTGATTATTTGAGCTTAAGTGTTGATATTGGGTCCAATGTGAAAATTTATGAAACGTGGTCCACGGATGTGCTCAGGGTTGGAGCCTTCACTGAGGAAGTCAAAGCTTCCTGCCAGTAGTAGTTCATGATTAGATCAAGAGGTTGGAGCTCCCTTCCAGTAAGAGTTGGAGAATGAGTGAAGGTTGTAGCCTCCAAAAGGTGGGTTCCTGGATACTAGTATGAGTTTTCACTAGTACAAGAATGTAAGAGGATTTTGATTAATAAGTTTTGAATACTGAGATGACAACAGTAGTGGTTTTCTCCCACAATGGGTTTCCAACTTAAATCATTGTGTTCATGTGTGTTTCTTATGTGTGATACTTTATTCTGTTCTTACTGTACCTGTTTACCGCTTATCAAATGCCTGATAAATCTCTTGCATTCTGGTTCAAGATTAATAGATAAAGAATTAGTTGTTTTACAAGTTTATTAAGCATACACCAATTTATTTTACAACAGTTGTGTATATACACTAGTTGGATTTAGTAAAGTCACATATAAATTTCAGAAAAGGAAATTATTATTGTGAAATTTTTAAAAGGCTGATTCACCCCCCCAATATTTTTCCCAACATATATTTGGATGGGGATTCAACCTTAATGGTGTTAGGGAATGAATCATCCTCCTCAGAAGTCAGAAAATCTAGATCAACAAGCTTCTTAGCTAATATGGAGACCCTTTTAGTGATTTTCCTTGTTTACTTTAGCACTAATATATAATAGGATATCATGTTACATTTCAAAAAAATCAACTAAGACTTTACCCATTGTGGTTTTTAATTACTAATAAATGTTAATAGTCTGCATATATCTATTTTTTTTAGTATTATTGTTTCACTTTTTTTATACCTATCCTCCAACCTCCTCCACATCAACAATTTTACTGAATATTCCTTCTATCCTAACCTGCTTTTCAGGTTCCTATATTTCTTTCTTTATTTCAAAGGGGGTGGAAAGAACTTTGAGAGTGACCAAGTGTTTGCAAAGAGTTTAGTTTGAGAGTTAGAGGGGGCATCGTGACCTCTTTTGTTATTATGATCCGTTTTCGGAGATGGGTGAACCATGCTAGCAGAGGGTGTTGAGACATCACTAGGGAAAGAATTAGGGTTGATTTCTATTTACTTGATAATTGCTTGTAATTATATGTTGGCTTATCTTTAGTTTTATTATGTTATTTTCATCACGAAATTACCAAAATAAAAACTATGAAGATCGCAAAAGGCTATGAACACAAGTTATAGGCTCTAAGCCAAGGAAAAACCCCACAAGGGGGAAAACCTAGTTAAATATTCTCTTCTTATAGAATCAGACCAAAGTGAGAAATCCATGACCCAAAGTTCAAGACAAATACTTCCCACAAGACCCAAGTTAGCCCTCCTTTCATTCTCTTCCAACCAGTCAAGATTAACTCAAATTAATGACAGTCAAACCCTTCTAAATTTGGTAAAACTTCAGAATTTCGATCCCTGCAACAAAATTTATGCCCCTACAAATATGTCTACAATTTTTGGCCCCTACAACACCTGCAATTTCACACGTGTGACCAAAATTAGGGCACATTTCTTTCTCATTTGACCTTCTCTCTCTCCCCTTTGACTTTTACTGTTTTCCTTGAATTATTTGCTAGTTTTCTCTCTCTTATTGGCACATAAATCAAACTTTCTTAAGATGCTCCAAATGAGGACTAGTCACATTATATTTATATAGATCTAGGAACTCAAATGGGTCCCTTTTGGGGCTGAATTGTCAAGGCAGGGCAGACTTGGTCTTCTAGGGACAAAATTTACATTTTTGACTCAAATAAAACTATTTTTCTTGCTTCTTTCAACAGTCCAAATGGGACTTGACTCTAGTATAATAAGTTCACTCATGAAAATTATTTTTTTGACTTAATAAACCCTAGAAGCATGAAGAACATGCTTGACCTAGAAAACAAATTGACCATTTCATGAAACCCAGGCTTATAAAAATTTCCTTTTCTTCTTTTACTTTTATAAGAAATATATATAATGACTTAAGTACAATGACAAGTACGAAGACTAAACCTAGTCACATTTTTCAACACTGCCTCTTAAATAGGGAGGTATTTATAATTAAAAATAGTACAAGGATACTCTCAAATTGAAATATTATCATAAGAAGAGTTAGATTGATCAGCCATCTTGGAGTATCAACATCTTAACCAACATTGTCAAATAACAATATCGCAAGGCCTTGACTAAAAAGCTCTATTTCTCCACTATATTAGAGAAAGATTGTGGGAGGAATACATATGGACACCACCATAGCCTCCTAAGGCACATACCCCATTTGAATTTTCACTAGTTATGTCCATTTAGGGTTATTCTTATCTTGGATTTCCAATCCTCAAATAATATTGGTCCTCTTAACCCACTCTTATCTTGGATACCCTATTCAATCCTCAAAAAGTGTTAGTCCATAAGACTACGTCTATCTTGGACTCTCAATCCTCAAGGAGTGTCAGTCTGTGGTCAGTCCCAGATTTTATCCAATCCTCCATTCTCAATACATGTGCCTTCATTATGACTTACAATTGTTAGTCTTGGTCTAGTGACACAACCATAAGCTTCATTTTGTCTCGTTCATCAACTACTTGTTCTTCCGTGGAGATCTTAGTAGTAGTTACAAGGATCCTTTCTTGCATCATCATACCATACTTTATCTTCGACCATCTTGGATATTTTGTAGTCAAACTCTTCCCCAATCTATCTTCATGGTAGGGTTGTCACCATCAACCTTATTTATCACTTTCCATCAACTATCATCTGTAGTATCTTCATTATCAAAATTATCTTGTCAAACCAATCAATCTAGAGTTTAACTGTAGCTTTTGAACTTTTTTTGTATATTAACATCAAATCTGTCATGACCAACCAACTTTCTCATGTCCTCTACCTATTCTACCTTTGTAGTGTTCATATTATTTACAATATACTCTTCATTACTAGTGTTGTTCATCCAAACCATGTGTTCTTTGAATTGAGTTAGATCAAAAGTTGTATATTCAACTATTATATCTCTAGCCCGTGCTTCTCCTATATGTTTTAGTCATAGTACAAACAAAATCATAAATATCAAAGTTATCAAATCATGATGGCCTTTCTATCAAGATGAAAAACTTTGCTACTTGCTCCCTCTGAGGTAAACATCCCTTTCTTTCAAGAGACCATATCAGATGTTGATCAATACCATGTTTATCTATCAATATTTTCTGTATCGAGTAGCCATATGGAAGAGTTCTTTCTCCATCCAATTCTTATCCAAGTCATACCATGCTTATGATTCCAAGTAGATTTATCCATCCAAATCTTCCTATAGAAATTTTATTAGGACATGAATCTACTATCCCATGAAGATATTATTTTCTAGAGATATGCATATCTCTTCCTTCCATATACCCATATAGTTGGCTTCCTTAAAAACGAACTTCTTCTTTTGATTTCCTTGAAGATGATGTCTATGATGAGACTCCTTTTTTAATATGAGCAATTCTTTGATTCTACCTTCATCCTTCAACTTGACTATTTTCATACCTTCTTGATATGACATGAAACTTCTTTCATATGTTGGATAATGATTAATATAATGTGTTAACACCCAGGTTGTTCCCTATGACTCCCAAGGGAATACGGCCGGGGTAACCACTAACCAATCTTTGGTTTACAGTTCCTAGCCCAACTGCAACCAGAGAGGGCTCTCTCTTTATGATTTATCTCTGTTATAATTGTGTTTTAGGCTAGCTATGACGCTTAGGTTTTGTTTGTGTTTTGGTTGAAGGATCTCTTTCAGGTCTTATGATGTAATACTTTGATGATGAGTTTCCATTGGGCAATGGAGTCTAGATGCTGTGAGATGATCTCAGATGTTGAGTAGTGTCCTAACTGCAAGGCCTATTGTGTATTTAACAGACAAGTTAAAATTTGAGTGATGATATATTTCAACTTAGCAGAAATCTTTTAAGAATTTTCTGTTATGCTGGTGAGATGATAGAGGACGCAGAGCACAGGAGCAAAGTATGAATTCCTGTGACAGTGGCCAATATGAAGGGTGTATTTTGAAAGTGCAGCAGTTTAAGAATCACACTTTATGTAGAGTACACCTGAAGAAAACACTTAATAAACAACATAGACTGAACCCAGGGTGCTCAGTGAGCAAATCCTGTGAGTTATTCTTTTTCTCTGTTGATTAATATTGGAAATCAGATAGTGTATATGGAACTATAACAAAATAAACTAAACATGGAGAAAGTTACAGAGACTTATTGCATGTTAAGATACGCAGGGATCCAGCAGTCATGAACAGGCACAGAACATCCTCAACACATCAAGCATCCTCGAAATTCCATTGCGTCCTTTATTAACTTTCAGAAAACAATTACAGCATATCAGACTCTTCAGGAGAAATTTCCAACAACCCTTGCTATATCATGCGAAGGGGTTTATATAGAAATATGTATACAAAATATCTCAGGTATTGAGTCATCTGAGAGAGAGAAAATATCTTCAGTAGTGTTCAGAAAGTAGGCAAGAAGTTATTACAATGTTAAATGCAGCGTAAATGCCATTTATATCTGTCAGAGGATTGTTTGACTTTAAGGAGTCACTGAGTCGGTTGCATTACTCTGCATTAATCCTGTAGGTATGCATTTACTTTTGCCTGCGTAATGAGTTCTTGGCTTTGCCAGCTGTGGTTCTCCTTTTCTGCTTTGTTGGCCGCTTCATGCGCTGAGTTGGCTCAGTTTTGAATTTATGATGCCCGCGGACTTTATTAACTGTTCTTTTCATCAAAATTGGTAGAAGAAACAGAATTTGATGACTGAGTCACCGTTTACAAAATTCTTTGGATAGCATCTGTCCACCATTCCTGTGTAGGGAGCTGATGCCTGAGGATGGCCTCCATGGTCTCTTCAACTTCTGTATATTTGAAAAAATTTGGGGCTACATCAAATAAGTGATTCATTTCATTCATTACAAAAAGTAGATTTTCTATTTTACTATAGAAAATATGTCCTGTAATAGGCCCTGTGTCTTCTGAAGTGCTGGCCTTCTCATTTACTTGTGCTGAGGCAAAAACATTCACTCTTTTGGCATACTGTTCATGGGTGAATAATCTCCCTCCGTTGTTCAGCAAGCTAGGGAGTCCTCTACTTTCCAATACCTGGAATCTCTCCATGAACCTGTTTACCTCTGTTTGCATATCCTGGGTTCTTTTGTCCAATGTCTGCACCAGATTTCTAAGAGTAAGAACCCTCTTGATCATTTGGATAGTCTCAGTTCTATTTGCAATCCCCATGATGGCCAACTGAGAACTTGTCTTGTGATTGAGCACATTGATCATTCTTGTAGCAATTTCAGGCATATTTCCCAATAAGGCCCTTGATGTTCTGATTTCCCTCTGTGCCTTTGGAATGAGCTCTAGTTGCTCATGGATTGTCTCAATGTATGGCCATTGGTTGTTGATGGATTTACCAATATTGGACCATATCATTGCTCTGATCTCAGCTATGATTTTATCTAGCTTGAGCTCATTCTCAAGCTCCTTGATTTTGTCTTTAAGGGCTTTGATTTCCCTGGCTTTCTCTCCCACTTCTCTTTTTGTTTTATCATGCCTTTCATTTACCTTAGCCAGCTGCTCCTTAGTTTCATTCAGCTCCATCATCTGGGCTTCCAACACTTGTATTTCATTCTTTAGCTTTTGCATGTCTAGGCTCTGATCTGTGCTGGTGGGTGCTGCTGAAGTAGATGTGGCTGGTTGTTCAACCTGCTGAGGTGGAGGTACAGTAGTAGGAACAGTCTCCTCAAGATTTATGACCTGTGGAGGGGGCTGAGATGTTTGCCCTTCTTGTGCTTGTTTTGATGATGTTTGTGGAGGTGCTTGTGCAGCTTCATATTGCCCCAATTTTTCTTGTGCCTTGACAAGCTCTTTGTAAATGGAAATTAGCAGGGCAGTAGAATCCTGCTCATACCTCTGCTTTGCTACCTCATCAGTTTGTGGATGGATAGTGGCTGGAATCTTGATCTTCTTTCTTAGTGCAGCCATGTCAGCATCTCTAAGTTTCAGGATCTCTTGTATCCCTTTGATATCATTGGGATTGTGCCCAATTTCTATAATGATTTCCTCCAGGGATTTGATCCTGTTGTCTTTGGCCTGAGAAGAGGCCCTCTCTAGCTCTAGCTGGGAAGCTGTGGCATTCAGACTGCTTGTTAATTTATAGTTGTCCAAAGTCTTATCGGCCAATGAAGCATACACCATTTCTCCAGTTTGTTTATGCAGCTCAATTTTGTCCATAGGGTGTATGTCTTTGGCAAGGACCTCTAGGTTGGTCCTAAGGTAGTCAGCAGAAGACTGTGGCCGGAGTGCTGTAGGCATAAAGTGACTCATTGTCAATTTGCCTTCACTTACATCAAAAGCAGACATAAGTCTCTGCTGATTGGAAGGAGCCATGTTCAGTAAGTGATTATACAATTGTACTTTAATAGGGTCACTCCTCCTCTTAATGTCTATAAACTGCTGCTTGATACTTACTTGTCCTTCTTTCTGCTGGCTAGAGGAGCTGACCTCCCCTCCCATGGTCCTGTCCTGTTCCTGCTGGAAGGAACTTGCTGAAGTTTCCCTGCTGGGTGGGCCCATGCCCAATGCCTCTCTTATTGCTATATCATCCTCTGGAAAATCATTGAGTCTTTGCCTTTTTTCTCCTTGGTCTATAGAGGATGTCAAGGGAGTTTCTCTTTCCCTTTTCCTAAAGACAAATGTATCCTCCTTTTGCGGGGTTTGGAGGACCGAGGCATCAAATGTGGTGTCTTGTCTTGTAGGCAATGTTCTTTCAGTGGTCTGAGGAGTCTCCACTGTTTTCTTTTGCTGGGCAGGCTGCTCCTGCCCTTGCTCTTCTTGCTGCCCTTGCTGCAGCCCTTCTGCTTGCTGCTGTTGTTTTTGTTGCTGTTCCTGCTGTTGCTCCTGCTCCATCTCTTTCTCTGCCTCCATTTCCTTTTCCTTTCCCTTTTCTGATACTTTTCCAGCAACTCTTGTAGTTTGCTGTGGGGTGGTTGAAGAGGAGGCTGCTGCTCCAATTTGTGTGCTTGGCAGTGAGGGGACCTGTGCATAAAACTCAAGGTCAGCCATCTTCTTTTGGTTGTTTAGAGCTCTTTGATTAAGCTCTTCTTGAGTCACATTTTCTTCTAAAGTTCCTCTTTTCCACTTGCTTTGGTTGGCATATTTTTCTATTTGAGGGAGGCTATAATGACCATAAGCAGACAGTTTGTATTTGAGTCTCCTCATTGTGATGAAGTTGTTGGGGTCATAGGGTTTCCATATGAAACTGTACTTGAGACCAAATCCCCCCAGTATTGTGTCTGCTTCCTTCCACCCTTCATCCCTTTCATTGTAAATGAAATGGCCAAGTTGACTCTTGACCTTTAGCTGTGCCTTTTTGCCTCTGCCTGAGAAGTGGAACATATCCACAAAGCCAAACTGCCTGAAGTATTCTAAGGCAAATAGCCTCATAGGCACAAATTTGGGTAGTCTAAATGGGGGCAACTCACACCCATATATTCTAATGACGGTGTGGTGCTGGTAGAAATACCAATCCCCAATACTGTATACTTTTGATAAATGTAGGCATCTTTGCATTTCATCTGTCAGTCTAGGAGGAGGTGAACCCAACAGTAGAGTCAAGGCTGGATGGAAGAAAAGATCAATAAACTCGCAGTAGGTGTATGTAGAATGGCTTATTACATGAAAAACGGATGTCTAATACACAACTGATCTCAGATTGCCCTGTGCATCTACTCTCTTCTTTGGGAAGGAGAACTTATCATGCTGGAAGTAAAGGAGCAGATGATATAGGTAAGAGGTGTATCTAAACACCCTTTCTCTTGACAAATTCATCAACTGATCATGCATCTTGTCTGATATGTAGGTGGCATAATCATAGTGGATTGGCTTCTTTCCTGGGGAAAACATAAGCATCATTTGTATAACTGTTTCATCCACATGTTCTATTGAGTCATATCCCAGGATGGGACTGATCATGTCAACCAGGTCTAGGCCCAATTGGTTGAGGTAAACACAGTTGATAGGAGGAATTTGTAGAGTGTCAGCTTTGATGAACAGCTGGTTGATATTTGTAATTTGGGCCTCTGTGGTTCTGGCTCCCTGTACTATTAAATCAGCTAGTGACAGAGGGACCAACTTTTGATCTGTCTGGAACTGCAACATCTCCCTGATGGCTTCAGGGGTAATGAAGAACAGAATTGAGCCTTCAGAGTCTAGCACTGCCCTCTGGGATGCATCATAGTGTTCAGCAACTATGTGCACAAGCTCAGGGAATTGATTAACCTGAGGAAGCTTGAATATTGGGAGGAATGAATCCCAAATTCCCAGGATGTCTGTCCCCCTCTCATGTTTGATCTTTATCTCATTTAGTATTTGCAAATGGAACCTGCTTCTGCTCAACATTTCCTCTGATATTTTGTAGTCCAAGTCTGCTAATGCTCTGGTGTCCAATGTTCTATTAGGGACATTCAGGGGAGCCACATTGAGGGCTATGGGAGCTACAGGGGGATCCATGACTCTTCTTTAGGATTTCTACTTGTTTCTACTTGCTCAAGAACTGTGTTACTATGCAGAGTAACACCAACAAGATTTCTTTGCACAGAATGAAAATGCCTGGGAAAAAGGTGAATGCAAGGTCTATAGCAGTTCAAATACTGTTTGATAGCAGTTAAGACCAAAGTTTAGCTTTCTCTGGCGTTTTTTAATGGTGAAATTTGGTTTCAAATGCGCCTGCCGCGATTATGCAGACAGGGCCTGGTTTTTCAATAAATTGTAGCTGGGAAAAGGCTCGGCTGGTGTTTTTCGAGGTGATAATTGGAAGTTTAAGGCTCTGCCGAGGAATTCAGTGGTGAATTTCTAAGTTTTGACTTTCTTTAAGCTTACAGAGTGTTTAACAGCGAATTGCAGGCGCACAGAGGACAAACGATGAAGAATACCTGGTAAAATAGTGAGCAGAGGTCGTGAATGCAGGTTGAACTCGTGCGCTGGAGGCCTCCTGGTCGATTTAGCAGGTTGGCAGCAAATTTGGACGCGAGCGCATGAGGCCGAAATAACGATGAATGAATGAAAAAAGAACGTAAAAACGCGATTTTGGCCATAATATAGATTTTTTAATACTTTGGCGCCTTTTTATGATGACGTCAGCATGACGTCATTGGTGGGGTCAAGGTCGGATGACGTCATGCTGACGTCATCGGGTGACGTGGCGGGGTCTGGCTGGTCCACAGGGGCAGTGACATGGCAAGACAGGTGGACCAATGGCAGGGCAAGGGATTGAAGGGACAACGTACCTGGGTAACGGGGCGCTGACATGTTGCTGACGTGGTGATGACGTGAGCAGGCGGGACGGGGAAACCGGAAACCGACAGTGGTTTCATATCGCACCGCCTCTTGTACGGGGGCGGTATATGGCAATTGTACCTCCGACGCATTGTGATGAGGGCGCGTGGCAGCGGAGTGACGTCCTCAAAATACGGACGTCGGGAGATAAGCCTCGTACAGCGGATGAGGTCCGACGTCAGGGTGACCGTTGGATCTGCAGCGGATAATCGGACGGTGGTTGGATGACTGAGATGACAGGGGGATAGTACGCCTAACTGTCAGGCGTCGGACAGGCTCCGACGCGATCAGGGCCGTCAGATCTGGAGGGCCTGATCTAACGGTCGTCGGAGAGGTGACATGGGCGGCACATACGGAAGCGGGCGGGGGCATAAAAATTGGTGTTTTGAACGATTTTCCAATGTATTTTGAAAACACTTATATGCGCCAAACCTTGGTTATATGGCGGAAAGTGGGTTTTTGATGCTTTTTGCTCGTTGAAGCGGGCAAGGGTGGGGATTTAGGGCTTTTTATGGATTTTTTATATGTAAAAAGGGTAAAATAGGGGAATTAGCTCATGAAGGGGAAGGGGTAGTTGGCATAGGTTCATCAACATGACCTGGTGTCATTTGATCCCTGACTCGAGACTTTATTGGCTATAATGCCAAAGGGGTGGGTATTTATAAGATTTTGGGATTTATACACCTTGGTGTTAGTAATATTAGGGGAAAAGGTGATGTAAAGGATTTATATAATAGAGTTAGTGTTAATATGGAGGAGAGGGTAAGTGGATGTGGGAACCATTGAGTTTATATGAAACAAACTTGGTTTTAAATGCAGATCAAAATGAAAAGAACTTTAGACAAGAAATGTGGCTTCTTAAAGATTTAAGAAACACCATGAAACCTTAGTCTTTTCCATGAATTTTAGCTGATAGGGGAATGTTAGAAATGAAATTGGAGGGGAATGAGGGAAATTAGTCATGCTTCCTGCTGAAAATTGATGAAGAAGGACACCCTTGTCACTTAATCAACTTTGCTTTGATACCTACCATCACCATTCTTGCAATAGTAGGGATAACCTTTCTGCAACCCCAACTACCTACCCAGCTACTTACCTAGCATTTTTATTTCTTCTTGGAGGGTGCACTTAGACTTGCAGACCCTTTCTTGCCTTTTCTTTTCTTTGGCTTTCTCTTTTGCTTTCTCTATCTACTTCTACCCTTATCTCTTCCGAGGTCCCAGATTAGGCTGTTGGGATCCTTTTCTTCTCTACCTAAACTAGTTGTCTGCCAAGATTAAGCAGTTTGGACAGACTTCTTTCTCTAGTCTGTAGCAAAAATTGAAAACATGGCATGATCCAGATTAAACTGTTGGATCATCCATCAAAACTGAAAATAAGGTCATCAATCATTGAAGCACTTTACACCTTTCTTGCTTTCTAGGAAATATGGGATCTTTGTGAAATCAAAGCAGAGCATATTTGGACTTTCTCTTGCCAATCATGAAATATGAAACCTATTGGTATAGGTATCCAACATAATGGATCCTTGTGATCCATTTCTTGCTAAATGAATGCTTCATTGATGCCAAGTAGTAGTTGCATGAACTGTGAAGTGCTAGATAATCCATATCCTTCTATCTTTATTTTTCTAGATGAATGCTTCCAAAATCAAATTGACTCTGTAGACTCTAATCCTTCCAATTCTATATGCTTCTTTCCATGATTCCATAATTTGCAAACTTCAATATTCTTCTACAAAAGTAATTGTACTAGCTACTCTAACTGCCATCTTCTAATAAAAAGGAAAAGAGATTGCTAGTAAATATGGTAGGGTGGACTTGTTTAGTAATAAATATCTTTATGATCTTCATTATTCAGCTTCTTTTCAGGTTCTTCATTTTCTTCAACAATGTGAACTTCACTTCTTTCCTTCCTCTTATTTTCTTCTTCTTTTGAGGTGATCCTTAGGACAATCTCTTTTAAAGTGTGCATATTCATTGCATCCAAAGAATTGTACTTTAGACATATCTTGTCTTCCAAGTGGCTCTTTGTTGTTGTTTCTATTGATCTTTTGATGAGGCTCAAACCTTCCAAACCTTCCATTCTTCTTCTTCTATCAAGCAATAAAAGTTTGAGAATTTTCATTGGGATTAGTATCATATTTTTCCTTTAATCTTGTCCCTTCTAGAATACACAAATACCAAAACTCATCAAATTTTGTAGTGTTCTTCCTTCAATATATGCTTGTCACAAAACTTCTCCATTCTGAAGGTAAATCATTGAGTACACAAGTAGTCAATCCAAAACCTGAAACAACTTCTCCATGCCCTTATAGTTGATCCTTCAATTGTGAATTTTGTTATAAGATATGAGACCAAGCCTTTATCCTTTGATAACATTTCTTTATATAATCGATTCCTTAAATATATTTTTTCTGACCTAAGGTACTAACCGAATAAATTTTTACCATATTGTCATAGATTTCTTTTGATGTGCTCAAATCTGTAACAAATGGTATAAGATGATCTTTGATGGATTCAATGAGAATCCTTGAGACCTAACTTCTCCATTAGTATACTTGGCCCATTATTTAGTCTTATCATTCTTTGGTTCTGTAAATATGCTAATAACATATTCTATGACTTCATTTTCTATGAGCACCAAATCTATTATGTTCTTCCCTGCTTGAAAAATTTGATGATCCATCGATCTTCTTTTCTTCCTTGCAAAATGAAGTCATTTGATTTGAAGATTGAGAAATATAGAATAATATAGTACTTAATTTTCAAAAGAGTGTCCAACTTGATGATGATGTCTTGAAATATATTGATGCTCCCAAGACTTTTCAATAGACTTCAAACATGTCCTAGAATGATGATTTCCGAGATGGATGGTACAATACAAAGTTCACACGGCTTGAAAGATGAATGTTGATGCTTTCAAGAATGTAGATGATGTTCCCAGGATACTTGATGCTCCTTAAATGATTTCTTCTTGTAAAGATGTATTCTGAAAGGAGTAGTGATCAAAGAGAGTCCAAGAGAGAAATTGATAAGATTATGGTCTTCCTCAAAAGACGATTAGTAGCTAAGATCCTTAAATGATAGAGAGAGAGAAGCATATCTGATATAGTAATCTTCCTTGAAGATGATTGACGAATATTTATTCCTTAAACCATTCCTTATTTCCTCCCTTATGCCCTTCCCTATGTCCTTCCTTATGTTATCCAAAGTAATTTTGATGAAAATCTTCTGCTTATGCCAACAAGAGTGATCCTCAAGTTGCCTTCTCCTCACCTTATCTTTGATACCATGTTGAGAAATCACTAGGGAAACAATTAGGGTTGATTTCTCTTTACTTTGATAATTTCTTGTGATTATATGTTGGCTTCTTATTACTTTTGTTATGTTATTCATCAAACAATTACCAAAACCATAAACCATGAAGATCACAAAAAGACAATGAACATTATATATAGGCTCCAAGCCTCGGCAAAACCCCACAAAGGGGAAAGCCCAATCAAATATTCTCTTCTTATAGAATCAGATCAAAGTGAGAAATCCAAGACCTAAACTTTAAGACCAAAACTTCCCATAAGACCTAAGTCAACCCTCCTTTCAATCTCTTCCAACAAGTCAAAGTCAATGTAGAGTCTCCAAAATGTATTCAAAATATCATCCAATTTCACCTTTATTGCCATCATTTCACTCACATGTCGCAATTGCATGACCATATAACCTTTCATTAGCCTCCATTTTCATAATTATATGGGTTCCATTTTTTTTTCCAAAAGTTAATTATTTCTAGTATTATAAGTGAATTAAATGGTTAAAACTTAGAAAAATGACATATACTTGCTAGTACTTAAAAGTGGCTTGAGTTTCACGCATGTGTAGGTCATGTGGAAGCTTCCAAGGCACCCTTATGTGGCCTCCAATGCTCAAATTCGAATTCCCTTCAAGATATGGAGGAAGACTTGGATAAAGGTCAAAGAGGATATGTGTCTCATCATTATCTATTTGAGTTGTAACTCTATGAGATTATCTAGGGGTCTAGGGAGAAATAATGGACCTCCATTATTGAGGTAGCTTCCTATGTTTTTATATAAATATGAGAGCCTCCTCCTTTCAAAGGCATGTGTAAATTTGGCGAAATGCTCGTGTTTTGAATATAGAGTTTGGATTTGGCACCATTTTCATTAGTGATGTTCACTTTGATTTGGTTATGCTTGTATTTGGAGCCTCTCAACTTTCCATCCCTCATGCTTTTGGATTGGCCAACTATAATGTGTGATATTTTTTCTATCATACATTAAGATTTATTGTTTTTCATAGATTAAGATTTATTGATTTCATAGATTAAGATTTATTTCTTTCATATATTTCCCTGTGTGAGAGGTTAAGAGTGATTGTTTTTTATTTGCTTTCATATCTAGAAATTAAGAGTGATTGTTTTTGCTTTCATTTTATGTCATGTGATTTTGATTATTCATTTCATAAGATCCTAATTTGATAATGCACACATTATCCCTTATATTAGATTTCATTTCATGCAATTTCAATTCCTCCAGGTGTGATAAATTAAGATTTCAATCCCACACACTGTAGTATAATTTATTTTGAATTGATTGTTGAATTATAATAGGTGAACTTGGTTTGACGTTATTTGGTTTCATAGTTGGGTTGATCTAAATTGGAAGTTAATTTCTACCATATACAGTGCATGCATACTTCACAAGTTTTACGAAACCCCTAGGTTGGCATATAAATTATAGGTAATTAATTTTCCTCAACATTTTGGCGTTGTTGCCGAGGAAGTGTGCATAGGAACTAGCTTTAAGTCTAGAGTTCATTTTTCAGTTTGTTTTAGATGCATGATTAAAACATGTAGATGCATAAATCATTTAGCTGCATATCATTTTAAAAAAAAAAAAATCTTCAATCACCTACCACCCCCACTATATCACGTGGTGCAATAAGAGCCACACACCCACATCATGAATTCTGATTTTTTTAGGTAGAATAGATGACAAAGGAGGATGAAGAAATGGATGGAGATCGTGGATTTCCCATTCAAGAAACTGATGTCAATGTTCGAATGAAGAACATCCCTCCATCCGTACTTCCTAACTTCAAAGGTATGAGATCAGAAGACCCAAAACCTTTTCTTTTTGAATTTGAAATCATTTGTAGATATTATGGCTACTCATTACACATTCAAAAATTGAATTTTTTTCCAACAACATTGAAGGATAAAGCTCCTAGATGGTTCATGACTTTAGGAAAAAATTCGATAAGGACGTGGCATGATATGAAAAGAGTATTTTTGGAAAAATATAAAATCATTACAAACACCATGACCTTAGAAATGACGTCATTAAGATGAATAAAAAAGAGAATGAAAATATAGAAGACCTAGTGGAGAGATTTACTTATAATATCAAAAGATCTAAAGTGCATAATTTAGGATCAGACATATTAAAAACTCTCTTACTAAATGTTATAAAGGATGAATGGATTGATCTTCTTAACCTGGTGATAAAAGGAGATGTTTATAAATTTTCATTTCAAGAGATTTGTGAACTATGAAAGAACATATCAAGAGGAAAAGAAAAGTATGGAAGATCCCCTCAAGATCTAGTGACGGCAAGGGAAAGTATGTTGACAATGGGATTGGTAAGTCAAACTAAACTTAACAATTCTCTAAACATTCTTCGTAATTTAAATGAACAAATTGAGATGCTAAGAATGCAAAACAAGAAAAAAGTTGAAAATATTTCTTTGCATGAATGTCCACTTGATAACATTAAAATTTGTAAAATTTGCGCAGGATTACATAATACTAAAGATTTCCCATCATTACCAGGGTTAAAGAAAGTTTACCAAAAGGATAATGGAGTGAATCAAGCTCCAAGAGGACCATGGCCGCCTCATCAACCCAATATGATGAAATATCCTTGTGCACAATTTTAGGGTTATGAACAACAATCTCAAAGTAATTGGCAAAAACCTTTTCCTTGGCAACCTTGGCCATCTCAATCACAATCTCAAAACCAATATTGGAAACAGGTTGGGAAGATCCTTATAGAAGAAATCCACCATATACTCAATCTTTCCCTCACTATCCTCAATACAAATATCAATGTTATCCATACCATTCACCTCCACCACAATATCAGTTTCACCCTCAGTTAATCTCAATTCAACCTTTCCCATTACCACACGCACAAACACCCCAAAGATACATTCCCACTCCACTACCTGCACAACCATTTCGAATCCCCAACAATAAAACATCTCAATCCACTTACAATGTTGAGGTACTGCAAAATGATTCACGAGCTGCCATTGAAGAACAGCAACCAGAAGAAGAAGTTCAGATAAGGTCCAAGAATCATGGATGTCCATCGATAAAGAGTAGTTGTTGGAACCTAAGATTGAAATGTTTCATGCATGCCTATCACCAAATTCTATGAATGGAGATCACAAATGTGAGGACTTTCATGACATGATAGAAGGAAGACAAGATTATATTGAATCTTGGTTCAAGACAGTCATTGGATCTCAGTATTCCATTCTTCAGTATCTTCTGACATCATTTCAATCAAGACAATTGGTCTCTCATACACTGGTATGTATCAAAGAATATATTTCAAACCTGCATATGAGTATATCCATCATTTTTTTACACACATGGCTCAATTGGAAACATTCACATACTCAAAAAAAATAAAAATCAAGTAGATAAATTAGGAAAAATAAAATCAAGCTTGATTACATTTTATTTTTTTTAAGTTCTTGATTGCATTTTTTTTCAAGTTATTGATTGGATTTTTTAAAGTTTTTAGAATTTAAAATCTTTTAAATTTTTATTTATTTTCTTGCATTTTTTTCGTTAACATCATAAATATTTTCAATAAAAAATTGATGTTTTGGTTTTAAATAACTAAAAAATAAAAAGAATCATGCTAGATTTTTAATTAAAAAAAAAAAAAAAGAATCTTCATGTTTTTGAATAAGGGAAATGTAATTTTTATTTTTTTTTAAAATAAAAATTATGAATTTTTTATTTTTATAGAATTGAGAAATTGACAAATTGATAACTAGCTCTCATGTGACCTGTAAAAAAATTCAACTACATTAGCTTAAAAATCAAAATCCAATTTCAAAAAAAAATAAAAAATCATATATAAATCTTGCTTCAAATTGCTACATATATATTCCCTTTTTTTAGGAGCTGCAAAAATGACTCATTTCTGCAGCCAATCCTAATTTTATTCCACATCCATCATGATCCAACTCCTGGAAAACTTTCTCCTATAAGAACTATGTTTGCAAAAAAATATTGAACTTATCAGTGACAATCCACTTGTGACCATGTTGAAAGAATTCAAAGAGTTGAAGAAAGAATATCCTGATAGGAACATCATAGGAGAAAACTCGAAGGACCCATATAAAAAAAACATGATATGTAAGCCATTATTGACACAATATGGCCTGAACCTTGTGTAGAGGGTTATTTAACACTGGGTGAATATTCTCCAAAAGCCATGCATCCAAATGACTGTGTTTTCATTTTTCTTCTTCATATACCCAGGGATGATACACATGGGTATAACGTGAAGCCAAAATTACCCTTGTATACTTCCTCTCATCCTTATCCATACTTGGTGGTGGACTTGAAATATCCAACAACTAATTTTTTTTTTACCTGAGCATTTGCTAGAAATGCGTAGCAGCGTAAAAATGTTATTTTTTAAACACGATTTCTCGTCAAATGGAATTGAATTTCCAAAAAATAAAACATGGGTTTTTATTAGAACGGGGTTAATTATAACACACAAAACCTATTTTCTAAAATTCATAACTTATTAGGAGATATTCCAGGTTCTCTGGAGCTTGACTTGGCAAATTGCGTGAGAAAAAACGGTTTTTAATTAACGCACAGAGACAATTGAGGCAATTCGCTTTTCTCTTGCAAACAATATGCCAAGAATACAATATCCCTGATCTACAGGAGTAATATCCGCCATGAAAATGATGAGCAACACCATTAGCAACCCTCTCTAGATCATCATTTTCTCACATTGCTTCTCGTTTGCTGGATTCCGATGAGGTTTGCCAAGAAAGGGGTGTTTTGCCAACAAAGAGTTTCAGTTCTAGATTTTGTGCAGAACCTTTTATTGATTCTTGGAGCATTTAGCTTTATTGATGGTGAATGAATATTTCATTAGGGCATCACAAGGAATGGATGTCCATAGCGGCTTATTGTAGGATTTCTGCGGTTGCTACTGCCTTTTTCTCTTCTGTTAATATCAGCTTCATCGGATGCTAAATAATTCATACGTTCGATATCCGAAGGAAATTCATGGGATGAAAGTAGTACCCAATTCAGAAATCACAAGAGGATAATCGATCAGAGAATTGTTGAGGCTTTCAGCCCATCATCATCATTGACAATAGTTTTGCCTTCAGACCTTAGGAAATGTGTAGAGATTCTTGATATTCAATGTCTTACTTCTTTACCCAAAATGCAACCTTCTCTTGTTGAGTTGTCTGATAGGATCTCCTTCAAATCATGTAACTTTTTATTATTATTATTATTATTATTTTTTTTTTAATTTAAGTGTTTTTTTATAACATTTGTACATTTATAGGTTTTTTTATGAATTTTGTTATGTTTGTCTCTATGTGTATTTTCGTTTGTATATATGTTTTTATTTTGTGTATATTTATTTTACTTTTTTTAGTTTTGTAAATATTTCATTATTTTATTGTTTTTTCAAAAAAAAATTTCCATAAAAACATGTAAAAAAAAAAAGATGTGAAATTCAATTCATGATCTAAACAAAGTGAAAGAAAAAGGAACTTTTGAGATGATTCACTTACACACCTGTCGAAGAAAAAAAAAATAAAAATTAATAATAAAATATATATATATATATATATATATATATATATATATATATATATATATATATATATATAAACTATTTTATTTTCTATTTTTTTTGGAAGAGGAATTGATCAATTTGAAGATTGGACTGGTTATTTGTTCATAACAAAAATGCATAGTTGTGTGTTCTTAGCTTTTGTTCAGGATTTTAGCTACAGAAACTATGCAATTCTAATCAGAAAATCATGATCAAAATTTACTGGATTTGTCTAGCGATTATGTTTTCAAGCATGATGTAAGAAAGAAGAAGAATTATAAATGCCCTTTATCCGCAGGATCAATTGATGAATCTTTTATTAAGGATGGTTTTGTAGGAATCATTAAGCATTCACAAATAATATTTCTTTATCTTTATGAAATGTTATGATTCAAACATAAATTAAGGAAATTGCTTTTTAGAAATTATATTTATTATCGCAATTGTGAAATTGGACTAGCCATTTTAAATGAAGACACATCATGAACCTGCCAATTATGCAATTTTTCATATGTACCTAGAGAAATTAATCACTTCTCTTTGAACACACTTACATTTTATTACAATATTACTACCATGATTGTTTTCAGGTTCTAGGACAATCGAAGAATTGTAGGAGGCCAATTTGTGCACGATTGGTTTTCTACAACCAATTTCAAGAAACATGAACCAATTGAACCCATTTCGATCATCCATAAATGCCATCATTTTTCCTCTCCAAACTCACAAGCTATTTAAGCATTTCTGCTAAGCATCGTCATCACTATTTTCCTTGCAAAGAGTCACATGTTTCCTTCAAATTTTCCATTTACATTTTCCATTCATAGAGATATACAGGTCGCTTTCATGTTGGTTTGTCCTTTTGATTTCCGTTCACTTATTTACCCTCTTGTCATTTTCCTTTCCATTAAATAAATCCTGCTTGGTGAAAATTTTCCATCAATAGTCCCTCCAAAATCATTATTCCATACTCGCATTAGATGATGGGGGATTCATTAAATGCATCCCTTCTAACAAGTCTTGGCCTATCAATGTCAACGCATTATTTAGGTTGAGGGCTAGAGTCTTTATTAGTACCTTGAGGCTTGCATGTATCAATGACAAGTTCTCTCGCTCACAATCATGGGAATACATCAATGTCCCTTAATCGTTAGATCTTGCAAGCAGCTTGACATCAGCTCATTTATTCGCACTTTGCAAGATGTACTTAGGTACCTTGGCACTCGTGGATATTAATGGAGAGTTTGTCTCGCATTCATTAACGGAATTCATTAATGGCCGATAATCCAATGACTTCTCTTCATGCTCGATAACAACACATTTATTCGCATGACTAGAACTGTATCATCGGGTTTTGCAGTAGGTGAAGACTATATCATTTCAGCATTTTGCAATAGATACAACATATTTAGCAGCAACAATAAAGAATTCACTTTCACCACCTCATCCACCATTTATGCAAACAAGAAGCAGATGAAATTATACATTATATTCCATGATCCAGGAACAGCTACAACTTCTCTACATATGCACAGTTTGTCCACTTCCTAGGTAAGTAAATGTATTTTATTTTCTAGCTTTTAATCCTAGAATTCATTGAATACTAAAATTATAATTTTTGGAAAATACTTCACCATATTTCCTTCCTCATTTTAAAAAACCGTAAACACTTTTAGTTGGGGGGGAAGGGACATCCATTTATTATCAAATCCATATCACTTCATTCCATTTCACTTCATTTCATCCTAACATGCTTTTCCTAATCATTTACGATTGCATTATGGTTCAAAAGTTATGTGATTTGCAAATAAATGCCTAAATGATGTGCATATTATATGGTTGATTCAAAGATGCATTCTTAAAATATGTTCAATAAATCTTGTTGGAACAAAAAAAAACAGCGTATTGAAACAAAAGAACCAATACCAATTAAGATTTGGTTGTCATACAAGAACCAACCAAACATGTTGCAATTCAATGTATGACAAGGAATGCAAAAATAAATGAAATTGACAAATGCAAAGTTTAAGGACAATTGATATAAGCCAGGCTCTTTCAGAAACCAATCATGATTAAGCAATGCAGTAGATTGCATGAAGACATCCAATAACATGAGTTGGGGGGAATGTAGAGTCTCCAAAATGTATTCAAAATATCTTCCACTTTCACCTTTATTGCCACCATTTCACTCACATGTCACAAATCCATGACCATATAACCTTTCATTAGCCTCCATTTTCATAATTATATGGGTTCCATTTGTGTTTTCCCAAAGTTAATGATTTCTAGTATTATAAGTGAATTAAATGGTTAAAACTTAGAAAAATTACATATACTTTCTAATACTTAAAAGTGGCTTGAGTTTCATGATATGCGTAGGTCATTTGGAAGCTTCCAAGGCACCCTTATGTGGCCTCCAATGCTCAAATTCGAATTCCCTTCAAGATATGGAAGAAGATTGGGATAAAGGTCAAAGAGGATATGGGTCTCATCATTATCTATTTGAGTTGTAACTCTATGAGATTTTGTAGGGATCTAGGGAGATAATAATGGACCTCCATTAATGAGGTAGCTTCTTATGTTTTTGTATAAATAGGAGAGCCTCCTCCTTTCAAAGGCATGTGTAAAGTTGGGCAAATGCTAATATTTTGACTATAGAAATCAGATTTGGCACCATGCTCATGATTGATGTTCACTTTGATTTGGTTATGCTTGTATTTGGAGCCTCTCAACTTTCCATCCCTCATGCTTTTGGAATGGCAACCTATAATGTGTGAGATTTATTATTTTTCATAGATTAAGAGTTATTGTTTTTCATAGATTAAAAGTTATTTCATTCATATATTTCCTATGTGAGAGGTTAAGAGTGATTGTTTTGTATTTTCTTTCATATCTAGAAACTAAGAGTGATTGTTTTTGCTTTCATTTTATGTCACGTGATTTTGATTATTCATTTCATAGGATCCTAATTTGATAATGCAGACATGATCCCTTAGAGTAGATTTCATTTCATGTAATCCAATTCCTCCAAGTGTGATAAATTAAGATTTCAATTCCACACACTATATTATAATTTCTTTTGAATTTATTGTTGAATTAGAATAGGTGAATTTGATTTTTCATTATTTGGCTTCATAGTTAGGTTGATCTAAATTGGAAGTTAATTTCTAGCATATACAGTGCATGCACACTTCGCAAGTTTTATGAAACCCCCGGGTTGACAATTAAATGATAGGTAATTAATTTGCCTCAACAGTCAACTAAAGTCAACGATAGTCAAACCCTTCTAAATTTTGTCGAACTTTAGAATTTTGGTCCCTACAACAAAGTTTCATCCCCTGTAACTAGGTCTGTAATCTTTGGCCCCTACAACTTCTACAATTTTGCACGTGTGACAAAAATTAGGGCAAAACTTTTCCTCCTTTGACCTTTTCTCTCTCTCCTTTGAGTTTTACTCCTTTCCTTGACTTCTTCGCTTGTTTTTCTCTCTTCTTGGCACAAAAACCAAACTTGCTTGAGATGTTCGAAATGAGGACAAGTTTCACTCTATTTATACACATCCATGAGGTTAAATGGTGTTAGCTTTATATTCACATAAATAATCAATAAGTCCAAATTGAATCATAAGTATTCACAAAATAATGAAGCTATAAAATTATTAATAATGAAAGTAGACTTACTCTAGAAGTCTATGTATGACCAAAGGTAAAGTTAATAAGAGAAGTAGGGATGGAGATCACACAAAATCAACTAAGATATTTACTGAGATATTCATGGAGATATTGTGGAGAAAGTTATTGAAAAGTTTCAACCAATTAGCCAAATTGGTAATTTGTTATGAGAAACTTAATTCTATAATATGAGGTCTCATGTGTGAGAGAATTATGTATCATTATTATTTGTTAAAATACAATTAAGCTAAAATCATTTTCTGCCATGTATCTTGTATCTTGATATTATTATTTAGTTTGTATTAATTACTTCAAATGGGTCCCTTCAAAGGTTGACTTGTCAAGGTAGGGCCGACTTGGTATTGTGGGGACAAAATTGACATTTTTTTACTCAAATAAAATTATTTTTCTTGCTTCTTTCAAACTTCCAAATGGGACTTGACTCTAGTACAATAATTTGAATCATGAAAAATATTCTTTTGACTCAATAAACCCTAGAGTAACGAATAACATGCTTGACCTAGAAAATAAATTGACTTGAGCATGAAACCCATGCTTATAAAATTCTTCGTTTCTTCTTTTGATTTTAAAATAAATATATATAATGACATAAGTACAATGAAAACGATGAATATTGAACCTAGTTACATTTTTCAACAAAGGGATAATGGAAATCTTTGAACTTAACACCTGGTATGAACAAGGAGTAGTAGAGTTTTCCCGGAGACTAGATAAGAGAAGAGGAATACTAAAAAAATCAAGGGTGAATAGATGGGAAATAATAATGGCCAGTTCACACAGAGCCAAAGAGGTTAAAAATAGAACAAAGAACTCCACCCAAAGCTAAAATTAGTCCCAAATCTAGCTAGGCCAATTACAATAAATACAAGAAATAATAATTTCCCAAGAAAATATTTAATCCAATACATAAATGGGAAGTTATATATCCTGAAGGAAAAATACTTGATTAAAATAGGGATCCCCCTTATTGAGAAATCTAGGACATAGCAATTAGGTGATTTCTCTTCTAATGATAACTGCTTGTGAATGTTTTTACTTCTTTAGATTAGGATGTTCTCTTTACTTAGATTATTATAGTGTTTTTATTCATAAAAAAAATACCAATGCGTAAACAATAAATAGACTAGAGACACAAAATGTAGGCGATCATTCAATGCCAAAACCTTTCCAACTTGAGAGGAAAACCAAGAAAATTTATTCTTCTTCTAGAGGCTTCAATTGATGAATACCAAGACCATGACTGAGACCCTTAACACTAAACCTTTCTAAGACCAAGCCAGAATATCCTTATTTTCTGCTTCTTCTTCTTATTTAAATCAACAAAAATCAAACTTCCTTCATGTATTGCACTTCTCAGCTACCCTAAAATTTCATTCCTTTTCCACAAACGTATAGTCTGCACTTCTACAATTTTGCACGTGGGAAGAGTTGGAATGAGCTTGGAGGTGCTCCTTTTCCTTCACTATACTTGGGAACTTATTTAGGTGAATTTGGATAGCAATGGAGTTGGTTTAGAGACCCTTTGGTGACTTCCTCTTGGACTTTTTTGACACTACAATAGAAACCTTTGTTTTATGTCACACATGTGAACATACTAGCCCAAAAACAATGCTAAACAACTTGTATTATATTCCTCCTCCCTTTGCTTGAAGATAACCTCTTCCTCTAGTGATTCTCACACTTCTTTTTTGTTCTTATTCTTGACAAAAATACTTGTCTCCAAATGAAGGTTGAGCTTCCTATATATAGTGGTTAGTGCATCCAAAATAAGGAAACTTGAAATGGTGCCTAGGCCGACTTGTCCTACTAGAAACATCTATAGGCTGACGTGAAGGTGACCTTGTGACATGGTATTGGAGGGTTTAGACATTTTATTTTAGAATTAAATACATGTGCAAATGAGTCTTTGATCTTTGGCATTGACTCAATAGACTTGATGCCATGAAGAGAATTTCTAAAAGCTCACATTAGGAGCCTTAACTAGAAATAAACTTCCTTGAGCATGAAACCCATGACTCAAGCATTACAATATATATATATATATATATATATATATATATATATATATATATATATATATATATATATATATATATATCTATATATATATATATATATATATATATATATATATATTCTTTACATAAATTATATAAAATCATGATTACACATGGCATTATCAAGATTCAACATAGTTACACTTTTCAACACTCCCTCTTAACTAGGGAGGTATTCATAATCCATACAAGGTACTTGGAAATTCTCAATCTAAATAATTCAAATAAGAAGAGTTGGATCGGTAACCCATCTGTATAACATCATATCAACGAACATTACAACATAGCAATGCCTTGAATAACAACTCTAACTCTCCACAAGATCAGAGCTCAATGTTGGAAAGACCAATGATGTATAGACACCCTCATCATTGTCTCTCTCGGAACGTACCCCACCCAAGTTATCTCAGAGTATGTTCCATGAGGACTATTCTTATCTTGGATTCCCAATCCTCAAAGAATACCAATCCTCTATGATTACTCTTGTATTGGATTCCCTAACTCATCCTCAAAGAGTATCAGATGCTAGATGTTTATCCAATCCTCCAATCCATCATCCCAAGTGAAGAAAATGATGATGTTTCTCTCTCTCCCTTTCAACTTAGGGAGGACATACCCATTCCATTGAAGGAATGCACCCATTCTTATAAACAATAATTTTCTCTCTTGACTAGGGACTTGCTTTTAGCATCTCCTCAGGTGGAGATCATGGGACAGCCAACTACTTGTAGAAATACTTCCTTTGATGTCATGAATTTATTATTTGTCATAGAGTATACGTCTTTTGGGACTTTTTGGTAGGGCATATACCATCTGTCACTTTCATCCATAAGTTAGTCATGTCATCATTACTTTCATTATAAGGTGATCCATTAGTCCATATTTGGTCCTCCTTCATGCTTTGTTTCCTTCTTCATATCATGTTTCCTTAAGGACCTTTCATCCTGCCACATGATTTTCAGTTATAGAAGACTTCCATAGTTCTTTCTTTAGCAACTCCGGATAAGCCCATCTAGATATCATTCAAAAATGAGAATGAATTGTTAAATCAATATTACCTTTATGATTGTCTTTCCTCATAACATCTTCTATATTGCATCAACATCCTGTATGCACATTGACACATCTCGAATCTATATATATATATATATATATATATATATATATATATATATATATATATATATATATATATATATATATATATATATATATATATATATATATATATATATATATATATATATATATATATATATATATATATATATATATATTGTCATGCGTCTCCCTGTTTTTCTAGACTTCATCAAAGTCTTCATATATTTCATGGAGATATCCTAGTCAAATATTTCAGTCCTTGGATGTTGATTTCCTCTCCCATAGTTTCATATTTCGTGATATTTTCCTTTCACACATTTCCTTTCCAGGAAATTCCATTCAGAGTTCCTCAATTTTTTGAACCTCCTCATATTTCATATGAGGACATATTATGTTGATTTCATCTAGCTAATGCATGACCCATGCCTTCCTACATCCTTTGAAAGGAAGAGATCCACCCTTTTTTATTATGCTCTTCGAGGTGAAGCATTCATATATGTTACCTAAAACCATATGAAATGAATCTATTTTATCAAATAAAATCATACATACCTCATCTCTTTCAGGTCATATAGACCCGCTTCAATAGCTTCCTTGATTGAAAGAGTTTCAAATCCTTGATCTCCTTTACTTCTTTTGACATCATACCATTATCCCATGCATTCCCACAAGTTGGAATTCTTGATGAAACACTTGCTTCCTTATGAACCTTCCAATGAAGATTCTAATAGACGATCTTGAATATCCTTATCTAGCAAATGTTCCATTTTTACTAAAATACGATGAGCTTTATAATAGATGACTTTTTCTTCTTCTCATAAGTACCACTTATGCTTCTAATGAGGTTACCAAGAGCTAGACTTTTATCTTTCATGCTTCTCTATGATGATGTCACAACCTATTGATTTCAATTCTTCTATTGTTCCATGATGCATCTTACTAGTTTCCTTAGTGACTCATGATAGCCATATCTTACAACATAAACTTGAAAAGAACTTGGTGAGGAAGACTATCCCAGTCATAGTAGATATATTTTACTTCCTCTTTCTTAGAATTATTCTTTTTAGCTTCCTCCACTTCTTCAGTGATATGGGATTATTCTCTTCCTCTTTTGTTATTGTGCCTCTTAATATTAGGACAATCTCTCTTCTAGTTCCCATATTCCTAAGATCCATAGCATTGAACCTTGGCCATATTCTTCTTGATTTTATCAGGACAAAACTTGTTGGGTCCCTATAATACTAGTGATTACCCCATTACTATTGTAGTTATACCCCTTATTTATATCGTTGTGCCTCCATTACCCCCATATTGTTATTAATGTGCTCATAGAATCCCTCTATTGTTATTTTTGTGGCTTTATATTATTATTGTTAGGTCGGCTAGATTATATTGTGACTCCATAGACTCATATATATAGAAAGGAGGTTTTTTCATTTGAATCATCCAAGAATTGTTCATTTATGTAATGTAAAGGAGGTCTCCCCCTCAAAGAGGCTAAATTCTAAGGCGTTAATCTATCTTTTCTATCTTTTCTTGAGCTGGTTTCATAACATTTGGTATCGGAGCTTTGGATTCTAGGGTTTCGCTGCTCCAAATAGGTCATCGCGGAATTTTCGCTATAACTTCTTTTCTGTGACGTTTCAGAAGTTGCAAAAAAACCTATTTGAGAATAAATCGCACTGAACCTGGGGTCCGAATTTTCAGAGCTTTTCGCATGATATTTTTGGAGATATGATCTCAAGAATTTGGTCTTTTTGCAGACTCCTGAATTACACTCAAAACAGGTGACCTGGGGAAAATCGTCATAACTTTCTTTCTGAGCATCGGATTGAAATTTAGTAAGGAGGTACAGAAAGAGGACGGAATTTAGTTTTCTTTTATATATTTTTCAGAGTCAAAGGTTGAAACAGTGACACGTGGCACTTCATACAAGTTCGCTCTATTGAACTAGTCTATAATCAGGTCACTGCGGGAGATTGTGCATAACTCTTTCTTGGAGAATCCAATTTGGTTCAGACTAGTGGCATTGGAAAGAGGACATAGAAGGCTACTACAAGTCACAATTTCAGAACTGGATGATTCGAAATTACAGAGATACATCAGCTTCAATATCAGGCTTCTACAAAGTAAAAAACGGTGTGTAGTTTTTATTTTTTATTTTTGCATAAGCTTGGTTTGAAGGAATTCAAAGGGCATAGTAAAGAATTATTATCGGTAACTGATGCCCCAAGGAAAGAAAATGCAAACACCTAGTAAGTAACCTAAAAGCTCTAGCATGACTCATGAAGAAGAGGAAGAAATGCTACATGATATATCAAAATTACAAGAACAAGTGCAACAAATGTCATGCTCACAAAAGCTAACAGATGCTAAGATAAATGGAGTGGAATCTAAGATAAAGGGCATGGAAGCTAAGATGGATGATCTGAAGACAGATTTGAGGATAGATTTGAAGATAGACATGGCAGATTTGAAGACAGATTTGACAAATTTTCTACAAGAAATACTTACTAATGGTGAAAAGGTTGTAAAGGAAACTCATGATGTGAACAAAAGAAATGTTAATCATGATTCCATAGACTCTAATGTTGGATCGAAGACCCACCATATTCCAAAAATCGATATGAGGAAGTTTGATGGCAAGGATCACGCCACATGGATATTACAGATGGAGCAGTTCTTCGATCTCAATAATGTGCAAAACACACAAAAGGTACGTATGGCAACTTTATATTTGGAACCAAATAAATTTGTATGGCATCAATGGCTTTGCTCTCGTAAAAAAATTATCACTTGGGAAATTTTTACGGAAGAATTGATAGCACATTATGAGGATACAAAAAGCAACACTTTTTTTAGCCAATTGATAAGTCTCAAACAAAAGGGTTCAATAATGGAGCACATTGAGGAGTTCCAAAAATTGAACATAAGGGTAAAAGATATTCTAGAGCAGCATAGGATTGATGTGTTCATAGGGTCTTTAAAGGATAATATCCAACATGATGTTCGACTTTGGGAACCTGATTCATTAGAGAAGGCATTCAGGTTAGCAAGAAAAATGGAAAGCAAAATTATGGCAACCAGGAAGCATACCACTCACAACTATAAAGACGGAAGTGCAGTTGCCCCTAGTCTTCCACAACCTATAAGGTTGACACCACAACAATTGGAAGAAAAAAGAGCAAAAGGGCTTTGTTATATTTGTGATAGCAAATACACTAAAGGTCATAAGTGTGCTGAGAAGAAATTATTCTACATAGATTGTGAAGAGGAAGAAGAAAAGGAGCAAGAAAGGTCAAAAGAACAAGATATGCTCTAAGAACAAAGCCTAGATGAAGAACAAATAAATCTGACCATATCTTGTAATACATTGGCGGGAATTACCACTCCTCAAACCATCAAGATAGAAGGACAAATCAAGAAGAAAAAGGTGATAGTGTTGATTGATTCAGGAAGCACCCACAATTTTATTCATTGTAGGGTAGCAAAAGAATTGAATTGCCTCCTATATCCATCACGAGAGTGTCAAGTGATGATTGCAAATGGAGGAACAATAAATTGCTCTGGAAAGTGCATAATATCAAGCTATCCATGGGAGAATATGTATTGACTAGCCCAATGCTTTCCATTCCAATGGGAGGTGCTAAAGTTGTACTAAGAGTCCAATGGCTACAATCCTTGGGTACAATATCCTTTAATTTTCAAGAACTTTTCATCAAATTTTCTGTGGAAGGAAAGGAAGTTGAATTAAGGGGTATTGCAGGGAAACCAGGAAAGATAATCAGCTCTAATGGTATGACAAAGCTTCTAAAAAAGGAGCAAAGGGGTGTAATTGCACAATTATGTTCGCTAGATGTTTCCACATTAGAATCATCTATTTCTCCAGATCTCCAAAAATTCCTGGACAATCATTCCAAGGTATTTGAGACTCCCAAAGGTCTCCCACCTATGTGTGATCATGATCATGCTATTCATCTGATTCCAGGAAGTGTTCCTCCAAACATCAGGCCGTACAGATATCCCTATGTCCAAAAAAGTGAAATTGAACGTATGGTTGCAGAAATGCTAGAGGCTGGTATAATTCAACCGAGTCAAAGTTCTTTCTCTGCTCCAGTAGTATTGGTGCACAAGAAGGATGGATCATGGCGCATGTGTCTGGATTATAGGGAGCTCAACAAGCTCACTATTAAAGATAAGTTCCCCATTCCTGTCATTGATGAATTACTGGATGAATTGCATGGATCAATTTACTTCACCAAGTTGGATCTTCATTCAGGATATCATCAAATTAGAATGAAGATTGAAGACATTCCAAAAACGGCATTTAGAACTCATGAGGGTCATTATGAATTTTTGGTCATGCCTTTTGGCCTTACCAATGCACCTTCAACATTTCAAGGTTTGATGAATTCAATTTTCAAACCATTCCTTAGAAAATTTGTGTTAGTATTTTTTGATGATATACTTATTTACAGCAAGTCTTGGAAGGATCATGTTGAAACCAAACAAGTAAAGAATGAAACCAGTGTATAAATAATAAAATTTGATAAACAAGTAATTCATTATCTTAAATCAAAGTGTGATTCATTTACTAAGAAGTAAACAGATGCAGTAAGAACAGAATAAATCAACACACATAAGAAACACCCATGAACACTAGGATTTTTCAAGTGGAAACCCAATGTTGGAAAAAAAAACATCGATGTTGTCATCTCAGCCTTCAATCTTCTTATAATAAAAAGTGTTTACAAGTTTTGTACTGGTGCAGACTTTTCCAGTACGCAGGAATCTACCTGCTGAAGGCTACAACCTTCACTCATTTTCTAGATTCTACTAGAAGGGAGATCCAACCCCCTAGCTCTTGTACTAGCTGATATGTTTACCAGTATGTAGGCACTGACCTAGAGAATGCTACTATCTTCACTCTTCCTCCAAGGACCATGTTTCATAAATTTTCAGACTGGATACTCTTGGTACACAATAATACACTATGTAGGCCATGTTTCATCAAATTTTCTTACTAGACCCATCAGTAACATTGAAGCTGAAAATCGATCACCACTGCAATACAATCATCAAATACAATTGCTTCTATCAACAATCAGTCAATCTAAACAATCAGATCACTGTCACTAGAACACTACATCAACAACCATCACTAACTGCAACCTCAAAAATCATATGTTAGAATGTATACGCTACTCCAGTGAAGCCAACCTGCATGTATACACTACTCCCCTTAACCCAACCTACGTATACCTGTAATATATTTAATCATAAAATATTTGAACCAAAAATTTGTACCAACTAGTGACATTTTGAATATCTACTTTCAAATTACAGAGTTCTAAACAGATAGGAGAAAAGGTCACCCTTCTCGCTCAATCAATCAATCAACCAAACTCAATCTCCTTATCTGATCAGTTTTACATTCAGATCTAATGAACACATCATTGACCAATAGTAGTAAAAAAACAGCACTAATTAGGTAGATCAGTCATCTTTGAACAACAATATTTTCTTCTGCATACGTTACTTGGAAGTAATGAATTAACGTGTACAGGTGCCTTCACTAAGGCGGACTAGCATATAGATCTTTAAATAATAACTTATAACTTCGCAGTATTCCAGATTTCAGACATACCTAGATCATAACATTTAAAGGATAAAACATGCATTAGCATTCAGATCTAGCCCATCCATCATCATATCATACAATGATAAGTCATTTCAGGTCTCATGATTCTGATCCAACATTGTATCCAAAGGTGCACAAGATATTTTAGATCATATCATAACCATAGCCCTTACAACATAAGATATACTTTAGATAGAAGTATTCATTAAAAACCCTTTCAATTTCACACTAGCCCTTTGATCTCCTCCTCCTTATATAGATTTAGCCTTTCTCAATACCTCAGACCAAAACAACACTTAGAAGCTGTGGTATTCTAGGACATGATCAAGTAACCGTTATTACACTCAATATTGTGGGCTATTACCATGGTATGGACCCTTGGTATTCAATAACCTTAATTTTCCATCCCATACACGCTTTTATTCTTGTGAAAGACTGTGCATACATATACACACCTTTTGTTTTGTGAACCCACTTGTATACATATTTAGACTACATGAACTAGCGTATACAACTTAATACAACTTAAAACATTCTTTTTCTTCAATTGCTTGATCCTGATCTGTAATCCTTTGTTCCATCATCTTATTCTTCTATTGCATTACTATGTTACCTCTAAATTGTCCTGTTACAATGTTAGTTTCATTTTATCAATTCTGAACTGACATATGACTGGGTGTCCATCAAGGACAGCACATGTACCATAATGACAACAATCTCCCCCTTTGGACTTGATGGAAACCATATTGGTGTTGATTACTTCAATTTGTAGAACTTGTTAGATATATCAAGAAACACCAATATACTCTCCCTATTTGACATCAAGGGAAAAGGGTGGACCAAGATATTCTTCCCCTTAGTACATGCTGAGATGCACTATATTATACATGCTCCCCTTGAGCACATGCAAATTCTGCAGAAATATGCTTCAAAAGAATAACATGACTCTATAACTCAACTATGTGAGTATGACCTTCCTATCATCAATGAATCAGGCATACATCAATCACCCAACCAAGTGGGGATATACCAAATGTTCATACAGGACTTGAAAATTTTCAATTATTACATCATCCTTCCCATGCACAGTGGGGGTACAAATTACATCATATGTTCAAAGGACTCATTCATAATAGACTTTGACAGAAAGAGACATATTATTACACCATAGGTCTTTACATGACCTTTACAACAAATGATATGAATATTTGAGATCATAGCTGAATTCAGAAACCATGATGCCAAAAATGCATAATGTTTTGGAAGGCTAATTCTCCCCCTAAACCTATGCTACCTTCAACATCAGACTGAACACCCATGCCAGAAATTCATTTTGAATCTGACCCACTATTTTTCTATTAGAAAAACATATATGCTACTGCAGCCACAGAAACTCACATATATATGTGACTCTACTTCATGAAACCAACATATTGTAAACATTCCTTTGAAATTGGTTTTAACAGCAAGATGAGGTAGAAACAACCCCCAGCTTTTGTTTGATATATTCAAATACTTCTCTGGGAAGCAATTTGGTAAATATATCAGCAACCTATTCTTTTGAGGGAACATACTCCAACCTTTTGTTCAAGCACTTGTTCTCGTAGACAGTGGTACCTAATAGGTATGTGCTTGGTCTTGGAGTGCATGACTAGATTTTTTGAAATAATAATAACACTTTTATTACAGGGGGGCTTCACTGTTATCGAGAAATCTAGTGTCCACTCAGAGTTGCTAGTCCCACTAAGATGGGTAGCTATCTTAGAAACAAACAAATTAAAACTACTTTCGTTTTCCTTTATGATAAGTAGATGAGAGGGGAGCAAAGAATACCAACCCCAGTCTTGCGCTTGTTCCCTTGCTTGTTTCCTCTCCCTTCTGACAGATCTTTGCCGCTTCTTCCTTGTTTACCCAGCTTTAGAGAGCACCTGTAAAGTTAAAGCAGCATAACACTATCGAAGAACATGGATCTACAATCATAAACAATATAGGACCAGATATATATTGACCACACAAATGCATATATCATCAAACATACAATAATGTGGAGAGAAACTTGAATAGTTTTATTGATAGAAAGAAAATAAAAGAGGATTACAACCCATTGATCTGACCCAGTGTCATCCTCCCACCATGAAAGCCCTTCTTCACCTCATGGAAAGCTTAGATCACCCAACAATATGATGTTCCACCAAGAAACCAACAACACTTCCTCACAAAATACAAGATTCCAGCCTCTGGATCTCTGGGATGAGGGATCCATATATAGATGTTTGCAGGGGTGTGAGTTAGCTTCTGGGATTTTGATTAGTGTCCTCTCTCTGATAATTCTTCGTTCCACTTGGAGATTCATGATCTCTTACCCATCCCTAGGTGAATTCAGAGAGGCAAGTGTCACTGGAGAAGTTTCTGGAAGATTTCAAGATCATCCACCTTGCAAACTATCTCTTCCATTTGTCTACTCTCGCTCATCGCACCCTACAGAAGGGCTTTCCAGTATGCATCGCACCCTTTACACTGAGCAGGTGAGATGCATGGCACCCTTAGCACTGAGCTGCCTCTATGGTCCAGTTTTGACTAGTTCTGAGCAGTTTTCCATAGAGAACTTCTGGGAGATGATGTAATTCACTGACCTTGTTCCTTTAGGGTACAGAACAACACTTTTAGGGACTTCGAAGCCCTTGGTTTATGGACATATGTGACTGGGCTAGCAATGCCCAAATATGTCTATAACAGTTGCCCTCTAAAGCATGAGGTCGAAAATCTTTTGATGTCAGGTGAAATGCTTTATCATGAGGATCCGAGGTTTTTCGAACTGGAAGGCAACCTATAATAAGATACAATACAATACATTATCTTCATAATATTTTCATGATCTAGCTGAGGCAGGCATTCCCATGCTCAGCTTTATAAATTCATCTCATGTACATAGGATAGACAACTGTCTGTGTGGCAAACTGATGATTCTGATAGAGCCATCATCCTTTGATTTGGATGATCATCTGTGCAGTAATGATGTACATTTGATGTCTTTATTTTTCTGAATATATCGCAGCCCGGATGGATGAAACTAGATCTGAGGTCTTCAAACTCGTTCAATCTTCGCTCGAAGTACATGTTGATCCATGTGAAAGATATTCTGAAGTTGAACACGGAAAGACATCGCCAGATTACCAGCCAATAATGTGAGTTGTTAACAGGGGCAAGAGGAATCACCGATAATGATGATGACCCTCAAGGTATGACAGTACAATTCACATGGCGTGAAAATGGGACTTGGCGTCGAACACCACGTAAAATCTTTCAATCAAAGGCCATTGATGTAAACCTGTCGCTGAAAGTGAGAAACTCACCATTGAGGCATGCAAGCTTCAAAGTACTGAAGGGTTGTTCCTAGGTCGACTTCTTGGATAACGAGATGATGTCGACAAGAAGTGACCCGTCCTAGGAGGGCCTTAATGAATCCCACATCTACGACACAGAACGGATAAAATGACTTTATGGAGGTGAAAACGATCTGATGATACAAGGTTCAGTGTGGCGGTCATGAAAGAATGGAGCATAAGTGTATTGCAGCGGATGAGACACAAAATGGGTTGGTGAATTCTCTGAGCGACTTCTCTTGAACATACTGGTGACACTAAAATGGATTGATATCATTAACCCCAAAGATGGATGGTATGGTGGACCAATGGTAATATGACCGGTGAACAGAATAACCCAACTCGACTCAATCATGGTGACAGAGTGAAAGTGTCATGTTCAAGAGCGACTTTGCTACCAATAGTTTCTTCAAGTTTTCTTCCCAATTTTCCCCAGTCATTGCTGACCAATACTTCTTTATTTTTATCAAGCTTCAGGAGGATAACATATGCTTGTTCTATAATTTTCCCTTCGAGCAAACCCGTCGCTATGTTTTAATGAGCCTAGTGACAGTGAAACTCGTTCTTGTTTGCATGGACAAGTTTGTCGCTATTGGTTTTAACGAGTTTAACGACAAAGATAACTCGGTCCTTTTCAATTTTAGAGAGTCTGAAAGGGATGTAAAGGAAACTCCAATGATCCTTTTTCATCATATAATCCCTTAAGTCCGAAAAAGTATAAAACAATACGAAAGGGATGAATTTTCGATAGTTTTAACGAGCCGAACAAGACAAGCGCTCGATATTTTTGTGTAATAATCCCTCAGGTCCAAAAAGATTAAAATCTAGAGGAGGGATAGCACTCCCAGTAGCTTTAACAAGATGGAGAGGCCAATTGCTTGGCAATCTTTTCATATTTTACGAGTCAGGTGAAAAGAGCTTAAAGGAGACTCGTTTTTTGAGGAATGAGTGATGTTTCGGGTAGCGGTCGATTCCAGATAAGGCTTGGAATTTGCCAATCACGGCAGCGTCACAAGGATGGATAACAGAATCACTCATTGCAGCTATTCCTCAAAAGGGTAAACAATCAAATGGAGGCATATGATCGGCTAAATCAGAGTGGAGGTGATGATGAGAACACGACCAAGGCTCAAAAGCTGATAATAATGCATTCACAATGGTTATTTACCGAAGATAGGTTCATTTTTTAATGAGCTTAAACTCTGGGGGAAACATTTGCTCATTGCTTAGGTTTAATTTTTAATGAGCTTGAACTTCACATAAAAACTGCTCACACCACTTGTGTAATAAGGATATCTCATCGATAAGTTCAATTTTTAAGGAGCTTGCACCATTCGAAACTATGCTCCGCATCCTTTCTTTACGCAAACTGGGAGCGACGAATCCTACGAGTTTAAAGGGTTTGAGAATCTACAAACTAAGAAAATAAATGGTTGCTCTTCACTTGCATGCAAAAAGGTTTGCATACCCCCAAGTATAGTGAAGTAGAGTTTCCAGTCTACCCTTCAATTTGCAGACAAAACATTTGTTCTGTCGCGAAAGGCCTACCTTTTCCAGGTTACCCTTCAATTTGCAAACAAAACATTTGTTCTATTGGGAAAGGCCTACCTTCTAACAAAGGTACCTTATCTAGTCTTGTTATCACTCAGGTTGTTCCCTTTGACTCCTAAGGGAATACGGCCGAGGTAACCACAAACCAATCTTTGGATTGCAAGTCCTAGCCTACCTGCAATCATAAAGGGCTCTCTCTTTATAATTTAGCTTTGTTTTGATATGATTTTAGGCTAGTTAAGGTGTACATGGGTTTTGTTTTGAGTTTGGTGGGATGGGTGATGTATTCAAACAGAGTTGGACTACAAAGGGTGAGAAGTTCAAACCATTGGGCTTGGAGTCAAGGATAAGGGCTGCTGGTGCATTTTCTTGGTCACAAGGGGAATACAGAGCAGGATAGCTACACATAGAACAATACCAAGCTGGAATGAAGATGGAATGAAGGTCAGAGATGAAAGGCAACTAAGAATCTTTCATCAGCTAACAGAAGGAGGGCAAATGAACTTTATCTAGGAGCAGTCAAGGATTCCTAAACAATCATTCATAAATGAGAGAAACAACGTAAACATGATCATTCAAGTATGCATATTCATAACTATTTCTGAAGAAAACATGGAAAAATAACAGGAATTGAACATAGAGTGCTGCTCAGCAAATTCTAAGTTATTCTTATTTTCTGTTACTTAGATCATGACACAATGGTGATATAAACACATATAAAATGAAAACAGAGGCAAGAAAGACTTATTGAGCCATGTAGAAGCATTAGAATTCCATAGTTCACTCTTCAGCCATTAAAACACAACAAAAAGTTCATCATCCAAGCATTCCAACGATCTTTGATTATAAAGGCTCTCAAAGAATACGGCACAAGTTTGGAGAGGAGTTATCAACCAACCAACCCTTAAAACATTGTTTGGGCAGGTATATATAGGAAAAATATTTACAAAACAGATCTGAGGGAAGATCTGGGGAAATAACTCTGATTAACCTAACGTATCCTGAAATAAATGCAAACAATATATACCTAATGCTGCGCTGGAGGCAGCAACATCAAAATGGTGTCCTTTGAGCTCTGTGCTGTGCATTCTGCAATAACTGTGCCTTAGGCTTTGATCCGCTGCCCTTAGGTGGCCTTATATGCATTAACTCTGATCTCATGAGCCTTTAATGGCTTTAAACTCCTCACTGATACTCTTTGACCTAAATGGATCCTCTTTAATGCTGTTTTGTTGTGGCTTTACTGTTGCATTGATATTCTTTGAATTCTCGGCCAAACTAATACTCTTTAATGTGTCAAATCGCCCTTTTCTGCTAATTTATGGCAAAAATAACTGCTGCAAATGCTTTTCGTGGCCTTTAGAACTGTATCGGCGCTTTAGCCGATCAAAATTTAACATCCATGAAGAAATCCTACAAAAAATGGTGGAGGAATGCAACGAGATAACTGTGCTGGGCCGAGGGTGGATTTCTGGAGCAAAACTGGGCTTGGAGCGATCCAAAATGGCTTAAGGATGCATGATTTCCCTTGACTGGGGTGTGCACAGGCATATACATGTGAATCTGAAAAAAATGCCTCTTTTTCCTTTACACAGAAAAAGACCAATTTCTATGTAACAATTACGAAAAACATAGGCGGGGGCAGCACTGTAGCTTAGAATTAATCCTAGCTGTTGGGTTGCGCGAAGGCAGATCCAACGGTTGGGATCAAATCGCAATGTCGCTTATCGACGGGGTGGAGGGGCGAGGCTTTATATATATGTGATGGAGCGATGGTCCTATCGTCGATATCGCATCGGCGATCGGCTATCGGGGAGGGCCTTTAAACATAAGCGATGGTTGAGCGAAATGGGGGGCTGCGATTTAATATGGGCCGTTGGATGAGCGAGGGTGATCCGACGGTTGGTGCGTAATCAGTGATATCGCGATGGTGGAGTTATATCAGAGACATATATAAAAGGGGCCACTGTTGACTGCTTCCTCCGACGGCGATAACGCATCGGAGGGGGGGGGGAAACTTGATCGGAAGCATGTCTGATGAATCAGTAAAGGGTCATTTGTAATCGGGGGAAGGCCTCTCCGATCGGAGGAAGGAAATATGACATCAGCGGGGTTTATAATGATTCGGAGAAGGGATCAAGTGTATCAGAAGGGGCTTTTTGAAGATCGGAGGGAGGTTTTCATGGCTTTGGATACTTTGGAAGGGGTCCGAAAGTATGAAAATAGGTTTTTTTATTTTGGAAGGGATTTTATGCATAGGAATGAGTCCTAATGCATTGGAAGATGGTTTGAGAGGCAAGATGAGGGTTCTTACTAAGTTTCAAGTAAACTTAGTAATTCCCAAGCGATATTGATGGTTATTTTTCAACCAAAGGGAAGGCATACATAAATAGGGGGATTTTACACATATTTTAGTAAGGGGAAGGGGAAATAGATAGGGATTTACATAATAATGTTAGAAGTTAATATGAAACTGGTGAATAAAGTGATAAGTTTAGAAATCTTAGACTTAAAAAGGGGAAATAGAACTTGTAGAATGAATAAGAGCACTCCTAAGCGAAGTAGACCTTTACTTAGGCAAATGATATGAAAAATGATGAAAATAAGAAATGTCAAGCAGATATTGACCTCTTTAGGGGAAGTTAGTGAATGATTTTGGGAAAAAGGAAGAAGGGGAAGTTAGACATGCCTCTCTTGAGCTGCTCCAAATGGATTTTGCCTTATACTTGTGATCTGAATAGATTTAACACTTAAAAACTTGAAATGGATCACCATTCATCATTCTGCCACCTCAGAACTACCTACCCAGCCTACTTACCTAACATTTTGCCTTCTTTTTGGATGGGTGCACTTGGACTAGCAAAACCTAGCTTTTCTCTTTTTCTTTTAGCTATCCTTCTATGTAAATATACCCTTATATCTACCAGAGGCTCAGATTAAATAGTTGAGCACCCTTGCTTCTCTACCCATCTAATAATCTGCCAAGATTAAATAGTTTGGACAGATCTTTATTCTCTATTTCTACAACAAGCAATTTAAACCTAGGGCAGCCAAGCTTAAGCTGTTTGGCCTTCCCTTAACTGAGAAATCCTTCAAAAATGGAACTTTTGCAGCATGGAAAAGATGAACATTTTTGGCACTTCCACTGTCAATCATGAAAAATGACACCTATTGGAATAGGAAGCTAACAATGGCTCCACTTGGGGATGGCTTTTCCTTGTGAAAAGTCAAGAACAGCAGGTCAGAAGGCCTTATATTCAATTTTTGCTGTATTTTGAAAACTTTCCCTTTGCTGGTTGCCTTATTTATATATATGACAGCAGACTTGAAGAGCTTAGGGCCTTCACTTCGGGCTTCAACTGTAGCAAGCTTGCTATCCAAACAGAAAACTGAAATCCTACCTACTTACTCTAATCAGCACTTTCTTTGCTGGTTAGGTGAAATGAAATAGCCAATGCAGCCACTTAAGTATTATAAAGATCAGTGACCTTTGCTGCTTGTGCTTGTTGGTGCTTGAAATGGAGATCTTGCAATCAGATATAGCTGTGTTAACCTTTGAGAAGATCATAAAAGTCTTGATCTCCTTTGCTGAATCTAAACACTGTACAAAAGGTTCCTCCAACATATATACACAATTGCTGAGCTGGATTAAAGAGCTGTACAAAGGTTTAGGATAGCTATCATGCCTTGGAATCGGGAAATCACTTTCAACTTGATATTGAGCCTTACAGCCTACTAATGGAGAAGAGCACTGATTTATTTCATCACTCAGTCTGTCTGCTGATGGATTACACAGAACATGGAAGGATACTTGCAATTTATTACATTCAGGCTCATAAGGAACTTGACTGATTTGCACTTGCTGCTCCTATTTTTCTTTAAATAACTCAGAAGACTGAAAACAAAGAGGCAGGAGGTCCACTTGGACCATTTGATCATAAGCAGCTGCTTCCGAGTCTTTTTCTTCAATCTGACATTCAATGGCTCTTTGGGGCTGCAAATCTAGAGGTAATGCATTAGGAGCAAGGATTTGACTCTCCTCTAGATGATCAATATCAACACTTGCTGACACTTGATTATAAACTGCATGATAATTATTCTTAATAAACTGAAAAGACTCAAAACAAAATGGCAAAGTTCCTGCGCTGGTTTCAAAATTCTCTTCATTTTCCTCCTTTTCTTCATAGCTGAAATGAATGGGCTGGTCACCAATTTCAGGCTACTGATCCTGAACTGTGCTTTCTGCCAAAATAGGCTATGACTCCTCTACAAGGCTGATTTCGATATTAGGCGCATAATCATCATCATACACATTGTATTTGGGAAGACAGTTGCAAGAAGAGAAGCTATTATATTCATATAGTATATCAGGAGATTGCTCCTTCACATATGGTTGTATGAATATGTCATCTGATTTGCGGTAGGTTTGTTCGTGAACATCACTACGTTCCTTTTGCAAAACAGATCTTTTCTTGTGCTCTAAGCATTCAACTTTCATTGTGATGTGCTGGATCATTTCCTATGATTTTTGCATTAAACTATGAAGTCTTTCCTTTTCCTCTGCCTTGCGCTGTTCTTCCCTCATTCTCAGATTTTCCTCCACGTCCACAGCTATGTCCTGCATCTATTTCAAAGTGGATGGGCTCCTTTCTCTTAAACGGAATTCAATTTCTGCATCAAAAGCTCTTGGATAATGCAACAGAGCTAAATCGGGAGGAGGTCTTATATTTAATGGCATGGAATGATAAATGTGATTGAATCGATCAGAAAATTGTTGAACAGATTCATTAGGAAGCCTTTTTAATTGATCATATTCTTCAATGAGCGAGAGGAAATTAATTTTCATCATCCATCTATCAAGGAAGAGTTTGAATAACTGCTGAAGATTAGAGATGCTAGCCTCAGGCAATGCTTTAAACCAAGTCCTAACTTCGCTTTGCCAAGAAAGGGCAAACAACCTAATAATAACATCCTCATCTTCTACTTAAAATATATTAAGATAGTCTTCAAAAGCTTGGATATGCTTTTGAGCAGTAACTCCGTTCTCTCCATCAAATCTTGGGAGATACTGAGGATGATCTTTAGGCAAAGGATTGAGCACGGGAGGCAAAATGAGAGGCTTGTATCTATCAGGAACTCTACGAGGCACGGGAATATGTACAGGGATTGGATTATTGGGCTCAATTTTTGGTATCTCCTTGGGTGTATGATGATCTTCAACAAAATTAGAAGACTGCTGTTCAGATTTGCAAGGAGACTTTTCATCAACATTTTGCAAAGGAAAATTATAAAAATTATCTCTACAATACAATATACATAGCAAAATATTATGGATGAGAGAGAACATAATCTCTTGGATGATAATCCAGGTCAAAATCCTGATCTGCTCATACAGTTCTTTCGGGTTCATTTCTCCAGTGGAGTCTTTATTATGAAAATGATGTGGAGTCGTCAGGTGGATGATTTAACCTTTGATGTGTCTGATCTATTTCCACCATCAAAGATCAGATCTAAACGTGAAATAATCATGAAGAAAGCGTCGACTTTCTCGAGAAAACAAGATTTTTTGAGATTTTTATGATTATTTTGATTTTTTTGGGATTTTCAAAACAAATTTTATGATTTATTTAAGAGGCGAACTGATCAAGTATTTAGATTTGCAGTGATAATCAAATGATTCAGGTCCCCAGTGAGTCGCCAATGATGTTATCACTCAGGTTATTCCCTTTGACTCCTAAGGGAATATGGCCGAGGTAACCACAAACCAATCTTTGGACTGCAGGTCCTAGCCTACATGCAATCAGAGAGGGCTCTCTCTTTATACTTTAGCTTTGTTTTGATATGATTTTAGGCTAGTTATGGTGTACATGGGTTTTGTTTTGATTTTGGTGGGATGGGTGATGTATTCAAACAGAGTTGGACTACAAAGGGTGAGACGTTCAAACCATTGGGCATGGAGTCAAGGATAAGGGCTGCTGGTGCGTTTTCTTGGTCACAAGAGGAATACACAGCATGATAGCTACACATAGAACAATATCAAGTTGGAATGAAGATGGAATGAAGGATAGAGATGAAAGGCAACTAAGAATCTTTCATCAGCTAATAGAAGGAGGGTGAATGAACTTTATCTAGGAGCAGTCAAGGATTCCTAAATAATCATTCATAAATGAGAGAAACAGCATAAACATGATCATTCAAGTATGCATATTCATAACTATTTCTGAAGAAAACATGGAGAAATAATAGGAATTGAGCATAGAGTGTTGCTGAGCAAATTCTAAGCTATTCTTCTTTTATGTTACTTAGATCATGACACAATGGTGATATAAACACATATAAAATGAAAACAGAGTCAAGAAAGACTTATTGAGCCATGTAGAAGCATTAGAATTCCATAGTTCACTCTTCAGCCATTAAAACACAACAGACAATTCATCATCCAAGCATTCCAGCGATCTTTGATTATAGAGGCTCTCAAAGAATACAATGCAAGTCTGGAGAGGAGTTATCAACCAACCAACACTTAAAACATTGTTTGGGCAGGTATATATAGGAAAAATACTTACAAAACAAATTTGAGGGAAGATATGGGGAAATAACTCTGATTAACCTAACTTATCCTGAAATAAATATAAACAATATCTACCTAATGCTGCGCTGGAGGCAGCAGCATCAAAATGAGGCTTTATGGTGTCCTTTGAGCTCTGTGCTGTGCATTCTGCAATAACTGTGCCTTGGGCTTTGATCCGCTGCCCTTAGGTGGCCTTATATGCATTAACTCTAATCTCGTGAGCCTTTAATGGCTTTAAACTCCTCACTGATACTCTTTGACTTAAATGGATCCTCTTTAATGCTCTTTTGTTGTGGCTTTACTGCTGCATTGATATTCTTTGAATTCTCGGCCGAACTAATACTCTTTAATGTGTCAAATTGCCCTTTTCTGCTAATTTATGGCAAAAATAACTGTTACAAATGCTTTCCGTGGCCTTTAGAACTGTATCAGCGCTTTGGCCGATCAAAATTTAACATCTATGAAGAAATCCTACAAAAAATGGTGGAGGAATGCAACCAGATAACTGTGTTGGGCCGAGGGTGGCTTTCTGGAGCAAAACTGGGCTTGGAGTGATCCAAAATGGCTTAAGGATGCATGATTTCCCTTGACTGTGGCGCGCATAGGCATATACATGAGAATCTGAAAAAATGCCTATTTTTCCTTTACACAGAAAAAGACCAATTTCTATGTAAAAATTACGAAAAACATAGGCGGGGGCAGCACTGTAGCTTAGAATTAATCCTGGCCGTTGGATCACGCAAAGGCAGATCCAATGGTTGGGATCAAATCGCAATTTCAATTATCGGCGGGGTGGAGGGGCAGGGCTTTATATATATGCGATGGAGCGATGGGCCGATTGTCGATATCGCATCGGTGATCGGCTATCGAGGAGGGCCTTTAAACATAAGCGATGGGCAAGTGAAATGGGGGGCTGTGATTTAATATGGACCGTTGGATGAGCGGGGGTGATCCGACGATTGGCGCGCAATCAGTGATATCTCGACGGCATAGTTATATCAGAGACATATATAAAAGGGGCCACTGTTGACTGGGGGGGAACTTGATCGGAAGCATGTCTGATGAATTGGCAAAGGGTCATTTGCGATAGGGGAAAGGCCTCTCCGATCGGAGGAAGGAAATATGACATCAGCAGGGTTTATAATGATTTAGAGAAGGGGTCAAGTGCATCGGAAGGGGCTTTTTGAAGATTGGAGGGAGGTTTTCATGGCTTTAGATACTTTGGAAGGGGTCCGAAAGTATGAAAAGAGGGTTTTTATATTTTGGAAGGGATTTTATGCATAGGAATGAATCCTAATGCATTGGAAGATGGTTTGAGAGGCAAGACGAGGGTTCTTACTAAGTTTCAAGTAAACTTAGTAATTCCCAAGGGATATTTATGGTTATTTTTCAACCAAAGGGAGGGGATACATAAATAGGGGGATTTTACACATATTTTAGTAAGGGGAAGGGGAAATAGATGGGGATTTACATAATAATGTTAGAAGTTAATATGAAACTGGTGAAGAAAGCGCTAAGTTTAGAAATCTTAGGCTTAAAAAGGGGAAATAGAACTTGTAGAATGAATAAGAGCACTCCTAAGCGAAGTAGACCTTTACTTAGGCAAATGATATGAAAAATGAATAAATTAAGAAATGTCAAGCAGATCTTGACCTCTTTAGGGGAAGTTAGTGAATGATTTTGGGAAAAAGGAAGAAGGGGAAGTTAGACATGCCTCTCTTGAGCTGATCCAAATGGATTTTACCTTATACTTGTGATCTGAATAGATTTAACACTTAAAAACTTGAAATGGATCACCATTCATCATTCTGCCACCTCAGAACTACCTACCCAGCCTACTTACCTAACATTTTGCCTTCTTTTTGGATGGGTGCACTTGGACTAGCAAAACCCAGCTTTTCTCTTTTTCTTTTAGCTATCCTTCTATCTAAATCTACCCTTATATCTACCAGGGGCTCAGATTAAACAGTTGAGCACCCTTTCTTCTCTACCTATCTAATAATCTGCCAAGATTAAACAATTTGGATGTATCTTTATTCTCTATTTCTACAACAAGCAGTTTAAACCTAGGGAAGCCAAGATTACGCTGTTTGGCCTTCCCTTAACTGAGAAATCCTTCAAAAATGGAACTTTTGCAGCATGGAAAAGATGAACATTTTTGGCACTTCCACTTTTAATCATGAAAAATGACACCTATTGGAATAGGAGGGTAACAATTCTAATCCCATTTTCCTATACAGATGGGTCTCGGGCTAGTCATATATCCTTTGCCAAAACCTACCCTATACCCAGAGTTTTCCTGCCAAAGCAGACCAGGGTGCATGCCCCCTGGGTTTTAGTCACGATCCCCGAATTACTCGCGTTCTTCAGGTGGACGGCCTAGAGATTGATGAGACATTCCTTGCATGAAAAGACCATTTAGGGATGGCATTTGACTATTTTCTATGTGTGAGCCGGAGAATGAAAGCTGGTCTATGAGCTGGACCTCTCTACCTTCATGTGGAAAACACATTACTCGAAAGAGTGAGGAGACGATGGCTCCCATGCAATAAACATAGTCACGCCCAGGGAGTAGATTGTAATCTAAAGGCCCTTGGACTACCATTACGTTCAAATGAACGATTTTAATTCGCAACATTATGGGCACATTGTGAAGGATCCCTACCGGTCAACTGGTTCCTTTGTCAAAGGCTGTCAAATTTCTCATCTCAGGCATAAGTAATGGTGAACCAAGCGCTTTCCAAACAGTCGAGGAAAGGATACTCACATAAGCCCCTTCATCAATGATGGTACCGACTATGACCATTCTGTATACTTGTACAATGATGCGGAATGGTATACTAGCTGGTAGTGTAATAGACATTTTTGTGCCTTACAGCATGAAGCATGAAATGTCAATAATCTAAGGGATCCAAAGTCCCTAAACATGTTGTTCCTACCCCTAGAGGAACAAGATCAGCAAACCACAGCACTTCAAATCAGTTCTCCACTGAAAAACACTCAAAAACAAGTCAAATCTGGATCATGTCAACTGCTCCACTGAGCATCTGCGCTGAATGTCAACTGCTCCACGGTATACCTGCGCTGAATGTCAACTTCAACAAAGGCTACCTGCACTGAGCGAGTTTGGACATGTGGAGGAATCTTTCCTCAATGCGTCAGTGCCCAGGAAGCTTCCAAAATGACACTTGGATCAAAGGATTCGCCTAGTGATGAGTAAGAGGTTCTAAAACTCCAAGTGGAAGGTAGGATCTCCAAGTGGACTCAAGAACTAAAAGAACAACTGGAGTTGAAGAGGACACTAGTCACACATCAAGCTGACTCATCTTCACTCCAAAACTCTATATAAGGATCTCATCCCATGGGATCTGGAGGCCGGAATTTTGTGCAAAGAATTGTTGTTGGTTTACAGTTGGAACTATTGGGTGATTGCTTGAAGGAGGTGAAGAGGAGATTTCTTTCCATCGGGAAGGTGATGCTGGATTGGGCCTCTTATGGTTGTATCACCACCTGAACCTTACTTTCTTCCATTAATAAAGCATTTGAGGTTCTTCTATTCGCATGTGTTTCAATGATGTATTGTCTTACTTGCGCTTTTGATTTATTCTAATCCTTGAATCAATTATGAATGCATGCTTCTTGTAGTTTCCTTTTCTTGTCTTGTTTGCAGGATCTTGTGTAGCTGGGTCCGTGAGAAGACAAGGAGCTGGGAGCAAGCAGCAAGGAGAGAAGATTGGATCGGCCATTCATGAAAGGCATTAGTGAGTGGATCTCTTTCTTTCCTCTTTTGCATGTCATAAAGAAGTAATCTTAGATAGCTTTGCTTTGGTTTTTGCTAAGGATCTATCACCCTTAGAGTGGGATAGGGTCATTGCGTATTGGATACTTTTCCCTACAACAAACTGGCGACTCCGCTGGGGAAAAGAATCTTGTTGGTAGCTTGTGTTTCTTGCTATTCATTTCCTAAACAAAGGGAGTACCGAATCGAACTGCATTTGAGTCCTTCGAATGCAAAGTAGAGGGCAACTACTCTAGCTCAGTTCTAGGCATGTTTATGATTTGAAGAGCTGATCCACAGGGACTCTAAATAGCTCTTTGTGATAGTCTTCATCTTCCTTTAATCATCCTCTAGTGTGTACTTGATTGATAGCCTCTGATTTGGCCTAAAACAGTTGATTTTTGAGCAATCTTTGACCCGGAACCTGAGAGAAACGAGAGTTTTCTCTTCAGCGCCACTGCAGTGAAGGCTCTCTGCGTTTCAACCCAGGTCCCGAAGGGGCTACCTGCACTGAATGTCAAACTGACAGTGCAGAGCCTGCGCTGAACCAGTTTTGCATTGTGCAACTGGGGTTCCCTGCCTTCTGTTGCCCAGTTTTCAGTATTGTTTTGCAGCCTGTTATCAACCTATGTACCCATCTGAAACTACCTTTCTTTGCCATCATTCCACCTCGGTTGTATGAAGAAACTGTGATTGTTCTTGTTGTATTTCTTACTTCATTTACAGTTTCCCATAACGAAAGTGAGCCAGTCTTGTTGTGGCCTCTTAGATCTAGACCTGTGATAAAGTGTTGTTTTGATCTCAAGAGTTAGTTTATTTGTTGTTGATAGCTGATTGAGCATTTGCTTTCGTCATATGGTTCGAATTTAAGTATTTCTAGTGTTGAAACAAGTGAATCTTAAGGTGTTCTTTTGATTTTTGGACAAAAGCTTGTTTGCTTTCACTTGAAATTGAATTCGAAATTATACAACAGCTTTCTTTTTGTAATACATCAACATTAAGAAAGAAGAAAAGAAATACCTGCATTGTGCATGTGCATTTTGACAGTTTGCATGTCGATTTAGGAAAAATGCATCAGTGTGTGCTCTATGATCTGTGTGAAAAGTTGATGTCTTTCTTTTCCCTCAGTAGTTAAGATTTTCATAAGTTGAAAGAATTGAAAAAGCTTGCTTATCATTCTTAGACTGCATTTAGGAGTTGTATCATACATCACGTGGTGATCCATACAGGCAAACTGCTAAGCAACATCAACCTAAAATGAATTGAATTTACATAACAACGCTTTGAAACATAACGAAACACATAGAGGTCTAAGCTAGAGACGTGTTCCGGCGTCGTTAAACGTGATATCTTAGCATCGAGTGGTTGGGTGATTCCTCCACGGTGAAGCGATAAGTATCAATACGGACTTGTGCTCCCACGTACCTTCGCGTATATATTGGGAGACCCCTATAGGAATAAAGCCTTTATCCATAGGAAACCGTGTCGGCCGCCCTACTGATCGCAATGCAGTGAACACAGCATTCACGAAGATCAACCACTCGTACCGTAAAACGTATTCTGTGGTTTTGCGAAAGGTTTGGCACATCCTCTGCCTAGAACTCCATAGTAGTTTCTTTTGGCCTTTTTCAAACTCTACAACTGAAAAAGTCCATCCGAGCATTTGTCACTTCGGGCTCGTTAATACATCGAAGGAGACTAGAGTCATCTTTAGCTTTTTCTCGACTCTTAAAAAGTGAAAAAGCAAGTTGTGTCTAAAGCGTCGTCATATAAAATTCATTTTAAACGGAACATAATCACCTCTTATTCCTGCGTTGATCTTTAGGTTGAGAACATGGAACACACCAATCAAGGAATCCCCCATGATGGGAATCCTAGTCCCTTCTCCTCTTGGGGAGAAGTTGGTGCGCCCCACATGGCCACATTGTCGCTTCCAGGGCTGACAATTGGCCTGCCAATTTGGCTATTCTCAACCAGTGTAGTTCAGAACACCACGGTTCCTGAACAGTCGAGTCAACAGTTAGATCAGTCTAGAGCTACCCTCCAGCCTTCCACTTCTTATAAATCTTCCTCCAATCCTTCCTCTTTGAAAGGTAGAGCCAGCAAAAGCCAAGCTCCCAAGGAGAAGAAGGAGAAGAAGAAGAAAGAAAAGAAGCAGAAGGAGCCAAAGGTGACTCTGGGCAACCAAAAGACATCTAACAAAAATCCACACACAACACAGACTGGGCCCAAATCACCATGTGTCATATGTAGAGGAGACCACTTCCATCGAGATTGTCGCTGTATTCCCCGGATACTGAGGGACTGGTCCCCTCGTTTACACAGTTCAGAAGCATCGACCTCTGACAACCATGTTGAATGCTTACCGTCAACCAACGAAAGTGAAGGTTCTAGACAAAGAGGGGGAGAAAGATCCCCTTGCAGACTGTGTGAAGATGATCACGCCATCCACCGTTGTCCCTTCTTAGACGATGCGAAGAGAGGTTTGGAAGATCGTCCAGTTTCACCGTTATAACTTCCTCCTGGATACAAAAAACTCGTGCCAAGTCCTTCGTTGGTTGAAAATACAGTTGGCCCGCTCAAGTGGTCGGCTGAAGCGTTAGTCACTGAAAATGAACCTACTGAATCCAGACCGGACGAAAGTCCAAAGGTCGAAGCGGCAGTTGACCCGGTTCTCCCTTCAGAAGTTTTATCTTCAAATGACACCATCACTGAAGATTCATCTTCAGCTGACACTCTCACTGAAGAGAATAAGGATGACACCGTCCAGATTCTTTTCATCAACACCGATTCTGATGAGCATCAGGGCAATGCGCCCACTCCTTTATCGCAGGAAGGAGCATCGTCGGGATCATACCCGGCCGTATATTCGGTCCCACCACCAAGCAACCTGGTTGTGTCCTTTGATTGGAACCAACTAGGCAGACCCCGGTTACCAGCCAGTATACCATTCAGAATTATAGTCCAAATATACAGAATGGTAATGGCTGGAACTATCATTGATGAAGGGGCATCTGTGAGTATCCTTTCCTTTATTGCTTGGAAAGCACTGGGTTGGCGCTTTTGCCTAAGATAAGAAATCTCTCGGGTTTTGATAAAGGAACCAGTCGACCATTAGGGATCCTCCCCAATGTGCCTATGACATTGAAAGGGAAGGCCGTCAAAATGAACGTGATGGTCGTCCAAGGACCCTTGGATTATAACCTAGTCCTTGGACGAGACTATATATATTGCATGAGAGCAATAGTCTCCTCACTCTTTCGAATAATGTGTTTTCCACACGAAGGGAGAATGGTCAAGCTCGTAGACCAACTTTCATTTCTGGGATCACGCATCGAAAATAGTCACATACCAACCCTAAATGTTCTATTCAATCAAGAAAGGTCTCCACCCCCGGTTCTTCTTCCTGATGAGTGCGAGTGATTCGGGAAAATAGGGCTGGAACCCAGGGGGCATGCATCCTGGTCTGCTTTGGGCAGAGAAGACCCTGGGTATAAGGTAGAATTTCCGCGAGAGAATATGACTAGTCCGTACCCCGTCCCCTCCTTCTTCGAAAGGAAGAGCCGGCAAAGAGCCAAGGCTCCGTCAAGAAGAAGGTGCTGATGGAAGTGGGGTTGTTCTGGAAAAAGATTCTTTTGTTAAAGTTATGTGTTTAAGGCAGCGCCACTCACCTTTGTCTATTTTAAGTAGACAATGCCGAGGAAGTGTTTTGTTTGAAAGATTAACAGAACAATCTTTGGGTAACCAGAAAGAGGTAAGCCTCCCTCAATAACACAGATGTTTTGTCTTTGAGAAGTGTTCTTCTCTTGTCGCAAGTAGCTGGTTAAAAATTGGGCTAACGAGAAGACAAGTATCGTATAGACCCGTTAAAAAATAACGAGAAGACAAGTATCGTTAACATTAGAATAGCAAGACGACAAGTAGCTGTGAACACCCAAAGAAAAGCAGAAGTGGGGGAGAGGAGGGGCAACCTTGAAATTGTACTTTATACCTGGGGGCATGCAAACCTTTTGGAGTGCAAGCGAGGAGCGATTATTTATCTGCTTTTTGGATTAGTCGTGACCCAAACTTGCATGAAGGAAGGATGCAGAGCAAAGTGTAGAGGGATGAAGCTCCTTAAAAAATAGTGATCTCCAGGAGACATTTCTTATCTTATGACTGGTATTAACGAGCAGTTTTGGCAAAGTTCATGCTCGTTAAAAAATAAATGAAAAACCGAGCAGTTTTAGCAAGAGTTCATGCTCGTTAAAAAATAAACGCACCTGTGAGCAAGCTTCTCCCAGAGTTCAAGCTCATCCAGAAAAAATGAACCGGTAAATAACCATTTGAGACCGTAAATTCATCAGCCATAAAAGCCTTGGTCGTGTTTGCACCGTCACCTCCACTTTTCATTTGGCCGATCATTCACATGCACTTGATTGTTTACCTATTTTGAGGAATAGCTACGAAGAGTGATTTCACCTAGCCATCCTTGGGACATTGCCGTGATTGGAAAATTCCAACCTGTACCTGGAATCTGCTGCTATCCCTGTTTATCACTCGTTCCTCAAGATACGAGTCTTCTTTGAGCTCTTTTCATCTGACTCGTAAAATATGAAAAGTTTGTCGAGTTTTGGCCTTCCAGCTCGTTAAAAGGACCGGAAGAGCTATCCCTCCTCTAGATTTTAATCTTTTTGGACCTGAGGGATTATTGCACAAAAAGATCGAGCACTTGTCTAGTTCGGCTCAATAAAACTATCGAACATTCATCCCTTCTGTATTGTTTTATACTTTTTCAGACTTAAGGGATTAGATGACGAAAAAGGACCTTTGGAGTTGACTTTACGTACCTTTTTAGACTCTCTAAAAATGAAAAGTACCGAGTTGTCTTTGTCGCTAGACTCGTTAAATACATTAAATAGCAACAAACTTGTCTTTAGATGAGAACGAGTTTCCCTATCGCTAAGCTCGTTAAAACATAGCGATGGGCTTGCCTGAAGGGCAGGTTATAGAACAAGCATATGTTATCCTCCTCAAGCTTGACAAAAATAAAGAGGTACTGGTCAGAAATGACTGGGGAAAAATTGGGAGAATCTCAAAGCTTAATGGTAGCAAGTCGCTCTTGAGCATGACACTTTTGCCTCCGTACCACATCGTCTTGGGTTGTTTCATTCACTGGTCTCATCACCATGGTCTCGCCATACCATCCACATTTGGGGTAATGCTACCGATCCATCACATAAGTGTCGTTATATGTTCAAGAGATGTCGTTCAGGAAGAGTCAACCGTGTCCCATCCACTGCCATACATCATCTTTCATCCATTCATGACCGCCACCCTGAATCATATTTCACAGATCGTTTTCACCTTCATCATAATCATTAGCTCCGTTCCGTGTCACTGATGTGGGATTCATTAAGGCCCTCCTTTGACGGATCGCTTCTTGACGACATCAGCTCATTATCCAAGAAGTTGATCAAGGAACACCCCCCCCAGTACTTTGAAGCTTGCATGCCTCAATGGCAAGTTTCTCACTTCCGGCGACAGGTATACATCAATGACCTTCGACCAGGAGATTTTGCGTGGTGTTCGACGCCAATTCCTATATTCACACCACGTGAATTGTACTGCAGTACCTTGAGGGTCATCATCATTATCGGTGATTCCTCTTGCGCTTGTTAACAGTTTACATTATTGACTGGTAATCAAGCGATGTCTTTCCATGTTCGACTCCAAGAAATTCTCACATGGATCGACTTGTACTTAGAGTGAAGGTCGGACGAGTTTGAAGACCCCGGATCTAGTTTCATCCATCCGGGCTGCGATATATATTCAGGAAATAAAGACATTGACATGTGCAGCAGATGATCATCCTACTAAAAGGATGATAATTTCAGCAGAGAATTATTAGTCTACCATCAGACGATCGTCTGTTCTATGTACAGAAAATGTATTTATAAAGCTGAGCATGGGAAATGCCCGCCTCAGCTAGATCATGAAGGCAGTATGAAAAATAATGTATTGTATTGTATCTTATTACAGGTAACCTCCCGACGATTGAATGGACTTCGGATCCTCTTGATAAAGCATTTCACCCGATAAACGACTTCATACTTTAGGGGGCAACTGTTATAGACATTTTTGTACCTTACAGCATGAAGCATGAAATGTCAATAATCTAAGGGATCCAAAGTCTCTAAACATGTTGTTCCTACCCCTAGAGGAACAAGGTCAGCAAACCACAACACTTCAAATCAGTTCTCCACTGAAAAACACTCAAAAACAAGTCAAATCTGGATCATGTCAACTGCTCCACTGAGCATCTGCGTTGAATGTCAACTGCTCCATGGTGTACCTGCGCTGAATGTCAACTTCAACAAAGGCTACCTGCGCTGAGCGAGTTTGGACATGTGGAGGAATCTTTCCTCAATGTGTCAGTGCCCAGGAAGCTTCCAAAATGACACTTGGATCAAAGGATTCACCTAGTGATGAGTAAGAGGTTCTAAAACTCCAAGTGGAAGGTAGGATCTCCAAGTGGACTCAAGAACTAAAAGAACAACTGGAGTTGAAGAGGACACTAGTCACACATCAAGCTGACTCATCTTCACTCCAAAACTCTATATAAGGATCTCATCCCATGGGATCTGGAGGCCGGAATTTTGTGCAAAGAATTGCTGTTGGTTTACAGTTGGAACTATTGGGTGATTGCTTGAAGGAGGTGAAGAGGAGATTTCTTTCCGTCGGGAAGGTGATGCTAGATTGGGCCTCTTATGGTGGTATCACCACCTGAGCCTTACTTTCTTCCATTAATAAAGCATTTTAGGTTCTTCTATTCGCATGTGTTTCAATGATGTATTGTCTTACTTGCGCTTTTGATTTATTCTAATCCTTGAATCAATTATGAATGCATGCTTCTTGTAGTTTCCTTTTCTTGTCTTGTTTGCAGGATCTTCTGTAGCTGGGTGCGTGAGAAGACAAGGAGATGGGAGCAAGCAGCAAGGAGAGAAGATTGGATCAGCCATTCGCGAAAGACATCAGTGAGTGAATCTCTTTCTTTCCTCTTTTGCATGTCATAAAGAAGTAATCTTAGATAACTTTGCTTTGATTGTTGCTAAGGATCTATCACCCTTAGAGTGGGATAGGGTCATTCCGTATTGGATACTTTTCCCGACAACAGGTAGACGGGGTCTACCTAGTAGATTCCAATCGAAGGAAACCACCAGGTTGCTTGGAGGTGGGACCGAATAGATGGCCGGATATGACTCTGAGGAACTTCCTTCCTATGGTAAAGGAACGGGTAGATTTCCCCCATGTTCATCAGAATCTGTGTTTATGAAAAGAATTTGAACGGTGTCATTCTCATTCTCTTTGGTGACTGTATCATTTGAAGACGGACCTTCCTGAGACAAGACCAAGTCAACCGCCACCTCGACCTTTTGACATTCATCTGGTGTTGGCTTAGAGGGTTTATCTTCAATGATAGATGCTTCGACTGACCACAAAGGCATGTCAGTCGGATTTTCAACTAGCGATGGACTCGGCAAGAGTTTCTTGTACCCAGGAGGAAGCCGTAGCGGTGAAGCGGGATGGTTATCCAAGACTCTTTTAGCTTCATCCAGGAAGGGACAACGGTGGATGGCATGATCGCCTTCGCACAGTCTACAAGGGAATTTACATTTTCCCTTCTGTCCATAGACTTCGTTTTCACTAGTTGACGATGTACTCTCAACATGATCGTCAGAGGTTGACAACACCGGATTGTGCAAACGAGGAGACCAGTCCCTTAAGATCCGAGGGATGAAACGACAATCTCGATGATAGTGGTCTCCTTTGCAAATGACACATGGATATTTACGTTTGGATGGTGAAGTGTGTGGATTTTCGCTAGACGATGCATGGTTGCCCATTTTCGCCTTTGGCTCCTTCTTCTTCTTCTCTTTCTTCTTCTTCTCCTTCTTCTTCTTAGTTACTTGGTTTTTAGTTTTACCAAATTCACCAAGTGAAGAGGAAGGAGGTGAGGGAGAAACAAGCGAAGAAGAAGGTTGGGGGGTAACTCTAGTATCATCCAGTTGCTAACTTGATTGCTCAGGAATCGGGGGGGTTTGAACGATAGAGGTCGAGAAGAGCCATATGGGCAAGCCAATTGTCAATCCTGGGAGGGACAATGTGGCCATATGAGGTGCACCAACATCTCCCCAAGAGGAGAAAGGACTAGGATTTCCCCCAAGGGGAAATCCTTGGTTGGTGGACTCCATTTTTCTCAACCTAAGACCAACGAGGGAACAATGACATTATTTCGATTAAAATAAATTTTAGACGCTTTGACACAACTTGCTTTTTCAATTTTTAAGAGTCGAGAAAAAGCTAAAGATGACTCTAGTCGCCTTCGATTTTTAATGAGCCTGGAATGACAAGTGCTCAGATGGACCTTTTCCTTTAAGGAGTCTAAAAAGAAATGAAAGAGACTACTCTGGAAATCTAGACAAAGGGATTACCAAACCAATTGCAAAACTGTAGAATACTTTTTACGGTATGGCAGTCAATCTTCCTGAATGTTGTGTTTAGTGCATTGTGATCAATAGGGCGGCAGACACAGCTTCCTAAGGATAAAGGATATAGCCTATTGTGGTCTCCCAATATATACTCGACGGTATGTGGGAGCACAAGTCCGTACTGGCACTTGTCATCTCAAAGAGGAGGAATCAACCAACCTACAGTGAAAGTGATAGTTACTAGGCTTTACGACGCCGGAATATGCCTCTAGCCTAGACTTCTAAATGTTGTGCTTTAGGTTCCAAAGCGTTTTTATGTTCATTCAATTTATTTTAAAGTTGATCTTTCTTAAGGAGTTTGCCTTTCAGGTTCACCGCGTGATGTATATGTACAATTCCTAAAATGCAATCTAAGATGATAAACAATCATTTAATCTTCTTTTTGCAATGAAAATCCTAGCTACTAAAGAAAGAGGACTAAGATTCTTTCAACATAGAGCAGAGAGCACACATTAGATGCACTGTCCTAAATCAAAATCAACAAGCAGTCTAAATGCAAATGCACAATGCATGTATTTTTTCTTAGCCTTCTTAATGTGTGAATGACAAGAAGAATGCTAACTACAAATCTGAATTATCTTTTCAAAGTGACAGTACTAACGATTTTCTTTTCAAAAAACCAAAGGAAGCAATGACAACACTTTGTGGTTTTGAATTGAAAACTACTTTCGACACTTGAAAAACTACTAATCCAAATCAAATACAAGAGTAACAATGTAATCGACCATCAAGAACAATAGAATTCTTTTCTTTGACTGAAAATGACACTTGCAACACTTTCAAATAAAAAATTGACAGTTTGATTAAGCCACTTCTTTGTAAAAGAGAACTATAAATGGCGCACAATGCACAAAAACATTCACAATTCTTTGTACAACAGAGGCCAAACAATGCAAAGGAAGGGAGTTTCTACAGTGGTATACTGATCACAGACAGCGAAACTCCTGAATAGAGCTGAAAAAAGTGAAGAAAATCCAAAATCTGAGGCAAAATTAGCATTTTCTGATCATCGCACTTGTTACACAGGGAAACATGAATGCATCTCACCTACCACACATGGGAGGTGCGATGCATCCAAATTTCCAAGAGGAAAGGGTGCGATGGTACAGAGCCGAGAGTTTACTTGGTTTTTGGTCACAGTTTGCAGCTCAGTTCAGGGATTTAGGCCGATCAAATGATAGTCAGTAAATACAAATCACAGGGGCTGATCTAAAGAGGTTACTGGAGCCACCACAAGGGAAATTAGAATGTTCGCAAATAGATTGTTCAATTTATAAACAAAACCTGGAGATGGACTGAAGCAACATTGATCTACTTTGCACTTGCATAGAAAATGTAGTTCGAAGGCTAGCTGGCTTGACTTCAGACTCCATCTGTAAGTTTATAAAGCAAACAAATATAGACAAGCAAACAAGCTATTTTCTCCCTAGCGTAGTCGCCATTTTGTTATCAGGAAATCTAGTGTCCACTCGGAGCTGCTAGTCCCACTAAGATGGGTAGCTATCTTAGAAACAAACAGATTAAAACTACTTTCGTTTTCCTTTATGAGAAGTAGATGAGAGGGGAGCAAAGAATACCAACCTCAGTCTTGCACTTGTTCCCTTGCTTTTTTCCTCTCCCTTCTAACAGATCTTTGCCGCTTCTTCCTTGTTTACCCAGCTTCAGAGAGCACCTGTAAAGTCAAAGCAGCATAACACTATCGAAGAACATGGATCTACAATCATAAACAATATAGGACCAGATATATATTGACCACACAAATGCATATATCATCAAACATACAATAATGTGGAGGAAAACTTGAATAGTTTTATTGATAGAAAGAAAAGCAAAGAGGATTACAACCCATTGATCTGACCCAGTGTCATCCTCCCAGCATGAAAGCCCTTCTTCACCTCATGGAAAGCTTAGATCACCCAACACTATGATTTTCCACCAAGAAACCAATAGCACTTCCTTACAAAATACAAGATTCCAGCCTCTAGATCTCTGGGATGAGGGATCCATATATAGATGTTTGCAGGGGTGTGAGTCAGCTTCTGGGATTTTGATTAGTGTCCTCTATTTGATAGTTCTTGGTTCCACTTGGAGATTCATGATCTCTTACTCATCCCTGGGTGAATTTAGAGAGGCAAGTGTCACTGGAGAAGTTTCTGGAAGATTCCAAGATCATCCTCCTTGCAAATTGTCTCTGCCATTTGTCTACTCTCGCTAATCACACCCTACAGAATGGATTTCCAGTATGCATCTCACCCTTTACACTGAGCAGGTGACATGCATCGTACCCTTAGAACTGAGTTGCCTGTATGGTCCAGTTTTGACTAGTTCTAAGCAATTTTCCATGAACAACTTCTGGGAGATGATTTAATTAGTTTACCTTGTTCCTTTAGGTTATAGAACAACACTTTTAGGGACTTAGAAGCCCTCATTTTAGGGACATATGTGACTGGGGTTGCAGTGCCCAAATATGTCTATAACATTCACTCAAATGAACCTCTAACATATTGCGTGTGTTCGTGGCATATTAAACAATACCCCTAATTTGACTACATATTGGAAAATACCTCTTAAAATCGCATTATTTAACCTTGTACCAATACGAACCTAATACACCTTCCCAATTTAAAAACCCCTACTTTCACTAGATATTGTAGGTATCCATTTTTTCATTAACATTTTTTATACCCTTTATATTTTTCCATTAACTTTGGTCTGCATTTTTTATACCTCCCAATATAAAAACCCTCTTGTAATGTTTGCATCATCCAGAGTAGTTATGTGCAGCGAGATGTAGAAACCACATATTCTGCTTCATCTGTAGATAAGGAAATTGAACTTTGTTTCTTGTTTAACCAAGATACTAATTGTGATCACATATAGAATGCACCTCCACTAGTTTTTTTTCGATCATGAACATTTCCATCCCAATCCACATCTGTATATGCTTGAAGAGTGAGATCTGTATCTTTAGGATACCATAGACCAAAGTCTTGAGTTCCTTGGAGATGTTTTAATATTCTTTTTAAAGCCTGAAGATGTGATTCCTTTTGATTGTCCTAGAACCTTCCAACAATTCCGACTGCATGCATGATATCTGGTTAGGTAACCGTTAGATAAAGTATACTTCCAATCATAGATCTCTATGCTGGTTGATTCACTGTAGGAGATTCATCATTAGAACTGAGACAACATCCTATTACCATTGGAGTACATATTAGTTTGGAATGTTCCATTCCGTACTTCTTCAGAATTTGTTTGAGATATTTATTTTGTGAAAGAAAGATGCCATCTTTTGTTTGTTGTACTTGTAGACCAAGAAAATAAGTTAGTTCTCCAAGTAAAGACATTTCAAATTCTTTTTGAATAACATAAGAAATGTTTTGACTCATAGATTCTTCATTACTGCCAAAGATGATATCATCAACATAAACAACAATAATTAGCAATTTATCATTCTCAATTTTTGTATATAAGTTGTTGTCTGCAGATCCTTTTCTGAAACCTTGTTGTTGAAGATATTTGTCAAGACAATAATACCATGCCCTTGGAGCTTCTTTCAATCCATATAGAGATTTTTTGAGATTTCATACAAGCGTTGCATCATTTTTCATAATGAATCCTCTTGGTTGTTCAACATACACTTCTTCTTCTAAATCTCCATTAAGAAATGAAAATTTTACATCCATTTGATAAACTTTGAATTTTCGAAAACTTGAAAGAGAAAGAAACATTCTTATGGTTTCAAGTTTAGCAATAGGTGCAAAAGTTTCTTCAAAGTCTATACCATCTTGTTGAGCACACTCTTTACAAACAAGCCTTTCTTTATTTCTAATAACCTCTCCATTTTCATTCAACTTATTCTTGAATATCCATGTTGTTCCTCTAACATTTTTATCATGGCGTCTAGGAACTAATTCCCAAGTATCATTCTTTTCAATTTGGTCTAGTTATTCATCCATGGCCTTAAACAAACATTAATATTTGCTAGATTCATTGGAATTTTGTGGTTCTATGGAGGATAATAATGCTAGATAACTAGAAGCTCCTACAAGAGTTCTTCTTGTGTGTACTCCAGACCCTTTTTTTCCTAGAATTTGAGATTTTGGATGATTCTTTTCAACATACCTAGATTGAGCCTTTTCCCTGTCAGATGTATCTTCTTTTGATGCGTCATTGGTTTCTTCTTCTATATCATTTTGATTTGATACGGGAAATAATTCAACGTCTTCATCATTATCATCTTCTTTTTTTGATGTCACATTTTCCGAATTTCTGCATGCTTCATCAATTACAACATTAATGAATCCAACAATTTTTTGAATTCTTTTATGATAACATTTGTATCCTTTACTTCTAGATGAATAACCAAGAAATATTCCTTCGTCTACTCTGGGTTCAAAATTACCAATTTTTTCATCAGTCATTTTGATGAAACATTTGCTTCCAAAAAATCTGAAGTGTTTTATAATAGGAGGCTTACCATACCAAAGTTCATATGGAGTTTGATCACTATTTACACGAACATGAGCTTTTTTGAGAATATTTACTGCAGTATGTGCAGTTTCACCCTAGAAGGTGTCAGGAGTTCCAGAATCATCAAGCATAGCTCGATCCATTTGTTGAACTATTCCATTCATTCTTTCCACCATGACATTTTGTTGAGGAGTTATGGCAACAAAGAATTGTCTCTTTATTCCATGTTGTTCACAAAATTGAACAAAAAAACATCTGATATAAATTCTCCTCCACGATCAAATACGAGACATTCGACTTTTAGATCTAATTCATTTTGAACTAAATTTTTGAAGAATTTAAACTTTTCAAATGCTTCATCTTTATTCTTTACTAAACCAGTCCAGAACATTCTAGAAAAATCATCAATGAATAAAATGTAGTATTCTTTTCTGCACGGTGACTTTTTATTTGTTGGCCCACACAAATCAGTATGAATGAGTTCAAGAGGCTTACTTGTTGATCCTTCTTTGACATTGAATTGAACTCTAATTTTCTTATCGAATTGACATGGTTGGCAGATGGTACTTTCAGGGATGATGATATCAGGAAGATCATGAACCGCCTTGAGCCTGCATGCTTTTCTTATTTGAGAAAAGCTTCGATGCCCCAATCTTTTGTGCCATAACTAGTTCTGTTATGTTTTTCTTAGATAACATTATTCTTGACCTCCATTTAGTATATATAGATTTCTTGGAGTTCTTGTACCTTTCATTATGGTATTTCCTTTGTCAAGCTCACGGACCACACATTCCTTTGATCGAAACACAATTTCATTTCCTTGATCACACATTTGACTAACACTCAAAAAGTTATGCTTTAAACCATCAACATACATAACACTTCCATCTTTAACCTTTTCTTTTAAATAAACAAAACCTTTACCCTTAATGACAGTTGGTGTGTCATTTTCGAAAGAGACATTCTTTTCCTTTTCTAAAGCTTTGTATGAAAGGAGTTTATCTTTATCGCTTGTCATGTGTTTAGAGAATCCAATATCAATGTACCACTGATTTTCTTACTCTTCTACAAATAGAGCTATGCCACATCTTTCTGACTGAAATTCCTTCCTTTTCCATACCTTGGAATTTGATGGTGTTTGTTCCTTTTCAATTGTTGGCTAAAATTTTCTCTTGCATTCAAATTCTTCAGGACCAAAGTTATTGCAAAATGAATATTAAATTTCATCTTCAAGAGGAGAAAAAATTATTATAAGACCACTTCTTGATTCCTGCCCTGCTCCTTTGTCTTCTTGCTTCTCTAGTCATGATAGTTTTGTAAGCAACACATTGAGAAACCTTATGACCAAAGTTATGGCATGAAAAACATTGTCCATTAAAGAAGAAGTTTCAGTGATCATAAAATCTTTTGGTATTGTTTACCTTTTGGTTGGTACTTCTATTGATGTTCACCCTTGGAGTAAAATGAGCATGACGTGCCTAGGGAGAACATTTAGGCTTTTGCTGAAGATTGGCACAGTGCTCACTGGTTTTTGCTGCATCAAGATAGCTTTTGGTGATGGATGAAGACTTTTTTGGTTGGGATGTTTCTCCAGTGTATCCAAGACTAGTCTTTACAGGAGGAGAATGCTCAACCTTGATGATTTCATATAAGGTTCTGATCCTTTAGCAAATCTAAGATTCAGATATTTTTTCTTCTAAAGTTCTTTACTTAGACCCACTACTTAACATTTTAATTTTTCATTGTGCTTTTCTCTTTCGGTGAGTTGATGTGTCAAAGTGTCTATGACCATATTATTTTCTCCCATACAGGTTTTAAGTTTAGTGATTTCTTCAAGAAAATCTTCCTCTTCTAAGGAATCCATAAAATAATCATTTTCATAAGCCATGAGTAGTTTAATATCTTGTTCAGATTCATCTTCATCACTATTAGACAATCCATCACTATCTTCACGAGCATAATAACTTCTTCTATTAACAAACTATTTTGTATTACCTTTTGCAAAATCCTTTCCTTTGTCATGATTATCTTTATGATGACATTTAGCAGCATAATTACCAACTCTACAACAAGAAAGTCATTTGAAGGGAAGCTTACCTCTGAATCTTTCGGAACTCCGTTGAAGTTTCTTTACAAAGTTTACCTCATGTTCTTCTGATATATATCATAATTCCTTGAGATCTTCCTTCTCTTTTCCCTTTTTCGAGGCTTTGAAAGCGGCTTCTCTGATATTTGATGGAACTCCTTTCCTAATTTCAATGGCAGTTAAAATTCCATGAAGTTGAACAACAGTAATAGATTGTAGATCCTTCTTCTCGTCAATGGAAGATACTTTTGACTCAAATTTAGAAGATAGAGATCTTAAAATTATCTCTACTAAAGTAGCCTCCTTTATTTCTTCACCCAGATTCTTCATACAATTTACAATCATCTACTCGTAAAAAGTAACTAGAAATACTTTCATCACTATGCATCTTGAGAGTTTCATATTGAATTGTGAGTGTTTGGAGCTTAGAACATTTTACCTAGGAGTCTCCTTCGTAGCTATGAAGGATTCAGCCCCATATTTCTTTGGTTGTGTTGAGATGCATGACTTTGAGGAATTCTGATTCTGATAGACTTCCTAATAATGCAATGACAGCTTTGGCATTGTTTTCATATGCTTTCTTTTTTACTAGATCTATGGGGACTGCTACTGGATATTAGTATCCTCCTTCCACAATTGCCCAAACATCAGCTCCAAGTGACTGAAGATAGGATTTGGTTCTTATCTTCCAATATTCTAAGTTATTTTCGTTGAAAATTGGTGGCCTAATAGATCCCATTCCTATTTGATTTTTCATCTTTGGAGATCTTCCTTCAAGAGATCAAGCTTCTTCTCAAGGACCTGCTCCAATACCAATTGTTGGGGAAAATGTTGGGGGGGGGGGTGGGTGGGGAGGTGTGGTGAATCATTATTTTAACTTTCACAATAATGATTTTCCTTTTCAAACTGTATACTCTATTTTTCTGAAACCAACCAGTGTATGTCCACGTCTATAAAGAATGAAACTAGTGTATATATAATAAACTTTGATAAACAACTAATTCATTGTCTTAAATCAAAGTGTGATGCATTTACTAAGAAGTAAACAGATGCAATAAGAACATAAAAAATCAACACACATAAGAAGCACACATGAACACCAGGATTTTTCAAGTGGAAACGCAATGTGGGAGAAAAACCAATGCTTTTGTCATCTCAATCTTCAATCTTCTTATAATAAGAAGTGTTTACAAGTTTTGCACTGGTGCAAAATTTTCTAATATGTAGGAATCTATCTATTGAAGGCTACAACCTTCACTTGTTTTCCATCTTCTATTGGAAGGGAACTCCAATCCCCTAGCTCTTGTACTCACTGATATGTTTATCAGTACATAGGTGGAGACCTACAAAAGGATATTGTCTTCACTCTTCCTCCAAGAACCACATTTCATAAATTTTTAGACTGGATACTCCTGGTACACAAAAATACAATATGTAGGCCATGTTTCATCAAATTTTCATACGGGACCCATCAATAACATTGAAACTCAAAATAAATCACCACTGTAATACAATCATCAAATACAACTACTTCTATCAACAATCAGATCATTGTCACTAGAATACTGAGCTCAACCCAGAATGTTGCATCAAAAACCAGAACCAACTGCAACCTCAAAAATCATATGTTAGAATGTATACGCTACTTCAATGAAGGCAACCTGCAAGTATACACTACTTCCTTTAACCCAACCTGCGTATATCTCTAAAGATACTGAATCATAAAATCTCTGAACCAAAAAATTGTACCAACTAGTGAAATTTTGAAGATCTACTGTCAAATTACAGAGTTCTAAAAAGATAGCAAAAAAGATCACCCTTCTCACTCAATCTCCTTATACAATCACTTTTACTTTCAGATCTAATGAAGACATCATTGACAAACAAATAGTAAAACAACAACACTGATTAGATAGATCAATCATCTCTGAACAACAAGCTTTTCTTCTGCATAAACTACTTGGAAGTAACGAATGAATGTGTATACGCGCCTTCACCAAGGCGAACTAGCATATAGATCTATAAATAATAACTTATACCTTCACAGCTATTCCAGACTTGATACATACCCATACCATAACATTTAAAGGATAAAACATGTGTTAGCATTCAGATCTATCCCATCCATTATCAGATCATATAATGATAAGTCATTTGAGGTCTCTTGATCTTGATCCAACATTGTATCCAAAGATGAAAAAGATATTTCAGATCATATCATAACCATAGCCCTTACAACATAATATATACTTCAGATAGAAGTATTCATGAAAAACCCTTTCACTTGCACACTAGCCCTTTGATCTCCTCCTCCTTATATAAATTTAGCCTTTCTCAATACCTCAGACCAAAGAAACACTTAGAACCTGTGGTATTCTTGGACGTGATCAAGTAACCGTTATTCTACTCAATATTGTGGGCTATTACTATGGTATGGACTCTTGGTATTCATTAACCTTAATTTTCCATCCTATAAGCACTTTTCCTCTTATGAGAGTGTGTGCATATGTATACGTGCCTTTTGTTCTTTGAACCCACTTGTATACGCTATTTGGACTAGGTGAACCAGCGTATATAACTTAAAGCATTATTTTTATTCAATTGCTTGATTCTGATTTGTAATCCTTTGTCTCATCATCATATTCTTCTGTGTCATTACACTATTACCTTTGAATTTAACTGTTACAATGTGATTTTCCTTTTATCAATTCTGAACTGACCTATGAGTGGGTAGATCAAGTTACCAACTACAATTGTGTATGGAACACAGGACATGTCCTCTTCCTCTTCTTATGTCTTGGGACACTCTTCAATAGATAACTTTACACCGACAAGAATAAGAACCTTCACCGATTTACTATCCTGCATAGTAAACCTCTACAATATTGTCTCAACATACTTCTTCTAGTTTAACCAGAGCTTCCTCTTTTCCTGATCTCATTTAATTTCCATAACCAAAATATAGTTTGTTGCACCAAAAACCTTCATGTTGAATTTCAAGGCCAATTAGGTCTTCAAATACTGGATAATTTCTTTGTCATTTCCAATCAATAACATATCATCCAGATATAAGACCAGATCAATAACACATTCACCTATTAATTTAAAGTACACAAAGTGATTCGCTTTTCTTCTGGTGAAGCCAAGTCCCTGTATATATGTGTCAAATTTTTGAGACCACATCCTTGGTTACTTTTTTAACCCATAGAAAGAATCTTTTAACCTGCATAAAAATTCTTTATTTCCCTTCACCACAAATAATTCAACTTGCTTCATGTAGATATCTTCTTCCAAATCCTCGTAATGAAATGTTTTCTTCACATCCATCTGTGATACCTCAATATCAAAAGCAACAACAACAGATAAAAGTAATTTAATAGAAACTACCTTGCAAATAGGAGAAAAAATATCACCAAAATCAATTCCAGACACTTGGGAATAACCTTTTGCTACTAACTAAAGATTTCATTTCTCCACCTTGCCTTCTACATTCATCTTCTTCTTAAACACCCATTTTCCTTCAATGGGCTTCCTTCCAGCTAGAAACTCCACCAGATCCCGAGTCTCCTTTTTGTCCAAAGATTCCATTTCATCAACCATGACATCTTTTTAGAGTTTTCCATCCTCTGAATCTACTGCATCCCTGACAATTCTGGGATCATCATCAGTAATAGATAAAGTAAAATTTGAACAGAAGGCAGATGGACTATACCTTTTTAGCTTTCTTCTTTCTTGAAACGATCTTCTCACAGCTGGAGTTTGTGGCTCTCCATCTTCTCATTCATGTTCTGTTGTAGAGTCTGATTATTCCTCCTTTAGCTCAAACTCTATCTTCTCAAGTTCCTTTGGTAGGAATTTATGTTTAATAACATATTTCACCTCTCTAAACACCACATCTCAGCTATACATAACCTTCCTTGTTTCTCAGTTCCAAGGATTATAACCTTTTAAACCATCCTTATACCCAATAAAGATGCACCTTTCATATTTACTATCCAACTTGGTTCGTTTATCCTTTGGAAAATGTACATATGCATCATAGCCAAATACTCTTAGATGTGAAAGAGAGGCTATATTTCTATTCCATACCTCATGTGGAGTCTCGTCCTCCAACATAGATGAGGGTGATCTATTAACCAGGTAACATGCAGTCTCCACCGACTTTGCCCAAAATTCCTATCCTAACCCAACACCACTGAGCATGCTTCTTGCCTTCTCCATCAACATCTTGTTCATTCTTTCTAAAACTCTATTTCAGTGAGATGTGTATGGAGTAGTATTCTGCCGTGATATACCACACTTCTTAAAGAACTCTTCAAATTCCTTCTTGCAGAACTCTCCACCATTATCTGTCCTCGAGAGCTTCATATTTTTCTTTGTTCGGTTTTCCACCAAACCCTTAAATTCTTTAAACCTGTCAAAGACTTCAGATTTATTCCTTAGGAACTATATCCATGTATTCCTTCAGAAGTCATATACAAATAATATGTAGTACATACACTTACCCAATGATGGAACCGCCACAGGTCAAAACACATCACTATGCATATGCTCTAATATCCCTTTTGCCCTCTTAGCATGAGAGGCGAAACTCACCCCTGCTTCCCATATACACAATGTTCATAAAAATTGAAATCCTCAGAGAAATAAGACATACCTTCTACCATAAAATTAGCACGAATTATTAGAAGGCCCTTCTCTCCAATATTTCCAAGCCTTTGATGCCATAGCATGGTTTGTTCTCCAGAGATCACTAGATTTTCCGCTCCACTTTCAAGAACCACATAAATGTTGCACCCATAAATAAAAGTGCTACCCAGAAGCTTGTATAAAGTTCCAATACAAAATCCTCGCATCAATACCAGTGCTTCTCGAACCATCTTGCAGTATATATCTCAAAAACTGTTTTTACACCTGCATCATCCATCTTACTTAGAGAAATCAAATTTTTGTCCAATGCAAGAATATGGAGAACACCAAGAAGTGTTCTAATCTTTCCACCTTGAAACTTCAACTTGAATTTTTCACGTCCGATGATTCTAGCCTTCCTATAAGCCCCAAAGAAGACATCACCACCATCATAACCACATTTTTATTTTTTCCTTTTGATCCAACCTGGCCCAGTCTTCTACAAACATTTTCATTGATTTAGTACCCAGACCTACCATGATCCACTAATCTTTATCCACTAGTAGATCCTCCATCTTGATCTTCCACAACTCAAAACTATGACCATTAAATTTCTCGATCTTTATCTTTCCACTACTCGCCCTCTTCTATCACCACAAAAATCAATCCCACAGGTCTCCCACTAAACACGATCTACCACACGCCCAAGCAAAACCCCTTAGTAGCAAAGGAGTCCCCTTGAAGCCAAAACAACTCTAATACCATATGTAGGTTTTAACCCTGTACAGAAATTAACTGCAAATGAATTTTTAAAAACAGAAAATATATAATGGCGAGAAACATAAAAAAAATACACGGAGATTTTACTATGGATCCCAAAATTGGGACTACCATATATACCTATTGAAGTATTCATAAACCCCAATACATTAACCCTCTATTAGAACATAACCATAGTTCCCTTGACTGAATCTACACAATACAATGGGTAGAAAACCAACGTGCCCAAAACCATGTGCAACCTTTATGCACAATACTATAGGTAGGTCTTCCCACCTGACATAGTGTCCAAAAAAAAAATTGTGGGGTGCTACAGCGGACCCCGTGTAGGGAGGCTACTGCCCCTCTGAAACCCCCCGACAGGAGGGGCTATGCCCCCCCTTGACCCCCCTACACGTTCGATTAGTCGTGGAAAGAATATAACACACACCCAACAATTTCCTTGAAATATTTTGAAGATGATGACAATGTCCTTGATCTTTCTTCTCTAGGATGAATAATCTTCAAGAAAATTTGATTTGTATGTACCTTCAACTTGAGTAGGGCCTTTGTGGTCTTTTGAGGATCCCAAGACTTTTTCTAGTGTAGACTTCTTCGATCTAGGGTTTTTACACTTATTTATAGATATTGAATTCACTTTGATATCCTTCAACATTTAATCCTTGAGTGCTTGTGTGTTCCTTAATAAGATGCCCTTTCCTTGAATTGTCATTTTAGCACTGATCAGATGTTGAGAAATCTAGGGCATAGAAACTAGGTTATTTCTCTTCTAATGATAATTGTTTCGAATTATCTTTACTTCTTTAGATTAGGATTTTCTCTTTAGTTAGATTGCTATAGTGTACTTCTTCATCAAACAACTACCAATGCATAAAAATAAAGATACAAGATAAACAAAATGTAAGTGATCATCTAGGGCCAAAACCTCTCCAAATTGAGAGGAAAATACAAATGAATTATTCTTCTTATAGGGACTTCAATTGACAAATACCAAGACCATGAACAAGACCCTTGACACTGAACCTTTCCAAGACCAAGTCACAAGATCCTTCTTTTATGATTCTTCTTCTTACTTAACTCAACACAAATCAAACTACCTTCATGTACTGCACTTCTCAGCTACCGTGAAATTTCGGTCCTTTTCCATAGACCTATAGTTTGTACTTCTGCAATTTCACATTTGGGAAGAGTTGGAATGATCTTGGAGGTGATCCTCTTCCTTCGATATATTTGGATACTTCTTTAGGAAAACTTGGCTAGAAATGGAGCTGGTTTAGAAACACTTTTGGTGACTTCCTCTTGGACTATTTAGACACTACTGTAGAAATCATAGTTTTATGTCAATGTGTGAAGTACTAGCCCAATTTTTTTTATAAAAAACTTTGATTAAATTCCTCCTTCCTTCTCTTGATGATCACCTCTTCCTCTCATGATTGTCACACTTATTTTATGTTCTTATGCTTGATTGAAATTCTTGTCTCCAAATGTAGTTCAAGATTTCTATATATAGTGGTCAGTGCATCCAAAATAAGTTGACTTGAACTAGTGCCTAGGCCGACATGTCCTACTAGAAATATTTGTAGGCCGGCTTCAAGGTGACCATGTGACATGGTCTTGAAGGGTTCACAAATTTTATGTTACAATGAAATACATGTCCAAATGCATCTTTCATCTTTGACATTGACTCAATAGACTTGATGACATGATGACAAATCCTAAAATCTCATAATGGTAGCCATAAATAGAAATAAAATTCCTTGAGCATGAAATCCATGACTTAAGCATTACAAAAAAATATATATTTTTTCTCCTTTACATCAATTAAATAAAATCTCAACTACACATGTCACTATGAAGACTGAACCTAGTTACACTTTTCAATGCCCCTTAAAAAAAAAATTAGATAAAAAAATACAAAAGGAAACTAATATAAAAACTAAATCCACTTTGCTCAAGGAAATTACAGCAAGAACCAACCTAAGACTCAGAGCTAGAGGGAGATTATTACATCACCAAAATTTTTTTTCCAACAACCATAATTAGATTATGAACTGACCCTATATGCTAAGCATCCCATCTACACAAAAGAAGCACTAGCCTTGAGTCTGGTGAGAACTTATATCTCGCATTGTATGAAACTACACGAATCCTAAATCTTAAAAATTCACTAGCTAAGGAGAACTACCATATCATAAAAATGAAAGATAATTAAGAATTTGGTAGGAATTTTATGCTAAAAGGCCTCTGAAAAAGGATACAGAGTGAGTCAAACAACCACATCCCATGAGACCTCTTAACCATGATTTAAAAAAAAAAATCCATATCCTTTTGTATGCATCATGAGATGACTATATAAGTTCATTTCCACCTTCCAATAATGGTGTGTTGATGGAGAAGACACCACATAATGCATTGCCTCATTCTTTCATTATTCCTTTGCCTTTCCTCATGTGCATGGAGACCTTTTAACTATCATTGCTAGGAGGGAGTGGCATAGATATCCACCATCTTCATCCATCACATCTCTTAATTTTTCATTGCCCTTTCTCCATGATCACTTGCTATGGGGAGGATGACATTGCACTAAAATATACAAGCATTGTGAATTGAAAGGATCTCTGATTTTGACATTCCATTGGAAATATATGGGTAGTTATTAAATTTACTACCTTCATTTATCTTCTTCTTAGCTATTTTATTCCCTATGTGTCTAGCATGATTCATTATAGTTGCTAGTAATTTCAAAAGAAGGGATCATATTATTTCCAATTGGTTTTATAATCTCCAACAAATAAAAAAATTTGGTATAGGGAGAGCCATTTTGTATTTTTTAACCATGTCTATAATGAGTTGTGAGTCCCTTTTTTTGATAATATTGGTATAGTTATTCTTGGTGGCTAAATGTACTACATAATCTAAAACAAATAATTATAATACATTATTACTATCATTTCCTATCAATTTGGCATAAAATCAAAGTATGGATCACCTATGGTACCTAAAGACACCACAAATCTTGTTCGTGCAGGGTTTCCTTTAGATGTTCCATCAAAATTAAGTTTCATGAATCCTTGTCAAGGATATTTCCATTGGTTTGTACACGAGGAAATGGATTAGATAAAGTCACTATATAATATTTGAGGGGAAAGGTAGATGCCCAAAGATTGAAGTATAGTAGCCTCTCAACCATTTCATACCCAACCTTGCATGGATCAATTGTGAGTTAACGCTATTCTTTTATGACTCTTTCTATATTTTTCCATACAAGTTCTCCTAGGATTGTTTTTCTTTGATGATTCATCTATTTCTCTCTTTCAGAATATCCAAGAGAATAAATATAAGAAGTATTTTCCAATCCATATCGATAATGGGTTGTGAAAAACGGTAAGCCTCTCTAATTAGATATGATGAAATTTACATTATTGTGTAATATATATAACTGGCTAAATATTGTCACAAATTTATCCCATAGGAAGGTGTTTACATACTAGAATTCTCCGCCAATAGCAAGGGGATATCCCCGGTGTAGAATCCCAACTAGATTATTCACCATTTGATTTAAGGATCCTGTCTAGTATGTAGGCCTAGGTGCCATATAGGTGGTTTGATTTTGCTTCGAATGGAGGTGGGATACCGACTTAGTTGAACGTATGGACCTCAACAAGAACAAGGGAATAACTGATGAATGTTCATAATAAGAATACCATAAATCACAGCATTAGAACTTGAAAACATGAATCTCACATAATGTAATTGTTACAAAAACTCCAAATAAGATCATGCTTATATAAAGAATACGCTTAACAACTATAAAGTAGTTCATAGTAGCATCAATAAAGATAAGTAAATGCACAGTCAATGAGGAGATCATGCCAATATTAACGAAATAGTTCATCAATACAAGCACAGAGTTAGCATATCATATGCCATCCATGTGTTATGAAACAAGATTCGTAGCACAGGAAGACACATGAGGAGACTACACATCAAATAACTCATAGAAACCTTTGATCCATTGAGCAAATAATATCCATGGTATCATAGTACCAAATACTCATCCAATCCAATAATGGAAAAAACTATTGCTCCTTGTATTTATTATAAGAGCACAAGTCCTCTGAAAACAATATGTCCCAAAATAAGTCCTAAGCTAAAAGTCCCTGACAATATGCCATGAGGGTGTACTTATAAAAAGAGAGTGACCTTTGGTCTACCCTTGACTCTTGGAATTCCTCATGACCTTTGAACTACCTCGTGACCTTTAGAGTTCCTCATGACTATTCAGATTCTATTACTATCCTATTCTATCCTAACTTTCTAATTACATAAAATAAGAAAATTATACCATATCAACTTGAAAATAGAAAATAATGGGATGTCTAGGTGTAGCTGCTCCACTAGATAAGTGCACCAAAGCTTGTACTCAACAACTATGGGGGCTATCTACATTTGTTCATCGTCATGTTTGTGCAGGCACTCGAGGGCATCTCGGATGAGAGAGTTTCTTTTGGCATTCACCTGATTGGCTAGGGTCACCAATTTGTATACATTCTCACCAGTTCCACCAAGTATCGTGTGATATTCTCCTTTGTAACTTGTAGGTTGTCTGAGTAAGAAGCCTATCTGAATGTGGCGAAAAATGCCTGAAATTCCTATGAGATGTCTTCATTCTTATTCACTTGCCCGATTTCCTCAACCGATGGAAACCCATGGTTCTCTTTCATGGAATCTAAACCACTTAAAAGGTGTCTGTAAGAAGCAAACACTCTATCCACATATTTGGCTATTTTGTCTCTTGATTGGATCTTGATGCAAAGCTAGACTTTGGAATTTTGCGTAGTGATCTAGTCCTTTTTTAGGATTAGTGTTGATTCACATGGATACTTGGTGGACCACTCATGCATTATATCCAAAGATGCAACAACTTCCTTTAGCATTGCAGCTATACCTATTTTGTACTAGAGTGTACCAAGCGGAGGGCCGCATTTTCTTCTTCTTCCTTTCTTCTATCTTCTTCTACTTTAGCAGCCTTCTGCTCTGATGCATAAATATTTTTCTATAGTTCTATGATTTTTTTTCTCATACTGGCAGCATTGAGTTTAGTCATGGTCACAAAATCAGTCCCAACTAAGGTGATTATCTTTGGTTTAACTGTAGTGTCGAGAACAATTTATTTCTTTGAAGTTTTCTTTCAAATGTACTAATATAGTTGAACTATTTTGGTTATTTTAGTGCTTATCTTGTTGAGAATTTGTTGTAATCCTTTTTATCGCTATCACATCCTTGTAGAATATTCTGTAGGATACTAGACAAATATTTCCTTGTCTATTTATTATTACAACTGTCACATCCTCTGTGGACTATTCCTATGGATGTTAGATAGACCTTCCCTTGTTTGTTGGTAGTCACGACTATCACATCCATTGTGGACTACTCCGCTGGATGTTGGATAGGTCCTTCTAGTTCACGTGTGTCTCTTCTTGGGTGGTACTATTACCTCTCACTTATAGGTTCACTTTTCTCTCCCCCTCTACAGTAGAATAACCTCGACATAGTTGCACTACAAACTCACCACCACACTCCCCTTTCTTTCAAAGATACCATTGTATCACTCTCTCATGTTGACAGTTAGAGTCAAGGAAACTCTTTGAGGATTTGGAAACCAAGCCTTTATACTGGATGGGAATCCTACACCAAATGGTGTGAAGTCTGATTTGTAATTCATATCAGGGAGATCCTTTGAATGTTGGTGGGTCTAACACCATCAACATATATGGTGCTAAAAGGATGGAAACTAGTATTTTATGGTTGATAGACCCACCAGCCCAACTAATCCATCTTCTGGTCAACACATAATCGTTCACTCCACCTCCCCTACTCGTACTTCTGAAGGTGGTGACTTTTCCCATCCTAGACCTGAATGTGAAATCTCATATGATCAGCTTTAGGTCATCTTCCCCATCACTCGTCAGTTTGAAAAAGTTGTTGGATTGATTCCAGGAATAATTAGTCGTCCATACTCTCAAAAGAAGAACATGACCACCTCCAGAGGAATAATAGTCTCTTTTGTTGAAGAAGTGGTCCTCACCACTCTTGAAGAATTTGCAAACATTGTGGAAAGGGAAGAAGATCATCCACTCTTTCAAGGAGGTAATGGAGGAAACCTGTTATTCTCAAGTTCAAATTTTGGTGGGACAGGTGAAAAGGAAGAGGAAGAGGAACCAATAGATTCAAAAAAGGAAGAGGAGGACAAAGAAGAGGAAGAAATGGAAGAGAAAGATCTATATTCGATGACTCAGGGCCCACTGGTACTTCCAGGTGTCCTACACAAGATTTTGAGGCTTGCGAAGAAGCTCCTAATGAATTATGACCTTGACAAGATAGTGAAGGCTGAAGATCACTTAGAAAAAGTTTACCTACATCTGCCAACACTTGAGGTACATTATGATGATGTTTCATTCAAACTTTTTCCATGTACCTTGGATGGTAGAGTTGTTGTATGGTATCATAGCCTTCCTCCAAACTCCATCCATAACTGGAGGAGATTCAAAAAGATATTTCTTGAAAAAATTTCTGAAGATAAGACCCTTGCCATATTATTAAAGGAGTTGGGAAATTTAAAGATGGAGCAGAAAGAAAAAGTTAAATATTTCAATTATAGGTTCATTCGCACTTTGAAATTTTTTTCGGACAACACAAAACCTCATGACTCCATCACCATAGATTACTACACTTCTTCCTTGTCGAAAAATATTGTGTAGTTTGTAAAGTTAACTACGAGACAAACATTGACAGAAAAATATGAAGAGGTTGCCGCCATTAAGAAGGACTTGCCTGCTATTGGGGTCATCACAGATGTTGAATAGAAAAAGGACTCTAGGGACATGGGTTAAAGGCCTTAGGCCTCCCTGAGAAAGGCTAAGGATAAAGAACCGAATGATCATGAATGCCTAACTCGTCTCCTAAAGTCCCTAACCAATTAAATGGATGAACTCAAAAAAAGTACAAGTGAGACTACAGTGAGAAGAAAGCCCCCAAATTTCCTGTTCAAAATGAATTTAGCTTCCAGTAGCATCAACAATTAGCTGACAAAGTCTACTCAAAGTTCTAATGTTGTCTTGAATATTGAAAAAAATGGCACGGATTCATATTGCATGTTTCATAATCCGCATCATTCTGAGAAGATGTGTCGATAGTGGAACCAACTCATGAGCAGAATGGTTGCACGGTTTGTTGACTCAGTCATGGTTGAGGAGTAGGCTAAGCTTGATGAAGAGATAGAAGAAGTTGTTGCAGTTGATGAAGCACCAATCGTTGGACATGTACTTAACTTGTATCATTGCATTCTCACAACCCAAAAGAGTATTGTCGATAAGAAACCTCCAAGTGATGGTCCAACCCAGAAATAGAGCAACCAATAAAACTTAAGAAGCCAAGGGCTGACCATTGTGATTGAAGTGACAAGACAAAAATTCAAATAAAATATTATAAGGAAATGAAATCCTCTAACTAACTCAGCGCATAACACTCAGAGCAAGGATGGGAAAGTAGTCTCAATGAAAAGTGTTTCCAACAGCAGTAAGGATAGAACCATCCCTTCGAAAACCATAAGCCAAGTTTCATCCCTGGACAACTTGGTCAGTCTAAATGTTGTGGATTATAACATTGTAGATGATATGAAGAAGGTTCATGCAAACATCTCCATGTTCTAACTTACAAATATCATGAGCCAACGGAACATCCTTCTACGAGCACCTGGTAAAACCTCTTTAGGTAATGCCGCCTATTCAAATAAGGGATCTAGTAAGTCTCCTCATGCTCTCACATTTTTACTTAATGCACTCGCGATCGATGCAAACACACTTTTGTTGTAATTCTTGTTAACATTTGAAATATTCTATTTCAATGTACACAATTTCTTGATTGATTTGAGTGCATCAGTAAATGTCATGCCACTATCTGTTGCTAAGAATATCAATGCTAAATGGGAAAAGATATATGAACATATTATTCAGCTGGAAAGGACTCATGTCCAGGAAATTGGAGAACTCAAATATGTTATCATCCGGTTATCATCTGATGGACAAGTTCACCAATGTATCAACATAGTGATTGTGGACATTCCGGAAGCATAGATAGTGTTACTAATCAGAGACTAGTCAAGAAAGCTTCAAGTATACGTTTCCACATAATGGTCACACCTATGGCTTCCATATAGGGGAAAGAGCAATCAGATATGGGTAGAGTAAGAGAGATACATGAAGCACACAGTGACTCCCTTGAATGGACATAACAAGCCAATATCTTTCAAAGAACTATTATTTGGAAATTGTTTTCTGGAGACACAGTTGGGGTGCTATCTTACAGAGCCATTCCTAGTTCCACCAGACACGCAGATGGATCTCTTTCCATGTCCAACTAGCAATAATGAATTCCATATAGTTAGTTGTAGTAGTATTATTACTAGTTCAGTTAGCAGTCCCTGTACATATGATATGTGGACAACTTCAATTGACGCAAGACACAAGACGGCTCTGAAGATGGTTACATTTTAATAGACCCCATGTAGAGAAAACAATTGACCTCTAGCCGCTTGGAATTTGAACACATGAACAACACTGCATAGTATGAAGCACTCTTCGTGGGCTTATAGAATGCCATCAACCTCAACGTTGCAATTCTAAAAGTGATAGGTGACTCCAAAATCACAGTGTGTTCAATACGTAACACTATACATTTTGTGTCACCTCATCTTAAAAGTTATGAACAAGAGGTACGATGACTCATCTCTCACTTCCAATATTTTAATATTATTTTATTTCCAAAAACACGTAATGTGGCAGTGTATGCCTCAAAAAACGTTGATGCTAGAAAGTCACCTTTAAGGGATGAATTTTCTATAAAATTTTGTATAAACCTTCCATCCCAGATAATATCACTAACTTACGTGTTTTTGAGGCTGACCAATAAATACTATATTTCATGGTGAACATTCACATGTTCAAAGACGCAGCAATCGATGAGGACACGCACAAAAAGACACTGCAATATATAGCCAATGAAAGTAAATGGAACCTCATCCCCAAGGGTGTGGTATCATTAGATAATTTGTATGATCTATAGAACCACTTCCGAGGACCCGTTAATTTCAAGGCCCATAGTTCCACTCTATCACATGAACAAATCAACTTGGGAACTGAGAAAGATATGAAATATTTCAATCTCAGTACTTTTTGCACACCACAAGAGTGGAAAACCTTCATCCACTTGCTCAATTAGTATCGTTATGTCTTCGCATGGAAATATGATGAACTCAAGACATATGACACTTGAATCATCCAACATGTAATACCAATCAAACAAGGGGCCAAGCCATTTCAATAGAAACTGAGGAAAGTTTATCCAATGCTTGAGCCCCTCATACACAAGGAGTTGAGAAAATTAACGAATGCTCGGATCATTTACAAGGTGCGATATTCAACATGCGTATCAAACTTGGTTCCTGTGAGAAATAAGTCTAAGGAAATTTGCCTGTCTGTAGTTTTGCAAAATCTCAACTATGCCTCAGACAAGGATAACTACCCTATGTCATCCATGTAGAAAATATTGCAAATAGTATTGGGAGCCGAATTTTTTTCTTTGTATGATATATTCTCAGGATACAACTAGGTTCTAGTGGAAAATCTTGACAGGTTAAAAACTACTTTCAGGACGAAGTGGGGCACATTCGCATTTCAATGAATGTTGTTTTGGCTAGTCAATGCTAGTGCAATGTTCCAACATGCAATGGACATTGCCTTTCATGGGATGATTGGAGAAAGTGTATTGGTCTATCTTGATGATGTGATAGTATTCTTCAAACAAATATCAGACCACTTGTGCCATCTGAAGAATATTGTTGAGAAATGTCGTAAATACAAGATATCCTCGAATCCCAAGAAGAGTAACTTTGTAGTGTCTAAAAGTAACCTCCTAGGACACATCAATGCTAAAACTAGGATCAAGGTATACCCAAAAAGGGTCAGTACTATCACACAAATTCCCCACCCAGTGAACAAGATATCCATGTCATATTTCTTAGGGAAGATCAACTTCCTCCATAATTTCATCTTTGACTATGCCCATATTTTTAAAACAATACAAGGGATGATAGAGAAGGAAACAATCTATAAATAGGATAAGAGGGAAAAGGACACATTTTCCCATATAAAACAAGCTATAGAAAATGCATCCGCATTGTATAGCCTTGACTTTAGCAAAGACTTCTTGCTCTACAATTTTGCTTATGACACTTGTCTTCCTGATGTACTCACTCAGAAGGATGAGTTAAACAATGAACGACCTATCTCCTTCATGAGTGAAAGCATGCAAGGACAAGAACTCAATTACCCTACCATGGAAAAGAATTCTTGTGTAGTATACAAGGTGGTAAATCACTTCAGACCTTATTTGCTAAAGAACCATTGAGTTATCTTTATTCCACACCCAACAGTCAGATCACTACTTTTTTAACAAGAGTTTGGTGAAAGGAGGATGAATTGGATGACTAGGATACAAAAATATAATCTAGACATCAATCCAATTCACACCATCAAGGGTCATGGTCTTTTCCAATTAGTAGTAGAGGTAGTAACATGATCTAGAAAAGGTATTACATGATCTAGAAAAGGTATTACATGATCTCCATGATGGACCGGACATGGGACACTTTGTAGGCAACACTACAAGACATAAGGTTATGTGGGCCAACTTTTACTATCCTACATTATTCAAAGATGCTCATGCCTATGCCCGCAAGTGTCTAGTCTGTCAAAGGTGTGCCAACAAAAATCATGTAAGAGCGCTGGTTAAAAATCATGCTAAAATATAAGACCACAGTTATGGGACACATATTCCAAGTTGAGTTATGGGAAAAAAACATAGTGGCTTTTCATTTGGTTTATTATTGCTAAGGAAATAGGTAAAGGAAATGGAAAAGGATTTGGAAAGGCATGAGGCATTATTTGGAATTTTATTTATGAAAATAATGTAAATTAGGAGAAGAGGAAGGTGAAAGGTCATAGGTTGCATGTGAGGGGGAAAATGAAGGAAAATAATGGAAAATGAAGAAAATAGAGGCCTCATTAATAAAAAGGCTTCTCAGGATCAGTGGGTAGGCTTGGTCAATGTAAGTTTGGTCAATTTAGTTTTGGAGTCCTCTCTCTCTATTCTCTCTCTCATAATCTTGGACACTTAGATTTTTCATGGAGCACTCTTGGAGAGTGTGGAGTTTTGGAGAAAGAAGGCAAAGGAAGAGTATGAAAGTGCAAGAAACATTGGGATCAGCAGCTACAACAGATTTCACTTGTTGGTACCGATTTTCATGTATATTTTCTTCATTAGTTTTGGCATGCATGGCATATGCATGTGATTTATTAGTTGTGATATGTCATTAGCATGGAGGATTACATGGATTGATAGTGGATTTACATTGTCTTTCCATTTCTTAGATAGACATGGAGATTGTGGGTTTATTTCCTTGTTTTGGTTTGCTTGGTTCTCATGTTTCCTTTAGCTTGGGTTGAGTTATTAGTTCTTCGAAGCCCTGGTTGGAAAAGCGCTCTGGAAGCCTTGTAGCATCTTGGTTTGAGTTACTAGTCTTGGAATCCTTCATTGGAAAAACACTCTGGAAGCCCTTGTTGGAAAAATGCTCTGGAAGCCCTGTGGTAGTTGTGGGTTGAGTTACTAGTCCTAGAAGCCTTGGTTGGAACAAACGCTCTGGTGCCCTAGAAGGCTTAGGTAGAGACCAACCTAGTGATGATTTTGTCATGTCCAATCGTGAGGTGGAACCAATATTTGATGGGTTGAGGTGGTTGGCTTCTAGAAGCTCTGTATGGTTTTGGATTGATGTATTTTACGAGATCCCACATTCATGCTTGGAATATGGCATGTGTGTGAATGGATGAAGAGATATTTGGCTCAACCATTCTACGGTCGAGTGGAACGTGGTAGTCAAGTACCAAGTTGGCTTTTGCATCATTAATATGAGGTTATTTCTCCTTGTTATCTGATGCACACTATGTTGGTTTATATGTGGTTTATATGGTTGTTGTTTCCTTGGTATTTATGTTGTTATTATGTTGGTTATGAATATGTATTATGAGAGTGGATATGTATGGCTACCATCATGTTTTTACTTGTATATGAATGAAAAATATATCTATGGCCTAATGGATGAAACTGCAGCTAAAGTGATAAGGAAAATGCTTCATAGAGAATCTCAAATAAGTAGGAAACCCCTATGCATAGATCCGTCACTTACACTTGTAGATTACATTGATGCCAAGTTTTAGACAAAATGTCAGTTGCCGCTCGGGATGGTCAGGCCTAGTCCTAGAGTTCATTTTTGGTTTATTAGTTTTGTCATCATGTGTTTAATCGATTATGTAAGTTACAACAACTTATGGGCAGTGGCCAGAATTATGGGCTTGAAAAGTGCCTTAAATCTTGTGTGGTTTGGTACAAGTCTACTGGAAATAGTCCCTGGACGTAGGCATGCAGGCTTGTGGGAGTGTCTAGAGCTCTTTGGATGTTGGCCTGCCCATAGCATGGGAGCGTCGAGTGGTTTAATAGCTTAAAAACTTAGTGGGACTCAAGGGTTGGTTATCAGAAAGGTTGGGATGGTTCCTAGGAGTCTTATTGTTGATGTTGAAGGTCTGTATGGTGTGTTTTTGTCAGTTCCACTTCTTTAATGTGACTTTGGAGGTCAAATCATATCATAGTAACTTTGCATCACATGTTTACCCCGATTGGCGAGTTACTTGGTTAGATGTGGGGGGAGGTGTTACAGAGTGGTATTAGAGCATGGTTCACCCCTCAGACTGGATGGCTTGTGTGTTGGTCATGCACTCATGTCTACTGTATATATTCTTGTTTCATTTTCATGGTGTTGATCATGGTTGTAGTGATGTCGCCATGTGAAGGTTGATGGTGTTGTTGTGCAATGTGTCATCATGAGTGTATGGTTGTATATGCATTTGTTATGCATGTAAGTGTCTATATCTTGTTATGCATGCATTATCATGGTGAAGGATGTTGTGCATGAGGTCACTATATGTAATTAGGTCATCATGATGCGATTGGTATGTTATTATGCTAATGTGTTGGCTAAGATAGAGAAGGAGATGCAGATCATTAAAGTGAAATTGCAACATTGGACCTCGAGGTAAGAGCATGGCGTCATATAGGTTTCTATGTTGGGCATGCAAGTCTATAGGTTAAATATTGTTATATACATTATGGTTATGTGTATGCCTTTCATTCTATTGATGTTATGGTTACGTACATGATAGATGTTAGTTGATCAATGTAGCCATATGCACATATGTCAGATGGTCATGAATGATAATAACATGTGGTAGTATGCATTGCTATTATTTTTTTAGGTTAGTGATCTGGATTTAAGCAGGAACGCAATAGATTACAGAGATAACCATAAGTACAGAGATGCGATAACCATAAAAACAAAGATGCAGTGGAAATAATACTTCATTTCATTAATAGAGAATACTGAAATATGGTTACAAATAGAAATGATCCAGCTAGGGCGATGGTAGCTTATCTCTGAGGAGAGATGTGTTGGCTACATGCCTCTGAACTGTTCCGAACTGTCTTTACAATGAGGCTCGAAGGCCTATTTATTATTGAGAAACAATGGAAAACCCTTAACATTCCAAAACCTAACCCTAGAAGATGAAACGCCAAACTATGGGCCCCGTTTGGGTAAATTGGTACATCAACTTCCCGGGGTCGTAACTTTGGCATATTATCTCCGTTTTATGCGCATGATAGCCCGTTGGAAAGATCTCTCTGAGGACTATAACGTAAAAGAAGGGGAGCAAGATTACCCAAAAAACGTCATTTAAGGCCTCAAAACGGCTCTGGAAGTTTAAGACCTGAAAACTGCTAAAAATAGTAAACTGCGCTATAATTAAGGAAACTAAAAATGTCGAGAGGAACAATGGTGGGGGTCCAGGTGGACTTGGCAGGCAGCCACCAATATCCACCTGGATCATTCCTCCCCCCTTAGGAGGCAATGGTCCCCATTGTGTTGAGTTCCTCCATGAGATGGGGAAACTTTTGCTGAACTTGGTCCCTGGTGAGCCACTTGCCATTGTGAAGGAGTTGGCCTGCTTTGACAACTCGATACAGTTGAATATTCTGTTGCCGAGTATTCTTGATCTGTGTGTCCATGATTCGATCAGTTGCAGCTTGTTCCATGCAATCTGGATTTAATTCTGTGGGTGTGAGCTGTTCTGCAATGTCTGATGTATCTAGCAATGGTGGAAAGTATGGCCGAAGGCGGTCCACATTGAACACTGGGTGCAGGCCAAGGAATGGGGGAATGCTGAGTTCAAATGCATTGTCTCCCACAGCCTTAGTAATGGTGTAGGGACCATATCGAAGTGGTCTCAGTTTCCGATAGGCTCCAGTAAGGCGTTCCTTTTGTAAATGCAACCAGACTTTGTCACCCACCTAGAACTTGTGTGGCACTCGATGTTGATCATGTCGCTGCTTGAACTTGGCATTCGATTTCTCCAGAATGTCATGGACCTGCTGGCGAATATGTTGGATGTGCTCAATGAAGCTGGTCGTCTTGTTTGTTTCGGACTGGACATGAGCAGAATCTGTGTGAGTAGCTGCAAATGGCATGGCCACATCAATGGGGCATAATGGCTGGAATCCCAAGCCCACCTGAAAAGGGCTATGGCCAGTGGAGCTGTGAAGAGCTCGGTTGTAGCTGTGCTGAACATAGGGGAGGCTCTTGTCCCATGTGCGTGGATGCTTTGAGTTGTACATGCGCAGAATGTGTACAATCATCCTATTGACAACCTTTGTCTGGCCATCAGTTTGAGGATGGAAGGCAGTGGACTTAGTGAGTTTGGTATCCAGCATTGACCAGAGACTGGACCAAAATGTACTGAGGAACCGACTGTCCCGATCTGAGATGATAGACTGTGGGATCCGAAAGTGCACCCAAACTCGTTCAAAGAAGAGTTTAGCAGTGGCTTCTGCTGTGATGTTCTTCTTGCAGGCCGTCGTGATGGCCATCTTCGAGAACCTGTCGACGACTACAAAAACACAGTCATTTCCAAGCTTAGTGGAAGGAAGGCCAGACATGTAATCCATGGAGATGGATTCCCAAGGTTGGCTAGGGGTAGGCAGTGGGGTATAGAGGCCTTGCTTCTTGATGGTCGATTTGGCAATGGCACAGGCAGTACATGATCTGATGTACTTCCCAACATCCTGTCGAAGATTCGGCCAATAGAAATACTTTTGCAGCACTGCTACTGTTTTCTCGACCCCGAAATGACCAGCAACTCGACTATAGTGTGCTTCCCAAATCATCTTGGCACGCTCGCTTGAAGGAACACAAAGGTGACCCAGGTGGCATAACAGGTCGTCCTGGAGGTGAAAATCTGGAATATGCTGACCCTCCAAGAGGTTCTGGTATGTGTGGCCGAATTCTGGGTCGCTTTTGTAGAGCAGTGGCCAATCAGAAGTCTCGTGCCCACAAGAGTTGAGGACGGTGGTTAACGCCATGATCGGTGGTCGACTGAGGCAATCTGCAACATTATTAGTGCTGCCCTTCTTATACTTAATATTCAAATGGAACTGTTGCAGGTATGTGGACCACTTCTGATGGCGATCATTCTGCAATTTCCCTTGGGTCTGTATGAACTGCAGGGGTCGGTGGTCTGTGTGGATGACCGTTTCCTTCCCCAAAATGTAATGCTTCCATTGTCGACAGGCCTGCACAATGGAATACATCTCTTTATCATAAGTGGGATACTTCCGGACTGTGTCTGAAAGTGTTTCACTGTGATATGCCACTGGATGCCCGTGTTGAGTAAGGACTGCCCCAATAGCATAGTCAGAGGCATCTGTCTCGACCTCGAATGGTTGTTGTAAATCTGGTAAAGCAAGCACTGGTGCTGTGCAGAGGCGATCTTTCAACTCTATGAATGCCTTCTGTTGAGATTCAGGCCAAAAGAATTTTGCCTTTGCCCTTCCCTTGGTGACTTGACTCAAAGGCCAAGTGATATGAGAGAACCCCAACACGAACCTGCGGTAGAAGTTGGCAAGACCTAGAAAGCTGCGGAGTTCTGTCAAAGTGGTCGGAGGTGGCCAATCCCGAATGACTTTGATCTTGGCTGGATCCACATGCACCCCCTGTTCATCAATAATGTATCCCAGATACTGAACCTGGGTCATGCCAAAAGTGCACTTCTCCAAATTGGCACATAGCTTGTGTTGCCGCAGTGTTTGGAGAACCTGTCGGATGTGGTGGAGGTGCTCTTCCAAACTCTGGCTGAAGATCAGAATGTCATCCAAGTATACCACTACAAATGAGTTGGTGAATGGCCGCAAGATGTCATCCATTAGCCTCATGAAGGTTGCAGGAGCATTCGTCAACCCGAAAGGCATAACCAACCATTCGAAAAGGCCCTCTTTGGCTTTGAAGGCAGTCTTCCACACATCAGAGGGTTCGATTGGTACCTGGTGATATCCTGACTTCAGATCAATCTTGCTGAAGTATTTTGCCCCCTTTAGTTGGTCTAGGAGGTCATCAATTCGCGGGATCGGGTACCTATTACGGACAGTGATCTTGTTCAACGCCCGATAGTCAATACAGAGTCTCCAAGTCCCATCCTTCTTCTGTACCAACACAATTGGGCTCCTGGAAGGTGATGAACTCGGACGGATGTGGCCTTTCTGCAGAAGCTCCTGAATCTGCCTCTTGATTTCATCGTTCTCCATAATGGAGCGCCGATAAATTGGTCCATTGGGTAACGGTGCACCTGGGGTCAGATCGATGGAGTGGTTGACCTGATAGTGCAGAGGAACCCCTACAGGGGAGGTGAAGATGTCCTCGTACTCCTCCACGACCTTGTCCATCTGTAGTTGTCGTGCAGAGGGGCCCTGTCTAGAGGTTGTGGCCACCGTCTTCTTCTTTTCTTGAGGGCGTATCATCAGGAAAACAAATTTTCTAGTTTTGGAAATGAGCTTACGGCATTGTTTTGCAGTAATCAAAGAGATGGCAGAAGGCGGTGCTACCTCTGGTATCCTATACAACTGATTTCCCAAAGTAATAATAACAGCACGGGGCCTTGATTCATACACAGCATGTCGCTTCCACAAGTATGGTTGTCCTAATAATACATCACAAACTTCAAGCGGAGCAATGTCACACAATACCTCATCTGTGAAGGGCTTGATGTTGTATGGAAGGCGACACTGTTGGCTCACGCGAAGATCCCGTCCTTGGTGCAGCCACCCGATGGTGTACGGTTGTGGATGTGTTGTGGTCGGTAAGCCCAACCGCTTCACGACCTCTGCCGAAATGAGGTTCTTTTGGCTCCCGCTATCGACAATGAACTGTAGCGGGGAGCCCCTTACCCACATATGGGAGTGGAAGAGACGCTCCTCCTCCTCTGGATCTTCAGGTTCATTTTTCTGGATCTTGGCAGTAGCAACAGTGGCGTTGGGATCTGCATCAATGATCTGCTTCCCTTTGTCATTCCCCTTGTCAGTTTCTGACTCAGAGTCGGAACATGCATCTGATTCTGAAACCTTTAGTTCAGCCATCAGTGACTGCTTGGCCCGACACTCGCTTGTGTTGTGAGTGGAGCTCTTATGGAACTGACACCATTTTCCCGTGTCCTTTTTCGGCTTTGCGGCACTGTTCTTTGCTTGTAGCTTTTGCGGGTTGTCTTGGGCTGCCCCGCCTTGGCTTTGTCCCTTGTTCTGTGGTTTAGGGGCACCTTTCCCTTGCTTTGGATTTGTAGATCCAAAGTCTCGCTTCTTTTGTTTAAACTTCAGCTCGATCTTGACGGCATATCTGTGTGCTATGCCGAGCGATGAGATGTTCAGGAATTCCATTTCTTCCTGGATGTACTTGTGCAGGCAGCCGCGGTATTTGAGTATCAAATGCTGCTCCGAATCCTTGATACCCAACTTCGTGCGAAGGGTATGGAAAAGATTGGTGAACTCTGGCACATCTTGATCCCTTCCCTGCCGCAGCGTGGTCCACTTTATGTATTCATCCTCATAGCTTCCAACAGGGTAGTATTGCTCCTTGATGGCATCCCGGAATGAATTCCAAGTGGGTGCGGCTGAGAATAGCGAGCCTGTGGTTTCATCCTTCTGCTCGCAGTAGGTTTCCCACCAGTCTTTGACGTGGGGGGCTGCTTTGAGAAAAGCGAAAACAATCTTTTCCCGATTTGAAAATTCATGAACAGAAAAATACCCGTCTAGCAGATTTAACCATTTATCTACGGCATCTGCGTCTATTTGACCCTCGAAGATGGGGATTTCAAAATTAACTTGTACCTTAAATGGTGTGGCATTTCCAGAGTAGCTGCTGGAAGCTGATGCGTCGCCTTTGGGTAGCCGCTGAAGGATTTGGGCAAAGTTGTCCATCATCGCGTTCTGTTGTCGCTCGAGGGCTTCTTCGAGCAAGATTTTGATGGAATCTCCTGCTCCCTCGTCTTTCTTCTTATCCTCCATGGGAATTCGTCGAGATTTGCGGGGCTGGTCTTGCAAAGGTTCGACCAGCTCAAGCCCTAACTCCTTATATCCCGACCTCGTTGGGGACATGCAAAGAAAAACAGAGAAAAAGCAGACCGCTCTGATACCACTGATCCGGATTTAAGCAGGAACGCAATAGATTACAGAGATAACCATAAGTAGAGAGATGCGATAACCATAAAAACAAAGATGCAGCGGAAATAATACTTCATTTCATTAATAGAGAATACTGAAATATGGTTACAAATAGAAATGATCCAGCTAGGGCGATGGTAGCTTATCTCTGAGGAGAGATGTGTTGGCTACATGCCTCTGAACTGTTCCGAACTGTCTTTACAATGAGGCTCGAAGGCCTATTTATTATTGAGAAACAATGGAAAACCCTTAACATTCCAAAACCTAACCCTAGAAGATGAAACGCCAAACTATGGGCCCCGTTTGGGTAAATTGGTACATCAACTTCCCGGGGTCGTAACTTTGGCATATTATCTCCATTTTACGCGCATGATAGCCCGTTGGAAAGATCTCTCTGAGGACTATAACATAAAAGACAATGAACAAGATTACCCAAAAAACGTCATTTAGGGCCTCAAAACGGCTCCGAAAGTTTAGGACCCGAAAACTGCTAAAAATAGTAAACTGCGCTATAATTAAGGAAACTGAAAATGTCGAGAGGAACAATGGTGGGGGTCCAGGTGGACTTGGCAGGCGGCCACCAATATCCACCTGGATCAGTTAGATAACTTGATGATTATGTTATATGTTGTTGATTAGTATTCTATAGGTTAACTTGTTGTTTTTATATGATAGTTAGCTTGATGATTAGGTTATATGTTGTTGATGAGCATCATATATAAATTGTTGTTGTTATACTCTAGTAACTTGATGATTAGGGTTATTACATTAAGATCTTGATGTTATATGTATCTTAATAAATTGAATTGGCCTATGCAGATAGTTAGGGTTATGAGAGTCAGGTATGAGTTGACTTATTGTGACATTGTGTTGTACTAATCCAGATTAATCATACATATGTGATTGTTATGCATGAACAACAAATGTTTATGAGCTTATCACATGAACATGTTACTTAGTATTATGGATATCATGATCTTATTTGTGTTTGAACTAATGTGTTGTGAAGTTATATCATGCTAACTAGATTGATTATGGAGACAAGATAGTCTCCCCTGAGATACATTAAGGTAAGAGCTTTCTTATGCCATCTACTTTGTGCTTTAATGTTTGACTATATCGTCTATTTGGTGTTTGAGTGTTTGGAGTCTATTATGTCATCTAGTTGATTTATTTAACATGTTGTGTTTGTAAGTTGGTTGAATTTTTGATGAATTGCATAGTATGAGTATGTGTTAAAACGATCTTCTTTTAAGATGATTGTACTAACACATATGTATTGAGATAGTTAATATGTACTTCAATGTAGTAGGTGATCGTTGTAGAATTACGCCTAATGACTATGAGTTGACTATGGATTATGACATGATTGTTAGTCTTGGTAAAGGTTGATTTCAAATTGATAGATATGATTGTCTTGATATTTGGAACATGTAGTTGACATGTGTAAACAGTTGCAAGAAACATGCTTGCTATTAGTGTGACAAGGTAACAATTGATGTGTTTATATAACTAATAGTTGGGTGATGTGACTGTACATAGTAAGCCTCGATTGAAATAAAGTAAAATGGTAAAATAAAGGAATTGGGCAATAATTCTTTTGGCTATGATTGGAAACCCTAATTCCAAACAAATGAGGGCTTTGCATACATGAAGTCGTCTTAACCTTGATTTGTCTGAAATTATGTGGATATGTGCTATATTCATGGGCCTGTATTTGACATGTATAACAGTTGGTGTCCAGTTATAGCTAGGTCTGTCAAGGGAATTGGAGTCCCTTGACACATGGCACATAGGTGTCCAATTACAAGGAATTGTTCTTGTCACAACAAGATAAGGTAACTGGTATATTAGATATTTATTTATGCACTGACAGTTAGGTGTTTATGGTAGTGCGATGTAGGGAGTTGCATGACAAGAGAGGTTTCCATGAAATCTCGAAGGGTCAAGTTGAGCTTTTCTTTGGAAGCATTGGGTGCCATGGGGATTGATCCATAGCGTCTATTTTTAGTTTTGTGCTTTTAGTATTTGTGATTTGGTTGATCTTGATTTTCAGTTTTTTTTATGTCTGGTGCAAGGCATTGCCACTTTGTTTGTGGTGTCGTATTGTTATTGATTTTCATGATTTTCTTCTTGTCTTTCCTTTTAGGTTTTCAGTCTAGGGAATTGGTTTGGGAAAAGAGGAAAGTTAATGGAGATGGAGGAGAGCTATGTGGTACCCGACATGTAAGGTAAGACTTGGATGCAACTTGTTACATGAGTAAGGATAGTTGAAGGTAAGAATATGACAATCAGTTGGAGTGGTTCGGTCCTTTGGTGTAAATGGACAGTAGCAGTTTAGTCATGATAAATGTAATAGGAAAGGTAAAGTGAATGGATGTGAGGCATCCGATTCCTTAGCTATGTTGGGAACACTTGTTCTCAATGTTGTGCATGATGCACATGGAAAAAGGGAGTTCTCTTAAACATGACCTTGTGTTATCTAGTAATTATGTTATGATCATGATTATGTTGATCTATATCTATCTATCTATATATATATATATATATATATATATATATATATATATATATATATATATATATATATATATATATATATATATATATATATATGTCATGTTTCAAAGGGTAATCATGGATCATGGTTGTTTTATGCTAATATTTATATGTACATCTATCTGTATGTATGCATATCGTGTCTGACAAGATCATGATTGTTTATGCTAATATATATATATATATATGTCACTTTCTGACAAGGTCATTAGGAATCGTTCTTGTGGAGGAATGATTGCTTATACAAGTGAATGGCATGAAGAGATTCCTAGTTCATAAGGAATCAAGTGGGAGAGTAGTTCTAGCAAATCTACAAGGTCAATATCATGTGGTTATGAGTTCATATTATGTGATTATATTATGTCTAAATTATGGATAGGCTATACCGAGGGATACACCAGCGAAACGAAAGTAGTATGATCTGTAGCATGCTAGGATAAGCATGGATGGTGGAGAGACACTGGAAGCAAGGTTTCTTGGTAGAGAGAGTGTGGTTTTGGATGTGTGGTACTACTATTGTGCATATGTTGTATATGTGGTTTTGTGTGCATGTTGTACATGTGGTGCTATGTAAATATGGTGTTGTGGGTATGGATTGTACATGCAATGTTGTGTGCATGTGGTGTTGTGCACATGTTGTACAAATGGTGTTATGTGTTGGTGCTATTGTGTACATGTTGTGCATGTGGAATTGTGTACATATGGTGTCACATACATGTCGTGCATGTGGTATTATGTACATGTGGTATTGTATACACATTGTACAAGTGGTTCGATGTACCTGTGGTGGTGTGTACACATTGTGCAGGCAATACTATGTACATGTGATGTTGTGCACACATCATGCAAGTGGTGCTGTGTACAAGTGGAACTGTGTACATGTTGTACCTATGGTACTATGGTACATGTTGTATTATGTGCAAGTTGTACATGTTATCTTGTGTACATTAAGTACTAGGTATGTGCATTGTGTAGTTGTGGTGTCATGACGTGTATTCGTTGCGTTGTACTCTGTGTACATATATGTATTGTGTTGTACATAAGGTGTAAGTGAATGTATTGTCTAGTGGTGTACACTCGATGTAGGCATATGTATTACATTGAGTTTTAAAATGGGTGTAGGTGTATGTGTGGTATGTCAGGTGTAGGTGCATGTATTGCATGGTGTTGTATGCCATGTGTGGTTGTATGCGTTTGATGCACACTATGTATATGCACACATGGTTGAGGAGAAAACACTGGGTTTTTTCCAGGTGTGGAAACCAATCCAAAGTGTGTACGGAATAAGGACAAAGGTAGAAGTTATGGATTTATTAAAGAATAAGTATCATTAGTTTATTTTAATTTTATTATGCATGTGATCTATGATTCTGGTTTATGATGATTGCATGTGATTCATGATTTTGATATATGATGGTTTTGTTTTGAGTTAATATAATGTGATATTTTTATACATGTTTATTTGGTCAAAGATGCTAGTTTGACTTGTTGTGGTAGGAGGTAAACATGATTGCAAGTGTACCTTATTGACGACCTACCAATGAGGTATGATGTGAATTTATTTTAATTTATTTTAAATCTAATGGAAGTTATGTGCTTGGTAATGGAATGCGAGAACATTCCTAGTTGGGTGGTTGAAAATGAATATAAGAATTTGCAAAAACAAAAGTAATTAGAACAGGAAGCAGTATGTTGGTAAAGCACCTCAAGAGCAAGGCCATTGTGGGACACTAGTACCCAATAGTATCAACTGATTTCCCTGAGCATGCTATGACTGGTAGGATTGTTTTGAGGCAGGTATATGCCTTGGTTTTGTGATATTTTGATGTGAGGAAACCTTGTCGAGGGATGGACTACCTAGGATGGGGGTGCCAGCAGAACTTGGAAGGCATGTGAATGCATGGAAGGGGATGACTAGATTACCTGAGGGACTTTTTAGGAGAGAATGGAAGGTCAAGGATATATTTGTTTCAGTCATTAGCATTATCAAATGGAATCATATGCACATTAGGAGTGTGTCATGGAACAATGAGTTGATAAATGTTCACTAAGAGGAAAAGTGGCATAGGATTATAGCACTAACATTAGATGTAGTTTTGACTTTAGCAGTGGATTCTGGACTTCCTAGGATGGAGGTGAATCCTGGTACTACTTTTGAGGGTGGAGGTGTGATCCTCTAGATTCCATTTTTGATTGATATGAGCATCGTATCCTTTTATTTGTTGGATGAGAAAATGTGCATAGGTGTATATGTGCATATCATTGTAAATATTGTATCGAGATGGATTTATAAAGATCCATAGACAATATGGTTATTTGATGGGTGAAGAAAATGTGTATGTGTATATATGTGGTTATTATTGTAAATATCATAATGATTTATGTTATAAAGCTCCAGCAAATGATATGTCTGTCATGTTTTCGCAAATGGTCATTGTAAATACTGCAACAAGCTGTGTTATAAAGGTCCATTGGTAGTATGTTTTGTTTTCAGCAGTCTTGGTGGTTATATGTGTCATTGAACATCGAGGAAGGTGTTCCCCCAAAGGGGAGGGTTCTGTAATAGCCGGGGGACACTTTGTAGGCAACAATGCAACATATAAGGCTATGTGGGCTAGCTTTTACTAGCCTACATTATTCAAAGATGATCATGCCTATGCCCACAAGTGTCCGGTCTGTCAAAGGTGTGCCAGTAGAAATCATGTAACAGTTGTGGTTAAAATTCATGTAAAAATATATAAGACCATGGTCATGGGACATGTATTCCATGTTGACTAGTGGGAAAAACATCCTAGTGGGTTTTCATTCATTTTATTATGGCTAAGAAAATTAGCAAAGGAAATGGCAAAGGATTTGGAAAGACATGAGGCATTATTTCGCATTTTATTTATGAAAATAATGGAAATTGGGAGAAAAGGAAGGTGAAAGGTCACATGTTTCATGTGAGGAGGAAAATGAAGGAAAATAATGGAAAATAAAGAAAATAGAGGCCTCATTAATAAAAAAGCTTTTGAGGATCAATGGGTAGGCTTGGTTTAGGAGAGTGTGGCATGCTTGGATTGTTGGAGCAAGAAGGAAAAGGAAGAGAAAGAAAGTGAAAGAGGACATTTGGATCAGAAGCTACAACGTATTTTTCTTATAGGCACCGAGTTGCATGTATTTTTTCCTCACTATTTTTGGCATGTATACTGTTTATTGGCATGATTTGTCACTAGCATGGAGGATTACCTAAATTGACAATGGATTTTCCTAGCCTTCCCATTTCTTAGATATACATGGAGATTGTGGGTTTACTTCCTTATTTTGTTTTAGTTGGTTCTCATGATTCCTTTAGCTTTGGTTAAGTTATTAGTTCCTAGAAGCCCTGGTTGGAAAAATGCTCTAGAAGCCCTATAACAGCTTTGGTTGAGTTACTAGTCCTGGAAGCCTTGGTTGGACAAATGATTTGGAAGCCCTTGGTGGGTTGAGTTACTAGTCCTGAAAGCCCTGGTTGGAAAAACACTCTAGAAGCCCGTCGATAACTGTGGGTTGAGTTACTAGTCCTGGAAGCCTTGGTTGGAACAAATGTTAGAAAATTATATATTACAGAGCAATGGAACACTTAAAAGATTGCATAAACATAAACACGGAAAACTCATAAAACAAGAGAGACATATATACGTGGTTCACCCAATTTGGGCTACGTCTACGGAGAAATATCCAGTCCTTCATTTTATATTATCCAGAAAAATGATGAGATACAATGTACAACAGATCCATTGTAATTCCCTCTTTGCTCTCACACAATCTCCTCTCTCTTTCTCACCCAGAATACACATATGCTCAACCGCAATACAATTTTCTCATATATAGAAATGGGTTTCCTTATAGGGAATAAAACCCTAAATTAAACATAACTTCTATTGTCATATCATTCGCCTAATGAATGGCCTAGGTCGACTACAAAATTATAATATTTTGCAAGGAAATTTTACATCTTTTTTAGCTCTGGGGGCACTACCCACAAACCCCTGCCTAGGGGGTGGCTTATAAAAATCATCGTCACCGCCCTTGCTGGCAAACAAATGGGCGAGGTTGTTGTCCAATTACGAACTAGATTCAAATGGGATGATACCTCTGAATAAAGAATACAATCAAGCTCCAAACCCAACAAAAAATTCTTTAAAGCCCTGGAAGGCTCGGGTAAAGACCAAACTAATGATGGTTTTGTGATGTCTGACTGTGAGGTGGAATCACTATTTGATGGGTTAAGGTGGGTTTCCTTTGGAATCCCTAGATGGTTTTGGATTGATGTTTTCTATGAGATCCCACATTCACGATTGGAATATGGCATGGTGATGAATGGGTGAAGAGAGATTTGGCTCATCCATTCTACGGTCGAGTGGAACGTGATAGTCCCATACGGGGTTGGGTTTTTCATCATTAATATGATTTTATTTCTCCTTGTTATATCATGAGTATTATACTATTTTATATGTGGATTATATGGCTATTATTTCCTTGGTATTTCTATTGTTATTATGTCAGTTATGAATACATATTATGATAGTGGCAATGTATGGATCCCATCACGTTTTACTTGTATATGAATGAACAAGGTATTTATGGCCTAATGGATGAGGTTGTAGCTAAAGTGATAAGGAAACAATGCCTCATAGAAAATTTGTTATAAGTATCAGACCTCTATGCTTAGATCTGTCATTTACACTTGTAGATTTCATTGATTCCAAGTGTTTGACAAAAGTCCCTAGAGTTTTTTTTTGGTTTCTTAGCCTTGTCATCATGTGTTTAATGGATTATGGATGTTACAACAAGTTTTGGGAAGTGGCCGAAATTATGGGCTTGAAAAGTGCCTTAAATCTCGTGGAATCTACCACAGGTTTGCTGGAAATAGTCCCTAGATGCAGGCATCCATGCTTGTTGGAGCATCTAGAGCTCTCTGTATGCTGGAATGCCCATAGCATGGGAGCTTCGAAATGTTTAATCTCTTAAAAAATCAGTGGGACTTAGGGGTTGGTTAGCAGAAAGGTTGGGATGGTTCTTAGGAGTCCTGTTATTGATGTTGAAGGTTTCTATAGTGTGTTTCCGTTGGTTACACTTCCTTAATGTGACTGAGGAGGTTGAATCATACCATAGAAAATTATCGTCACATGCTTTCCTCGATTTGCTGGTTACTTGGGTAGATATGGGAGGAGGGTGTTACTAATCATAAGTCAGCAGCCCCACTGGAACCCATTGTAGTGGAAGAAACCTTCCATCAGTGGGGCTTGGATATCATTGGGGAAATTTTCCTGCACTCATTGAAGAAACACCGCTATATCCTAACTATTAAAAACTATTTCACGTAGTGGACAAAGGCAATTCTGATAAAATAGGTGAATGATCAGGAAATCATCATCTTTATGCAAAATAACATCATCTCTAGGTTCGACGTTCCTACGTCAGTTGTTTTTTACATTGCAACATATTTTTCATCGTTGGCACTTTATGATTTTGCATAAGAAAATGGTATTATATTGAAACATTCATCTAATTATTATCTGTAGGGGAATGGTCTTGCTGAATCCACGAACAAGAACCTCATCTGTATCATCAAAAATACCATATTCTCTTCACAACGAAACTCGCAGTTTGCTTTGTTGAATTCCTTATGGACTGACTAAGTCACGCCTAAACCTTCTCTAAACACCTTCGCTTAGTTCCTTGTGCATAGAAAATAATTCATCCTCCTTCCAAAATCTACTTTCCCTCTCTCCAACTATCCTAAGAGTCCCAAGGCAAGCCATGTCTTTTAGTACAGCGTAGGATGGGCACTTTGCACAAGCTACAAGAAGAAAGTCTGAAAGCTAAAGAAAAAATATTACTTCACCATAGTCATATCAAGAGGTGGTTTGATAGAAATCCTACAAGAAAAACTAGCTGTAGTGTGGGTGACTTAGTCTTAAAGTGGGATAAATCCCATGAGGACAAGGGAAAACACACTAAGTTTCAGTCCCTGTGGATTTTTCCATACAAAGTAAACGAGAAGCTTGGCCAACACATGTATCATCTTCAATCACTTGATGGGAAGATCGAATTTCTTCCTATCAATGGCCAACACTTAAAACAATATTTTCAACGAAGATCTGGAGCTGCACCCTGCACTATATACCTAGTCTTTTGTTGTTTGTCCTTTGTTTCTTTGCTTGAATTTTGTGTTTTTTTGTCATGTAAATAAGTGTTGTGCCTGATTTCATTGTGGCTTTCAAGTGTGTGTGTGGATGAAGTCTAAAGAGTCTTGTGACACTACAACACTTGGTTAGCCTTCTGCCTGTCTTCCTTATGTTGGTTACATATTTTGGCCAATCAAGTCTCGACAAAAAATATGATCCACCCATTAGGAGAATTTTGTTCCAACCATGAACCCACAGCTAGTTCAGAAACCTTATTCCTATGCTTAGTTTTTCTATTAGTCTTCTTAGGCTTATCCAATTAGTAGAAATGGAGAAGGAGAATATCTAAATGAGAAAACCCAAATTAGAGGTCTTTATATGGTTCTCTGAAGGAACAAACTCTTCTTCTCTCAATAAGTTAGGAACCCTCTTCCACCCCAAAATAAATAAGTGTTGATGCACAGTTCTATTTAAATAAATAAATAAAGGTGAAAGAAGAGAAAGGCTTTGTACATAGAGAGGTGAAGAAAGAAACTCTGCTAGGGTATTGTCTAGGATCGCTGGTAGCAGAGAAATTTTTTTGTTAGAGTGTGACTCCATTGGGTTACTGTCCAAGCTTGTTGGCAACGGAGCAACACTAGAGATGAAAAAATATACTCTGAAAATCTTAATCTCACGAGCTAAACCACCCTTCCCAACTTGAAACATTGCGATTATGTTGAATCTTATTTTGTGTTAACATGAGGAAGTATAGAGGAAACCATGTCTACCCATGGGGTAAGTGGAAAGCCAAAATGATCTACATGATGAATCAACACTCCCTCAGGAACCAAGGCCCTGCACAGAAGAAACTAACCAAGACAAAGAAGTTCAACTTCAACTGATGTGTCGCCAAGTGTTGTAGTTCCTGCAACAACCTCCAAAAATTTGGCTTGCACTCAAATTTCAGAGCCTTCCTTGTTCTATTCTTGATTGTTGCAAACACTCAAGCTAATCCCATGAGCTTCTTGAAGATCTTTGGCCCATTTTGCTTGTTGAATTTCTTGTCGTCTTTAGCATGTTTAACTATTATGTAATGTTTGTGAGCCTTTTCTGCTATTTTCGAACAATAATTTTTGTGTAAATGAATTATCTTAACGTTATAAACATTTTTTTGACTCATACACAAAGTTCAAGTTCATCATGAGTCCATATCCCTTCCACAATTAGCCATTTTCGAAAAATCTTCCCGACCAAGCAACTTAACTTCACCGAGCCCTAACTGAGCTATGCACTACGTATTCTCAACACTCATTGATGTGACCTTGCTACTTGAAACTCTGTAGTACATAGTGATTATCCTCTAGAGTTATGGCTCTACTAAATTTCAGATTCCAACAACCTCCCATGACCTCCACAATTGCACAGTTGTGCCTCCTTGTTTTCCTTGAACTACGCACTTCACACCTTCAACCCTCAATTTTTTCCCTTTCATGTTGGAACTACACAATGCACAGAGATGCTAACCTCCCTTGGCCTCCAAACCTGCATAGATGCTTCCTCCAACTCCCTTCCCTCAGTTGGAGCTCACTGCCCCTAAAAACTACATAGATTTTCCCTTCAGGCCTCTATGCTACCCAGTCCCCCTTGCCTCTTAAAACTGTGCATTATGTCCTCCTAGAGTCTCATCGCATAGCATCCACTTCGTGATCAAACTACATGATTTAGACCCTCAGTGGGAGCTACGCAATTTTTCTCCTCGGTGGGGGTTGTGTAGAAAATTTCTCTAATCAAGCTTGAGTTGTGCTCTGTGTAGTCTTAGTGATCAATCTCTCTCCCTATTAGTTGGAATACGCAATGCATAGTCACTGAGCCCTTCCTCCCAGTCTGTGACTTGTCTTGGGCTCAGTTTATGAATAATAATGCATCATCTTAGACTAGGGAGTTTTCAGATTGATGGTGTCCCGTCATGAGTGAATTGCAGGAACAAGTACGCTATCAAGTCATGCAAACATCATGATGAAGAATAAGAATAAGGAAAGCATTTCTAAAGACTCACTTGTAGTTGAACTCACAAGTGGACCTATCAAGAGCAAGTAAAGAGACAAAAGTTTTCAACCACCTTCTAAGACCAACGATCATTGAATGCCCCGCATGATCAAGCTACGTGGAGGAGAAGAAAATGCACATCCAAGAACACATCTAGCATTCAACAAAAATAGTGACTTGACATTGCCACATCATCGAGCCAGTCCATGTCAGCACTGTCATGTCAAGTTCATGAATTGTCATATTCCACATCACTAGTGTGGACCATGTATATTGTAATCAAATGTATTGTAAAGTGGAATTCCTAAGGACACACATGAATACTTAGAGTCATGTAAGTTTAAAAGCCATAGCATGTTGAAAAATCATGAGGGTAGTCAAAGACGCACAAGGGGGAAGCATCACCCCTTTGGTTATATATACCGCCTCATTATATGAGCAAATGATTTTTCACCTTGGCTCCTCCCGCAAGGAATTAGAGAGATTAGCTAGTTATTTGAGGTGCAAGGAGTGACATCAATGTCCCACTACTGGGGCTAGTGATGTACCATGTAAATATGTGTCTTGGAACTTTTACTTAATAATAGAAGCCTTTTAAGGCCAAACCACTGGAAAGTAGGTTCAGTAAGTATCTTGCCCCTAATATTGAAGGAAAAGGCAAGCTTTCAAAATAACATACTTTCTTTCTTGAGTCACATCGTGAATGGAATATTGATAACTTGAGTGTCGGCTAGGTCAGGCAATTGCCTGACATGATTTTTACATAATACAAGCTTATGTGTCTCAGAGGAAAAAGTGAGATTGAAGCTTGCAAAACAATTATTCAATGCTTTACAGGAACACTACTCAGGTGGTGGGAAACAGAGTCATCTCTAGCATTACTGATCAAAATGGAGAATGAAGTTCTCAAAGATGAAGCAGGATATGTAATTCATAATCCAGATGGCACAACAACAAGAAATATGATTGGTGCTCTAACTTCCATGATATTAGAGCATTGGTGTGGCTATGAAACAAAGATTGCAGACAAACATGAAGTCATTTTGATGAATCTCAAATGCCACAAAATGTCGCAGTTTGAAGACTTTCACCAAGATTGGATGAAAAGAGTTTATGAAGTGAAAGATTCCAAAAATATATTGTGGAAACAGGTATATCTTGTAGCTCTTCCATCCAGATTTGTTGACTACATCAGGTTGCAAGAAATATTTCAGTTACCTTTTGAATCATACACTTGGGGTGAGATTTATTCTCATATTACCAAGACACTAGTCAGTCTGTGCACAAGTTCTAAGGTAAACAGATCCTTAGAAAAACTTTCCAAGCTTCTAGATAGAAAATCCATCTTCATTAAGTATGGATTAACCATTGATGATCCTATGGTTTGAAAGAGAAAAGCTAAGAAAAAGGCCAAGAAAGAATATAAACAACCTGCTAAATTCCACAAGTATAAAAGACAGACCTCTAATAGGCCTAAAGGTTCTTCCACAGCAAGAAAAGGTTATTACAGGTATGTCCCTAGGACACACTATTATAAACCTTTTGATATTCATCTACACACTTCTAAACAAGAAAAGTGGAACAAACTCACTTGCTGGTTATGTGGAAAAACTAGACATACATCAAATAAATGTCCAGAAGGAGAAGAGTCAAAAAAGAACAGAGGGAAAAAGTCCCAAGCTCTGTTCCAAAGAGGTAAAAATGTCAAAACAGAGGGACAAATACAATGTTTAAAGTGCGGATCTCACACTCACAGAACAGAACGCTGCCCTAATGTGATCATCAAAGATCAAATCCAGCAGCAACAACTTGAAGAGTCATCTCCTGACTCTTACATATCTTCCTATAACTCTTCTGATGAAGAACTACATGCATACATGCAGCCCTATTCATGCTCAGAAACATAAAATTGTGCTTGTCATATGTATACTGACTCTGATTTAGAGTCCCACAGTGACTCCAGCATTGAAGAACTCTACTCAGCTCCTCACAAAGAAGAGGTGCTGATGGCTGCCCTAGAAGTGGAAGAAATAAAAAACCTCTCTCAAATCTGTGCCATGGATGACGGAGAAATGAAGAACAGGCTTACAGAAGCATTCATGGATCAGCTTTGTTCCAATTCTTCCAAAGATTCAACTAAAAGGCCATTGTTTTTGGATGCCTCTTTTGAGCGAAATACGAGATCATTTTCGAGACACCAACAATAGGACAAGGTTTGTTCACTCACCTTGGGGGAGGTAAGTAGAGAAATTCATTATATCAAATCAGAAATCTCTGCTTTAAAATTGCAAATAGCTGAAATCCAAAAAGGAAAACAAATTGCAAAAAACACTACACATCCATGAGAGATAGTAGAAAATGCTAGGAATCTAAACATTGAGATAATTGAAGGAAGAAAAGATCCTGTTTTAGGATTTCAAGAAATGAGGATTCTTGCCATTTCATATCAACAGCATCATGTAAAAGTTAATATCTGCATTCAAGAGGAAATGTTTGGTTTAACTGCACTTATAGATTCTGGTGCTGATATAAATATATTAAATATGAAAGTCATTCCTGCAAAATACTGGATCCATGCAGTAAGAAATGTGGTTTGAGTAGGCAATAAAACACTCAACTATGAAGTTCCAAAGATCTCCATCTACTTTGACCTTCACTGCATAAATTTGAAATTTTCAGTAGTAGAAATTCCAGTTGATTGCATTCTAGGAAATATTTTTCTAGCTGCAATAGAACCTCATGGATCAGCGAGATTAAAAGGAAACAAACCGGCTATTTTATCACTATTCCCACATCAATGGGAAAAACACGAAGGATTGAGATTCCCTATATCTCAAATACTAGAATCTCCACTATGGTCCAGACAGTCAAGGAACTAGGTAAAGCTGAAGCAAAATTGGCAGATTTGAAATATCTAAAGAATACACTGAAAGTAGAAGAGTAAATAAAGGATCCTCAAATCAAAAGGAAAATTGGAGAAATCAAGAAGTGGATAGAAGAATAATGCTGCTCAGAAGTGCCAAATGCATTCTGGCATAGAAAACAACACACGATCCAATTACCCTAGAAAAAAGGATATACAGGCAAGCCTTGCAAAAGCAGAGCCATTCCTATGAATAAGGAATACAGGGATCTGTATGAAAAGGAGATCAAACAGTTATTAGATCAAAAGCTCATTAGAGAATCTGACAGTCCATGGAATTGTTATGGTTTTTATGTAAACAAAAGAGTAGAACAAATTAGAGGGATTCCAAGATTAGTGATAAATTTTAAGCCTCTAAACTCTGTCCTTGCAGATGACACATATCCTATCCCCCACAAAGGAGATCTAATGGGAAGGATAGCAGGAGCTAAAATATTTTCGAAGTTTGATCTGAAAGCATGATTTTGGCAGGTTTCCATCTCTGAAGAAGATAAATTCAAGACTACATTCAGCATTCCTGCAGGCCACTACGAGTGGAATGTTATGCCTTTTGGATTGAAAAATGCTCCTTCAAAATTTCAAAAGGTAATGGACAAAATATTTAAGCCTTACTTTGATTGGCTTATAGTTTATATTGATGACATTCTAGTTTTCTCCAAGAATGTACAAGACCATTTCAAGCACATTCATACATTTGTACAACTGTTAAAGCGAAATGGTTTGGTCCTAAGAAAAAAGAAAATAGAAGTGTTTTGAACTTCTATCAGATTTCTTGGTCATACTACTTTTAATGGCCAAATAACTTTGCAGAAGCATGCACTTGAATTGTCTGACAGATTCCCTCATGTTATCACTGACAAAACCCAACTTCGAAGGTTTTTGAGATGTTTAAACTATGTCAGTAATTTCTATCAAGACTGTTCAAAAGATAGAAATCTACTCAATCAGAGACTGAAGAAAGAACCACACCATTGTTCATAAGCACATACTGAGGTTGTCCAGAAGATTAAAGCAAAGGTGGAAACTCTTCCTATTCTATATGTATATGATGATAATTCATTTAAGATTGTAGAGTCAGATGCCAGTAATATAGGATGGGGAGGTATCCTCAAATAGAAGAAGGATGGCACTGAACAAATTGTCCAATTCGCCTTAGGTACCTGTAACCGTGTTGAACAAAACTATTCCACAATTGAAAAAGAGGTAAAAGTTGCATGGAATTGTATTAATAAATTTGATATACATCTAGTGAACAAGAAGTTCCTTCTAAGGATAGACACCTTGGCTTTGAAAAAGGTCCTGACAAAAGATATAAAGAAACCAGGTGAAGCCAAGTTTGCTAGGTGGCAAGCACTCTTTACCAACTTTGAATTTGAAGTCGAACATATAAAAGGGGCAGAAAACTGTTTACCGGATTTTCTTAGCAGGGAATTTATCTAGCAACAAGAACATGTAATTGAGATTGTCACAGAATGGGATCAGAATCAAAAACAAGAAACTCTGCAAACAATACTAGATTGGTCTGAGTACAGAGATAATTGGAAGCCAACCTGGAAACTAAGAAATACCAAGGTATTAGATGTAAATCTACAAGCCCATATAGATATTTTGCATCTTGTACTAGAAAGAAAGGTGTACCCAAAAGGGAACAGGTGGATACACGACATGATTTATACAAAAGCCAAGACAAATGCATTATATGCAGAAGACGCACTCAAAAAAGATTTCCATGATATCACATGTATCTGGTCACATGGAGGAATCCGTAGAGGAATATATGAAAAATATTTCTGCATAAACCGTACTAGGAATCTTGCATGGCCTATGCCAACAAAGACAACAACATTATGGCCAGGAGGAGATCCCAAATTAATTTTTCTTGATACAGTATATGATTTTTCTGGCTATAAACAGTTATGGTGGGATCTATTGAATGTAGATGACAAAGAAGAAACCCATTATACTAAATTAAGATTTAGTACAACTAGGATAATGCAAAGAAATCAGCAATGTGATTGGCTAAAAAATTGGTGGGCTAACTATGGAGTCAACAGAACGACAATGGATCCATTATATCATGAATCATACTGTAGACTTCATTGTGACATATGCTTTGTGTACAATATCGGCTACTGTTTCCACCTGCCATATAAAACTGTCAATGAAATTATAACAAAAGAAAGGACACCTTTTCCAGATGATGAGACCTTAAAAGAATACATGTCCAGATATTATCCATGGCCAGTATTAACTAAAGTAAAGCATCAAATGATTTTAGGGAAACCCATGATCGTTTGAAGAATTTTTACTAAAGCATGGGATGAAACATTGTATAAAAAGTATCGATTCCCTGAAATTACTATTTTCTAATGGTTCCCGTGGGCTTATCCAACAAAAGCATCCATCAGTGTAATCATGATGTCCAGTCACAAGGGCCAAATTGTGACCAGCTTTTCTCGTGGGCTTTGCTGTGCAAAAGTTTCCACTTTGTAAAATATCTAGTTGGAATATTTTTGGTGGGATTTGTATAATCATCCATAATGTACTGCATTTACTTTGTTTCCCAAACTGAGAATCCTTGTGCGGATGTCACCTCGGTGTTACCCAAAAACAATGATTCCATTCCATAGTCACATGCCCTACAGGAATGTTTGTCCCCTCTCTTTTGCTATAAATAGAGAGTAACGCCCATTCAATTGGCATTCGGAGTTTAGAGTCTTAGAGTCTTAGAGATCTGAGAAGCATGCGTATCAGTGTGCTCGGCACTGGTAAGAACCTAAAGTGGAAAAATCTGGTAGAAGTCTTGAGTCAGTCGAGTCTATATATTCTTAGACAGAGCCTGTGTGTTGCCAGGAAGCCTTCAATAACGCTTACTCCTTAGTGAGGAGAAAAAATTCCAGTAAATGCAACCATAGTCTATCTCTGAAAAGAATGCTCTTTGTAATCTGAATCCTTTTCTAAGAAATAATATGAGAAGAAATTTTCCGCATTTGAATACTCGTGTGTCATTATAAATTGTCCGTTGTGTAGTAGTTGTCTCATTATCTTCAATCGAAATTCACCAGAGGTTCGCCCAATGTTTGAAGGGATGCCAGACCATTGAGAGGCGAGGAAGCCATGTGTATGGTCGCAGAGCATGAAAAAACCAAGTAGGTTCACACTGGGTTCACTAGAGGTCAATAAAGTGAAGACAAGCGAAGAGTCAAGCAAGCTTGTGACAGAAGCCCCTGCTGCAAAATCACACATGAACTATGGATGCTTGTAAGAATATTCTATATATGTTTGTATTTCATGTTTCTTTCACATATACTAAGATATTTGAACTATTTTGGTTATTTTATTGCTTATCTTGTTGAGAATTTGTTCTAATGGTTGTTATTGTTGTCCCATTCTTGTGGATTATTCTACAGGATACTATACAAATATTTCCTTGTTTATTGGTTATAACGATTGTGGCATCCGCTGTGGAGTATTACGCTGGATGTTATATGAAACTTCCCCTTTTTTGGTAGTAATTAATATCACATCCACTATGGACTATTCCACTGGATGTTGGATAGATCCTTATGGTTCATGTGTGTCTCTTCTTGGGTAGTACTATTACCTCTCACTTAGAGGCTCACTTTTATCTTCCCCTTTGCAGTAGAAGAACCTTGAGACAGTTGCACTGCACACTCAGGAACACTCCCCTTGCTTTTCAAAGATACCATTGTATCACTCTCTTTTGCTGACATTTATATCCAAGGATAATCTTTAAGGATTTGGAAACCTAGATAAGAAGCACCAAACTAATACCAATCTTAAATTTTAGAATTGGAAAGAAGTCATCATCCAGTCTATAATGAAGGTATCACCCATGATGGTACAAGTTGTTGAGGCTTACAAGGTAATGGTGAAGTTACATGCAACACCACACCATATATATATATATAGGCCCATTTAGACCTAACTAACCAATGGTTGAAGTACACATATATTCTAAATGAGAAAATTTTGTTACAAATTTTCAATGAATTTCTGGAAGAATGACATACATTTCCTACTAAACAATAGCCAGAGGTAGAGAACACTAAAAATGGCGAGGAGGAGGAGCACCAATATCCTAAACAAAAAATAAGTTTACACCACCATAGGCGGAAAATCCCAAGAAACAATAATAGGAACATGAAGAAGAGCATCCTAACACACCACTCTGGGACTTTGGAGAAGAAGAAACAACACTAGTAGCTAAAAATAGATGATTACAAGGTCATCAACAAGGGGAAAGGAATAAACGAAAGGCTAAAATTCCAATTTTCACTAAGCCACCTTCTCTCTTAGAGGAGGATTTATAGAGAAATGTTGAGCAGATAAGAAAGATGTCTGAGTGGGGAATTTCCCCTCTCATCGCTACTATTTAAAAAGTGGCATAAGAATATAAATATTTGTAGAATTGGACACAACAACAATTAAAACAACTTTTTATTTTGTTTGTATCATCTAGGACAATAACCCCATTGAGTGCAACAGAGCACACTACTACAATAGAGGTAACTAGTGCACCTTATACATCCTTAACATATATTCATACCTTTTCTATTCCACCCTTCATAATGTACTTTCAAGGCACTCACATACATTCGTGGGCCCATGATTTACCACATGTAGACCTTATTTTGTCACAATTTCATTTGAATATCTCACATTAGTTACAAAAAAGTATTACAAAGGAGGTTCAGTTTCATGCACATGCTACATCAACAAAATTAATTCAGCTCATCGGTGAGCATGAGGATTTTCAATCTAATCACACGCAGTTGGTGGAAGTGTGCCAAAAATATGAAGGGAGAGAAAAGACATTGAGATAGGTAGTTGAGGAAGTGTGTAGAAATATTTTGTGTGTTCCCATGGATATTAACACTCCTACAAAGGAAAAATTGTTGAAAATTGAAGAAATAATATAAGCCCTGAAGGAAAAAGTTGAGGAAATGTTGTTGCAAATGAAGCCTTCTACCTCGCCAAAGGAAATAGAAAGATAAGAAAATGTACAAGTAGCCTTTGATTCATTTGATAATTCATAGGCGCTTAAGAATGGATGCACTAAGTTATATGAAGTTAGCCTAGATTTTTGGAATAAGTTGTAGGATAGTGCAGAATTAAAGGAGATCAACACCAAATTCAAAATGAAAGGAAATGAACTGAGTGTATACGTGAAAATATGATCACCCTACCAACATGAAAACATTGAGTCGCAATGGTAGAAAGTACGACACTGGGAAAGAAAATAAATTAGTAAACAGTCGAGAAGGAATAACTTACCCAAAAATTTGTACATTTGCAAGACGAAGCAATGCAAATCATTGAGAACATTACTATAACATAGACCAAAACACACCATGTATTTGTAGACAACCAATCTATGTTGTTGTCTCTTGCTATGCGTGTTGAGGTAGCATAAAAAATTATCAGTCTAGTAGAAGAAGTCAAGGATACGATGCTAACAACCAAGAAAACATTTAAAATATTTGTGAAGAAAACTATAGACACACTATATTCTCAAGGTGGAAAAACAAACCAGAGTGGCTTGTGGGGAAAACCATGAATAGTGTTGGGGGCCTGTTAGGGCCAACATGGAAAAGGGTAATTTTTTTGAAATTTTGGCTCTCAGGGTGGATAAACCGCATGGTAAGGAGGGAAAAAGGAATACCACATGTAATATAGGTTGGTGGATACCATGCATAACATAGAAATAGGAACGCATACCGTGCATATGTTCCACATACCACACAGTTGTGTACCAAAAGCAGCAAAGGCCACAACATAATAGGAATATGTGTTTTTCAACATCACACTCTCCAACATTATGGCTCAACTAATTATTGTGATATTTGGCTGTGATTTGGCTCATTATGGTCAAGAAATTGATTGTGATTCATCCTAAGAATGGACAACTCATTAATGTGAGCTGGTTAGGTGAGCTAATCTAAGATTCAGAGGAGTGAGATGCTATAGATTAGATTACATAAATAGCTATTGCCACTTCTATTTTGTTGGATTATTAAAGCTTTTTTAAATACTCATTTTAGTAATTGTAATGGGGTTTAGTTGGATGTTATGAAATTAATTATGATGGTTTTTCATGGCAGCCTAATTATTTCCATTCAGGTATATGATAGCCCTTGTATATGTGTCACTAACCTTTGCTGCTAATATGAGGTATTTAGGGATTTTTCACTATTTTTTCATCATTCTATAGTATATTCCTATTTTATAAATAGTTATATGAATGAATGAAATATGAAGTCATTGCAGAGCCTTTGGTGAATCTCTTTTGTTGATATTATGTTTTGAGTAGTAATACCACTAATGATGTTCATGTATGAATGAAACTATGTTCCCCTATTCTGTGTTAGAGTTATTTTTTTGCTAACACATTGAACTCATGTTGAATGGTTACTTTGTTGATTATGCAATGAATTTATATTTAAATAATGTGTGTCATAGTTAATTGGGAATATTATAGCATGTGTTGTGACTACTTTTTTAGTAACGTATGACGAACACCAGAGTTTGAGCTGGATTTTTGGAATTGTGGTCATATTTATCGCCCCTTTTCCCTGGAAACCTTCAAATGTTCTTGAAAACCCATCAACATACCTCGATTGATACCTCACATGTTCTTAGGTGTGGAAAATGTTTTGAGCCTGAGGCAGTTTTGTTGGCTTAACTTTAAATCCATAATCACCCCTATGTTCGAACATGATTTCTCTTCTTTTAATGGATAAACTAATGTGTGTTCCAACAACTCTTACATGTTGATTGACTAATGACACTTGTTTTTACATGAAAATAATATTATGTTAGTAAAATAATTTACATGTAACATTTTTCAAAAGTACGTAAAAGTTAAAATTAATAGTGTTTCCCTACATACTTCACTCAACATTATGATTGAAAATATTTTCAATTGAGGTATGTCAACTCTCACATTGATAGACAAACCATAAACGATTAGGGGTGATCTATAGATAGTCCATATCTCATTTTCCATAATTGTACTAAAAGAATGACTAGTTAATTAACTATATGATATTGATTGTACTTGTTTCTAATCTTGTATCTCAAGATCAAGATACATCCTCTCCATAGAATTATAAAATCCTTGCATCACATCTCTATCCTTAGGTACATGAAAGTAATTAGGTGTTAGGAAAATTGTTGTAGGATGCAAAACCCCTATGCAACAAATACCGCCTTTTGTCCACAATGACCCATATTGGTATGCTATATTGATCAATCATTATTACATGTTTGACGATATTTTTTCTTTTACCCTATTCATGATCTCATATATAAAACTCATGCATGCAAAATTAGAGTCAACTATCCTCAAACTTTGTACACTCGGATTGCAAATAGAGGTACTTTCCATTATGCGTGACCAAACTACTTATTGAAGATTGTATACTCTACTAGTTTACCAACTTTTAACCTTAAAAAAAGAGTATTTACCCAATTTTCATTTCATACAAATTATCTAAATGTAGCTTTTTTCTCTACCACCCTTTCTAATGCAATGAAATGAGTGGTGAACCCATTGTCACAAGGTTTTAGTAGATTTCTACTTTTAAATTTTCTAAATATATTCAAACTTGGTCAATGATTAACAATAGTTTCAACATTTGTCTTGCTTGAGATATACTTACCTATGCCTAAACTATTTTAACCATGCCATGGGGGACTAGATCAATACAATGTGTTACACAATATATCTAAATGAACTCAGGAAAATGATTCGTTAATAGTTCACTAACATGGACACAATTAAATAAATTATTAGTGACAACTTGGGCTACATTATGCTCTCCTATGAATAAGGTAATGTCACTCAATATCTCAATAAATATTTGGGAATCTTTGGTTTTTACATACAATAAATGGTAGACAAATGAATCACTCCCTAAGGACAACAAGAAAGGGTGTTAAAAAGAGGTATAGAATAATGATTGATCTAACCATTATTAACAAGAGTTCATATATGAATATTTCCTCCATTATGTGTTTTCTCATCTCCCTTATAGGTTTAAATATTTCCTCCATTCCATGTTTTCTCCTCTCAACTCCTTTGGTACTAAGACTTTCAAATTTGGGAATATTGAAAGATATGAATAATCAAATATGATAGCTAACCTTTCTTAACATGTCCTCAAACAATTAGCTTTTAATAGTATTAAAAGTATTTTTGTAGCCAATGAAAATATCATAAATTACACCATCTACCCCATTTTGCTCCAATCGCTGCTAATATTTCTTCAATGTTTTGTTTTTCTAGATTAATATATGGTAAAGTAGGTTTTCTTTTTTATCCAAATGGCTTAAAATATCTTGTAGATGCCATGAATGGTGGCTCAAAGAAATTTGGTGTTGAATTAACAAAATTTTCTCTTTTGATGAGTGTATCTTGTGTTCATTTTACTCTTACTTCTTGAACAATGTTTCTTTACCTTTCCTTATTTACGTGCATTGATGTTGGAAGTATTTTAGTACACATTCTCACTCCTCACACCATTTACACCAATAAAAGTAAACAAATGAGTATAATTTAGTACATAAACTTTTCTTTCCAAGTACTTCTATTTATGAAGTTTAAGTCTAAGTGCCATTAGCTTCTCTAAAGGGTCTCAAAGTCTACTATTGGTAAGGTAAAAACATCCATTCCATGAGTTATATTTGGATATAGATTGAAAATAAATAAATAAATCAAACTTCTGAGATACAAAGGAGATGATGCAAATAAACCTAATTATGATGTTGTCTACGAGTGTGATAGAAAAACAATGAATTCCTTGTAAAGCTAAATAATAGCATTCAATGTTTATATATTGCTTGGTTCAAGAAATGGACCAAAATTAGGGCACTCTTTGTTATAAGAAGGGGAAATCCAATGATCGCATTACTAAGAATATGTAAAGTTGTAGCACAATAAGCTTGGAAAAGATCAAAACCACATGCTACTGATCATTGAACATAACTCATAAACAACCAAATCACTTGCAAAAAAAGTATCCACAAGGGAAGCGAATAAAGGGGAAAAATAAGCTGCAAGAGAAGTAAGTTTGCATGGACAAGTTTTTTTTCTCTAACGTGGTAAGTATTATGTGCAACTTCTCCAGTGCGAGAAACTGAAAGGATTAAGACCAATCAGTGTGGCTTGCACTCTGATATTTCATACACGCCTTTACCTTTCCAAATTGTTGTGTTTGATGAAAATGGAATCAATTCCAATGAAAATATATGGGTTTTATAGTGTAGGATACTGAATACAACAATTCCTATAGGCATTGCCTACCGAGGCCACAATTTTGCCCAGGAAGTCATTTTTCATCAGAATCTGGCAATTTTTTAAAATCCAACCGTAGAAGTCTTTAAATCATTTTTGTTTATGGTGGAAATAGATTCATCACCATAAAAAACTCCTGAGGCACCCAAAATCTATAACCCATATTTGCCAAAATCTTGCCTAAATTTCCACTATTTTCCAAACAAAATTTTGGCCTCATTGTACTAATTTTATATTATATAAACAACCCATTAATGCAAGCTATTTTTCACATTCCTTATGTTGAAAGTATGGTAAGGATCCACTGCTCCTACTCATGCTCATGAAACCTTGACATACTTCGGACGAAACTATAAGAAACTGAATGTTAAAGGATAAAAAATGTGGAGCAGTGGTTAAACATGGAGCAGAGATGCTCTTCATAATATTAAAAATTAGTTAAATATAATTTCATAGGACTCATTAGTAATAAATGACTACAATGAGACTAAGCTACAATTCAACTGAATTGAACTGAACTCTAACTGACTGTGACACTTGGATGGACAATTATGACACCTAGCAAGTGGTTGGAATTAGAATATCCAACACTCCCCCTTGATTACAACCACAAAGAAAAGGTGCATGTTGGTCTAAGTCTAAATTAAACAAATTACATAGTCAGATTTCCTTTTCTTTTTATTTTCTTCCATATCATGTATCCTATAAATTGCTTCAACTTTGTCTTTTCACAGTAGGTTTCAATCTTTAGTTTCTTTATTTGTTGGTGCAACTTTTCTATTGTTCCAGGTTTTCCATGCATAGTTTGTAGTGTGATGTTCTTCAACAATTTTTTGAACATTAATTTGCTACAACATAAGACGAGAATAAATTTTTATCTCTTCAAAACCCCAATACCTAAAAATATCATGAATTCTTTCATCATCCATGTTGTCTTCAACATTCATTTCTGCAACTTCTATGCATACTTTATCAAGACATGGTGTTGGAATCCATGCTTCATGGAAATTTAACTCTTCTTTGTAATTGGCTTGTTTACCTGCACATTGGAAATGAATGTTAGGTTTAAAAATATTTGTAGGACCATATTGGTTATGTTCTTTTTGCTCTACAATGAGAGCTTTCTCTCTTTGTACTTCCTTGTCAGCCTGTGTTTCTTTAATTGGTTCAAAGAGGTTTTCTTCCACTTGGTTTTCACACTCAAGTGAGATTGTCTCACCAAATAGAATCATGTTGATATCATGTTTTTGTTGCATCATCTGCAACCATTCATCATTAGGGAACAAGTCTTCATAAAAATTAACATCAGTAAATTGAATTGTTGGATTTAGCATAACATTGGTTGCCTCAATGGCAGCTTCATTGTCATCAACAACCTTTGTTGTTGGATTCACCAAATCTTCATCCACTTGTGGTTGTGCACAATGGGGTTCATGAGCATCTATGTGCTCCTTCTCTGCTGCTTCTACAAATTCTTTACAATCATCATCCACTTGTGGCTGAGCACAGTGGGATTCACCAAACTCTTCATTTTCAACCCAATTACTCCCCCTTTCATCAAAATTCCTTTCAAGGGTATCCCAGGCCTCCTTGGTTGTCTAGGCATTTGCAGGAGGGGTAGAATGTTGTCTTCTACAATTATTTTATGCATTTGAATTCGAAGGCGTTTTTTTTCTTTATGGTTTCCAAATCTTTGAAAAATACCTTGATAATTTCCTACTGTCTCTTTGACATTCTCAACTGCTTTTCCCATTTGTTGAGCATTGGTTCATTGTGGCTCAAAAAGTAAATCAACCTACATACATAGTGGTTGCCTCCAATAAAAACATCTTTGTGGTGGCTTTTGTGTTGCTCAACTTCTACATAAAAGATGCCCCAACAAATTTTCTATAAAAGCAATATTTTCCAAAACGTCTTTTTGAAAAATAATTAAAATGAAACCCTTTGTTTTGAATAAAAAAACTTTCAAATATAAACCATACTCCTTTTTTTTTAAACACCTTTAAAATATATATATATATATATATATATATATATATATATATATATATATATATATATATATATATATATATATATATATATATATATATATATATATATAAAATGTGTTGTTTTAGATTTTACATAAGACTTCCCAACCCTCAAATAAGCTCTTTTATACAACATCTATATAAGCTCTTTTGTAAAACAACATTTTATATGAAGGAAGCCCTCTTTAAAAAAATTATTGAGTTTTCATGTTATGAACGTGGCTTTTCACCTTATCCTTCAATTCACTTTTGACATGCTTATGTACCTTTCGTATGAGTGGAATGAACAATGGACAAGCATGGAACATGTTTTGGTTGTCTTTGCATGTTAGCTGACTTCGTGCTCCAAATATTCATGCTTGCGTTGGAATTTCAAACAAAATTTTGTGCACTTTTGTTGAAGCCCTTTTTTTTGTTGAATTTTTTTTTTTGGCTAACACTCAGTTGGTGTTGGTGAAGCCGGCCCACGTGATCCAGATAGAAAGAGGAACATAGAAAATTATAGAGATAACCATAAATATAGATATGCAGTGGAAATAATACTTCATTTCATTATTGTAAAATATTGAAATATGCTTACAAACAAAAATGGAAATAAACCAGCTAGGGCAATGGTAGCTTATCTCTGAGAAGAGATGTGGTGGCTACATGCCTCTGAATTGTGTTACAATGAGGCTTGAAAGGCCTATTTATTTTTGAGAAACAATGGAAAACCCTAAACATCCAAAAACCTAACCCTAGAAGATGAAATGCCAAACTGTGGGCCCCGTTTGTAAATTGGTACATCAACTTCCCGAGGTCGTTGTTAGGATATTCCAACACATAGGAAATAGTTAAGTATAACTTGGTCTAGTATAGAGTTAGGTAAAGTGTGTTTCTTTACTATGTACATTTTGTAACTTACAATTCGACGGTCACGATATGTAGTGATCCGACGGTTCATTCTCTCCTCGGTATTACCGACACTTGATCCGTGGCTTAACACCCGATTGGTCCATGATCTCTATTTAAAGAGCATGGAGAGTCATTTGTAGGTTAACCTGTCCATGAGAGAAGCTTATGTAAATTTTCATTCTTTTATTAATAAATTTCCTGAAGTGGCCGCGTTGGCTCAGGGCGTGGACTGTTTCCCTCTTTGATGGTTTTAACCACGTCAAAAATACTGGTGTATTGATCTGTGATCTGTGTGTGAGCAGTGTCCTTTGGTGTTCTGTCTGAGGAACTTACCCTGTAAATTCCTACATGGTATCAGAGCTATTTGAGGGCTGCGTCCATTGGTGATCCAAATCTGAAGCCAGTAGAACTGCATCCGACTGTCGTTTCCTAGATCTACTATTTCTAACTACTTTCGGGCCGAGAGGACTACTCTATTGTGTTGGGAGCATCTATTCCAATCAGGAATCCCTTTCGTTTCACGTGAAAAGGTTTCCGGTAGCCCTAGCTAAGTCATTTTTAAGATCTAGAGGTATACAGTGTTTATTTGCAGTTTACAGTTATTTTCTCTCTGTTTATTTCGGTTTCAGTTTATTTAGTTTTTTGTTTTTTTATTACCGGATCTGTACCTTTCATTTCTATGTATGCTCTTTTCCCTACGACTCTGTGCGATCTAGGCAAATCAGAAACAGAAAGGAAGGATTTTTCTCATGTGTATGCTCTTTTCCGCTGCGCCTTAGTGTGATCTCAGAAAATCAGAAACATTGAGGAAAATATTTAGTTTCCAGCTAAAGCTAACTTCGAGCCATAAGGTTCGTTTTTTTCGTATGTTCGTGTTGGGTTTTGTGTTTTTTGTTTTGTAGGGAAAAAGAGCTTTCTCAAGCAAGCATGCAACCCAAAGCTTCAGTGACTAAACCCCCCCCCCTTTTTGTCTGGGCGGATTTTTCATTTCTGCGCATTCCCGCACTTCGTCGGCATCTTCATCAAATTTTCTTCAAAAAGCCATAACTTCTTCATCCAGAAGCCGTTTTCAGAGCCGTTTTTTTTTAACCAGCCTAATTTCTCGAGATCTTTCCATTGGAACACTTAGTTTCAGCATTTATAGCTTTAGTTTCTGTTAAAATGGAAAGTCCATGCCAAGTTATTCTTGATAGCACCAACTACTTCCAATGTTGGTCCTACATTGTGGATTTACTTAGAAGTAAAGGTCTTTACTGAATAGCCTCATGCCAAGAAACCAAACCGAAAGATGAAGATAAGGCAGCTAAATGGGAAAATAGGCAAGATCAAGCACATGGGTTGATATCGATGTCTATTTCTCCAGATCTTAGATTCCATATTGCAGAACTTGATACTCCTGAAGAAGCAATGAAACAGATCACTAAAGTTTTTGGAATTAAAAATGAACTTAAATCCCATCAACTTGAAAATGAGTTGCTTACATTGGACCCCAATAACTTTTCTTGCATTGAATATTTTTTTTCCAAGTTCCAGACCCTTAGAATTTTCTTGGAAGGTGTTAAGGTTAAGAAAGAAGATAGTAGCCTTATCTACTCCATTCTTACTAAGTTGGGACCAGCCTATTCTGTGTTTGTTTCCACCTTCCATTCTACGAGAGAAGCCTTCATTTCTCAAGGACAAGCCTACAAGTCCCTTTCCTTTGATTCCTTTTGTGATTCTTTAATAAGAGAACAAGAAAAGCTCTTACACCTTGGTCTTCTTCATCTTGGAAACTCTTCTAAGAAAGCGTTAGCCGCCCAGCAGCAGCCAAATTCAAAGAATCCTAAGAAGTTGTATCCTAAAAGGAATGGTCCTAAACCAAACAAGAGTCCTAAGCAATTTCAGCCTCAAAATGAAAAATCATTTCAACAAAATGATAAGACAAATAAAAACAAAGGGAAGAAGACTGATAGACATTGCAACTTTTGTAATCGAGATGGCCACTTAGAATCCAAATGCTTTAAGAAGATGGAAGCCTTGGAAGCAGCAATGAAGAAGCATAATATCCATTTGGAGCACTCTTCAACTTCAACTTCATATTCAGGAATGGCACTTTCTGCATGTGGTTGTCAAGAATCTCGGTCTGGCTATGCACTAAATGTATCTTCTTCTTCTCATTCTCATGAGCGGCTCATTGATTCTGGAGCTTCTTATCACATGGCCAGAAACAAAGCCATGTTTTCTTCTTTAAATGATTGTAACACCAAAAATATATATGTTGGTGATAATAGATCTCTTAGTGTTGTAGGGACTGGAACTGTTCATATAGACAATGGTCAATTTAATGATGTATTATGTGTTCCAACCTTATCCTGCAACCTTCTATCTTTATATCAGATAACTCATTCAGGTCAAGGTAAAATCGTTGAATTTTCACCTCACGATGTTGTAATTAAGGACTTAAGAGATCCTAGACAAATTTTAGCTACTGGCATTGTTGATGATTCTACAAGGTTGTGTAAGTTTCACAACTTTGGGTCATCAAATCTTCCCTCAGTATTTGTTGCTCATAACGATGAAGTGAGCAAAATTTGGCATGAGCGATTTGGTCACATAAACTATCGCTCCCTTCAGAATATATGTAAACAAAATATGGTGACAGGTCTTCCAATGGTATCTTGCAGAGATGGTGTTTGTTCCGGATGTGTACTCAGAAAACATCATCAGGATAGTTTTGAAAAACGTGCCTCTTGGCACGCCTCAGCCCCTTTACAGCTCGTGCATAGTGATTTATGTGTTCCACTTCTAGTTGTTTCATTCTCTGGCTACAAGTATTTCTTAACTTTCATTGATGATTTCTCCAGACGCACTTGGGTATACTTCTTAAAACTCAAGAGTGAAGTATTTAACATGTTCTTGGCCTTTAAGGCCTTTGTTGAAAAACAATCTGGACATCAAATTCTTAAGTTAAGACCTGATAATGGTGGAGAATATGTTAACAACAAATTCATCAACTTTTGCACTGAGAATGGAATTCAAATGCAACATACTGTTCCATATACTCCACCACAAAATGGTGTAGCTGAAAGAAAGAATCGCACGTTAAAGGAAATGGCTAATTGTATGCTTCAATCTAAAGGACTTAGTCTTAATTATTGGGCAGAAGCAATTAACTATGCAAATTACATAATAAATCGCACTCCTACTAAGGTTCTAAAGAATATCACTCCAAAAGAAGAATGGAGCTCAATTAAACCAGATGTAAGTCACTTTCGTGTTTTTGGAAGTGAAGCATGGGCCCATATTCCAGATGAGAAACATAAAGCTTTAGAACCTAAGAGTGAAAAATGTATTTTTGTTGGATATTCTGAAGATGTCAAAGGATATAGACTTATTCCACTTAAGTCCAAAAATGTTATCATTAGAAGAGATGTAAAGTTTGCTGAAAATATATCGGCCTACGAGCCTAGTTCGGCGGATGTGCCACCTCTCCCTATCTCTTCTACTTTTGAAAATATTTCTTCTTCAGATGATGAATGCGAGGATGAAAAGCCTCCCCCACCTTCTCAGGATCCTCCTTCAACTCCTTAGCTTCCAAAATGGGTCAGTGCTACTCGGGATGTAGCAGGTGATCTTGCCGGTGATCCTACAGATCAGCGACGTACACATTCTCAGTTTGATAGAGCCTCTTCTTTACTGGCTCAAGCTTTAGTGAATTATGATCCTGACACCTTTGCAGAAGCTTCATGCCATCCAGATTGGGAAGCAGCTATGAATGAAGAATTTCATTCATTATTGGAAAATGATACATGGGATCTTGTTCCTCTACCAAAGGGTCGAAAACTTGTAGATGAAAATGGGTTTACAGAACCAAGTATGGACCAGATGGGAAAGTTGATAAACATAAAGCTCATCTTGTTGCTAAGGGTTTTTCACAAGTTGAAGGCATTGACTACACTGAAACCTTCTCCCCTATTGCCAAAATGAACTCTATCCGCCTTGTTCTTTCCCTTGCTGCCTCTTTCAAATGGGAAGTCCATCAGATGGATGTTAAATCTGCCTTCTTGCATGGGGACTTGCATGAAGAAATCTATATGGAACAAACTATTGGCTTTATACAAACAGACTCTAGTTTTATATGTCGGCTTAAGAAATCCTTTATGGTCTCAAGCAAGCTCCTCGAGCTTGGTATGCCAAAATGGATAACTTTCTTTTAGAAAATGGCTTTTCTAGGTGTCATTCTGACAATACTGTCTACACCAAGAAAGTGGGCAAGTCTCTTATCATTCTTGTTCTTTATGTTGATGATCTTATCCTGACTAGTAGTGATCCCAACCTTATAAACCATGTGAAGTCTAGCCTTAAAAGGAAGTTTGAAATGACAAACTTAGGACACTTACATTATTTTTTTGGTCTTCAAGTCTTGCAATCCAAGGAAGGTATTTCCCTTTCCCAGTCCAAGTATGCTTGTGATATTCTACGCCATTTTCACATGGAAGACTGTAAGCCAGCGCCTTATCCCTTTCAGTCTGGAGTCAAACTTTTAGTCACTTGTACTTCTCCTGAAGTTGATGCTACCTTATACCGTCAACTTGTAGGGAAACTTTTGTATCTAACCCATACTCGTCCTGACCTTTCCTTTGTTGGTGGCCTTGTTGCTCAGTTTATGCAAAACCCACATGAAAGTCATTGGAAAGCAACTAAAAGAATACTTCGTTATGTTCGAGGTACAATTTAGTTTGGGATTCATTACAGTACCGAAGCAGCTCCTCTATTAGTTGGTTTCATTGATTCCGATTGGGCTGATGACCCTGATGATCGGAAGTCTACTGCAGGTTATGTGTTCACTCCTAGTTCAGGACCTATTACATGGGCTTGCAAGAAACAAGGTGCCATTTCTCTTTCTTCAGCAGAAGCAGAGTATCGTGGTGCCGTAGAAGCTAGTAAGGAAGCCTTGTGGCTTCATCAGATCCTATCAGAGTTTGGCTTTCAGCAGCAACATACGACTACACTTTGGTGTGATAATCAAAGTGCCATTCAACTATGCAAATATCCAGTCCAACATAAGCGCAGCAAACACATTGAACTGCACATGCACTTCATCAGAAATCTCATCCACGACCATGTTCTTGAAGTGAAATATTGTTCAACAGATGATCAAGTTGCAGACATCTTTACAAAGGCTCTCACAGAGGCAAAGTTCACTAAACTTCGATTTATGGTTGGAGTTCAGGAAGTTGTGACTAAGGGGGGATAGGCTCTAGTGCCTCCTTCCTTCTCCTATTGTGTGATTTTTGTGAATCCTTCAATCCTATCCCAAGTTGTTCTTAAGGGGGGATGTTAGGATATTCTGACACATAGGAAATAGTTAAGTATAACTTGGTCTAGTATAGAGTTAGGTAAAGTGTGTTTCTTTACTATGTACATTTTGTAACTTACAATCCGATGGTCACGATATGTAGTGATCCGACGATTCATTCTCTCCTCGGTATTACCGACACTTGATCTGTGGCTTAACACCCGATTGGTCCATGATCTCTATTTAAAGAGCATGGAGGGTCATTTGTAGGTTAACCCGTCCATGATAGAAGCTTATGTAAATTTTCATTCTTTTATTAATAAATTGCCTGAAGTGGCCCCGTTGGCTCAGTCCGTGGATTGTTTCCCTCTTTGATGGTTTTAACCATGTCAAAAATACTGGTGTATTGATCTGTGATCTATGTGTGAGCGGTGTCCTTTGGTTTTCTGTCTGAGGAACTTACCCTGTATATTCCTATAGTCGTAACTTGCTATTCGATCTTCATTTGATGCGTACAATAGCTCGTTAGAAATATCTATCTAAAGACTATAACATTGGGAAGAACAACATCAAACTATGATCCATGTTGCTCCCGGTTTTCCCAAAAAACCTCGTTTAGGGCCTCAAAATGGCTTCAGAAGTTCAGCACCCAAAAAACTACTAAAGATAATAAATTGTGCTACAATTATGGAAACTGAAAAATTGAAAGAGACAGTTGTGGGGGTCTAAGTGGGATAGGTGGCTGGCCACCAACATCCACCTGGAGTGGTGATATATCAGCCCGTTGGGTAGAGCTGCTCTGGAAGTCAAATCGAATGAATGCTTGACCTCACAGTGCAACGGTACCCCTGTGGGTGGGGAGAATATGTTCCTGTCTTCTTTCATGACCGTATCCCTCTGTTGTTGTTGCTGCATGGAGGAACCCTTCGCGGGGGTCATGGATGTGGCGACGATCTTCCCCTTACTTTGGGAGCGAACCAAACATAAAATGAATTTCCTAGTCTAGGAGATGAGCTTGCTGCATTTCTTAGCAGTGCTCAAAGAGGTGGCGGTAGGTGGGGCTACCTCCGGCATCCTGTATAATGAATTACACAAAGAAATAATGACAGCGCGAGGCCTTAACTCATACACAGCGTGTCGCCTCCATAAGTATGGCTAGCCTAATAATACATCACAAACATCTGAGGTGCAACATCACACAAGACCTCGTCTATGAAGGGTTTGATGTTGTAGGGAAGGCAGCACTGCTGGCGAACTCAGAGATCGTGTCCTTGGTGAAGCCACCCAATACTATACAGTTTCAGGTGTGGTGTAGTCAGTAAGCCCAACCGCTTCATGACCTCTGCTGAAATGAGGTTCTTTTGGCTGCCACTGTCGACAATGAATTGCAGTGGCGAACCCTTCACCCACAATTGTGAGTGGAAAAGTCGGTCCCCCTCCTCTAGATCTTCGGGCTCATTCTTCTAGACCTTGGCGGTGGCAACAATGGCACTGGGCTCCACGTCAATGATCTTCTTCCCTTTGCCATTCTCCTTGTCGGGTTCTGACTCAGGGTCTGAACATGCATCTGATTCTGAAGCCTTCAACTTTGCCACCAGCGACTGGTTGGTCTGACACTCACTTGTGTTATGAGTGGGACTCTTATGGAACTCACACCACTTTCCTGTGTCCTTCTTTGACTTCGTGGTGTTTTTCTTTTCTTGTGGCTTCGACGGGTTGTCTCGGGTTGCCTCATCTTGGCTTTGTCCTTGGTTTTGTGATTTGGAGAAGCCTTTCCCTTACTTCAGATTCGCAGATCCAAAGTCTCGCTTCTTTTGTTTGAACTTCTGCTCGATTTTGACAGTGTATCAGTATGCTGTGCTGAGCGAGGAGATGTTCAGCATATCATTCTGGATGTATCTGTGTAGGCAGTCGTAGAATGTGTGTACCAAATGCAACTCAAAATCCTTGATAACCAACTGTGTGCGAAGTGTTGGCATTATGTTTTCTGGTATGGCTATATGTTACAGATGTTGTACTTGATGGCAACTCCCGTGGCAAGGCTCTCAGTTTGTTGAAAATTAAGAAGGACGCAGGAAACCAGTTCAGAAGGTGCGTACCCGCAGGTACACCATGCAGGGTCCGCGTCCAGAGACGCAGGCCAGCCGTTCAGGGGGTGCGTCCACCCAGTGCACACATTTCAAGGCAGAGAAAAGCACGTGGGGGTTTCTTGTGTGGTATCTAGCCGACGGTTTTGTGTTTCTATGGTGTCGGCTCGTGGTATTGTTCCATGTTTTGAGGAGGAGCTTGCCTATATAAAGCAAGGAGATCATTTGGCTAAGAATGTCTTTGGTTGAATATCTTATTGGGTGAGATCTAGTCTAGATCTAAAGAAGGCGAATCTACTGAAGGACTAAGATCTCTTTGGCGCATGATCAGATCTGTAGATCTAAGTGTTTGGGTTACTCTTAAAGTCTTGAAATCATTCATACCCGAAGGCACGCAGGTACAGTGAAGGGCAAGTGCGCCGGGACGCAGCGCAATAGAGAGAGACCTGCGTGGGGACGCAGGGCAGACCAGGCTTAGGTGCGTCCGGGACGCAGTTGAGTAACGGGAGATCTGCGTGGGGACGCAGAAAAGACCAGGTTCAGGTGCGTCCCTGAAGTAAAAAGACGCGGCGCGATAGTATCTCTGGGTGCGTCCTTGTAGCAACTGGACGCGGAGCGATAGTGTTTTTGGGTGCGTCCCTGCAGCAAAAGGACGCAGAGCAGTTGAACGAACAGTGCGTGGGCACGCAGCGCAGCAGAAGGATCTCTGCGGGTAGACGCAGGAGAGCAGAAAGGTGAACTGCGTCTCGTCGCAGGCCACAGAAGGGAAAACTGCGTCCCTGTCTTAAGATGTTTTGTTAACTGTATTTTTCTGTTGATAAGGTGCTCTGGGTTAGTTCTGTGATTACTGATCTGATATCTGTAGTGAACTGCAACTGTTGTATACTTGTTGATCATTTGATGCTTTATGAAAATAAGTAGGGGGTTGTAGCTCCCTTCCAGGAGGAGACTGGAAAACGAGAGAGAGTTGTAGCTCTATGCAGGTTGCAGCCTGCGTACTAGTAAAGGACTACACCAGTACAAAATTATTGTAAAAGGAGTTTCTAATTTGAAAGAAGATAGAGACATATTGCAGCAGGTGGTTTTCACCCACATTGTGTTTCCACCTTACATCTTGTGTTATTTGGTGTGACTATCTGTTTTCCTTGTTCATGCTCATTATTTTATAGTACTGATATGCAAAAATAATTCAAAGTACAAATAAGGAAGATTTGTTAAATTGCTAGATAATACTGATTCACCCCCCCTCTCAGTATTATTTCCAACAATTGGTATCATTGCAGGTCCTTCAGAGAAGCTTGATCGCTTGAAGGTAGATCGTTCATCATGAGCAACTACGAGAGAGAAGCATCAATCAGGCCACCGGTTTTTGATGGGACAAACTTCAATTATTGGAAGGTAAGAGTTACTGCATATCTTCAATCTCTTGGTACAGAAGTCTGGGACATTGTAGAAACAGGCTATGCTTTTCCTTCAGCTACTCCTACAGATGCAGCTGAGAAGAAGAAGTATGAAACAAATGCGAAAGCAGACAGTACTCTATTAGGAAGTATATCCCAAACGGAATTCATGAAGGTAATGCATTTCAAATCCGCAAAAGAGATATGGGACAAAATGGTCACAAGCTATGAAGGAGATGAACAGGTAAAGCGTGCTAAACTTCAAACTCTCCGGATTCAGTATGAGACTCTCAAGATGTATAATGATGAAAGTGTGGCTAATTATTTTCTTCGGGTAGATGAGATTGTTAATTGTATGAAAAATTTGGGTGAAGAAATAAAAGAGGCTATAGTAGTTGAAAAGATTCTAAGATCATTGTCCCCCAAGTTTGAATCTAAAGTGTCTGCAATAGAAGAAAAGGAAAATCTCTGAATTCTCACTATGTCTCAGCTACATGGAATTCTAACTGCTTATGAAATGAGAAAGGGAGGTCCATCAGACAGAAGGGAAGCTGCTTTCAAGGCATCAGGAAAAGAAGATTATTATGAAGCAAGCCATGTTCCAGAAGAAGAGGAAGAAGAATCAAATTTTGTCAGAAATCTTCAAAGGGGTTCTGGAAGGTTCAGAGGTAAGCTACCTTTTAAATGCTTTGCTTGTGGAAGAGTAGGTCATTATGCTACAAAATGTCCTTATAAGGATAAAGGAAAGGAACCTGCTAGATGGAACAAGAAACAAAGTGCAAATAAGAAAAGCTACTACACCCATGAAGATAGTGATGGTTTATCAAACAGTGATGAAGATGAACAAGGTAATAAATATAAGTTGTTAATGGCATTTGAAGATGATGATTATGAGGATGCTGTAGATGTGGATAACCTCTATGATGAAATTACTAGACTCAAGAGATGTATAGAGGAAAAGAATGTGATCATTGATACTCTACAATTTCAAATTGATGAAAAGGAAAAACATCTTGAAAAACTAGAAGGTGAAATTGTTGGTCTCAGAAAAGAAATTGAGAAAAAAAAAAGCTATTAATCTTAAGTTTGTCAAAGGATCTGAAACTTTGGGTGAGATTATCAATGTGCAGCGGTCTCCTCTAAACAAGACAGGTTTGGGTTATAATGGAGAAACCTCTCAAGAATCCACCTCAAAAAGTTATCTTGATGCGGCAAGAAGAAATGAGCAGAAGAACAATGAAGATAATCAGGTAAAGCAGGGACGAATTACAAACAGAAACTATCAGGGGCAATCCATCTTAAGGGTGAACAAAAGCTACAACCAGCCACAGGTAAAATCTTCTCAGTTTGGTTCAAGAATAGATGAAAATAGAAATTACAATCAGTTGGCTGGTAGATTCAATAACCGCAGAAGCTTCTTCAATGGACAATGTTTTTCTTGCCATAACTTTGGTCACAAAGCAGCTCAATGTGTTGCATATAAAACAATCATGACTAGGGAAGCTCAAAAACAAAGAAGTATGACAGGGATTACAAAAAGGACCTATAACAACTTTTCGATTCTTGAAAATGAAGTTGAATGTTCTATTTGCAATAATTTTGGTCATGAAGACTCTGAATGTAGGAGCAGGTTTCAGGAAAGAAAGGAACAAGAGCAGAAAAAGGAACAAGCCTCAAGCACCAAAACATGGAGAATAAAGGAACCTCAAACAGAAAGATGTGGGATAGCATTTTATGCAGAGGGACAGGAAAATCTATGGTACATTGACAGTGGATGTTCGAAGCATATGACAGGTGATAAAGAAAAACTTGAGTCTTATTCTACTTTAGAAAAGGGAAAGAAAGTTTCTTTTGGAAATGATACTCCTGCAACTATAAAAGGAAAAGGCATTGCTCCGTTAAAAGAAAAGGTCAAGGCTGGAAATGTTTTGTATGTTGATGGATTGAAGCATAATCTTCTAAGTGTCAACCAGATGTGTGATCAAAGAACCGAGGTTATATTCAGATCAAATGGATGTCTTGTTCGTGATCTTGATACAGGCAAAGCAGTGCTCAAAGGCAAAAGAACTCCAAATAATCTGTACATATTTGAAGAAGGACAACAACAATGCTATCTAAGCAAGGATGAAGAGCACTGGTTATGGCATCGAAGGTTGGGACATCTAAGCTTCTCACAAATAAGAAAAGCATGCAAATATCAGGCAGTTCGCGATCTTCCAGATATCAAAATTCCTGACAACACCATATGCAAATCATGTCAATTTGGAAAACAAACCAGAACTAACTTTCCAGAGAAAGAAGGATCAGCTAGCATGCCTCTTGAGCTAGTACATACAGATACATGCAGTCCTTTCAGAAAAAGGACACCTCGAGGAGAAGAATACTTGATATTATTCATTGACGATTTCTCCAGGTTTGTCTGGTTAGGACTTATGAAGCACAAAGATGAAGCATTCGAAAAATTCAAATCCTTCAAAGCCTTGGTTGAAAATGAATCAGGTCACAAAATTAAGTGCCTCAGATCCGACAGAGGTGGGGAATTTACCTCAAATGAATTTTTCGATTTCTATGAAGAACATGGGATAAGAAGAGAATTCTCTACAGCAAGAACTCCCCAGCAAAATGGAGTTGTGGAAAGAATGAACAGAACAATCCAACAAATGGCTCGTGCTATGCTTGATGAATCAGGAACTCCCGCAACCTTCTGGGGTGAAGCTGCACATGCTGCGGTTATTATTCTCAACAAAACAAATGTCCGGGTGAACAACACTCAAACTCCTCATGAGCTCTGGAGTGGTAAAACTGCTTCGGTAAAGCACTTCAAAATCTTTGGGATCAAATGCTATATCAAGAATACTGATGAGCAGCTTGGCAAACTTGAACCTAGAGCAGATGAAGGCATTCTTCTTGGTTACTCTCCACATAGCAAAGCATACAAGTGCCACAATAAAAGACTTGGCAGAATTGTTGACAACATTGATGTGGTGGTTGATGAGAAGGGATACATTCCTAGGCAAATACTTCGAGAAGACATTGAAGAAGATAAAGGCTACCCTCAAAGACAGAATGATGAAGAAGAAGAACCTCAAGAAGAACCTCAAGAAGAACCAGAGGAGCAAACAAGAATAGAAGAAAAGACTCCATCCAGATATGTTCAGAAGAACCATCCAGAATCTCAGATTATGGGACAGAAAGAAGCAGGTGTACAAACTAGAAGAACAGTTGCAGAAGCTTCAAGCTATTTGGCATTACTCTCCTTGACTAAACCACAAAATGTGAAAGAGGCATGCAAAGATGAATGTTGGGTGAAAGCAATGGATGAAGAACTTGAGCCAATCGAAAAGAACAACACTTGGGAGCTGGTTCCTAGACCAAAAGATAAGAACGTTATCGGGACAAAATGGGTCTTCAAAAACAAGTTGAATGAAAATGGAGAAGTTATCAGAAACAAAGCCAGACTTTTTTGTAAAGGGTATGCACAGCAAGAAGGAATAGACTTTGAAGAAACCTTTGCTCCTGTTGCAAGACTTGAGGCCATCCGAATGTTCCTTGCTCTCTCAAGTTTTCAAAACTTCAAAGTATTTCAAATGGACGTGAAATCAGCCTTTCTGAATGGAGACTTGGAAGAAGAAGTGTACATTAAACAACCAGATGGGTTTATTCTTGGAAATGATCCAAGCCGCGTATGCAGATTGAAAAAGGCCCTCTATGGTCTCAAACAAGCTCCAAGGGCTTGGTACTACCGCTTGGACAAATATCTTCATCAACAAGGGTTCTCAAAAGGTTCAGCAGATAGCAATCTTTATATAAAAGTTGAAAATGAGAAATTGCTAATACTTGTTGTGTATGTAGATGACATTATTTTTGGCAGCAATGAAGAAGCTATGATTCAAAGCTTTGCCTCGGTCATGCAGAAAGAATTTGAAATGTCCTTACTAGGAGAACTGACATATTTCCTTGGTTTGCAAATCCAACAAAAGTAAGAAGGAATTTTTTTATCTCAAACCAAGTATCTCAAACAGATTTTGAAGAAATATGGCATGGAAGATGCAAAACCAGTATGTACACCCATGGTCACAGGATGTAGCCTTAGTGCAAATGATGAATCTGCAGTAGTACATCAACCAACCTACAGATCTATGATTGGAAGTTTACTTTATTTGACAGGTACCCGACCAGACATCATCCATGCTGTTGGAATAGTTGGAAGATTTCAGGCAAATCCGAAGGAGACTCATCTTCAGGTAGTAAAAAGAATTTTCAAATATCTTCAAGGGACTCAAAATTATGGCTTATGGTATCCTAGAGATACAAATCTTACTCTTCATGCTTATACAGATGCAAATTGGGCCGGAAGCGTGGATGACAGGAAAAGAACAAGTGGTGGTGCGTTCTTTATGGGTTCCAGACTGGTATCTTGGTTCAACAAGAAACAGAGTTCCATTGCCTTGTCTACAGCTGAAGCAGAATATGTTGCTGCTGCATCTTGTTGCACCCAACTCCTTTGGATGATGCAGAATTTGCAGGATTTTCAAATCACTTGTACTCCACCAATCCCCATCTTATGTGATAATACAAGTGCAATCAGCATCTCAAAGAATCCTGTTATGCATTCAAAAACCAAGCACATACCAATCAAGTACCATTTTCTCCGGGAACAAGTGCTTGAACAGAAAGTCAAGTTGGAGTATGTTCCTTCCAAGGAACAAGTTGCTGATATTCTCACCAAACCATTGCCCAGGGACACGTTTGAATACCTCAGGCAAAAGCTGGGGGTTGTTGATGCATCATCTTATTGTTGAACCTCTTCTTATTGGTGGTACAGGCTCAGGGGGAGCACATAATGCATTGTTAGCATTATGGAGGATGGTCAGAAGGAGATCTTGGAAATAGCTGCAATATGTCTCTATCTCTTTCATGGTGGATTATGGTTCATCGCTGCAGATCTGGTTCATATTAAGGGGGAGAATGAAGCTGAAGTTTGTGAGGTTGCCATCAAGTCCAAAGGGGGAGATTGTTGGCATTATGTTTTCTGGTATGGCTATATGTTACAGATGTTGTACTTGATGGCAACTCCCGTGGCAAGGCTCTCAGTTTGTTGAAAATTAAAAAGGATGCAGGAAACCAGTTCAGAAGGTTCGTACTCGTAGGTACACCATGCAGGGTCCGCGTCCATAGACGCAGGCCAGCCGTTCAGGGGGTGCGTCCACCTAGTGCACACATTTCAAGGCAGAGAAAAGCACGTGGGGGTTTCTTGTGTGGTATCTAGTCGACGGTTTTGTGTTTCTATGGTGTCGGCTCGTGGTATTGTTCCATGTTTTTAGGAGGAGCTTGCCTATATAAAGCAAGGAGATCATTTGGCTAAGAATGTCTTTGGTTGAATATCTTATTGGGTGAGATCTAGTCTAGATCTAAAGAAGGCGAATCTACTGAAGGACTAAGATCTCTTTGGCGCATGATCAGATCTGTAGATCTGTGGGTTTGGGTTACTCTTAAAGTCTTGAAATCATTCATACCCGAAGGCACGCAGGTACAGTGAAGGGCAAGTGCGCCGGGACGCAGCGCAGTAGAGAGAGATCTGCGTGGGGATGCAGGGAAAACCAGGCTCAGGTGCGTCTGGGACGCAGTTCAGTAACGGGAGATCTGCGTGGGGACGCAGGACAGACCAGGTTCAGGTGCGTCCCTGAAGTAAAAAGACGCGGCGCGATAGTATCTCTGGGTGCGTCCTCGCAGCAACTAGACGCGGCGCGATAGTGTTTTTGGGTGCATCCCTGCAGCAAAAGGACGCAGAGCAGTTGAACGAACAGTGCGTGGGCACGCAGCGCAGCAGAAGGATCTCTGCGGGTAGACACAGGAGAGCAAAAAGGTGAACTGCGTCTCGGTCGCAGGCCACAGAAGGGAAAACTGCGTCCCTGTCTTAAGATGTTCTGTTAACTGTATTTTTCTGTTGATAAGGTGCTCTGGGTTAGTTCTGTGATTACTGATCTGATATCTGTAGTGAACTGCAACTGTTGTTTACTTGTTGATCATTTGATGCTTTATGAAAAGAAGTAGGGGGTTGTAGCTCCCTTCCAGGAGGAGACTGGAAAACGAGAGAGAGTTGTAGCTCTCTGCAGGTTGCAGCCTGCGTACTGGTAAAGGACTGCACCAGTACAAAATTATTGTAAAAGGAGTTTCTAATTTGAAAGAAGATAGAGACATATTGCAGCAAGTGGTTTTCACCCACATTGGGTTTCCACCTTACATCTTGTGTTCTTTGGTGTGACTATCTGTTTTCCTTGTTCATGCTCATTATTTTATGGTACTGATATGCAAAAATAATTCAAAGTACAAATAAGGAAGATTTGTTAAATTGCTAGATAATACTGATTCACCCCCCCTCTCAGTATTATTTCCAACACGAAGGGTATGAAAAATGTTTGTGAATGTCGGCACATGTTGCTCCCTTCCTTGCCGATGTGTGGTCCACTTTATGTATTTGTCCTCATAGCTTTTGACAAGGTAATACTGCTCCTTAATGGCATCCTAGAATGAATTCCAGGTGGGTGCCGCTGAAAGCAGTGAGCCCGTACTTTCATCCTTTTACTCGCAGTATGTTTCCCACCAGTCCTTGACGTGGGGGGCTGCTTTGAGAAGAGTGAAAATAATCTTTTCTCGACTAGAAAAATCATGAACAGAAAAATACCCTTCTAACAGATTTAACCATTTATCTACGACATCTACGTCTATCTGACCCTCGAATATGGGGATTTCAAAATTAACTTGTACCTTAAACATTGTGGTGTTTCCAGAGTAGATGTTGGAAGTTGATGCATCGCCTCTGGGTAGCCACTAAAGTATATGGGCAAAGTTGTCCTTCATCGTGTTCCTTTATCGCTCGAGGGCTTCTTCGAGCAAGATTTTGATAGGATCTCTTGCCCCCTCATCTTTCTTCTCATTCGCCATTGGAGGCCGTCGTGATTTGCGGGGCTGGTCTTGCAAAGGTTCGACCAATTCAAGCCCTAACTCCTTATATCTCGACCTCATTGAGGATATGCAAAAAAAACAGAGAAAAAAGCAAACGCTCTGATACCGCTGATCTAGATTTAAACAGGAACACAACAAATTACAAAGATAACCATATATATATATATATATATATATATATATATATATATATATATATATATATATATATATATATATATATATATATATATATATATATGTAGCAGAAATAATATTTCATTTCATTATTGTAAAATACTGAAATATGCTTACAAACATAAATGGAAATAAACCAACTAGGGCAATGGCAGCGTATCTTTGAGAAGAGATGTTGCAGCTACATGCCTCTAAACTGTGTTACAATGAGGCTTGAAGGCCTATTTATTGTTGAGAAACAATGGAAAACCCTAAACATCCAGAAACCTAACCCTAGAAGATGAAACACCAAACTGTGGGCCCCATTTGGGTAAATTGGTACATCAACTTCCCGGGGTCGTAACTTGGCATTCGATCTTCGTTTGATGCGTACAATAGCTCATTAGAAAGATCTATTTGAGGACTATAACTTTGGGAAGAGCAACATTGGTCTATGACTCATGTTGCTCCTGGTTTTCCTAAAAAACGTTGTTTAAGGCCTCAAAATGGGTCCAGAAGTTCAGGACCCGAAAAACTGCTAAAAATAGTAAATTGTGTTACAATTATGGAATCTGAAAAACTGAAAGAGACAGTTGTGGGGGTCCAAGTGGGATAGGTGGGTGGCCACTAACATCCACCTGGATCACGACGACAGAGGGAAATGGTGAGGACAGGAAACGTGATTTGTTGATGCAAAGGGATGCGTGAGTAACGCAGTTTGATAAACTTTGGTGGGTTACACTCAGATGAAGGAAACAATCTGTCTCTTTCACCCTCGCTTCTTGGCCTTCATTCACTGGCTACGCAGCCACTGGTTTCTTTTCCTCCTCGATTGATTTTTGTTGTTTCTCTGTGAGCACAGGAAGAAAATGAAATATTGAAATGTGGCTTTCCTAGGAGTCTTAAGAAACTACGCCTTTTCTTTATGCTGCTCCCTCAAGGAGTCTTATGTAGACTAAGCATACTAGGTTAAAGAATGTAAAATGTGGAGCAGTAGTTAAACCTGGAGCAGAGATGCTCTTTTCAATTTGCAAAATTAGTTAAATAGAATTATAACTACAACTCAATTGAAGTGGGCTGAGTGGGCTGACTCTAACTTACTATGACACTTGGATAGACAGTTGTGTGATATAGATAGACAATTATAACACATAACATGTGGTTAAAATTAGATGCTAAAAATATTCCATCATCTAAAATTCAATACAGAAAAAAATTCGACAGTATACATCATAGAGACACTTGTTTTTTTTAAATATTAAAAATTGAAAAGAACAATAATTATATTCAAATCCTTAAAGAAGAGTTATTAGAATCTTATCTCACAAAAATAGTCATGTTTAGTTATCTCTAACAATGACCTCTCTTGTCTAAGATGTTACAACCCCTCTTATTTACGATCAAAAACAAATGAGAGACAAACTAAAACATGCAAAGTAAAATTTAGAAATGGAAACTCAAAATTAAATCCTATATAAAAGATGGAACACTAAATATTAAAAATAAGTTGAAGTGATCTCCACATAATAGTAAATTTATGTCCCTCTCCTTCAACAAATCCATATAACTTTGAAAATGTAAAAAACATCCTCACTTCTAGAAAGAAAATGCATGCATTAGTTCAAAATTTCAAATGGCCCTAAATTTAATAGGTGAAAGCTAAATTATCAACTAATAAATCAAGTTCTAAATACAATGAAATATCAAAATATTAAATTCAAAGTTTAGATAATTATATAAAAATTTGATGCTAAAATTAGGAGATTTTCTAAACAAATTTAAAACTTCAACTTTATTTAACTCATCTCTAACTAAACCAAATTTATTCAACAATAATGATAAATAATATTAATAAAATAATATTAATAAAATAATTTTTTATTATAAATTGTAGAAAAGAACCTCTATTTGAATTCCATAACAGTAATTGTTCAGTTATATTTTTTTAAATATAGAATTTACCTTATTTCAAATTCTGTAATATAGAAATTTCTATTTTCTCGATATGTTTTCGATATTTTTAAATATAAAAGTTACTTTCGTTACTGTTATATAGAAATTTATGCTTTTCACCAGATAAATGGCTTTCATTTTGTGTGAGACACCCTAAAAAAAAGAGGAGGAATATTGTTCATAAGGAAAGATTCCTCCTTGCTACTTGATCCTTAACCTAACCCTTAGTTGGCCACTAAATCATTCTTTCCAAGATTGACGAAACTGAGCGATAGCGATCGGGTTCAGAGCGATTGCGAGAGGAAGCTAAACCCGTACCGTATGGAACTTCGCGAATTAGCAGAACCCACGAATATTAGGATTTTTTGGGCTAATTCACCCGAATTGGGTGACTATGATCTGCACTATGGTTTTCCATATGGGTTTTTTACTTTTCCAAACTTTGAATGTTCCGATGAAAATGGAAGCAATTTCAATGAAAATGTGCGGCTCTTACAGTGCGAGATACTGAAAGGATTGAGATCACTAGTGTGGTCTGCACTCTGTGATTTGTCGTCATTTACACTTCCAAAAAACCTACGCCTTTTCGAGCGCTGATGTGAGTGAATTAACTTTTAAATGTGAATGGTCCCTGAAGATGGAACGAAATTTCAATGCACATGTGTACGACCGTTAGACTGAGGTGCGCTGTGTCGTGCTTTGGACAACTGGATAGAAAAACAACAGTAAAATGGTCGATCAATTATTATTGAGAAGAGTGGTTAGATTTGTATGTTGTCATTTATAATTTTTAATTTTAATATAAATTAGATTCTTTAAAAGTTTATATCTATAACAGTTATTATATTTGATTAAAAATAACTCAATTGTACGTGAAAAGTGGCAATAAGTTGTGATTATGATATTCGAAGAAAATGTAGAGAAATTTTTGAAGTGTGGGGTATGAATGGAATAAAAGGAGATCCGGAAAAGATATGCTGATCCGTGGTGGTCCACACCGCAAGAAAGTCCGTATGGGGTTTCTCGAAAAGAAAGTGTGAATGGGGTGTGGGGAAGTAAAAATAATTGAATTAAAAAAAATAATTGAAGGGCACTTCCGTTGTCCACACCAAATAATTGAATTAAAACAGGAAAAAGGAAGTATGTGTTGATCCGTGGTCGGCCACAAAAGAAAGATCTTCGCATTGAATTAAAACAGGAAAAAGGAAGTATGTGTTGATCCGTGGTCGGCCACAAAAGAAAGATCTTCCCATGTGAAGAAATCATGAACAGCGGGAAATTAAAGAAAGTGTGAAAAAGAAGTTTGTGGGAGTGGGATGTAAGAATTTAAAGTTTATGTTTATTGTGGTGTGATTTTTAAAGTGGGATGGAAAGTAAACGTGAAAAATTGGTAATATGTTGGATTTCTGTTTTCTTATTTAATTATAATTCTTTTTGCTTTCATTTTGCAATTTTAATATGTAATTATATTCTTGATATGTTCAAATTCAAAGATGTGGGTCATTAATCTTTAATTATATTCCTCATATGCTTAAATTCAATTATATATAGTGATCTTAATTATAATATATAAAGAAAGTGTGAAATTCTAGGCTGTGGAGTATGAATGGCATAAAAAGTAGATCTCAAAAAAAACAAAAAATCTATTGAGATGTTGTGGGACAGGGATTGAATAAAAGCAAATATGGAAAACAAAGATGTGTTGTGTTGTGGGAATAAATTGATTAAAAAGAGATATTTAAACATTGATCACTCATTTGGGGTATGCATCTAAGATTTCAGATTTGTTTTTATTCCATTCATAGTTTATGGTCAAGAAAATTTTCTCACTTTCCTATATGTAATATTTAGTTTTAGAAAGGATTCAACATGGTTCTAGAGGGACCAAATCTCTTCAAGTGCAAACTTTTTTTACAATGCAAAATTTGGAAAAAGACATTGCATCTCTCTCTCTATATATATAATAATTATTGTTTAAATTGTATTTTTTAGTGTTATATAGAGTATATAACTAAAAATTGTAATTCCAAAATCTTTATTAGCTTTGAGGGAAAATTGACAAAAATATATAACTAAAAAGGAACGAAAATTTAAAATAATTTAACTACTTCAAACATTTTAGCCATAAAAAAGGTATTTTGGTCAATTGCCTTATATAACTTAATATGAATTCTAATATGAATTCTAATTATGTATATTATACCTTAATATATGGTTGAATATTGATGAAAATCAGTTACATATTTAGAAATTGAAGCGAAGACTGATAATTTTAAACTAGTATAAAAGAAAATTTTATTAAAATAAGGTTAACTTGAAATATGGACACTGAAAAATATAAACATAAAAGAATGATTGTGGTTTGGAAACAACAAAAAGATCAAAATAATGTGCATGTGATGATACATTGTCATATATATATATGAAAATGTAAGACATCAAAAACTAAAACACATTTCATCATGAAGATTTGAGTAGTTCACATGGCTAATACAAATAATATATAATTATATTAAGAATGCTTTAAAACACTACTAAAAAAATAACACAAAGTTAAGACATCTTTAAAATAAAAGCACATCAATATTGTAAATGTAATTTAATGCATCTCTTAATTCTATAAATTATATAAGGATTTTACATATATAAATAAATCATGAAATGTAATAAATTCATAAAACTAAAGAAACTGTGAAAATAATTCCATTGTTTGATTGTGGAAATGAGGAGTGGGGGCATAAGAATTTGAGACTTTTAATTCTTTATTACCTGATTTTCAACACAAATATCATATGTGGCATGTTTTTTTTAATTGAAAACACTAATAAATTTTTAAAATGGTTAATATGATCAATTAATTATGGATAACAACAGTTTATTATTTATATTTTAGGATGGATTTTTTTTTTCTATTTTTAGATATTAATACAATTTGTAATTATATTTATAATATGTTGAGTGGATACTTTAATATATTAATATATATATATAATTTAATTTGGTCCAAAATTGTGTGGGAATTTCTTGGAATAGTAAGTTTGAGCTTTGTGATCTACACAATTGGATTATTCCAAAGATTTTTTAGAATGTTGAATTCATTTATACCTCCAAAAACACATTTTAAATGGTAAAAATCCATGATCTTACTAAACTTTTCATTATTACATTTAAAGAAAAACATTAAAAACCTTAATAGTTTAACTGCTACTACATTGAGATCCATAACCGTACATCTAATTAAAAAATATTGAAATTCAGTTACATTTAAAAATTAAAAATGAGTCGAAGGAGTTGAGAGGTACATATTGTATATGCTTTACTGGAAAAAAAAAAACAAAAAAAACAAAAAACAAAAAACCTAGTTCTACTGAATAGTCCCATAATCGTTTGGTTAAAAACAAAATAATAATAATAATAAAATGCGAAGAAATTGAATCAAATAAAAAAATAGTGTTTATCGGCATACGTCCATATTTTTAGTGTATCAGAATCATGCTTTTAGGGTATCACAAAATGCCAAGTGATAATTCTGGGGAAATATGAAGAAAATGGAAGGAAACTTTTAACTATGAATAAAATAAAAAGAAATCTTTGAAATTCTTTTTTATTGGATTCATAGTTTATATCAACTCTCACATGTTTTTCTTTTTATATCTTCTTCTATTATATTTTTTTTAATTCCATGTTTTTTTTTATATCTTCTTCTATTATATATATTTTTTAATTCCATTTATCCCCACAGCCAAAAATTTATCTGAGCTTTTTCTATATGGTTATTGTGATTATTAGATATCACTTTTATATAGATTCTTTTTTAATTACATGTAAATACATTTTTTAATATTATGCATTTCATTCCTACCAAACAACATCTCAACACCTTTTTTTCTCAAAACTCTTTTATTCATATCCACAATTAGGAATTTCTTCACACTCTTTATATATCATTATAATGATTCAATATCACTTTTACATATAATTAAATTTTCTTTAAGATATTATGAATATAATTACAAATTAAAATAGAAAGGAAAAAGAATATTTTCAAATTCAAATTATAAAATAGAAATCCAACCATGCTTCTCAATAATTACAACACAGAAATCCAACCCTGCTTTAATAATTACAACACATCCAACAATGCTTTTCAATAATTAATAGACTATACTAACCGATTTGGAATTTTGTGATGGCATAAATAATTAATAGACCATATCACTTGATTTGGCATTTTCTGATAGCCTAAAAATATGGACATTGTTGTAAGGAACACAAATAAACACTCATTTTTTTCCATTATTTAAAAAACAAAAAACAATACTCATTTTCAATAAGAATTTTTTCACACTTTTTCTTTATAACTTATTTTCTCTATTTCCATGTAATAGAGTTTCAATTTTTTAATTAGATGTAATTATGAGTATGGATTTTAACATAATAGTACTTGGAGTTAATGCTTATATCTTATATTTGTAATGTTGGTTTATGAGCTATTGGTGATGGTTGAGAAATTTTCTCAACCTCTCCTTCTAAACTAAGAACTAATTAGATCTGAGAAACTCTATATATTAAAGTAATCTAATGTAAACTGGGTGTGTGTTGAACCATACACCTTTGTGTGAAATATATGAAATATATGAGTGCTTTCAACCATTTTTAACTTGGTATTAGAACCTGTATGGGCCTGGACTTGGCCCTAGCCCAAGGGCATAGGGAGATTGTAATTTGTCGCTGGGTATTTTACATATTTTATAGTAGTGTGTTGGGTTTGTGATATGTGAAGTCTAGAATGATGGTAACTAGAGTGCGTGCACCATGTGTGAGAATCTCACGTCGGTTGATCTTATTTATGCGTTGCAGGTCTCATGTCAAGTGCTCTGTCTGGAACTTTAATTGTTGGCATTTCATTTGATCATATGATTTCCTAGTGGCGATACAGAGAACCGAGATCTCATTGCTAGACTTGAACTTAGACAGGAGTCGAGTTTGGAATTTGATGGAGATACAAATCAACGTCTACTTCAGTCATAGTTGACAAGTACGAAGAATGCGTTCTCCATGCAATTTTGTTTTTTATTAATTAAGCTCATGACCTGCGTGTCGGCGATCTACAAGAGGGGTCGTATAGTGGAGAGTTGTAGCACTTGTACCTGCAAGAGACATCAGAAAATCTTTGTTGAACGACATAGTTTTGAGATTCGATGAAAAAAAATTCATTAGATCAAGTTTTGAAAGCTTCCATGTAGTTTTCTACTGTCTGGAAACCTTGCAAATCTTGAACTTGTGTGGCTCATCTTGAGATTCAAAATTTTGTTCTCTCCATATTTTCTTAATCATATTTCCCAAGAATTGATACGATATAGTTGGTATAGCGAAGAATGGAGGCTATTAAGCACGGTAAAGACAAACACGAGGTTCTACCATAAGCCTAGGAATCGGCCATGGATATGGCAACCAGCATGTTCTAAAGATGGTGTGAAAATTCATTTTATGCAAAGATTGCGCTAACTATACCAGAGGCTTCGAAGGGTAGAGCTATGGTGTTGTGTCATAAGGAAAATTGAAGGAATCAAGTGCAGTGAAAAGGCTCGACATGGATGGTTTTCCAGATGGTATGGTAGTTGTAGATCTAGGGAAAGATCGCTCCTTTGTTGAAGACATGTGAGTGGTCTTCTAATGAGGTTAAGCAATGGGTTGGGACGTTGTTTAGTAATTTTCTTCAGAAGGTCTTTGATTCACGAATTCAGGAGTCGAACGTGGGAATCCAACTTGCCAACTACACCTTTACGAAGGTTGTGAGGCAACTTGATGGAGCCTATATTGATAAGTTGTAAACCAGTTAAAAATGATTGTGTATTTTGTTGTTTATGGGTGGTTTCAATAAATTTATGTAATGTAAGCATTAAGAGGGGAACTTGGAGTTAATGCTTACATGAAGTATTTGTAATGTTGGTTTATGAGTTGTTGGTGATGGTTGAGAAATTCTCTCAACCTATCTTTCTAAACTAAGAATCAATTAGATTTGAGAAAATCTATATATTAGAGTAATCTCTTAATGTAAACTGGGTGTGTGTTGACGCATACACCTTTGTGTGAAATATATGAGTGATTTCAACCATTTTTAACTGCAGTATGGGTAATTAAAGGGTATCATATGGAAACATATACAATTTAAATTCCACATGTTGTTTCAAGCAGATTTGGAAATTGAAGGTCCCATTAAAAAATATTTTATTTACTTTGTTGGTCTGACATAACAAGACACTTTGAAAGCGGGGAGTCCAAGATCCAGGAAGCTACCCTCTCTATCGAGATGCTTTGGAGACTAATCTACACCTCTACCTAGAATGTCTGATTTCCCTTCAAGTATAACACATGTTTTTCCACTTTTTACACAATCCTTTTAGAACTTTTCTCTCTATTGAACAGTGTATTCAATGGTGGATCGAAAGAGGGGGTAAACATAAATCCACTACCCTATTTATACTCTCCGAGATTTGGCAGGCTAGGAACCCATACATACTTGAGAGAAGCCATGTAAACATCCTACATATTTGCATTAACATAGGGAGGTCAATGGAAAATCTCACAAATAGGATGCATGTGGTCAAGGACTTACTTCATCGATCCATTGCCCCAAACATCTTATTCCCTGCTGGATATTGTGGTCAAGGAATTACTTCATCGATTTATTGCCCCAGACATCTTATTCCCTGCTGGCTACTTCGATGGAGTAGCATAGGGAGGCAAAGGTGGTTGTGGCATATGGATCATATTTTGCAACAGAACACATTATAAAGTATCTTGGCATGGAGGGGATGGCACAAATTTGAGAGCAGAGACCCTAGCCCTTTGGGGACTCCTCTGGTTTGCCAATAGATTGTCTTTGGACATGATCCACATATATGGAGATTCAAAAAATCTCATTGATGGAGTGTCCCGTCGAATGCCTTTTCCTCCACCTGGAGGTTTGGATCAACCACATTGACTATCTTACATAGTCCTTCCACCATATAACCTTCCAGCATATCTACAGGGAGTCAAACTCCGTGGCAAATAGTTTATCCAAACAGGGCTTAGAGGATGAATCAGGCTTCATACATTACAGGTTCATGGAGGAAAATGTGACTAGAGAGGAGGGCATGGTCCAACTTCCCTTCATGAGTTTCATGTCTACTTTTGATTAACATGCTTGAACTTTTTCTGACCTTTGTGTTTATGTTTTTGATGAATATATTAGTGTATATGGACTTTGTGCTATGGGAACAAATGGATGTCATTTTTCATTATGTTAGTATTAGAATAAACACTCTATATGTATTTGAAATGTTATTAGAATTTTACTGAAAAATATACTGGGACATAATATACGCCCGAATTTTTCCATCTGGATTCTTTTTTTATAAGATATCATATGTGGAAATAGGGAGTGGGAACCTAATAATTTAATACTTTGTGCTACACTTTTATGAAATTGGGAATAGGGAGTGAGAACCTAAGAATTTAGTACTTTGTGCTGCACTTTTATGAAATTATGAAATGTATTAAGAACGTAAGGGAATGAGAGATGAACAAGTGAGAAAGTATTTCCTCTAATTGTGGGAAGAGGCAGTGGGGACAGAAGAATTTAATAATTGAAATTCTTTTTTCCTACACTTTCAAAGTTAATAATTGAAATTTCGTGGCCTGTTTTATACAGCTAGATGGAAAATAAGCCTAATATTTCAAAGCAGGTGGTATGGTCAATTAATTATTGAGAAGCATGGTTAGATTTCCGTGTGTTCATTTGGGTTAGAAAATATTTTTATTTTTTATTTTATTTTTAATTTATCATTATATTTAAAAAGAATATATATTTAAAGTAGTTCAAATTAATTAAAAGAAATTTAATTATAAATAAAAAGTGATAATGAGTTATCATAATGATATATAAAGAAAGTGTATAGAAATATTCTTCGTTGTGGGTATGAATGGAATAAAGGAACTATGTGAAAAAAGAAGTGTCAAATAAGTAGTGTTGGCTTCTTGTGGGGTACAAATGCATATTATTTAAAGATGTAATCATGTTTAATTAAATGAAACTCAATTACATATAATAAAAAAATGTTATTTTTAATTATCCCAATAAATGCAGAGAAATTTGTGGATGTGAGGTAGAATGGAATACAGGAGTTATGAAAAAAAGATATGTTAGAGATAATGTGGGTATGAATCCAAAATAAAGAGATTCAAATATTATTTTTTATTCCATTCACAATTCACAACTTATAATTTCTTTCCACTTTCTTCATACATCATAATTGTGATAACTCATTGTAACTAAATTGCAAGTATTAAATTCCTATTTTCCCACTTTTTAATGCTATGAACAAAATTATTTTTATATTTCCTTTCATCTTATGAATTGCTATAATTCATATAGCTATGGATATGGCATATTATAAATGTAATTATATATTGTAATGATGTATGAAAATGAATTAAATATTAAGGAATTGAAGAGAATGATTGATCATTTCAAATTTACTATAAAAGAAGATTTTATCAAAATGGAATCAACTTAATAATTGCTAGCATATAATAATATTGTGTTTAGGAAAAAATCTCTTACTAAAAAAAATAAATTACTTTGTTAATTCAAATTAATTTGGCATTCTTAGTATTTGAAATAAGGAGATGGAAAAACATAAACATAAAAGGACATTCATTCTTACTTTGTAAACATCAGGAAGATGACCATAAGGTGTAAGTGATGATACATTTCCATACTTATAAAAAAAGAAAGACATTGTATCATGAAAATTTGAGTAGTTCAAAAAGTTTGTCGAGTTTGTTGTAAGTTTCAACCTTGCACAAATAATTCTTGCAAACAAATTATTAGTAAAATAAAAAATATACAATCGAAAACACACAAATTTACACAAATATTTTATCCTAGAAACACAAACTCGGGAAACCAACAAGTTTTTTTTATTATTATATTTTATGTATAGTATTCCATTACATCTTGCCAAATATGAACCACCAATCCAACCAAAACCATGGTAAAAATCACCATGTGTCATAAAATCATAGGAAAAACCACCATGTGACAGAAAACCTCTTTTAGCAAAACTATGGGCAGAAAACCACAAAAAATGGATATATAAAGCTACCCAAAAAAATTCTTTTGGGGCGCCTCCTTGAACCCCATGCAGGAGGGCTCCTGCCTCCTTGCATACCCCCCAACATGGCGAGGCTAAAAACCTACCTCCTTCATGGTGCATATAAGTCATGCAAAGAATATAAGGCATACCCAACATTTGCTAACACAAAAAGTATGTAGTTGTATTAATAATGTTTTAGAACACTACCAAAAAATAAGTATGGCAAGTTGAGACATCTTTGAAATAAAGGAAATCAACATTGTAATTGTAATGTTTTGCATTCTTGGTTCTATAGATTGTACAAGTTCCGTCTAGATGTAAACACAAATATTTTATTCTAATCTAACATTCATAATACTTTGTTAGACTTTCAAAGTTATTATTGGTTGTGATGTAATGGTTGATCAATTATTAATGAACAATGGCTAAATTCCCTATATTGTCATTTGACCTCGATAATTAATTACATAGCTCTAATAATGGTGACAACTCATGGCCACTTTTCACGTGCAACCTCATGATCATTCACATGTTTAATGAAACATTGTATTAACAATAATTTATTTGTATGGTCTATTTTCATTTCTCAAAACAAGGCTATTGCAAGAAATTATCCCCTATGGCCAAGGTTGAAAACCTTAACAGAATGGGCACAATAAACTCAAGACACTAGCACAAAAATGCATGCAAACAAGGTAATTACTAATCTACTAGACATGAGACCTACTTATAGGTTTGATTATTGTAGTAAATCATTTTTCCTCTTCTCTCCTTGTTTCCCATGATGATCCAGGTGGATATTGGTGGCCACCCGCCTATTCTACATGGACCCCACCATTGTTTCTTTCAATTTTTCAATTTCCTTAATTGTAGCACAATTTACTATTTTTGGCATTTTTTCGGGTCTTGAACTTTTGGAGCCATTTTGAGGCCCTAAATAGTGTTTTTTTGGGGAAAATCACCAATGACAAATATTAGATGTTGTCAACAGTTGTATTCCTTGGATAGATCTTTCCAACGTGGTATCATATGTGTCAAACAGAGATCGTATGCCAAAGTTATGACCCCGGGTAGTTGATGTACCAATTTACCCCAAGAGGGCCCATAGTTTGGTGTTTCATCTCCTAGGGTTAGGGTTATGGATGTTTGGGGTTTTTCATTGCTTCTTAATGATAGGCCCTGAAGCCTCATTGTAACACAATTCAGAGGCATGTAGCCACCACATCTTTTCTTAGAGGTAGGTTAACATCACCCGAGCTAGTCTTATTTCCATTTTGTTTGTAAGCATATTTCAGTATTTGATATTAATGAAATGAAGTGTTATTTCTGCTACATCTTTCTAATTATGGTTATATCTGTAATTTGTTGTGTTCTTGTTTAAATTCGGATCACATGAAATTCAGGCCTACAACCAACATAGGTGGAAAACAACCAAGCAATAGAGAATCAAAGCATACATATATCTATTAGCTTAGTTCAATCAAATATTAAAGCATAGAAAAGAAATTCATTGCATACAACAATAAGATTTGAAAAAAATGTGTTTCTTTATTATTTAATCCACAACGTTGGTACATACACATACACATGCTCCTTGTCACACGCATTGAATATAACTGTCTTTCAAATTCCTCTTTCATGGCCCTCTTAATGTCTCCTCGTTTGCTCTTCAACTCCAATATGATGAAGAATCAATCATGATATAGGGGAGGGATAAACAAGACAAGGAAACTAGGGTTTTATGAGGAGAAATGCTTAAACGCAAGAAGACTGGCTTGGATCATGGAAAATTTGCTAGAGCAAAGATACTTATGGAAAGAAATGGTTTTTTCATAGCCATGGCATCCTTTTATACCACCAAATATTGGTTTGGGTGGTTAAGATACAAGCTACAACATGTGACTTTCAATCTAACTCATAAACCCCACCTTAATATATGAGAAAATGTGCACATTTAATCCTTTTTTTTTGTAAGCTTAGGTAGGACCTTCTCATTTTCGAGTTTTTACATGTCCGTTATTCACCCGAATTCCAGGAAGGGTAGCACAAGAATCGAACCCAAGATCTCCGGTTCAGTGAGACTTCATTTCCACGGCCATTGCCACTTGAGATACCCCTTACGGACCACATTTAATCCTTTTTTCATCTAGATTAGATCATTATATTGTTTTTCATTCACCTTAACAATTTGAGAATGGAAAAAGTGAAGTAAACGACTCACATTACCATTTTTTATGGTGGGACCCAGTTTGGAAAATTAGGGTTTGAAACATTTTGGGCGCAGGTTGAGGTGTCAAACGAAATTTTTTGGGGGTAAAACTTTGTCGCTTAAGAGTCACACCATTTTGTGTTATTTTACACACATAAACCTTCCCAATGGTGCAAATATCACCTTAATCAAATTACGCATACAAAATTTATGCCACTGAGAAGTTGACTTCCTTTTTTAATCACTATATTTCAAGAGGATGCCATGTCTGAATAATATCCATGGAAAAGAGGCTAGCCACGTTATCATGATGAACAAGACTTTATAAGAGTCAATATTGTAACTCTAGTTAAAATTTGAAGTGATCTAGGTGGATATCGGTGGCCACCCACCTATTCCACTAGTTTAAAACATATTTCTCCTTCTTGGTAGTTTTTCTAAAAATTTTCATGTTTTGAACTTATGGGGCCATTTTTAATCCCTCAATGACCTTCTTTTGATGTGGTGGGGTCTGAGCGATATCCATAGGGTTTGGCCTGGGCCCAGTCAAAATGTGTACTTATTGGCTAGAAATTTCAACAAGATATTGGGCATGCCAAACAGAGACCGTATGCAAAAGTTAAGACCTTGGGAAGTTGACATACCAACTAATCCCATCAAGGCCCACAAACCTTTTGGTTTTTCATCTCCCAAGTTTAGGCTTTTGGATGTTTAGGGTTTCCTAATTTTTGCTTATGTTAAAGAGGGACTTTCAGCGTCATTGTAAGGGGATTTGATGAATTCACGTAGCCACTGCATCTTTTCTCAGAGATAAGCTACCATCATTTGAGAAAGTTTGTTACATTTCGCATTTTTATAGTTTCAACACATTCCATTTATTAATATAACTCAAGTTTTACCATATATTTATGTTTTTGTTATAAATTTGTGTTTTCATTTCACTCCCTTCAGAAATATAGATGAGTGGTATTAAAGTAGTTTGCTTTTTATTTGTTTCTTTGTGCATGTCCCCAACGAGGCCAAGGTATAAGGTGTTGGGACTTGAACTACTTAATCCTTTACAAGATCATCCTCACCGACCCCGATGACCTCCCATGATGGAAGAAAAGAAAGATGAGAGATCAATAAATCTTATTAAATTGTTGATTGAGAAAACCCGCACATGACAAACAAATGAGATGATGGATAATCCAAGATCCTTGGACATTTTCCAACAACTAAAGCATCTTCATCAAGCAGCCCCTTTGGAGGCATCACCCCCTTCAAGGTACATGTTAGTTTTGATATTCTTGTGTTTGAAGGATAGATAGATGCAGATGCTCTAGGAAAATGGTTAAATATGTTAGAAGGGTGTTTTTCTACCACAATTATTTTGATAGATAAATGAATACCTTTGCACTATTTAAGGATGTCCCACATGTAAAGGATTGGTGGGAGACTTACCGTGAATAAAAGGCCACAGAGGAGTCTGCAATGTTTGTGTTTGTGCCTATTTGGGGCTCTTTTAGGGATGCTATTAAGGAACAACATTACCTCGTTTGAAGCTACAATGACCAGTACATGAGATGGACAACACTGTAGTAGGAGAGGGACCAAATATTGCTAAGAGTTCACAAACATCTTCCATACCTTGTACACCAACCTGGGTATCAAATACTCTGAGTGACATATGGTGCTCAAGTACTACAGTGGTATGCATTGATACATCTGAATGAAAATTAGGTTCCTATATATCCCTTGTTTGGGCATGGCATATAGATATGCTTTCAAAATCGAAAATAAATTTAAAGAAGAAGAAATACTTTGGATTTGTGAATTCCTCACAGCAAGAGCAAGGAAAAGGAAACCCCAACTCACAGAAGAAAGGACAGAGCTAGGACGGAACAACCCACGACAACTTGTCTAAGCCACAAAAAAAGAAGGGTAATGGGAATATGAAGAAAGACATAGGGAAATGGTGCAAGCTATGTAAGAACCCTTGGAAAACATCTATGAATGTTGCTCAAAGAAGACATTGGTGGCCGAGCTAAAAGTCTTAAGTCAAATGCAGGTTCTAACTCTAAATCAGATATAGACAAGGAGAAGTGGATCATTGATGCAAAACCTAGTTGGATAGTTGCTACCACCAAGGTTCAATAAAGTGAACCCAAAGAACCATAGGAATATGAACATCTTTTTCACTCACAGATGTGGGTGAAGGGTGCTTCGTTGCATTTCATTATTGATAGTGGAAGTCAAAAGAACCTCACCTCAGCATAGGTCATTAAGTGATTAGACCTACCAACAACACCATGCTTGTAGCCATACACCATCAAGTAGTTTTGCTAAGGGAGAGATCTCTGCATCAACTAATAGTGTTGCCTACTAGATGACATCAAGCCCTTCAAGGATGAGGTATTGTGTGATATTCCCCCCCTTGAAGTTTGTGATGTTATTTTAGGCCAACCATAATTGTGGAAGCGTCATGATGTATATGATTCTAGACCTCACAATGTTAGTATTATTTTGGGAAAAAACTATAACAAAGTTACCAACTTAATGAGAACTGTACTGAGTTTTCATTTTTTTAGAGGTCTCAAAACATCATGATTTTCATGCCAATTTTGAAAAGTGTTGATGCAAAATCAACCTTTTTTGGGGGAGTATATTTTTGACACTTCAAATTTTCTTATGTATAAGGTATGGACACTTTTTTTTAAATGTTAATGATTTTCATGCCAATTTTGAAAAGTGTTGACGCAACATCAACCTATTTTTTTGGGGGGGTTGTTTTTTACAGTTTAAATTTTCTTATGTATTAAGTATGGACAATTTTTTTAAAATGTTGGTGATTTTCAAGTTGATTTTGAAAAAGCATTGATGCAACATCAACCTTTTTTTTAGGGGGGCTTATTTGTGACACTTTAAATTTTCTTATGTCTTAAGTACACATTTTTCTTTTAAATGTTGGTTATTTAACCATTTTTCAAGTTGCCTCCTTCTTATTTTTCTTTTTCTTTCTGAGGTGTTTGTTTTTTAAGGATTTTTCAAGTTTGTGTTTTGTTTTTTTTCTTTGCAATGTTTTTTTGTAATAAAAATTTCAATTTTTTTTCGCAAAGTTAAAGAAAAAATATTTTGAAGCTAGGATTTTTTTATATATTTATGTATTGTTATTTTTTGTTTGTAAATCAACATTTTTCTATTAATTCAGAGTAGGATTACATCGTGAGAAGTTCTTCAAATGAGCAAAAATGGCCTCACTCCAACAGGATTTGTTGGCCTCTAGATACATATAGAATAAAGACGACAACAACTTCAAAAAATTGGATTTCTTGTGGTTCACTACCCACCAGGCACAAAATTTTCCAAAAAACTTGACAAAGCCTACTTTCATTCTGGTGCATTTTCTGCAATGGGAAGAGCTACCTCATTTTCTTGAGTCGTTGGCCTATGGAACACGTCATGAATGTGGGATTCCATGTGCACCATATGAGTCTCGAAGTCATCCATATGAGCCTGAAGGTTTTATTGGTTTCGTTTGAGAGAGGCTTGTCGGTCCATGATGCATCATTGATTATGTAGTATATATGCAAAGAAGATAACATGGTCTGCATGGTCTAGATGGTGAGCTTGATAGAGTTGGTCTACATAATGTTGAAGGAGGTGGAGGTGAGGCTCAATTGAGTTGAACGAAGCCGGAAAGTCAACATTCCCTAGAGAGTCCCCCCTCGGCATCACTAGTTCTCCCTCCTTGTCCCGATTGTTGCTCCTGGGGTTGCCTCCGTCCCTTTGTGGATGCCCGCAGAGTCGGATGATCCTGCTAGTGCCCAACAACTGGCCCCATGCCCTTGTAGAGATTACACATAGGGGCCAACCATGAAGCCACCACTGTAAATCCTCGAGATGATACCACCTTTTACCACCCACAATAATTGAAAAAGAAATGTTGCATCCCTGTTGCACTTGCCCATGCCCAACAACGCACCAACACAAGTGACCCACTCTTTCAAAGATGGATAGAGTAGGGAGAGGAATCAATAGTAGGCCAAAGAAGCCCACTTGGATTAATACACGGAAAGAGAAAGGTGGTCGTTATCAGCCACAGAACCTTCAACGACAACTTGGCAGACCATCTGCCACCTTCATTTTGAGTGTCCACCACCAACTATGCCATAGAGACAAGATGCATGGATACCAGATGACCAATTCAATTTGATGCAAGGTGATTACCAAACCAGGGTCCCAAGTTGTGCAGGAAAATCAATTGTTGGTCTCCTTGAAATGCGTCGAACTGAATTTGCTTATGCTCAGAGCCTCCTCCTCCCCAAAGAACCAGATGGTCGTTCCAAGGAGACTCTCCATGAATTCAAACTGATTTCTGGTTCATCCACTACTCATCACTCGACTTGCAAATGCTATTTTTGTTGCCTAAATTCCAACCATTATACTCCTCCGCCTTTCTAGAGACTTCAGTGGGTTGATTCCCCTGGCCGCTCTAATGCTCTCCACCTACATTTAACTTGATGCGTGGTAAGGGTTAAATCCCCTTTTCCTTTGGTTATCCTCGGGGCTCACCCCCATCAGGGAATTTATGTATTGTTAATTAATACTTCAATACAAAGAAAATAATTGTCATTAAAAATTTAATATTTTTAAACATTTGACAAATAAATATACATTTCAGGCCCTTTTCGCTAAAAATGACCTGTCAAATAAAAGATTTTATGGAAAAAATTGACCATAAAATGTTGAAAAAATAACAAATTTTATGTCAAAAAATGATTATATTTGAAGGCTTTTTTCAAAAAAATTATGATTCACATAAAACTTTAGGGAAAAATAACAAAATAAAAAAATATATGTTAAAAATATATATAATTAAAATAGCGTTAAAAAAAAAAACAAAATATCAAAATATAATTAAATTGCTTAAAAAAAATTAAAATATTCTAAACCAATTAAAATCAAAATTTATTTAAAAAAATTAAGGAAATTATATATATATATATATATATATATATATATATATATATATATATATATATATATATAAACTAAAATTAATTAAAAAAATAAAAACAAAAATGTTTCAAATATTAAGAAAAATTAAAATGTTATTAAAAAATTAAAAATAAAATCAAGACAAATAAACTAAACACATGGAAAAAGAAATAACATACAATTTTGTTTTAATAAAATAAAAATACCCTAAGAAAATTATACAATAAAAAAATAAAAATAATAATAAAAACATATTAAGCTATAATTAAAAAATAATAATTAAACATAAAACATATTATAAATTAATTTAAAAACAACAACAAAAAAATTATCTTTTTTTTTAATATTAAAAAAATCTGAAAAATTTGGGTCCAGGGAATAAACGAGTCATCTTTTCACAACCCTTTGCCACTGGGGTGGGGTAGGAAAAAAAGAAAAATAATATTTTTTAAATAATTCTCTTTTATGCTGACGATATCATTATTCTCTACCAGAGACCATGATGATCTCAACAAGTAGCTTAAAATAGTCATCTTTTCACAAACCTTTGGCACTGGGGTGGGGCAGGAAAAAAAGAAAAATAATATTTTTTAAATAATTCTCTTTTATGTTGACGATATCATTATTCTCGCCAGAGACCATGATGATCTCAACAAGTAGCTTAAAATAGTCCATGATTACTGCTCCAAGATGGGTATGACTATTAATATTGACAAAGACTAAAGTCATGATAATTAAATCCAAAAATATCAACCATGATAATTTTATCGATGATAACAATTACTTGGAGAAGGTTTCTTCATACAAATATTTAGGTATTGACATTCATCATCAACTCAACTAGAATTATAGCATTGAGAAAAGGATTATTGGAGGCTGGAAAGCTTATTATGAGCTTGAAAACAATTGTAACTATGATCTTTAAGTTTGGAGTAAAAAAAGTTCTTCTTTGAGACTCATGTCACCCCTCTTATTCTATATGGTTGTGAGGTTTGAGGTTATATTATATCTAGATAATTGTGGAGGAAGATCGAGATGATCCTAACCTACAACCTCAAGATTAAAGGAAATGTTCCCTATCCTATCCTCTTGATTGAAGCTAGTCTTCCCCCCCATTGAAAGCATGGCTATGTTTAGGTATCTGATGTATAAGAAGAAGCTCTACAACATGGAAGCCAAGAGGTTCCCAAAAATTGCTTCTAATTATAGCCAAAACCCCCACCTCCAACTCAAGCGAGGATGACACAAAAATGCCTTGTCTTGGCTCGACCATTGGGGGATAAAGGAGGAGATGATATTTGAGAAGAAGGATAATATTAAAAGTGTTATTACTTCCAAATTTAAGGATAAGTTGTGAGATGATAAGGAGCTAGAGTGGCAAAGGAAGCTAATGTATTATAAGGAAGTGATCAACCCCGCTATTGTTTATCCGAATTGGATCCATAAAGAACTATCAAAAGAACCATGACTGTATCAAGTCGGGACCAACATCAAAGAATTCAAAACAATGATAAAAAAACCTCTGAACCAGTGGTAGTTAGCAATTAACATGGAATGACGAGGACCTCAGTCAAAGCATGCTAACCGAGGCCCATGGAGTCTACGTGGGAGGAAAAATTAGCCCCTAGGAGACCCAGATCGGGAAACCGAGGAGGTTTTTGATGTGTGATTAGTGCTTAGCTGGGTGAAAAGGCTCGAAATGGGGAAGCCTCGAGCGCATGATTGCGTGGAGAGCCAGAGAACCAAAGGACAAAAGGCGAAAAAAGGCCAAAGGACAAGGCGGGACCCACGCTCCGAAAAACGGTGGTATTGATTGGGGGCTACTTTAATGGTAAGCAGTGTTGGATGAAAGTGGAGTGATCCCACTCAGTGATCAACTCATGGCAAGTGGAGGAGAGAGAAAATCGCTGCTCATCGTGCACTAACGATCGAGCAAGTCAACTGCGCGAAATGAGCGAACAACGTTGGATTTGGGGGACCTAGATCTGACGGTTAACATTGCGCCTGACGACAAGAATAGATTTAACAAGGGATTAAGCTGCAGTTTGTAAATATTTGAGGTTCTCTTTGACCGCCACGGTGGAGGAAGACTCATTCCATGAAGTAATCGAACAATTGAACCGACGAAGCAGGCTGGCGCCGTTTACAGGAGGACATATGGCCACTCCCTGTGAGCTTGGTGATGACGACAAAAAGGAACTCCAAGTGCAGCTGCAAAAGGTGATTAGATGGAGGTGGAAGAGGAACTGAATAGTCTTGAGCTCGAATGGCTTTAAAGCCATGAACAGAGAGACAGAGAGACATAGAGACAGAGAGAGACAGAGACACTAGAACCCTAAGAGGAGGACGGAACAGAGAGAAGCGAAGAAGACAGTGAAGCAAAGAAAAGCAGAAAGACGATAGAGGGTTGAGCTGACCAAAGGCGGCATCGAGCACGAGAGAGCTTGAGAGATTCAAGCCATCCCTAAGGGGATTTGTCAAACCAGAGAGGTCAAAGAGCTAGTAGGAAACAAATTCTGTGCACTCCAGTGGCTTGGGGAATCCAAGAACCACCCTGCCAAGCAAATATGCTTTAGGAGACTCATATTGAGCCTCTGCATTGTAATTCTCTGCTTAAGACACAATAAGATAAGGCCACCACTAAGAGTTGGACCAAAGATGTAGCCCTGGAGGATAGGGTGAACTCCTTTTTAACTTCTTGTGTTCTTGTATTTTCTTACTGTATTTCTCTGCTGTCTTTCCATTTCAAGTGTCTGTGTATTTTCAATCTGATCGATCCATTGCTTAGATAACAGAGAAACACACCAACACACGAGTCTATAATACCTTTATTCAATAAATCTTTAACTGAGGTCACTCATAGGGTGATTATCAGATCAAGTGGTATTAGAGCTTTAGGTTGTAAGGTTAGACAAGCTTGTGTTGGTTTAGCTGTTGAATGCTCACTAGATCAAAGGTCAAATTAGGAGAAGGAGAGTTGGTGGAAAATAATCCTGAAATTGGGAGAGTCTATCCTGGGAAGACAATGTCAAAGGAAGGTTCTGTGGGGCCAGACCTCAATTCATAGAAATTTTCCTAGCTATAAATTGTATGGTAGAAGAAATGTATAGGGACTTTAGAAAGCATAAGGATGAAGATTCCTCAGGTTCTAAACAAGATAAAGATGAAGATGAGTCTCACTTCCATGACCACTTCAAAAGAAAATGGAAATCGGAAAGCTTTCTCACACCTCCTAATAGCCTTGTGTATAATAAGAAATCATCTTTGATTAAGCTAGATGTTAGATTTGATTTGCCTATATATGATGGAGAACTAAATGCTGAAAAGTTGGACAATTAGATTAGACAAATTGATGCGTATTGCAGAGTACAGAACATAGAATTAGACAAGAGTAAGATTCAGTTGGCAAGCCTACGACTAGGAGGCACTACCTTGGTTTGGTGGGAAGGCAGAACCCAAGTTGATATGAAAAGACATGGCAAGACCATATCTATCTGGAGTGAATTTGTTTCTGCAATTAAAAATTAGTTCTACCCATTAGCCTACATGCAACAAGCCATGATGAGTTGGAAAACTCTTCGACAGTTGAAAGGGCAAAGTGTGCAAGGGTACACTCAAGAATTCAGAAAGAGAGCATCGATGTTGGGTATCTCATTAGACTCACCAGAGACTCTTTTGAAGTACATTGGTGGTCTACATAGCTACATGAGGCATACCATCCTCATGTTCAATCCCACTAGTATAGATGAGGTATCTGTACAAGCTACTCATCTAGAAGCTAGAGGAAAGAATGGAAATCCAGAAGTTGGGGGACCATCCCAACCCACTGCAAGCAAGAGAAAGGAGAAAAGAAAGCAGAAATGGAAAGCAAGGAAGGCTAACACTGCATAGAAAAGCAAAGCTTCATGCACTCACTGTAAAAAGGATGGGCATGATGATGAACATTGTTGGATTCTGCATCTAGAGATGAGACCTAAGAAGTCCAAGGGCAAGAAGAAGAAGATTGTTGCAACTATTCAGAAATATTTGGGGTCAGACTCAGGAGATGAAACAACTATTGTTGCCATAGGTATAAAAGGTAAGAGTTCTAAAGCATCTACTAGTAATTCTTCTCAATCTGTTATCGATGAAGAAAATGAGAGAAAAAGACATGAGCTTTTCCATATTCGAGTTGTTTCCAAAAATCAAAAGATTGATACTTTGTTTGATAGTGGCTCACAAGTAAATCTAATTTCTAAAGCAATTGTAAAGAAATTGGGATTAGCAACTACACCTCATAAGAAACCATGCCCATTCGGATGGTTGAATGATAAAGCACAACTACAAGTGACTAGACAGTGCAAACTCAAGTTTTCTTTTGGGTCAGCATTTGTAGATGAGGTTGAGTTAGACATAATTCCTTTGGATATATGTGGAATTGTTTTAGGAAGTCCTTACTTGTATGATAGAAAGGCTATCTTCTATAGAGTTGAGAACAAGTATTTTCTTGTTAAAGTTGGAATCGAATACTTTGTAAGAGCTCATAAGCTCAAGAATAATTATACTCTCATAAACTCAGGGCAGATGAAAAGAATGATAAATTCATGCAAACAATTCTTACTGATAGTTGTAAAGGAAAAGAAACCTGACAAAACCAATGTATTTAAGGGTTGTAATGCTAAACAACAAGCTGATATAGAAAAGGTTGTTTCAGAATATGATGTCTTATTTCAAGAACCTAAAGATCTACCACCCAAAAAGGGAATAGTACATGATATTATTTTGCAGCAAGATGTTCCATTGCCTAACATTGGAATGTACAGGTTGTCTGCTTTAGAGAATGTTGAAATCAAGAAGCAGGTGCAGGAGTTGCTCGAGAAGGGATTCATCATGCCTAGCACACCACCATGTGGGTCACCAATCGTTTTGGTGAGAAAGAAAGATGGCTCATGGAGAATGTGCATTGATTATCGAGCACTGAATAAGATAACAAGCAAAAATCGTTATCCCCTCCCTCACATAGATGATCTTTTAGATCAATTGAAGGAAGTTGTTTATTTCACCAAGCTGGATTTGTACAGTGGATACCATCAAGTCAGGGTTGCAGAGCAAGATGCATGGAAGACTTCTTTCAAAACAAAAAAAGGATTGTATGAATGGTTGGTTATTCCTTTTGGCTTAACCAATGCTCTTGCTATTTTCATGACATTAATGAATGATGTACTCAGACATTTTCTTGATGATTTTGTTATTGTGTATTTGGATGACATTCTGATTTTTAGTAAAATGTGGGATGAACATTTGTGTTATGTGAAGCATGCTTACAACAGAGAAAAGAATTCTTCTACACAAAGATCTCCTTTTGAGACCTGTTTTGGTTTCACACCAAGGTCTCCTTTGGATTTTGTCTCTGGTAAAGATACCATGGTTGATGGACACAGTGATGTGGACAGGGCAACTAGGTTCATTGAACAGATCCAAGAGATCCACTAGGAAGTACAGGAATAAATGGAAAAGAGCCAAGCCAAATACAAGGCTAGGCATGACAAGCATCAGATGGAGCATAGTTTTCAAGTTGGTGACCAGGTCTGGCTGTACATCAGCAATGACAGGATGCAAGATGAAGGTAAAAAGCTAAAGCCTATCAGGTATGGACCCTTTAGGATACTTGAGAAGATTGGTGAAAATTCTTTTCGCCTTGATCTACCAGCTTACATGCACATCTACTCAGTCGTAAATGCAAATTGCTTGAGATTGTTTGAACCTTCAATGATTGAGGACCCTGAAGAGAAAATTCAATTGCCTTCTATAGATGACCTGCTACCTGAATATCTTAATGAATTGCAGGAAGACACAGTGCTGGACAGGAAGGTGAGGACAACACGCAGGGGAGATGTGGAGTACCTTAGGATTGGGCTCAAAGGTTCAAAGCCAAGCAGTGCAAAGTGGATTGAGATTGGACAAGTGAGACAACAATATCCTCACTTAGTCGATGCTTGAAAACTAACTTTTTGTGGTCCAAAAGCTTTTTCAATGGGAAGGTCATGATCCAAATTGGATCCATAAAGAACTATCAAAAGAACCATGATTGTATCAGGTTGGGACCAACATCAAAGAATTCAAAACAGCAATAAAAAAACCTCTGAACTAGTGGCAGTTGGTAGCCAGCGTGGAATGACGAGGACCTCGGTCAAAGCACGCTGACGGAGACCCATATAGACTGCACGAGAGGTGAGATTAGCCCCTGGGAGGCCCAGATTAGGAAACAGAGGAGGTTTTTGATGCACGATTAGCGCATCGTTGGGTGAAAGGGCTCAAAATGGGGAAGCCCCGAGCACATGGTCACATGGAGACCCAGAGAACCGAAGGACAAAAGGCGAAAAAAGGCTAAAGGACAAGGCAGGACCTGCGCTCTGAAAAATCGGCAGTATTGATTAGGGGCTCCTTGAACGGTAAGTTGTTTTGGATGAAAGGACAGCGATCCCACTCAGTGATGGACGTGTGGCGAGTGGAGGAGAGAGAAAACCACCGCTCATCGCATGCTAACGATCGAGCAAGCTAACCGCGTGAAATGAGCAGATGGCGTTGGATCTGGGGGACCCAGATCTAATGGTTGACATTGGGCTTGACGACAAGATCATATTTAATGAGGGATTAAGCCACATTTTATAAAAATTTGGGGTCTACTTTGACCGCCACGATGGTGGAAGACTCATTCCACGACGTAACCGAAGAATTGAACCAACGAAGCAGGCTGGCGCCATTTACAGGAGGACATGTGGCCACAGTTGTAGAAGGCGATTCGACGGAGGTGGAAGAGGAACTAAACAGTCTTGAGCTTGAATGGCTTTAAAGCTATGAATAGAAAGACAGAGAGAGATAGAGACACCAGAACCCTGAGAGGAGGATGGAATGCAGAGAAGCAAAGAAGAAAGTGATGTAAAGAAAAGAAGAAAGATGACAGAGGGTCGGGCTGACCAAAGGCGGCATCGAGCACCAGAGAGCTTGAGAGATTCAAGCCATCCTCGAGGGGATCTATTAGACCAGAGAGGTCAAAGAGCTGGCAGGCAACAAAGTCTGTGCACTCCAGTGGCTTGGGGAATCCAAGAACCACCCTGCCAAGCAAATCTGCTTTAGGAGACTCATATTGAGCCCCTACATTGTAATTCTCTGCTTAAGACACAATAAAATAAGGCCACCACTAAGCACTGGACCGCAGATGTAGCCCTGGAGGATAGGGTGAACTCCTTATTAACCTCTTGTGTTCTTGTATTTGCTTACTGTATTTCTTTGTTGTCTTTCCATTTCAAGTGTTTGTGTATTTGCAATCCGATCGATCCATTGCTTAAATAACATAGACACACACACCAGCACATGAGTCTGTAATACCTTTATTCAATAAATATTTAACTGAGGTCACTCATAGGGTGATTATCAGATCAATTGTTAATCATAATTATATTTCTGTCTTGACCAATGCTAAGAAGAAGATGAACATTGCAAAGATAAGAACTAATTCTCAAGAGCTTCGCAGTGAAACCAGACATTGGTCCATTCCCAAAACACCTTGGGATGAAAGAATTTGTCACCTTTGTGATACTAAGAGAGTTGAAGATGAAAAGCATGTTCTCTTGGATTGCCTGACGCTTACTCACATCCGTTCTCATTTCCAAAAGATTTGCCACACTACCAACCTTCTTGACTTGTTAAGTTAACAAAACTATAGTGATTTAGGAATGCTTATTTCCCTTCTTTTTTATCGCAGAAATAAAATATTAAAGAGTCTCAATTAATCGTTTTCTTTCTTAAGGTCCAATAGGCCACATTGATAGTATTGGACATTAATCATCATCACCAATATCTATTTTTATTATTTGTTTTTTTATTATTTAATTATTTTAATTATTTAAAAAAAATATGTGTTAAATCTTTAATTTTTTTTAAACTTGTCTTTTTCAAGTGAGATATTTTTTTGTTTTTCATTTGTTTTTCTCTTTTAAGAATTATTATCTATATATATATATATATATATATATATATATATATATAAAATAATTTTTTATGTTCGAAACTTTTTTTTTGTAATTTTTAATTCTTTTAAACTCTTTTTTATTTATTTTTCTAATTTTTTTTTTTCATTTTTTGTTTTGTTTTGTTTTAATTTTTTTTTTTCTATTTTTTTTTGCTTTGTTTTTTCATTTTTATTTATTTATCTTTTTTTTGTTGCAGGGTCTATGTCGATGCTCAGCTAGTAACTTGACCCCACCATAGATCAATTTGATAGTTGATTTTTAAGTTTTCGTTACAATGGATCAAGTCTGCCCCCACTGTTTGTTAAATTCATAGTTGATTTTTAAGTTTTCATTGATATGGGTCAAGTCTGACCCCGACACATGTCAACTTAATGGTTGATTTTTAATTTTTTATTGCAATGTGTCAAGTTGTCTTAGGCTAATTCTTTTAAAGAGCTATACTTTTAGCATTTAAGAAAAAATATATATCTTGGTATAATAACTCTTTGATTTATATATTCATTTTAAATTTTTTTATTTAGTCATGCTATTGGTTTTAATTCTGTGGTTGAAAATTTTGAAATTTTAAGGTTTTTCGGAGAGATGATATTTAATCTTTAATGCCATGGTTGAAAAATGTCAATATTTTAAGGTTTTTCAAAGCCGCAATATTTATCTTTAACTTCATGGTTGAAAATTGTTGGAATTTTTAGGTTTTTTAGAGGCTTGATATTTTATCTTTAATGCTATCATAGAAAAACTATTAGAATTTTAAGGTTTTTCGGAGTCATGATATTTTAATTTTAGTGTCATTTCTAAAAAATGTGAAATTTTAATATTAAAAAAAATGTTTTATAAGCATCAACACTTTTCAATTTGGGGTGTTTTTCATTTTTATTGCTAAAAAAAAAGTAGTTTTTAATGTCATTGTTAAAAAAAAAAGGAATTTTGACCCGATAATAAATAAATAAACGTTGATGCAACATCAACACTTTTCATTTTCAGGGTGTTTTTTCATGTTTGTTGCACAAAAAAAATGGTTTTTAATGTCGTTGATAAAAAAGATGGAATTTTAACCCAAAAAATTTGTTGATGCAACATCAAAACTTTTTGTTTTAAGGGTGTTTTTCATGTTTTTTGCGCAAAAAAGGTTTTTTGGGGCTAGAGTTCTCATTTTGAGGTTGCAGTTCTCGTTAAGTCAAGAACTCTGTTTTATACATGATACTAGAGGTAGCTCCAACTATTTCCATTTCTTTGATATCCACTAAGCAATGCAGTAAATTCATCTCGCAGACCAACAAATGTGTCTTCTTTTTTATTCGCTCTCAAAATGAGGAGAAATTCATGGCCATGTCCATGCCCTCCATACAGGGCCTCTACATTAGCAAAATAAATTGAACAAGGTTGTGGAATAACACAAAGACATCTCGTCCTCACCCATTGGGATACCCATCTATCAGGTTAAGCATTCAATCAATTTCCCCTGATGTACCTCTCCTTAATGGGCCAATATTTTGTCACTATCTTTTTGAAAATGTTATGAAACCAACTCACAAGAAGATAGATCAACGACTTAGAAATAAGTCTCTTTGAAGGGGAAACCTCATTTACATTACACAAATGAACAATTCTTGGATGATTCAAATGACACAACATCCTTATATATATAGGAGTCTAAGGGGTCACAATATAATCAGAGTCGACATAACAATAATAATGTAAGGGCACCACAATAACAATAGTGAGCTTTTATGGGAAACAACAATAACAATAAGCGGGATACACTAATAACAATGTGGGAATACACTAGTATTATAGGGACCTAACAGAAAATGAGGAAATTAGGTGCTAGTTCCAAGAGCTAGTCCAAAAAGGGAACATTTGACTGAGCTCCTCACCCTGCAGAAACTCAATTGTATCCATTTAGAAGAAACTTGAGACCTAATGACTCTACATTGATTATAGAGCCCTGAACAAAATTATTGTCAGGAACCAGTACCCAATTCCTCATTTTGACAACCTTCTTGACCAAATCAAGGAGTACTTTAGTAAGATCAATATGAAGTTCTGATACCACAAGGTCCCAATAGAACAAACTTATGTATGGAAGACTATTTTCAAGTCCAAAGAAGGTCATTTTGAATGGCTAGTCATGCCCTTTATTTTAACAAATGCCCCTACAACTTTCACGAGGTTGATGAATGATATTTTGTGGCCTTAAACCAATTAGTTTTTAGTGTTGTATCTAGATGATATCCCCATCTTCAATAAGATTTGGGAAAAACATTTGCAACATATTCAATAGGTCCTTCACACTTTGCAGCAGCACAAGATATATGTAAACTTGGAAAGATGTTCCTTTCGCATGAACAAGGTTCAATATCTAGGCTACATTAGTGATGAAAATGGTGTGCATGTGGATCCATCCATGATTCAAGTCATTCATGAGTAGTTAGCCCTGACCACACCAACTAATATTTAGAGTTTCTTAGGCCTTACCAACTTCTATCGCAAGTTCGTCTTAGGATTCTCCTATATTTCATTAGACATTTAGTAAAATGTGGTGTCAAAAAACATTCTTGTGGGGCAAGTCACAACAAAAATATTTCAATGATATGAAATACCTCTTGTGCTCATCACTAGTGCTCTCATTACCTGATATGCAACAATCTTTTGAGATTGAGATAATGCCCTAATCCGTATTTCTAGCTCCTAAAGCGACCACCTTGATTCCCTTACTTTTGAAACTTACACTTATATAGACATTTTCCCCCTTATTTGTCTGAAAACATTAACTTATTATATATACAAGCTAGGAAAACATAAGTATGATATTAACTATTTAACTTCAAACATATTCCTTGAAACAAATTTTGGAGTTGTCATCACCCCATTCCGTAATTTTTTAGCTTTTATGACTGGTAGCCTTGAGTATTGGATATATTTTCATACCACTACCATTATTTAATTCTTTCAAAGCTACAATCACAACCACATGCCTCTTTTTCTATTTCATTAAATTGGTTTCTTAGCTTTGTCGTCATCTTCATTGACATGAACCTTGTGACTAAGTAGATAAGATGAAGGGTACATTAAATGCTCTTGTCATAAAGAGTATATATGTAAGTGATGAGTTTATCAAAAACGTAAATTGAACTTTCTGTTTCATACCATTTTGTGTGTCAAACTTGGGCCTTTGGTGTCATGGACATTCTAGGATTATTCAATATTATTGGTTGCCCAGTGCTTCATCCTAGAGTGTTGAAACAAGGATACTTATGCTTTGCCTTCCATATCACTTTTGGATTCTGAACAAGATTCCATATTTCCTTGCCTTGCATTCTCTCATCCATTTTGACATGGTTAGCATTTAGACGAGATGAATGTTGGGTGTGGAGCATGATTATCATCCTAATTTAGAGGTCTTTGTTTCAGCTGGATGCATACCCCAGGAAGATTGTACACCCCTCAATGCGGCGGGGTGCGGGGGGACTTGACCTGATGCTAAAAACAGATTTGAAATTGCCTTGTAAAAGTACAGTAATTTCTAGTCAATATGGGTCGTTCATTAGGCAGAAGATCTAACAATAGAATTTATGTTTAGTTTAAGGCTTTTTGCCTTAGAAGGAAACCCCTCTCTTTGTATGAGGGTATTGTATTGAGGTTGTGATATAGATGTGTATTCTCAAAGCAAGAAATAGATAAGTGAGAATGTGAGAGAAAACAGAGGATATTACAGCGGATTTGTTGTAGGTTGTGTCTCTTCATTTTGTTGGATAATAAAAAGGAAGGATTGACTATTTGGGGTGGACGTAACCAAACTGGGTGAACCACATATATCTGTGTCTCTCTTGCTTTATGCATTTTCTGTGTTTATATTTCTGCAATATTTTATGTGTTCCATTGCTCTGTAATATATAATTTTCTAACAATGAACCCATTACAATTTCTTATTCATATATGCTTAACCAAACAAAACTACCAGTTTTTGCCTTCAATACAATAGTAGTAGTAAAACGACTTGCATTGGGATTCTTGGTTCCTGTATCTTGTGCATCTTTAATATTATTTAGCCTATATTTCCATGCTTTTTGCCTAAACAACATAACAATGTGAGAACTCTACAATATGAACAAAGAATAACTAGTAAATATATGATCATTTCACAATTTCCTTGATACAAATGTTTAGGATTTCGATAGTACTTTATAGTAAACAAATAAACAAATTGTACAAGTTTTTGTACTCCACATGGCACCTCAAGGTCTATACTACCACTTGTCACCTATTTTACGCAAATCAGTATGCATACATCGTGTATTGCAACTACCATGTGTCCCTATTTTCAAGTGTCATGTCATCATTTTGCACACTATGCTTGCCATAGTGGCTATTTCCAACTTAGTGTAATTAAAAGGTTTAAATGGCTACATTGTTCACTTGTTTAATGGCATTTACTCTTAAGCATTGAATAAATTGTAAACAAATAAAGAAGGTGCAGAGGGTTCGATAACCAGTTTTTGTCGTAGCCGATTACGAATAACGACAAAGCATATGTTTCGATAACTTCCAAAAGAGGCAGGGACTATGCTGCTATGCAACTATCACACTTGTTAAATAAATAAGTGACTTTTAATAATGTTTTGACTATAATTTTCTCTACAAAGACTTTCTCCACAACACCTTATCCAAACTTGTTTCTCACACACATTTATGCACAGTGGCTCAATGCCTTTGTCAATGAACTAGATTTATAGCGGAGAGTTATAGCAACAACAACTATAATGGCACCACAACGACTCTGCAAACTATGACTGGTCACAACCTTAGAAAAACAATTGCAAACATATTGCAAGGGCTCACGATGGTAACGACAATGGCTAGCAGTGGTGGCTACAACTCGACTAGCTAACAATGACAACGACTCAACAACAATATGAAAAACTCTTTAATGCTTTTATCCAAACCTCACACTCAAATTTTCTCCTTCACAGTCTTCATGATCTGAAATTCAAAATACTATTTGCGGTGCGGAGCTCTACACTATGTGAAGAGGCTTAAGCCATCTCTATATGCATAAGTCTTTTGGATTTCTCCCTTGCATGCCCTTCTCATCATTAAATATATTTTACATAAATTAGAATAATCTAAAATTGTTTCATATTAATCTCTTCTAAAAATATTTAGGATTTGCATAAATTTTCAAAAATATATGGAAAATGAACCACTTTTATAACAAAATTTTGATTAAAGATATCTAAAAATATTTTTCTAAAAATAATAAAAACAATAAATAAATATTTGAATGCTTTAATTAATAAGATATTACTCTTTAACACAATCATATAAATTTATTTCAAACAAATTCTATCATTTACATACCAAGATTAATAAAAGCCTATGCATTATGTTTTAGGGAAAGAAATAACATATCAATATTAAATAAACAATTTTTTAAATTATAGTAATTTTTGGGGAAAATAATTTTTTTTATATATTAGAATAATGTATCACTCTTATATTTTTTTGATAATGATGATGATGGTTAACATCCATTGAAACCAAATTTTGGTTTTTTGGATATTCATTAAAACTCTCACATCATAATTGAAAATCACGATTTAAAAGAATGAGTAAATTTTCCCCTTTAAGGTTTCATTATATTCATCGATAAAATAGTGAGAACTCAGGGCCACTTTTCAGCTACATGCATATTGATGTGAGTCGATGGTGTCTTGTCTTTTCTCAGACTGTGAAGTCCGCTGGCAAGAATATAATGCTTGTAATTCTTTGCTACTGAACTTTCAACGCAGACATGCGCTGTGGCATGCTTTGGACAACTACATAGAAAAATTTCAGAAAGAAAGATCCTCCCATGTGAAGAAATCATGAACCCTGGGAAAAAGGGAGTGGGAAGAAGATGTTTGTCAGACTGTTGGGATGGGTAGGTAAGAATTTAATATTTGTTGTTGTATTTGAAATGGGAGTGGGGATTTAAGAATTTAATATTTATTATTGTATTTTCAAAGTTTATATAAAGAAAGTGGGAAAAAGATGTTTTTAGGATTGTTGGAATGGGTAGGTAAGAATTTAACATTTGTTGTTGTATTTGGAATGGGAGTGGGAACCTAAGAATTTAATATTTATTATTGTTTTTTCAAAGTTTATGTAAAGAAAGTGGGAAAAAGACATTTGTCGGATTGTTGGAATGGGTAAGTAAGAATTTAATATTTGTTGTTGTATTTGGAATGGGAGTGGGGACTTACGAATTTAATATTTATTATTGTATTTTCAAAGTTTATGTAAAGAAAGTGGGAAAAATGCATTTGTCAGATTGGATTGTTGGAATGTCGGATTGCTGGAATGGGTACGTAAGAATTTAACATTTGTTGTTGTATTTGGAATGGGAGTGGGGACCTAAGAATTTAATATTTATTATTGTATTTTCAAAGTTTATGTACACCTGTGGCGTAATTTGTATATTTGTATGGAAAGTAAGCGTGAATTAATTAGTGAAAAGTATGGTTGGATTTTTGTGTTGTTATTTGATTATAAGAATATTTTTTTCTATTTTGTAATTTTAATATGTAATTATATTTCTAACATGTTCTGTTATAAAACCAGCTCAAGAAAAGATAGAAAAGAAAGATCAACGCCTTAGAATTCAACCTCTTCGAGGGGGCAACCTCCTTTACATTACATAAATGAACAATTCTTGGATGATACAAATGACAAAACCTCCTTTCTATATATAGGAGTCTAAGGAGTCACAATATAATCCAGCCGACCTAACAATAATAATATAAAGCCACAAAAATAACAATAGAGGGATTCTATGGGGCACAGAAATAACAATATGGGGGTAATAGGGGCACAACAATATAAATAAGGGGTATAACTACAATAGTAATGGGGTAATCACTAGTATTATAGGGACCCAACATGCCCCTCTCCTTCAAAAAAGTGTTGTCCTCAACGCTTGAGCAGTTCTGGATACTTCTGCATAAAATTCTCATCCTCCCATGTGGAATCTTCAGCCGATAAGTTCTTCCACTTGATAAGATACTCTGAAATTGATCGATTTCGTAGCTGTCGAGTTCTTGTTTCTGTGACTGCTTCCGGTTCCAATATAATTTTTCCTTCCTTGTCAAGTTCTGGCAATATTGTTTGAACTGGGAGCTTGTCGCCTATAACCTTCTTTAAACATGAAACATGGAAAACTGGGTGCAATCGAGAAGCTGCAGGAAGCTCCAATTTGTATGCCATAGTACCAATCTTTTGCAACACCTTGTACGGACCATAATACTTTGGTGATAATTTTTTATCCTTCTTAGCTTGCTTTAGGGACATTTGCTTATATGGTTGTAGCCGTAGGAATACCCAATCACCTACATCAAAACTTCTTTCACTGCGATGTTGATCTGCATGTTGTTTCATTCTATTTTGTGCCAACACGAGGTTATCCTTTAAGAGTTGGAGGACTTGTTGTTGATGTTCAATGTGATGTTCCACTGCCTGAACCTTAGAATTTTCTCTTAAATATGATGTGATTGATGGTGGTTGGTACCCATAAAGTGCCATAAATGGGGTCATTTTTGTTGCTGTATGGAAGGAAGTGTTATACCACCATTCAGCCAGAGGCAACCATTTGACCCATTGTGTCTGTTTATCAGATACAAAGCAACGAAGATATCCTTCCAAACATTTGTTTACTATCTCAGTTTGCCCATCAGATTGAGGATGATAAGATGAGCTATGAGCTAACTGAGTACCAAGACAAGAAAATAATTTTGTCCAAAAATTTCCAGTGAAAATGGGATCTCTGTCACTTACAATAATCTTTGGGTTTCCATGTAGCTTTTGAACTGTTTCCATAAATGCAGTAGAAACTGTACTGGCTTTAAATGGATGTGATAATGCACAAAAGTGTGCATACTTGGTAAGTCTGTCAACTACCACCATGATGACACTCTTTCCCTCAGACTTGGGTAAACCTGTGATAAAATCCATTGAAACCTCCTCCCAACGTTGGCTTGGAATGGATAAAGGTTGTAATAGACCCCGTGTCTTAATTGTTTCAACTTTATTTTGTTGGCAAACCAAACATTCCGCCACAAACTTTTGAATATCTGATTTAAGGCCATCCCAAAAAAATTCCTTCTTAACCCTGTGGTAAGTTTTTAAAAATCCTGAGTGCCCTCCTAAGGGAGAAGTGTGCAATTCCATAAGAATCTTTTGTTTTAGCTGGGAATTCTTACAGAGGTATAAGCGATCTTTGTACCATAACGAATCATTTTTCCAGCTAAATGTATCAGAAGTACTGGAATCTTGTTGTAGCTTTCGAATAAGTGCCCACACTTCTTCGTCATTCTTCCATTCCTCCCTTGCTTCGTTTATCCAATCTGGTTGGATAATAGAAATGGCACACAACAATGCTTCCATATCCTCATCCTTTCTTGAGAGTGCATCTGCCACCACATTTTGCTTCCCTTTTTTGTAGATGATTTCAAAGTCATAACCCAACATCTTTGTGACCCACTTTTGTTGCTCTTCAGAGGATAATCTTTGTTCTAAAAAGTATTTAAGGCTATCATGATCCTTTTTTACCTTGAAGTGTCTTCCCATTAGGTAGGGTCGCCATTTCTTAAGTGCATGGAGTATTGCCAACATTTCCTTCTCATAAATAGCTTTGCTTAAAAACTTTCCCTTGATTGGACGACTTTCAAAAGCAATGGGTCTTTCATCTTGCATTAGAACAGCACCAATTCCATTTCCTGAAGCATCACATTCCACAATAAAGGTTTTTGTGAAGTCCGGTGTAGCTAAGACCGGTGCTTGGCACATTGCCTCTTTAAGATGTTTAAAGGCCTTTGTTGCTTCCGGAGTCCATGAAAATGAATCTTTCTTCAATAATGTTGTTAGAGGTGCTGCTATTCTCCCATAATTCTTAACAAACTTGCGATAATACCCTGTCAACCCAAGAAATCCTCGCAGATGCTTTATGGATGTGGGGATTTTCCATTCCTTAATGGCTTTAATTTTGCTAGGGTCTACCTTAACTCCTTCATGAGATACAATATGACCCAAATATTCCACCTCCTGGACTCCAAAGAAACATTTGGATCTTTTTGCATATAATTGTTTCTCCTCCAATAGTTGTAGCACCTTGTCAACATGTTCAACATGATCCTTCCAAGACTTGCTGTAGATTAGTATATCATCAAAAAATACTAACACAAATTTTCTAAGGAATGGTTTGAAAATTGAATTCATCAAACCTTGAAATGTTGAAGGTGCATTGGTAAGGCCAAAAGGCATGACCAAAAATTCATAATGACCCTCATGAGTTCTAAATGCCGTTTTCGGAATGTCTTCAATCTTCATTCTGATTTGATGATATCCCGAACGAAGATCCAACTTGGTGAAGTAAATTGATCCATGCAATTCATCCAGTAATTCATCAATGACAGGAATGGGGAACTTATCTTTAATAGTGAGCTTGTTGAGCTCCCTATAATCTGGACACATGCGCCATGATCCATCCTTCTTGTGCACCAATACTACTGGAGCTGAGAAAGAACTTTGACTCGGTTGAATTATACCAGCCTCTAGCATTTCTGCAACCATACGTTCAATTTCACTTTTTGGACATATGGATATCTGTACGGCCTGATGTTTGGAGGAACACTTCCTGGAATCAGATGAATAGCATGATCATGATCACGCATAGGTGGGAGACCTTTGGGAGTCTCAAATACCTTGGAATGATTGTCCAGGACTTTTTGGAGATCTGGAGAAATAGATGATTCCAATGTGGAAACATCTAGCGAACATAATTGTGCAATTACACCTCTTTGCTCCTTTTTTAGAAGCTTTGTCATGCCATTAGAGCTGATTATCTTTCCTGGTTTCCCTGCAATACCCCTTAATTCAACTTCCTTTCCTTCCACAGAAAATTTCATGAAAAGTTCTTGAAAATTAAAAGCTATTGTACCCAAGGATTGTAGCCATTGGACTCCTAGTACAACATCAGCACCTCCCATTGGAATGGAAAGCATTGGGCTAGTCAATACATATTCTCCCATGGATAGCTTGATATTATGGCACTTTCCAGAACAATTTATTGTTCCTCCATTTGCAATCATCACTTGACACTCTGGTGCTGGATATAGGAAGCAATTCAATTCTTTTGCTACCCTACAATGAATAAAATTGTGGGTGCTTCCTGAATCAATCAACACTATTACCTTTTTCTTCTTGATTTGTCCTTCTATCTTGATGGTTTGAGGAGTGGTAATTCCCGCCAATGCATTACAAGATATGGTCGGATTTATTTGTTCTTCATCTAGGCTTTGTTCCTGGAATATATCCTCTTCTTTTGACCTTTCTTGCTCCTTTTCTTCTTCCTCTTCACAATCTATGTAGAATAATTTCTTCTCAGCACACTTATGACCTTTTGTGTATTTGCTATCACAATTGTAACAAAGCCCTTTTGCTCTTTTTTCTTCCAATTGTTGTGGTGTCAACCTTGTAGGTTGTGGAAGACTATGGGCAACAACACTTCCGTCTTTATAGTTGTGAATGGTATGCTTCCTAGTTGCCATAATTTTGCTTTCCATTTTTCTTGCTAACCTGAATGCCTTCTCTAATGAATCAGGTTCCCAAAGGCGCACATCATGTTGGATATTATCCTTTAAAGACCCTATGAACACATCAATCCTATGCTCCTCTGGAATATCTTTTACCCTTATGTTCAATTTTTGGAACTCCTCAATGTGCTCCATTATTGAACCCTTTTGTTTGAGACTTATCAATTGGCTAAAAAAAGTGTTGCTTTTTGTATCCTCATAATGTGCTATCAATTCTTCCGTAAAAATTGCCCAAGTGATAAATTGTTTACGAGAACAAAGCCATTGATACCATACAAACTGATTTGGTTCCAAATATAAAGTTGCCATACGTACCTTTTGTGTGTTTTGCACATTATTGAGATCGAAGAATTGCTCCATCTGTAATATCCATGTGGCGGGATCCTTGCCATCAAACTTCCTCATATCGATTTTTGGAACATGGTGAGTCTTCGATCCAACATTAGAGTCTATGGAATCATGATTAACATTTCTTTTGTCCTCATCATGAGTTTCCTTTAGTACTCTTTCACCCTTAGTGACCATTTCTTGTAGCAACTTATTCATATTTATCTTCAATTCTTCCATCTTATCATCCATGCCATCAATTTTAGCGTCCATGCCATTCACCTTAGCTTCCATACCCTTTATCTTAGATTCCACGCCATTTATCTTAGCATCTGTTAGCTTTTGTGAGCGTGACATTTGTTGCACTTGTTCTTGTAATTTTGATATATCATGTAGCATTTCTTCCTCTTCTTCATGAGTCATGCTAGAGCTTTCAGGTTCCTTACTAGGTGTTTGCATTTTCTTTCCTCGAGGCATTAGTTACCGATAATAATTCTTTACTATGCCCTTTGAATTCCTTCAAACCAAGCTTATGCAAAGATTAAAAAAAAAAAAAAACTACACACCTTTTTTTTACTTTGTAGGAGCCTGATATTGAATCTGATGTATCTCTGTAATTTCGAATCATCCAGTTCTGAAATTGTTACCTGTAGTAGCCTTCTATGTCCTCTTTCCAATGCCACTAGTCTGATCCAAATTGGATTCTCCAAGAAAGAGTTATGCACAATCTCCCGTAGTGACCTGATTATAGACTAGTTCAGTAGAGCGAACTTGTATGAAGTGCCACGTGTCATTTTTTCAACCTTTGACTCTGAAAAATATACAAAAGAAAACTAAATTCCGTCCTCTTTCTGTACCTTCTTACAAAATTTCAATCCGATGCTCAGAAAGAAAGTTATGACGATTTTCCCCAGGTCACCTTTTTTTAGTGTAATTCAGGAGTCTGCAAAAAGACTAACTTCCTCAGATCATATCTCCGAAAATATCGCGCGAAAAGCTCTTAAATTCGGACCCAAGGTTCAGCGCAATTTCTTCTCAAATGGGTTTTGTTTGCGACTTCTGAAACATCACAGAAAAAAAAATTATAGCGAAAATGCCATGATGACCTGTTTGGAGTAGCGAAACCCTAGAATCCAAAGCTCTGATACCAAATGTTATAAAACCAGCTCAAGAAAAGATAGAAAAGAAAGATCAACGCCTTAGAATTCAGCCTCTTCGAGGGGGCAACCTCCTTTACATTACATAAATGAACAATTCTTGGATGATACAAATGACAAAACCTCCTTTCTATATATAGGAATCTAAGGAGTCACAATATAATCCAACCAACCTAACAATAATAATATAAAGCCACAAAAATAACAATAGAGGGATTCTATGGGGCACAGAAATAACAATATGGGGGTAATAGGGGCACAACAATATAAATAAGGGGTATAACTACAATACTAATGGGGTAATCACTAGTATTATGGGGACCCAACATGTTCAAATTCAAAGATGTGGATTGCTAATTTTTAATTATATTTCTAATATGTTTAAATTTAAAGATGTAATAAAAAAAATTCAATTATATATAAAAAGTGGTATAGTGATCCCAATTATAATATATAAAGAAAGTGTGAAATTTTAGGTTGTGGAGTATGAACTCTACAAAAAGCAGATCTCCAAAAAACAAAAAATATGTTGAGATGTTGTGGGGTAGGAATTGAATAAAAGCAAATATGGAAAACAAAGATGTGTTGTGTTGTGGAAATAAATTGATTAAAAGGAGATATTTAAACGGTGATATATTGATTTGAGGTATGTATGTTTCAGTTTTTTTTTTATTCCATTCATAGCTTATAGTTAAGAAATTTTCCTAGCTTTCCTATATGTATATATTTAGCTTTATAATGGATTCAACATGGTTCTAGAGGGACCAAATCTCTTCAAGTGCAAACCTCTTTTATAATGCAAAATTTGGAAAAAGACATTGCATTTCTCTCTCTCTCTCTCTCTCTCTCTCTCTCTCGCTATATATATATATATATATATATATATATATATATATATATATATATATATATATATATATATATATATATTAAATTTTTATTGTTTAAATTGTATGTTTTAGTGTTATATAGAGTATATAACTAAAAATTGTAAATCCAAAAAATCTTTATTGGCTTTGAGGGAAAATTGACAAAAGAATATACCTAAAAAATAATTTGACTACTTCAAAAATTTTATCCATAAAAACGTTTTTTTGCCAATTACTTTATATAGCTTATTATTAATTGTAATTTTATATACTATATCTTAATATATGGTTGAATATGGATGAAAATCAATTAAATATGTAGAAATTGAAAAGAGATTGATCATTTTAAACTAGTATAAAAGAAGATTTTGTTCAAATAAGGTTAACTTGATTATTAACACATAATAACAATGTTTTAAGAGAAACTCCCTTACTATATATATAGGTAATTTAAGTTAAGTTCTCATACTTACTATTTGAAATAGGTAGACCTTAAAATATAAACATAAAAGAATTCTTATACTTCGGAAATAACAAAAAGATGAAGGTAATGTGCATGTGATGATACATTGCCCATATATATGAAAAAGTAAAACATCAAAAAGTAAAACACTTTTCATCACGAAGATTTGAGTAGTTCACATAGCTTGTAGAGTTTGCTAATATTAAGAATGCTTTAGAACACTACTGAAAAATAATGCAAGTTAAGACATCTTTAAATAAAAGTACATCAATATTGTAAATGTAATTTAATGTATCTTTTAATTCTATAAATTTTATAAGGTTTCTAAAGATATAAAGAAATCATGAAATGTAATCAAAACATTGGAAACACAGAATTTGAAATTCATGAAATGAAAGAAAGTGTGAAAAATTCAATTGTCTAATTGTAGAAATAAGGAGTAAGGGCGTAAGAAATTTAATACTTGTAAATCTTTATTACTAAAACACTAATAAAATTTTAAAATGGTTGATATGATCAATCAATTATGGAGAATGATACTTTATTATTTATATTTTAGGATGGATTATTCTTTTCTATTTTTCAACATTAATACAATTTGTAATTATATTTATATAATTATGCTCGTTTATAATATGTTGAGTGGATAATTTAATATATATATATATATGTATATATATATATATATATATATATATATAAATATATATATTATAATATATATATATATATATATATATATATATATATATATATATATATATATATATATATATATATATATATATATATATATATATATATATATATATATATATATATATATATATATATATATATATATATGGTTAATTTGGTCCAAAATTATGTGGGAATTTCTTGGAATAGTAAGTCTGAGCTTTGTAATGTACACAATCTGATTATTCCAAAGATTTTTTAGAATGCTGAATTCATTTATACCTCCAAAAACACATTTTAAATGGTAAAAATCCATGATCTTACTAAACTTTTCATTATTAAATTTAAAGAAAAACGTTAAAAGCTCCCAATAGTTTAACTGCTACTACTTGAGATCCATAACCATAATTACATCTAATTAAAAAATATTGAAACTCAGTGACACATAAAAAGTGAAAATGAGTCGAAGGAGTTGAGCTCAAGCGGTAGAGGTACATATTGTGTTTCTGGTCGTGGTGGGTTCAAATTTCTAGCGACATGCTTTACTTGGTGAAAATTGTGAAAAAATTCATATAAACGAGTTCTACTAGATAGTCCCATAACTCATTGGTTTAAAAAAAATGGTGAAAATAAGTGATACAAAAAAGTGTGAAGAAATTAAATTAAATAAAAAATAATAATGAGAAAAAAATTAGTGTTTATCATGATTCCCTACAAAAATGTCTATATTTTTAGGCCAGACCATAAGAAAAATGCCAAATGGCATGTACAATGATGATTCCCCACGAAATCATTAAATATATTAAGAACCTAATGAAATATGAAGAAAGTGGAAGGAAACTTTGTGTAAAATGATGATTCTCCAAGAAATCACGAAATATATTAAGAACCTAATGAAATATGAAGAAAGTGGAAGGAAACTTTTAACTATGAATGGAATAAAAGGAAAACTTTGAAATTATTTTTTATTAAATGCATAACCTATATCATAACTTTGAAATTCTTTTTTTATTAAATGCATAACCCATATCATCTCCCACATATTTTCTTATATTTTTTTTTATTATATTTTCTTTAATTTCATTCATCCCAATAGCCAATAATTTATCTACAATTTCTTTACATCATTATTGTGGTTATTAAATATCCCTTTTTGTATAAAATTAAGATATCTTTTTTATTATATTTTCTTTAATTTCATCCATCCCAACCACCAATAATTTATCTGCAATTTCTTTACATTGTTATTGTGGTTATTAAATATCACTTTTTATATAAAATTAAGTTTTTTAAATTACATGTGATGACATATTTTCATTCATACCCCCACAACATCTCAACACAACCAAGAATTTATCCACACTTATAATAATTCAATATAATTTTTATATATAACTAAATTTTCTTTAATTAAATATAATTATTTTTTTACTATAAAATATTATAAATATAATTACAAATTGAAATTGAAATTGAAATATATATATATATATATATATATATATATATATTCAAATTCAAATTATTAAACATAAATCTAACCATACTTCCCAATAATTAGAACACAGAAATCCAACCCCATACTTTTCAATCATTATTAGACCATTACCACCCGATTTGACATTTTTTTATGGTGTAAAAATATGGACATTCTTGTAGAGGAGACAGATAAACACTAGTTGTTTTCCATTCTTTTTTATTTAATTCAATTTCTTCGCACTTTCTTCTTATAACTCATTTTAATTTTTTGTTAATAATTCTAATTAAAAAAGCTCCGTATAACTTATTTTCACGGTTTGCGTGTTAGATGTACTTACGAGTATCTAATATTTTCTGGTGAGCACTCATAATTATTTTTAGTTTGTTGGTAAATAAAACTTCGGAAGCCCAAGGACATAATGAATAATTTAAGTAGTAATAATATTGTTTTTTTATTTATTTTATTATGAAATTTTCGGAATTCAAAAAAGAGACCCGAAACAGATTCCAACCTCCAAGCAATTAGGAATAGTTAAACAATTATACTTTTCTTTCTGGAGATAAAGAGAGATCAGTGGAAGAAAGGGGGTTCAATAGGAAAAGTAACGGTAGGAGTGTCCAGAGCTGGTCTCGAACCAGTGGATCACCTTGTTACGGAAATAAATCAAAGGCTAGAAGACTAGACTGTTGATCCAAGTGGATCTCTAGACACCAGAGGCATGGAAAAGGCTCAAAATTCAAAGTGGCAAAAATGTTGGAAGTAATGGAGAAAGCTAAACTTAGATTATTGTTATGATGATGATAGGATTGAGACTCTAATTTTAGACCTCAGATCCTAATATCTAGGGAGTGGTTGAAACCATCCCACTAGTGTGAAAGCCTATATATTTGAGGCTCATCTGACTTAATGTAATAGGTTTTGTATGAGTGTTTGTACACTCTCCAGGTATCTCACCTAGAGAGCCAGTTAATATATAGTTTATATATTCACTTTTATAATGGTATCAGAGCTGCAGTGTCGTCGATCCTGTATACTAAGTGAAGGGCGCAACTGAGGTGAAATTGTCGCATGTTTTAGGTGCACAAATGTGACGATCCCACTGTGACAGTTCATGCGCATTTTATTTTAAAATTTCAGCGCGGGTGTGGTTAGAACATCGCGAATCCGTGCTGTATAAGGGCAATGAACTTTGCAAGTCCATGGTGGTAAATCTCGTCGATCGTGGAAACTTAAATAAAAAAGGCTCTGTTCTTTTTGTTTATTGGAAAGCTTGTGGGCATGGAAAGAGGGGCACATTTTCGCTTTGCTACTTTTTTAGCCGTGGAAAAGGTCGAAGATCCGAGGAGCTTGGCCAGACTGGTGTGTTTGCCGGGAGATTGCAGTGTCAACTTGATTGTTTCAAAGAAGCTCGCACATAAAATCGCCACGTCGTTTCGTCTGGGAATCTAAAGCCCACCTACATTCCATCACAAATTTCTGGGGATCTGCCATCGGCGGTGTGGCAATCCATAATCACCACATAGTAGAGGCTGCAAAGGAGGTTTGCGTGTGCAGTAGTAACATCTGTGCACTGCATAGATTGGAGGTGATCAGTGGCGGTGGAGGAGCTACTCCACTACGATTTGCAAATACAGGAGGTCATCATTGATTAGGCTAGAAATCTGCTCTTGGTGGATTGCCGAGGAAGAAGCCGCTTAAGAGGAGGATGCAGCTGCTAAGAGGAGGACAGGTCTTACCATGTGAGAATCCCTGTCGAGCCTGACTGTGAAGAGGACGCAGAGAACCTGTGCTGAATTGATGCACAAACAGTGTGGATGTGGACAGATTCCACCATTCCGTAGAGAAATCCTCAACGTGCTGGTATGCCATTGGTATAAACAGCGGTGTGTTGGGATTCAGCGTGGAACAGACTCTGGAGCAGGCGAAGGCCCCAAAACTCTGTGGCCCTAAATTGCTGATCGAAATCACCCAAGATCGATTGATTAAGGCGCGATTGAGCTAGAGGCCGCGTGGAGGAGGAGATCCTGGGAGAAGACGTGGAACACTGCTGCAGGATCCGCGCCGCGAGGAAGTGGAGGCCGAGAGAGGGGTGCCATCTGGACGTGAAGGCTGTGGCTGCCTGACGAGAAGTGATCTAGAGGTCATGGTCTGACTCGAGCCCATGTGCTGGCTGCCTCTGCGTAAGGAGGCCGTAGTGCGATCCCATCTACGATCTCATCTGCCATCGAGGAGAAGGAGATCATTCCAGGCATCCAGGCTATTCAAAACCCCGCTAACCTCAAAAGGCCGAATTCAGCTACTGTAGCCTGATTGTTGAAGAGGCCGAAGCTGTCGAGGAAGTCGTGATGGTTTGAGAAAAAAAAGGGTGATCTGATCTGTGTGAGGATCTGCGCAATCAAGGTGAATCAACGATTCATCTGCCGGAAGAAATGATCCTTAGACCCACAAAGAATTGCATTGGCATCCTCATCATCTAGTCTTGGCTACGCTCCTGGAAGTAGAGTTTGATGGTAGTGACAGCGGCAACACTACCCTTGTAGCGGCAGTGGCAACATTGAGTAGTTGACTAGTGGTGGATCAGCGTAACATTGAAGGCAGTCAGTCAGAAGGAACCAAGTGACATCGGTGGATTTCCTTATTTCGTTTGTGCTATTGTGAAGTCGTGGACCATTTTCAGAAGAGCAACCATCATGGATGGTTAAGAAGCGGCCTGTGTGTGTGGAGTGGTGTCTACATTTAGACTTCCACTAGAGAGGCGTATTTGCCTGAAGAGGAGATTGTTTGATCTGTCTGTGGAGCCATAGAGCCAGTGGAGATATCCGAGTGCTGGTGGAGAATTTGACTATGGTGTGGCTATTGGGATCCCCCATTGTTCGATTGACCTTGTGGCCCATCCCTGTGTGGCTGGAGTGTGAGTGTTGTAGGAGTTGAGTACATGTGTTTAGATAAGCACAAGAAGCTGAGGGGGACACCGAGTTGTGTCTTCCACTACCTGGACAGAACTGTGATCACGTTGGTGGAGAGAACCAAGAGCATCGATGTGACATTCGACTGTGGTGCTTTGGTTGTGGTGCTTTGGTGTGGATGCTAGAGAAGACTGAAGTGCGTAGCCGTGAGCATGGTGGATCAATTTCCAGATCCGAAATTGATAAGGGAGAAAATGGGTCTTCAAAGTAAACTAAAAGAGTCTCGTAGAAAACCTAGGAGAAAGCATCAAAGGATAAATGCAAAGTATTGTTTTGCTTAATTTAGTGATTTGTTTTAGGTTGACGCTGATGGACCAGTGGTTGATCAAGATGCAGATTTGAAATTTGGTGAGATTATTAATTGGTTAATGCCAAATTTACTGTCTTTTTCAGGTATGAATTATGAAATATGGGCAAATGAAATGAAAATAGTATTATGGAAGGTAAATTTACTGGATTGTGTTGAAGATGTTATTAATGATAGTGGAGATGCATCAACATTAAGTCTTATAACATCTGCATTAGATGATAACATCATAATCAACATAATATATGAATATGGAGAGGTTCTTAGTGCAAAATTTTTATGGGATGTTTTAGAAATGAAAAAATGTTTGAATGAGGGTAATTATGCTAAAGATATTGCTCTTGAAAATGATCCCATATTTGATTGTGAAACTGAAGATGCAATGATGGGTGATGAATGTTTGTCTGTAACTAAAACTTGTGATGATGAAAACACATCCATTATTATAGAACCTGAAATTTTTCGAGATGCAGAAATCAATTTTGATGAGACTTATATACCTCATGGAGAGTGGATAAATTTGATGATTGAAAAACATCTTATTGATGAATTACTGTTTGGTGAGAAGGAAGGCCTATCTTCATGTACATATCAAATGCAAAACATGCTTGTAGCAACAGAATTGAGGGAAGAGGCTGAAGGCATAACTATGATAGCAGAGAGGGATGGAGTAGGGAGAGATGGAGAAATGAAAGCTCTCCTAAAGGAGCAGAAAGATAAAAGCAAATGTGGTCCTCTTTATAAATCTAACATTGTTTTTTTTGTAGATATTGGGAGACAAGGAGAAGCAATTGAAGAATCCCAAGAACCTGCAACATCAAATGCAAAGAATGTTAGTATATACTTGAAGAGGAGGATAAGAGTTCATGTGTTCCTCCGGAGGGAGAGAAAACATAAAAAGGAGGCGAAGCTCCATCATTTTCTTATGTCAAAGAAAGTGAAGACGAAACTTCATCCACAAATGAACAAGTATGGGCTCTGCTGCAGGAAGACAAAAATGAAAGCTCTATCGTTTACCATTGTAAGCCTAGCTAAGACTAGACCAGCAAGCGTATGTTATTGTTCACTACCCTTTCTCCATTAAGGGGGAGTGTTGGAAGTAATGAAGAAAGATAAACTTAGATTATTATTATGATGATGATAGGATTGAGACTCTAATTTTAGACCTCAGATCCTAATATCTAGGGAGTGGTTGAAACCATCCCACTAGTGTGAAAGCCTATATATTTGAGGTTCATCTAACTCAATGTAACAGGGCTTGTATGAGTGTTTGTACACTCCCCTGGTATCTCACCTGGAGAGACAATTAATATAAAGTTTATATATTCACTTTTTGTCAGGAAAGATGATGAAATTTACATCAGATCGAAGTGCTCGTTGCCCTGATTCCAACGGTGTGAACGACACTCCAATCCGAGTCCGGATGAAGGAGATAGAGGTAGTCAAATTGGGTTGACTTTTTTATCACTAGGCAGGATTAATGAAGGCACAATTTGGACTTTTTCCGACAAACAAAATTCGGCCAACTCCGGCTAGATTCCAGGTGAAATTGTTGCCTAGTTAAAACGACTCCTTCGGTCAAAATCCGAATTTTCAAAAATGTGCAGTTTGTTTTATATAAGAAAAAAAATATAAAAAAAAGGGGTGGTGGGCCACCAACCTTGCCACCCCAACTCCTATCCCCATAACAAAAAAATATTGGTGGAGGGGCAAGCCATGACGCCCGACCCCTCCCACGGAACTGTTGAAACAACAAGCGGGGTGGGAGACCATGACCCTACCACCCCACAACCCACACCACGACACCATTGTTTAATATATATATCGGGTGGTGGGCCGGCCCTTGGGGCATGGACCCAACTGTCACACGGAAAGAGTCGATGGTGTGGACACAACTGACCTCCCTAGAAGCCTAAGACTTTCTAGTGACAAACAAGACAAATGAGAGCAATCCTTCTCTAAACATGTATTACAATATGAGAAATCCAGTGTTTAGATCTTACCTGTAACCCAACGCTATTGTAGTAGTCCAGCTTCGTTGATCCGGATGAGCTCCTCCTTCTCTTCTAAACCTGCATTCACCAACAGTCACACAATTAAATAGCACCTGAATATCACATAAAATAAAACACATTTAACATATAGACCAAGGAGTATATGAAACAACTCATAAATAACAAATTTTTGAGAAGAATGGACTAATTTGTATTAAAGGTAACAAAAGGAACCATTACAACCTGAGCCTTGGTGTTGTGCAAGTTCCTCCCAGGGTCCACAAGAGTCCTCCTTTACTCTGATCAGCTCACCCACCTCCCAATGGAAACAAGTAAAGATGGTAATCTCTCCTCACAAGTTCTCACAAGGAAGTCCTAATTCCTGCAGCATCTACCCTTAGGAATGTTCAGCTTTCAACCTCCCCTCCTTCTGGCCTAATGCATGTATTTATAGTGCTGTAGAAGAAGTTAATCAGGTCCACCATCAATGGGATGAGCCCCTCTTTTGGGTGGGTTAGCTCCCCTCTTGATGGGATAAGTTCCTCTTCTATAGGGATACATGAACCATCTGGAGGCGCTTCATACACGTCAAACAAGCTTCTAGAATGCTCTAGAAATGACCACAAGTAACTTTTTTAAGATGAAACTTGCGCCTTTTGACCTTTACAGGAGTACGCACCCATCCCTTTACATACAGAGCGTACAAGTACGCAGGTATTGTGAACTTGGGTTGCGTATACGCAGGTAAGGCTGAGAGAAACTGCGTACCAGAGATAACTTGACTTTAAATGACTTTTCTCTCTTTCTTTGAGTTTGACATGGAAGGCAGAGGCATGAGACTTGCCAAGGAGGATAGTATGACAGTGGATGGAGCCATACTAACTGCAAATGGTCATGGTGACATTTTTTAGTGTAACAGATTGCCCCCTAAAGTGCGAAGCCTGTAGTAGATTAGGGTTTTATATGATCTAGTAAGGGTGAAGTACTTTATCATTTCAAGGAGTATCTTGCGGAGAGCCTGGTCAGAACCTGCAAATATTCAACACAAAATATATATAAGATCATATCATCGCTGAGGTAGGCATTCCCATACTCAGATTGAAAACTTTAACTAACAATCTAACTACTGCTCTGACACAGGAATGATTTTGCAGTACATCACAATTATAGACTTTTGTAGACACAGTATGGATGCAGCCATATGTTTATGATTAGTCTACTATATAATGAATACAAAACTCCTCGCAACTTGGATGGTGGAAACTAGATCCAGGGTCTTCATTTCTACTTCCCGAATTGGTACGATTCTATCCATGTGAATAAATGAGTCGATGTCGAACATGGTAGAAACCACTTGATTACCAGTCGATGATGTAAACTGTTAACAAGTGTGAGAGAGACCACCAGTGATGTCAATGGTTCTCAAAGTACCCAGTACTATCCATGAAATGTGAATGAATGGGTTGATGTCGAACACGTCACGGAGTCCTTTGATCGAAAGTCAATGATGTAAACTGTCGTCAAAGGCGAGAAAGCTGCCATTGATGCATGCAGACTTCAAGGTACTGACGATCTCTAAGTCATCCTTCTAGATAATGTGTTGATGTCAATAGAAAGCGACTCGTTGCAGGCAAGCCCACAACATGAAATCATTGTTCAAGTTGAAGAAATGTTGTTGTAAGGATTGACTCAGGGATGGTCAAAATGGATGACAAGTATTTTGCATATGAATGGTTTATTTGTAGAGACCTCTTGAACGCATAACGACATGACAGATGGCTTGGTGACGATTGACCCAAAGTTAATACCCAGAAACGGTTGAAGTCTTTCAAAGTGGTTTGATCAACTTTAAGGCAAAGGATTTCCCAACCCAGGTGAATGTAAAGTGTTATGTTCAAGAGCGGGTATAAGGTTCTTCCGTAACAAAGGATAACAAATAGATTCATTCTTCTCTCTTTTCCCCCACCATTTCTGGCAAGTACCTCTTTATTTTTTACAAGCTTGAGGAGGATAACATATGCTTGATTATAAGCTCATCCTTCGGATGAGTCCAACTTAGTTTAGATTCAAACCCTAAGAAGGAGTGGTCCGTTCTTGTTTGTAATCGAACAGGTCCTTTACTGTGAAATTTTAATGAGTCCAGTATAGGAGAAACTCGGCGTTTTTCAATTTTAGAGAGTCTGAAAAACTAAAGATGACTCCAAGGTGAACTTTTTCGTAAATTTGTGTCTCTCAAGCCCGAAAAAGTATAAAATAATACCTGAGAGAACCGCTTGATCTTGCGACCAAGGATTACTTTCATGTTAGTGCCATTGACCTGAAAAGTAAAAAGCGATCAAGGACACGTCGTTTTATTTCCAATATCGAGTTTGAAACGACAAAAACCCGGCAATATTTTTGTGTTTTTACGGTCAGAAAAGGGCTATAAGAGGACCGTCTTTTAATTCCATTTTAACGAGTGTAAAAGAAACGCTCGGCAATCTTTTCATGTTTTAGGAGTCAGAAAAGGGCTTAAAAGATGACTCTGACGTGAAAAATGATAATTTATCCTAAAGTCCCTTTGTCCTGCACAAAAACAACACATTACTCATACCTGTTTAAGATGGGCAAAAATACATTGAAAAATATCCTTTTATGGTGAAAAATAAACAAACTTAGCATTCATTAATCCAAAAAACCTATAAAAAGACCTTTTACCATGTCATTTTTACCATTTCACTGTTGAGGTTGAGAAAAGGGCTTTTGACAAGAAACTTCCTGTGGACATTGCGGAGAATCCGACCGTCAGAATCGAACGCCGTCTCATCAGGTATTCTACAACATCCTTGTCTTGCTTTCCATCCGTTTAAAATTCATTTTTAGGTTTTTATTTGGTTTTTTGGAGGTCTTGGGGTTTCAAGATGTGCCCTTCAGGGTACGCAGGTCATGCACTGCTGACCTGCGTACCCCGATATTTTCTCAATGGGGAAAATACCTGGAGTACGCACCCGGCCTTAAGGGCAGCTGCGTCCGGACGCTCTGTTCCTAAAGGCCGGGGTGCGTACCCCGCAAAACGCATTTTGACATCTTCATTTCTCCAAAATAGACCAAAAATTTCAAATTTTATGGACTTTAACAGATGTTTTATGATGTGCAGGGTGCACACCATGCTTGATTGGCGTGAAAGAGAACATGAGGACGTTGATTTGGCCGCAATAGGTCATCAACCTTCTATTGATGCGTTAAAGGCATGCGGTCTCTACAAGTACTGGGCCATACCTAGCATGAGGGGCCAGGTGTCATTCCTTGAGTGGCTGGTTGAAAGGTGGAACATTCAGGATCAATGTTTCTACATCAGAGCGCACCAGCTCGAGATAGAGCCCTCCGACATATATTTTCTCACTGGCTTGCCTAACAGGGGCGAGCAACTCTCTCTATTCAGGACTAGGACGGGTGGCCAATCCCTTACTAGTCTCCGGCTAGAGTTGTGTAACAACCAAAACCAGGAGAAGGGGATAGAAATCAAATACATATCCCGACCTGAACTTATGGTGATAGCCTTCACTGTTACCAGACTTTGCGGTGCGGCCGCTTTGCACCATGCCACCGGGTCCCAAATGCGGATGGCTATAGATTGTTTCCAAGGCACCATTTTCAACTGGTGCGATGCTGTGTTGGCCAATATGAAGGGCCAACTGACTAGGGCAAAGACCGGACGACTGAACACCTTTGGATATGGGCCTTTGGTTGTGATTTTTTCCCTAGAGAGAGTTCCAATTCTGGTCCCCCAGCATCTTACTGTTCTAGTTGGGCCTCCTCGGGAGCCTAAGTTGACGAGATGGGTTGCGGTAATGGCCCGGCATCCTGATGAGGGAGCAGCAGTTGTTCGATTTCCTGATGGTTACTTTCACTGGTTGGAAAACCAGGTCTTTGCGATTCAGGATTTTCCTTATGCCGGAATGGATTTTCGGAATGATCCGGACATGGTTCTTCCACAGGGAGAACAATGGTATGACAGAGGTACTTTCATTTTTCACAAGTTTTTAAATTATCTATTTTTTGTTTTTTATATATATCGTCTCAAACTGACAGTAAAATGTTTCAAAATGCAGATGTAGGTCCACGGCGTCCGGCCAATCTCCAGGCTTTTGAGAGGAGACAGCCAGTTGCACCGGCACCAGCCCCACAGGACGCGGCTGCAGAGACACTAGCTGAGTTGGAGCAGGATCTAGAGCGTCTGACGGCGGGTATACCAGAGACGACTATAGATGACATTCCTATCAGATTGCAGCGCTATGTAGTCGCAGTCCCAGGACCCTTTAGGAGTTTTTTGTGTAGAGTAGCCCGTGCAGTGGTGTCGTATAGAGAGCATCACCAGTGATTGGCTAGTTACTCTGTAGACACATGTGACATTTTGGTTTTTTGTACTTATCATTTTTGCCGATCATAAGGTGTTTTTCAACCTATGATCGAAGACGATGTATATTTTTTGACACACTCCTATCTATATATATCATTATTACCGGCTTATTTTGTTAAACATGTGTGATGAAATGTTTATAAATTTACATTTATGATTGTTACAAATGTCTATTTAACATTCGAGACGCCATTGCATCTGCTAATGTGTTTAAAGACCTTGGAATATGCTAATATTCAATGTAATCAAATCCACGTTCCAAGAGACGCACTCTCAAAAACAATCTTAATAACACTGGATTCCTAATGGCATAGACTCTATTAAGTTTTAATACAACGAGTTCAGAATCTAACCTCACTATCAAACTCCGAATCCCAAATGAAATAGATTCAGATAATAACTCAATCACTGCACTATATTCTGCAATGTTGTTTGTTGTTTGACCGAGGCTCACCCCATGCATAGAAACTAACTCGTCAGAGGGCGAGTAAATAACCCAAGCTGCGGAAGAGATATTCCGTGTACTACGACAAGCACCATCAGCAAATCCAATGTACGTTTGGAGAGGCGTCGACATCTGCAATATCAAGAGTAAAACCAAGATAAGCCAGAATAACGACGAAAACACACTTTCTAAACTAAGCACACTGCCTAAACTAAGCATACAGTCTAAACTAAGCACACATAGCAGCTAGAAAGAGAAAACTATCCTAACTAAAATCTCCATACCCATCACTTAAGCATAATACCTCTTTAGGTAAAGGCCATTTCTGGGTTTACCCAAAGAGTCCCCGTCAAAGTCTACCAGCTCATAGGCCCCTTTTGCTAGCTTTCGCTTGACAATGTAGGGCCCATGCCACATAGGAACGAATTTTCTAGCACCTAACTTATCATTAGCTTGATCATACAACAACACTAGGTCTCCTTCCGAAAAACTTCGAGGGGTCACATTCCAGTCATACTGAGCTTTCATTCGTTTTGCATGAGTCTCGATTGCTAGGGCAACTTCACGTCGAGTCTCATCTAATTTAGCTAAGTATAACAGACGCTTCTCTTCTTCGGAAGTAGCTGGGAGTAATTCGATGGCCATTTGCAGTGACGGGATTTCGCATTCAATGGGCAGCACGGCTTCCAAACCATAAACTAGCTGGAAAGGAGTGAACCCTGTTGATGTTTTCACTGAAGTTCGATATGCCCAAAGCGCTGAAAATAACATGTTATGCCAATTCGACCGATGAATACCAATTATCCGTCGGATCATGATAACTAGAACTTTGTTGATAGCCTCAACCAGACCGTTCGCTTGGGGATAATAAGGAGTAGAACTATCGTGACGCAAACCAAGCTGGCCTGTAAGTTCTGTCATCATAATATTTCGAAAATGACGCCCATGGTCAGTGATTATCGCTTGTGGAACACCAAACCTAGCAATAATATGATTGAATACGAAAATTGCTGCTGTCTTGCCGTCTGCCTCAAATGTAGGCATCGCCTCGGCCCACTTAGTAAAATAATCAACCGCAAGGATGATATACGCATGCCCCCCGGCCGAGTGAGGGTTACAAGTAATAAAGTCGATACCCCATTTGGCGAAAGGACCAACGGCAATTATAGGATGGAGAGGAGCTGGTGGTGCGCGCATCTTGTGATCAAACACTTGACAGTTGTGGCATTTTTGGACCGCAATGATACAATCTTTAAACATGGATGGCTAGAAGTAGCCAGCACGCAACACCTTCTGAGCTGTGGCATACCCAGACATATGACCGCCACACGCCCCAGAGTGACAGTCATTCAAAACCCTTTCAGCCTCTTCGTGAGTTAAGCAACGTCGGAAAACCAAATCCGCCCCACGGCGATAAAGAGTATCTCCAATTATTTTGTACTGTTGGGACTAGAATCGAATTTTTCGACGTTCTGACTTTGAAGCTTCGGGCTGAAAGGAATTATATCTCCATACCACGGATCTAAAGTGCTGATAAGAAACAAAGAGTCGTCTGCAATGGGCTCCTCTACCACTGTTTCCATGTCAACACGCGGGAAATCACACATTAACTCGGCAAAGACTAAGGATTTCTGAGACTTGGACTTCTCGAAATCCAAATCGAACTCCTGCAGGATAACGATCCATTTGGAGTACTTGCTCCGTAGTAATTGTTTAGTTAGAATATAGATCATAGGGTTGCAATCCAAAATCACTGTAGTTTTACGGAGAAGAATGTAGTGACGAAAACGCTGGACAACTTGAACGGCTGCCAGTGCCAACTTTTCCACATGCGAGTATTTTAGCTCAGTTGGATTTAACGTCCGACTAAGGTAATATATCACATGTTCCGTTCCGAATTCGTCTTCCTGAACTAAGACCATCCCAATGGTGGAGTGGGAGGCGACGAGATACAAAAAGTAATCCTAGTTGTAGTTGGGAGGATGCAGCAACGGTGCATGGCTCAACGAGTGCTTAAGTGCATCAAACGATTGCTGAGCTATCTCATCCCAAGAGAATTGAGCATTTTGTTTTAACAATCGGGTGAAACCCTTTGTAACCTCGGCGTAGTTAGGAATGAATCGACGTAAAAAGTTTGCTGTCCCTTGCAAACTCTGGAGTTGACGCAGACTCGAAGGAGGAGGCAGTTTGATGATAGCCTCTACCTTCGAGGGATCGACGCGGATACCGGCTTTTGAAACGACAAATCCTAGCAATCGTCCCACTTCTATGCAGAAGACACAATTTTGTGGGTTCAACCGAATTCGATAATGCCGACACCTCATAAAAATAGCTCGTAAGTGAACAAGGTGATCAGCTTGATGGAAAATCATCGAGGTACGGCTGCACAATGTGCTTTATGTCGTGAAACACATAAGACATAGCCCATTGGAAAGTGGCTCCGGCATTCTTAAGTCCAAAAGGCAATTTCCAATAAGCAAATGTTCCCCAAGGACAAATGAAAGCTGTTTTTGGTTGGTCGGGAGGTAGAATATTGATTTGGTTGTAACCGGAAAAACCGTCCATAAAGGAAAATATTTCACTGCCGGCACAATCATCAATTATTTGATCGATATAGGGCGTGGGATAGTTGTCTTTTGGACAAGAACGATTAATATCCCTATAGTCGATGCATATTCTTATTGTTCCTTGTTTCTTGTTCACCGGAACAATATTCGATACCCAATCCGTTAACGGGATCGGATAAATGAAACCCGCTTTCAACAGCTTCTCTACTTCTGCTTTAATCGCAGCCACTTTCCTAGGGTGTATCTGACGCAGACGTTGCCGAACAGGTTTAGCATCCGGGTAAGTCTTGATTTCATGAACAACAATGGAGGGATCAATTCCTGGCATTTCTTCATAGGACCAAGCAAACATGTCACAGAATTCTTGAAATAGGGCCTTCTATGTTTGAATTTCGTCATCTGTACACGAGGAACCTATATGAATGTTCTCAATAATTCCAGCTTTGACTGAAATGTCAATGGCAATAGTTCGGGAAATGTTCCCCAAATTCAACTCTGAATCAGGATGTTTCGTGGGATTCTGAGCGTCCTTAACATATTCAGCCGTAAAAATTGATGAAAAATCATTTTCAAAGCCATCATCCTCAGGTAAAAACGAAGATCTATGATGGAGATCTTCCCACGGTAGATCGTCTACACTTAGGATTTCGCGAAGTTGTTCGTCAGATGACACATCTTCAGGAAATGCTATCCGTTCTGAGGTTGATGTGAAAAGTGATTCTTCACCGACCACATTCATTTGGTCAATTTGGGTTGAACGCGAGTCGGTAAAAGACTGCACAGCTTCATAAGCAATTTCATATGGACTCAAAGGCATAGCATCACCGAATGAGTCTACCTCAGATTCAGATGGGACAATCCAAGGATCATCATAAATAATAGTGTCTGAAGTAATCATATGAATGGAAGCGAACGAAGGGTCTGCGTTGATTGGAGGAAAAGGAAAAGTTCCCAGTAAACCGGAATCTTTAACTAATCCTACGCCAACATCCCTGTAAGGGATAGTCGTCTTACCGACATGCTGGATACTCTCTGAAGAGGCTGGGTCGGATGAAAAGAAAGCCAGCTGGTCTATTGTCACGATCTTGCCATTATGTGGAAACTTTATAACTCTGAAGACCGATGAGACGACTGCTGTCATAGCGTAAGACCAACTTCGACCCAAGAGAAGGTTGTAGTCTAGAGGGGCATCAACCACCTCCACATCCAGACTAACGGTTTTTCCTTCAACCCCTATAGGAAAATCCTGTAGAATGCCAAACGGATGGAACCCACGGCCATCGAAGGCCTTAAGAATAGTCGGGGATTGGTTCAGTGAAGGAGAACCAAGTGATCTCCAACACTGAATCAACATAATACACGTAGAAGCTCCTTCATCAATTACAGTCCGATGAATAGACCTGTTTTTGACTATCACTGGAATCTGGAAAGCCATCTGATGAGGGAGACGTGGTGTACTATTTTCTAGATCAAAGATTATCAGGTTCGGATCCTGAATATCAACAGCTCCTATAGCCGACAAAAGTAATTTTCGTTGTGCTGGGCATGATTGCAGCACTTCTAAGGCCGACATTGCTGAGGGTTAAACAGCTAAGTCCTCAACAATGTTATAATTTTGAGTTGCTCTCGCATGTGGATTGAAAGCAGACTTTCGAAGTATACCCTGGGCGGGCGGCTTGATTACCAAGTCCGGGTTAGGTTTCTCGATCTGTAGTGGATCGGAACCGGGAGCTGAGGTTGATGGATTAGAATGAGAAGATTCTGCTTCTTTGCCATCAACAGGACTCTTACTACCATAATCGTGTGATCGAGTCGCAATCCATACATGAGACATCATCAATATGGGTTCTTCACTGGCACTCGAGGAAGAACCTATCATCTTACTCTCCTGCTTTGGAAACGGATCTTTTAAAACAACAGGAGTTGGGGAACCTTTAACGATTTTCACAACCTCTGCCCGATGAGGGCAATCTCTTGTGAAATGATCTTCTTCACAAATTAAACAAGGATAGCGAGGTTCGCGTTTCTCGTCGTTAGATTCCGACTTCTATTTTTTCTCCTTTGGAGCCTTGTCTGCTTTATCCTTCTTCTTACCTTTCTTTTTACCACCGTTTTTTGATTTAGCCGTAGATGACTCTACAGCGTGAACGTCGGCGGTAATTTCAGGAGAAGACTCTCCTGTCGAGGAATCTGGTAAGGTTATGATTGGACAAGAATTCTTTGAGGACTTCTTCTTACTTTTGGTGTTCACCATACCAATCATGCCATCAGCAGCATGAGACCCCGAAGGAGTAGCAGCGATTTGGTTCGACTTTGGAAGATCTGGGATCTTCTCGTGCAACGTACCCGACTGAGTGTAAACTAAGTCGAGATACTGGGCTTGAGCAATGACTTGCTCCTCAGTAACTACTCCAGCCTTAGCTACATCTTCAGTAATCTTCGGTAATAATGATTTGACAAACCATTCAGCTAAGATTTGGTCTGGGATAAAAACTTTCACTAAACGTCTTCGACGTCTCCATTCATGGATATGATCAGAAATATAAGTGGACGTCGATTGTTTTAATGAAGTCAGTAACTCAGTACCATTATCGTATCTGACCGGCAACTGAAAATGAGTTAGGAACGAGGTAGCTAACTGGCTAAAGTTGTAAAAAGAGGCCCGTGGTAACTCAATGTACCACTTGGCCGCGAGACCAATGAGCGTACGCTGGAAAAGACGTAAGCGGATCGAATCATCTGAGATAGAATTCGAAGCACACCAGAGGTGGTAAGTCATCATGTGATTTGATGGATCCTCTCTAGACTTACCTTCGAACTTGGGTATATCGCTGGGCAACTTATTTGGCATCAGCGGCCAGAACGAAAGATAATTTATTGGGTCGTTCGTTAGGCGCGTCAATTCGTGTAAATCCAAAGTTGCGATAAACGGCAATTGCCGGTTAGGATCTCTAAAACTCTGGGTCACAAGACCAGTCCCAGGAGGAGGATATCCAGGATAACTTGGAACAGGAATCGCATTCGGGATATTATATCCTCCTGGAAAACTAGGATTAACCGGACCGTACTGGGGCTGTTGAGGTTGTTGATAGGTATACCCAGGATACGGTTGATACTGGTAAACCGGTTGTTGGACAGCAGGCCCGTATTGGTACTGTCCCTGGTGCTGTTGATAAGTAAATTGTGGTTGACTTGTTACAACAGTACTTAAACCAGGCTGCCCTACAGGCATCTGGACCGTGGTTTGAATCGTAGATCCGGACAACGGTAAAGATGTCTGAGGGGTGGTTGCAGAGACAGTAGAAACCGGAGCTGTCGATACTCCAGAAGTAAGTGTGGTAGATGTTGCGGTAGTTGCAGCAGCCGTTTGAGATGGAGTACTAGGTGTGATTGGCGGCTGAGTAACTACCAAAGTTACAGAAGTTTGAACATTTGACTGGACAGGTTGTGGTTGCTGGGGTGGACCAGAAACTACAGGTTGTCCAGTTTGAGGTAACGACTGTATACTTGGCTGCAACACCTGTTGACCTTGTGATGGATCCCACACTATCATTCCGGGGTATTGACCCGTAACAGGTTGAGGATACTGAGATCCGTAACCAGGTTGAGGGTAGGGTTGATAATTGAAAGGTACATTTCCCGTACCTTGAACATAAGACTGACCCTGAGGTGGTTGATAACCTTGACTCGAGTACTGACCTTGGGGTAGATACCCTTGAGGTAAGTACTGATACTGGGGTTGACCTTGAGGCATAAATTGATACTGAGGTTGACCTTGAGGTACATATTGAGGTTGGGGTTGACCCTGAGGAATGTATTGCACCATAGGTACATACTGTCCTTGAGGTTGCCCCCCAGCCGCAACTTGAGTACCTTGAGGTTGCCCCCCAGGCATTAATTGAGGCTGCCCCCCAGGCGGAAATTGACCACCTTGAGGTTGAGAACCGGGAATTGAACCTGACATCATATAAATGTCTCCTACACCCAACGGTTTATTACCATTGCTTCCAGCTAATGACCCATGTCCAATGGGTTGAGGAGATGCTCCCGAAAAGGTACCAGAAAGTGATTGATACCCAGTAGGAACAGAAGGACCACCATACAAGAAAGATTCAGGAGATTGAGTAGACACGGACGACGGACTAGACATATTTACAGGAGTATAAATACCTCTGGGTGGATAAGGAGTACGAGGTGGAGAGAAACCTATCCCTGAGTTGTCTAAGTAATTAGTTAACGAAAGGTACCAATTAGTACTCCTAGGTGGACTGTAAAAGATAGATTCACGCTCTCTTAACTCAAGAGTAGGTTGATTTTCAAGAACAGGACCTACTTCTTCTTCTGGAGTAAGCTCTTCAATAGCTAACAAACCAGAAGGAAGATTCTCGGTTATGACTCTTTCAATCCTAGGTGAATCGGGAACACTAGAAGTTGGAGTAACAGGTTCAGATATTTCAGGTTCTTCGCCTATATCACTAGTAGATGAAAAACTACCAGCAAGCTCAGAAACTGCAACAGCTTCAGGATTGTAACCTGTCTCTAAACCTTGGTAATCTGGATGGACTACCAACGAAGACTCTCCTTCTTCAGGTGAACCTACTCTACTGCCACTAGGAGGAGTTACGAGGACTTTCAAACCTTCGTAATGACCCGGGACGTCTTCAGGAGGTCCACCCCGCGATCTATGGAGTTTCCTCAACAAATCGGTTCCGGTAACAATCTCAGGTGACTTGCCCCGAAGTCTACGAGACTGTCTCGGTAATTCCGCCACAGCTAGAAACTTTTAACTACTACACACGAAAACAAAGTAAAATCTCAAATCAAACCACCTAAAGTCTCTAAAGAAGCGAACAAATGTGAAGCACACGCCTAAAGGATCTAGGGCGTCAAACCAAACACAAACAGTAGCCTTCCGGACCGAAAATGCTAGTTGGTGATGAAGCCCAACATCGCCGAATTCAGTACAGAAGTGGTGGGTGGAACAGTTACCCCGACAACCTGCTTAATGAATAGACCGGCACAAGTTCCTCCACTTTAACCGTCTCGAGTGAAGTGAACCCCCCGGAAAATCCAACTGAGTCTAGCCGACGTCTGCTCCAGGTACAGTGGGATCTTCCCTCCACCGTAACCTCGGGTAGAATCCTAAAGATAATGGTCACTAAGGTTACCAACAGCAACAAATACACCTGGGGGAATAGTCTACACTTCGACAGCACGCAAGGGCAGAGTATCAAGCTCAATCCCCTTGCCGGCTCCTTGACAACAATCCAAGGTTTACCGACAAGTGACCCCTGGCTCCTCGACAATCGTTAATCCGAGGTTTACCGTTTGTAATACGTGCGTGTCTGGCGTCTTTCCCAACGAGGGAGGATTGATCCCCTCACTGGTTCGGACACGAGCTCGTGCTTCTCCTTTAAGAGGAGCTTTCCCAGAGTATAAATGAAACAGTTGGATTTATCCTACCACAAGATCAACTACTTGTTTGGTTTTGCCGTCTTAGAGAGTTAATTACTCACCTATTCCAAGACACTAGCGTAATCTTTATTGGTGTTTCAGAGCCCTAGTAAACAAAAGTTACTACGTTGATTTTACTTTAAGCGTTAATTTTATGGTCTCCTTAAGACAAAAGGTAATGGAGATGAAACTGGTGGTGTGTAGACTCGACTCGCAACCACTACAAAAATGCACCTAAGATGATTTGCACTAATTTCTTTTTCAATGAATCTCGTAGCTAAGAGAGTTGAGAGAATACAAATTTTATAGAAAACAACTTTCTTAACAAAGACAATCAAAGAAACAATTCTCTTTATCTTTTCAAAACATGCAACTCATGACCACTAATTATTCACATGAAAAACCCTTTTCTTCAAAAGACTACAAATGCTACCAAAGCAAACTTGTTTCCAAAGAATTTTTGTATTTTTCCTATATTAATCAAGCATGTAAAACTATTTATCGAAAATCAAATGTAACAAATCTAAGGTAATCAAACCAAAATCACTCAAAAGTAATTTAAAGGGAAATTTACCTAAAAGTAAAACTAATGAGGACAAAAGCCTACAAGGATGATTCCCGGATGTTTTACTCAGTCAAAATGTAACTAAGGATCAGTCCATGCAGAATCATAAACTGATCAAAAAACAAAATCGAAATCTTTTTGTTCTTTTTATCAAGAATGGAATTCAAGGCTTTAACAAACAAACTTTTCGAGTTTCGCAAAGAGAAGACACAAAGGTAGGTCTCTCACAAGGGTGACTTCTATGACAGGCCCGACTCCTAAGAGGACTGACCAAAACCAAGGAGATCCAAAGTTTGACAACCTCTAACACCGAAGTCACTACAGGACCAGTTAAAAATCAAACCCTAAGGCAAAATCCCTATGAATTCCACCAAAAACTCTCGACACTAACGGAACAAGTCCAGGTGAAGATCTCTGACAGTAAACTAATGGATCTGGGCAGTAAAAACAAATTAAAAACAAAATCTAAAGAGCTAAAAAGCAAAAATTGAAATTTTCTCAAATTTGACAGGGGTACGCAGGAGACCTGTTTGCACAGGTGCGGGTACGCTCTGTGCACACAGTCGCAGTGCGTACAAGTACGCACTGTGCTGAACTCCAAGCCTGCGTACTACTGGCAAAGCTAAGAAAAATGAAAATCTAAGTTAACTCTAAGCTAACCCACCCAAACACACAGTCAAACAGCCAAAAACCAGAAAACAAACGATTTTTCTCAGACCAAAATATCAAATCAAAAAGAACTCAAACACATTCATGGAGTCCCCAGTGGAGTCGCCAATTTGTCACACGGAAAGAGTCGACAGTGCGCACACAACCGACCTCCCTAGAAGCCTAAGACTTTCTAGTGACAAACAAGACAAATGAGAGCAATCCTTCTCTAAACATGTATTACAATATGAGAAATCCAGTGTTTAGATCTTACCTGTAACCCAACGTTGTTGTAGTAGTCCAGTTTCGTTGATCCGGATGAGCTCCTCCTTCTCTTCGAAACCTGCATTCACCAACAGTCACACAATTAAATAGCACCTGAATATCACATAAAATAAAACACATTTAAAATATAGACCAAGGAGTATATGAAACAACTCATAAATAACAAATTGTTGAGAAGAATGGACTAATTTGTATTAAAGGTAACAAAAGGAACCATTACAACCTGAGCCTTGGTGTTGTGCAAGTTCCTCCCACGGTCCACAAGAGTCCTCCTTTACTCTGATCAGCTCACCCACCTCCCAATGGAAACAAGTAAAGATGGTAATCTCTCCTCACAAGTTCTCACAAGGAAGTCCTAATTCCTGCAGCATCTACCCTTAGGAATGTTCAGCTTTCAACCTCCCCTCCTTCTGGCCTAATGCATGTATTTATAGTGCTATAGAAGAAGTTAATCAGGTCCACCATCAATGGGATGAGCCCCTCTTTTGGGTGGGTTAGCTCCCCTCTTGATGGGATAAGTTCCTCTTCTATAGGGATACATGAACCATCTGCAGGCGCTTCATACACGTCAAACAAGCTTCTAGAATGCTCTAGAATTGACCACAAGTAACTTTTTTAAGATGAAACTTGCGTCGTTTGACCTTTACAGGAGTACGCACCCATCCCTTTACATACAGAGCATATAAGTACGCAGGTATTGTGAACTTGGGTTGCGTATACGCAGGTAAGGCTGAGAGAAACTGCGTACCAGAGATAACTTGACTTTAAATGACTTTTCTCTCTTTCTTTGAGTTTGACATGGAAGGCAGAGGCATGAGACTTGCCAAGGAGGATAGTATGACAGTGGATGGAGCCATACTAACTGCAAATGGTCATGGTGACATTTTTTAGTGTAACACCAACCATGCCCAAAAACAAACCAACCCCTCCAGTATTATGTGTGACAACCAATGGAGCCCGCAGAGGTGGGGTGGGCGAGCCGCCCAAGGTGGGCCCAGCCCGACCCATTTTAAATAAAAAGATTTAATGTGTAAAAAAAGGAGGAGGCGGGGTTTGACCACTCGACCTCCTCTGTATTATACAAATCTCAAACCAATAAGCCAATGGATTTCTTGTGAAATCCATCAACACATTTTCAATTTAACACGTAGTTTATCAGTGTGCCCATGTAGAGGAGTCAATGCATGTAGTTTGAGGAATAATTTTGTAGGAGGGTTGAATTTTCCACTTTGTCATATTTTGACAAATTTTATATGGTTTTAGCGTTTCTCGATGCCATGAATGAAATGGAGTTGTTCGTTTCTCCATCATAGTTATGCATTTTTTGGCCATTTTTAAGTATGGAGGTATAAAACTCATTTTTTGTAATTGATGCTTGTACTCCTCTTTCTCATGCCACTTAATGAATGAAGGCCTCCCCATTGATTGAGCAACGCCCGGAGATGTAGTCCAAGTTGGATGAACTCCGTTATCAAGTCTCGTTGTCTTCTTTCATGCTTTATGTGTTTCTCCTCTTCTCTCATGTGCACATTAAATTTTTATGTTAAGCTACAATTTATGCATGTGATTCTTTAATACATCTATAAGCAAAAGATCTTGGATCAAGTGGTATTAGAGCAGGTCTTTTTAGATGTGAATTGCATGTTTGTGTGCTAACAAGAAACAGGCTCTGAAGAGGCGAAGGGAAACTAAAGTCTTTCGATCCCGAAGTGAGGTGTGCACATCGAAGGAGAAACATGGCATATGAAGAGGCTCGTCATGAATAGTAGCGCAATTTTTGCAAAACCTTATATACAAAGGCAGAAAATGTCAGTCAGTTGCTTTCAAGGCTGGAGAAAGCAGAAGAGAGAAATATGGAAGAACAAGGTTCAGTGCATGGAAATGTTGGAGAAGAACCCCCTCCTTCTCCTTCCACGAGTGAAATTTCTTCTTCCTCTCATCACCATCATCATAGAAATCCAAGGGATGCATCTAAGAAACCTTTCTTTAAATTAGATGTCAAATTTGATCTTCCCATGTTTAACGGTGAAAGTAATGCAGAAAATCTTTCTTAACTAGATTAGGAAGAATGAAATCTACTGCAGGATTCAGCAGATCGAAGACGACAAGGCAAAGATTCTTTTGGCCTCTCTTCGGCTGAGTAGCACTGCTCTCATCTGGTGGGAGAGAAAATTGTGAAGCAGTAAGAGAGTGGGTAATCTTCTTTCCTTGTGGCCTAGTTTCATTTTTGCATTAAAGGAACAATTTTATCCCTTTGGTTATAAACAAAAATCCTTAATGGATTGGAAATACTTAAGGCAAGGCAGAGGTCAGGATGTTCAAAGATTTACAGAGGAATCTAGAAAATAGGCACAAGAATTTGGGCATTGTACTTGACTCACCTGAAGTAATAATTAAGTATATTAGATCATTACATAGTTACGTTAGACATTCATTATTATTGTTTGAACCAATTACTATTGACTCGACTAGTGTAAAGGCCATTCATCTTGAGAACAAGGGAAAAAATGAAAGAGATGATCATTTCAAGAAACCACCTTTCAAACCTCCAAATGGAAAACCCAAAGTGAAAGGAAAAGGAACGGAGAAGAGGATGGCATCAACCAAGAAATATGAAGGAGAAATACCTTATTGCACTCATTGCAAAAAGGAAGGTCACGATGATGATCATTGTTGGAAACTATACCCAGAAAAGAGACCAAAGAAGTATGGAGGAAAAGGCAAGTAGAAGACAGTGGTAACTGTGTAGCAAGGCCTTGGATCCGATTCCGTAGATGAAGCATTGATCACAGCATTAGGAACAAAAGGTACTCTTACACCTCATGTTAATTCTGAATCACATGAAGGCACTAGTTAAATAGATGAGTCTCTTCCTAATGAATGAAAGAGAATTGAGCTATTTCATATTAGAGTTATCATAAATCATACAAAAGTGGAAACTCTATTTGATACTAGATCTCAAGAAAACTTAATTTCAGAGTCCTTGGTAAAGAAGCTAGGCTTAGAAACCAAACCACATCCAAAACCTTACCCATTTGGATGGATACATGATAAAGCAAAACTGAATGTAACTAAGCAGTGCAAGGTTAAATTTGTGATTGCTTCTAATTTAGTGGATGAGATAAAACTTGATGTGATACCATTGGATATATGTGGCATGGTGTTAGGGAGTCCATATCTATATGATAGAAAGGAAATCTTCTTCCATCATGAAAACAAATACGAAATCACAAAAGATGGGGTAGAATATATTGTAAGGGCTTATCAAACTAAAATCAATGCTAGCCTTATAAGTGCAGGAAAAATGAAAAGGTTTGTAAATTCTAGTAAGGTTGCATGCTTATGGTTGTAAGGGGAAAAGATGCGAAATTATTCAATGCTTTCCACGGTTATGATCATGTGCATAAAAAGGAATTATGTGAATTAATTTCTAACTATGATGAGATGTTTTAGGAACCAAGGGGATTACCTCTGAAGAGGGAAATCTAACATGAGATCCATTTGCAACATGACGCTTCTTTACCAAATATTGGCATGTACAGGATGTCGACCATTGAGATGGAGGAGATCAAAAAGCAGGTGCAGGAACTATTGAACCAAGGTGTCATCAGATCGAGCACTTCTCCATGCAGCTCATCGATTGTCTTAGTTCTGAATAAAGATGGCACATGGAGGATGTGCATGGATTATCGAGCACTAAATAAAATCACGGTGAAAAATTGTTACCCCCTTCCCCGCATTGATGACTCATTATATCAGTTAAAGAATGCTATCCATTTCACCAAATTGGACTTGCGTAGTGGTTATCACCAGGTCTGAATTGTAGAGCAAGATGTGTGGAAAACTACCTTCAAGACGAAATAGGGTTTTTTCGAATGGATGGTGATGCCATTTGGACTTTGCAATGCTCCAGCCACTTTCATGAGGTTCATGAATGATCTCTTTAGGACTTTCATTGATGAATTTGTTCTTGTATATCTAGATGATATTCTTATCTTTAGTAAAAGTTGGAATGAACATGTATGGAATGTGAAGAAAGTGCTTGATGTATTGAAAAAAGAAAAACTCTATGTCAAATTGTCAAAGTGTGAGGTTGGGAAAACCTCTTTGGTTTACCTAGGTCATATTGTTGGTCATGGTCAGCTAAAAATTGATCCTGCTAAAGTTGAAGCAATTGTAAATTGGCCTAAGGCTACTAGTGTAACTGAGGTTCACAACTTTTTGGGTGCAATACAGTATTGGAGGAGATTTATTGCCAGTTTCTCTATTATTGCAACACCTTTACACACATTGACAAGTGTAAAGAAAGTCTTTCAATGGGGAGGAAAGAAGCAAAAGTCCTTAGAAACATTGAAAGAAAAGATCAGCACCGCACTGGTCTTGGCCTTAGCAGATCTCCAACAGCCATTCAAGATCGTGACAAACACCAACAGATATGCCATGGGAGCTGTACTGATACAGCAAAAGAAGCTGATATGTTACCATTTAGAGAAGTTCTCTCAGGCTGTGATAAACTATCCCACTTATGACAAGGAGTTATATGCCTTGGTCCAGAGTGTAAAAAAGTGGAAACACTACCTAATCGGAAAGGAGACCATCATCCATATGGATCATCATCCCTTGTAGTATCTTCAGTCATAGACCAAGCTGAAGCAATCTCGTCATTTCAGGTGGATGGGTTTTCTTTAGTAGTTTCATCTGGTCATGAAGTATAAGAAGGGCACTAGCAACAAAGTGGTCGATATGCTATCTCGCCCTCCGATTTCTGCTTCTATTATTTTGCATAATGCTTCGTTATCTTTTGAAAGTTATGAAAAACAATATGCTGACGATGATGACTTTAAGGAGATTTATGCAAAACTAACCCATGGTTCATAGGTGGACAACTATAACTTCCAGGGGAAACTATTGTATGACCTTGGAAAATTGTGCATACCCATACGAGAAAAGGTACACGTAATCTGAGAGGCCCACATCTCCCTTGTGTTTGATCATTTTGGCATTGAGAAAACTTTGTGTCATGTACAAAGATTTTGTTTTTGGCCTCATATGAATAACATTGTGACTCGCTATGTAAAGGGATGTGTGATGTGTTCTGTTTCAAAGCTCTCTAATAGAAAACTCAGGCTCTACGCACCACTCCCTATTCTGAGTCATCCATGGGAAAGTGTGTCGATGGATTTTGTAGGAGGTTTTCCTTTGTCTAGAAAAAGTCAAGACTATTTGTATGTTGTTGTTGACCATTTTAGTAAGATGTTTATTTTAATGCCTTGTAAAAAGCATATCACTACAGAGCAGGTTGCTTATGTTTTCTTTCAGCATGTTGGGGTCCATTTTGGGTTGCCCACATCGATTGTGTCAAATTAGGACTCTCGCTTTCTCTGAGAGTTTTGGTCCAGCTTGTGGAAGATGATGGACATCAAGTTGAAAAGAAGCATGACATTTCATCCACAGACTGGCGGACAGAAATAGGTTGTCAACCACACCATGGTACACTTATTGCGAGGCTATTGTGGGAAATGTCTTAAGTTGTGGGATGAGAATCTTCCATATGTGCAACATTCCTACAATCGAGCAGTACACTCATCTACGCATCATTCCCCATTTGAAACATGTTTTGGCTACCTGCCAAAAGATATTTTTGATATGGTCTTTGGAAGGGAAGATGACTCCAGTGGACGTGATGAAAGGGACAAAGCGTAGTGATTCATCTAGTAGATCCGGTTGATTCACCAAGTAATACAAGAGCAGTTGGAGAAAATTCAAGCCCAGTACAAGGCTTGACATGACAAACACCGAGTCGACCATTAATTTAAAGTGGGCAACAAATTGTGGTTCCATATCAGCAAGGACAGGATGAAGGGAGAAAGGAAGAAGTTGCGACCAATCCAGTATTGTCCATTCACTATCTGGGAGAAGATTGGAAACAATGCCTTTTGTCTCGATTTGCCGATATATATGAAAATGTATTCTGTAGAGAATGTGGAGAACTTAAAGCTGTATGAGCCACGATTGGTTATGGACACCGAAGAGGTGGGCACAGTTCCTAAAATTGATGACTTTGCACCAGACTATTTCGATGAGTTACCTGAAGACATCATCCTTGACAGAAGAACTAGGAATTCACGATGGGGAGATGTGGAATACCTTCGAGTTGGTTTCAAGGGGATGCACCCTAGAAAAGAAAAATGGCTGGAAAAAGAAAGAGTGAGGGAATAATTCCCTCACTTGCCAATTGACTGATAAAGCTTTTGGCAGTCCAAAAGCTCCTCAATGGAGAGGATTGATCTAGGTGGATCTTCAGACACTAGTGGCATGGAAAAGTAAAAGACCCTTTCAAATGTGAATGCTTCATGAAGATGGAACAAAATTTCAATTCACATGTGTACGACTGTTAGACGGAGGTGTAAGAGCTACACATTTTCATTGAAATTGCTTCCATTTTCATCGAACATTCAAAGTTTGGAAAAGTAAAAGACCCATATGGAAAACCATAGTGCAACTCATAGTTACCAAATTCGGGTGTATGGGCCCAAAAGTCCTAATATTCGTGGGTTCTGCTAATTCGTGAAGTTCAATACAGTTCGGGTTTAGCTTCCTCTCGCTATTGCTTTGAACCCGATCACTATCACTCAGTTTCATCAATCTTGGAAAGAATGATTTAGTGGCCAACTAAGGGGTTAGGTTAAGGATCAGGTAGGAAGGAGGAATCTTTCCTTGTGAACAATATTGCTCCCCCATTTGTTAGGGTGTCTCACCGAAAAGGAAAGCCATTTATTTGGTGAAAAGCAGAAATTTCAATATGAAAGTAACGAAAGTAAATTCTATATTTAGAAACATTTAAAAATATATAAAACATATGGAGAAAAATAGAAATTTTTATATTACAGGAAATAAAGTAAATTTTATATTAAAAAAATTAATTAAACAATTACAGTTATGGAATTCAAATAAAGGTTTTTTTTACAATTTATAATGAAAAATTATTTTATTAATATTATGCATTATTATTGTTGAATAAATTTGGTTTCGATAGAGATTAGTTAAATGAAGTTGAAGTTTTAAATTTGTTTAGAAAATCTGATAATTCTAGTATCAAATTTTTATATAATTATCTAAACTTTGAATTTAATATTCTGATATTTCATTGTATTTAGAACTTGATTTATTAGTTGATAATTTAGCTTTCATCTATTAAACTTAGGGCCATTTGAAATTTTGAACTAATGCATGCATTTTCTTTCCAGAAATGAGGATGTTTTTTACATTTTCAAAGTTATATGGATTTGTTGAAGGAGAGAGACATAAATTTACTAGTATGTGGAGATCACTTAAGCTTATTTTTAATATTTAGTGTTCCATCTTTTATATAGGATTTAGTTTTGAGTTTTTATTCCTAGATTTTACTTCACATGTTTTATTTTGACCCTCATTTGTTTTTGAACATCCTAAATAAGATTGGTTGTAACATCTTAGACGAGAGGTCATTGTTAGAGATAAGTAAACATGACTATTTTTGTGAGAAAAGATTCTAATAACTCTTCTTTAAGGATTTGAATATAATTATTGTTCCTTTCAATTTTTAAAATTTAAAAAAAATAAGTGTCTCTATGATGCATACTCTCGAATTTTTTCTGTATTGAATTTTAGATGGTTGAATTTTTTCAGCATCGAATCGAACTCGACTTCCAATTTGGTAACTATGGTGCAGCTGATTGGTCTTGATCATTGACAACACTTATATATTATATAGACTAATTTTAAATGTGAGTTACAACTACATGGTTTTGTGTTGGAGAACAGCTGATTGGTCTTGGTCATTAACAACACTTATATATTATATAGACTAGTTTTAAATGGGAATTACAAGTATATGGTTTTGTGTTGGAGAATCTAATTTTAACCACATGTTCTATGTTATAATTGTCTATCTATATCACACAACTGTCTATCCAAGTGTCACAGTAAGTTAGAGTCAGCCCACTCAGCCCACTTCAATTGAGTTGTAGTTATAATTATATTTAACTAATTTTGCAAATTGAAAAAAGCATCTCTGCTCCAAGTTTAACTATTGATCCACATTTTTCATTCTTTAACCTAGTATGCTCAGTCCGCATAAGACTCCTTGAGGGAGCATTAGAAAGAAAAGGCGTAGTTTTTTAAGACTCCCAAGAAAGCTGCATTTCAATATTTCATTTTCTTCCTGTGCTCACAGAGAAACAATAAAAATCGATCGAGGAGGAAAAGAAACTAGTGGGTGCATAGCTAGTGAATGAAGGCCAAGAAGTGAGGGCGAAAGAGACAGATTGTTTCCTTCATCTGAGTGTAACCCACCGAATTTTATCGAGCTGCGTTACTCACACATCCCTTTGCATCAACAAATCACATTCCCTATCCTCACCATTTCTCTCTACCATGGTGATCCAGGTGGATGTTATTGGCCATCTACCTATCCCACTTGGACCCCCACAACTGTCTCTTTCAATTTTTCAGTTTCCATAATTGTAACACAATTACTATTTTTAGTACTTTTTTGGGTCGTGAACTTCTCGAGTCGTTTTGAGGCCTTAAATGACATGTTTTTGGAAAACAGGGAGCAACATGGGTCATGGACCGATGTTGCTCTTCCCAAAGTTATGGTCCTCAGATAGATCTTTGTAATGAGCTATTGTACACATCAAATAGAGATCGAATGCAAAGTTACGACCTCGGGAAGTTGATGTACCAATTTACCCAAACGAGGCCCACAGTTTGGTGTTTCATCTTCTAGGGTTAGGTTTTTGGATTTTTAGGGTTTTCCATTGTTTCTCAACAATAAATAGGCCTTTGAGCCTCATTGTAACACAGTTCAGAGGCATGTAGCTGCCACATCTCTTTTCAGAGATAAGCTACCATTGCCCTAGTTGGTTTATTTCCATTTTTTTTTTGTAAGCATATTTCAGTATTTTATAGTAATGAAATGAAATATTATTTCTACTGCATTTATATATTTATGGTTATCTCTATAATTTGTTGCGTTCTTGTTTAAATCTAGATCAATGGTATCAGAGTAGTCTACTTTTTTCTCTGCTTTTCTTTGCATGTCCCCAATTTGGTCGAGATATAAGGAGTTAGGGCTTGAACTGGTTGAACCTTTGCAAGAGCAACCCCGCAAATCACGACGGCCTCCAATTGCAAATGAGAAGAAAGATGAGGGGGTAGGAGATCCTATCAAAATCTTGCTTGAAGAAGCCCTCGAGTGACAAAGGAACGTGATGATGGACAACTTTGCCCAGATACTTCAGCGACTACCTAGAGGCGACGCATCTGCTTCCAACATCTACTTTGGAAATGCCACATCGTTTAAGGTACAAGTTAATTTTGAAATCCTCATATTCGAGGGTCAGATAGACGTAGATGTCGTAGATAAATGGTTAAATATGCTAGAAGGCTATTTTTCTGTTCATGATTTTCCCAGTCGGGAAAAGATTATTTTCGCTCTTCTCAAAGCAGCCCCCCATGTCAAAGATTGGTGGGAAACCTACTGCGAGTAGAAGGATGAAAGTACGGGCTCACTATTTTCAGTCGCACCCACCTGGAATTCATTCTAGGACACCATCAAGGAGCAGTATTACCTTGTAAAAAGCTATGAGGACAAATACATAAAGTGGACCACACAACGGCAGGGAAGGGAGCAAGATGTGCCGACGTTCACAAATATTTTTCATACCCTTCGCACACAGTTGGGTATCAAGGATTTTGAGCTACATTTGGTACACAAATACCATGGCTGCCTACATAGATACATCCAGGAAGAGATGGATTTCCTGAACATCTCCTCACTCGACACAGCGTATTGATGCACTGTCAATCGAGAAGAATTTCAAACAAAAGAAGCGAGACTTTGGATCTATAAATCCAAAGCAAGGGAAAGGCTTCCCCAAATCACAGAAATAAGGACAAAGCCAAGACGGGTCAATCCAAGACAACTCGTCAAAGCCACAAGAAAAGAGCAACACCACGAAGTAAAAAAAGGACACAAGAAAGTGGTGTGAGTTCCATAAGGGTCCCACTCATAATACAAGTGAGTGTCGAACCAAGCAGTCACTGGTGGCCAAGTTGAAGGCTTCATAATCAGATGCATGTTCAGACCCTGAGTTAGAACCCGACAAGGAGAATGGAAAAGGGAAGCTGATCATTGACGCGGAGCCCAACACCACTGTTGCCACCGCCAAGGTCTAGAAGAATGAGCCTGAATATCCAGAGGAGGTGGAGCGACTTTTCCACTCACAACTGTGGATAAAGGGTTCACTGCTGCAATTCATTGTCGACTGGCAGCCAAAAGAACCTCATGTCAACAAAGGTAGTGAAACGGTTGGGCCTACTGACTACACCACACCTGCAGCCGTACAGTATCAAGTGGTTTCACCAAGGACGAGATCTTTGAGTTCGCTAGCAGTGCTTCCTTCCCTACAACATCAAACCCTTCACAGATGAGGTAATATGCAATGTTGCACCTCTGGATGTTTGTGATGTATTATTAGGCTAGCCATACTTGTGGAGCCAACATGCTGTGTATGAGTTAAGGCCTTGCGCTGTCATTATTTCTTTGTGTAATTTATTATACAGGATACCGGAGGTAGCCCCACCTACCGCCACCTCTTTGAGCATTGCTAAGAAATGTAGCAAGCTCATCTCCCAGACTAGGAAATTCATTTTATGTCTGGTTCACTCCCAAAGTAAGGGGAAGATTATCGCCACATCCATGGTCCCCGCGAAGGGTCCCTCCATGCAGCACCAGCAATAGAGGGATATGGTCATGAAGGAACACAAGAACATATTCTCCCCACCACAGGGGTACCGTTACACTGCCAGGTCAAGCATTCATTCGATCTGACTCCCAGAGCACCTCTACCCAATGGGCCAATATATCACTGCTCCATTCTGAAAAATGACAAGTACAAGAAGCAACACGGTCCTTACACCATTACCAAGGCCATGGGAAACAATGATTTGGAGCACAACATTCCCCCATTCCTTCAGTTGCATCGAGTGTTTAATGTGGACCGCCCTCTACCATGCTTCCCACCATTATTGGACACATCAGAGATTGCAGAACAGCTCACCAGTGATCAAGTTTAGTAGATGGAGGAACTCAACGCAATGGGGACCATTGCTTCCTTAGTGGGGAGGAATAATCCAGGTGGATGTTGGTGGCCACCCACCTATCCCACTTGGACCCCCACAACTGTCTCTTTCAATTTTTCGGTTTCCATAATTGTAGCACAATTTACTATTTTTAGCAGTTTTTTGGGTCCTGAACTTTCGAAGCCATTTTGAGGCCCTAAACGACGTTTTTTGGGAAAACTGTGAGCAAGAGGGGTCATAGTCTAATGTTTCTCTTCCCAAAGTTATAGTCTTCAGATAGACCTTTCTAACGGGCTACTGTATGCATGAAACGAAAATCGAATGCCAAGTTACGACCCCGGGAAGTTGATGAACCAATTTACCCAAACAGGGCCCACAATTTGGTGTTTCATCTTCTCGGGTTAGGTTTTTGGATGTTTAGGGTTTTCCATTGTTTCTCAACAATAAATAGGCCTTCGAGCCTCATTGTAACACAATTCAGAGGCATGTAGCCACCACATCTCTTCTCAGAGATAAGCTACCATCGCCCTAGCTGGTTTATTTCCATTTTCGTTTGTAAGCATATTTCAATATTTTATAGTAATGAAATGAAGTATTATTTCCGCTGCATATCTATATTTATGGTTATCTCTGTAATTTGTTATGTTCCTGTTTAAATCTAGATCATGTGGGCCGACTTCACCAACACCAACTGAGTGTTAGCGAAACAAAAAAAATTTAACAAAAAAAAGGGCTTTAACAAAAATGCACGAAATTTTGTTTGAAATTCCAACGCAAGCATGAATATTTGGAGCACGAATTCAGCTAACATGCAAAGACAACCAAAACATGTTCCATGCTCGTCCATCGTTCATTCCACTCATATAAAAGGTACATAAGCATGTCAAAAGTGAATTGAAGGATAAGGTGAAAAGCCACGTTCATAACGTGAAAAATCAATAATTTTTTTAAAGAGGGCATCCTTCATATTAAGATGTTGTTTTACAGAAGAGCTTATATAGATGTCATATAAAAGAGCTTATTTGAGGGTTGGGAAGTTTGATATAAAATCTAAAACAACACATTAACTATATATATATATATATATATATATATATATATATATTAAAGGTTTAAAAAAAAAAAAAAAAAAAACTATTATGGTTTATATTTGAAAGTTTTTTTATTCAAAACAAAGGGTTTCGTTTTAATTATTTTTCAAAAAGACATTTTGGAAAATATTGCTTTTATAGAGAATTTGTTGGGGTGTCTTTTATGTAGAAGTTGGGCAACACAAAAGCCACCACAAAGATGTTTTTATTGGAGGCAACCACTATGTATGTAGGTCGATTTACTTTTTCAGCCACAATGAACCAATGCTCAACATATGGGAAAACTGGTTGAGAAGGTCAAAGAGACAACAAGAAATGTTCAAGGTAGTTTTCAAAGATTTGGAAACCATAAAGAAAAAGAACACCTTCGAATTGAAATTCATAAAAGAATTGTAGAAGACAACATTCTACCCCTCATGCAGATGCCCAGACAACCAAGGAGGCCTGGGATACTCTTGAAAGGAATTTTGATGAAAGGGGGAGTAATTGGGTTGAAAATGAAGAGATTTGTGAATACCACTGTGATCAGCTACAAGTGGATGATGATTGTAAATCATTTGTAGAAGCAGTAGAGAAGGAGCACATAGTTTCTCATGAACCCCATTTTGCACAACCACAAGTGGAGAATATTTCGTGAATCTAACAACAAAGCTTGCTGATGATAATGAAGCTACCACTGAAGCAACCAATGTTATGCTAAATCCAACAATTCAATTTGCTGATGTTAATTTTTTTGAAGATTTGTTCCCTAATGATGAATGGTTGGAGATGATTCAACAAAAACATGATATCAACATGATGCTATTTGGTGATACAATCTCACTTGATTTTTCAAACCAAGTGGAAGAAAACGTCTTTGAACCAATTAAAGAAACACAGGCTGAAAAGGAAGCACAAAGAGAGAAAGCTCTCATTGCAGAGCAAAAAGAACATAACCAATATGGTCCTACAAATATTTTTAAACCTAACATTCATTTCCAATGTGTAGGTAAACAAGACAATTACAAAGAAGAGTTAAATTTCCATGAAGCATGGATTCCAACGCCATGTCTTGATAAAGTATGCATAGAAGTTGCAGAAATGAATGTTGAAGACAACATGGATGATGAAAGAATTCATGATATTTTTAGGTATTGGGGTTTTGAAGAGATAAAAATCTATTCTCATCTTATGTTGTAGCAAATTAATGTTCAAAAAATTGTTGAAGAATATCACACTACAAACTATGCATGGACAACCTGGAACAATGGAAGAGTTGCACCAACAAATAAAGAAACTAAAGATTGAAACCTACCGTGAAAAGACAAAGTTGAAGCAATTTAGAGGATACATGATATGGAAGAAAATAAAAATAAAAGGAAATATGACTATGTAATTTGTTTAATTTAGACTTAGACCAACATGCACCTTTTTTTTGTGGTTGTAATCAAGGGGGAGTGTTGGATATTATAATTCCAACCACTTTCTAGGTGTCATAATTGTCCATCCAAGTGTCATAGTCAGTTAGAGTTCAGTTCAATTCAGTTGAATTGTAGCTTAGTCTCATTGTAGTCATTTATTACTGATGAATCCTATGAAATTATATTTAACTAATTTTGAATATTGTGAAGAGCATCTCTACTCCACGTTTAACCACTACTCCACATTTTTTATCCTTTAACATTCAGTTTCTTATAGTTTCGTTAGAAGTATGTCAAGGTTTCATGAGAATGAGTAGGAGTAGTGGACCCTTACCATACTTTCAACATACAGAATGTGAAAAATAACTCGCATTAATGGCCAGTTTATATAATGTAAAAGTAGTCCAATGAGGCCAAAATTTTGTTTGGAAAATAGTGGAAATTTAGGCAAGATTTTCGCTAAAATCGTGCAGAAATTTTGGCAAATATGGGTTACAGATTTTGGGTGCCTTGGGAGTTTTTTATGGTGATGAATCTATTTCCACCATAAACAAAAATGATTTAAAGACTTCTATGGTTGGATTTTAAAAAAATGCAAGATTCTGATGAAAAATGACTTCCTGGGAAAAATTGTGGCCTCGGTAGGCAATGCCTATAGGAATTGTTGTATTCAGAGTCCTACACTACAAAACCCATATATTTTCACTCGAATTGATTCCATTTTCATCGAACACAACAATTTGGAAAAGTAAAAGGCGTGTATGAAAAATCAGAGTGCAAGCCACACTGATTGGTCTTAATCCTTTCACTTTCTCGCACTGGAGAAGTTGCACATAATACTTACCACGTTAGAGAAAAGAAACTTGTCCATGCAAACTTACTTCTCTTGCATCTTATTTGTCCCCTTTATTTGCTTCCCTTGTGGATACTTTTTTTTCAAGTGATTTGGTTGTTTATGAGTTATGTTCAATGATCATTAACATGTGGTTTTGATCTTTTCCAAAATTATTGTGCTATAACTTTACATATTCTTAGTAATGTGATCATTGGATTTCCCCTTCTTATAACAAAGAGTGCCCTAATTTTGGTCCATTTCTTGAACCAAGCAATTTATAAACATTGAATGCTATTATTTAGCTTTACAAGGAATTCCTTGTTTTTCTATCACACTCGTAGACAACGTCATAATTAGGTTTATCTACATCATCTCCTTTGTATCTTAGAAGTTTAATTTATTTATTTATTTTCAATCTATATCCAAATATAACTCATGGAATGGACGTTTTTACCTTACCAATAGTAGACTTTGAGACCCTCTAGAGAAGCTAATGGCACCTAGACTTAAACTTCATAAATGGAAGTACCTGGAAAGACAAGTTTATGTACTAAATTATACTCATTTGTTTAGTTTTATTGGTGTAAATGGTGTGAGGAGTGAGAATGTGTACTAAAATACTTCCAACGTCAATCCACATAAATAAGGAAAGGTAAGGAAACATTGTTCAAGAAGTAAGAATAAAATGAACACACGATACACTCATCAAAAGAGAAAATTTTGTTAATTCAACACCAAATTTCTTTGAGCCACCATTCATGGCATCTACAAGATATTTTAAGCCAATTGGATAAAAAAGAAAACCTACTTTACCATATATTAATCTAAAACAACAAAACATTGAAGAAAAATTAGCAGCGATTGGAGCGAAATGGGGTAGATGGTGCAATTTATGATATTTTCATTGGCTACAAAAATACTTTTAACACTATTAAAAGCTAATTTTTTGAGGACATGTTAAGAAAGGTTAGTTGTCATATTTGATTATTCATATCTTTCAATATTCCAAAATTTGAAAGTCTTAGTACCAAAGGAGTTGAGAGGAGCAAACATGGAATGGAGGAAATATTTAAACCTATAAGGGAGATGAGAAAACATATAACGGAGGAAATATTCATAAATGAACTCTTGTTAATAATGGTTAGATCAATCATTATTCTATACTTATTTTTAACACCCTTTCTTGTTGTCCTTAGGGAGTGATTCATTTGTCTACCATTTATTGTATGTAAAAAACAAAGATTCCCAAATATTTATTGAGATATTGAGTGACATTATCTTATTCACAGGAGAGCATAATGTAGCCCAAGTTGTCACTAATAATTTATTTAGTTGTGTCCATGTTAGTGAACTATTAATGAATCATTTTCATCAGTTGTTTTAGATATATTGTGTAACACATTGTATTGATCTAGTCCCCATGGCATGTTTAAAATAGTTCAGGTGTAGGTAAGTATATCTCAAGCAAGAAAAATGTTGAAACTATTGTTAATCATTGACCAAGTTTGAGTATATTTAGAAAATTTAAAACTAGAAATCTACTAAAACCTTGTGACAATGGCTTCACCACTCATTTCATTGAACTAGAAAGGGTGGTAGAGAAAAAAGCTACATTTAGATAATTTGTATGAAATGAAAATTTGGTAAATACTCTTTTTTCAAGGTTAAAAGTTGGTAAACTAGTAGAGTATACAATCTTCAATAAGTAGTTTGGTCACGCGTAATGAAAAGCACCTCTATTTGCAATCCGAGTGTACAAAGTTTGAGGATAGTTGACTCTAATTTTGCATGCATGAGTTCTATATATGAGATCATGAATATGGTAAAAGAAAAAATATCATCAAATATGTAATAATGATTGATCAATATATCATACCAATATGGGTCATTATGGACAAAAGGTGGTATTTGCTGCATAGGGGTTTTGCATCCTACAATAATTTTCCTAGCACCTAATTACTTTCATGTACCTAAGGATAGAGATATGATGCAAGGATTTTATAATTGTATGAAGAGTATGTATGTTGATCTTGAGATACAAGATTAGAAACAAGTACAATCAATATCATATATTTAATTAATTAGTCATTCTTTTAGGACAATTAGGGAAAATGAGATATGGACTATCTATAGATCACCCCTAATCGTTTATGGTTTGTCTATCAATGTGAGATTTTACATACCTCAATTGAAAATATTTTCAATCATAATGTTGAGTGAAGTATGTAGGGAAACACTATTAGTTTTAACTTTTATGTACTTTTGCAAAATGTTACATGTAAATTATTTTTCTAACATAATATTATTTTCATGTAAAACCAAGCATCATTAGTGAATCAGCATGTGGGAGGAGTTGGAGCACACATTAGTTTATCCATTAAAAGAAGAGAAATCATGTTCAAACATAGGGGTGATCGAGGATTTAAAGTTAAGCCAACGAAACCCCCTCAGGCACAAAACATTTTCCACCCCTAAGAACATGTGAGGTATCAATCGAGGTATGTTGATGGGTTTGCAAGAACCTTTGAAGGTTTCCAGGGAAAAGGGGCGATAAATACGACCTCAGTTCCAAAAATCCACCTCAAACTTTGGTGTTCGTCATATGTTTTTAAAAAAGTAGTCATAACACATGCTATAATATTCCCAATTAACTATGACACACATTATTTAAATATAAATTCATTTCATAATCAACAAAGTCACCATTCAACATGAGTTCAATGTACTAGCACAAAAATAACTCTAACACAGAATAGGGGAACATAGTTTCATTCATACATCAACATCATTAGTGGTATTACTACTCAAAACATAATATCAACATAAGAGATTCACCAAAGGCTCTGGAATGACTTCATATTTTATTCATTCATATAACTATTTATACAACAGGAATATACTGTAGAATGATGAAAAAATAGTGAAAAATCCCTGAATACCTCATATTAGCAACAAAGGTTAGTGAAACATATACAAGGGCTATCATATACCTGAATGGAAACAATTAGGCCGCCATGAAAAACCATCATAATTAATTTCATAACATCCAACTAGACCCAATTACAATTACTAAAATGAGTATTTAAAAAATCTTTAAGAATCTAACCAAATAGAAGTGACAATAGCTATTTATGTAATCTCATATGTAGCATCTCACTCCTCTGAATCTTAGATTAGCTCACCTAACTAGCTCACCTTAATGAGTTTTCCATTCTTAGGATGACTCACAATCAATTGCTTGACCATAATGAGCCAAATCACAGCCAAATCTCAGCATAATTAGTTGAGCCATAACGTTGGAGAGTGTGATGCTGAAAACCACATATTCCTATTATGTTGTGGCCTTTGTTGCTTTTGGTACACAACTATGTGGTATGCCGAACATATGCACGGTATGCATTCCTATTTCTATGTTATGCATGGTATCCACCAAACTATACTACATGTGGTATTCCCTTTTTCCTCCTTACCATGCGGTTTCTCCATACTTAGAGCCAAAATTTCAAAAAAATTCCCCTTTTCCATGTTGGCCCCAATAGGCCCCCAACACTATTCATGGCTTTCCCCACAAGCCACTCTGGTTTGTTTTTCCACCTTGAGAACATAGTGTGTCTATAGTTTTCTTCACAAATATTTTAAATGTTTTCTTGGTTGTTAGCATCGTATCCTTGCCTTCTTCTACTAGACTGATAATTTTTTATGCTACCTCAATAGGCATAGCAAGAGACAACAACATAGATTGGTTTTCTACAAATACATGGTTTGTTTTGGTCTATGTTATAGTAACGTTCTTAATGATTTGCATTGCTTCGTCTTGCAAGTGTACAAATTTTTGGGTAAGTTTTTCCTTCTCCACTCTTTACTAATTTATTTTCTTTCCTAGTGTCATACTTTCTACCATCGTGACTCAATGTTTTCATGTTGGTAGGGTGATCATATTTTCACGTATAAACTCAGTTCATTTCTTTTCATTTTGAATTTGGTGTTGATCTCCTTTAATTCTGCACTATCCTACAACTTATTCCAAAACTCTAGGCTAACTTCATATAACTTAGTGCATCCATTCTCAAGCTCCTATGCATTATCAAATGAATCAAAGGCTACTTGTACATTTTCTTATCTTTCTATTTCCTTTGGTGAGGTAGAAGGCTTCATTTGCAACAACATTTCCTCAAATTTTTCCTTCAGGACTTATATTATTTCTTCAATTTTCAACAATTTCTCCTTTGTAGGAGTGTTAATATCCATGGGAACACACAAAAGTTTTCTACACACTTCCTCAACTACCTATCTCAATGTCGTTTATCTCCCTTCATATTTTTGTCACACTTCCACCAATTGCGTGTGATTAGATTGAAAATCCTCATGATCATCGATGAGTTGAATTAATTTTGTTGATGTAACATGTGCATGAAATTGAACCTCCTATGTAATACTTTTTTGTAACTGATGTGAGATATTCAAATGAAATTGTGACAAAATAAGGTCTACCTGTGGTAAATCTTGGGCCCACAAATGTAAGTGAGTGCCTAGAAAGTACATTATGATGGGTGGAATAGAAAAGGTATGAATATATGTTTATATGTTAATGATGTATAAGGTGCACTAGTTACCTTTATTGTAGTAGTGTGCTCTGTTGCACTCAATGGGGTTATTGTCCTAGATGATACAAACAAAACAAAAAGTTGTTTTAATTGTTGTTGTGTCCAATTCTACAAATATTTATATTCTTATGCCGCTTTTTAAATAGTAGCGATGAGAGGGTAAATTCCCTACTCAGACATCTTTCTTATCTGCTCAACATTTCTCTATAAATCCTCCTCTAAGAGAGAAGGTGGCTTAGTGACAATTAGACTTTTAGCCTTTTGTTTATTCCTTTCCCCTTTTTGATGACCTTGTAATCATCTATTTTTAGCTACTAGTGTTGTTTCTTCTTCTCCAAAGTCTCATAGTGGTGTGTTAGGATGCTCTTCTTCATGTTCCTATTATTGTTTCTTGGGATTTTAATCCTATGGTGGGGTAGATTTATTTTCTGTTTAGGATATTATTGCTCCCCTCCTCGCCATTTTTAATGTTCTCTACCTCTGGCTGTTGTTTAGTAGGAAACGTGTGTCATTCTTCCAGACATTCATTGAAAATTTGTGACAAAATTTTCTCATTTAGAATATATGTGTACTTCAACCATTGCTAGTTAGGTCTACATGGGCCTACATATATATGGTGTGGTGTTGCATGAAACTTCACCATTACCTTGTAAGCCTCAACAACTTGTACCATCATGGGTGATACCTTTATTATAGACTGGATGATGACTTCTTTCCAATTGTAAAATTTAACATTGGTATTAGTTTGGTGCTTCTTATCTAGGTTTCCAAATCCTTAAAGATTTTCCTTGGCTCTAAATGTCAGCACAAGAGAGTGATGCAATGGTATCTTTGAAAAGCAAGGGGAGTGTGCCTAGTGAGTGTGCAGTGCAACTATGTCGAGGTTCTTCTACTGCAAAGGGGGAGAGAAAAGTGAGCCTCTAAGTGAGAGGTAATAGTACCACCCAAGAAGAGACACGCATGAACCATAAGGATCTATCCAACATCTAGTGTAATAGTCCACAGTGGATGTGATATTAGTTACTACCAAAAAATAATGGAAGTTCATATAATATCCAGCGTAATACTCCACAGCGGATGCCACAGTCATTATAACCAATAAACAAGGAAATATCTGTATAGTATCCTGTAGAATAATCCACAAGAATGGGACAACGATAACAACCATCCGAACAAATTCTAAAAAAGATAAGCACTAAAATAACTGAAATAGTTCAACTATCTTAATTTATGTGAAATAAACATGAAATACAAACATCTATAGAATAGTCTTACAAGCATCCATAGTTCATGTGTGATTTTGCAGCGGGGGCTTCTGTCACAAGCTTGCTCGACTCTTGGCCTTGTTGTGTCTCTTCACTTGTCTTCACTTTATCGACCTCTGGTGAACCCAGCACAAACCTACTTGGTTTTTTCACGCTCTGTGACCTTACACACGGCTTCCTCACCTCTCAATGGTCTAGCGTCTCTTCAAACCTTTGGCAAACCTCTGGTGAACTTCGAGTGAAGATAATGAGACAACTACTACACAGTAGACAATTTGTAATGACACACAGGTATTCAAATGCGAAAAATTTCTTCTCATATTATTTCTTAGAAAAGGATTCAAATTACAGAGAGCATTATTTTCAGAGATAGACTATGGTTGCATTTATCAGACTTTTTGCTCCTCACTAAGGAGTAAGCATTAGGCTTCTTGGCAACACACAGGCTCTGTCTGAGAATATACAGACTCGACTGACTCAAGACGTCTACCAAATCTGGCCACTTTAAGTTCTTACGAGTGCTGAGCACACTGATATGCATGCTTCTTAGATCTCTAAGACTCTAAGACTCTAAACTCCGAATGCCAATTGAATGGGCCTTACTCTCTATTTATAGAAAAAGAGAGGGGACAAACATTCCTATAGGGCATGTGACTACGGAATGGAATCATTTCTTTTAGGTAACACCGAGGTGACATCCGCATAAGGATTCTCAGTCCGGGGAACAAAGTAAATGCAGTACACCATGGATGATTATACAAATCCCACGAAAAATATTCCAACTAGATATTTTACAAAGTGGAAACTTTTGGACAACAAAGCCCACGAGAAAAGATGGTCACAATTTGGCCCTTGTGACTGGACATCATAATTACACTAATGGATGCTTTTGTTGAATAAGCACACAAGAACCATCAGAAAACAGTAATTTCAGGGAATCTATACTTTTTATACAATGTTTCATCCCATGCTTTAGTAAAAATTCTTCGGACAATCATGGGTTTCCCTAAAATCATTTGATGTTTTACTTTAGTTAATACAAGCCATGGATAATGTCTGGCCATGTATTATTTTAAGGTCTCATCATCTGGAAAAGGTGTCCTTTCTTTGGTTATCATTTCATTGACAGTTTTATATGGTAGATGGAATTAGTCACCGATATTGTACTCAAAGCAGATGTCACAATGAAGTCTACAGTATGATTCATGATATAATGGATCCATTGTCGTTCTGTTGACTCCATAGTCAGCCCACCAATTTTTTAGCCAATCACATTGCTGATTTCTTTGCATTATCCCAGTTGTACTAAATCTTAATTTAGTATAATGGGTTTCTTCCTTGTCATCTACATTCAGTAGATCCCACCATAACTGTTTATAGCTAGAAAAATCACATATTGTATCAGGAAAAATTAATTTGGGATCTCCTCCTAGCCATAATGCTGCCGTCTGTGTTGGCATAGGCCATCCAAGATTCCTCGTATGGTTTATGTAGAAATATTTTTCATGTATTGCTCTATGGATTCCACAATGTGATCAGATACATGTGATATCATGGAAATCTTTTTTGAGTGTGTCTTCTGCATACAATGCATCTGTTTTGGCTTTTGTATAAATCATGTCATGTATCCATCTGTTCCCTTTTGGGTACACCTTTCTTTCTAGTACAAGATGCAGAATATCTGTATGGGCTTGTAGATTTGCATCTAATACCTTGGTATTTCTCAGTTGCCAGGTTGGCTTCCAATTATCTCTGTACTCAGACCAATCCGGTATTGTTCGTAGAATTTCTTGCTTTTGATTCTGATCCCATTCTGTGACAATCACCATTATATGTTCTTGTTGCTGGATAAATTCCCTGCTAAGAAAATCTGGTAAACAGTTTTCTGCCCCTTTTATATGTTCGACTTCAAAGTCAAAGTTTGCAAAGAGTGCTTGCCACCTGGCAAACTTGGCTTCTCCTGGTTTCTTTATATCTTTTGTCAGGAATTTTTTCAAAGCTGAGGCATCTGTCCTTAGAAGGAACTTCTTGTTCACCAGATGTATATCAAATTTATTAATACAATTCCATGCAGCTTTTACCTCTTTTTCGATTGTGGAATAGTTTTGTTCAGCAGGGTTACAGGTGCCTGAATCGAACTCGACAGTTTGTTCAGTGACATCCTTCTTCTATTTGAGGATACCTCCCGATCCTATATTACTGGCATCTGACTCTACAATCTTAAATTAATTGTCATCAGATACATATAGAATAGGAAGAGTTTTCACCTTTGATTTAATCTTCTGGACAACCTCAGTCTGTGCTTCTGACCACTGGGGTGGTTCTTTCTTGAGTCTTTGATTGAGTAGATTTCTATCTTTTGCACAGTCTTGATAGAAAATACTGACATAGTTTAAACATCCCAAAAACCTTTGAAGTATGGTTTTGTCGATGATAACATCAAGGAATTTTTCAAAGAATTCAAGTGCATGCTTTTGCAATGTTATTTGGCCATTAAAAATAGTGTGACCAAGAAATCTGATAGAAGTTTGAAACACTTCTATTTTCTTTTTGCTTAGGACCAAACCATTCCGCTTTACTAGCTGTACAAATGTATGAATGTGCTTGAAATGGTCTTGGATATTCTTGGAGAAAACTAGAATGTCTTCCATTACCTTTTGAAAATTTGAAGGAGCATTTTTCAATCCAAAAGGCATAACATTCCACTTGTAGTGGCCTACAGGAACGTTGAATGCAATGTTGAATTCATCTTCTTCAGATATGGCGACCTACCAAAATCCTGCTTTCAGATCAAACTTCGAAAATATTTTAGTTCCTGCTATCATTACCATTAGATCTCCTTTGTGGGGGATAGGATATGTGTCATCTGCAAGGACAGAGTTTAGAGGCTTAAAATTTATCACTAATCTGGGAATTCCTCTAATTTGTTTTGCTCTTTTGTTTACGTAAAAACCATAGCAATTCCATGGACTATCAAATTCTATGATGTGCTTTCAATCTAATAACTATTTGATCTCCTTTTCACATAGATCCATGTATTCCTTATTCATAGGAATGGCTCTGCTTTTGCAAGGCTTGCCCGTATATCCTTCTTTGTAGGGTAATTGGATTGTGTGTTATTTTCTATGCATCATTCTTCTTCTATCTGCTTCTTGATTTCTCCAATTTTTCTTTTGATTTGAGGATCCTTTATTTTCTCTTCTACTTTCAGTGTATTCTTTAGATCTTTCAAATCTATCAATTTGCTTCAGCTTTGTCTAGCTCCTTAACTGTCTAGACCATAGTGGAGATTCTAGGATTTGAGATATAGGGCATCTCAATCCTTCGGGTTTTTCCCATTTATGTGGGAATAGTGATAAAATAGCCAGCTTTCTTTCCTTTTAATCTGGCTGATCCATGAGGTTCTACTGTGGCTAGAAAATTGTTTCCTAGAATGTAATCAACTAGAATTTCTGCTACTGCAAATTTCAAATTTATGCAGTGATGGTCAAAGAAGATGGAGGCCTTTGGAACTTCATAGTTGAGTGTTTTATTGCCTAGTCGAACTACATTTCTTATTGCATGGATCCAGTATTTTGCAAGAATGACTTTCATATTTAATATATTTATATCAACATGAGAATCTCTAAGTGTAGTTAAACCATACATTTCCCCTTAAATGCAGATATTAACTTTTACATGATTCTATTGATATGAAATGGCAAGAATCCTCATTTCTTGAAATCCTAAAACAGGACCTTTTCTTCCTTCAATTATCTCAATGTTTGGATTCCTGGCATTTTCTACTATCTCCCATGGATGTGTAGTGTTTTTTGCAATTTGTTTTCCTTTTTGGATTCTAGCTATTTTTTATTTTAAAGCAAAGATTTCCGATGTGATATAATGAATTTCTCTACATACTTCCCCCAGGGTGAGTGAGCGAACCTTGCCCTGTTGTTGGTGTCTCTGGAATGATCTGGTATTTCGCTCAAAAGAGGAATCTACAAACAATGGATTTTTAGTTGAATCTTTGGAAGAACTAGAATGGAGCTGATCCATGAATACTTTTGTAAGCCTGTTCTTCATTTCTCCATCATCCATGGCACGGGTTTGAGAGAGGATTTTGATTTCTTCCTCTTCTATGGAAGCCATCAACACCTTTTCTTTGTGAGGAGCTGAGTAGAGTTCTTCAATGCTGGAGTCACTGTGGGACTCTGAATCAAAGTCAATATACATATGACAAGCACCATTTTTTGATTCTGAGCATGAACAGGGCTGCATGTATGCATGTAGTTCTTCATCAGAACAGTTATAGGAAGAGATGTAAGAGTCGGGAGATGACTCTTCAAGTTGTTGCTGCTGGATTTGATCTTTGATGATCACATTAGGGCAGCTTTTTGTTCTATGGGTGTGAGAACCATACTTTAAACACTGTATTTGTCCCTCTGTTTTGACATTTTTATTTCTTTGGAATAGAACTTGGGACTTTTTCCCTATGTTCTTTTTTGAATCTTCTCCTTCTGGACATTTATTTCATCTATGTCCAATTTTTCCACATAACTAGCAAGTGAGTTTGTTCCACTTTTCTTGTTTAGAAGTGTGCAGTTGAATATTAGAAGGTTTATAACAGTGTGTCCTAAGGACATACCTGTAATAACCTTTTCTTGCTGTGGAAGAATCTCGAGGCTTGTTAGAGGTTTGTCTTTTATAGTTGTGGAATTTAGCAGTCTGTTTATATTCTTTCTTGGTATTTTTCTTAGCTTTTCTTTTTAGAACCAAAGGATCATCAATGGTTAATCCATACTTAATGCAGATTGACTTTCTACCTAGAAGCTTTGAAAGATTTTCTAAAGAGCAGCCTACCTTAGAACTTGTGCACAGGCTGACTAATGTCTTGGTAATATGAGAATAAATCTCACCCCAAGTGTATGATTCAAAAGGCAACTAAAATATTTCTTTCAACCTGATGTAGTCAACAAATCTAGATGGAAGAGTTGTAAGATATACCTATTTCCACAATAGATTTTTGGAATGTTTCACTTCATAAATTCTTTGCATCCAATCCCGGTGAAAGTCTTCAAACTGCGACATTTTGTGGAATTTGAGATTCATTAGAATGACTTCATGTTTGTCTGCAATCTCTATTTCACAGCCACACCAATGCTCTAATATCATGGAAGTTAGAGCACCAATCATATTGCTTGTTGTTGTGCCATCTGGATTATGAATTACATCTCCTGCTTCATCTTTGAGAACTTCATTCTCCATTTTGATCAGTAATGTTGGAGATGACTCTGTTTCCCACCACTTGAGTAGTGTTCCTGTAAAGCATTGAATAATTGTTTTGCAAGCTTCAATCTCACTTTTGCCTCTAAGACACATAATCTTGTATTCTGTAAACATCATGTCAAGCAATTGCCTGACCTGACCGACACTCAGGTTATCAAAATTTCATTCACGATGTCACAAGGAAAGAAAGTATGTGATTCTAGAAGCTTGCCTTTTGCTTCAATATCAGGGGTAGGATACTTACTGAACCTACTTTCTAGTGGTTTAGTCTTAAAAGGCTTCTATTATTAAGTAAAAGTTCCAATACACATATTTACATGGTACATTACTAGCCCCAGTATTGGGACATTGGTGCCACTCCTTGCACCTCAAATAACTAGCTGATATCTCTAATTCCTTGCGGGAGGAGCCAAGGTGAAAAATCATTTGCTCATATAATGAGTGGGTATATATAACCAAAGGGGTGATGCTTACCCCTTGTGCATCTTTGACTACCCTCATGATTTTTCAACTTCCTATGACTTTTCAACTTACATGACTCTTCGTATTCATGTGTGTCCTTAGGAATTCGACTTTACAATACATTTGATTACAATATACATGGTCCACACTAGTGATGTGGCATATGACAATTCATGACACTGCTGACATGGACTGGCTTGATGATGTGGCAATCTCAAGTCACTATTGTTGTTGAATGCTAGATGTGTTCTTGGATGTGCTTTCTCTTCTCCTCCACGTAGCTTGATCATGTGGGGCGTTCAATGATCGTTGGTCTTAGAGGGTGGTTGCAAACTTTTGTCCCTTTGCTTGCTCTTGATAGGTCTGCTTGTGAGTTCAACTACAAGTGAGTCTTTAGGAATGCTTTCCTTATTCTTATTCTTCTTCATGATGTTTGCATTACTTGATAGTGTACTTGTTCCTGCAATTCACTCATGACGGGATGACATCAATCTGAAAACTCCCTAGTCCAAGATGATGCATTATTATTCATAAAATGAGCCCAAGACAAGTCACAGACTGGGAGGAAGGGCTCAGTGACTATGCATTGCGTATTCCAATTTATAGGGAGAGAGATTGATCACTAAGACTGCATAGAGCACAACTCAAGCTTGATTGGGGAACTTTTCTGCACAATCCCCAGCGAGGAGAAAAATTGCATAGCTCCCACTAAGGGTATGAATCTCGTAGTTTGATCATGAAGTGGATGCTATGCGATGAGACTCTAGGAGGACATAATGCATAGTTTTAAGAGGCAAGGGGCACTGGGTAGCATAGAGGCCTGAAGGGAAAATCTGTGCAATTTTTGGGGGCGGTGAGCTCCAACTAAGGTAAGGGAACTAGAGGAAGCATCTATGCATGTTTGGAGATCAAGGGAGGGTAGCATCATTGCGCATTGTATAGTTCGAACATGAAAGGGAAAATATTGAGGGCTGAAGGTGTGAAGTGTGTATTTCAAGGAAAACTAGGAGGCACAACTGTGCAATTATGGAGGTCATGGGAGGTTGTTGGAATATGAAATTGAGTAGAGCCATAGCTCTATAGGATAATCACTATGTACTGCACAGTTTCAGGTAGCAAGGTCACATCAATGAGTGTTGAGACTACGTAGTACGCAGCTCAGTCAGGGCTCAGTGAAGTTAAGTTGCTTGGTCGGGAAGATTTTTCGAAAATGGCTAAGTGTGGAAGGGAGATGGACTCGTGATGAACTTGAACTTTGTGTATGAGTGCAAAAAATGTTTATAAGGTTAACAGAATTCATTTACACAGAAATTGTCCTTTGAAAATAGCAGAAAAGGCTCACAAACATTACATAATAGTTAAACATGCTAAAGACGACAAGAAATTCAACAAGCAAAATCGGCCAAAGAACTTCAAGAAAGCTCATGGGATGAGATTGAGTGTTTGCAACAATCAAGAACAGAACAAGGAAGGCTCTGAAATTTGAGTGCAAGCCAAATTTTTGGAGGTTGTTGCAGGAACTACAACACTTGGCGACACATCGGTTGAATTTGAACTTCTTTGTCTTGGTTAGTTTCTTCTGTGTAGGGCCTTGGTTCTTGAGGGAGTGTCAATTCATCGTGTAGATCATTTTGGCTTCCCACTTACCCCATGCGTAGACATGGTTTCCTCTATACCTCCTCATGTTAACAGAAAATAAGATTCAACATAATTGCAATGTTTCGAGTTGGGAAGGGTGGTTTAGCTCATGAGCTTAAGATTTTCATATTATGGTTTTTGATCTCTAATGTTGCTCTGCTGCCAACAGGCTTGGACAATAACTCGACGGAGTCACACTCGAGCACAAAAATTGCTCTACTACCATCGATCCTAGACAATACCCTAGTAGAGTTTCTTTCTTCACCTCTCTTTATCCAAAGCCTTTCTCTTCTTTCACCTTTATTTATTTATTTAAATAGAATTGTGCATCAACACTTATTTATTTTGGGGTGGAAGAGGGTTCTCGACTTATTGAGAGAAGAAGAGTGTGTTCCTTCAGAGAACCATATGAAGACCTCTAATTTAGGTTTTCTCATTTAGACTTTCTCCTTCTCCATTTCTACTAATTGGATAAGCCTAAGAAGACTAACAGAAAAACTAAGTATAGGCATAAGGTTTCCGAACTGGCTGTGGGTTCATGGTTGGAACAAAAATCTCCTCATGGGTGGATCATCTTTTCTATCGGGACTTGATTGGCCAAAAGCTGTAACCAACATAAGGAAGATAGGCAGAAGGCTAACCAAGTGTTACAGTGTCACAAGACTCTTTAGACTTCATCCACACACACACTTAGAAGCCACAATGCAATCAAGCACAACACTTATTTACATGACAAAAAAAAAAAACAAAATTCAAGAAAAGTAACAAAGGACAAACAACAAAAGACTAGGTACATAGTGCAGGGTGCAGCTCCAGATCTTCATTGAAAATATTGTTTTAAGTGTTTGCCATTGATAGGGAGAGATTCGATCTTCCCATCAAGTGATTAAAGATGATACATGTGTTGGCCAAGCTTCTCATTTACTGTGTATGGACAAATCCACAGGGACTGAAACTTAGTGTGTTTTCCCTTGTCCTCATGGGATTTATCCCACTTTAAGACTAAGTCACCCAACCTAGAACTATTTTTTCTTGTAGGCTTTCTATCAAACCACCTCTTGATATGACTCTGGTGAAGTAATATTTTTTCTTTAGCCTTCAGACTTTCTTCCTATAGCTTGTGCAAAGTTTCCATCCTACGCCGTATTAAAACACATGGCTTGCCTTGAGATTCTTCGGATAGTTGGAGAGAGGGAAAGTAGATTTTGGAAGGAGGATGAATTCTTTTCCGTGCATGAGGAACTAAGCAGAGGTGTTCAGAGAAGGTTTAGGCGTGACTTAGTCGGTCCATAAGGAATTCAACAAAGCAGACTGCTAGTTTTGTTATTAAGAGAATATGGTATTTTTGATGATATAGATGAGGTTCTTGTTCATGGATTCAACAAGACCATTCCCCTATGGATAATAATTAGATGAATGTTTCAATATAATACCATTTTCTGATGCAAAATCATAAAGTCCCAATTTTGAAAAATATGTTGCATTGTAAAAAACAAGTGACGTAAGAATGTCGAACCTAGACATGATGCTATGTTGCATAAAGATGATGATTTCCTGATAATTCACCTGTTTTATCGGAATTTCCTTTGTCCACTACGTGAAATAGTTTTTAACACTTAGGATATAATGGTATTTCTTCAATGAGCGTAGGAAAATTTCCCAAATGATATCCAATCCCCACTGATGGAAAGTTTCTTCCACTACAATGGGTTGTGGCGGGGCTGCTGACTTATAATTAGTAACACCCTCCTCCCACATCTACCCAAGTAACCAAAAACTTGAGGAAAACATGTGATGATAATTTTCTATGGTATGATTCAACCTCCTGAGTCACATTAAGGAAGTGGAACCAATGGAAACACACTATAGAAACCTTCAACATCAATAATAGGGCTCCTAAGAAGCATCCCAACCTTTCTGCTAACCAACCCATGAGTCCCATTGATTTTTTAAGAGATTAAACATCTGGAAGCTCCCATGCTATGGGAGTTCCAGCATACAGAGAGCTCTAGATGCTCCAACAAGCCTAGATGCCTAAGTCTAGGGACTATTTCCAACAAACCTATGGTAGAGTCCACGAGATTTAAGGCACATTTCAAGCCCATAATTTCGGCCACTGCCCAGAACTTGTTGTAACATCCATAATCCATTAAACACATGATGACAAGACTAATAAACCAAAAACAAACTCCGACGACTTTTGTCAAACACTTGGAATCAATGCAATCTACAAGTGTAAATGACATATCTAAGCATATAGGTCTGATACTTATCACAAATTTTCTATGAGGCATTGTTTCCTTATCACTTTAGCTACAATATCATCCATTAGGCCATAAATACCTTGTTCATTCATATACAAGTAAAACATGATGGGATCCATACATTGCCACTATCATAATATGTATTCATAATTGACATATTAACAATAAAAATACCAAGGAAACAATAGCCATATAATCAACATATAAAATAGTATAATAATCATGATATAACAAGGAGAAATAAACTCATATTAATGATGAAAAAACCAACCCGGTATGGGACTATCACATTCCACTGGACCATAGAATGGACGAGCCAAATCTCTCTTCACCCATTCACCCTTGTGCCATATTCCAATCGTGAATGTGGGATCTCATAGAACACATCAATCCAAAACCATCTAGGGATTCCAAAGGAAAACCACCTTAACCCATCAAGTAGTGATTCCACCTCACAGTCAGACATCACAAAACCATCATTAGTTTGGTCTTTACCCGAGCCTTCTAGGGCTCTAAATAATTTGTTGTTGGGTTTGGAGCTTGATTGTATTCTTTATTTAGAGGTATCATCCCATTTGAATCTAGTTCGTAATGGGGCAGCAACCCCACCCATTTGTTTTCCGCCAAGGGGGGTGACAACGATTTTTATGAGCCACCTCCTAGGCAGGGGTTTGTAGGCAGTGCCCCCAAAGCTAAAAATAGATGTAAAATTTCCTTGTGAAATATTATAATTTCGTAGTTGATCTAGGCCATTCATTAGGCGAATGATATGACGGTAGAAGTTATGTTTAATTTAGGGTTTTATTCCCTATAAGGAAACCCATTTCTATATATGATAAAATTGTATTGCGGTTGAGAATATGTGTATTCTGGGCAAGAAAGAGAGAGGAGATTGTGTGAGAGCGAAGAGGGAATTACAATGGATCTGTTGTATGTTGTATCTCTTCATTTTTCTGGATAATATAAAATGAAGGACTGGATATTTCTCCGTGGACATAGCACAAATTGGGTGAACCACGTATATATGTCTCTCTTGTTTTATGAGTTTTTCGTGTTTATGTTTATGTAATCTTTTAAGTGTTCCATTGCTCTGTAATATACAATTTTCTAACATTTGTTCCAACCAAGGCTTCCAGGACTAGTAACTCAACCCACAGTTGTCGACGGGCTTCTAGAGTGTTTTTCCAACAAGGGCTTTTAGGACTAATAACTCAACCCACCAAGGGCTTCCAGATCATTTGTCCAACCAAGACTTCCAACACTAGTAACTCAACCCCAGTTGTTATAGGGCTTCCAAAGCATTTTTCCAACCAGGGATTCCAAGAACTAATAACTTAACCAAAGCTAAAGGAAACATGAGAACCAACCAAAACAAAATAAGGAAGTAAACCTACAATCCCCATGTATATCTAAGAAATGGAAAGGCTAGGCAAATCCATTGTCAATCTAAGTAATCCTCCATGCTAGTGACAGATCATGCCAATAAACCGTATGCATGCCAAAAATAGTGAGGAAAAGATACATGCAACTCGGTACCTACAAGACAAATCTGTTGTAGCCTCTGATCCCAATGTCCTCTTGCACTTTCCTGCTCTTCCTCTTCCTTCTTGCTCCATCAATCCAAGCATTCCACACTCTCCTAAACCAAGCCTACCCATTGATCCTCAAAAGCCTTTTTATTAATGAGGCCTCTATTTTCTTTATTTTCCATTATTTTCCTTCATTTTCCTCCTCACATGCAACATGTGACCTTTCACCTTCCTTTTCTCCTAATTTCCATTATTTTCACGAATAAAATGTGAAATAATGCCTCATGTCTTTCCAAATCCTTTGCCATTTCCTTTGCTAATTTTCTTAGCCATAACAAAATGAATGAAAACCCACTAGGATGTTTTTCCCACTAGTCAACATGGAATGCGTGTCCCATGACCATGATCTTATATATTTTTACATGAATTTTAACCACAACTGTTACATGATTTCTACTGGCACACCTTTGACAGAGTGGACACTTGCAGGCATAGGCATGAGCATCTTTGAATAATGTAGGCTAGTAAAAGCTAGCCCACATAACCTTATCTATTGCATTGTTGGCTGCAAAGTGTCCCCCAACTGTTATAGAACCCTCCCCTTTGGGGGAACACCATTCTCGGTGTTCAATGACACCTATAACCAACAAGACTACTGAAAACAAAACATACTACCAATGGAGCTTTATAACACAACTCGTTGCAGTATTTACAATGACCATTTGTGAAAACATGACAAACATATCATTTACTGGAGCTTTATAACATAAATCATTATGATATTTACAATAATAACCACATATACACACATACACATTTTCTTCACCCATCAAATAATCATATTGTCTATGGATCTTTATAAATCCATCTCGATACAATATTTACAATAATATGCACATATACACATATGCACATTTTCTCATCCAACAAATAAAAGGATACAATGCTAGTATCAATAAAAAATGGAATCTAGAGGCTCACACATCCACCCTCAAAAGTAGTACCAGGATTCACCTCCATCCTAGGAAGTCCAGAATCCACTGCTAAAGTCAAAACTGCATCTAATGTCAGTGTTATAATCTTGCACCACTTTTCCTCTTAGTGAACAGTTATCAGCTCATTGTTCTAGGGCACACTCCTAATGTGCATATGATTCCATCTGATAATGATAATGAACGAAACAAATATATCCTTGACCTTCCATTATCTCTTAAAAAGTCCCTCAGGTAATCCATTCATCCCCTTCCGTGCATTCACATGCCTTCCAAGTTTTGCTGGCACCCCCATCCCATGTAGTCCATCCCTCGACAAGGATTCCTCGCATTGAAATATCACAAACCAAGGGATATACGTGCGTCAAAACAATCCTACCAGTCATAGCATGCTCAGGGAAATCAATTGATACTATTGGGTACCAATGTCCCACAGTGGCCCTACTCCTGAAGTTCTTTACCAACATACTGCTTCCTATTCTAATTACTTTTTTTGTTGCAAATTCTTGTATTCAATTTCAACCACCCAAATAGGAATGTTCTCACATTCCATTACCAAGCACATAACTTCCATTAGATTTAAAATAAATTGAAATAAATTCACATCATACCTCATTGGTAGGTCGTCGATAAGGTACACTTGTAATCATGTTTACCTCCTATCACAACAAGTCAAACTAGTGTCTTTGACCAAATCAACATGTATAAAAATATCACATCATGTTAACTCAAAACAAAACCATCATATATCAAAATCATGAATCACATGAAATCATCATAAACCAGAATCATAGATCACAGGCATAATAAAATTGAAATAAACTACTGATACTTATCCTTTAATAAATCCTTAGCTTCGACTTTTGTCCTTATTCCATACACACTTTGGATTGATTACCATACCTAGAAAAAACCCAATGTTTTCTCCTCAACCATGTGCGCATATACATAGTGTGCATCAAACACATACAACCGCACATGGCATACAACACCATGCAATACATGCACCTACACCTGACATACCACAGATACACCTACACCCATTTTAGAACTCAATGCAATACATAAGCCTACATCCACTGTACACCACCAGACAATACATTCAGTTACACCTTATGTACAACACAATACATATATGTACACAGAGTACAACGTAACGAATACTCATGTCATGACATCACAACTACACAATGCACATACCTAGTACCTCATGTACAAAAAATAACATATACAACATGCACATAATACCACATGTACCATAGTACCATAGGTACAACATGTACACAGTTCCACCTGTACACATCACCACCTTCATGACATGTGCACAACATCACATGTACATAGTACTGCCTGCACAATGTGTACACACCACCACAAGTACACCGCACCACCTGTACAATGTGTACACAATACCACATGTACATAAAACCACATGCACGACATGCATGCGACACCACATGTACACAATTCCACATGCAAAACATGTACACAATAGCACCAACACATAGTGCCAATTGTACAACATGTGCACAATACCACATGCACACAACACCGCATGTACAATCCATACACACAACACCATATTTACATAGCACCAGATGTACAACATGCACGCAACACCACATGTACAACATATGCACAATAGTAGTACCACACATCCAAAACCACACTCTCTCTACCAAGCACCCTTGATTCTAGTGTCTCTCCACCATCCATGCTTATCCTAGCATGCTACAGATCATACTACTTTCATTTCGCTGATGTATCCATCGGTATAGCCTATCCATAATGTAGACATAATATAATCACATAATATGAACTCATAACCACATGATATTGACCTTGTAGATTTGTCAAAACTACTCTCCCACTTGATTCCTTATGAACTAGGAATCTCTTCATGCCATTCACTTGTATAAGCAATCATTCCTCCACAACAACGATTCCTAATGACCTTGTCATAAAGTGACGTATATATATATATATATATATATATATATATATATATATATATATATATATATTAGCATAAACAATCATGATCTTGTCAGACACGATATGCATACATACACAAATATACATATAAACATCAACATAAAACAATAACAATCTAGCCATACAATGGCATACATACACATAGATGTACATATAAATATTAGCATAAAACAACCATGATCCATGATGACCCTTTGAAACATGACATATCTCTCTCTCTCTCTCTCTATATATATATATATATATATATATATATCTATATATATATATATATATATATATAGATATATAGATATATATACATACACATATATATCAGCATAATCATGATCATAACATAATTACCAGATAACACAAGGTCATGTTTAAGAGAACTCCCTTTTTCCATGCGCATCATGCACAACATTGAGAACAAGTGTTCCCAACATAGCTAAGGAATCAGATGCCTCGCATCCATTCAATTTACCTTTCCTATTACATTTATCATGACTAAACTACCACTGTCCATTCACACCAAAAGACTGAACCACTCCAACTCATTGTCATATTCTTACCTTCAACTACCCTTACTCATGTACCAAGTTGCATCCAAGTCTTACCTTACATGTCAGGTACCACATAGCTCTCCTCCATCTCCATTAACTTTCCTCTTTTCCCAAACCAATTCCATAGACTCAAAACCTAAAAGGAAACACAAGAACCAAAGAAAAAGAAAACCATGACAATCAATAACAATATGAAACCATAAACAAAGTGGCAAGGCCTTGCACAAAACATAAACAAAACTAAAAATCAAGATCAGCTAAATCACAAATACTGAAAGCACAAAACTAAAAATAAACACCATGAATCAATCCCCATGGCTCCCAATGCTTCCAAAGGAAAGCTCAACCTAAGCCTTCTTTGAGATTTCATGGAAACCCCTCTTGTCATGCAACTCCCTTCCTCACACTACCATAAACACCTAACTGTCAGTGCATAAATAAATATCTAATATATCAGTTACCTTATCTTGTTGTGACAATAACACTTCCTCGTAACTGGACACCTATGTGCCATGTGTCAAGGGACTCCAATTCCCTTGACAGATCTAGCTATAACTGGGCACCAACTGTTATACATGTCAAATACAAGCCCATGAATATAGCACATATCCACATAATTTCAGACAAATCAAGGTTAAGACGACTTCACGTATGCAAAGCACTCATTTGTTTGGAATTAGGGTTTCCAATCATAGCCAAATGAATTATTTCCCAATTCCTTTATTTTACCATTTTACTTTATTGCAATCGAGGCTTACTATGTACTATCAAATCACCCAACTATTAGTTATATAAGCACATTAATTGTTACCTTATCACACTAATACTAAGCATGTTTCTTGCAACTGTTTACACATGTCAACTACATGTTCCAAATATCAAGACAATCATATCTATCAATTTGAAATCAACCTTTACCAAGACTAAAAATCATGTCATAATCCATAGTCAACTCATAGTCATTAGGCATAATTCTACAACAATCACCTACTACACTCAAGTACATATTAAATATCTCAATGCATATGTGTTAGTACAATCATCTTAAAACAAGATCGTTTTAACACATACTCATATTATGTAATTCATGAAACATTCAACTAGCTTACAAACACACCATGTTAAATAAATCAACTAGATGACATAATAGACTCCAAACACTCAAACACCATATAGACGACATAGTCAAACATTAAAGCACAAAGTAGATGGCATAAGAAAGATCTTACCTTAATGTATCTCAAGAGAGACTCTCTTGTCTCCATAATCAATCTAGTTAGCATGATATAACTTCATAACACATCAACTCAAACACAAATAAGATCATGATATCCATAACACTAACTAACATTTTCACGTCATAAGCTCATAAACATTTGTTGTTCATGCATAACAATCACATATGTATGATTAATCTGGATTAATACAACACAATGTCACAATAAGTCAACTCATACCTGACTCTCATAACCCTAACTATCTGCATAGGCCAATCCAGTTTATTATGATACATATAGCATCAAGATCTTAATGTAATAACCCTAATCATTAAGTTACTAGAGTATAACAACAATAATCTATATATCATGCTCATCAATAACATATAACCTAATATTCAAGCTAACTATCATATTAAAACAACAAGTTAACCTATAGAATACTAATCAACAACATATAACATAATCATCAAGTTATCTAACCTAAAACAATAATAGCAATGCATACTACCACATGTTATTATCATTCATGACTATCCGACATATGTGCATATGGCTACATTGATCAACTAACACCTATCATGTATGTAACCATAACATCAATAGAATGAAATGCATACACATAACCATAATGTATATAACGATATTTAACCTACATACCTGCATGCCCAACATATAAACCTATATGATGCCATGCTCTTGCCTCGAGGTCCAATGTTGCAACTTTACTTTAATGATCTGCATCTCCTTATAGTGACCTCATGCACAACATCCTTCACCATGATAATGCGTGCATAACAAGATATAGACACTTACATGCATAACAAATGCATATACAACCAAACACTCATGATGACACATTGCACAAAAACACCATCAACCTTCACATGGAGGCATCAATACAACCATGATCAACACCATGAAAATGAAACAAGAACATATACAACTGACATGAGTGCATGACCAACACACAAGCCATCCAGTCTGAGGGGTGAACCATGCTCTAATACCACTCTGTAACATCCTCCTCCCACATCTAACCAAGTAACTGCCAACCGGGGTAAACATGTGACACAAAGTTACTATGATATGATTTCACCTCCTAAGTCATGTTAAGGAAGTGGAACTGATAGAGACACACCATATTGACCTTCAACATCAACAATAAGACTCCTAGGAACCATCACAACCTTTCTGCTAAGCAACCCTTGAGTCCCACTAAGTTTTTAAGCTATTAAACCACTCGACCCTCCCATGCTATGGGCAGGCCAGCATCCAGAGAGCTCTGGACACTCCCATAAGCCAGCATGCCTACATCCAGGGACTATTTCCAGCAAACCTCTGCCAAAGCCTGCAGGATTTAAGGCACTTTTCAAGCCCATAATTCTAGCAATTGCCCATAAGTTGTTCTAACTTACATAATCGATTAAACACATGATGACAAAAATAATAAACCAAAAATGAACTCTAGGACTAGGCCTGACCATCCCGAGCGGGGACTGAAATTTTGTCAAACACCTGGCATCAATGTAATCTACAAGTGTAAGTGACGGGTCTCAGCATAGGGGTTTCCTACTTATCTAAAATTCTTTATGAGGCATTTTTTCCTTATCACTTTAGTTGCAGTTTCATCCATTAGGCCATAGATATATTTTTCATTCATATACAAGTAAAAACATGATGGTAGCCATACATATCCACTCTCATAATACATATTCATAACCAACATAATAACAACATAAATACCAAGGAAACAACAACCATATAATCCACATATAAACCAATGTAATATGCATGAGATAGCGAGGAGAAATAACCTCATATTAATGATGCAAAAGCCAACTTGGTACTTGACTACCATGTTCCACTTGACCGTAGAATGGTTGAGCCAAATATCTCTTCATCCATTCACCCATGTGCCATATTCCAAGCATGAATGTGGGATCTCATAGAACACATCAATCCAAAACCATTCAGAGCTTCTAGAGGCCAACCACCTCAACCCATCAGATAGTGGTTCCACCTCATGATTGGACATCACAAAATCATCACCAGGTTGGTCTCTACCTAAGCCTTCCAGGGCACTAGAGCATTTGTTCCAACCAAGGCTTCTAGGACTAGTAACTCAACCCACAACTACCACAGGGCTTCTAGAGCATTTTTCCAACAAGGGCTTCTAGGTTTAGTAACTCAACCCAACAAGGGTTTCCAAAGTGTTTTTCCAACGAAGGATTCCAAGACTAGTAACTCAAACCAAGATGCTACATGGTTTCCAGAGCGTTTTTCCAACCAAGGCTTCCAGGAACTAATAACTCAACCCAAGCTAAAGGAAACATGAGAACCAAGAAAAACAAAACAAGGAAATAAACCCACAATCTCCATGGCTATCTAAGAAATGGAAAGACTAGGCAAATCCGCTATCAATCCATGCAATCCTCCATGCCAATGACAGATCACGACTAATAAATCACATGCATATGCCATGCATGCCAAAACTAGTGAGGAAAGTATACATGCAAATCGGTACCTGCAATCGAAATCCATTGTAGTTGTTGATCCCAATGTCTCTTGCACTTCCATACTCTTCCTTTTCCTTCTTTCTCCAAAACGCCACACTCTCCAAGAGTGCTCCATGAAAATTCTAAGTGTCCAAGATTATGAGAGAGAGAGAATAAAGAGAGAGCGCTCCAAAACTAAATTGACCAAACTTACACTGACCAAGCCTACCCACTAATCCTCAGAAGCCTTTTTATTAATGAGACCTTTATTTTCTTCATTTTCCATTATTTTCCTTCATTTTCTTCCTCACATGCAACCTATGACCTTTCACCTTCCTCTTCTCCTAATTTCCATTATTTTCATAAATAAAATTCCAAATAATGCCTCATGCCTTTCCAAATCCTTTTCCATTTCCTTTACCAATTTCCTTAGCAATAATAAACCAAATGAAAACCCACTAGGTTTTTTTCCCACCATTCAACTTGGAATACGTGTCCCATGACTGTGGTATTATATATTTTAACATAATTTTTAACCAGCGCTCTTACATGATTTTTTTTGGCACACCTTTAACAAACTAGACACGTGCGGGCATAGGCATGAGCATCTTTGAATAATGTAGGCTAGTAAAAGCTGGCCCACATAACCTTATGTGTTGTATTGTTGCCTACAAAGTGTCCCATTTCTGGTCCATCATGGAGATCATGTAATACCTTTTCTGGATCATGTGCCTCCAAGAACCTAAGCAGTACTCCATTGTGGTGCTTCCCGATTAACACCCCATGCACCAACTGATATGATAATGCTTTAAGTCAGCGTGCACTCTTCTGTCGTGTGGTGGAGTGAGATGACATTGTGCCATGCTCAAGGTATTGGCATCCATCCATGTACCAAGATTGTATGTCCATGGTGTGGGTGGCTCGCTTAATGTTGTAAATTTCAATCTCTTTGTCCCATCCTGTGAGCTCTTCTTCTTCCTCTTTTTCATTTACTGCCTCTACTACTAATTGGAAAAGACCATGACCATTGGCTTGATGTCTAGATTATATTTTTTAACCTAGTCATCCAGTTCACCCTCCTTTCACCCAACTCTTGTTGAACAAGTAGTGATCTGACTGTTGGGTGTGGAACAAAGATAACTCAATGGTTCTTTAGCAGATAAGGTCTGAAGTGATTTACCGCCTTGTATACTACACAAGAATGTTTTTCCATGGTGGGGTAATTGAGTTCTTGTCCTTGTAGGTTTGCACTCATGAAGGAGATAGGTCATTCATCATTTAACTCATCCTTCTGAGTGAGTACATCAAGAAGAGAAGTGTCATAAGCAAAATTGTAAAGCAAGAAGTCTTTGCCGAAGTCAGGGCTATACAACGCAGATGCATTTTCTATAGCTTGTTTGATATGGGAAAATGTGTCCTTTTCCTTCTTATCCCATTTATAGATTGTTTCCTTCTCGATCATCCCATGTATTGGTTTAAAAACATGGGCATAGTCAGAGATGAAATTATGAAGGAAGTTGATCTTCCCTAAGAAATATGACATGGATTTCTTGTTCACTGGGTGGGGAATCTGCGTGATAGTCCTGACCCTTTCTGGGTATACCTTGATCCTAGTTTTAGCATTGATGTGTCCTAGGAGGTTACTTTCAGACACTACAAAGATACTCTTCTTGGGATTCAAGGATATCTTGTATTTACGACATTGCTCAAAAATATTCTTTCGATGGCACAGGTGGTCTGATATTTGTTTGAAGAATACTATCACATCATCAAGATAGACCAATACACTTTCTCCAATCAACCCATGAAAGGCAATGTCCATTGCATGCTGGAACATTGCACTAGCATTGACTAGCCAAAATGACATTCGTCGAAATGCGAATGTGCCCCACTTTTTCTTGAAAGTAGTTTTTAACCTGTCAAGATTTTCCAGTAGAACCTGGTTGTATCCTGAGAATCTATCATACAAAGAAAAAAATTCAGCCCCCAATACTGTTTGCAATATTTTCTACATGGATGACATAGGGTAGTTATCCTTGTCTAAGGCACAATTGAGATTTTTCAAAACTACACACGGGCAAATTTCCCTAGAATTCTTTCTCACAGGAACCAAATTTGATACTCACATTGAATATCGCACCTTGTAAATGATCCGAGCATTCAGTAATTTTCTCAACTCCTTTTGTATGAGGGGCTAAAAGCATTAGATAAAATTTCCTCAGTTTCTGTTGAAATGGCTTGGCCCCTTGTTTTATTGGTATTACATGCTGGATGATTCAATTGCCATATCTCTTGAGTTCATCATGTTTCCACGCGAAGACATCATCATACTGATTGAGCAAGTGGATGAAGGTTTTCCACTCTTGTGGTGTGCAAAAAGTACTGAGATTGAAATATTTCATATCTTTCTCAGTTCCCAAGTTGATTTGTTCGTGTGACAGAGTGGAACTATGGGCCTTGAAATTAACGGGTCCTCGAAAGCGGTTCTATAGTTCCTACAAATTATCTAATGATACCACACCCTTGGGGATGAGGTTCCATTTACTTTCATTGGCTATATATTGCAATGTCTTTTTGTGCTTGTCCGCATCGATTACTACATATTTGAACACGTAAGCGTTCACCATGAAATATAGAATTTATTCGTCATCCTCAAAAACACGTAAGTTAGTGATATTATCTGGGATGGAAGGTTTATACAAAATTTTATAAAATATTCATCCCTTAAAGGTGACGTCCTAGCATCAATGTTTTTTGAGGCATCCACTGCCACATTACATGTTTTTGGAACTAAAATAATATGAAAATCTTCGAAGTGAGAGATGAGTCATCGTACCTCTTGTTCATAACTTTTAAGATGAGGTGACACAAAATGTATGGTGTTACGTATTGAACACACTGCGATTTTGGAGTCACCTATCACTTTTAGAATTGCAACGTTGAGGTCGATGGCCTTCTATAAGTCCAAGGAGAGTGCTCCATACCATGCAGTGTTGTTCATGCACTCAAATTCCAAGCGACTGGAGGTCAATTGTTTTCTCTACATTGGGTCTATTAAAATGCAACCATCTTCAGAGCCCTCTTGTGTCTTGCATCAATCGAAGTTGTCCACATATCATATGTACAGGGACTACTAACTGAACTAGTAATAATACTACTACATCTAACAATATGGAGTTCATTATCGCTAGTTGGACATGGAAAGAGATCCATCTGCGTGTCTGGTGGAACTAGGAATGGCTATGTAAGATAGCACCCCAACTGTGTTTCCAGAAAACAATTTCCAAATAATAGTTCTTTGAAAGATATTGGCTTGTTATGTCCATTCAAGGGAGTCACTGTGTGCTTCATGTATCTCTCTTACTCTACACATATCTGATTAATCTTTCCCATGTACGAAAGCCATAGGTGTTACCACTCTGTGGAAAAGTATACTTGAAGCTTTCTTGACTAGTCTCTGCTTAGTAACACTCTCTATGCTTTCAGAATGTACACGATCACTATGTTGATACATTGGTGAACTCGTCCGTCAGATGATAGCTAGATGATAACATATTTGAGTTCACCAATTTCCTAGACATGAGTCCTTTCCAGCTGAATAATCTGTGCATCTATCCTTTCCCATTTAGCAATGATATTCTTAGCAACAGATAGTGACATGACATTTACTGATGCACTCAAATCAAGCAAGAAATTGTGTACATTGAAATTGAAGATTTCAAATGTTAACAAGAATTACAACAAAAATGTTTTTGCATCGATCGTGAGTGCATTAAGTAAAAGTGCGAGAGCATGAGGAGACTTACTAGATCCCTTATCTGAATAGGTGGCATTACCCCAAGAGGTTTTACCAAGTGCTCATAGAAGGATGTCCTATTGGCTCATGATATTTGTAAGTTAGAACATGGAGATGTTTGCATGAACCTTCTTCATATCATCTACAATGTTATAATCCACAGCATTTAGACTGACCAAGTTGTCCAGGGATGAAACTTGGCTTGTGGTTTCTGAAGGGATGGTTCTATCCTTATGACTGTTGGAAACATTTTTCATTGAGACTACTTTCCCATCCTTGCTCTGAGTGTTATGCGCTAAGTTAGTTAGAGGATTCCATTTCCTTACAATATTTTATTTGAATTTTTTTTTTGTCACTTCAATCACAATGGTTAGCCCTTGGCTTCTTAAGTTTTATCAGTTGCTCTATTTTTGGGTTGGACCATCACTTGGAGGTTTCTTATCGACAATACTCTTTTGGGTTGCGAGAATGCAATGATACATGTTAACTACATGCCCAAGGATTGTTGCTTCATCAACTGTAACAACTTGTTCTATCTCTTCATCAGGCTCAGCCTACTCCTCAACCATGACTGAGTCAACAAACCATGCAACCATTCTGCTCATGAATTGGTTCCACTATCGGCACATCTTCTCATAATGATGCTGATTATGAAACATGCAATATGAATCCATGCCACTTTTTTCAATATTCAAGACAACATTGGAACTTTGCGTAGACTTTGTTAGCTAATTGTTGATGCTGCAGGAAGCCAAATTCATTTTGAACAAGAACTTTGGGGGCTTTCTTATCACTGTAGTCTCACTTGTCCTTTTTTGAGTTCATCCATTTCATTGGTTAGGGACTTCACAAGACGAGTGAGGCATCCATGATCATTCGGTTCTTTCTCCTTAGCCTTTCTCAGGGATGCCTAAGGCCTTTTACCCATGTCCCTAGAGTCCTTTTTCTATTCATAATCTGTGATGACCCCAATAGCAGGAAAGTCCTTCTTAATGGTGAAAACCTCTTCATATTTTTCTATCAATGTTTGTCTCGTAGTTCACTTTACAAACTGCACAATATTTGTTGGCAAGTCAGAAGTGTAGTAATCTATGGTGATGGAGTCATGAGGTTTTTTGTTGTCCGAAAAAAATTTCAAGGTGCGAATGAACCTATAATTGAAATATTTAACTTTTTCTTTCTGCCCCATCTTTAGATTACCCAACTCCTTTAATAATATGGCAAGGGTCTTGTCTATAGAAATTTTTTCAAGAAATATATTTTTGAATCTCCTCCAGTTATGGATGGAGTTTGGAGGAAGGCTATGATACCATACAACAACTCTACCATCCAAGGTACATGGAAAAAGTTTGAATGAAACATCATCATAATGTACCTCAAGTGTTGGCAAATGTAGGAAATTTTTTTCTAAGTGATCTTTAGCCTTCACTATCTTGTTAGGGTCATACTTCATTTGGATCTTCTCCGCAGGCCTCAGAATCTTGTGCAGGACACCCTGAAGCACCATTGGGCTCTGATTCATCGAATACAGATCTTTCTCTTCCATTTCTTCCTCTTCTTTGTCCTCTTCTTCCTTTTTTGAATCTAATGGTTCCACTTCCTCTTCTTTTTCACCTATCCCACCAAAATTTGAACTTGAGAATAACGGGTTGCCTCCATTACCTCCTTGAAAGAGTGGATGATCTTCTTCCCTTTCCACAATGTCTACTAATTCTTCGAGAGTGGTGAGGAACACTTCTTTAATGGATGAGACTATTATTCTTCTGGGGGTGGTCTTGTTCTTCTTTTGAGAGTATGGATGACTAATTACTCCTGGAATCAATCCAACATCTTTTTCAAACTGACGAGTGATGGGGAAGATGACCTGAAGTTGATCATATGAGATTTCACATTCAGGCCTGGGATGGGAAAAGTCACCACCTTTAGATGTACGAGTAGGGGAGGTGGAGTGAACAATTTTATGTTGACCAGAAGATGGATTAGTTGGGTTGGTAGGTCTATCAACCATAAAATACTAGGTGCCCTCCTTTTAGCACCATAAATGCTGATGGTGTTAGACCCAGCAACATTCGAAGGATCTCCTCAATATGAATTCCAAATTAGATTTCACACCATTTGATGTAGGATTCCCATCCAGTATAAAGGCTCGATTTCCAAATCCTCAAAGATTTTCCTTGACTCTAACTGTCAACACGAGAGAGTGATACATTGGTATCTTTGAAAGAAAGGGGAGTGTGCATGGTGAGTTTGTAGTGCAACTATGTCGAGGTTATTCTACTGTAGAGGGGGAGAGAAAAGTGAACATATAAGTGAGAGGTAATAGTACCACCCAAGAAGAGACACACATGAAATAGAAGGACCTATCCAACATCTAGCGGAATAGTCCACAACGGATGCGATAGTCATGACTACCAACAAACAAGGGAAGGTCCATCTAACATCCATAGGAGTAGTCCATAGAGGATGTGACGTTCATTATAATAAATAGACAAGGAAATATTTGTCTAGTATCATATGGAATATTCTACAAGGATGGGATAGTGATAAAAAGGATTACAACAAATTCTCAACAAGATAAGCACTAAAATAACCAAAATAGTTCAACTATATTAGCACATTTGAAAGAAAACTTGAAAGAAATAAATTGTTCTCGACACTACAGTTAAACCAAAGATAATCACCTCAGTTGGGACTGATTTTGTGACCGTGACTAAACTCAATGCTGCCAGGATGAGCAAACAAATCATGGAACTATAGAAAAATATTTATGCATCAGAGCAGAAGGCCACTAAAGCAGAAGAAGATAGAAAAAAGGAAGAAGAAGAGAATGTGGCCCTCCACTTGGTACACTCTAGTACAAAAGAGGTATAGCTGCAATGCTAAAGGAAGTTGTTGCATCTTTGGATATAATGCATGAGTGCTCCACCAAGTATCCAGGTTTGTCAACACTAATCCTTAAAAAGGACTGGATCACTACAAAAAATTCTAAAGTCTAGCTTTGCATCAAGATCCAATCAAGAGACAAAATAGCCAAAGATGTGGATAGAGTGTTTGCTTCTTACATACACCTTTTAAGTGGTTTAGATTCCATGATAGAGAACCATGGGTTTCCATCTATCGAGGAAATCAGGCAAGTGAATAAGGAGGAAGACATCTCATAGGAATTTCAGGCATTTTTCACCATATTCAGATAGGCTTCTTACTTAGACAACCTACAAGTTACAAAGGAGAATATCACACGATACTTGGTGGAACTGGTGAGAATATATACAAATTGGTGACCCTAGCCAATCAGGTGAACGCCAAAAGAAACACTCTCATCCGAGACGCCCTCGAGTGCCTGCACAAACATGATGATGAACAAATGTAGATAGCCCCCATATTTGCTGAGTACAAGATTTGGTGCACTTATCTAGTGGAGCAGCTACACCTAGACATCCCATTATTTTCTGTTGTCAAGTTGATATGGTAGAATTTTCTTATTTTATGTAATTAGAAAATTAGGATAGAATAGGATAGTAATAGAATCTGAATAGTCATGAGGAACTCTAAAGGTCACGAGGTAGTTCAAAGATCATGAGGAATTCCAAGAGTCAAGGGTGGACTAAACGTCACTCTCTTTTTATAAGTACACCCTCATGGCATATTGTCAGGGACTTTTAGCTTAGGACTTATTTTGGGACATATTGTTTGAGAGGACTTGCGCTCTTCTAATAAATACAAGGAGCAATAGTTTTTTCCATTATTGGATTGGATGAGTATTTTGTACTGTGATACCATGGATATTATTTTCTCAATGGATCAAAGGTTTCTATGAGTTCCTTGATGTGTAGTCTCCTCATGTGTCTTCATGTGCTACGAATCTTGTTTACAACACATGGATGGCATATGATATGCTACCTCTGTGCTTGTATTGATGAACTATTTCGTTAATATTGGCATGATCTCATCGTTGACTATGCATTTACTTATGTTTATTGATGCTTAGTTACTATGAACTACTTTATAGTTGTTAAGCGTATTCTTTATATAAGCGTGATCTTATTTGGAGTTTTTCTAACAATTGCGTTATGTGAGATTCATGTTGTCAAGTTCTAATGCTGCGATTTATGGTATTCTTATTATGAACATTTGTCAGTTATTCCCTTGTTCTTGTTGAAGTCCATATGTTCAACTAAGTCGGTATCCCACCTCCATTCGAAGCGAACTGAAACCACCTATATGGCACCTAGGCCTACATACTAGACAAGATCCTTAAATCAAATGGTGCATAATCTAGTTGTGATTCTACACCGGGGATATCCCCTTGCTATTAGCAGAGAGTTCCAGTCTGTCAACACCTTCCTATCGGATAAGTTTGTGATAATATTTAGCGAGTTATATATATTACACAACAATGTAAATTTCATCATATCTAATTAGAGAGGCTTAGTATTTTTCACAACCCATTATCGATACAGATTGGCAAATACTTAGATTTATTCTCTTGGATATTCTAAAAGAGAGAAAAAGATGAATCATCAAAGAAGAAACAATCTTAGGAGAACTTGTATGGAAAAATATAGAAATAGTCATAAAAGAATAGTGTTAACTCACAATTGATCCATGCAAGATAGGGTATGAAATGGTTGAGAGGCTACTATACTTCAATCTTTGGGCATCTACCTATCCCCTCAAATATTATCTAGTAACTTTATCTGATCCATTTCCTTGTGTACAAACCAATGGAAATATCCTTGACAAGGATTCATGAAACTTAATTTTGATGGAACATCTAAAGGAAACCCTACATGAACAAGATTTGTGGTGTCCTTAGGTACCATAGGTGATCCGTACTATGATTTTATGCCAAATTGATAGGCAATGATAGTAATAACGTATTATAATTATTTTTTTTAGATTATGTAGTACATTTAGCCACCAAGAACAACTATACCAGTATTATCAAATAAAGGGACTCAACTCATTATAAACATGGTTAAAAAATACAAAATGGCTCTCCCTATACCAATTTTTTTTATTTGTTGGAGATTATAAAACCAATTGGAAATAATATAATCCCTTATTTTGAAATTACTAGAAACTATAATGAATCATGCTAGACACATAGGGAACAAAATAGCTAAAAAGAAGATAAATGAAGGTAGTAAATTTAATAACTACCCATATATTCCCAATGGAATGTCAAAATTGGAGATCCTTTCAATTCACATTGCTCCTATATTTTAGTTTGCAATGTCATCCTCCCCATAGCAAGTGATCATGGAGAAAGGGCAATGAAAAATTAAGAGATGTGATGGATGGGGATGCTGGATATCTATGCCACTCCCTCCTAGCAATGATAGTTAAAAGGTCTCCATGCACATGAGGGAAGGTAAAGGAATAATGAAAGAATGAGGCAATGGGTTATGTGGTGTCTTCTCCATCAACACACAATTATTGGAAGGAGGAAATGTACTTATATAGTCATCTCATGAATGAAGAAGGGATGCATACAAAAGGATATGGATTTTTTTTTTAAATCATGGTTAAGAGGTCTCATGGGATGTGGTTGTTTGACTCACTCTGTATCCTTTTTTAGAGGCCTTTTGGCATAAAATTCCTATCAAATTCTTAATTATATTTCATTTTTATGATATGGTAGTTCTCCTTAGCTAGTGATTTTTTAAGATTTAGGATTCGTGTAGTTTCATACAATCGGAGATATAAGTTCTCACCAGACTCAAGGCTAGTGCTTCTTTTGTGTAGATGGGATGCTTAGCATATAGGGTCAATTCATAATCTAATTATGGTGGTTGGAAACATTTTTTTGGTTTCCATATTTTTGGTGATGTAGTAATCTCCCTCCAGCTCTGAGTCTTAGGTTGGTTCTTGCTGTAATTTCCTTTTGTATTTTTTTATCTAAAATTTATTTTAAGGGGCATTGAAAAGTGTAACTAGGTTCAGTCTTCATAGTGACATGTGTAGTTGTGATTTTATGTAATTGATGTAATGAATATTTTTTTTTTTTTTTTTTTTGTAATGCTTGAGAAATGGCTTTTATGCTCAAGGAATTTTATTTCTAGTTATGGCTACCATTCTGAGATTTTAGGATTTTTCATCATGTCATAAAGTCTATTGAGTCAATGTCAAAGATGAAAGATGAATTTGGACATGTATTTCATTGTAAAATAAAATTTGTGAACCCTTCAAGACCATGTCACATGGTCACCTTGAAGCCAGCCTACAAATATTTCTAGTAGGACATGTCGGCCTAGGCACCAGTTCAAGTCAACTTATTTTGGATGCATTGACCATTATATACAGAAATATTAAACTACATTTGGAGACAAGAATTTCAATCAAGCATAAGAATATAAAATAAGTGTAAAAATCACAAGAGGAAGAAGTGATCATCAAGAGAAGGAAGGAGGAATTTAATCAAAGTTGTTTATAAAAAAATTTGGGCTAGTACTTCACACATTGACATAAAACTATCGTTTCTATAGTAGTGTCTATATAGTCCAAGAGGAAGTCGCCAAAAGGGTTTCTAAACTAGCTCCATTTCTAGCCAAGTTTTCCTAAATAAGTATCCAAGTATAGTGAAGGAAGAGGATCACCTCCAAGCTCATTCCAACTCTTCCCAAATGTGAAAATGCAGAAGTACGAACTATAGGTCTATGGAAAAGGACCGAAATTTCATGGTAGCTGAGAAGTGTAGTACATGAAGGTAGTTTGACTTGTGTTGAGTTACGTAAGAAGAAGAATAAAAAAAGAAGGATCTTGTGACTTGGTCTTGGAAAGGTTCAGTGTCAAGGGTCTTGTTCATGGTATTTGTATTTGTCAATTGAAGTCTCTATAAGAAGAAGAATTCATTTGGATTTTCCTCTCAATTTGGAGAGGTTTTGGCCCTGGATGATCGCTTACATTTTGTTTGTCTTGTATATTTATTTTTTATGCATTGGTAGTTGTTTGATGAAGAAGTACACTATAACAATCTAACTAAAGAGAAAATCTTAATCTAAAGAAGTAAAGATAATTCGAAACAATTATCATTAGAAGAGAAATAACATAATTGCTATGCCCTAGATTTGTCAACATCTGATCAGTTCTAAAATGATAGTTCAAGGAAAGGGCATCTTATTAAGGGACACACAAGCACTCAAGGATGAAATGTTGAAGGATATCAAAGTGAATTCAATATCTATAAATAAGTGTAAAAACCCTAGTTCGCAGAAGTCTACACTAGAAAGAGTCTTGGGATCCTCAAAAGACCAAAAAGACCCTACTCAAGTTGGAGGGACGTATAAATCAAAGTTTCTTTAAGATTATTAATCCTAGAGAAGAAAGATCAACGACGTTGTCATCATCTTCAAAATATGCTAAGGAAATTTTTGGGCGTGTGTTATATTCTTTCCATGACTAATCACACGTGCAGGGGGGTCAGAGGGGGGGCGTAGCCCCTCCTGTCAAGGGGTTTCAGAGGGGCGGTATCCCCCCTGCATGGGGTCCGTTGTAGCACCCCACGAATTTTTTTTGGACACTATGTTAGGTGGGAAGACCTACCTATAGTATTGTGCATGCATTTTTCACATGGTTTTGGGCACGTTGGTTTTCTACCCATGGGATTGTGTAGATTCGGTCAAGGGAACTATGGTTATGTTCTAATAGAGGGTTAATGTATTGGGGTTTATGAATACTTCAACAGGTATATATATATATATATATATATATATATATATATATATATATATATATATATATATATATATATATATATATAATAACATTGAAATGAATATAATGGAAAATCAATATGGTAGTCCCGATTTTGAGATCCTAAGTAAAATCTCTGTGTATTTATTTTGTGTTTCTTGCCATTATATATTTTCTATTTTTAAGAATTCGTTTGCAGTTAATTTCTGTACAAGGTTAAAACCTACATATGGTATTAGAGTTGTTTTGGCTTCAAGGGGACTCCTTTGCTACTAAGGGGTTTTGCTTGGGCGTGTGGTAGATCGTGCTTAGTGGGAGACCTATGGGATTGATTTTTGTGGTGAAAGAAGAGGGCGATTAATGGAAAGATAAAGATCAAGAAATTTAATGGTCATAGTTTTGAGTTGTGGAAGATTAAGATGGAGGATCTGCGGGTGGATAAAGATCAGTGGATCATGGTAGATCTTGGTACTAAATCAATGAAAATGTTTGTAGAAGACTGGGTGAGGTTAGATCAAAAGGAAAAAAGAAAAATGTGGTTGTGTATCTCTAATTTAGTATTTTTGAATGTATCGGGGGAAGCTATGGTGAAGGATTTGAGGTTCAATTTAGGGACTTTGTACCACTCTATGTCTCTGGTGAACAAATTGTTCCTACAAAAAAAGTTTTATAACTTGAGGATGAAGGATGGATACTTGGTGATAGAGCATTTGAATGCATTTAATATTGTTGTAAGCCAGTTTTTATCTATTGATATACAAATTTCAGATGAAGATAAGTGCCAAGGATAATTTTAGGGGCGAATGTTCGCCCTTTGGCGAAATTAAGGGGTTTTAAATTTTTAGTGGGCGAATATTTTGTATCATAGTACATTTTTACAAATCACCTCAAATAGCCCACCTTATATTAAGGGAGAGGGTAAAAAAGGTAAATTTATCCCTTGAAATTAGGACTTACAACCTTCCATTCGCCCATTCTCAAGAATAGGTTTTATTTAAGTGAATCCATTCGCCCATTTTCAAGAATATGTTTCATTTAAGTGAATCCTATGGGCCAAATACCATATTTATAAAAGAGGTATGGTAAATTAATAAAAATATAAATAAATGAGAGGTATGGTAAATAAATAAAACATTTTTTACATTTACTCCATAAGTCACCTTATATACATGTAAGGGTGTAAACAAATAAAAATATAAGTAAACTCGAGGTATGGTAAATAAATAAAACGTCTTTTTATACTTACTCAAAAGGTATGGTAAATAAATAAAAATATAAATAAACTAGACGTATCGTAAATAAATAAAACCTCTTTTTATATTTAGTCCATAACCCTCGTTATATTTATGAAGACTCAAGAAAGAGGTTTTATTTAAGTGAATCCTATGGGCCAAATACCATATTTGTAAAAGAGGTATGGTAAATTAATAAAAATATAAATAAACGAGAGGTATGGTAAACAAATAAAACATTTTTTTATATTTACTCCATAAGTCACCGTATATTTACGAACACTCAAAAAATGGGTTATATTTAGGTGAAACCTATGGCCAAAATACTATGGGACAAATACCACGGACTAGATTGTTATTAATACCATGCAAAAAACCATTATTAACCCTAATATTAGAATTAATAAAAATAAAAATGGTACATGGTATTGACCCATGGTATTCACCAAAATGGCACATGGTATTGACCCATGGTATTCACCTGGAATGTAGCCTATTTAAATGGGGAAATTAAACCACCATGTAACCTATGCTAACATTCACTAGGACTTTACAAAGTTTTATTATTTAGTGAAAGACTCGCCAAGATCTTACAAAATTTTATAATTGAGTAAAATATTCGCCATGCCTGGTGAGAGATTCGCCAAAAAATTATATATACATATTATATTATTGATAAAATCGCCTTCCATTTTTCCTATATACCATGGAGATTCGCCCATTTATTATATTTATAAATTTAGGGGGGGTTCTTAAAATTTTCCCTGATAAGTGCATTTGTTTAATGTGTTGTCTACCAAATTTTTGGGATAATATGGTTGTTGTTATAGGTACCAATACAACTACCTTGAAGTTTGATGAAATAGTCTCATCGTTGTTGTTGGAGGATATAAGATGAAAAAAATATGGAGATGTCTTGTCTGTATGAGGACAATCCTAGAACAGAAGAAAAAATAAGTGCTTGAGTGGGAGATCTAAATATAGAGGGAGATCTAAATCTCCAGCAAAACATGTCAAGGTATGTTGGAAATGCAGAAAGGATGGGAACTACAAAAATGACTATATATCTAATGCTCCTAAGAAATGAAACAGATCTGATGATACTCATTTTGCAGAGGGAAAAGTCACCTCAGATGAAGGTGGGGATGTGTAGTTGGCTTCTTCTTCACTTCACTCACCATAGGGAGTGGTTATGTGAGTATGAAAAATATGATGGTGGTGATGTCTTATTTGGGGATTATAGGAAGGCTAGAATTATCGAACGTGAAAAATTCAAGTTGAAGTTGCAAGGTGGAAAGATTAGAACACTTCTTGGTGTTCTCCATATTCTTGCATTGGACAACAATTTGATTTCTCTAAGAAAGATGGATGATGCAGGTGTAAAAATAGTTTTCGAGAAATATACGTGCAAGATGGTTCGGGGAGCACTGGTATTGATGCGAGTATTTTGTATTGGAACTTGGTACAAGCTTCTGGGTAGCACTTTTATTTATGGGTGCAACATTTATGTGGTTCTTGAAAGTGGAGTAGAAAATCTAGTGATCTCTGGAGAACAGACCATGCTATGGCATCAAAGGCTTGGAAATATTGGAGAGAAGGGACTTCTAATAATTCATGGTAATTTTATGGTAGAAGGTATGTCTTATTTCTTTGAGGATTTAAATTTCTATGAACATTGTGTATATGGGAAGTAGGGGTGAGTTTCGCCTCTCGTCCTAAGAGGGCGAAAGGGATATTAGAGTGTATGCATAGTGATGTGTTTGGACCTGTGGTGGTTCCATCATTGGGTAACTTTATGTATTACATATCATTTGTATATGACTTCTCAAGGAATACATGGATATAGTTCCTAAGGAATAAATCTAAATTCTTTGACAAGTTTAAAGAATTTAAGGCTTTCGTGGAAAACCAAACAGAGAAAAAGATGAAGCTCCTGAGGAAAGATAATGGTTGAGAGTTCTGTAAGAAGGAATTTGAAGAGTTCTTTAAGAAGTGTGGTATATCACGGTAGAATACTACTCCATACACACCTCGCCGAAATAGAGTTTTAGAAATAATGAACAAGATGTTGATGGAGAAGGCAAGAAGCATGTTCAGTGGTGTTGGGTTAGGATAGGAATTTTGGGCAAAGTCGGTGGAGACTGCATGTTACCTGGTTAATAGATCACCCCCATCAATTTTGGAGGACGAGACTCCACATGAGGTATGGACTAGAAAGATAGCCTCTCTTTCACATCTAAGAGTATTTGGCTGTGATGCATATGTACATTTTCTAAAGGATAAATGAACCAAGTTGGATAGTAAATATGAAAGGTGCATCTTTATTGGGTATAAGGATGGTTTAAAAGGTTATAATCTTTGGAACTGAGAAATAAGGAAGTTTCTGTATAGCCGAGATGTGGTGTTTAGAGAGGTGAAATATGTTATTAAACATGAAGTCCCACTAAAGGAACTTGAGAAGATAGAGTTTGAGCTAAAGGAGGAAGAATCATACTCTACAACAGAACATGAATAAGAAGATGGAGAGCCACAAACTCCGACTGTGAGAAGATCATTTCAAGAAAGAAGGAAGCTAAAAAGGTATAGTCCATCTGCCTTCTGTTCAAATTTTACTTTATCTATTACTGATGATGATCCCAAAATTGTCAGGGATGTAGTATATTTAGAGGATGGAAAACTATAGAAACATATCATGGTTGATGAAATGGAATCTTTGGATAAAAATGAGACTCGGATCTGGTGGAGTTGCCAGCTGGAAGGAAGCCCATTGAAAGAAAATGGGTGTTTAAGAAGAAGATGAATGTAGAAGGCAAGGTGGAGAAATGTAATCCTTAGTTAGTAGCAAAAGGTTATTCCCATGTTTCGGGAATTGATTTTGGTGATATTTTTTCTCCTATTTGAAAGGTAGTTTCTATTAGATTACTTTTATCTGTTGTTGTTGCTTTTGATTTTGAGGTAGCACAGATGGATGTGAAGACAACATTTCGTCACGAGGATTTGGAAGAAGATATCTACATGAAGCAAGTTGAATTATTTGTGGTGAAGGGAAATAAAGAATTGTTATGCAGGTTAAAAAATTCTTTCTATGGGTTAAAAAAGTAACCAAGGATGTGGTCTCAAAAATTTGATACATATATATGGGGACTTGGCTTCACCAGAAGCAAGGCAGATCACTTTGTGTATTTTAAAATAATTGGTGAATGTGTTATTTATCTGGTCTTATATCTGGATGATATGTTATTGATTGGAAATGACAAAGAAATTATCCAGTATTTGAAGACCCAATTGGCCTCCAAATTTGACATGAAGGTTCTTGGTGCAGCAAACTATATTTTGGACATGGAAATTAAACGAGATTGGGAAAAGAGGAAGCTTTGGTTAAACTAGAAGAAGTATGTCGAGACAATATTGTAGAGATTTACTATGCATGATAGTAAATCGGTGAAGGTTCTTATTCTTGTCGGTGTAAAGTCATATATTGAAGAGTGTCCCAAGGCATAAGAAGAGGAAGAGGACATGTCCTGTGTTCCATACACAATTGTAGTCGGTAGCTTGATCTATGTAACATTGGAATTATGGTACATGTTTTTTCCTTGATGGAAACCCACTCATAGGTCAGTTCAGAATTGATAAAAGGAAAATCACATTGTAACAGTTAAATTCAAAGGTAATAGAGTAATGACACAGAAGAATGGGATGATGAGATTAATGATTACAGATCAGACTCAAGCAATTGAGGAAAAATAATGTTTTAAGTTATATTAAGTTATATATATTGGTTCACCTAGTCCAAATAGTGTATACAAGTGGGTTCACGGAACAAAAGGTGCGTATACATATGCACACACTCTCACAAGAGGAAAAGTGCGTATAGGATGGAAAATTAAGGTTAATGAATACCAAGGGTCCGTACCATGGTAATAGCCCACAATATTGAGTAGAATAACAGTTACTTGATCACGTCCAAGAATACCACAGGTTCTAAGTGTTGCTTTGGTCTGAGGTATTGAGAAAGGCTAAATCTATATAAGGAGGAGGAGATCAAAAGGCTAGTGTGCAAGTGAAAGGGTTTTTCATGAATACTTCTATCTGAAGTATATATTATGTTGTAAGGGCTATGGTTATGATATGATTTGAAATATCTTTTTCATCTGTGGAATACAATGTCGGATCAGGATCATGAGACCTCAAATGACTTATCATTGTATGATCTGATAATGGATGGGATAGATCTGAATGCTAACGCATGTTTTATCCTTTAAATGTTATGATATGGGTATGTATCAAGTCTAGAATAGATGTGAAGTTATAAGTTATTATTTACAGATCTATATGCTGGTTCGAATTGGTGAAGGCGCGTATACACGTTGATTCATTACTTCCAAGTAGTGTATGTAGAAGAAAAGCCTGTTGTTCAGATATGATTGATCCATTTGATCAGTGTTTTTGTTTTACTATTGTTTGTCAATGATGTCTTCCTTAGTTCTGAAAGTAAAAGTGATTGTATAAGGAGATTGAGTGACAAGGGTGATCTTTTTTGCTATCTTTTTAGAACTCTGTAATTTGACAGTAGATCTTCAAAATGTCATTAGTTGGTACAATTTTTTGGTTCAGTGATTTTATGATTCGGTATGTTTAGAGGTATACGCAGGTTGGGTTAAAGGAAGTAGCATATACTTGTAGGTTGGCTTCACTGAGGTAGCGTATACATTCTGACATATTATTTTTGAGGTTGCAGTTGGCTTTGATTTTTGATGCAGTGTTCTGGGTTGAGCTCATTATTCTAGTGACAATGATCTGATTGTTGATAGAAGTAGTTGTATTTGAAGATTGTATTGCAGTGGTGATTGATTTTGAGTTTCAATGTTACTGATGGGTCCAGTATGAAAATTTGATGAAACATGGCCTACATATTGTATTTTTGTGTACTAGGAGTATCCAGTCTGAAAATTTATGAAACATGGTTCCTGGAGGAAGAGTGAAGACAGTAGCCTTCTGTAGGTCTCCACCTACGTACTGATAAACATATCAGCCAGTACAAGAGCTAGGGGATTGGAGCTCCCTTCTAGTAGAAGATGGAAAACGATTGAAGGTTGTAGCCTTCAATAGATAGATGCCTGCATATTAGAAAATTCTGCACCAGTACAAAACTTGTAAACACTTTTTATTATAAGAAGACTGAAGACTGAGACGACAAAAGTGATGGTTTTTTTTCCCACATTGCATTTCCACCTGAAAAATTCTGGTGTTCATGTGTGCTTCTTATGTGTGTTCATTTTTTATGTTCTTACAGCATCTGTTTACTTCTTAGTAAATGCATCACAATTTGATTTAAGACAATGAATTAGTTGTTTATCAAAGTTTGTTAAATATACATTGGTTTCATTCTTTATAGACGTGGACATACGCTGGTTGGTTTCAAAAAAATAGTGTATACAGTTTGAAAAGGAAAGTCATTATTGTGAAAGTTAAAATAATGATTCACATGCCTCCCCCCCCCCCAACAAGTATTTTTCCCAGCAATTGGTATTGGAGTAGGTCCTTGAGAAGAAGCTTGATCTCTTGAAGGAAGATCTCCCAAGATGAACAATCAAATAGGGATGGGATCTATTAGACCACCAATTTTCAATGAAAATAACTTAGCATATTGGAAGATAAGAAACAAAGCCTATCTTCAATCACTTGGAGCTGATGTTTGGGCAATTGTGGAAGGAGGGTAGTAATATCCAGTAGCAGTTCCCATAGATCTAGTAGAAAAGAAAGCATATGAAAACAATGCCAAAGCTATCATTGCATTATTAGGATGCCTATCAAAATCAAAATTCCTCAAGGTCATGCAACTCAACACAACCAAAGCAATATGGGGCAAAATCATTCATATCTACGAAGGAGAATCCTAGGTAAAATGTTCTAAGCTCCAAACTCTCACAATTCAATATGAAACTCTCAAGATGCATAGTGATGAAAGTATTTCTAGTTACTTTTTACGAGTAGATGATTGTAAATTGTATGAAGAATCTAGGTGAAGAAATAAAGGAGGCTACTTTAGTAGAGAAAATTTTAAGATATCTATCTTCTAAATTTGAGTCAAAAGTATCTTCCATTGAGGAGAAGAAGGATCTACAATCTATTACTGTTGTTTAGCTTCATGGAATTTTAACTACCTTTGTAATGAGGAAAGGAGGTCCATCAAATATTAGAGAAGCTGCTTTCAAAGCCTCGACAAAGGGAAAAGTAAAGGAAGATCTCAAGGAATCAGGATATATATCAAAAGAATTTGAGGTAAACTTTGCAAAGGAACTTCAACGGAGTTCCGGAAGATTCAAAGGTAAGGTTCCCTTCAAATGCTTTTCTTGTGGTAGAGTTGGTAATTATGCCGCTAAACGTCCTCATAAAGATAATCATGACAAAGGAAAGGATTTTGAAAAAGGCAATACAAAAAAGTTTGTTAATAGAAGAAGTTATTATGCTCGTGAAGATAGTGATGGCTTGTCTAATAGTCATGAAGATGAATTTGAACAAGATATTAAACTACTCATGGCTTATGAAAATGATTATTTTATGGATTTTTTAGAAGAGGATGATTTTCTTGAAGAAATCACTAAACTTAAAATATGTATGGAAGAAAATAATATGGTCATAGACACTTTGACACATCAACTCACTGAAAGAGAAAAGCACAATGAAAAATTAGAATGTTAAGTAGTGGGTCTAAGTAAATAACTTTAGAAGAAAAAATATATGAATATTAGATTTGTTAAAGGATTAGAACCTTATATGAAATCATCAAGGTTGAGAGTTCTCCTCTTGTAAAGGCTAGTCTTGGATACACTGGAGAAACATCCCAACCAAAAAATCCTTCATCCATCACCAAAAGCTATCTTGATACAACAAAAACCAGTGAGCATTGTGTCAATCTTTAGCAAAAGCCGAAAGGTTCTCCCTAGGTACATCATGCTCATTTTACTCCAACGGTGAACATCAATGGAGGCACCAACCAAAAGGTAAACAATACTAAAATATTTTATGATCATTGAAACTTCTTCTTTAATGGACAATGTTTTTCATGCCATAACTTTGGTCATAAGGTTGCTCAATGCGTTGCTTACAAAATTATCATGACTAGAGAAGCAAGAAAACAAAGGAGCATGATAGGAATCAAGAAAAGGTCTTATAATAAATTTTTCTCCTCTTGAAGATGAATTTAATATTCATTTTGCAATAACTTTGGTCCTGAAGAATTTGAATGCAAGAGAATATTTCGGCCAACAATTCAAAAGGAACAAACATCATCAAATTCCAAGGTATGGAAAATGAAGGAATTTGAGTCAGAAAGATGTCGTACAGCTCTATGTGCAGAAGAACAAGAAAATCAGTGGTACATTGATAGCGGATTCTCTAAACACATGACAAGTGATAAAGATAAACTCCTTTCATACAAAGCTTCAAAAAAGGAAAAGAATGTCTCTTTCGAAAATGACACACCAACTGTCATTAAGGGTAAAGGTTTTGTTTATTTAAAAGAAAAGGTGAAAGATGGAAATGTTATGTATGTTTATGGTTTAAAGCATAACTTTTTGAGTGTTAGTCAAATGTGTGATCAAGGAAATGAATTTGTGTTTTGATCAAAGGAATGTGTGGTCCATGAGCTTGACAAAGGTAATACCATAATGAAAGGTACAAGAACTCCAAGAAATCTATATATACTAAAATGAGGTCAAGAATAATGTTATATAAGAGAGACATAAGAGAACTAATTGAGCCGAATCTTGGGAGGAGGCCCCCAATATCTAAAAGATTGAAATGGATCTTGGGAGGAGAGACCCCCAAGATCTGAAAACTTGCAATGCCAAAAGAAAAAAGAGGAGAATGCCCAATAAACAAAACCACAAAGAAACTTTTTATTAAAACCAATAATAACTGTAAAGGTTACATTGTGGCGGACAATCTGTCCTTTTACAAAATGTGACTTGTTACTTATAGTATTTTTCAATTACAATACCATGGGTCAATTCCATGGGTGAATGAATACCATGGGTGGATTTTACAATACCACGGGCAGATGCCATTTACAATACCATGGGTAAATTACATGGGTGAATGAATACCATGGGTGGATTTTACAATACCACTGGTAGATTCCATTTACAATACCATGGGTAAATTCCATGGGTCGATGAATAATATGGGTGGATGAGTACCATGGGTTGATGCCATTTTCCATTCAGATCATTCCTCCCTCCTTAAGAAGCAATGGTCCCCATTGCGTAAAGTTCCCTCCTGCGAAGCCTTTGTTGAATATGAAGAGCCACTAAAGATAAGGGTTTTATGTGGTTAACCCATAACCATAATGAACGAAGATCCGAGGATAAAGATACCCTGTAATGCTTGTGACCAACTGTGATTCTGACAGTGTGCGGCCTAGCAAATGGACTTCGATAAAGTGTGGGTTTGTGGATGACCCATAACCATGACAAACGAAGATCCGAGGATAGAGATACCCTGTAATGCTTGTGACCAACTGTGATACTGACAGTGTGCGGCCTAGCAAATGGACTTCGATGAAGTGTGGGTTTGTGGATGACCCATAACCGTGATGTTGGTTGCTGATGAAGTAGCAGGTGCCTACATAGCCTGGGGTGGGAGGGCACGTCTCCAAATAACCCAAGCCGAATGCTGCTATGTTGAAACTGATGAATGTGAAGCAGGTGCCTACTAAAGTGGGGTGGGAGGGCACGTCTCCAATGGGAACCCACTTCGAATGCTACTCCAGAATTAAAATGGACATAACTCAGTCAATATAACTCAGAATATTTATTATAACCTGTTTTTAGAAGCAGAATAACCATTTTGCATCTTCCCATGTGATGGAAATCCTTATCTGGGCACTCTGAGATCTCAGATTCACGCTGCAATAGTTCCGCCGTCACAAAAATTCTGATAAAATAGCTGATTTTAAATCAGCGATATCTCCCACATCCGAACTCCGATTCGACCCATTTTTTTTTTAAATTGGGTGATTTTTCGAGAGGAATCCAGATCGGGTATTTGTTTTTGTAAATTTTGTACCAAATGTTTCAGATCTGATCTGCAAAGTAGCTGCCCAAAAATATTCCTGCCAAAAAATGAGAAAAGAAAAATTCTTCCTGCTTGACCCAAGAAAATGCTCTGTGGAGGTTGTAGCATGTGCCTGAAGTTTGTTGAATATTGATGGAAAATTTGAAACTAAAATATGCATCAAACCCTCATTTTGATGGAATCATAACCTGCTCTGATACCACTGATCCGGATCTTGGGAGGAGGCCCCCAAGATCTAAAAGATTGAAATGGATCTTGGGAGGAGAGACCCCCAAGATCTGAAAACTTGCAATGCCAAAAGAAAAAAAGGAGGAGAATTCCCAATAAACAAAACCACAAAGAAATTTTTTATTAAAACCAATAATAACTGTAAAGGTTACATTGTGGCGGACAATCTGTCCTTTTACAAAATGTGACTTGTTACTTATAGTATTTTTCAGTTACAATACCATGGGTGAATGAATACCATGGGTGGATTTTACAATACCACAGGCAGATGCCATTTACAATACCATGGGTAAATTCCATGGGTGAATGAATACCATGGGTGGATTTTACAATACCACGAGTAGATGCCATTTACAATACCATGGGTAAATTCCATGGGTCGATGAATAATATGGGTGGATGAGTACCATGGGTTGATGCCATTTTCCATTCGGATCACTAATTATGGCACAAAATATTGGGGCATCAAAGCTTGTCTCAAATAAGAAAAGCATGCAGGCTCACGCGGTTCGTGATCTTCCAGATATCATCATCCTTGAAAGTACCATTTGCCAACCATGTCAATTCGGTAAGAAAACTAGAGTTCAATTAAATTTCAAAGAAGGATCAACAAGTAAGCCTCTTGAACTCATTCCTATTGATTTGTGAGGTCCAACAAATAAAAAGTCACCACGCGGAAAAGAATACTACATTTTATTCATTGATGATTTTTCTAGAATGTTCTGGATTGGTTTGGTAAAGAACAAACATGAAGCATTTGAAAAGTTTAAAGTCTTCAAAACTTTAGCTCTAAATGAATTAGATCTAAAAATCAAATGACTCGTATTTGATTGGGGAGGAGAATTTATATCAGATGATTTTTTTTCAATTTTGTGAACAACATGGAATAAAGAGACAATTCTTTGTTGCCATAACTCCTCAGCAAAATGGCATGGTGGAAAGAATGAATGGAATAGTTCAAAAAATGGATCATGCTACGCTTGATGATTCTGGAACTCCTGACACCTTCTGGTGTGAAGCTGCACATACTGCAGTAAATATTCTCAAAAAAGCTCATGTTCGTGTAAATAGTGATCAAACTCCATATGAACTTTGGTATGGTAAGCCTCCTACTATAAAACACTTCAGATTTTTTGGAAGCAAATGTTTCATCAAAATGACTGATGAAAAACATGGTAAGTTTGAACCCAGAGTAGACAAAGGAATATTTCTTGGTTATTCATCTAGAAGTAAAGGATACAAATGTTATAATAAGAGAATTCAAAAAATTGTTGAATTCATTAATGTTGTCATCGATGAAGCATGCAGAAATTCGGAAAATGTGAAATGAAAAAAAGAAGATGATAATGATGAAGACGTTGAATTATTTCCGGTATCAAATCAAGATGATATAGAAGAAGAAACCAATGAAGCATCAAAAGAAGATACATCTGACGGGGAAAAGGCTCAATCAAGGTATGTTGAAAAGAATCATCTAGAATCTCAAATTCTAGGAGAAAAAGGGTCTGGAGTACACACAAGAAAAACTCTTGTAGGAGCTTCTAGTTATCTAGCATTATTATCCTCCATAGAACCACAAAATTCCAATGAATCTAGCAAAGATGAATGTTGGTTTAAGGCCATGGATGAAGAACTAGACCAAATTGAAAAGAATGATACTTGGGAATTAGTTCCTAGACATCATGATAAAAATGTTATAGGAACAACATGGATATTCAAGAATAAGTTGAATGAAAATGGAGAGGTCGTTAGAAATAAAGAAAGGCTTGTTTGTAAAGAGTGTGCTCAACAAGAAGGTATAGACTTTGAAGAAACTTTTGCACCTATCGCTAGACTTGAAACCATAGGAATGTTTCTTTCTCTTTCAAGTTTTCAAAAATTCAAAGTTTATCAAATAGATGTAAAATTTTCATTTCTTAATGGAGATTTAGAAGAATAAGTGTATGTTGAACAACCAAAAGGATTCATTCTGGAAAATGATGCAATGCTTGTATGCAAACACAAAAAATCTCTATATGGACTGAAACAAGCTCCAAGGGCATGGTATTATTGTCTTGACAAATATCTTCAACAACAAGGTTTCACAAAAGGATCTGCACACAACGACTTATATACAAAAATTGAGAATGATAAATTGCTAATTATTATTGTTTATGTTGATGATGTCATCTTTGGTAGTAATGAAGTATCTACGAGTCAAAACTTTTTTTATGTTATGCAAAAATAATTTGAAAAGTCTTTACTTGGAGAACTAACTTATTTTCTTGGTCTACAAGTACAACAAACAAAATATGGCATCTTTCTTTCACAAAATAAATATCTCAAACAAATTCTGAAGAAGTACGGAATGGAACATTCCAAACTAGTATGTACTCCAATGGTAATAGGATGTTGTCTCGGTTCTAATGATGAATCTCCTACAGTGAATGAACCAGCATAGAGATCTATGATTGGAAGTCTACTTTATCTAACAGGTACCAGACCAAATATCATGCATGCAGTCGGAATTGTTGGAAGGTTCGAGGACAATCAAAAGGAATCACATCTTCAGGCGGTAAAAATAATATTCAAACATCTCCAAGGAACTCAAGACTTTGGTCTATGGTATCCTAAAGATACAAATCTCACTCTTCAAGCATATACAGATGTGGATTGGGATGGAAATGTTGATGATCGAAAAAAAACTAGTGGAGGTGCATTCGATATGGGATCACAATTAGTATCTTGGTTCAACAAGAAACAAAGTTCAATTGTCTTATCTATAGATGAAGCAGAATATGTGGTTTCTGCATCTCGTTGCACACAACTACTCTGGATGATGCAAACATTACAAGAGGGTTTTTATATTGGCAGGCATAAAAAATGGAGCCCGAAGTTAATGGAAAAATATAAAGGGTATAAAAAATGTTAATGAAAAAATGGATACCTATAATATCTAGTGAAAGTAGGGGTTTTTAAATTGGGAATGTGTGTTGGGTTCGTATTGGTACAGGGTTAAATAATGTGATTTTAAGAGGTATTTTTCAATATGTAGTAAAATTAGGGGTATTTTTTAATATGCCACGAACGCACGTGATATGTCAGAGGTTCATTTGAGTGAAGCCCCCGTGTAATAAAAGTGCTATTATTATTTCGAAAAATCCAGTCATGCACTCCAAGACCAAGAACATACCCATTAGGTACCATTGTCTACAAGAACAAGTGCTTGAACAAAAGGTTGGAGTATGTTCCCTCAAAAGAATAGGTTGCTGATATATTTACCAAATCGCTTCCCAGAGAAGTATTTGAATATCTCAAAGAAAAGTTGGGAGTTGTTTCTGCCTCTTCTCCCTGTTAAAAGTAATTTCAGAGGAATGTTTCCTATACATTGGTTTCATGAAGTAGAGTCGCATATATATGTGAGTTTCTGTGGCTACAATAGCGTATATGTTTTTCTAATAGAAAAATAGTGGGTCAGATTCAAAATGAATTTCTGACACGGGTGTTCAGTTTGATGTTGAAGGTAGCATAGGTTCAGGGGGAGAATTAGCCTTCAAAAACATTATGCATTGTTGGCATCATGGTTTCTGAATTTAGCTATGATCTCGGATATTCATATCATTTGTTGTAAAGGTCATGTAAAGACCTATGGTGTAATAATATGTCTCTTTCTGTCATAGTCTATTATGAATGAGTCATTTTGAACATATGATGTAATTTGTACCCCCACTGTGCATGGGAAGTGTTATCACCCCAAGAAACTCTCCTAGGTTGTATATCAGAGATGCTCGGGAACATTACAAACTCAACAATAAATGTTGGAAAATGGTGGATGAAAGAAAGGAAATGATGCACATTCAAGCCAGATACCCACTTCTACTATGCTTAACCCTAGACATGGGTGAACACCCCTAGACTACAAGGATTTAGACCACCAACTACTCACAGTTTAAGGAAAATGTGATGATGGAGAATACTGATCACACCAGCAGATGCACAGGACCCTGTGATGGCCAGCTGCAACCAGTTAAAAGGTCTGTAAATCTATTTCCTAATGCACATATAGGATGACAACTCTCTGGCATTAAAACAATAGAAACCTGCATACACATTCAATAATACTAACTAGATTTTAACACAAAGGTGGGATGACAGCCCCTCTAATGCTAAACATCCACAACACATGAATAAATGCACAAAAGGCACAGCCTGGAACAAGAAGAAGAAGTGGAAAGTGAGAAATTAACAGCAAAAGAAGCTTGTATTAGCCAAAAATGAAGACCAGAAGCTGCAGGTATCACAGTAGTTACAGTCTCCAGAATTTGAACCTTACATCAGAATAACATTCATCAGCCTGATTACATTTTTCATTTGGGTATATATAGAGTTTGTTTACAAAAAACTCTGCTAACCTATGCGTGGAGAGGTCATAACTGACCACCAACCATATTTACAATTAGATATGGGTCTCTGCTACAAGTTCAGTGTTTAAATGAACAAAATCGGCCTTTCTGGTACTTTGATGTCCTTCTTGAGCAGGCAGAGTATTATCTGAATAAATTTCAATAACTGCTGCAGTCATTGAACTGTTCAAGGATCGTCCTTCTCATCCTTGGTCGTGTTGCTCCTTGAATGTGGCAGTTGAGGATTCAATGTGCTGAGTATCGGATCATCTCTTCCCTCTTTGCGTGCACGGGACAGGCCAAAAACACTGAAAAATACATTGAAAACGGATGATGGACTGAGAAAGAATGCTAACCGTTAGATGGCTCAGACAAACGGCTGAGATCTGATGGCGGGAGGCGATGGAAGACACAAAGGCACAATGGAATATTAGCCATTAGATCTAGCAAATTGGATGGCAGAGATTGGATCACGGAGGCCGTCGGGGTGTAATGTGAATGGAGACACGTGGGCCGTCGGATTGTTGTCGGGTAGATCCGACGACTATTGGGTGGCGGAGGTGATCGAAGGTTAATGAGTAGGAGTCAAGTACGGTGGTGGTAAGCAATTTTATCGCACCGCTCTATGGGAATGGGCGGTTTACATACGCGATGGTGCGATCCCGTATAATGACAACACATGGCGGATGGGATGGCGGGGAAACCACTTTCCCTGTGGGTTATCATTCTTGTAGGTTCGTGGGGTGGGGGCTGCGTACGTCGTCGGATCATGAGGTGGAGGATCGGATGGCCCAGGTGTAACGCACACATTTGTTGGATGATGTAACAGGTGAGGGCCCAGCGGGTTATAATTTTTTATTATATGCACGCGGCTGTATAATCCACGGATTCGTAGTTTTAGCTTTGTGCCCGGGACCAAAGGGAAAAGGGGTTATACGGGGTTTTATAGTGTTAAAACAAAAAATGCCTAGGAGCCGGAAAAAGGGCTTAAGCGGGGTTTAAAGGAGAATGAGGAAGATTAAGAGGAAGGAGGAAACAAAGGTGTGGGGAGTTATAAGGGAATAAGGCAAATGAAAGGGAAGGATGAAATAAACTACTGCAAACCCTTTGCAGCCCAAACCAGCATTGCCTGACCTGATTTTATCCATCAAATGTTGCAAACTGTAGCAGAGCTAATAGGAAGGATGATGTAATAATTGAAAATTTTCAAGTCATGTATGAAAATTTGGTATATCCCCACTTGGTTGGGTGATTGATGTATGCCTAAGTCATTGATGATAGGAAGGTCATACTCACATAGTTGAGTTACAGAGTCATGTTATTCTTTTGAAACATATTTCTGCAGAATTTGCATGTGCTCAGGGGGAGCATGTACAATATAGTGCATCTCATCATGTACTAAGGGGAAGAATATCTTGGTCCACCCTTTTCCCTTGATGTCAAAGGGGGAGAGTATCTTGGTGTTTCTTGATATGTCTAATAGGGTCTACAAATTGAAGTAATCAACACCAATATGGTTTCCATCAAGTCCAGAGGAGGAGATTGTTGGCATTATGGTACATGTGTTGTCCTTGATGGACACCCACTCACAGTTCAGTTCAGAATTGATAAAATGAAACTCACATTGTAACAGGTCAATTTAGAGGTAATAGAGTAATGCCATAGAAGAATAAGATGATGGAACAAAGGATTATAGATCAGGATCAAGCAATTGAAGAAAAAGAATGTTTTAAGTTGTATTAAGTTGTATATGCTAATTCATGTAGTCTAAATACATATACAAGCAGGTTCACAGAACAAAAGGTGCGTATATGTATGCACACTCGTTCACAAGAAGAAAAGTGCATATGGGATGGAAAATTAAGGTTAATGAATACCAAGGGTCCATACCATGGTAATAGCCCACAATATTGAGCATAATAACAGTTACTTGATCACGTCCTAGAATGCCACAGGTTCTAAGTGTTGTTTTGGTATAAGGTATTGAGAAAGGCTAAATCAATATAAGGAGGAGGAGATCAAAGGGCTAATGTGCAATTGAAAGGGTTTTTCATGAATACTTCTATTTGAAGTATATCTTATGTTATAAGGGCTATGGATATGATATGATTTGAAATATCGTGTGCACCTTTGGATACAATGTTGGATCAGGATCATGAGACCTGAAATGACTTATCATTGTATGATATGATAATGGATAGGCTAGATCTGAATGGTAATGCATGTTTTATCATTTAAATGTTATGATCTGGGTATGTCTGAAATCTGGAATACTGCGAAGTTATAAGTTATTGTTTATAGATCTATATGCTAGTTCACCTTAGTGAAGGCACCTATACACACTGATTCGTTACTTCCAAGTAGCATATGCAGAAGAAAATATCGTTGTTCAAAGATGACCGATCTACCTGATCAGTGCTATTGTTTTACTGTTATTTGTCAATGATGTGTTCATTATATCTAAAAGTAAAACTGATCGGATAAGGATATTGAGTCTGGTTGATTGATTGATTGAGTGAGAAGGGTGATCTTTTCTCCTATCTGTTTAGAACTCTGTAATTTGAAAGTAGATATTCAGAATGTCACTAGTTGGTACAATTTTTTGGTTCAGAGATTTTATGACTAAATATATTAGAGGTATATATAGGTTGGGTTAAAGGGAGTAGCATATACATGCAGGTTGGCTTCACTGGAGTAGCGTATACATTCTGACATATGATTTTTGAGGTTGCAGTTAGTTCTGGTTATTAATGAAATGTTCTGGTGACAGTGATCTGATTGCTTAGATTGACTAATTGTTGATAGAAGCAATTTTATTTGATGATTGTATTGCAGTGGTGATTGATTTTGAGCTTCAATGTTACTGATGGGTCTAGTAAGAAAATTTGATGAAACATGGCCTACATAGTGTATTATTGTGTATCAAGAGTATCTAGTCTAAAAATTTATGAAACGTGGTCCCTGGAGGAAGAGTGAAGATAATAGCATTCTCTAGGCTGGTGCCTACATACTGGTAAACATATCAGCCAGTACAAGAGCTTGGGGGTTGGATCTCCCTTCCAGTAGAAGCTAGAAAATGAGTGAAGGTTGTAGCCTTCAGCAGGTAGATGCCTGCTTATTGGAAAAGTTTTTACAAGTACAAAACTTGTAAACACTTTTTATTATAAGCAGATTGAAGACTGAGATGACAACATCGATGGTTTTTTTTCCAACATTAGGTTTCCACCTGAAAAATCCTAGTGTTCATGTGTGTTTCTTATGTGTGTTGATTTATTTTGTTCTTACTGCATCTGTTTACTGCTTAGTGAATGAATCACACTTTGATTTAAGATAGTGAATTACTTGTTTATCAAATTTTATTATTTATACACTGGTTTCATTCTTTATAGGCATGACCATACACTGACTGATTTCAAAAAAATAGCGTATACAGTTTGAAAAGGAAAATCATTATTGTGAAAGTTAAAATACTGATTCACTCCCCCCTCCCCCTCTGAACATTTTTCCCAACATGTAATGATTTGTACTAGACTAGACATTGCACATGTTCTGGGAGTATAGAGTAGGTTTATGTCAAAACTAGGGAAGTAGCATTAGAAAAGAGTGAAACAGGTTTTCAAGTATTTTCGTGGCACAGTGATTATAGTCTCTGCTACCAAGGAAGACTAGAAGTAGACAAATTTTTGGACATCTGTGGCTTTATTGATGTAGACTGGGCTAGATATCTGGACCAGAAAAGATCTACAAGTGGGTACGTGTTTAACCTATTTGGAGGTGCAGTTAGTTGGATGAGCAAGAGAGAGTCTGTAGTGGCACTTTCAACTACAGAGGAAAAATACATGACACCCACTCTGCAAGCAAGGAGGAAGTTTGGTTGTAGAGATTGTGGTCAAGTATGGCATTAGTATAATGAGTTATAATGATATACTGTGACAACTAGAGTACAATTTTCTTGGAAAAGAACCTTGTTTTTCATTAAAAGACAAAGCACATTGACATTTAGTATCACTTTGTGAGGGATATGGTTGAGGAAAAAGAGGTGTTATTGGTAAAGGTGACACTTTGACTAATGTTGCAGATTATTGACAAAGTCTATAAGCACAGATAAGTTTTCTTTGTGTTGAGAAACAATGGGCATTGTAGGGTTGGACTAATGACTAAGCTCTCCTGTGACCCCTTGTGTCGAAAAGAAAACAACAAGTGGGATAATGTTGGGTGTGTGTTATATTCTTTCCATGACTAGTCACACTTGTGGTGGGAGGGGCTGAAAGCCCCCTTTGTTCGTTGCGTCGGGTGTAGTAGGGGGGTCACGGGGGGGGCAACCTCCCTTGTTGAGGGATTTTAGGAGGGAGGTAGCCCCTTTGCATAGGGTCCGGGGCACTACCCTGGGAATTTTTTTTTGGACCCTATATTAGGTGGGTAGACCTACCTATAGTATTGTGTATGGGTTTTGCACATGGTTTCGGGCATGATGGTTTTCTTCCCATGATATTTTTTACATCCGCTCAAGGTAACTACAGTTATGTTCTAATCGAGGGTTAATGGATTAGGGTTTATGAATGCTTCAACATGTATATATATGTATTGTAACGTTAAAAGAAATATGATGAAAAATCAATCTGGTAGTCTTGGTTCTGGGATCTAGGGGAAAATATCTATGTATTTATTTTGTGTTTCTCTCCATTGTATTTTTCCGTTTTTAAGAATTCATCTACAGGTAATTTCTATATAGGGTTAAAACCTACAAAAATATCCCTCTCATTGAAGTAAGGTCCTTACCCTGGAAGGACATCATCAAGAAGTCATCATTGATCACCATCAACAAGGACATCACCATGAAAGGATCTAAAGTGATCTTCACCTTTGTGGGGTCAAGGATAATTCCGAAAGAGAACCATCTTCATCAAGGATAATTTTTCTATTAACTATATCATCATAAAATTCAAGGAGGAAAAAAGTGGAAGAAGCATCTTCACAAGTAAGTATGTTGATGTCTAAACCTGTCAAAATGAATTTTGTAAGGAAAGAAACACATTGCCTGGGGTTCAAACTATCTTGAATGAAATAAGAGTAGATATTTGAATGTCATTGAAAATGAGGTTATGGATCATGTCAAAGGCTTTATCACCAAACCATCGAAAGAAGATGCTCAAGAACTTGAAAATTTTATGAAAGGGGAAGTGAGGGCTCAAAGGATTCTCACAGAATCCATCAAGGATACCCTCCTTCCATATGTATCTAAAAGTGACACTTCAAAATATATGACAAGTTGGTAGAGTTGTTTTCTGTATGCACTGCGGAAGAAGTTATATCTCTAAGACAAGAACTCTACAAGGTAAATATATCAAAATAAGAAGGTATAACCTCATACTTCATGAGGATATCTAAAATAAGGGATCAACTTCAAGATCTGGGTGAAATAATGTATGACAAGGAGATGACCATAGTAGTACTAAATGCACTACTAGAGGAGCGCGATAATTTTACTTAAAGTATTTATGGGAAGAAATAAGCTACTCCATTCTAGGGACTATGCTCTCTATGCAAAATTGAAGAAACAAGATAAAAGAAAAATACTGATGTGGGATCAAGTGAACAAAATCAAGCATATGCTACAACGACAAAAATAAAGACAAATTTAGGAAAGTTTTTTCGTGATAAAATCAGGAAGAATATGGCCAAGGTTCAGTGCTATGGATCGTAGGAATATGGGAACTACAAGAGAGATTGTCCTAATATTAAGAGGGACAATAACAAAAGAGGAAGAGAATAATCCCATATCACCAAAGAAGTGGAGGAAGTTGAAAAGAATAATTCTAAGAAAGAGGAAGTAAAATATATCTACTATGACTGGGATAGTCTTCTTCACCAAGTTCTTTTCAAGTTTATGTTGTAAGATATGGCTATCATGAGTCACTAAGGAAACTGGTAAGATGCATCATGGAACAATAGAAGAATTGAAATCAATAAGTTGTGATATCATCATAGAGAAGCATGAAAGATAAAAGTCTAGCTCTTGATAACCTCATTAGAAGCATAAGTGGTACTTATGAGAATAAGAAAAAGTCATCTATTATAAAGCTCATCGTATTTTAGTAAAAATGGAACATTTGCTAGATAAGGATATTAAAGATCGTCTATTAGAATCTTCATTGGAAGGTTCATAAGGAAGCAAGTGTTTCATCAAGAATTCCAACTTGTGGGAATCCATGGGATAATGGTATGATGTCAAAAGAAGTAAAGGAGATCAAGGATTTGAAACTCTTTCAAATCAAGGAAGCTGTTGAAGCGAGTCTATATGACCTAAAAGAAATGAGGTATGTATGATTTTATTTGATAAAATAGAGTCATTTCATATGGTTTTAGGTAACATAGATGAATGCTTCACCTCGAAGAGAATAATAAAAAAAGGGTGGATCTCTTCCTTTCAAAGGATGTAGGAAGGCATGGGTCACGCATTAGCTAGATGAAATCAACATAATATGTCCTCTGAAAAAATTGAGGAACTCTGATTCGAATTTCCTGGAAAGGAAATGTGTGAAAGAAAGGAAAATATCATGAAATATGAAACTATGGGAGAGGAAATCAACATCCAAGGACTGAAATATTTGACTAGGATATCTCCATGAAATATATGAAGACTTTGATGAAGTCTAGAAAACCAAGGAGACCCATGAAAATAGTATACAGGATGTTGATGCAGTATAGAAGATATCATGAGGAAAGACAATCATAAAGGTAATATTGATTTAATGATTCATTCTCATTTCTGAACGATATCTAGATGGGCTTATGTGGAGTTGCTAAAGAAAGAACTATGGAAGTCTTCTATAATTAAAAATCATGTGGCAGGATGAAAGGTCCTTAAGGAAACATGATATGAAGAAGGAAACAAAGCATGAAGGAGGACCAAATATGGACTAATGGATCACTTTCTAATGAAAGTAATGATGACATGAATAACTTATGGATGAAAGTGATGGATGGTATATGCCCTACCAAAAATTCCCAAAAGATGTATACTCTATGGCAAATAATAAATTCATGACATCAAAGGAAGTAGTTCTACAAGTAATTGGTTGTCCCATGATCTCCACCTGAGGAGATGCTAAAAGAAAGTCCCTAGTTAAGAGAGAAAATTATTGTTTATAAGAATGGGTGCATTCCTTCAATGGAATAGTATGTCCTCCCTAAGTTTAAAGGGAGAGATAGACACATCATTATTTTCTTCACTTGGGATGATGGATTGGAGGATTGGGTAAACATCTAGCATCTGATACTCTTTGAGGATGAGTTAGGGAATCCAATACAAGAGTAATCATAGAGGATTGGTATTCTTTGAGGACTGGGAATCCAAGATAAGAATAGTCCTCATGGAACATACTATGAGATAACTTGGGTGGGGTATGTTCCGAGAGAGACAATGATGAGGTTGTCTATACATCATTGGTCTTTCCAACATTGAGCTCTGATCTTGTGGAGAGTTAGAGTTGTTATTAAAGGCATTGCTATGTTGCAATGTTGGTTGATATGATGTTATACAGATGGGTTACCGATCCAACTCTTCTTATTTGAATTATTTAGATTGAGAATGTCCAAGTACCTTGTATGGATTATGAATACCTCCCTAGTTAAGAGGGAGTATTGAAATGTGTAACTATGTTGAATCTTCATAATGCCATGTGTAATCATGATTTTATATAATTTATGTAAAGAAGATTTTTTTTTTTTTTAATGCCTGAGTCATGGGTTTCATGCTCAAGGAAGTTTATTTCTAGTTAAGGCTCCTAATGTGAGCTTTTAGAAATTTTCTTCATGTCATCAAGTCTATTGAGTCAATGCCAAAGATCAAAGACTCATTTGCACATGCATTTAATTCTAAAATAAAATGTCTGAACCATCCAAGACCATGTCACAAGGTCACCTTCACGTCAGCCTATAGATGTTTCTACTAGGACAAGTCGGCCTAGGCACCAATTCAAGTTTCCTTATTTTGGATGCATTGACCACTATATATAGGAAGCTCAACCTTCATTTGCAGACAAGTATTTTTGTCAAGAATAAGAACAAAAAAGAAGTGTGAGAATCACTAGAGGAAGAGGTTATCATCAAGTGAAGGAAGGAGGAATATAATACAAGTTGTTTAGCATTGTTTTTGGGCTAGAATGTTCATATGTGTGACATAAAACTAAGGTTTCTATTGTAGTGTCAAAAAAATCCAAGAGGAAGTCACAAAAGGGTCTCTAAACCAACTCCATTGCTATCCAAATTCCCCTAAATAAGTCCCCAAGTATAGTGAAGGAAGATAAGCACCTCCAAGCTCATTCCAACTCTTCCCACGTGCAAAATTGCAGAACTGTAGACTATACGTCTGTGGAAAAGGAATGAAATTTTAGGGTAGCCAAGAAGTGCAATACATGCAGGAAGTTTGATTTGTGTTGATTTAAATAAGAAGAAGAATCAGAAAATAAGGATCTTTTGGCTTGGTCTTAGAAAGGTTTAGTGTTAAGGGTCTCGGTCATGGTCTTCGTATTCATCAATTGAAGCCTGTAGAAGAAGAATAATTTTTCTTGGTTTTCCTCTCAAGTTGGAGAGGTTTTGGCATTGAATGATCGCCTACATTTTGTGTCTCATGTCTCCTTATTGTTTACACATTGGTATTTTTTTGTATGAATAAAAACACTATAATAATCTAAGTAAAGAGAACATCCTAATATAAAGAAGTAAAAACATTCACAAGCAGTTATCATTAGAAGAGAAATCACCTAGTTGCTATGCCCTAGATTTATCAATAAGGGGTATCCCTATTTTAATCAAGTATTTTTCCTTCAGGATATATAACTTCTCATTTATGTATTGGATTAAATATTTTCTTGGGAAATTATTATTTGTTGTATTTATTGTAATTGGCCTAGCTAGATTTGGGACTAATTCTAGCTTTGGGGGGAGTTCTTTGTTCTATTTTTAACCTCTTTGGCTCTATGTGAACTGGCCATTCTTATTTCCCATATATTCACCCTTCATTTTTTTTATTATTCCTCTTCTCTTATCTAGTCTCCTCGAAAACTCTACTACTCCTTGTTCATACCAGGTGTTAAGTTCAAAGACTGCCATTATCCCCTTTGTTGAAAAATGTAACTAGGTTCAATATTCATCATTTTCATTGTACTTATGTCATTATATATATTTATTTTAAAATCAAAAGAATAAACAAAGATTTTTATAAGCATGGGTTTCATGCTCAAGTCAATTTATTTTCTAGGTCAAGCATGTTATTCATTACTCTAGGGTTTATTGAGTCAAAAGAATATTTTTTATGATTCAAATTATTGTAGTAGAGTCAAGTCCCATTTAGAAGTTTGAAAGAAGCAAGAGAAATAATTTTATTTGAGTAAAAAACGTTAATTTTGTCCCCACAATACCAAGTCGGCCCTACCTTGACAAGTCAACCTTTGAAGGGACCCATTTGAAGTAATTAATACAAGCTAAATAATAATATCAAGATACAAGATACATGGCAGAAAATGATTTTAGCCTAATTGTATTTTAACAAATAATGATACATAATTCTCTCACACATGAGACCTCATATTATAGAATTAAGGTTCTCATAACAAATTACCAATTTGGCTAATTGGTTGAAACTTCTCAATAAATTTCTCCACAATATCTCCATGAATATCTCAGTAAATATCTTAGTTGATTTTGTGTGATCTCCATCCCTAACTTCTCTTATTAACTTTACCTTTGATCATACATAGACTTCTAGAGTAAGTCTACTTTCATTATTAATAATTTCATAGCTTCATTATTTTGTGAATAATTATGATTCAATTTGGATTTATTGATTATTTATGTGAATATAAAGCTAACACAATTCAACCTCATGGATGTGTATAAATACAGCGAAAATCGTCCTCATTTCGAACATCTCAAGCAAGTTTGGTTTTTGTGCCAAGAAGAGAGAAAAAACCAGCAAAGAAGTCAAGGAAAGGAGTAAAACTCAAAGGAGAGAGAGAAAAGGTCAAAGGAGGAAAAATTATGCCCTATTTTTTGTCACACATGCAAAATTATAGAAGTTGTAGGGGCCAAATTTTATAGACCTAGTTACAGGGGATGAAACTTTGTTGTAGGGACCGAAATTCTAAAGTTTGACAAAATGTAGAAGGGTTTGGCTATTGTTGACTTTAGTTCACTGTTGAGGCAAATTAATTACCTATCATTTAATTGTCAACCCGGGGGTTTCGTAAAAATGGCGAAGTGTGCATGCATTGTATATGCTAGAAATTAACTTCCAATTTAGATCAGCCTAACTATGAAACCAAATAACGACAAACCAAATTCACCTATTCTAATTCAACAATAAATTCAAAAGAAATTATAGTATAGTGTGTGGAATTGAAATCTTAATTTATAACACTTGGAGGAATTGAAATTGCATGAAATGAAATCTACTCTAAGGGATCATGTGTGCGTTATCAAATCACGATCCTAAGAAATGAATAATCAGAACCACATGACATAAAATGAAAGCAAAAACAATCACTCTTAGTTTCTAGATATGAAGTAAAATACAAAACAATCACTCTTAACCTCTCACACAGGAAAATATATGAAAGAAATAACTATTAATCTATGGAAAACAATCTCTTAATCTATGAAAATAATAAATCTCATGCATTATAGGTGGCCATTCCAAAAGCATGGGGGATGGAAAGTTGAGAGGCTCCAAATACAAGCATAACCAAATCAAATTGAACATCACTCATGAGCATGGTGCCAAATCCAAATTCTATAGTCAAAACATGAGCATTTGTCCAACTTTATACATGACTTTGAAAGGAGGAGGCTCTCCTATTTATACAAAAACATAAGAAGATACCTCATTAATGGAGGTCCATTATTATATCCCTAGATCCCTACAAAATCTCATAGAGTTACAACTCAAATAGATAATGATGAGACACATATCCTCTTTGACCTTTATCCCAATCTTCTTCCATATCTTGAAGGGAATTCCAATTTGAGCATTGGAGGCCACATAAGGGTGCCTTGGAAGCTTCCAAATGACCTACACATGTCATGAAACTGAAGCCACTTTTAAGTATTAGCAAGTATATGTAATTTTTCTAAGTTTTAACCATTTAATTCACTTATAATACTAGAAATCATTAAATTTTGGAAAACACAAATGGAACCCATATAATTATGAAAATGGAGGCTAATTAAAGGTTATATGGTCATGGAGTTGCGACATGTGAGTGAAATGGTGGCGATAAAGGTGAAAGTGGATGATATTTTGAATACATTTTGGAGACTCTAAATTGCACCCAACTCACGTTATTGGATGTCGTCATGAAATCTAATGCATTGCTTAATCATGATTGGCTTTTGAAAGAGCCTGGCTTATCAATTGTCCTTAAACTTTCCATTTGTCAATGTCATTTATTTTTGCATTCATTGTCATACATTAAATTGCAACATGTTTGGTTTGTTGGAAATAATACTGAGAGGGCGGGGGGGTGAATCAGTATTATCAAATTCTTTTCAATATACCATCCAGATTTATACTTTAAATTATTCTTAAGATATTGATGATTAACTTGTATGTCAGTACCGTATAATAATGAGCAATAACAATGAAAAACAGATAGTCACACCAAAGAACACCAGATATAAGGTGGAAACCCAATGTGGGTGAAAACCACCTGCTACAATATGTCTCTATCTTCTTCCAATTAGAAACTTCTTTTACAATGATTGTGTACTAGTGCAGTCCTTTACCAGTACGCAGGCTGCAACCTGCAGAGAGCTACAACTCTCTCTCATTTTCCAGTCTCTCCTGGAAGGGAGCTACAACCCCCTACTTCTTTTCTTTCAAGGACAAATTTTCATAAATTTTCAAACTGGATCCATGAACATCAAATGATCATCAAGTACATGTGAATCACCCAGTCAACTTTCTCAATTTAACCAATATCCTCTCAGAATGCAGTAACCAAATCAACAATAACAGTAATATAAACCTAGAACACCTCATCAACAGATAAAAGACAACCAACAAATGTTTTAAGACAGATCCGCAGTTTTTCCTTATCTGGCCTGCGTAGCTCCGCACTGCGCCTTCTGTTCCCCTACGTATCCCCGCAGAGCGCCTTCTGCTGCGCTGCGTACCTACGCACCTGCGCCTTCTGTCGCGCCGCGTACCTCTACTGTTCCTCCGCACCTACGCCTTCTGTCGCGCCGCGTACCTCTACTGTTCCTCCGCACCTGCGCCTTCTGTCGCGCCGCGTGCCTCCGCACCTGCGCCTTCTACTGTTCAGCGTATCCTCGCACTGCACCTTCTGCTGCGCTGCGTACCTCCGCACCTGCGCTGTGGATCACCTGTGGACCTCTGACTAGAACTAAATTAACAGTCCTCCAATGTGCCACTGACAGTCATATCATAGATCTGATCATGTGCCCGAGAGATCACGACTTAATAGATTCCCTTTTTATTTAGATCAAGCTTTTAAAACCGATAACCCAATATTTTTTATCTTAAGATATTCAAATTTAACAAGTGTCTAGCCAAGTGATCTCTTTTCCTTTTTATAGGCAAGCCCTTACTAAAACCATGAAGCAAAACCATAGAGAACCAATACAAGGGACCCAAAAACCTGGGGCTCAATAATTTAGAATCAATACCATGGACCAAAACCATAGGATCATGATCGATGGGCTAATTACCACGGGCAAAACATAAGAAACCCCACATGAGCATGCTTCTCTGCATTGGAGTGAGTGAATTGGGGGACCGCACCTTTTGAACGGGGCACCTGCGGGTATGTCCGCACCTCTTGGTTGGGGTACCTGCGGGTCCGCACCTTTTGAACTATGCACCTGCGAACCTCTTATTTTCCATCATTTGAGAGCCTGATCAGAGTTTTTCCATTTGAATGAGTTGCCATCAAGTACAACACCTGTACCATGGAGCCAAACCAGAATCATAATGCCAACAATCTCCCCCTTTGGACTTGATGGCAACCTCAAGATCCTCAACCTCATTCTCCCCCTTTGACATCAAGGGCAAAGGGTTATGCTCCCCCTAAGAACATGCTCCCCCTGACTTTAAACCAGATATGCAAAAGGAAAGAGATTTCTTCAAGAAAAAACCATGATCCATCAAACACCATAAATGACCATGAAGGAGATAGAGACATATTGCAGCCATATTCAGATCAGCATCCATGTTCTCCTTCTATACTACCATAATGCCAACAATGCATTATATATATGCTCCCCCTGAACCTGTGCCATTTGATCTGTGACCAATCCATAACCCAGCAAATGTACGCATATACCCCATATGAAACTCGCGTACAACCAACAATCTCTGAAGCAGATGAGATTCAACAACAAGATGAGGCATCAAGAACCCCCAGCTTTTGCCTGAGGTATTCAAAGGTCTCCCTGGGCAAAGGTTTGGTGAGTATATCAGCAACTTGTTCCTTAGAAGGAACATACTCCAACTTGACCTTTTGTTCAAGCACTTGTTCCCTGAGAAAATGATACTTGATCGGTATGTGCTTGGTATTTGAATGCATGACTGGGTTCTTTGAAATGTTGATTGCACTTGCATTGTCACATAAGATGGAGATAGGTGGTGTACAAGTGATTTGAAAATCCTGCAATGTCTGCATCATCCAAAGAAGTTGAGTGCAACGAGATGCAGCAGCCACATATTCCTTCAGCTGTAGATAACGCAATCGAACTTTGCTTTTTGCTGAACCAAGATACTAATCTGGAACCCATAAAGAATGCACCACCACTTGTGCTCTTCCTGTCATCCACGCTTCCGGCCCAATCTGCATCTGTATAAGCATGAAGTGTGAGATCTGTATCTCTAGGATACCATAAGCCATAGTTTTGAGTTCCTTGGAGGTATTTGAAAATTCTCTTTACCGCCTGAAGATGAGTTTCCTTTGGATTTGCTTGAAATCTTCCAACTATTCCCACTGCATGCATAATGTCTGGTCGGGTACGTGTTAAGTAAAGTAGACTTCCAATCATAGATCTGTAGGTTGGTTGATGTATTGCTGCTGATTCATCATTTGCACTAAGACTGCATCCTGTAACCATAGGGTTACACACTGGTTCCAAATCTTCCATGCCATACTTCTTCAGAATCTGCTTGAGGTACTTGGTTTGAGACAAGAAGATACCGTCTTCATTTTGTTGGATTTGCAATCCAAGAAAGTATGTCAATTGTCCAAGCAAGGACATTTCGAATTCTTTCTTCATCACCAAGGCAAAGTTTTGACTCATAGCTTCTTCATTGCTGCCAAAGATAATATCATCTACATACACAACAAGTATTGGCAATTTGTCATCTTCAATTTTTATATAAATATTGCTATCTGCTGATCCTTTTGAAAATCCTTGTTGATGAAGATATTTGTCCAAACAGTAGTATCAAGCCCTTGGAGCTTGTTTAAGACCATAGAGAGCCTTTTTCAGTCTGCATACAAGGTTTGGATCATTCCCAAGAATGAACCCATCTGGCTGCTCAATGTATACTTCTTCTTCTAAATCTCCATTCAGAACGGCTGATTTCACATCCATTTGAAATACTTTGAACTTCTGAAAGCTTGAAAGAGCAAGGAACATTCAGATGACCTCAAGTCTAGCAACAGGAGCAAACGTTTCTTCAAAGTCTATTCCTTCTTGTTGGGCATACCCTTTGCAAACAAGTCTGGCCTTGTTTCTGATTACTTCCCCATTTTCACTTAACTTATTTTTGAAGATCCATTTTGTCCCTATGATATTCTTATCTTTTGGTCTAGGCACCAACTCCCAAGTGTCGTTCTTTTCAATCTGCTCAAGTTCTTCATCCATTGCCTTGATCCAGCATTCATCTTTGCATGCCTCTTTTACATTTTGTGGCTAAGTGGAGGAGAGCAATGCCAAATAGCTTGAGGCTTCTGCAATTGTGCTTCTTTTTTGTACACCTGCCTCTTTCTGCCCCAAAATTTGAGATTCTGGATGCTTCTTTTGAACATATCTAGATGGAGTCTTTTCTTCTATCATTATCTGTTCCTCTGGAGCCTCTTGAGGTTCTTCTTCTTCATCATTAGTCTGATTTGGAGGGTAGTCTTCATCCTCTTCGATGTTTTCATGATTTACTTGCCTAGGAATGTATCCCTTTTCATCAACCACTACATCAATGTTGTCAACAATTCTTCCAAGTATTTTATTGTAACACTTATATGCCTTGTTGTGGGGAGAATAACCAAGGAGAATGCCTTCATCTGCTCTAGGATCAAGTTTGCCAAGCTGTTCATTAGTGTTCGTAATATAGCATTTGCTTCCAAAATTTTTGAAATGCTTTAATGAAGGAGTCTCACCATACCAGAGCTCATGAGGAGTTTGAGTGCTGTTCACTTGGACATTTGTTTTGTTGAGAATAACAACCGCAGCAAATGCTGCTTCACCTGAGAAAGTTGCAGGAGTTTCAGATTCATCAAGCATAGCACGGGCCATTTGTTGAATCGTTATGTTCATCCTTTCTACCACTCCATTTTGCTGAGGAGTCCTAGCTGTAGAGAATTCCCCACCTCTGTCAGACCTGAGGCACTTAATTTTGTAATCTGATTCGTTTTCAACCAAGGCTTTGAAAGATTTGAATTTTTCGAATGCTTTTTATTTGTGCTTCATGAGTCCTAACTGAACCATCCTCGAGAAGTCATCAATGAATAATATAAAGTATTCTTCTCCTCGATGTGACATTGTCCTAAAGGGACCACATACATCTGTATCGACTAGTTCAAGAGGCTTGCTGGCTGATCCTTCCTTCTCAGGGAAGTAAGTTCTGGTTTGCTTACCAAACTGAGATGATTTGCATATGGTGTTGTCTGGAATTTTGATATCTGGAAGACCACGAACTACCTGGTATTTGCACGCTTTCCTTATTTGTGAAAAGCTTAGATGCCCTAACCTTCGGTGCCATAACCAGTGTTCATCATCCTTGCTCAAATAACATTGTTGTTGTCCTTATTCAAATATGTATAGATTATTTGGAGTTCTTCTACGCTTGATCACTGTTTCTCCTGTATCAAGATCACGAACACTACACCGATTTGATCGGAATATTACCTCGGTTCCTTAATCACACATCTGACTGACACTCAGTAGATTATGCTTCAAGCCATCAACATACAAAAAATTTCCAGCTTTGACCTTTTCTTTTAACTGAGCAATGCCTTTTCCTTTTATGGCTGCAGGGGTATCATTCCCAAAAGAAACTTTCTTTCCCTTTTCTAAAGCAGTATATGATTCAAGTTTATATTTATCACCTGTCATATGCTTCGAACATTTTGTTGTCGATGTACCATTGATTTTCATATCCTTCTGCATAAAATGCTATCCCACATCTTTCTGGTCGTGGTTCCTTTATTCTCCATGTTCTGGTGCTTGAGATTTGTTCCTTTGTCTGCCAAAACTTGCTTCTGCATTCAGAATCTTCATGACAAAAGTTATTACAAATAGAGCATTCAATTTCATTTTCAAGGGCCGAAAAGTTGTTATAGGTCCTTTTTGTAATCCCAGTCATACTTCTTTTTTTTTGAGCTTCTCTAGTCATGATTGTCTTATAGGCAACACATTGAGCTACTTTGTGACCAAAGTTATGGCAAGAGAAACATTGGCCATTGAAGAAACTTCTACGATTATCAAATTTACCAGCCATATGATTGTAGTTTCTATTGTTATCCATTCTTGAGGCAAATTGAGAAGATCTTACCTATGGCTGATTGTAGCTTTTGTTCACCCTTAAGGTGGATTGTCCCTGATTTACCTGGTAGTATTTGTTTATTCTTGATGGACTTTGTTCCTATTTTACCTGGTGATCTCCATTTGGATTTTGTTCATATCTCCTTGCTGCATCGACATAACTCTTTGAGTTGGATGCTTGAGATGCTTCTCCATTATATCCCAAACCTATCTTGATTAGTGGAGAGTGTTGTACATTGGTGTTCTCATCCAGAGTTTCAGATACTTTAACAAATCTAAGATTAAGAGCCTTTTTTTTCTCAATTTCTTTTCGAATCCCAACAATTTCACATTCTAACTTTTCAAGAGATTGTTCCTTTTCATCAAGTTGGATTTGCAAAGTGTCAATGATCATATTCTTTTCTTATAAACGTGTTTTGAGTCTAGAAATCTCTTCATAAAAGCTATCCACATCTATAGCATCCATGTAATCATCATCTTCAAAAGCCATTAAAAGTTTATAGTGATTACCTCGTTCATCTTCATCACTATTTGATAGACCATCACTGTCTTCATGAGTGTAATAGATTTTCTTATTTGCATTCTGTTTCTTGTTCCATCTAACAGGTTCCTTCCCTTTGTCAATCTTATCCTTATGAGGACATTTGGTAGTATTGTGACCTACTCTTCCACAAGCAAAACATTTGAAAGGTAACTTACCTCTGAATCTTCCAGTACCCCATTGAAGATTCCTGACAAAATTTGATTCTTCTTCTTCTTCTGACACGTGACTTGACTCATAGTACTCTCCTTTGCCTGAAGCCTTGAAGGTAGCTTCTCTCCTGTATGATGGACCTCCTTTTCTCATTTCACAAGCAGTGAGAATTCCATGCAGCTGTGACATTTTAAGGTTTTGTAGATTCTCCTTTTCTTCTATTGTAGAAACTTTGGATTCAAACTTAGGGGACAAAGATCTTAGAACTTTTTCAACCACAACAGCCTCTTTTATTTCTTCACCCAAAATTTTCATACAATTAACAATCTCATATACGCGAAGAAAGTAGTTAGCCACACTTTCATCATTGTACATTTTGAGATTTTCATATTGAATTCTGAGGGTTTGAAGTTTTGCTCGTTTTACCTATTCATCTCCTTCATAGTTCAGGACAATCTTGTCCCATATTTCTTTTGCGGATTTATACTGCATAACCTTGAAAAATTCTGACTCAGATAGGCATCCTAATAGAGTATTGACCGTCTTTGCATTTGTTTCATATTTCTTCTTCTCAGCCGGATCTGTAGGAGTTGCTGAAGGAAAAGTGTACCCTATATCTATGATATCCCAAACTTCTGTACCAAGTGATTGAAGATAGGCAGTAACTCTAACCTTCCAATAAACGAAATTTGTCCCATCAAAAACTGGTGGCCTGATTGATGCTTCCCTCTCATAGTTGCTCATGATGGATGATCTTCCTTCAAGCGATCAAGCTTCTTCTGAAGGACCTGCTCTAATACCAATTGTTGGAAATAATACTGAGAGGGGGGAGGTGAATCAGTATTATCAAATTCTTTTCAATATACCATCCAGATTTATACTTTAAATTATTCTTCAGATATTGATGATTAACTTGTATGTCAGTACCGTATAATAATGAGCAAGAACAATGAAAAACAGATAGTCACACCATAGAGCACCAGATATAAGGTGGAAACCCAATGTGGGTGAAAACCACCTGCTGCAATATGTCTCTATCTTCTTTCAATTAGAAACTTCTTTTATAATGATTTTGTACTGGTCGAGTCCTTTACCAGTACGCAGGCTGCAACCTACAGAGAGCTACAACTCTCTCTCATTTTCCAGTCTCTCCTGGAAGGGAGCTACAACCCCCTACTTCTTTTCTTTCAAGGACCACTTTTCATAAATTTTCAAACTGGATCCATGAACATCAAATGATCATCAAGTACATGTGAATCACCCAATCAACTTTCTCAATTTAACCAATAACCTCTCAGAATGCAGTAACCAGATCAACAATAACAGTAATCTAAACCCAGAACACCTCATCAACAGATAAAAGACAACCAACAAATGTTTTAAGACAGATCCACAATTTTCCTTATCTGGCCTGCATAGCTCCGCACTGCACCTTCTCTTCCCCTGCGTATCCCCGCAGAGCACCTTCTGCTGCATTGCGTACCTACGGACCTGCGCCTTCTGTCGCGCCGCGTACCTCTACTGTTCCTCCACACCTGCACGTTCTGTCGCGCCTCGTACCTCTACTGTTCCTCCGCACCTACACCTGTTGTCGCGCCGCGTGCCTCCGCACCTGCGCCTTCTATTGTTCAGCGTATCCCCGCACTGCACCTTCTCTTGCGCTACGTATCTTCGCACCTGCCCTGTGGACCTCTGACTAGAACCAAATTAATAGTCCTCCAATGTGCCACTGACAGTCAGATCACAAATCTGATCATGTGCACGAGAGATCACGACTTAATAGATTCCCTTTTGATTTAGATCAAGCTTTTAAAATCGATAACCCAATATTTTTTATCTTAAGATATTCAAATTTCACAAGTGTCTAGCCAAGTGATCTCTTTTCCCTTTTATAGGAAAGCTCTTACTAAAACCATGAAGCAAAACCATAGAGAACCAATACAAGGGACCCAAAAACCTGGGGCTCAATAATTTAGAATCAATACCACGGACCAAAACCATAGGATCATGATCGACGGGCTAATTACCACGGGCCAAACATAAGAAACCCCACGTGAGCGCGCTTCTCTGCATTGGAGTGAGTGAATTGGGGGACCACACCTTTTGAACGGGGTACTTGCGGGTATGTCCGTACCTCTTGGTAGAGGTACCTGCGGGTCCACACCTTTTGAACTATGCACCTGCGAACCTCTCATTTTCCATCATTTGAGAGCCCGATCAGAGTTTTGCCATTTGAATGAATTGCCATCAAGTACAACACCTGTACCATGGAGCCAAACCAGAATCATAATGCCAACATGGTTGGTTCTTGTGTGACAACCAAATATTAATTGGTATTGGTTCTTTTGTTTCAATACATTTTTTATTTTTGTTGCAGCAAGATTTATTGAACATAATTTAAGAATTCATCTTTGAATTAGCCATATAATATGCCCATCATTTAGGCGTTTATTTGCAAATCAAATAACTTTTGAACCATAATTCAATCGTAATTGATTAGGACAAGTATGTTAGGATGAAATGAAGTGAAATGGAATGAAGTGATATGGATTTGATAATAAATGGATGTCCCTTCCCCCCAACTAAAGGTGTTTACATTTTTTTTTAAATGAGGAAGGAAATCTGGTGAAGTATTTTCCAAAAATTATAATTTTAGTATTCAAGGAATTTTAGGATTAAAAGCTAGAAAATAACATACCTTACTTACCTAGGAAGTGAAAAAACTGTGCATATGTAGAGAAGTTGTAGCTTCTACTGGATCATGGAATAGAATATAGAATTTCATCTGCTTCTTGGTTGCATAAATGGTGGATGAGGTGGTGAAAGTGAATTCTTTATTGTTGCTGCTAAATCTATTGTATCTATTGCAAAATGCTGAAATGATATAGTCTTCACCTGCTACAAAACTCGATGGTACAATTCTAGTCATGTGAATAAATGTGTTTTTATCGAGCATGAAGAGAAGTCATTGGATTACTAGCCCTTAATGAATTTCGTTAACGAATGCAAGATAAACTCTCCATTAATGTCAATGTTGGGTCCCTATAATACTAGTGATTACCCCATTACTATTGTAGTTATACCCCTTATCTATATTGTTGTGCCTCCATTGCCCCATATTGTTATTAATGTGCCCATAGAATCCCTCTATTGTTATTTTTGTGGCTTTATATTATTATTGTTAGGTCGGCTGGATTATATTGTGACTCCTTAGACTCCTATATATAGAAAGGAGGTTTTGTCATTTGAATCATCCAAGAATTTTTCATTTATGTAATGTGAAGGAGGTTTCCCCCTCAAAGAGGCTGAATTCTAAGGCGTGGATCTGTCTTTTCTATCTTTTTTGAGCTGGTTTCATAACATTTGGTATCAGAGCTTTGGATTCTAGGGTTTCGCTGCTCCAAACAGGTCATCGTGGTATTTTCACTATAATGTTTTCTCTGTGATGTTTCAGAAGTCGCAGAAAAAGCCCATTTGAGAAGAAATCGCGATGAACCTTGGGTCCGAATTTCAGAGCTTTTCACATGATATTTTCGGAGATATGATCTGAGGAAGTTGGTATTTTTGCAGACTCCTGAATTACACTCAAAACAGGTGACCTGGGGAAAATCATCATAACTTTCTTTCTATGCATCAGATTGAAATTTCGTAAGAAGGTACAGAAAGAGGACGGATTGTAGTTTTCTTTTATATATTGTTTAGAGTCAAAGGTTGAAATAGTGACACGTGGAACTTAATACAAGTTCGCTCTACTGAACTAGTCTATAATCAGGTCACTGCGGGAGATTATGCATAACTCTTTCTTGGAGAATCCAATTTGGATCAGACTAGTGGCATTGAAAAGAGGACATAGAAGGCTACTACAGATCACAATTTTAGAACTGGATGATTCGAAATTACAGAGATACATCAGATTCAATATCAGGCTTCTACAAAGAAAAAAAGGAGTGTAGTTTTTTTTTTAAATTTTTGCATAAGCTTGGTTTGAAGGAATTCAAAGGGCATAGTAAAGCATTATTATCGGTAACTGATGCCCCGAGGAAAGAAAATGCAAACACCTAGTAAGGAACCTGAAAGCTCTAGCATGACTCATGAAGAAGAGGAAGAAATGCTACATGATATATCAAAATTACAAGAACAAGTGCAACAAATGTCACACTCACAAAAGCTAACAGATGCTAAGATAAATGGCGTGGAATCTAAGATAAAGGGCATGGAAGCTAAGATGGATGATCTAAAGGCCGATTTGAGGACAAATTTGAAGACAGACATGGCAGATTTGAAGACAGATTTGACAAATTTTCTACAAGAAAAACTTACTAATGGTGAAAAGGTTGTAAAGGAAACTCATGATGTGAAAAAAAGAAATGTTAATCATGATTCCATAGACCATAATATTGGATCGAAGGCCCACCATATTCCAAAAATCGATATGAGGATGTTTGATGGCAAGGATCCCGCCACATGGATATTACAGATGGAGCAGTTCTTCGATCTCAATAATGTGCGAAACACACAAAAGGAACGTATGGCAACTTTATATTTGGAACCAAATCAGTTTGTATGGTATCAATGGCTTTGCTCTCGTAAACAATTTATCACTTGGGAAATTTTTACGGAAGAATTGATAGCACATTATGAGGATACAAAAAGCAACACTTTTTTTAGCCAATTGACAAGTCTCAAACAAAAGGGTTCAATAATGGAGCACATTGAGGAGTTCCAAAAATTGAACATAAGGGTAAAAGATATTCCAGAGGAGCATAGGATTCATGTGTTCATAGGGTCTTTAAAGGATAATATCCAACATGATGTTCGACTTTGGGAACCTGATTCATTAGAGAAGGCATTCAGGTTAGCAAGAAAAATGGAAAGAAAAATTATGGCAACCAGGAAGCATACCACTCACAACTATAAAGACAGAAGTGCAGTTGCCCCTATTCTTCCACAACCTATAAGGTTGAAACCACAACAATTGGAAGAAAAAAGAGCAAAAGGGCTTTGTTATAGTTGTGATAGCAAATACACTAAAGGTCATAAGTGTGCTGAGAAGAAATTATTCTACATAGATTGCGAAGAGGAAGAAGAAAAGGAGCAAGAAAGGTCAAAAGAAGAGGATATGCTCCAGGAACAAAGCCTAGATGAAGAACAAATAAATCCGACCATATCTTGTAATGCATTGGTGGGAATTACCACTCCTCAAACCATCAAGATAGAAGGACAAATCAAGAAGAAAAAGGTAATAGTGTTGATTGATTCAGGAAGCACCCACAATTTTATTCATTGTAGGGTAGCAAAAGAATTGAATTGCTTCCTATATCCAGCACCAGAGTGTCAAGTGATGATTGCAAATGGAGGAACAATAAATTGCTCTGGAAAGTGCCATAATATCAAGCTATCCATGGGAGAATATGTATTGACTAGCCCAATGCTTTCCATTCCAATGGGAGGTGTTGATGTTGTACTAGGAGTCCAATGGCTACAATCCTTGGGTACAATAGCTTTTAATTTTCAAGAACTTTTCATCAAATTTTCTATGGAAGGAAAGGAAGTTGAATTAAGGGTATTGCAGGGAAACCTGGAAAGATAATCAGCTCTAATGGTATGACAAAGCTTCTAAAAAAGGAGCAAAGGTGTAATTGCACAATTATGTTCGCTAGATGTTTCCACATTAGAATCATCTATTTCTCCAGATCTCCAAAAAGTCCTGGACAATCATTCCAAGGTATTTGAGACTCCCAAAGGTCTCCCACCTATGCGTGATCATGATCATGCTATTCATCTGATTCCAGGAAGTGTTCCTCCAAACATCAGGCCGTACAGATATCCCTATGTCCAAAAAAGTGAAATTGAACGTATGGTTGCAGAAATGCTAGAGGCTGGTATAATTCAACCGAGTCAAAGTTCTTTCTCTGCTCCAGTAGTATTGGTGCACAAGAAGGATGGATCATGGTGCATGTGTCCGGATTATAGGGAGGTCAACAAGCTCACTATTAAAGATAAGTTCCCCATTCCTGTCATTGATGAATTACTGGATGAATTGCATGGATCAATTTACTTCACCAAGTTGGATCTTCGTTCAGGATATCATCAAATCAGAATGAAGATTGAAGACATTCCAAAAACGGCATTTAGAACTCATGAGGGTCATTATGAATTTTTGGTCATGCCTTTTGGCCTTACCAATGCACCTTCAACATTTCAAGGTTTGATGAATTCAATTTTCAAACCATTCCTTAGAAAATTTGTGTTAGTATTTTTTGATGATATACTTATCTACAACAAGTCTTGGAAGGATCATGTTGAACATGTTGACAGGGTGCTACAACTATTGGAGGAGAAACAATTATATGCCAAAAGATCCAAATGTTTTTTTGGAGCACAGGAGGTGGAATATTTGGGTCATATTGTATCTCATGAAGGAGTTAAGGTAGACCCTAGCAAAATTAAAGCCATTAAGGAATGGAAAATCCCCACATCCATAAAGCATTTGCGCGGATTTCTTGGGTTGACAGGGTATTATCGCAAGTTTGTTAAGAATTATGGGAGAATAACAACACCTCTAATGACATTATTGAAGAAAGATGCATTTTCATGGACTCCGGAAGCAACAAAGGCCTTTGAACATCTTAAAGAGGCAATGTGCCAAGCATCGGTCTTAGCTACACCGGACTTCACAAAAACCTTTATTGTGGAATGTGATGCTTCAGGAAATGGAATTGGTGCTGTTCTAATGCAAGATGAAAGACCCATTGCTTTTGAAAGTCATCCAATCAAGGGAAAGTTTCTAAGAAAAGCTATTTATGAGAAGGAAATGTTGGCAATACTCCATGCACTTAAGAAATGGCGACCCTACCTAATGGGAAGACACTTCAAGGTAAAAACGGATCATGATAGCCTTAAATACTTTTTAGAACAAAGATTATCCTCTGAAGAGCAAAAAAGTGGGTCACAAAGATGTTGGGTTATGACTTTGAAATCATCTACAAAAAAGGGAAGCAAAATGTGGTGGCAGATGCACTCTCAAGAAAGGATGAGGATGTGGAAGCATTGTTGTGCGCTATTTCTATCATCCAACCAGATTGGATAAATGAAGCAAGGGAGGAATGGAAGAATGACGAAGAAGTGTGGGCACTTATTCGAAAGCTACAACAAGATTCCAGTACGTCTGATACATTTAGCTGGAAAAATGATTCGTTATGGTACAAAGATCGCTTATACCTCTGTAAGAATTCCCAGCTAAAACAAAATATTCTTATGGAATTGCACACTTCTCCCTTAGGAGGGCACTCAGAATTTTTAAAAACTTACCACAGGGTTAAGAAGGAATTTTTTTGGGATGGCCTTAAATCAGATATTCAAAAGTTTGTGGCAGAATGTTTGGTTTGCCAACAAAATAAAGTTGAAACAATTAAGACATCGGGTCTATTACAACCTTTATCCATTCCAAGCCAACGTTGGGAGGAGGTATCAATGGATTTTATCACAGGTTTACCCAAGTCTGAGGGAAAGAGTGTCATCATGGTGGTAGTTGACAGACTTACCAAGTATGCACACTTTTGTGCATTATCACATCCATTTAAAGCCAGTACAGTTTCTACTGCATTTATGGAAACAATTCAAAAGCTACATGGAAACCCAAAGATTATTGTAAGTGACAGAGATCCCATTTTCACTGGAAATTTTTGGACAGAATTATTTTCTCGTCTTGGTACTCAGTTAGCTCATAGCTCATCTTATCATCCTCAATCTGATGGGCAAACTGAGATAGTAAACAAATGTTTGGAAGGATATCTTCGTTGCTTTGTATCTGATAAACAGACACAATGGGTCAAATGGTTGCCTCTGGCTAAATGGTGGTATAACACTTCCTTTCATACAGCAACAAAAATGACCCCATTTATGGAACTTTATGGGTATCAACCACCATCCATCACATCATATTTAAGAGAAAATTCTAAGGTTCAGGCAGTGGAACATCACATCGAACATCAAAAACAAGTCCTCCAACTCTTAAAGGATAACCTCGTGTTGGCACAGAATAGAATGAAACAACAGGCAGATCAACATCGCAGTGAAAGAAGTTTTGATGTAGGTGATTGGGTATTCCTACGGCTACAGCCATATAAGCAAATGTCCCTCAAGCAAGCTAAGAAGGATAATAAATTATCACCAAAGTATTATGGTCCGTACAAGGTGTTGCAAAAGATTGGTACTATGGCATACAAATTGGAGCTTCCTGCAGCTTCTTGATTGCACCCAGTTTTCCATGTTTCATGCTTAAAGAAGGTTATAGGCGACAAGCTCCCAGTTCAAACAATATTGCCAGAACTTGACGAGGAAGGAAAAATTATATTGGAACCGGAAGAAGTTATAGAAACAAGAACTCGACAACTACGAAATCGATCAATTTCAGGGGTACCTTATCAAGTGGAAGAACTTATCCACTGAAGATTCCACATGGGAGGATGAGAATTTTATGCAGCAATATCTAGAACTACTCAAGCGTTGAGGACAACACTTTTTTGAAGGAGAGGGGCATGTTGGGTCCCTATAATACTAGTGATTACCCCATTACTATTGTAGTTATACCCCTTATTTATATTGTTGTGCCCCCATTGCCCCCATATTGTTATTAATGTGCCCATAGAATCCCTCTATTGTTATTTTTGTGGCTTTATATTATTATTGTTAGGTCGGCTGGATTATATTGTGACTCCTTACACTCCTATATATAGAAAGGAGGTTTTGTCATTTGAATCATCCAAGAATTGTTCATTTATGTAATGTAAAGGAGGTTGCCCCCTCGAAGAGGCTGAATTCTAAGGCGTGGATCTCTCTTTTCTATCTTTTTGTGAGCTGGTTTCATAACAGTCAATGAGTGCCAAGGTACCTAAGTACATCTTGCAAAGTGCGAATAAATGAGCTGATGTCAAGCCACTTGCAAGATCTAACGATTAAGGGACATTGATGTATTCCCATGATTGTGAGAGAGAGAACTTGTCATTGATGCATACAAACCTCAAGGTACTAATAAATACTCTAGCCCTTAACCTAGATAATGTGTTGACGTCGATAGGCCAAGACTTGTTAGAAGGGATGCATTCAATGAATCCCCCATCATCTAACATGAGTATGGAATAATGATTTTGGAGGGACTATTGATGGAAAATTTGCATCAAGCAGGATTTATTTAATGGAAAGGAAAATGACAAGAGGGTAATTAAGTGAACAGAAAGCAAAAGCACAAACCAACATCAAAGCGAGCTGAATATCTCTATGAATGGAAAATGTAAATGGAAAATTTGAAGGAAACATGTGACTCTTTGCAAGGAAAATGGTGATGATGATGCTTAGCATAAATTCTTAAATAGCTTGTGAGTTTGGAGAGGAAAAATGATGGCATTTATGGATGATCGAAATGGGTTCAATTGGTTCATGTTTCTTGAAATTGGTCGTAGAAAACCAATCATGCACAAATTGGCCTCCTTCAATTCTTCGATTGTCCCAGAACCTTAAAACAATCATGGCACTAATATTGCAATAAAATGCAAGTGTGTTCAAAGAGAAGTGATTAATTTCTCTAGGTACATATGAAAAAAATTGCATAATTGGCAGGTTCATGACGTGTCTTCGTTTCAAATGGCTAGTCCAATTTCACAATTGTGATAATAAATCTAATTTCTAAAAAAACAATTTCCTTAATTTATGTTTGAATAATAACATTTCCTAAAGATAAAGAAATATTATTTGCGAATGCTTAATGATTCCTGCAAAACAATCCTCAATAAAAGATTCTTCAATTGATCCTGTGGATAAAGTGCCTTTATAATTCTTCTTCTTCCCTGCATCATGCTTGAAAACATAATCATTAGACAAATCCAATAAATTTTGATCATGATTTTTTTATTAGAATGCATTGTTGACAAATAGATCATTGAGTTAAATACAGAGCTGCATAATTGTTTTTTAGTTGCAGAATTGTTGTTCCACTGTAGAATTGCACAGTTTCTGTAGCTAAAATCCTGAACAAAAGTTAGGAGAACACAACTATGCATTGTTACTATGAATAAATAACCAGTCCAATCTTCAAATTGATCAATGCCTCTTCCAAAAAAAATAGCAAATAAAATTATATATATATATATATATATATATATATATATATATATATATATATATATATATATATATATATATATATATATATATATATATATTATTTATTTTATTATTAATTAATTTATTTTATTTCTTTCTTCAATAGGTGTGTAAGTGAATCATCTCAAAAGTTCCTTTTTCTTTTACTTTGTTCAGATCATGAATTGAATTTCACGTCATTTTTTGTTACAACATGTTTTCATGGCAATTTGTTTTTGAAGAACATTAAAATAATGAAATATTTACAAAACTAAAAAAAGTAAAATAAATATACATAAAATAAAAACATATATACAAACTAAAATACACATAGAGACAAACAAAATAGAAATCATAACAAAACCTATAAATGTACATATGTTATAAAAAAACACTTAATTAAAAAATAAAAAATAAAAATAAAAAAAAGTTACGTGATTTGAAGGAGATCTTGTCAGACAACTCAATAGGATAAGGTTGCATCTTGGGTAAAGAATTAAGACGTTGAATATCAAGAATCTCTACACATTTCCTAAGGTCTGAAGGAAAAACTATTGTCAATGATGATGATGGGATGGAAGCCTTGACAATTCTCTGATCGATTATTCTCTTGTGATTTCCAAATTGGGTACTACTTTCATCCCATGAATTGCCTTCGGATATCGAACGTATGAATTCTTTAGCATCCCATGAAGCTGAGATTAGCAGAAGAGAAAAAGTCAGTAGCAACTGCAGAAATCCTACGTTAAGCCGCTGTGGACATCCATTCCCTGTGATTCCCTAATGAAATGTTCATTCACCATAAATACCTCAAAATGCTGCAAGAATCAATAAAAGGTTCTGCATGGAATTTAGAACTAAAACTCTTTGTTGACAAAACACCCCTTTCTTGGCAAACCTCACCGGAATCCAGCAAACAACAAGAAATGTGAGAAAATGATGATCTAGAGAGGGTTGCTAATGGTGTTTCTCATCATTTCCATGGCAGATATTACTCTTGTAGATCAGGGAGATCGTATTCTTGGTGTATTGTTTGCAAGAGAAAAGCGAATGGCCGCAATTGTCTCTGTGCGTTAATTAAAAACCGTTTTTTTCTCACGCAATTTTCCAAACCCGAAATATCTCTTAATAAGTTACAAATTTTAGAAAATAGGTTTTGTGTGTTATAATTAACCCTGTTCTAAGAAAAACCCATGTTTTATTTTTTGGAAATTCGTTTCCATTTGACGAGAAATCGTGTTTTCAAAATAACGTTTTTAAGCTGCTACGCATTTCTGGCAAATGCTCAGGTAAAAAAAAAAATTAGTTGCTAGATCTTTCAAGTCCACTGCCAAGTATGGATAAGGATGAGAGGAAGTATACAAGGGTATGTTTCGCTTCACCTTATAGCCATGTGTATCATCCCTGGGTATATGAAGAATAAAAATGAAAACACAGTCATTTGGATGCACGGCTTTTCAAGAATATCCAACCGGGGTTAAATAACCCTATACACAAGGTTCAGGCCATATTGTGTCAATAATGGCTTACATATCATGTTTTTCTTAGATGGGTCCTTCGCGTTTTCTCCTATGATGTTCCTATCAGGATATTCTTTCTTCAACTGTTTGAATTCTTCAACATGGTTGCAAGTGGATTGTCAATGATAAGTTCAATATTTTTTTGCAGACATAGTTCTTATAGGAGAAGATTTTCCAAGAGTTGGATCGTGATGGATGTGGAATCAAATTAGGATTGGCTGCAGAAATGAGTCATTTTTGTAGCTCCTAAAAAAAATGAATATATATGTAGCAATTGGAAGCAAGATTTATATATGATTTTTATTTTTTTTTATTGGATTTTGATTTTTAAGCTAATGAATTTGAATTATTTTACAGGTCACATGAGAGCCAGTTATCAATTTGTCAATTTCTCAATTCTATAAAAATAAAAAATTGATAATTTTTATTTAAAAAAATAATTACATTCCCTTATTGAAAAACATGAAGGTTTTTTTTTTTAATTAAAAATCTAACATGATTTTTTTATTTTCTAATTATTTAAAATCAAAACATCAATTTTTTATTGAAAATATTTATGATGCTAATGAAAAAAATTGAATAAAATAAATAAAAATTTAAAAGATTTTAAAGTCTAAAAACTTTAAAAAATCCAATCAATAACTTGAAGAAAAAAATGCAATCAAAAACTTAAAAAAAAAAAAAAATGTAATCAAGCTTGATTTTATTTTTCCTAATTTATCTACTTGATTTTTATTTTTTTTAAGTATATGAATGTTTCCAATGGAGCCATGTGTGTAACAAAATGATAGATATACTCATATGCAGGTTTGAAATATATTCTTTGATACATACCAGTGTATGAGAAATGAACTGTCTAGATTGAGATGATGTCAAAAGATACTGAAGAATGGAATATTGAGATCCAATGACTATCTTGAACCAAGATTCAATATAATCTTATCTTCCTTGGCTTCCTTCTATCATGTCATGTGAGTCCTCACATATGTGATCTCCATTCATAGAATCTAGTGATAGGCATGCATGAAGCTTTTCAACCTTAGGTTCCAACAACTACTCTTTATCGAAGGACATCCATGATTCTTGGACCTTATCTGAGCTTCTTCTTCTAGTTGTTGTTCTTCAATGGCAGCTGGTGAATCATTTTGCAATACCTCAACGTTGTAAGTAGATTGAGATTTTTTATTGTTGGGGATTCGAAATGGTTGTGTAGGTAGTGGAGTGGGAATGGATCTTTGGGGTGTTTGTGTGTGTGGTAATGGGAAAGGTTGAATTGAGATTAACTGAGGGTGAAACTGATGTTGTGGTGGAGGTGAATGGTATGGATAACATTGATATTTTTATTGAGGAGAGTGAGGGAAAGATTGAGTATATGGTGGATTTCTTCTATAAGGCTCTTCCCAACCCTGTTTCCAATATTGGTTTTGAGATTGTGATTGTGATGGCCAAGGTTGCCAAGGAAAAGGTGTTTGCCAATTACTTTGAGATTGTTGTTCATCACCCTAAAATTGTGCTCAAGGATATTGCATCATATTGGGTTGATGAGGCTGCCATGGTCCTCTTGGAGCTTGATTCACTCCATTATCCTTTTGGTAAACTTCCTTTAACCCTGGTAATGATGGGAAATCTTTAGTAGTATGTAGTCCTGCACAAATTTTACAAATTTTAATGTTATCAAGTGGACATTCGTGCAAATAAATATTTTCAACTTTTTCTTGTTTTGCATTCTTAGCATCTCAATTCGTTCATTTAAATTACCAAGAATGTTTAGAGAATTGTTAAGTTCAGTTTGACTTACCAATCCTGTTGTCAACTTATTTTCCCTTGCCGTCACTAGATCTTGAGGAGATCTTCCATACTTTTCTTTTCCTCTTGATATGTTTTTGCATAGTTCACAAATATATTGAAATGAAAATTTATAAACATCTCCTTTTCCCACTAGGTTAAGAAGATCAATCCATTCATCCTTTATAACATTTAGTAGGAGAGTTTTTAATATGTCTAATCCTAAATTATGCATTTTAGATCTTTTGATATTATAAGTAAATCTCTCCACTATGTCTTCTAGATTTTCATCCTCTTTTTTATTCATCATAAATACTTCATTTCTAAGGTCATGGTGTTTGTAATGATTTTTATATTTTTCCAAAAATACTCTTTTCATATCATCCCACGTCCTTATAGAATTTGTTCCTAAAGTCATGAACCATCTAAGAGCTTTATCCTTCAATGCTGTTGGAAAAAAAATTCAATTTTTGAATGTGTAATGAGTAGCCATAATATCTACAATGAATTCAAATTCAAAAAGAAAAGCTTTTGGGTCTTTTGATCTCATACCTTTGAAGTTAGGAAGTATGGATGGAGGGATGTTCTTCATTCGAACATTGACATCAGTTTCTTGAATGGGAAATCCATGATCTCCATCCATTTCTTCATCCTCCTATGTCATCTATTCTACCTACAAAAATGAGAATTCATGATGTGGATGTGTGGCTCTTACTGCACCATGTGATATAGTGGGGGTGGTAGGTGATTGAAGTTTTTTTTTTTTTTTTTTTTTTTTTTTTTTTTTTTTTTTTTTTTTTTTTTTTTTTAATGATATGCAGTGAAATGATTTATGCATCTACATGTTCTAATCATGCATCTAAAACAAATTGAAAAATGAACTCTAGACTAAAAGCTAGTTCCTATGCACACCTCCTCGGCAACAATGCCAAAATGTTGAGGCAAATTAATTACCTATCATTTATTTGTCAACCTAGGGGTTTCATAAAACTTGTGAAGTATGCGTGCACTCTATATGCTAGAAATTAACTTCCAAGTTAGATCAACCCAACTATGAAACCAAATAACGTCAAACCAGATTCACCTATTATAATTCAACAATCAATTCAAAAGAAATTATAGTATAGTGTGTGGGATTGAAATCTTAATCTATCACACTTGGAGGAATTGAAATTGCATGAAATGAAATCTAATCTAAGGGATAATGTGTGCATTATCAAATCAGGATCCTATGAAATGAATAATCAAAATCACATGACATAAAATGAAAGCAAAAGCAGTCACTCTTAATTTCTAGATATGAAATAAAGTAAAAATCGGTCACTCTTAACCTCTCACATAGGGAAATATATGAAAGAAATAAATCTTAATCTACGAAATCAATAAATCTTGATCTATGAAAAACAAAAAATCTTAATGTTTGAAAGAAAAAATATCACACATTATAGGTGGCCAATCCAAAAGCATGAGGGATGGAAAGTTGAGAGGCTCCAAATACAAGCATAACCAAATCAAAGTGAACATCACTCATGAGCATGGTGCCAAATCGAAAATCTATATTCAAAACATGAGAATTTCCCCAAATTTACACATGCCTTTGAAAGGAGGAGGCTCTCCTATTTATACAAAAACATAAGAATCTACCTCATTAATGGAGGTCCATTATTTCTCCCTAGACCCTTAAAAAACCCCTAGAGTTACAACTCAAATAGATAATGATGAGACACATATCCTTTTTGACCTTTATCCAAATCTTCTTCCATAACTTGAAGGGAATTCGAATTTTAGCATTGGAGGCCACATAAGGGTGCCTTGGAAGCTTCCAAATGACCTACACATGCATGAAACTCAAGCCACTTTTAAGTATTAGTAAGTATATGTCATTTTTCTAAGTTTTAACCATTTAATTCACTTATAATACTAGAAATAATTAACTTTTGGAAAAAAAAATGGAACCCATATAATTATGAAAATGGAGGCTAATGAAAAGTTATATGGTCATGGAACTGCGACATGTCAGTGAAATGATGGAAATAAAGGTGAAAGTGGATGATATTTTGAATACATTTTGGAGACTCTACAATGATTTTGACTTGTCAGAAGAGATTGAAAGGAGGGTTGACTTAGTTCTTAATGGAAGTTTTGGTCTTAAAGTTTAGGTCTTGGATTTCTCACTTTGATATGATTCTATAATAAGAGAATATTTGATTGGGTTTTCCCCTTTGTGGGGTTTTGCTGAGGCTTGGAGCCTATATCTTATGTTCATTGTCTTTTTGCGATCTTCATGGTTTAAGGTTTTGGTAATTGTTTGAAGGAAATAACATAACAAAAGTAATAAGAAGCCAACATATAATCAAAAGAAATTATCAATTAAAGAGAAATCAACCCTAATTGTCAACATAGTGATTTATCAACATTGTATCAAAGATAAGGTGAGGAGAAGGCAACTTGAGGATCACTCTTGTTGGCATAAGTAGAAGACTTTCATCAAAATTACTTTGGATAACATAAGGAAGGACATAGGGAAGGGCATAAGGGAGGAAATAAGGAATGGTTTAAGGAATAAATATTCACGAATCATCTTCAAGGAAGATTTCTATATCAGATATGCTTCTCTCTCTTTATCATTTAAGGCTCTTAGCTACTAATCGTCTTTTGAGGAAGACCATAATCTTATCAATCTCTCTCTTGGAATCTCTTTGATCACTACTCCTTTCAGAATACATCTCTGAAAGAAGAAATCACTTAAGGAGCATCAAGTATCCTGGGAACATCATATACATTCTTGAAAGCATCAACATTCATCTTTTAAGCTGTGTGAACTTTGTATTGTACCATCCATCCCGGAAATCATCATTCTAGGACATATTTGAAGTCTCTTGAAAAGTCTTGGGAGCATCAATATATTTCAAAACATCATCATCAAGTTGGAAACTCTTTTGAAAATTAAGGACTATATTATTCTATATTTCGCAATCTTAAAATCAAATGACTTCATTTTGCAAGGAAGGAAACAAGATCGGCGGATCATCAAAATTTTCAAGCAGGGAAGAACATAATAGATTTGGTGCTCATAGAAAATGAAGTCTTAGACTATGTTTTAGCATATTTACAGAACCAAAGAATGATAAGACTCAAGAATCTATCAAACATCATCTTATTCCATTTGTTACAGATTTGAGCACATCAAAAGAAATCTATGACAATATGGTAAAAATTTATTCCGTTAGTACCTTAGGTCAGAAAAATATATTTAAGGAATCGATTATGTAAATAAATGTTATCAAAGGATAAATGCTTGGTCTCATATCTTATAATGAATTCACAATTGAAGGATCAACTATAAGGGCTTGGAGAAGTTGTTTTAGGTTTTGGATTGACTATTTGTGTACTCAATGATATACCTTCAGAATGGAGAAGTTTTGTGAAAAGCATATATTGAAGGAAGAACACTACAAAATTTGATGAGTTTTGGTATTTGTGTGTTCTAGAAGGGACAAGATTAAAGGAAAAATATGATACTGATCCCAATGAAAATTCTCAAACTTTTATTGCTTGATCAAAGAAGAAGAATGGAAGGTTGGGAAGGTTTGAGCCTCATTAAAATATTAGTAGAAACAACAACAATCAACCACGTGGAAGACAAGATATTTCTAAAGTACAATTTTTTGGATGCAATGAATATGCACACTTTAAAAGAGATTGGCCTAAGGATCGGCTCAAAAGAAGAAGAAAATAAGAGGGAGGAAAGGAGTGAAGTTCACATTGTTGAAGAAAATGAAGAACCTGAAAAGAAGCCGAAGAATGAAGATCATAAAGATATTTATTACTAAAGAAGTCCACCCTACCATATTTACTAGCAATCTCTTTTCCCTTTTATTAGAAGATGGCAATTAGAGTAGCTAGTACAATTACTTTTGTAGAAGAATCTTGAAGTTTGCAAATCATGGAATCATGGAAAGAAGCATATAGAATTGGAAGGATTAGAGTCTACAGAGTCAATTTGGTTTTGGAAGCAGTCATCTAGAAAAATAAAGATAGAAGGATATGGACCATCTAGCACTTCACATTCATGCAACTACTACTTGGCATCAATGAAGCATTCATTTAGCAAGAAAGGGATCACAAGGATCCATTATATTAATCATTATCCAACATATGAAAGAAGTCTCATATCATATCAACAAGGTATGAAAATAGTCAAGTTGTAGGATGAAGGTAGAATTAAAGCAATGCTCATATTAAAAAAGGAGTCTCATCATAGACATCAACTTCAAGGAAAGTAAAAGAAGAAATTTGTTTTTAAGGAAGCAAACTATATGGGTATATGGAAGGAAGAGATATGCATATCTTTAGAAAAGAATATCTTCATGAGATAGTAGATTCATCTCTTGATAAAATTTCTATAGGAAGATTTGGATGGATAAATCTACTTGGAATCATAAGCATGGTATGTCTTGGATAAGAATTGGATGGAGAAAGAGCTCTTCCATATGGTTACTCGATACATAAAATATTGATAGATAAACATGGTATTGATCAACATCTGATATGGTCTCTTGAAAGAAAGGGATGTTTACCTCCGATGGAGCAAGTAGCAAAGTTTGACATCTTGACAGAAGGGCCATTATGATTTGGTAACTTTGATATTTATGATTTTGTTTGTACTATGACTAAAACATATAGTAGAAGCATGGGCTAGAGATATAACAGTTGAATATACAACTTTTGATCAAACTCAATTCAAAGAACACATGGTTTGGTTGAACAACACCAGTAATGAAGAATATATTGTAAGAATATGAACACTACAAAGGTATAATAGTTATAAGACACAAGAAAGTTGGTTGGCGATGATAGATTTGATGTTAATATACAAAAAAGTTCAAAAGCTATAGTTAAACTCTAGATTGATTGGTTTGAAAAGATAATTTTGATAATGAAGATACTACAAATGATAGTTGATGGAATGTGATAAATAAGGTTGATGGTGACAACCCTATCATGAAGATATATTGGGGAAGAGTTTGACTCCAAAATATCTAGTATGGTTGAAGATAAAGTATGGTAGGATGATGCAAGAAAGGATCCTTGTAACTACTACTAAGATCTCCACGGAAGAACAAGTAGTTGATAAACGAGACAAAATGAAGCTTATGGTTATGTCACTAGACCAAGACTAACAATTGTAAGTCATAATGAAGGCACATGTATGGAGAATGAAGGATTGGATAACATCTGGGATTGACCACAGACTGACACTCCTTAAGGATTGAGAGTCCAAGATAGAAGTAGTCTTATGGACTGAGACTCTTTGAGGATTGAATAGGGTATCCAAGATAAGAGTGGGTTAAGAGGACTGATATTATTTGAGGATTGGAAATCCAAGATAAGAATAACCCTAAAAGGACATAACTAGTGAAAATTGAAATGGGGTATGTGCCTTAAGAGTCCATGGTGGTGTCCATATGTATTCCTCCCATCATTTTTCTCTAATATAGTGGAGAGATAGAGCTTGTTAGTCAAGGCCTTGTGATATTGTTATTTGACAATGTTGTTTAAGATGTTGATGCTCCAAGATGGCTTATCAATCTAACTCTTCTTATGATAATATTTCAATTTGAGAGTATCCTTGTACTATTTGTAATCAGAAATACCTCCCTATTTAAGAGGGAGTGTTGAAAAATGTGACTAGGTTTAGTCTTCGTACTTGTCATTATACTTATGTCATTCTATATATTTCTTATAAAAGAAAAAGAAGAAAAGGAAATTTTTATAAGCCCGGGTTTCATGAAATGGTGAATTTATTTTCTAGGTCAAGCATGTTCTTCATGCTTCTAGGGTTTATTAAGTCAAAAAAATATTTTTCATGAATGAGCTTATATACTAGAGTCAAGTCCCATTTAGATTGTTGAAAGAAGCAAGAAAAATAATTTTATTTGAGTCAAAAATGTAAATTCTGTCCCTAGAAGACCAAGTCTGCCCTACCTTGACAATTCAGCCCCAAAAGGGACCCATTTGAGTTCCTGGATCTATATAAATATAATGCGACTAGTCCTCATTTGGAGCATCTCAAGCAAGTTTGATTTATGTGCCAATAAGAGAGAGAAAACTAGCAAATAATTCAAGGAAAATGGTAAAAGTCAAAGGAGAGAGAGAGAAGGTCAAACAAGAAAGAAATGTGCCCTAATTTTGGTCAGACATGTGAAATTAAAAGTGTTGTAGGGGCCAAAAATTGTAGACCTATTTGTAGGGGCATAAATTTTGTTCCAGGGATCGAAATTCTGAAGTTTTACCAAATTTAGAAGGGTTTGACTGTCATTCATTTGAGTTAGTCTTGACTGGTTGGAAGAGAATGAAAGGAGGGCTAACTTGGGCCTTGTGGGAAGTATTTGTCTTGAATTTTGGGTCATCGATTTCTCACTTTGGTCTGATTCTATAAGACGAGAATATTTGACTAGGTTTTCCCCCTTGTGGGGTTTTTCCTTGGCTTCGAGCCTATATCTTGTGTTCATAGCCTTTTGTGATCTTCATAGTTTTTATTTTCGTAATTGCTTGATGAAAATAACATAATAAAACTAAAGATAAGCCAACATATAATTACAAGAAATTATCAAGTAAAGAGAAATCAACCCTAATTCTTGCCCTAGTGATGTCTCAACACCCTCTGCTAGCATGGTTCACCCATGTCCGAAAAGGGATCATAGTGGCAAAAGAGGTCACGTTACCCGCTCTAACTCTCAAACTAAACTCTTTGCAAACACTTGGTCACTCTCAAAGTTCTTTCCACCCCCTTCGAAATATAGAAAGAAATATAGGAACCTGAAAAGAAGGTAAGGATAGAAGGAATATTCAGTAAAAATGTTGATGTGGAGGAGGAGGTTGGAGGATAGGTATAAAAAAAGTGAAACAATAATACTAAAAAAAATAGATATATGCAGACCATTAACAATTATTAGTAATTAAAAACCATAATGGGTAAAGTATTAGTTGATTTTTTTGAAATGTAGCAGGATATCCTATTATATATTAGTGCTAAAGTAAACAAGGAAACTCACTAAAAGGGTCTCCATATTAGCTAAGAATCTTGTTGATCTAGATTTTTTGACTTCTGAGGAGGATGTTGCATTCCCCAACACCATTAGGGTTGAATCCCCATCCAAATATATGTTGGGAAAAATATTGTGGGGGTGAATTAGTCTTTTAAAAATTTCACAATAATAATTTCCTTTTCTAAAATCTACACGCGACTTTACTAAATCCAACTAGTGTATATACACAACTGTTGTAAAAGAAACTAGTGTATGCATAGTAAACTTGTAAAACAACTAATTCTTTATCTATTAATCTTGAACTAGAATGGAGTTTTATCAGGCATTTGATAAGCACTAAACGAGTAGAGTAAGAACAGAATAAAGTATCACACTTAGGAAACACACATGAACACAATGATTTAAGATGGAAACCCATTGTGGGAGAAAACCATCGGTGTTTTCATCTCAGTATTCAAAAATTATTAATCAAAATCTTCTTACATTCTTGTACTGGTGTAGACTCATACTAGTATCTAGGAACCCACCTTTTGAAGGCTACAACCTTCACTCGTTCTCCAACTCTTACTGGAAGGGAGCTCCAACCTCCTGATCTGATCACGAACTACTACTAGCAGGAAGCTTTGACTTCCTCACTGAAGGCTCAACCCTCAACACATCCTTGGACCACGTTTCATAAATTTTCACATTGGACCCAATATCAACACTTAAGCTCAAATAATCAAGTTGTAACTCATAATTGTAATACAATTATCAATCTCTATCACAATTGAATCAACCAACCTTTGAAACCCAATCAACTAACACTTAATCAAAACCCAACCAATCAACTGGGGCAGTCAGATCATTGTAAGCAGTACATACAACTTAAGTTATAATATTACATCAACACACTGAATCAACTGCAACCCTAATCACTCAAATGCGAAAATGTATATGCTACTTCACTTAAGGAAACCCACGTGTATACACACTTTTCTCTAGAGAAACCTACGTACATATTTTAATATACTGAAAACTGAAAACTTGTAATTCTAAATCAGACAGAGAGTTAACCAAAGATATTATGAAATATTCTACAACTTACATAATTGTCATACAATCAGGAACATCAATAATATTTTCATCCAATCAACATGTAAACAAATTCAACTTCATCATTCAATGAGTTCTACTTCAAACATTATCACTCAACCCGGATCAATATGAGGACATCATTGACAGACAATAGAGGAACAAAAAAACCAATCAGGTTTATCAGTCATTTATGAACAAAAAATGCTCACTTTATATACACAACTTTGACGAAGCCAATCTGCATGTATACGCACTTTTCCTGAGACTAACTAACGTATAGATCTCCAAATTTTGACCTAAAATTGTGCAACTCTTTAGAAATTCAGAAGGACCTAGATCATAATATTCAGAGATGAAAAAATTCTTCAGTAGTTAGATCTTGTCAATCCATGAGCATATCATACAATGGAAAGTCATTTCAAGTCTCATGATCTTGATCCATCATTGTATTCATTGGTGCATACTTATTTCAGATCAATGTGACAATTATGGCCCTTACAATGAAAATATACTTCAGATTGAAGTATTCATCAAAACCCTTTCAATTACACACATAGAACTTTGATATTTCCCTCCTTATATAGTTTAGCCCTTATCTAATACCACAGGTCAAAACTGCACTAGTGCCAGTGGTAATCTTCGACGAGATCAATATACGTTGTCGTGCTCATTACTATGGGCCAATGCCATGGTAAAGACCCCTGATATTTAGAATATCATCATTCAAAAACCATATGCTACTTGCTTTCATCAAACTCACGTGTATACACGACTTGGCCTTGACGAACCCGCATATAGATTTTCAAATATTCAACTATATCAAACTTCTGATTCTAATATGTGAACATTTGACCAATCATTCTAGTATTTGTTTCCATCATTCTATCACCTCTAATCTGGCCTGAGGATTCATCTAGTTCCCATATACTTGTTTTTTCTCAAGTGAGTTTTCGTCAACGACAACCCATGCATCATAATGCCAACAATATATGCTATTTTTGTTCATTTTCATTATATATTGTGCTAACAATAAGGCTATATATATATATATATATATATATATATATATATATATATATATATATATATATATATATATATATATATATAGGTAGTTAGTTGGTTAGCAATATGTTTGACCATAAAATATTAAATAGAAATAAATTGATTCATCTTACTAGTTTGGTCATCAAATTCATAATGTTTATCGGGGAAAAATATTTATTGCTATGTTGCTAGTCTAATTTCCCAAGTGTGTGACTAGTAGGAAAAAATAACACTATATGTATTTTAATAGCGAAGTAAAATGAATAATGCCTAACTTATAAAAAAGGAAATCCATTGAACAAGCAATCTCTTGGACAATATGAAAATGTAGGTAACTTGCAAACACCATTATTATTCAATACATCATCGATGTTGTGTTGTACAATGCATTTCTATTTCATTTGGTATCTTTCAGCATCTATTATTTTTTCCATCATTTTGATGTATTTTATTCAAAGTATTCATAGGTTATGTTTGTTGAAAATATAACCAATACTAAGAGTTGGGTGAATCAATATTGGACACTTTTAACAATTGTTTAAAAATTCAAAGAAAACATGCAAATAATACTTATCAACAACATATTAATTTATGCATAAAAATTATGTTAAATAGTTTCAATGTTTATAAGTACCACCTTGAAAGATCCTACACCCCCCTAGTTTACCAATACCTACTTGGAGGCACCAACCTTCGAATTTATAGGCTTCAACATGAAGGATGCTACAACTCTGTTACCTTTCACCACCCTACCACCCCTTATTTATTATAGATAAGTAAGGATTCATGTACTACGGATATCAACCCTCTCACATACGCTCCACAAGAGAAAAAGCTACAACAATACAAACTATCCACTGTTGTTATAGATAATACCTTAATAATCATTGAAAACATACTCCAAAATACCTTCAAGGTAGACACTCTCAAAATAAGCGATATTTCCTTCTTCCAATATTTGAAACTACCCTTATAAGGGCCCAGTCTGCTCAAAATATAGCTACGGATGCCTTCTATTCTCCTCCTAAGAAATCAATTCTACAATAAAATCCTCAAAGTAATCTAAAACAAACCTAAAAGCCCTTAAACATGTGCTAAAAATGTTCCTAAAAAAATCACTTAAAATAAACTCTTCTTGACATGTAGTTCATGAGCTATAAACCTTAGAAACCCTTCTTTTATGTGCTTCTTTGAATATATATGATTTTTTCTTTAGAAAAGTACTTAAATTCCTACTATATATACATATATATCTTTGGAGTGAAAGATTTCATCTTTGTTGGGAAAAATACTGGGGGGAGGGAGGTGAATTAGTATTTTAAAAGATCACAATAATAATTTTTTGTTCTGAAATATATATGTGACTTTACTGAACCACAAATCTCGTATGTACACGATTGTTGTACAAGAAACTAGTGTATGCTTAGTAAACTTTTAAAATAGGTAATTGTTTATCTGTTAAACTTAAACCAGAATGTAAGAGATTTATTAGGCATTTGATAAGCAGTAAGTAGGTAGAGTAAGAATAGAATAGAGTATCACACATAAGTAACATACATGAACACTGATTTAAGGTGGAAAGAAAATTTCATAGAAAACCACTGATCTTGTTGTCTCATTCTTCAAACTTATTAATATTAAAAGAATCATACATTATTTTACTAGTGTAGACTCATGCAAGTATGGAGGCACCCACTTGCTGAAGGCTACAACCTTCACTCATCATGCAGCTCCTACTAGAAGTGAGCTCAAACCCCCTAATTTGATTACTAGCTACTACTGGCAGGAAGCTTCGACTTCCTCACTAAAGGCTCCAACCCTCAGAAACATCCGTGGATGACGTTTCATAAATTTTCACACTACATCCACCTTCTTAATACATCAGAAATTGTAGATCAACTGAAGCAAACACCAACTTAATTCAAATAGAACAATGAGATCACTGTAACCAAAGCATAGAAATGAACTCATAATACTGTATCAACACAAAAAATCAATTGCAACCCTCATCATTCATATGCCAACAGGTATATAGTACTTCACTTATGGCAACGCGCGTGTAAACACACTTTTCTGTAGAGAATCCTGCATACAAATCTCAATATAATAAAAACTTGTAATTCTGAATCAGATACAAATTTGACCATAGTTATTCTGAAATATTGTGTTAGCTTACAGAGACCTCATATAGTTAGCAACATCAATAATCTTTTCGACCAATTAACATGTAACCAAATTCAACTTCATCATTCAATAAATTCTACTTCCAACATTATCATTCACCCCAGATCAACATGTGGACATCATTGACAGATGGTAGAGATACAACAACACTGATCATGTTGATCATTCATTTATGAACAAAAAGTCTTCCTTTATGTACGTGACTTCGAAGAAATGAACCCTCATGTATATGCGACTTCACCGATACCACCCTCCGTACAGATCTGCAAATTTTGACCTGAAACCCTACCTTTATGTGCACAACTTTGAAGAAATGAACCCGCATGTATACGTGACTTCACTGAGACCAACTTGGATACAGATATGCAAATTTTGACTGAAAATTACGCAGCTCTTCATGACTTCAAAAGGACCCAGATGGTAATATTCAAAGATAAAAGCATGTGTCAATACTTAGATCTAGTCAATCCATGAGAAGATCATACAATGGAAAGTCATTTTAGGTCTCATGATCCTCATCCATCATTGTATTCATCGGTGCATAATTATTTTAGATATATATGTCAACTATGGCCCTTACAATGCAAATATACTTCAGATTGAAGTATTCATCAAAAACCCTTTCACATGCACACTTAGCACTTTCATATTCACCTACTTATATAGTTAGAGCCTTAGCCAATACCATTGGCCAAACCCTTAGTCATGCTAATGGCATTACTTGATGGGATGAATATTCATTGTCACACTCATTAATATGGGCCAATACCATGGTAAAGACCCCTAGTATTTAGAATACCATGGTGCAAAATTTGTATGCAACTTTGCTTCACCAAACCTACATGTATACACGACATCACCTTGATGAACCCACATATAGATCTTCCAATATTCACCTTTATCAAACTTCTAATTCTGATCTGTAAAACTTTGTCCCATCATTTTTTTATTTTGTTCCATCACTATGTCACCTCTGAACTGACTTGTGGATTCATCTAGCTACCATATACTTGTTCTGTAACAAGTGAGTTTCCATCAAGGACAACCCATGCATCATAATGCCGACAATCTCTTCAAAATGTTTTTGTGGGTCGACCTGACTTTTGAGGAAGTAATATATAAGCTTAAAATTTTCATTTTTGGTCAACCGTGAAATGTTAGATAAAGTAACATATAATGTTGGAAAGGTGTTAGAATAAGCTTTCCAACCATCTATGTCATGCTTTCATGTGAGGTAAGTGAGTGGAGTAAGAATTCATTCAAATAAAGTGTATCAAATTCATTGTTTCTTCGATAACCTTTGATGTCAATGATAACTTCTTTGAACATTATCCCCCTTTTTCATTGATGGAAACCAATATACACCCCCTATGATCATGCTGCCCCTATCTCCATGGTTCCTGGTCTTTCTCTCCCCCTTGGAAATCAACGGTAAAGAGTGCTTCTTATCTTTGGTGTTGCTCCTTCTAAACTTATGGTGCTCAATAGTACTTCGCCTTTCTTTTCTATCTTCTTATACTTTCCTTCATTATTATCCTTGGAATTATTTTTCTTTAGTTCAATATTATTCCTATCCTTTTTGTTTAGGATTTATATGTTATTTAATATTCTTATTGTTGTTACAATAAATATTCCCAAGTCTTCTTCTTTAATTTCACATCTTTGAGAATCAAGCATGGGATTATATCCCTCATCACATATTTTTCTAACTCAAAGGAGATTACACTTCAAATCTTCAACCAATAAAACATTTGTTGCTTTTACTTATTTACTTCCAAGACTTATTTCACCCTTTCCAAGTATCTTTACAAAGAATCCGTTTCCAAATACAACACTTCCATATTTTCTTTTCTCCGAGACGATGAATTTGTTTTCGTTCCCATTCATGTGTGTCACGTAGTCATAGTCTATGCACCATTCATCTTGTTTATTTTGAACAAGAAATGATAGTCCACAATCTGCCTTCTTTTTCTTTTCCCATATTGCAGTTGGTTTCTATTTCTTTGTCATAAGAGCATCTTGTTTTAAATTTCTGCAATCTTCTACCTGATGACTAAGATATTTGCATTTGTATTATACAATGTTGTGATCCAATAGTGGATCAAATAGATTATAGTTTCCGTTAAGATATCCATGAGAATTTCGAGGTCTATGGTCATCCTTTGTATATCGATAATCATTTATGTTTCTTGTATAGTCATTTCTTGCATTAATTTTACAATGAATTTCTTTGTGTCCAAAGTTTTTGCAACAATAACATTAACGAAGAGAAATATACTTGGTAGGAAAGAACATTCTTGGTGGTTCATTTTTATTGAAATTTGATCTTTTGTTGCAGCTGGTGGTGACATGTTTGTGTTTTTCTTCAACTCTATTTTGTTTTTTGTTTTCAACTCTCAAAGAATTGGCATAATGGCTAGACTTTCTTCATCTTCCCCTATTGATGGTTTCGTATTTTTGTTATGTATGATTGTTGCCTTTAAATTTCTACGAATATCAAATCCCATCTTATCAATAGGTCGTCTCTACTTGCTGATCATTTCAATACATCTTTCAAATTTCAAGTAATCATTCAACTTTGTTATTTTCAACATAAACTCTTGCCTTGTGTTACCCAATTATGCTTTTAATCACTCATGATATTTGGCTTTATTTGACTGCTCCTTCAAACTGCTAATTGTATTTTGGAGATCATTATTCTCTTATTCACACCTTTTCAATTGGCCATTCAATTCTTTGTTTTTTTTGGGGCCTTTGATATTCTCGTCTTCATCATACTTTCGTTTTTCTTCGAAATCTTTTCATCTTCATGTTTAGTTTTTGTATCACCTTTGATTCCCCAAAAGGTGCCAACCTCCAGATTTGTTTCTTTTGCATCATACTTAATTGTATTTTTTATGAAATCTTCTTTAGAATCAATATCATTTGTTTAAGAAGTTTTATGGTCACCATTTCTGGGTTTCTTGAGTTATGAAGAGAAATTTCCTTATATTGCCTTCTTCTCCACCAGTTTCATATGAAGAACTATTCTCCTCTTTGGCATAAAGACTATTTATCTTATAGAACCTTTTATTTTATTCAAAAGGACATCTCTTAGCATAGTGTCCTATTTTTCCACAATTGAAACATTTAAACAATAACATACCTTTGTATCTTTTAGGTCCCCTTTTGATATTCCTTACAAGATTTTCTTCTTCATCATCCAACCTTCCTTGTACCTCTTTTTATTTGTTCCTTGTCTTCTTTGAGGCTTTAAAGGATGCTTCTCTATTTGGCTATCCATAATTAGTATCCATCCTCATTTCATATGCGATGAGAGTGCCATGTAGCTCATCCATTATCATTTTGGTTAAATTATTGGGTTCTTCTATGGAATATACCTTGGCATCATATCTCAAGGAAGCGATATGAACACCTTTTGTACAATCAATGATTCTTGAACATATTTTATTAATCCTATGATAGCATTGACAAATTGACCTACTTTGAGTAAATAGGTTGCAATATCTTCTGATTCATTCATTTTTGCATTTTCAAATTATACTATGGGTCATTGAATATTGACATGTTTTACATTTTAATATCATTCATAAAGACTTTTGATATTATCCTAAACCTCTTGAGATATATTGCACCCCACCACCTTGATCTTAACAATTTCAAACAATTTACATGTGATTTGATGACGATCCCTTCATTTATAACTAAATAATGCATTCGAGTAACTTTACATATTATTTATCTATAATGCATAGTCATTTCCATAAAACACCTTAATTGTATTTCGAGAGAGGCCTTCCATTTTTTCCATATTTGTTCACGATCTCCCTTACAGTGATTAGACTGTTCTGAAGGTAACCTCCTTTGATAAATGTTTTTGAAAATATAATCCAATTTCATATGCGGGGTTGAATCAGTATTGGATCCTTTTAATAATTGTTCAAAACTTTAAAGACAACATGAAAATAATACTTATAAAAAACACATTGATTTATGCATGAAAGTTATCTTATACAGTTTCAATGTTTACATGTACTAACTTGAAGGAGGCTACAACCCCCTAGTTTACCCACACTTGTTGGAAGTGCGCACTAACCTCCTAATTTATAGGCTTGAACCCAAAGGAAGCTACAAATACCTTACCTTGCACCACCCTATTACCCTTTCTTTAATAAAGAGAAATTATGACTCTCTTACCAAGGATATTTCCCCTCTCACTTACACTACATTAGAGAAAAAACTACAACAATACTTGTTGTTCACTGTTGTTACAGATCATAACTTAATAATTAACCAAAGACATACTCCAAAAGACCTTCAAGATAGGTTCCCTCAATCCAAGTGATGTTGCCTTTTTTCAATAACTGAAATTTTCCTTAAAATGACTTGATCTGCTCCAAATATGGTTGGAACAACTTGCTTTTCTCCTCCCAAGAAATAAGCTCCGCAATAAAATACTCAAAGCATTCTAAGACCATCCTAAAAACCCTTTAACATGTGCAAAAAATTTTCCCCAAGGAAAGCACTTCAAATTAACTCTTCTTGATTTACAGTTCATGAGCTATAATCCTTAGAAGCCCTTATTTTTAATGCTTAAACATATCTTAATTTTTCTTCAATGAAATACCTAAATTCCTGCCTACACACACACACACATATTCAAAAGTGTGGGACTTTTCAAATTATTTTGGGGACCAACCTAACTTTTGGGGAAGTAATATATAAACATAAAAAATTCGTATCTCCACAAACATGAGGAGTTAGAGGAAGTTTCATATACCATTGAAAATATCTTAGATTAATCTTTTGAACCGTCTATGCCATCCTTCAATGTGATCTAGGTGAGTGGAGTAAAAAAACATTCAAGAAAGGGTATCAAATTATATTTTTCTTGGAAAATTTTTGACTTCAATGATAACTTCTTTCAACAACGTTTATGGTATTAAGTAGCTAGGAAAAAAAAGGAAAATATAGTTTCATTCATTGTTTTTTGTTTCCCTTAACTTTGACTCATTTCTCTTGCTATCACTTACTCTTGAAAAATAAAATGATACTTAGTTTATAAGTTCATTTAATACATACAATGAGATAAACAATATTAAGTTGCATTAAGGTCCATCATAATTTAAAACAATATATATGTCTCCTACATAATTTCCAAGTTTTCATATTGAAACAAATACATGAAATGTTTGTAGCAAAGTTCATGCCATCAAAGAATATTTAACATAATAGCCAAATAGAAAGAATAAGATGTGTTAGGCTCCGTCTGGTCAGCTCGCGCAGTCGAATTCACCAAGTTGCAGAGGCTGGTTCTCATTGCCAAAGTTCAATGTTAATTATCCCTGCAAGCAGACAAAGAAAAAGCCCTCATTCAAAAACAACAAATTTAAAGAGGGAATTAGAAAACAGAGTTTGTAATAATGTGTTGCAGCATAATTGGCAAAGAATATTGCAAAGACGATTTCATCAGATGGTGGCGGTGCACTCATCATTGATTATGGACAAATATGGAAGGCGTCCACTTCTAATGATTGCTGCAGGAGGAATGTGCATAAGCTGCTTTATTATTGGATCATTTTACATACAGGGACCTTTTGATGGGTCTTCTCTTCTACTACTTGCAAGAAAATTATCATTAATTGGTCTTTTGGATTATATTTTAACATTTTCAATGGGCATGGGTGGAATTCCATGGGTCATGATGTCTGAGATATTTCCTTTGAATATGAAGCGTATTGTTGGCAGTCTGGTGTCTCTCACAGCTTGGTTTGGTTCATGGATTGTACCCCTCACTTTTAATTCTCTCTTTTCTTAGAGTTCTATAGCTTCCTTCTTTATATTTTGCATATGGCTTTTCTGAGGTTCATATCATCGCACTCTGTGGCATCCAAGGATCGTATATAATCTTTGTACCTGTGGCTTGCATCTATAATTATAATGGTTCGATTTGTTTTGAAGTTCATATGGTTTGAGGCTTGTATGATTCGTATGGTTCAACCCTGAGCCCCTCTGGGATAGGTATATATATATATATATATATATATATATATATATATATATATATGCATCGTATCAACGCAAAGGCTCGCTTGCATCAGTTACTTGCTGATTCTGAAGTCGAGCTAGAAACATCTCATCTCTGCTCTTAGTGAAAGATCTTTCGAAGGCCTGCCAGAGAAGCAAACGGTGTCACACTCTCCACAGTGTCTTGGCATCTCAGGTTACTCACATCTCTGTGGAAAGATTTCTTTCTCTCTATGGATGGTCTCATTATATATGGGTCTTAGTGCTTCGCATTTAGTTCAGTGAAACATCATCTATGGCTCTCGCATTTTACTATATCATGGCATCTATGGTACTCTCATTTCTCTGTATCAAGGCTCTCGCTTTCCATTTTCTCTTGGCATCTCAGTGGTATCAAAGTTATATTTGGCACTTGGCATCTCAATGGTTTGATCACAGCCACAGTATATTGGCTAAAAGTCTCAACTTTGGTATTCATATGGTCTTGATGGGCAGTCTCTCGATTGGGCGTATACTCTCTGCAATTTGATACACAATATGTTGTCTCTGCGTTATGGTCAGAGTGATATGTATGGAGGTCTCAATGCTATTCTGCGATGGGTGTATTGTTTCTATAGATCTATGCTAGTAGCTATATTCATATAGACATATAGAATAATGTCTATGGTCAGCAGTACTTATATGGTTGGCACAAGCGCTCTCCCGACATCCCTATAGTCTCAGCGTCACTATTATATCGACCTGTTTCAGCACTAGATCAGTCTCGGCTCCGTCATATAAACTGTATGTATGGCATGATCAGTTGCAGAGCATCACAGATGTATGATAGTAGTATTGAATATATGGTTCAGTTAGATATGTGTCTCAGTTCAGTTCTATGAATAGCAGCATTAGCATTCTATTTGTTGACATCACCATTACAATATATGTATGGCACTATTGGCATCACAGTTCAAGAATATTATTGTGAAAATCAATAATGACCAAATAATTCATGTCAACCTCACTCAGGAGAATCCAAAGCTGCTTATTGCTGGGAAGATACTAGAACTAACCTATTCAGTCCATTGGGCTGAGACCAACATAACCTTTGCCGGGCATTTTGATGTCTACTTAGAATATCCTTTCTTTGAACATCAAATCCATTGGTTCTCCATCTTCAATTCATTTATGATGGTTATTTTTCTTACGGGTTTAGTCTCAATGATCCTGATGCGGATTCTGAGAAATGACTATGAAAATTATGCTCGCGAAGAAGATGATTTGGGTAGCAACAACTGGCTCACGAATATGGCCCAAGAGCACTATTCAAACGGAGCCAAAATACCATATTTCTTGGATAACGATGAACGACAGCAATGTAAAAAGTCAACATTTATATTGGAACGAAGATATACATCACAGCAGAAGACATAGGATTCAATTCCTATTTAGACTTCAGTTAATGATTCAAAGGGACCTGCGCTCCAGTTTATTGGCCATCAAAGGATTTTAAGGGGAAAAATTTTCTGTTTTTAGAATAAAGAGATGATTCTATCTCTATTTATGTAACTTCAGGTGAAACAACGCCCCTGTTTTGGGTCGATCTGTTTTCTCCTAGAATAGTTTATTTAATGTATTAAAAAAGGATTTTTGAAGAGGATTGAAGAGAGAATTCTGAGCACTGGTGGAGAAAAACAAAACTTCTATTGTACAGTTTTGACAGAGATTTTAATAAAAAATGTAGCTCTGACCCCTGAGATTCTTGTGGTATGAAATTTAACATTTGTGTCATCCTTTGTTTCATATGTAGCCTGTTATGTGTTCATTTCATTTCATTATCATTTCCAATTGAACAAATGAAGTGTTAAGGTAGAATTCATAATTTGTATGCTCTGCCTTTAAATTTGTTCATATTTAATGTTTTCTTCTGTTTGAAAAGGATTCATCTTCTATGCCCTTGTCAACTCCTCAACAGTCTTGCCGTTCCATTTAATCTCAATTTGATGTTAAAATTTCTTGCCTACCTTGTCTCAGGAGATAATCTATGTTTTTTATTATATTTCTCTGTTTCAAGCTGTTTTTTGCCCATGCAGCCCAGAAAACCAATCATTTATCAAAAAAACCCCTTTCTATCAATTTACTAGCCTAAAATTAGCATTCTTTATCGGTCATCTCAGCCCCTTTGAAAACTTGTCTGCCGAGATTGACCCGGAGAGAGCCCTATCCTGTCCTCGTAGGGCTAGCTATGAGCCTGAGCGTGGTTTGATGTTGCCTTGAGTTTCGCCTTTTTCAGCCTGAGGCAAATTCGAGCGTTAACATAGTGGCGACCATACTGGGGAAGATGGTTTGCTGTTGATGTGACATTGGACTTGTTGATTGTCTTGTCCCAGTACATGAAATCAAACTTCAGATCTAATGCTAATGGTGGACAACAGTCAAACACTTATGAAAGCTAAGATATTCACTTGGCGACTCCAGCTTGATCCAGACATTCTAGCGCTCGCTGATTCATTTATGCAATGGTAGGGTATGTGGCAAACCCTACACTGTGTGAAGCTGCAAAAGAAGTAAGAAATCAGTTAGCAGATCTTGAACTTAATGAAGAATTTTTCAGTGCTTTGCTTCAATGTTTGAAATCTCCAAAGTTCCCTCTTGAAGCTAAAACTAGTGTTTGTGAGTTAGTTGTTGAAAGAATTGAAAAGGAGATTCAGTCTTTAGATGAGCAGATCTAGTCATATGATTTCCAAGACCCTAAAAAGTTCTTGGAAATCCTTCCTCCATCGAAACAAGAAACAACAGACTTGCCTACAGATGTTTGCATTGACAGTGTGCAGCTGGAAATATGTATTGCAGAGTTGGGGCAACAAACAGAGTCTGGCTTTTGCGATCCAATGGCAACTTACATGGAAATGTTTTTCAGTTTGATTGATAGATCAGGCTGTTTTCTACGTGACCAGGCTCATTACGTGCATGAAGGGATGCCAACAATTACATCTGTGTCCTAGTGGAAGCATTCTCGAGTGGCATCATTCTCAGGTTTACTTGAATGGTTGATCTGGCACTTCAGTATTACCTGATCTATTGTTTTTACAGCAAAGTAGGGTAGATTTTGTAAATAAATAAGCAGCCAAAAGGCAGCATTTCATTTCATTACAGTTTTAGTGTGAAGTTTGCTGAGCAAGTTTTTCAATTATTTCAGTCAAGTTTCAGTCCATATATATGTCAAAGTCTGTGTTGGTTGTTGGAATGATGACTCCATTGCCCAATGGATGGAGGCACTGTCTGCTCTCCCAAAGCTCTGCGGTTCTTGGCACCTCCAAAAAGCGGCAGCTGCCATCCCCATTGGAGCCGATGTTAGACTCCGTCTGGTCAGCTCGTGTAGTCGAATTCACCAAGTTGCAGAGGCTAGTTCTCATTGCCAAAGTTCAATATTAATTATCCCTGCAAGCAGACAAAGAAAAATCCCTCATTCAAAATTAGCAAATTTAGAGAGAGAATTAGAAAACAGAGTTTGTAATAATGTGTTGGAGCATAATTGGCAAATAATATTGCAAAGAGGATTTCATCAGATGGTGGCGGTGCACTCATCATTGATTATGGACAAATATGGAAGGCGTCCACTTCTAATGATTACTGCAGGAGGAATGTGCATAAGCTGCTTTATTATTGGATCATTTTACATACAGGGACATTTTGATGGGTCTTCTCTTCTACTACTTGCAAGAAAATTATCATTAATTGGTCTTTTGTATTATATTGCAACATTTTCAATGGGCATGGGTGGAATTCCATGGGTCATGATGTCTGAGATATTTCCTTTGAATAGTAAGCGTATTGCTGGTAGTCTGGGGTCTCTCACAGCTTGGTTTGGTTCATGGATTGTCACCCTCACTTTTAATTCTCTCTTTTCTTGGAGTTCTATAGCTTGCTTCTTTATATTTTGCATATGGCTTTTCTGAGGTTCATATCATCGCACTCTGTGGCATCCAAGGATCGTATATAATCTCTGTACCTGTGGCTTGCATCTATGATTATAATGGTTCGATTTGTTTTGAAGTTCATATGGTTTGAGGCTTGTATGATTCGTATGGTTCAACCCTAAGCCCCTCTGTGATAGGTATATATATATATATATATATATATATATATATATATATATATATATATATATATATATATATATATATATATATATATATATATATATGCGTCGTATCAATGCAAAGGCTCGCTTGCATCAGTTACTTGCTGATTCTGAAGTCGAGCTAGAAACATCTCATCTCTGCTCTTAGTGAAAGATCTTTCGAAGGCCGGCCAGAGAAGCAAACGGTGTCACACTCTCCACAGTGTCTCGGCATCTCAGGTTACTCACATCTCTGTGGAAAGATTACTTGCTCTCTGTGGATGGTCTCATTATATATGGGTCTCAGTGCTTCACATTTAGCTCAGTGAAACATCATCTATGGCTCTCGCATTTTACTATATCATGGCATCTATGGTACTCTCATTTCTCTGTATCATGGCTCTCGCTTTCCATTGTCTCTTGGCATCTCAGTGGTATCACAGTTATGTTTGGCACTTGGCATCTCAATGGTATGATCACAGCCACAGTATATTGGCTCAAAGTCTCAACTCTGGTATTCATATGGTCTTGATGGGCAGTCTCTCGATTGGGCGTATACTCTCTGCAATTTGATACACAATATGTTGTCTCTGCGTTATGGTCACAGTGATATGTATGGAGGTCTCAACGTTGTTCTGCGATGGGTGTATTGTTTCTATAGATCTATGCTAGTAGCTATATTCATATACACATATAGAATAATGTCCATGGTCAGCGATACTTATATGGTTGGCACAAGCGCTCTCCCGACATCCCTATAGTCTCAGCGTCACTATTATATCGACCTGTTTCAGCACTAGATGAGTCTCGGCTCTGTCATATAAACTGTATGTATGGCATGATCAATTGCAGAGCATCACAGATGTATGATAGCAGTATTGTATATATGGTTCAGTTAGATATGTGTCTCAGTTCAGTTCTATGAATAGCAGCATTGGCATTCTATTCGTTGACATCACCATTACAATATATGTATGGCGCTATTGGCATCACAGTTCAAGAATATTATTGTGAAAATCAATAATGACCAAATAATTCATGTCAACCTCACTCAGGAGAATCCAAAGCCGCTTATTGCTGGGAAGATATTAGAACTTACCTATTCAGTCCATTGGGTCGAGACCAACATAACCTTTGCCGGGCGTTTTGATGTCTACTTAGAATATCCTTTCTTTGAACATCAGATCCATTGGTTCTCCATCTTCAATTCATTTATGATGGTTATTTTTCTCACGGGTTTAGTCTCAATGATCCTGATGCGGACTCTGAGAAATGACTATGCAAAGTATGCTCGCGAAGAAGATGATTTGGGTAGCAACAGCTGGCTCATGAATATGGCCCAAGAGCGCTATTCAAACGGAGCCAAAATACCATATTTCTTGGATAATGATGAACGGCAGCAAAGTAAAAAGTCAAAATTTAAATTGGAACGAAGATATACATCACAGCAGAAGACATAGGATTCGATTCCTATTTAAGACTTCAGTTAATGATTCAAAGGGACCTGCGCTCCAGTTTATTGGCCATCAGAGGATTTTAAGGGGAACAATTTTCTGTTTTTAGAATAAAGAGATGATTCTATCTCTATTTATGTAACTTCAGGTGAAACAGCGCCCCTGTTTTGGGTCGATCTGTTTTCTCCTAGAATAGTTTATTTAATGTATTAAAAAAGGATTTTTAAAGAGGATTGAAAAGAGAATTCTGAGCGCTGGTGGAGAAAAACAGAGCTTCTATTGTACAGTTTTGACAGAGATTTTAATAAAAAATGCAGCTCTGACCCCTGAGATTCCTGTGGTATGAAATTTAACATTTGTGTCATCCTTTGTTTCATATGTAGCCTGTTATGTGTTCATTTCATTTCATGATCGTTTCCAATTGAAAAAATGAAGTGTTAAGGTAGAATTCATAATTTGTATGCTCTACCTTTAAGTTTGTTCATATTTAATGTTTTCTTCTGTTTGACAAGGATTCATGTTCTATGCCCTTGTCAACTCCTCAGCAGTCTTGCTGTTCCATTTAATCTCAATTTGATCCTAAAATTTCTTTCCTACCTTGCCTCAGGAGATAATCTGTGTTTTTGATTATATTTCTCTGTTTCAAGCTGTTTTTTTCCCATGCAGCCCAGAAAACCAATCATTTATCAAAAAAATCCCTTTCTATCAATTTACTAGCCTAAAATCAGCATTCTTTATCGGTCATGTCAGCCCCTTTGAAAACTTGTCTGCCGAGATTGACCCGAAGATAGCCCTCTCCTGTCCTCGTAGGGCTAGCTACGAGGCTGAGCATGGTTTGATGTTGCCTTGAGTTTCACCTTTTTCAGCCTCAGGCAAATTCGAGCGTTAACAAGATGAAGAATAATTTCAAGAGTATTTTAGATAATTCTAATTGTATTTTACATAAATTGATGCATATACGTCTGAAATAGCATAACCTATGTATGCATAAAACTATGATGATAAAGTAATCAAATTATTAGCTATTCTTCACTCAAAGAGAGTCTAGCATGCAATTAAACAAAGTATGTTGCTAAATCAATAAAACTACTTTGATAATAATTCTAGTATCACTTACCATGAACTCCATTAGTTAATTGAGATATTGTATAACTTATGATTTGTGTGCATAGATATATCATGTTTTATGCCTTCTCTATCTCAAGTGACACAATCTCATCATCATTTTAGGTCTCGTTTTTAAAATATTCTTAGAGTGGCAAGTTTATCCGTAATCATTGATAATTTTCATGCAAGTATACGAAGTGGTAATTCGATCTATAATCAATGATAATTATCATCCAATAAATATCATTTCTTGAATATTTGTTATTTTTATTTTTATAGAAACATACATATATATAAAAACAAAACTATAGAAAAGATCTTATTTAGAAAATTTAAAATGATGTGGCAATGATTAAGACAAACATCAAAAGCGAGGACTAAATTTCTAATTCTAACATAGATTTCAAACTCCAACCATGAACTCTAAGCCTAAAGCACTCCTATAGGTGGATTCTTCTACATTAAAAGTGTTTAGAATGTTATATTTTGTTTCTTTGTTGACAAGAAATATTAATACAACTTGGGATTGATGTAGGTATAGGTTCATAGTTAATCTACTCACTTTATCATACTATTGATTTTATGCAACTATTTTATTTATTTAGGAAAGGAATATACATGTGCTACTTATTTTATTTATTTATTTTAGTGGAAAGGAATATACCTGTGATACTAACATGATTCCCCTAGTGGAAGGCTACAAGTCAAATGTTCAATATTCCTTGCTAAAAATAATACAAATCTCATCCTATATTATAAATAAAAAAGTATGTTACACACACACACATATTGAAATAAATTCTTTTGACTATTCATGAGAAGTGAAAACACTAACAGTACTTTCTATCTATGATTTTCCAATAAGGAAACCAAACTAGAAACATCATACAAGATTGTACTTCAACAAAAACTAGATCTGGAAATAGATTTTTTTCTCAGTCAAGAGATGTACTTCTGAGGGGAAAACAAGCTAAAAATATGAAAAAGTGTTGAAGGCTTGAAAATCTTTGCGTCAACATCTGGGAAAACCACTCGGTCGGGAACTTAGGGAAACTCCATTTCTGTTTGGAATGGTGACTCCAGCTGGGTTTATGGGACCAGTTTCCCTTTGTAAAAGATAAAAGGTGGATGAGAAATATATAAGTGTGAGTGTAATGATGCGAATAAAACTCAGAAATAATAAATAAACTTATAATAAATATCCCAGGAAAATATCTCTTTGTATATGTGACTTTAGAAAGATCTCACTTTAACATTACAATATAGATAATCAAATCATTCTTGAGGTTAAAACAAATAAAGATAAATAATTCAATTAAATTAGTTGTTGAAACACGTTGCACATATAGGATATCATTGTTCGTACATATACTTGAAATATTTCAATCAAATACATCAGTAGTGATAAATGCCCAATTGTTTGCAAAAACATATATGATAAACACAAATACAGTAACTATTCAAATCATAAACAAAGTACTAGTATTCAGATAGTAGTACCTGATAAATGTTAACTCTGATAATAAGTGAAATAGTAGTGGTTCCTCTTTCTAATAAGATTCCTTCAAGCTACAATAATGCAAACCAAAATATTTCTCGCAAAAATTCATAACCCTTTCTTCATGACAATGATGGGGATTTATAGTTTGTAATCAAAATGCAAATATAGAAAAATGACATAAAATACTGGAGCATTTTTAAAAAAACACACTTAAAATAAAATACAAAGATAATAATAGAGTGCAGTTGTAACAACTTGACTATGACTAAGATGAAGTTTGTTCTTCCATTCACTGCTAAAGCTCGCATATATTTGTCATTGGCTATAATTTAGGTGGATGATGAGGTTGTATGCAGATCCGTGTAGTGAATAGTGCATCGTTGAGTGCTAGAAGGAGATGAATGGTTGTGTTGGGGAGACACCTCAGCATCAGCCATTGACTATGCAGTTTTACTAGGAAATGTCAATGGAATTCCAAGTCAACTTTTGACATATTTTTGTTCCTCACAACCTTCTTTTTCAATGATTCTGGCCATGCTTTAGTCAACAAATTTACATCAGGTAAAGTATCCTGAAGGCAATTTGGAATCAGGTTGGCATGTAATAGGTTGTCACTGATTGATTCTATGATATTGTTTGAAATCTCTCTGGCACTAAATATTTCCATTTCTGCTGAATTTTTCTTATCGAGATTGGCTTGCAAAGAGAAATATAAGAATAAGCGAAAAATTTATAACTGAATAATTACTCAGTGCAAATAACCAATTTCATATGAATCTATGCCTTTCACGAGTAAAATCTTGTGATATTGTTTCGCAATAATGAAACCATTAATAGCTTCGAAGTCATAAATTCGTTACATTAATCCATTGGATGGTAAAACATGGATTCACATGCGCTTTGGTACATATCAACATATCAAAGGACTTTATGAGAGAAATCTTATGGTTGAATTGTTGAAACATGCAATATTCTCATCGTCCGATAGGCTTTTAGAGTGTAACGGCTAAAAATATAAGCAGGAAGAGGTATTGGAGATCCTGTATTGGAGGTTTGGCATCAGAGGTGTGAAAGGATAATAGCTGATTGGAAAGCCCCAATATGAGAGTTTTGATATGAATTGTGGGATGTTTATAAGAGATCGAAGGTTTGGGGATATTGGATATTGGTGATCAGAGGATCAGAGCTTTGTGACTATTGTAGTATCGACGATGTTGTATATTGGAGGATAAGAGAGAAGGGATATCTGAGGATCGGGGGATTGAAATATCGAAGATTAGTGATATGAGGTTTACATGCAAAACTCTGACATTTGAAAGCTATGATAAATGCTACATGGAAGTGTTGTCAAGTCAGGCCTTAATTATTATAATCATGAAAAGGCGCATTGTTACTTTTAGGCTTAAAACACATGAAAACTTTAATCAGGGAAAGTCTAATCACAAATTTTCTTAACATGACATGTTGCCATATTTGAAATACCCTAATAAAGTTCTATCGATAAGGGATTTTAAAAAATATATAATATTTGTGAATATGTGTCATGGACCTAAGCTCTGCTATAATGGTTCTGATAACGGAGATTTCTAATTTTAGTCAGGATTTTTAGAAAAATGAAACTATATTATATTATTTTATTGAAACTTAAAGGATTTTATCCTAAACTTAAAAGGGTCCCCATTATTTATCAGTTCTACAATTAACCTTAATGGGGCTTTGTTGAGTAGTACAAAAATTGGCGACGTACTACGAAAAACAATCATCTCTGTTAAAAATAAATGAAATTTTAAACTATTAAAGAAAAATCCTTAGAAAGGAAAATACTTAAAAAGGTAAGAATACGTGAAGTTTTGGTTGATAAAGATTACTTTGAATAAAAGGACCCATCATTTTGTGAATTATCTAATAAGCTGTTTATTTATGAAATTCTTTGTTACCTTTGTTGGTCATTTAATCATTTATAAAGATAAAGTGAAGAACTATAGAATATTAGCTTTTAAGATATACCTATTTGTCACTAGTAGAGCCACTACTACCAACAGGAATCCACAGCCTCAATAGGGTTACCATTAAACCAAAGATATACCAATATTCCATCCACTTATAGTAATATTCTTAGAGGTATTTAAATTTTTATTCTAGAATTTTATATTTTAGCTTACTTGAAAGTCATTGTCCTACCTTTGTAACTGGATGATGATAATTTCATTCACAAGTTATAATGATATTGAACAGGTCAACTCGTGATGAGACCTCTTGTCTAATATTTATATAACCATAAGCCATTATCCTGGTTTAGTGACCAGTGTTGATAATGTCAATATAATTGGTTTCCCATCATCATGGTAAGTTGGCTCATGATGAGACCTCTTATCTCTCAATATTTATATATTTTTGAATTACACTCAAACAATTTAAAATTAGTGGATGGGGAGGTATATTCACTCCTTCAGAGTAATGGATGACAATTGAAGCCAAAAGATGCTAAAACTTCAAGGTAGCCTTTACTTTTTAAAGAAAACCTTTTCATGACCAATCATAGGATAAACAGACTTTATAAAGTTTTCAAGTTATGAAACATTTATAATTTGATGGATATAAGGATTTTAGAGCTCTGTAATAGATGTTACTAAACTTCAAAGTTATAATCAACTTTCTAAGATATCTTCTCTTATCATTCAAATTTCATGTAAATGATGAGATACCCCAATGTGAAGACAAAAGTGCATTACCTAACATTACCAAGATTAAAGAAACTAATATATACATGTGGCTATTTACATATTTACAGAAGGATAAGTATCCTTAAGAAAAATATTTTTTCAAAACTAGTCCATTAATGGGAATATCATCCCTCTTTCCCTATAGATATTGGAGGATGAAGGTTGATGGGCCTAGTTTGTCAACAATATGAAATGGGCCTAACCATAATATCTAAAACTTAGTGTATTTACCTTTTTATTCATGATCTTTGTCCCATTTCAGAACTAGATCGCAAATTTCAAAAAAAATAGTAGTAACTGAACTTGCATCAAAATAAGATTTAACCAATTGTTGATGATGATAATGGACTTGTCTATATTTATCTCTTTCTTCCACTCGATTAATAATTTGGGATATTCTTAATTGTAAAGCAGAAGAAGGTTTTTCTTCAATGGATTACACTAGGCCTAATGAAGGAATGGCTAGATTAGGAGGTAGAATAACTTCTTTTCCATACAATAATTTGAAATGAGAAGTGTCTATATAGAACTTATGAGTGATTCTATCAATCCATAAAGCAAAAAATAGAGCTTTGTGCCAATTTCTTTGGTTTTGGTCAACTATTCTTTTGATTATTCTGATGAGATTTTTATTAGTAGATTTTGCTAAGCCATTTCCTTGAGGGTAATAATTTGCAGAATACTTAAGTTTAAAACCTCTTTTAAGAGAAAATTAAATGATGGTATTTCCTGAAAAATAAGATGCATTATCAAAAATAAGGGCATCAGTTAGACCAAACCCGATAACAATAAATTGATCAATAAATTCAATGATGTTTTCAGAATTGGCCACCTTGAGGGGTATTGCTTCCACCCATTTGGTGAAATAGTTTGTATCAGTCAATATGTATTTATGTTTCTTGGAAGCATTAGAAAATGTCTCACCTATTATGTCAAGTCCTCGTTGTTCAAAAGGTTGTTCAATGTTAACTGGATGTAAAGGTAAGACTGGTTCTTCTATCTTCCTAAAGAAGTCTTGAAGAATTTACATTTTCTGATATAGGAATGAGTATCCCTAAATAAAGTTGACCAATAGTGTCCAACATGCATAATTTTATGAGCAGTGGTGTCTCTGTAATAGTGTCCACTAGCTGGTCCATCATGTAGTTCCTGTAAGACATTTTTAGCTTCAAACTTTTCTAGACATCTTAACTAAAGAAAATCATAATTCCTTTTAAATAAGACATCATTGACAAGTTGATATTGATTGGTTTTAAGTCTAACAACTCTTTTCTTTTCGTAATCGGGTTCTAATGGAGAATAACCATTTTTCAAGTAAAACATAATATCAACATATTTAGATTTAGTGTTGATGGGACATACCTCTCTGATTTGGACATTATTACCTGAATATTCGTAAGTTGAATTGTTATAAGATCCAGTAATTAACCTGAAAAAACCTTGACCCTTACTATTTTAGCTGGTTTGATGTCTAAGACATATTCTTGCAGAGCAATAACCCAATTTTCCCTTTTCTCTCCCAATTATTTACAAATAAGTAATTGTTTGATAGCAAGGAAAGGAACAATTGCTTTTGTATGTGTTTTTAGGAGGAAAGGCCTGAAATGTTTAATGGATTTGAAGACTGCAAAGGCTTGCTTCTCAACCTCTAAATAATTTAGCTCAGCACCCTGTAAATTAGAACTAAAGAAGTAAATTGGATCTTCAATTTGTTGCTCATTACTTTGAATCAAGACTGTTGCATAGGATTGTTAGGAAGAAAAGGTATAAAGAATGAATTGCTTGAAAAAATAGGGGTTTATAACAAAGGGGCATCAATGATTGCCTATTTTATTGACTCAATTTTTTTTGTTTCAATCAACCCCCATTTGAAAATTGACTTCTTCTTAATCATAACCTGTAAAGGAAGCACAATTTGAGAGAAGTCTAGAACAAATCTTTTAACAAAATTTTTCCAAGGAAGGATTGCATGGGTTTTTTGTTGTGTGGTAATAGGATTTCAGATATCGCCTTAATTCTATCTGAATCTATGTAGATTCCTTGTTTAGACACTATAACGGCTAGAAGTTTTCCTTCGTCAAGAGAAAAGATGTATTTTTGGATTTAGGGAGATTCCAAACTTTCTACATCTTTCAAGGATATGTTTTTAATCATATAAATTATTACCTCTTTGTTTGTAATAAATTTTAATGTCATATAGATCCACTACAATTGTATTATTTATCAAATCTCTGAAAGCAATATCCATAGCTGTTTCGAAAGTATCTCTACAATTAATCAGTCTGAAAGGAATTTTTTGATAAGAATATGTCCCCCACTTAGTCCTAGATGTGGTTTTGAGTTTGTCATCTGGATATACAAGAATCCGCTTGTAACCTGAAAAGCCATCTAAGAAAGACATTAGTTCAGAACCAACAAAAAATTATAAAACTTGTTCCATTGGGGACAAAGGAAAGTTATTCTTTTCACAAGATTTGTTCAAATTTCTAAAATCTATACAAATACAAATACCTCCATTTTTCTTTCTAACTGGGACAAGGTTTGAGACCCGCTTGGAATGTCTGACTGGAAAAATGATTTTAGCTTGAAGAAGCTTAATCGATTCAGTTTTAATCTGAGCTTCCAAGTTAGGGTGGATTTTCCTAAGGTTTTGTTGAATTGTCTTGACATCTGGAAGCATAGGAATGATGTGTTGAATGATGGATGTGTCATAGGTTTTCAGATCATCATAATTCCATGAAAATATATCCTTGTATATTTTTAACAAATGAGTGAAAGAAGATCTTTCATCTCGTGAAATTCCAAGGCCCAAATTGATGTTCTGAGGCTTATGATCGGATCTTAAGTTAACGAATTCAAATCTTAGAGTTGAACTTTGAAGCTTGCAATTAGTTACCTTTATAAACATATCTTTCAAATCATATAAATCTTCTAATTTCAGTACACGTTTAGGTAAATAATCAGAAGATTTATTCAACTTCTTGTCATGTTCATATTCATTGATAATCTAATTGGAGTAAGACCCTTCAGATGTTAGAAAACTCAAGATGTCATTGTGATCATTAAACACTCTCCAATCAGTTATGTTGTCTGGAATGGAGGGGCGAAAAACCAATTCAATAGAAAATATATTTGGACTAAATTATTTAGGTGGAATGAGTTTGGAAGAAACATTTTCTAGTAGGTCGGCACTAGCATTTTGTATTCTGGGATAGGAGCTATGTTGAATGTAGTGAAATGAGAATGTTCAAGTCACCAAAAAATTTGAGGTATTTGATATCAAGACTACTAGCCTTCTGTAATCCATGTACCAATGCTTCATATTCAGCAACGTTATTGGTAGATTCAAACTCTAATCTATAAGATAACATAGTTTTTTCTCCATAAGGATTAACCAAAATGTAGCCAGCTCCTACACCTTCATTAAATTTCGCTCCATGAAAATAAAAGTCCAAAATACACTATCATGCTTATTTACAAGGTTTTCTACAACATTAATACACTTAGAAGAATCTGTTTGGGAGAAATTTTTAATTTGAGATGAGACAGAATTAACTAAAAAAGGATATTATTGTGCTTGCAAATTTCCAAAGAAAGACTCGAAAGAGTAACTTCCAAGAATATTGTTTGTAAAAACTACTGGTTCGTTTTCTTCATCAAAACCAATCACTAAATGTTTCATGTGTTTTTCCCTATCACCATGAATTTGATTTGGTTTCCCATTGTAGAGAAGCCACATGTGTGACCAATCAGTTGCAAAGTAACCATGTAGTTTTTCATACCAGTGTTTACTTAGAATAAAACTATAAAATTAAGGAATTCTACAACCAATATATCTATTATTTGACAAACCTTTGAATTGGAAGCTAATATTATTAAAAAAAATCATTTCTCGCAAAAATTTGACTTTTATGAAATCTAATTGAATAATCTAAACAACAAATTTCTATGGTCACATATTTAATTTAAGACATACCACGTAAGGCATGACATTTGATGATGCACCAGAATCCACTAGACAATTATGAACATTCTTGTTAAAAATCTCAAAAGTCAATAAAAAGGGAGGAGTATGGGAATTTGATTTATCTCCAACAAAAATGGCATCTGATGAGTCAATTTTATCTGAAGAGACATTAGGAGTTTTACCTTTCCATTTTGAGGCCTTTGCAGTGACAACAGTAGGTAATGGACACGCAGGAACTACATTCAATTGTTTAAGTAAAAGCTTATGTTGTTGTTTTAATTTACTAACCTGATAAAGAGAAATGTTTTCTTTGACCTTTTTCATGTCCTCGACAATATTATATTCCATAGTGTCAAAGATTATGAAAGTCTTGGATGAAGAATTAGATTTAGAAGTAGCTAGAAGAGAATTTGAAGGAGTAGATGACTTCTTAATTACGCTTTTTTTCTTATTAGGGAAAGTAGGGGAATTTTGTTTTTGATTTGCTTGAGATGAATCAGTAAGTCCCTTACTTCTAGTACTTATTGGTAGGGCCTCTTATTCTTCTTCATTTTCTAAAGTAGTTAGGATGAAATACCATAAACCATGAGTTTCTACTAATTCTTCTTTTTGCAGATAAAGTTGATTGTTCATATTCATCCTCTTGATTAGATTCAACATTTGATATAATGGAAAGTTGTTGTGACTGTGATGGTTGAGTCCTTTTGAAAATATGAAAGGGATTTTTAGAGGTTTCAACTACTTGTTTTTTAATTTTTACTATTTCATTAGACATTGTCTTCAAAACCTTTTATCGTCCTTACAAGTCAAAATGATACTTGGGAGATTTCTTCTTGGATTAATCCTTGAAAGTAACTTTTTTGGTTTGCTTTCTTTCATCAAGGGCAGTTTTCTTTTTAAGAGAAAGGATTCTCTTTTCTATAGATAGAGCTTCTTTCATGTTATCAAGAAATACTATTTTTTTGGCTCTATCTACGAACATAGCAATTTTTAAAGGAAGAGAAGAGTGTTGGAAATAATACTGAGAGGGGGGGTGAATCAGTATTATCAAATCAATCAAACTTTTTCAATGCTCAGAAACATATACGCTACTTCAGTTAAGTGAAACAGCGTGTACACGCTACTGTGACTAAATAAAACAGCGTATAAGAAGAACACTCATAATTTTAGTTGGATTAATCTTCAGTTAAGTGCATCAGGACATTATTCACCACATTAACAGTAAAGAGGTGCAGTATAATAGAACAGATCAAAAGCCACACACATGAACACCAAGATATAAGGTGGAAACCCAATGTGGGTGAAAACCACCTGCTGCAAGTCATCTCTATCTTTCTTTAATATAAAACTTCAGTTTACAATCTTTTTGTACTGGTGCAGCCTTATACCAGTACGCAGGCTACTACCTGCAGAAGGCTACAACCTTCTCTCGTTCTCCAAGCTTCCTTGGAAGGGAGCTCCAACCCCCTTTGCTCTTGTACTAGCTAAGATACTAGTACGTAGGTGCTGGCCTACAATCTTCTTTCCTTCAGGTACCACTTTTCATACATTTTCAGACTGGATATTCCTGAAGCACAACATTACAATCTGAAGACCACAATTCATTCACCTTTCACAACAGATCATTGAAGCATAAAACAACCAAACTTTGAATCACTGAACCACTGAACCCTGTCAATCACCAGTTACCAGAACACAGAGCAGATTACAGAACTCTGTAATAACAGTCAGACCCAACTGTAAACCCAAAATCAAGCTTCAAAAGATATACGCTACTTCAATGAGCAAAACCCGCGTATACACGCGCTTTTACCGAAGCCAACATGCGTACAGATCTAAAAATAAACTCTCTCAATTTGCAGCTGTACCAGACATCAGTTAGACCCAGAACATAACATTGCGACAGTATGCAGATCTAGAAATACGCATAATCAACCATATCATAATAGTGCATTTCAAACCATTAGATCCCGATCTATCCTTAGATCTAGTCTTCCATCAACCAATGTGATCTCTCCTTGGCTTAGATCAAGCAACCCAGAACCTGCATATCAGATCTCTTTCCTTTTCAGATATTGAAGCCTTTTCAAAAGATGATTTTGCCTAATGATCTTCTTCTCCTTATATAGCCTTAGGCCTTGCTCAATACCAAGAGCCAAAACCATAGAAATCCAAAACCATCAACTGCAAAACTAGAGATCTACACGACTGTCGAGGTACTTTGGTCCAAAGACATGGGCACAAGTACCGAGGACTAACTACCATGGACCAAAAGGACGCACTTTTCTGTTCATGCATCTGCGTGTATACGCGCCTTATTATATAGCTCTCCTGCGTATACGCGACTTAGTATGCATATCACCAGCGTGTATACGCAACTTGGACTTAATTAACCTGCGTATATGACATTTCTCTTCATTCTGTAGACTGAACGGAGATCTGTCATCAAAGAGAGTTGCCATCAAGGACAACACCTGTATCATAGCGCCATACCTGAGCCAAAATGCCAACAATCTCCCCCTTTGGACTTGATGGCAACCTTCAGATCCTTAGAATCATTCTCCCCCTTTGTCATCAAGGGCAAAGGGCTGTGCTCCCCCTGAGAACATGCTGATACCTCTGCTTGGCTGTGCTGAAACATGCTCCCCCTGACTGTAGGCAAGATCTGCAAAAGATGTTCTTCAACAAGAACCAAGACTTATACACCATAAGGGACCTTTCTATCACAAAAGGACTCAATACATACATCCATACTCCCTACCAAGAGGGAACACATCAGAAACAATCAATTATATTACATCATTCATCCCAGGCATAGTGGGGAAACCAACATAGGCCGTTACATGACCTTGACATCATAAAAGAGATATGACATAGAGACAACAGGTCTAGACCAAGACTTATGAAAGTCACCAGCAGCACTTGAGAAACATCTTTTTAGATCAGCAACCAGGATTTCTTTCTGAGCTCCTTCTCCTGAACCCAACAACCAAAACATCTGAATGCCAACAATGCTTTATGAGACTTTTAAGCTGCTCCCCCTGAACCTGTGCCTGCTGCACCCCCTGAAACTGTGCCTGAAGAATGCTGACATACCCATTGTTGTTCAGTACTCCAGAGATTGCCCTTGCTGTTCAAAACTTCATATACGCGTTTTCTCCTGCATGAAACTGTGTATGTACGCGGATATACTTTCTGCAACAAGTGTCCAACATACACGCGACTTCCTTTTCCGTAACCTGCGTATATACGCGGATATCCCTTCCGTAACCTGCGTATACCAACTTTTCTGTAGAATAAACAAACTTCAACAACAGGATGAAGCATCAACTACTCCCAGCTTTTGTCTGAGATATTCAAAAGTTTCCCTAGGTAGTGGTTTTGTGAGAATATCAGCAATTTGTTCCTTAGAAGGAACATACTCCAACTTGACCTTCTGCTCAAGCACTTGTTCCCGAAGAAAATGGTACTTGATTGGTATGTGCTTGGTCTTTGAGTGCATGACAGGATTCTTTGAAATGCTGATTGCACTTGTATTATCACATAAGATAGAGACAGGTGGAGTGCAAGTGATTTGAAAGTCCTGCAAGGTCTGCATCATCCAAAGAAGTTGTGTGCAACAAGATGCTGCAGCCACATATTCTGCTTCAGCTGTAGATAAGGCAATCGAACTCTGTTTCTTGCTGAACCAAGATACTAATCTGGAACCCATGAAGAAAGCACCACCACTTGTGCTTTTCCTATCATCCACACTTCCAGCCCAATCTGCATCTGTGTAAGCATGAAGAGTGAGATCTGTATTTCTAGGATACCATAAGCCATAGTTTTGGGTCCCTTGAAGATATTTGAAGATTCTTTTGACTGCTTGAAGATGAGTTTCCTTTGGGTTGGCTTGAAATCTTCCAACCATTCCTACTGCATGTGTAATATCTGGTCGAGTACCTGTCAAATAAAGCAAACTCCCAATCATGGATCTATAAGTGGGTTGGTGAACTGCTGCTGATTCATCATTTGCACTGAGGCTGCATCCTGTAACCATGGGTGTACATACTGGCTTTGACTCTTCCATGCCATACTTCTTCAAGATCTGCTTGAGGTATTTGGTTTGAGACAAGAAGATACCTCCTTCATTTTGTTGGATTTGCAATCCAAGAAAATATGTCAATTCTCCAAGAAGTGACATTTCGAATTCTTTCTGCATAACCAAGGCAAAGTTTTGACTCATAGTCTCTTCATTGCTGCCAAAAATAATATCATCTACATAAACAACAAGAATTAGCAATTTGTTATTTTCAACTTTTATATAGAGATTGCTATCTGCTGATCCTTTTGAAAAGCCTTGTTGGTGAAGATATTTGTCCAACCGATAGTACCAAGCCCTTGGAGCTTGTTTGAGTCCATAGAGAGCCTTTTTCAATCTGCATACAAGGTTTGGATCATTCCCAAGAATGAAGCCATCTGGCTGCTCAATATAGACTTCTTCTTCTAAGTCTCCATTCAGGAAGGCTGATTTCACGTCCATTTGAAATACCTTGAAGTTTTGAAAGCTTGAGAGAGCAAGGAACATTCGGATAGCCTCAAGTCTTGCCACAGGAGCAAAGGTCTCTTCAAAATCTATTCCTTCTTGCTGTGCATACCCTTTACAAACAAGTCTGGCCTTGTTTCTAATTACTTCTCCATTTTCATTTAATTTATTCTTGAAGACCCATTTTGTTCCTATCACATTCTTATCTTTTGGTCTAGGAACTAATTCCCAAGTGTTGTTCTTTTCGATTTGCTCAAGTTCTTCATCCATTGCTTTGACCCAACATTCATCTTTGCATGCCTCTTCCACATTTTGTGGTTCAGTGGAGGAGAGTAATGCCAAGTAGCTTGAAGCTTCTGCAAGTGTCCTTCTTGTTTGTACTCCTGCTTCTTTCTGCCCCACAATCTGAGTTTCTGGATGATTCTTTTGAACATATCTAGATGGAGTCTTCTCTTCTATTCTTGTCTGCTCCTCTGGTTCTTCTTGAGATTCTTCTTCTTCTTGAGGTTCTTCTTCCTCATCATTCCGCCTTTGAGAGTAACCTTCATCTTCTTCAATGTCTTCATGATGAACTTGCCTAGGAATATATCCCTTCTCATCAACCACTACATCAATACTGTCAACAATTCTGCCAAGTCTTTTATTGTAGCACTTGTATGCTTTGCTATGTGGAGAATAACCAAGAAGAATGCCCTCATCTGCTCTTGGTTCAAGTTTTCGAAGTTTCTCATTAGTATTCTTAATATAACATTTGCTCCCAAAGATTTTGAAGTGCTTCACGGAAGGAGTTTTACCACTCCAAAGCTCATGAGGTGTTTGAGTGTTGTTTACTCGGACATTTGTTTTGTTAAGAATAATAACAGCAGCATGTGTAGCTTCACCCCAGAAGGTTGCAGGAGTACCTGATTCATCGAGCATAGCACGAGCCATTTGTTGGATAGTTCTGTTCATTCTTTCCACAACCCCATTTTGCTGAGGAGTTCTAGCTGTAGAGAATTCTCTTTTTATCCCATGTTCGTCACAGAAATCGAAAAATTCATTTGAGGTGAACTCCCCACCTCTGTCAGATCTGAGGCACTTAATTTTGTGTCCTGATTCATTTTCAACCAATGCTTTGAAGGATTTGAATTTTTCGAATGCTTCATCTTTGTGCTTCATAAGCCCTAACCAAACAAACCTTGAGAAATCATCAATGAATAATATCAGATATTCTTCTCCTCGAGGTGTCCTTTTCCTAAATGGACCACATACATCTGTATGAACTAGCTCAAGAGGCAAGCTAGCTGATCCTTCCTTCTCTGGAAAGTTAGTTCTGGTTTGCTTTCCAAACTGACAAGATTTGCATATGGTGTTGTCTGGAATTTTGATATCTGGAAGATCGCGAACTGCCTGATATTTGCATGCTTTTCTTATTTGTGAGAAGCTTAGATGTCCCAACCTTCGATGCCATAACCAGTGCTCTTCATCCTTGCTAAGATAGCATTGTTGTTGTCCTTCTTCAAATATGTACAGATTATTTGGAGTTCTTTTGCCTTTGAGAACTATTTTACCTGTATCAAGATCACGAACAAGACATCCATTTGATCTGAAAATAACCTCGGTTTTTTGATCACACATCTGGCTGACACTTAGTAGATTATGCTTCAATCCATCAACATACAAAACATTTCCAGCCTTGACCTTTTCTTTCAAAGGAGCAATACCTTTTCCTTTTATAGTTGCAGGAGTATCATTTCCAAAAGAAACTTTCTTTCCCTTTTCTAAAGTAGAATAAGATTCAAGTTTTTCTTTATCACCTGTCATATGTTTCCAACATCCACTGTCAATGTACCATAGATTTTCCTGTCCTTCTGCATAAAATGCTATCCCACATCTTTCTGTTTGAGGTTCCTTTATTCTCCATGTTTTGGTGCTTGTGGCTTGTTCCTTTTTCTCCTGAAACCTGCTCCTGCATTCAGAGTCTTCATGACCAAAATTATTGCAAATAGAACATTCAACTTCATTTTCAAGAACCGAAAAGTTGTTGTAGGTCCTTTTTGTAATCCCTGTCATACTTCTTTGTTTTTGAGCTTCCCTAGTCATGATTGTTTTATATGCAACACATTGAGCTGCTTTGTGACCAAAGTTATGGCAAGAAAAGCATTGTCCATTGAAGAAGCTTCTGCGGTTATTGAATCTACTAGCCAACTGATTGTAATTTCTATTTTCATCTATTCTTGAGCCAAACTGAGAAGATTTTACCTGTGGTTGGTTGTAGCTTTTGTTTACCCTTAAGAAGGATTGTCCCTGATAGTTTCTGTTTGTAATTCGTCCCTGCTTTACCTGATTATCTTCATTGTTCTTCTGCTCATTTCTTCTTGCTGCATCAAGATAACTTTTTGAGGTGGATGCTTGAGAGGTTTCTCCATTATAGCCCAAACCTGTCTTGTTTAGAGGAGACCGCTGCACATTGATAATCTTATCCAAAGTCTCAGATCCTTTGACAAACTTAAGATTAATAGCTTTTGTTTTCTCAATTTCTTTTCTGAGACCAACAATTTCACCTTCTAGTTTTTCAAGATGTTTTTCCTTTTCATCAATTTGAAATTGCAAAGTATCAATGATCACATTCTTTTCTTCTATGCATCTCTTGAGTCTAGTAATTTCATCATAGAGATTATCCACATCTACAGCATCCTCATAATCATCATTTTCAAATGCCATTAACAGCTTATATTTATTACCTTGTTCATCTTCATCACTGTTTGATAAGCCATCACTATCTTCATGGGTGTAGTAGCTTTTCTTATTTGCACTTTGTTTCTTGTTCCATCTAGCAGGTTCTTTTCCTTTATCCTTATAAGGACATTTTGCAGCATAATGACCTACTCTTCCACAAGCAAAGCATTTGAAAGGTAGCTTACCTCTGAACCTTCCAGAACCCCTTTGAAGATTTCTGACAAAATTTGATTCTTCTTCCTCTTCTTCTGGAACATGGCTTGCTTCATAGTAATCTTCTTTTCCTGATGCCTTAAAAGCAGCTTCCCTTCTGTCTGATGGACCTCCCTTTCTCATTTCATAAGCAGTTAGAATTCCATGTAGCTGAGACATAGTGAGAACACGGAGATTTTCTTTTTCTTCTATTGCAGATACTTTAGATTCAAACTTGGGGGATAATGATCTTAGAATCTTTTGAACTACTATAGTCTCTTTTATTTCTTCACCCAAATTTTTCATACAATTTACAATCTCATCTACCCGAAGAAAATAATTAGCCACACTTTCATCATTATACATCTTGAGAGTCTCATATTGAATCCTGAGAGTTTGAAGTTTAGCTTGTTTTACCTGTTCATCTCCTTCATAGCTAGTGATCATTTTGTCCCATATCTCTTTTGCTGATTTGAAGTGCATGACCTTCATGAATTCTGTTTGGGATATACTTCCTAATAGAGTACTGACTGCTTTTGCATTTGTTTCATACTGCTTTTTCTCAACTGGATCTGTAGGAGTAGCTGAAGGAAAAGCATAGCCTGTTTCTACAATGTTCCAAACTTCTGTACCAAGAGATTGAAGATATGCAGTAACTCTTACCTTCCAATAATTGAAATTTGTTCCATCAAAAATCGTTGGCCTGATTGATGCTTCTTTCTCGTAGTTGCTCATGATGAATGATCTACCTTCAAGCGATCAAGCTTCTCTGAAGGACCTGCTCTGATACCAATTGTTGGAAATAATACTGAGAGGGGGGGGTGAATCAGTATTATCAGATCAATCAAACTTTTTCAATGCTCAGAAACATATACACTACTTCAGTTAAGTGAAACAGCGTGTACACGCTACTGTGACTAAATAAAACAGCGTATAAGAAGAAAACTCATAATTTTAGTTGGATTAATCTTCAGTTAAGTGCATCAGGACATTATTCACCACATTAACAGTAAAGAGGTGCAGTATAACAGAACATATCAAAAGCCACACACATGAACACCAAGATATAAGGTGGAAACCCAATGTGGGTGAAAACCACCTGCTACAAGTCGTCTCTATCTTTCTTTAATATAAAACTTCAGTTTACAATCTTTTTGTACTGGTGCAGCCTTATACCAGTACGCAGGCTACTACCTGCAGAAGGCTACAACCTTCTCTCGTTCTCCAAGATTCCTTGGAAGGGAGCTCCAACCCCCTTTGCTCTTGTACTAGCTAAGATACTAGTACGTAGGTGCTGGCCTACAATCTTCTTTCCTTCAGGTACCACTTTTCATACATTTTCAGACTGGATATTCCTGAAGCACAACATTACAATCTGAGAACCACAATTCATTCACCTTTCACAACAGATCATTGAAGCATAAAACAACCAAACTTTGAATCACTGAACCACTGAACCCTGTCAATCACCAGTTACCAGAACACAGAGCAGATTACAGAACTCTGTAATAACAGTCAGACCCAACTGTAAACCCAAAATCAAGCTTCAAAAGATATACGCTACTTCAATGAGCAAAACCCGCGTATACACGCGCTTTTACCGAAGCCAACATGCGTACAGATCTAAAAATAAACTCTCTCAATTTGCAGCTGTACCAGACATCAGTTAGACCCAGAACATAACATTGCGACAGTATGCAGATCTAGAAATACGCATAATCAACCATATCATAATAGTGCATTTCAAACCATTAGATCCCGATCTATCCTTAGATCTAGTCTTCCATCAACCAATGTGATCTCTCCTTGGCTTAGATCAAGCAACCCAGAACCTGCATATCAGATCTCTTTCCTTTTCAGATATTCAAGCCTTTTCAAAAGATGATTTTTCCTAATGATCTTCTTCTCCTTATATAGCCTTAGGCCTTGCTCAATACCAAGAGCCAAAACCATAGAAATCCAAAACCATCAACTGCAAAACTAGAGATCTACACGACTGTCGAGGTACTTTGGTCCAAAGACATGGGCACAAGTACCGAGGACTAACTACCATGGACCAAAAGGAAACTTCCCGACATATACGCACTTTTCTGTTCATGCATCTGCGTGTATACGCGCCTTATTATATAGCTCTCCTGCGTATACGCGACTTAGTATGCATATCAATAGCGTGTATACGCAACTTGGACTTAATTAACCTGCGTATATGACATTTCTCTTCATTCTGTAGACTGAACGGAGATCTGTCATCAAAGAGAGTTGCCATCAAGGAAAACACCTGTATCATAGCGCCATACCTGAGCCAAAATGCCAACAAAGAGATATACCATTCAATCGGTACATCGTTCCATGGTATAGAAGTGTCTAGGATATTATTCAACAATTTGTTAAATTTGGAATTAAAATCTTTGATGCTTTCATTTGGATTGGTCTTAATATTTGATAAGTCATTAATCAATGTGGCAGTTGTTTAGTCATCACCAAATTTCAACAAAAATTTCTCTTCGAACATATCCCAATTTGTTATTGATCCGAGAGGAAGAGAAAAATAACAGGATCCTACAGGTTCTTCAATTGTGAATAGAAAGAGCTTACAACACAATCTTCTTCAGCGAATCCATTCATATTGATGGCTAACATGAAATTATGAAGATATTCCTCTACATGGAGGTCATCATCCCGATTAAACTTAGGAAGTGACGTCTCTAGGTGTTTGGGAAGAGGGTTTAATGGTGGAGCCTGTTATCACCCCAAGAAACTCTCTTAGGTTGTATCTTAGAGATGCTCGAGAACATTGCAAACTCAACAAAAATGTTGGAAAATGGTGGATGAATGGAAGGAATGATACATATTCAAGCTAGATAACCACTTCTACTATGCTTAACCTCAGACATGGGTGAACACCCCCAGATTACAAGGCTTTAGACCACCAATTACTCACAGTTTGAGGAATAGGTGAACATGGAGAATACTGACCACACTAGGAGATGCACAGGACCCTGTGATGGCCGGCTGCAACCAGTTAAAAGGTCTATAAATCTATTTTCTAGTGCACAGACAGGGTGACATCTCTCTAGCACCAAGAAAATAGAAACCTGCATACACCTTCAATAATACATACTAGATTCTAACACAGAGGTGGGATGACAGCCCCTATAATGCTAAACATCAAGAGCACATGGAAAAATTCATAATAGGCACAACCTGGAACAAATAAGAAGTGGAAAGTGAGAAATTAAGAGCAAAAGAAGCTTGCATTAGCTGAAAATGAAGACCAAACGCTGCAGGTATCACAGTAGTTACAGTGTCCAGAAGTTGAACTTTAAATCAAAACAATATCCATCAACCCTCATTACATCTTGTTTCTGGGTATATATGGAGGTCGATTACAAAAATATATGCTATCCTAAGCGTGGAGGGGTCATAATGGACCACCAACCACATTAACTATTTGATATGGGTCTCTGATACAATTTAATTGTTTTAATGAACAAATGACCCTTTCTGGTACTCGGCTGTCATTCTCTAAGCAGATGGAGTGTAATGTGTACAAGGCTCCATGACTGATTAATGCCTTTAACTGCTCTTTCCTGTACTTTTCTTCCTCGGCCTTGCTGCTTGTTGAATGCGGTTATTGAGGATTCAATACGCAGAATGCTGGATCATGGCTTCCTTTCTCCTTCGAGTACACTGGATAAGCTATGGTTGTAGGCAATATGGAGGAAGATCCACCGTTGGATAACGTGGATCGACGATGGAGAGTGCTTTGCAATGGCTATCAGGAGGAAGCGGAAACAACAAATGCGAGCCGTTGGATGAAACAGACGGATGACTGAGATCTCATGGTGGGAGGTGATGGGAAGATGCGGGGTGGAGCAACTACGAGCCGTCGGATCACATATATGGACGACAAAGATGATTTGATAGGGAGTATCAGGAGGACATGTGGACAGACAAACAAGGGCCATCAGATCGTGGGTGGAAAGATCCAATGGTTGACGGGTGGCTAACAAGCACGGGCGATAGTGAGCGGGCACAGGCAAGAAGGGCAGTAAGTAGTTTTCCCCGCACCACTTGTCAGAGGCGAGTGGTATATGTACACGACCGCATGATCCAATCTTTGTGCAACACATGGCGGAGGAAAACCGCTTTCCCCGTGGATTAATGAGCATGCAGGTTGTGGTGTCGGGAGGAGCGACTACCGTCAGATCTGGAGATGGGCGATCGGACGGCGGGAATTAATGCATACGTTTATTGATTGATGTGACAGGGGAGGGCCTCGACAGTAGCGCTTTTTTGTATGCCCGTGGTTATAAAGGTTAAGACCTTAGCACCGAGGGTTTGAGGAAAAAGGGCTTACACAGGGGAACACACCAAACTGGCGGATAGTGCTCTCTTTGGAGGCTATATGACTGTGGATATGACAGCTTAAATTTGGCACCCGGGAACCAAGGAAATCAAGGTTTACACTAAAAATTGGAGTAAAACAGGGATAGCGGGGAATTATGGAGTTATAAGGAAAATGAAGGAGAAGAGGCATAGCAAGGTGAAAGGAAGTGGGTGAGGAAAAAGGGAAAGGCGAGGATAACCACTATAGACCATCTCTGAGCTAGCAACCCAAGACCAAGCTTATTCCTCCTCTTGGAAAATCAGCAACATGTAGCAGCGCTAACACTCGCTCCTTCTGGGGATAATATCCTCCCTGTGAGGTCTCAAGAACCTGCAGACCGTTGCCTTTCTAATGAAAAAAAATCAGCTAAAATTCCTAGTGTTCCATTAGGCGTGGAATCTGACTGAACTTATACTGAAACTGATAAAAAAAAATATTTACAACTTTTAAGGCCAAAGACCTTAGATCACATAAATTTTCAAAAACCGCCCATTAACTGGGCCATCAACTGGGCCATCAAAAACAGCTTCTCCTCCCATACTTTTCAGTATGAAAGTGTTGTTCCCTTGAATCTGAGAAATGATGAAAGGCCCTGTCCAGAAAGCATCAAAATTCCCATGATTGCCTTTCTTTTCTTTTAGTGCATCCCACTTCAAAACCAAGTCCCCAACCTGAAAATTATATAATTTTGTCCCTTTGTCAAAAGCCTGCTTGATCTTCCTCTTATGTGTTGCAGCCTTTTCAACCAATTGTTGTCTAATCTGATGTACCTCTGCTAAATCAGTGATCCTCTTTGCCATGTTTTCTTCCTCATTCTGTTTTGTTTGAAGGAATTTTTTCACAGGGAGAGTTAGCTGAATTGGGAATACAAGTTCAGTACCATATACCAGCTTGAAAGGAGAATTGCCTATGGATTTTTTAATGGTCACTCTGTCAACCCACAGTGCATACTTGAGCTTAGAATCGCAATTCTTTTTATTGTCCTCCAACAACTTTTTAATTATCCTTATCATGCTTTTATTAGAAGATTCTGCCAGACCATTTCCTTGAGGATAATATGAGGTGGAATGAACCAGTTTAATGCGCATTTGTTACCGGGAATAGTTTCTATGCAGAACTACTAATCCCACTAAGGGTGGTAGAAACCTTAGAAACAAACAGAGTAAAGCTGCTTTCATATTCCTTTATGACTAATAGATAAGAGAAGAATGAAGGGACGAACCTCAATCTTGCGCTTGGTTCCTCACTTGATTCTTCTCCCTTCTGATAGATCCTTGTCGCTTGCTTCCTCGTTAGCCCAGTTTCAAAGAGCACCTGTGAAATCAAAGCAGCACAATACTATCTGAGGATAGAGATATACTAGCATAACAATATAAGGTCAGATGTATATTGACCATACACAAACATATATCATAAAAATATGCAAGGACATGGAGGAAAACTTGAATAGCTTTATTGATATCAAGAAAAGAACAGGGGAGGATTACAACCAATTGTTCTAACCCAGCATCATCCTCTCAGCATGATGCCCTTCTTCACCTCATGAAAATCTTAGATCACCCAACACTATGATGTTGCAGCAAGAAACCAACAACACTTCCTTACAGGATACAAAATTCCAGCCTCTAGATCTCTGGGATGAGGGATCCATATATAGATGTTTGAAAGGAGGGTGAGTCAGCTTCTGGGGTTTGATTAGTGTCCTCTCTCTGATAGTTCTTGATGCCACTTGGAGAATGATGATCTCTTACTCATCCTTGGGCGAATTCAGGGAGGCAAGTGTCACAGGAGAAGTTTATGGAAGATTCCATGATTTTCCACCTCGCACACTGCCTCTGCCATTTGTCCATTCTCGCCCATCGCACCCCATAGAAGGGATTTTCAACATGCATCACACCCTCTCTGTGTATTTAGGTGGGATGCAACACACTTTGTCCATGGAGCAGGAGAGATGGCCCAGTTTTGACCAGGTCTGAGTAGTTTTTCATGGAGAACTTCTGGGAGATGATGTGATCAGCTGACCTTGTTATTTTAGGGGTTGGAAAAACACTTTTGGTGACTTAGGAGCCCTTGGTTTATGGGCATTTAGGATTGGGGTTGCAGTGCCCAAAAATGTCTATAACAGTTGCCCCCTAAAGCATGAGGTCGTTAACTAATTTTTGATGTCGGGTGAAATGCTTTATCATGAGGATCCAAATTTTTTCGAGCTAGAAGGCGACCTGTAATAAGATACAATACAGCACATTATCTTCATAATATTTTTCATTTCCTGGCTGAGTCGGGCATTCCCATGCTTAGCTTTATAAATTTATTTTCGTGTACATAGGACAGACAATCGTCTGAGTGCAGACTGATGATTCCGGTAGAGCCATCACCCCTTAGGTTGGATGATTATCTGTTCAGCAATGATGTACACTGGATGTCTTTATTTCCTGAATGTATCTCACAGCTCGGATGGATGAAACTAGATCCAGGGTCTTCAATCTCGTTCGATCTTCACTCAAAGTACAAGTCAATCCATGTGAGAGATGTTCTGGAGTCGAACATGGAAATACATTGCCTGATTACCAGCCAATGATGTAAGCTGTTAACAGGCACAAGGTACTGCAGTACAATTTGCACAGTGTGAAAGATGGATTTGGTGTCGAACACCATGCAAAATCTTTCGGTCGAAGGCCAGTGATGTAAACCTGTCGCCGAAAGTGAGAAACTTGCCATTGAGGCATGCAAGCTTCAAACTACTAGAAGGGTTGTTCCTAAATCGACTTCTTGGATAATGAGTTGATGTTGACAAGAAGTGATCCATCATAGGAGGGCCTTAATGAATCCCACATCTATGACACGGAATGGAGAAAATGATTTTAATGGAGGTGAAAACAATCTGAGGATACAAGGTTCAGGATGGCGGTCATGAAAAGATGGAGAATGAATGTATTGCAGTGGATAAGACATAGGTGAATCCTCTGAGCGACTTCTCTTAAACATATTGGTGACACTGACATGATGGATTGGTAGCATTAACCCCAAATACGGATGGTGTGATGGAACCATGGTGACGTTACCGGTGAATGGAACAACCCAACCCGACTAGGATGCGGAGTGAAAGTGTCATGTTCAAGAGCAACTTGCTACCAACAAAGTTTTTTCAAGTTTTCTTCCCAATTTTTCCCCAGTCATTGCTAACCAGTACCTATTTATTTTTGTCAAGCTTGAGGAGGATAACATATGTTTGTTCTATAATCTGCCCTTCGAGGAAACCCATCGCTATGTTTTAACGAGCCTAGCGGTAGTGAAACTCGATCTTGTCTGCGAGGACAAGTTTGTCGCTATTATCTTTTAACGAGTTTAACAACCAAGACAACTCGGTCCTTTTCAATTTTAGAGAGTCTGAAAGGGACATAAAGGAAACTCCAATAGTTCCTTTTTCATCATATAATCCCTTAGGTCCGGAAAAATATAAAACAATACGAAAGGGATGAATTTTCGGTAATTTTAACGAGCCAAATAAGACAAGCACTCGATCTTTTTGTGTAATAATCCCCCGGGTCCAAAAAGATTAAAATCTAAAGGAGGGATAGCACTTCCGATCATTTTAACGAGCTAGAGAGGCCAATTGCTCGGCAATATTTTCATTTTTTACGAGTCAGATGAAAAGAGCTTAGAGGAGACTCGTTTTTTGAGGAACGAGTGATAATTTGGATAGCAACTGATTCCAGGTAAGGTTTGGAATTTTCCAATCACGGTAGTGTCACAAGGATGGCTAACTGTATCACTTTTCACAGCTGTTTCTCAAAAGGGGTAAACAATCAAATGGAGGTGAACGATCGGCCAATGTAGAGTGGAGGTGATGATGAGAACATGACCAACGGCTTCAAAGGCTGATAATAAGCATTCACGATGGTTATTTACCAAAAGTGGGCTCATTTTTTAATGAGCTTAAACTTTGGGGGAAACATTTGCTCATTGCTTATGTTTATTTTTTAACAAGCTTGAAGTGTGCGTTAAAACTGCTCGATCCAATCGTATAATACGGATGTCTCATCTAAGATGCCATTTTTGTGGAGCTTGCACCTTACAAAGCTTTTCTCCGCATCCTTTCTTTATGCAAGCTAGGAAACACCCAATCCTACGAGTTTAAAGGGTTAGAGGACCTATAAATTTAAAAAATAAACGGAAGCTCTTCGCTTGCATGCCAAAAGGTTTGCATGCCCCCAGGTATAGCGAAGTAGAGTTTCCAAGTTACCCCTCAATTTGTCAGACAAAAAATTTGCTTTATTGGGAAAGGAATACCTTAATGGAGATACCGTATTCCAGTCTAATCCCATTTTCGAAAATGGACGGGTGTGTCAGCCAGTCATATATCCTCCGCGGAAACCTACCCTATACCCAAGGTTTTCCTGTCGAAACAGGCCAGGCTACATGCCCCCCGTGATTCAGTAATACCCTCCAAATCACGCGCATTCATCGGGTGGACGGACTGGAATTTGATGACACATTCCTTTCGTGAAAAGACCATTCAAGGATGGTACTTGACTACTAGCTATGTGTGAGCCGGGAAATGACAGTTGGTCTACGCGCTTGACCACACTGCCTTCATGCGGAAAACACATTACTCTAAAGAGTGAGGAGACGATGGCTCCCATGCTATAAATATAGTCACGTCCAAGGAGTAGATTATAATCCAAGGGTCCCCGAACTACCATTATGTTTATGTGAACGGTTTTCCTTCTCAATGTTATGGGCACATTGGGAAGGATCCCTAATGGTCGACAGGTTCCTTTGTCGAAGCCTGTTAGATTTCTCATCTCAGGCAGAAGCGATGGCGAACCAAGCACTTCCCAAGCTATTGAGGAAAGGATACTCACAAACTCCCCTTCATCTATGCTGGTACCGGACATGACCATTTTGTATGTTTGTACAATAATTCGACATGGTACCCTAGCCGGTAAACGAGGTCTACCTAGCAGATTCCAATCGAAGGAAAGAACTAGGTTGCTTGGAGGTGGGATCGAATAGACAGCCGGGTATGACTCTGATGAACTTCCTTCCTGCAGTAAAGGAATGGGTAGACTGTCCCTATGTTCATCGAAGTTTGTGTTCACGAAGAGAATTTGAACAGTGTCGTTCTTATTCTCCTCGATGATTATATCATCTAAAGATGGATCTTCCGAAGGCGATACCGGGTCAACTGTCATCTCAACCTTTTGAATTTTTTCTGGTATGGATTTAGAATGTTCACCTTCGACGACATATGTTTCAGCCGACCACAATGGCGTGCCAACCAAATTTTCAACTAGTGATGGACTTGGCAAGAGTTTCTTATATCCTGGCAGAAGCTGTACTAGTGAAATCGGACGTCTGTCCAAAACTCTTTTAGCCTCATCTAGGAAGGGACAACAGTGGACGGCGTGATTTCCTTCACACAGTTTACAAGGAAATCTGTGGTTCCCTTTTTGTCGAGAGACTTCACTTTCACTAGTTGACGGTGTATTCTCAACATGATCATCAAAGGTTGATGACACCGGGTTGTGCAAACAAGGAGACCAGTCCCTTAAGATCCGAGGGATGCAAGGATAATCTTTATGATAGTGGTCTCCATTGCAAATGACGCATGGCGATTTAGGCCTGGTCGGTGCAGTGTGTGGATTTTCACTAGATGACGTCTGGTTACCCCTTTTCGCCTTTGGCTCCTTCCTCTTCTTTTCTTTCTTCTTCTTCTTCTCCTTATTCTTCTCAGTTACTTGATTTTGGCTTTACCAGCTTCATCAAGCGAAGAGGAAGGAGGGGAGGAAGAATTAGACGAAGTAGACGAAGTAGAAGGTTGGAGGGCAACTCTGGTATCATTTAGTTGGTGACTTAACTGTTCAGGAGTTATGGTATTCTGAATGACAGAAGTTGAGAAAATCCATACGGGTAAGCCAATCGTCAATCCAGGAAGTGACAATGTGGCCATATGGGGTGCACCAACATCTCCCCAAGAGGAGAAGGGACTAGGATTTCCTCTAAGAGGAACCCCTTGGTTAGTGGACTCCATTTTCCTCAACTCAAGATCAACTTAGGAAAGGTGATATTTATTCCATTTAAAATAAAATTTAGATGCTTTGACACAACTTGTTTTTTCAATTTTTAAGAGTTGAGAAAAACAAAAGATGACTCTAGTCGCCTTCGATTTTTAATGAGCCTGAAGTGACAAGTGGTCAGATGGACCTTTCCCTTTAAGGAGTCTGAAAAGGAATGAAAGAGACTGCTCTGGAAGTCTAGACAGAGGGATTACCAAACCAATCGCAGAACTGCAGAATACTTTTTACGGTACGACAGTCAACCGTCCCGAATGTTGTGTTCAGTGCATTTCAATTGATAGGGCGACAGACACGGTTTCCTACGTATAAATGATAAAGCCTATTGTGGTCTCCCAATATATAGTCGACGGTACGTGGGAGCACAAGTCCGTATTGGCACTTATCGTCTCAAAGTGGAGGAATCACCCAACCAAAATGAAAGCGTTAGTTACCACGTTTTACGACGCCGGAACACGTCTCTAGCCTAGACTTCTAAATGTTGTGCATTAGGTTCCAAAGCGTTTTTAGATTCATTGAATTTACTTTATAGTTGATCTTGATTAAGAAATTTGTCTTTCAGGTTCACCACTTGATGTAGATGTACAATCCCTAAAATGCAGTCTAAGATGACAAACAATCATCTAATCTTCTTTCAGCAATGAAAATCCTAGCTACTAAGGAAAGAGAGATGATTTTCTTTCAGCATAGAGCATAGAGCACACACTATATGCACTGTCCTAAATAAAAACGACAAGCAATCTAAATGCAAATGCACATGCATGTATTGTTTTTCAGCTTTCTTAGTGTATGTTAAGATAAGAAAGCTAAGCACAAATTTGAATTATTTCCAAAGTGACAATACTCAATAAATTTCTTTTAAAAATGAAGTGAAAGTAAGAGAGACAATTTGTGATTTCGAAATGAAAAATTGTTTTTCGACACTTTAAAACTATTAATTCAAATCATATGCAATAGTAACTTGTATAATTGGCTACCAAAAGTAAGGGGATTGTCTTCTATGGCTGAAATGACAGCTACGACACTTTTAGATCAAAGAACGACCGCTTGATTATGTTACTTTTTTGCAGAGAACCAAAAATGATGTAAAACACATAAAAACACTTATAGTTCTTTGCACTATGGAGGCAAAAAGATGTAAAGGAAGGGGGTTTTTACAGAGATATACTAACCATAGATAGCTAAACTCCAAAATAGGACTGAAAACGGTGAGTGAAAAACCAAAGTCTTAAGGTAAAGTTAACCTTATCTGACCAGCGCACCTGTTACACAGAGAACTCTACTTTCAGCGCACCTACTGCACTCGGGAAGTGCGATGTAAGCAGGTTTCCTTTAAGGCAGGGTGTGATGGTATGAGAACGAGACTTTAAACAAGTTTTTACTCACAATTTGCAATTCAGTTTGGGGATTTAAGCTAAGAAAGCAATGTTCAGTATATGCAAAACACAGAGGTGGATCTAAGGAGGTTACTAGAGCTACCACTCAGGGCAATTAGTCTGTTTGTAAATCGATTGTTTAATTCATAAATAAAACCTGGAGATTGGCTGAAGCAGCATTGATATACTTTGAATTCATAAAACAAATGTAGTTTGAAGGCTACCTGGCTTGGCTTTAGGCTCCATCTGTAAGTTTATAAAAGAAACAAAGATAGACTAACAAACAATCTAGTCGCTCCCTCGCAGAGTCGCCATTTTCTTACCGGGAATAGTGTCTATGCAGAACTGCTAATACCACTAAGGTTGGTAGCAACCTTAGAAACAAACAGAGTAAAGCTACTTTCGTATCCCTTTATGACTAATAGATAAGAGAAGAATGAAGGGACCAACCTCAATCTTGCGCTTGGTTCCTCACTTGATTCTTCTCCCTTCTGATAGATCCTTGTCACTTGCTTCCTCGTCAGCCTAGCTTCAAAGAGCACCTATGAAATCAAAGCAGCACAATACTATCTGAGAACAAAGAACTACTAGCATAAACAATATAAGATCAGACGTATATTGACCACACACAAACGTATATCATAAAAATATGCAAGGACATGGAGGAAAACGTGAATAGCTTTATTGATATCAAGAAAAGAACAAGGGAGGATTACAACCAATTGTTGTGACCCAAAATCATCCACTCAACAAGAAGCCCTTCTTCACCTCATGAAAAGCTTAGATCACCCAGCACTATGATGTTGTAGTAAGAAACCAACAACACTTCCTTACAAGGTACAAAATTCCAGCCTCTGGATCTCTGGGATGAGGGATCCATATATAGATGTTTGAAAGGAGGGTGAGTCAGCTTCTGGGGTTTGATTAGTGTCCTCTCTCTGATAGTTCTTGATGCCACATGGAGAATGATGATCTTTTACTCATCCCTGGGCAAATTCAGGGAGGCAAGTGTCACAGGAGAAGTTTCTGGAAGATTCCATGATTTTCCACCTCGCACACTGCCTCTTCCATTTTTCCATTCTCGCCCATCACACCCCATAGAAGGTCTTTTCAACATGAATCACACCCTCTCTATGTATTTAGGTGGGACGCAATGCACTTTGTCCATGGAGCAAGAGAGATGGCCTAGTTTTGACCAGGTCTGATTAGTTTTTCATGAAGAACTTCTAGGAGATGACGTGATCAACTTACCTTGTTCTTTTAGGGGTTGGAACAACACTTTTAGGGACTTAGGAGCCCTTGGTTTATGGACATTTAGGATTGGGGTTGCAGTGCCAAAAAATGTCTATAACACCATTGAATCACACATATCCACCAATTCTTTTGCCCTGAAGGCTGCTGCATTTTCTGTGACTAATTTACGTGGACAACCAAATCTGGTAAAGATATTTTGAATTAAAAACTTCATGACTACATTATGATCAGCCTTCCTGATAGGGATTGCTTCAATCCACTTGGTAAAATAATCAGTGGCTACTAATATCCATCTATGCTGGCCACTGGAATGTGGATTGATTTCTCCAATGAAATCCAAGCCCCACTGCTGAAAAGGTCCTTTTGCCTGTATTGGTTTTAGGGGCAGGGACTTCAATTGCTATTTTACTTCAAATCTTTGGCACCTGTCACAAGATTTAACAAAAGAAAATACATCAGAAAATAAAGTGGGTGAATAGTACCCAGCTCTGAGAATCTTATGGGTAGTAGTCTTCCAATAATGGTGCCCTCCACACATGCTGGAATGAAACTACTGCATAACTTCTATTGACTGTTCTTTGTCCAGACACCTTAAAAGCACTCCAGATGGATCCCTCCAATAGAGCAGATTTTCATTAATGCAATATTTAGCTGCCCTAAGCTTAATAGTTTTGGCTTGAATTTGAGTAAATCTTGAAGGGATTTCTAGCTTCAGCAAGAAATTAATTATTGCAGAATACCAATCACAAGAAGCTAGATTTTCGGCCACTAACTACTTTCTCCCTGGTTCAGTTGCTTCCTCTTTCTCATCTGTCTAGCCAATTTTTGTAATTGTGCACAGGAAATCAATGTCCAATGTTCTACAATTTTCTTCAGCTAACAATTTGGCAAGACCCTGACCTCTGACAAGCTTGGTGGGCTTCATTTCTATATTAAATTCTATCATCTTTGCAATCCATTTTTCCCTTCTTCTATCATCATCTGGTTGTGTTAAGATATCTTTTATTGCAGCAGAAGGTACATATGCAACTATCTTGGAATGCAGAATGTAAACTTTGAAAGCTTTCAAGGATTTGATCAGACCATATGCTTGTTTTTTAATCATGTCATATCTCAGTTCAACATCCCTTAAGTTTTTACTAAAAAAACGCCACTGGATGTTCTGAACCTTCTTCATCTGCTTGCAATAAAACTGCTGCAATGGTGTCTTTAGAGGCAAATGAAAATATATCGATCTCCTTGTTGTAATCTACACTTATTAATGCGGGACCCTCCATAATGGCTTTTTTAATAGACTCAAATGATTTTCTTGCTACATCAGTCCGTTTGACCTCTGATCCTTTCTTCAACATGGAGGTAACATGCTTCACTAATTCTACAAAATTTTGTATAAACCTCCTCACAAAATTAATTTTGCCCAGAAAGGAATGACCTTCTTTGATCTTGACAGACAAATTCTGTATTGCTTTTACTCTCTCTGGGTCAATTCGGACACCTGCAGTAGATTGTGACTTTTTAGCAAATTGTGACCTTCTTCTAAAGCAAATTGTGACTTTTTAGGATTGACTGAAATCCCAAACCTTCTACATTTCAGAAACACCTTTTTCAAATGCTACAAATGATTCTAATGGCTGCTGGAGTATATTGTTATGTCATCAAGGTAAATAAGGACAAATTTATCCTTCTCTCCTACAAATGCTATATCCATAGCCCTCTGAAAGGTTGCTCCAACATTCATCAATCCAAAAGGCATCTTGGCATACATAAAAGTGCCCCAAGGAGTGGTAAATGAAGTCTTATCTTGATCATCTAGGTGCACAACAATCTGATTAAAGCCTGAAAATCCATCCAAGAAAGACATTACTTTGGCTCCTGAGAACTTTTACAGCAAATGCCCCATCTTGGGTAGAGGATAGTTGTCTTTCTTAGAGCATTTGTTCAAGCTTTTGAAATCAACACACAGCCTGATTTCTCCACTTTTCTTCCTCACCACTACTAGGTTGGCTACCCATTTGGAATATCTAAGAGGAACTATAATCTTGGCAACTGGCAATTTTTTAATCTCGTTTTCAATTAAAGGAAGAAGCATCGGATTTATTGGTCTCAGCTTCTGTTTGAAAGGAATAGTGTCTTTCTCTAGAGGGATTTTATACTGGATAATATTTTTATTATAAGTTTTCAGGTCACTATACTCCCAGGCAAACACATCAGCAAATTGCTTCATTAATTTGCAGTACTCAGAACTTTGGTCAGCAGATAGATGAGTGGACAAATTTATGTATCTAGGCTGACCTAGACTCCCTATATCATGCTTACAAACTGCAGATTGGTCTTCCTTCTGGGAAGCCTTGTAAGCTACATCATTTTGGTCAAACAATCTTTCAAAAGGAATTAAACCCTTTCGAATATCATTACTGGGAAGTTAGACAATGCTATTTTTACCAATTTCCTTTCTAAGCTGGGATTGGGGGTTTTCTTGCAAGGCTTCATTCTCTTGGTCAATTTTCATTTTAGAGAATTCATCAATGACTTGAAGGAACCTACTTAATTCATCATCATCTTTAAAAACCTTCCAATGCTAGACATTGTCAGGCAATGATAGTCTATACTTCATGTGGACTTCATAAACTAGTCTGGGAGGCATTGGAGGGATAAATAGACTAGCAGAAATAGCAAGGGAATCAACATGTTGATTATTGGCTCTAGGGATATATGAAATATAGAAATAATCAAAAGAATCTCTGATTCTCCATACCTCATCTCTGTACGCTTTCAGCCTTGAGTGCTTTGCTTGAAATGTTTTATTTACTTGATGAATGATCAAATCAACATCTCCAAACACTTTTATGTTCCTGATTCCTCTGTCTTTTGCTGCATTAAGACCCAATAGCAAAGCCTCATACTCTACTATATTGTTTGTGACTTGAAAAGCCAGCTTGAAAGACAGTTGTGTGCTCTTCTGTTCTGAAGATACTAGCACCACCCCTGCTCCTGCAGTCTCCCTGGAACATGCTCCATCAAAGAACATCTCCCAAACTTGACTTCCTTTCTCCTCCTCAGCCTGAACTGTTGGTTTCCTGATCTACATTGCGGCCTTCTAAGATTCTTCTATTTGGAGAATACATGCTCCAAAATCGGTGTCCACAGCATATATGGCATGATTAGTAGGATTCTTCTCATCACTGATGATGTATGCCAACTGTACTTCTCTGTACAATCTCCTACTTTCTCCTCAAAAAACTGGGATAGTGGCATAAGATAGATCATTTTGTAATGTCCCACCTAGTCTCTTAATCCATCCCCTGGACATCAACATGCCAAACTTCGAAGGGACATCTGCTACTACAATATCCATCATCATACTCTTCATGGGTAGTTGAGTTAAGGTAATGGCCAGGTCTTTGATTAATCCTAGGCATTTCACTTTTCTTGAATCAAAGGAGAATAGATCATAATAGGGTCTGGTGATATCAAGGCCTAACTCTTCCATGATAGCTTTAGGCATCAGATTGTGGCTAGCCCCTGTGTCTAAGCAGGCAACTGTGGAGGATTTTGTCATGAATGGTCAACGATACATAAAAGGATGGATAATTATTATCAGCAGGTTCAATCATAGGGCTAAGCACAACAACAAGCTTATCATCTTGAAAATTGACATAGTCAATGGAGGTTTGTGTGATTTCCAGCTCAAGGGCCTCAAGGATAGGCTTTCTAAACAATTCACTCTTTACCAACTCTACCAGAGGAACATAGATTTTCATCTTTTGGACTTCTGACTCTATGCTGAAAAAGGAAGGTAATTTATCAGAACCTCTTACCTCTTGAACTGGAGCTTTGAGAATGACTAGATCAACTGCTGGTCTTCTCTGTCTGATATTCTGTTACTCTGTTTGGATAGCAGCTCTTTGGGTAGGATTCTCTTTGAAATTTTTTTCATTCGACCACAGGTTATATCTTTGCTATTCACCAGTTTGTAGAACAACCTCTTTGTCACACTCCTGATTGTCTTGTTCCTGCAACAAAGATTCTTCATAAGTAGCCAACGTAAAAAATGCAGCGCTGACTTTATCTTCCATGTAGTGAATTTCATCCTCATCTTCAAGTTGTTCCTCGTCCATGACTACATTTTGGAAAGGAGCTATCTTCTTTTGATTCTTCACCCCTCTGAATGATTTGCAACTGTTCATTTGCTCTTCTGAAAGGATTTGGGTTTCTTGGAGCAAATGTGTTCTGCTGCCTTGTTTTTCCTGAATTCTGCTCAACCTTTAGCTTAGAAATTTTAGCAGCCAACGACTCTATCATCTTAGTCATTTTCTCTAATTTAGGCTCTGAATATGATGCAGAGGAAGTAGAAGCCTGGCCTCTCTGCCTCCTTTTGTTAGCTTGACCTTTGAGCTTTTCTGCAGCCATGATATTAGACTCTACTTCTAGTGTTACATCCTGCATGTCAGCTAGAGTGGCAGATCTTCTTTCTCTCAATAACAGGCAGAAATCAGAGTCAAAAGCATTGGCATAAGTGAGTTTGGTAGAGGTGGGGGCAGGCTTTACTTTAGCTGGTATCCTACTATACATACGGTTAAATATTTTCTTAAAATCAGGCAATGATTCCCCATTTTCCCTCTTCAGGTTACCAAACTCAGTATGGTAATACAACAAGTCCTTTTTATCTCCCAAGTGCTTCAAAAATGCATCAACATCAGTTATAGATCTCTGGGGTAATTCTCTAAACCACTTCCTGGCCTCTCCATCGAGGATCTAGACAAAAACTCTCATACACACATCATTTTCACTTATATCTAAGTTATCAGCATAACTGTAAAAAGCTTCAAGGTGTTCTTCTGTAGTTACTCCCTCTGTGCCAGTGAACTTAGGCATATATTTCTGATATTCTCCCACAGGCATGGGATTTAAAGGAACAGGCTAGACCAAAGGTCCATATCTGACAGCTATAATTCTTTCTATCTTCGTGGGTTCTTGTTGGCCTGCCATGACTGGGGTATGTGGAAGAACACTGGCAGATTGAGCAATTTGAAACAATGAAATGGATGACAAGAACAAAGGGATGTTATGGACTGTATTGGAAACTTTCTTTGGACTGAGATTCAAAGGGGAACTAATTGCACAAGGTGTTGTATTAATCTCTGAAGGAATTTCCCTATTAACAGTGTTGGGCTCTAAATCTTCAAACTGTATATCTTCAGCTATAACTTTATCTTTTAGAGATGCATGAGATTTCTTATGCTTACCTGATCCTAATGCCCCTTTCTGTGATGCTTTCTTTGATTTGACAGTCCTCTCAGGGTCAAGCACTGATTCAGCTGGTGATTTCTGAGGATTTCTTTGAGTATGTCTCACAAACTGAGCTAGAACTTCAATGTGGAGTCGCCAAATGTTGGTCTTCCTCTAGTGGAGTCGCCAGATAAATGATTACAACATTACAACAAAAAAAGCAATTTACGCCAGATTTAGCACCATATTTTAGTGTATTTTTCTCTCCATTGGGATGATCAGCTTGGCACTAAATTTGGCTCTATTGTACAATTTTTAAAGCGTCTTTTTTTGCGCCAAATTTTGCATCTTTTTTTTTACGCCAAATTTTGCATCATATTTTGCACCAAGATTTGCATTTGGTTTTACAACAGGTTTTGATTCTAGTTTTGTGCCATTTTTTGCATCTATTTTTGCATCATTTTTTGCTTCCTATTATGTGTCATTCTTTGCTTCTATTTTTTTGTCATAATTTGCATCGAGTTTTACACCATATTTTGCATATGATTTGGTGCCTTTTTTTGCATTGATTTTGTGCCAGTTTTTGCATCTAGTCTTATGCCATTTATTGCTTCTAATTTTGTACTTATTTTTACATCTATTTTTGCATCAATTTTTCTGCCTTTTTTTACACCATTTTTTGCATCTAATTTTGCACCATATGTTGAATCTAATTTAGTGCCAAAATTTTCATCCATTTTTGCACCATTTTTTTCATCCACTTTTTTGTTACATTTGTCTCTCTTTTTTGCACCTAATTTTCCATCATTTGTTGCATCCAATTTAACATCATTTTTAACAACATTTCTTCCATCCAATTTTGCATCCTTTTGAGCATCTAAATTTTCATCCTATGTTGTACCATGTGTTGCGTCCACTTTTGAATCCCATTTTGTGTCTAATGTTACATTCAATTTTGAGCCATTTTTTTCATCTACGTTTGCATTTGTTTTTGCACCAAGTTTTGAATCATTTGTTGCACCTCATTTTTCATTCAATGTTACATCCAAATTTGAGCCATTTTATGCCCATTTTCGCACCATTTTTTCTACTTTTATGTCCAAATTTTCACCATTTTTTATGTCCAATTTTGAATCCTTTTTGGTGTCTAATTTTGCATCCTTTTTTGCATCCAAATTTTCATCCTTTTTATGGCACATTTTGTGTCCACATTTGCATCTCATTTTGCACCTAGATTTTAGTCTGAATTTTCATCTAGTTATGCATCATTTTAGGCATCCTTAGTTTCAACCTTTTTTAGTCCCATTTTGCTTCTTGTTTTGTGTCTTTTCTTACATCCTTTTTGCACCCAATTTTTCATCCTAATTTTACACCATTATTTGCATCCTAATTTTGGTCTCCATTTTTACATCCTTGTTTGCGCCCAATTTGGTATCTTTTTGTATCCCCTATTTTGTTCCCTTCTTTGTGTCTAGTCTTACACCCTTTTTTAATTCTACTTTAAAACCCTTTTTGTTTCATTGTTTGCATCTTGTTTTAATGGCTAGTTTAACATCCAATTCTACTCCTAATTTTGCATCGATGGTTACATCCACTTTTGGCTTCTTGTTTAGAGTTTTATTTTTACTTCCATTTTACTAATTTTATTACATAGTGAAATATATTACAGTTTCTAGATATCATTTTGTTGTACGATTTAATGCACAGTTAGATGAACATAAAACCCTCTCAGTTTATCCTAGAAACCTAGGATACACTGATTAAGAGAAAGGTTGTTCTAGGGCTCAGATTTCTTAGTAGATCAAGCTGTAGCATATAGATTAAGAAAACAAGAATGAATTCATGTGAGTCCTCACATGTAGGTTTTGTTGGAGTTTTTAGTGTAGCTGGGAAGTGCTCCTAGATAGCTCCAAATCTTGGTCCTGCACACAAGAGAGAGAACAAACAAAACTTCACAACATAATATCTTGATAATTGAAACTATCATAAACATATAAATATTACTGAATAAATAAATATAAACCAAAATCCCATACATTCATTAGTTAAATAGGATAAGTAAAGAATGAACAACTCCTAGCTCCAAAACTCTCCCTCTCAATATAGATTTCAGTAGTGTGACAATACATGAATTCCCATCATTTTCTCAATGGCCAAGCCTCCAATATATAGGAAAGTGAAGGCTATGAAGATTTCCCAAATTCCTCATTATTTCAATTTTGGCAAAAGCTTTTGGGTGAATAATGTTTCCTCATATAAAAATGGAATTTTCCACTTTTTAGATGCTTTTGTGCTTAGGAAAAAGCTTCCCCATGCTTTATGGCTCTTTCCCACTTTTGTATGCTTTTATTTTTTAGGAAAAATCTAAAGATGAGGATAAAGAGATCACATTCCACCATATGAGTTTCTGAAAGTGAACAAGAGTGTGAAATTCTAGTTAACTCGAGCTTTTTTCCTCGCATTAGAGGAATTTATATATTAAAATGTTAACATTGAATTTCCATGTCATAATGTGTAAGCCAATCAAAATCCTTTAAAATTTAAAAGACATAGGTGTGACTATGCAGTGGATTTTTTTTTATTAGTGTAACTTACCTAATTTATCTGCCCAAGTGACCCAAAATTATATTAAATATTAAAAATAAAATTAATATCTTAATCTAAGTATAGGGGGTTTACGCAGTGTATTATATTAGATATCAAGCTAAGTGAGCATCACCCGATGGGAAAACTCCACAGTTAAGCGCGCTTGAGCCAGAGGAGATCTGGGATGGGTGACCTCCCGGGAAGTCCTGGTTACCGGGTGCAAGCCCCGGAAGTGATGATTGATGCTATGTGATTTATTTCACCAGTTTCAATCCCACTTCTTCACCACTGTGAGCATCACCCGATGCAATGAGTGCTAAGTGAACTATTCAAATCATGATAAATTAGTCACTTACGACTACCTCTCATGGAAATGGTCATACGTGAATGACTTACTTAACGCAGTTGAATCCAAAAAATGATATCTAATATAATGCACTGTGTAAACCCCCTATACTTAAATTCAAAAAGAGTGAAGGGATCTCTACTTGAATGGTTCATGAGGCACAATACTTTCTAAGGTTTTGACAATGGGGTAGCGAGCTAAGTGGGCTTGATTGTGGGGAAAAATCCACAGTTAAGCGCACTTGAGCCAGAGGAGATATGGGATGGGTGACCTCCCGGGAAGTCCTGGTTACCGGGTGTAAGCCCCGGAAGTGATGATTGACGCTATGTGATTTATTTCACCAGTTTCAATCCCACTTCTTCACCCTTGTGAGCATCACCCGATGCAATGAGTGCTAAGTGAACTATTCAAATCATGAGAAATTAGTCACTTACGACTACCTCTCATGGAAATGGTCATACGTGAATGACTTACATAACGCAATTGAATCCCAAAAATGATATCTAATATCTTAATCTATAAAAGTTAGATTATTTAGAATATTTTTAATGAAAGGTACATCATGGCGTGTTAAATAAATAAATTTAAATCCTAAATCCTAAATTTAATTTAAATTTAAATTTACTTTCTTAATTTAAATTTTATTAAATCTTCTATTGATAAATTATTTTAAATATAAAATATAAATATATGGTTATTTTGATAAAAGTGCATTTATTTGAGTATCTTAAATTTATATTTTAAATTTTCCTTTTAAATTTAAATTTTCTTAAATCTTGTGTTAATAAATTAATTTCAATATAAAATACATGTAGATGGTTATTTTTGATAAAAGTGACGTTTATTTGGGTAATTTAAATTTAAATTTCCTTTAAATTTAAATTTAAATTTCCTTTAAATTTTGAATTTGCTTTTTTAATTTAAATTTTATTAAATGTTGTGCTAATAAATTAATTTAAATATAAAATACATATACAGTTATTTTGATAAATGGGACATTTATTTGGGTAATTTTGGTAAAAGAATAATAAAAATGATATATTAAAAAATTGTCTACATGGCATTATTTTATTAGTTTCTTAATTTTTTCTTAGGTGGTTATTATTTTGGTAACAAAAGTTAGATGAAGGGGAAAACTTGTTATAGACCAGTATACCGTGGTCCTCATGGTACATAACTTGTATTATAGGCTTATATAGTTTAGGAGAAAGGGGTATTTCAACGAACAACATAGTATTCTCCTCCAAGATGACGAGTAGGTATTTTCATGTATAGCACATTTAAGAATATATCACAATTCAAATTCATAACTTAGTATTTGTAAACAGATTTAAGGGTAATTGACAACATTCATACAAAATATAACAGTATCCTCATATATAACAATTCTCCATCAAAAAATCATTGACAATTTTCAATAAACATATTTCACTACTAAATCAACATTTATTGCAGATATCATTATTCCAAGGTAAATTCACAACATTACATCCAAAAATAGTAATTTCATCATACATAATCATTCTACATAAAAAATCATTGACAAGTTTCAACACATATATAAAGTAACAAGATAATACTAGTAACATCCTCATCATCTTTAATCAAATCAATTAAGATTCAAATGTATGATTATCATATCAAAATATTTCGTGAACAACATTATTCTAAGGTAAATTCTCAACATCCATCAAAAGATAGTAATATCATCATACACAATAATTCTCCATCAAAATAATGTTGATAATTTTCAATATATACATAAAAGAACAAGACAAAAATGATAATATCATCATCATATTTAATCAAATCAACTAATAGTCAATTTAAGATTACCAAATATAAATGTTTCATAGATATCATTATGCTAAGTTAAATTCACAACATCCATAAAAAAATTGGAATCTCATCATACACAATAATTCTTCATAAAAAAATTGTAAACAATTTTCAACATATTCACAAGGTAACAAAATAGTACCGATAGCATCATCATCATTATTCAAATAAACTAAAATTCAAATGTATGATTACCATATTAAGACATCCAACTAAATATAAAAAATAACTCATGGCTAGCTAGCACCACAAAAATCACAGCCAAGCTCATGATCATTTCCATGATCATCATCCTGGCCATCCTGATAATATCATCTACATAATCATCACCAATACCATCGACATCCTCATCATCATCATCTTTGATATAGGATGTAATCTAAACATAGTCTATATCATCATCTTTGTGGTCATTACCTATAGCATTTTGGAAAAAAAACAATATTACATGTTAGTACTAATTCTATAGTGAAATGCATATTTTTATTACAATGCTAACAATAAAATGAGGTAGGACATAATAACATTTAACAGTACTAAAAATAAAATGAAAATATGGCTTAAGATATATTGGAGATCCAACTAAGATTACACTTGTAATTCACATTAAGTAGTAGAAGCATTTTTTAATCCATATGAAGTAGGTACCCATTTGTTCGTCATATTATATTGTGAATGTTTCTTATGATTTCCATGTAGAATTGGTAAATTAATATTTACTGGAAGCTTTATTTCAAATTACAATTGTAATTTAGATTACAAATAGAAGAAATTTTAACAAAAAAGAATGTCGCATGAAAAAGTAAATTGTTTTTAATGAAAAATAAGTCGCATACAATATGAATGTCACATGAAATATTGAGTTGTTTTTAATGCATGTACTTTTATCTATAATAAGATGGATCCTAATGTTTGTTCAAGAACAAATGCTCACAAATAATTACTTCATTTTATCCATTATCACACTTAATCCATTATACCTAGTGACAACAATGATTCCATTCAAATTTCTTTGAACTCCCTAAATATAATGTAAAATAGAAAACTCCACGACCATGACCATGACCACAACCCCCTCCCTTGCCTCGTCCACCATTAGAGACAATGAACTTGGAGTTATGACCACGATAGCAACCCCTCCCTTGCCTTGTGTCCACCATTAGAGGCATTGAACTAGGAATTAAGAGTACTCATGTTTTCTTTGCTCTAATTAATCTCCAAGGAATCAAAACTTGATCAATATATCAAGGACTCCATCAAGGAATAGATATATCATAAGAGAATCTCAATAAGCTTTTCCAAAAGAGTGTGAAATAACGCTTATCTCTGTTTTATGAGATAACTCGAGTGAGTGGAATGAATGGTGGGAAACACTTGCCAAGGAAAGGAATATTTTTTATCCGTCCTTATTTCTATTATTCTTTTCTCTTCTTAGAATGGAGGGAAGTGTTTAAAGAATTCAAAAAAATATTTTAAATGAAGAAAAAAAAGTATATGCTTAAGTTTAGTTTTTTTTTTTTTAATATATATTCAGTTTAGTATTTTTTTATTTTCTAAAAGAATATATTTAGTTTCTAGTTGTTTTTTTTATAACAAAAATTATATTTTCCTTTTATAAAAATTGCTTTTAAACATCCATTCATGCAAATTTTTTTATTTTATTATATAAGTTTAAATTATATATAAAAAAGTAACTTAATGCCATGCATTGTGTATACATCTCTTCCTTGCTAAGTTATAGAATGTGCCTGGGTTTTCTTAATGCAATAAAATTAATTCTTCTCTTCATTATATCTTGAGATGTTCAACTTGAACCTAATAAAACAATAAAGTTAAAATAGGTTTTCCTTTGATCTTTGTAGATTTCTTTCCCCATTACTCCTTGTCTTAATAGATTAATTGTCTTATGGTGGCCTTGAGTGGCCAATCTCATTAGTTGCGTGATTTTTAGTTTTATGTTAGTGACATTTCTTAGGATTTATAACATGTTACATGTATAGTTGGATATGCTCAATATAAAATTTAAGAAATTCTTGAAGCAATGAGTCTTAAAGCATAGTAGATAGCATGAAGGAAGATATTGAACAATTGTTAAATGATAGAGTTGAGCAATAAGAGATAAATGAAACGTTGATTAAATGTTTCACCAAACAAAAATTGTAGAACATGCCAAACATCAAGAAATGTTGGAAATGATCAAATAGTCAAAAAGAGAAAACATAGCAGTTCTAGTGATAGTGAATATTTTGAACCCTTGGGAGAAGAAGAGACATATGGTAGATCAACAAAGGGATCCTCTTTTAAAAAAATCTTGGAAAAATAAATTGAAAATGGAGTTACAAGGAAAATTCAAGAAGATTCAACCCCCAAGAAAAAGAATCAAAAGAGGGATTAGGAGCATGGCTTTTGAATATGAGGAAATATTGTCAAGTGTATGAATATCAAAGTAATTCAAATATTTTCAAGTGTGTGAATATCCAAGTAATTTAAATATTGTCTAAGTGTATGAATATCCAAGTCATTTAAAGGCACGGTTCACCACTTACCAACTACAAGATAAAGTGTCTCTATGGCCACAAGAAATTAAAACAATCCATAGTATAAAAAGTAAAAAAGTTGAAATGGAAAACATTTAAAAAGCATTTTAAGGAGAAAAATCTCATTGAAAGATATTATGATGACAAGGCTAGGGAATTTCACATGTTGAAACTTGGTCAAATAAAAACTAACAAACTCATTGCGAAATTTATTAATCTTCTTAGGTATGTTCCTTACATTCTAGAAGAAAAAACTAAAGTACAAAGACTCATTAGTTGTCTTCATTTGTCTTATAGAGAAAAGGTATATTTTGATGATCCAAGATATAAACTAGGCTTGCATTTGGATGATGGCATAATGTGTTGGTGAGTGTGCTTGGGTAATTTATAAGAAGTTAGTGTCAATTTTGAGAAATTGTTAATGGAAATAATATGTCTTAGCATGGTCAAAATTGTTTTCCTAAATATTTTCTAATTGAAATTTTGATAAAAGCTAGGAAAGAATATAAAAAAATATCTCTCATGTGTCTAATATCAATTTTGAATAAAAAAATTCAAACAATGTATGCATTGCAATGTCATATTGTTAACTTGCATTTTTCTTTGGTTTACTTGGACTTGAATGGGTGTTAGGATGTGGTGTGTCTCATATAGTGAATAAAATGGGATTAAATTATTGATATGTGTTGGATGGTTGTGGAACACATATAAAGGGAAGTTTGAAGGTGGAGTTTTTTTCTACAATAATATACATTGTGAAAAGCATACTAATGTGTAGCTATGAGAAAGTAATTCTTTGGGTCTATGGAGAGGTTGACAAAATATCATAGGGATGGTTAGGAATGGCTGATTAGTGCACTTGGTAATAATATGAATTTGGTGTGATTCAAATGCTTTATAACTTTTACTATCAATAAAATACAATTCAGAATTGGATAACGAATACCATTAAATGTTTTGGGAATGGTTTAGATGGCTTGATAATTGATATGAAAAAGTTATCATATAACAAATATTTATGTTGTGTATGATTGATTGACATAATATTAAATTTTCTAGGAAATAAATTTATAGAAAATTTTGTGGCACAAGTTGATTGGAAAATGAAACTAAGTACATTATATGTGTGGAAATCATACAAAAATATGTGATGAAAATCCTAGGTTAGAATCCTTATCAATTTCAACATATTTTTTTTAGTAAACTTTTTGACCCCAAGGGAATTTAAATGAATGTTGTGTAAGATGTGTGGCTTTTAATCTGACATTTCTTGAGAAGTTATAGACTGTGGTGAATTTATTCAATGTTTCCCTAATATATTATTACTATATCATTTACAAATACTAAGTCTATGAGAGATATAATTAGGATTTTTATTTAATGGGCAGTTATTATTCTTGAAAATGTATGTTGACAATTTTTTTTTTACCTCTCTTAATTAAATCTTATAATTATTTTCCATCCCATGCAGATAGTACCCAAAGAGGAAATTAGACATTTTTCATTTGTTTCCTTAATGAACAATTTATCCCTAAATACTTAGTAAATTGGTTGAGTTATTTCACAAGACATTAAAGTATTTTTCATGATTTAATCCATAAGTGATCATTTGATGGAATGAATACTTCCTATTGCATATCAATTTGACTTGTGATCTATTTAAAGCTTTGCAAACATGTGATTGTTAAAGGAATGATATGATTAGAGATAAGATCTCTTGTATGGATGGAAGTTGCATTTTAGATTAGATAATAGACATGAGATTGTATGAAAAACTAAATTTTAGTTTTTGTTAATTAACAAGAATGTGTACTGTAGAGATTCCTATAATGAGATATTGAACAAGGGGAGATTCCACTCTTGATGAATTAGAGTGCATTCATAACACCATTTGGGTGATTGTATAGGATAGTAAAATTCAAAAGATAGCTTGATATCAAATTTGTACTTATGATACATGATTGTATGAGCAGCTACTAGTAATGGAAGAATATACTCATCATGATGTAATGGAACTACATCATGTACTTCTGATACATGATAGATATCAATTTTGGGTATGCTCCTTTTATACGTTTTAAAGACTATATTAAATTAATTATTATATTTTGAAAATTTAGATTATCCAATATCTAAAAATATAAAATTAACCGTCCACTCAAACTCAAAATAATAGGACTGATTTAAAAGTTTATTTATACGTATAAATATAGATTTTGGTGTAATAATAAACCTTTAACGTGACATTTCTACAAGGATGTCGAAAACTAACACATCAACCGGATTTAAAACCCATGGTAAACCTACATGAATTTACTTCAAACTTATACCGCAACCCAACCGACTGTAGCGAAATTTGATCATTCATCTTCCTTTTCGTCCCCTTAACCGGTACCAGACAGTAATGCATTTTCCGTCAGCTGATTCAATACCTTCAGAGAGAAACCCCAATGGTCCAACGGCAAATCCTATGCCACAATCCAAGGGGTTAGGTTCCCTCTAAAAACTATATGCAGCTAACTGGAGAGATAAATCGTCGAAATTTAAAGCGTTAGAACAGTGGCAAACCAAAGCGCCGTTTCCTCGAATGTTTGAGAATCACTTGTTAAATAAACGCATCCCGATTCCTGGACCACCTGCACATGTATTCAAGCAGTTACTTCCGGCAAGCAATCTCTAACAGTCGAACAAGCTTGACGACTGACAGATAACGGTCGACATTTTACGGAAAGATGATTATAAAATAAATTGGATGTGTCATTTTAACAAGTAAAATAGTCCTCCAATCGTCGTGTGTCATGATTCCTAATTACGCACTTACGTGACCAAATGAAAATGTAGATATGCACGAGAAGCGCATGGAAGCGAAAATCTAACGCCTGACATGGAGTTTTCAGAGAATTGCAATCATTCGCAACGCTTCTTTTTGAAATCGAGTAGACAGCGACGGGACTTATTCCATAGTTCACCTGTAATATATTTATATGTAAATAATTGGCCGGGTGGCTTCGGAAGTTGAGAGTAGTTCCTTACTGAATCACTGAGGCTGGTTAATTTGGTAGTTATGATTTTTTTCACCATCATTAAGGGGCACATATATATATACGGTTAAACAAATTTAATATTAGTTGTTTCTGTCATGTACATTGATCCCTAAAAAAAATTTCTACATTAATCTTTATGTATTTCTAAAATATTTACACCTACAGCAATATTGCTCAGGAGACTCTGTCGTCTAGACACGTATATATATAAAAGGCATATTGGATTCTTCAACAAAGTCTCTCTCAGCTTGTGGGAAGCAGCCCATCAGATACTAACATTATTACCAACATTTCCATCCTCACGACTCGCGAATAACGGTGGGATTTGGGCAATGGATATATCGAAACTCTGAACTACATTTGTACTCACTCTCGACAGTATATGACAGCATTTATTAACTTTCCTTATCGTAGTCTGACGTAGTAGCTGAGAGACAGGAGCATGGCTAAGTCCTCCATTTTATCGAATTTCTTCCGGGAGGAACAACCTAAACCTTGAAGACCTCCATCATTTTCTGAATTGGGCAACCATGGAATCCAGTTCCAAAGCCACCATTATGCACTTAGTTTGGCTCATCCTTACGTACGTTGATTGTATTGAGATGGGCTTTTTATAATTTAATAGGGTATTTATTGGGTGATTTAGAGTTGTAATCATAATAATGGTAAGGTATAAGTTTTAGCTTTAAATTTTATTCGGAGGAAGACTGTGTTTGATTATATTAATTTTTAATAAACATATTTTTTTTAAGTAATATCAATTTCAAAACAACACATAGCATAATGTTTTAAAAAATGGAAACTCTATTATTCTTTTTCTAAATTGCCCTGAACGTGGACTGGTTAAATTAAATTAATAGATTAGTCTGGGAAAAACAAAGTGACGCTTCCAAGGTATCGTTGTGTGTCAATATTCTCGATAATTAATACGATCTCATGGAAGCAATGTAATCGATGTGAAAACGCCATAGTCGGGGTTGGCTCTGCTAATACCTTCCCAGGAAATCAACCTATAGAATTTGACATTGGCGTTCCACTGTGATACTGAATAAAATTTAAAGAAATCATTAATTTTTAAAAGTATTTTATATTTATTATTATGAAATTATAAATTAATAATGGCCATTTACAAAAAAAAAAACCATTATTTAAAAATTAACGTAATAAATTTGGGAAAGCAACAAAATGCAATTCATATATTAATTATTTATATTATTAAAATAAATTAAAAGATAACATTTTAATTAAAATATAAAATAAAATAAAACATAATGTTTTATTTTATTTTAATAAAAGAAAAACTAAATTATATATTGTAATATTATATTTGAGAAAAAGGTAATTATTTTTAAAAAATTTAAAAAAATATTTTTTGCCTCAATGGGAATGTTGTGGGAACTATAATACAAGTAAGGTATGATATGACAAGCCCCCTCCCACCACACCGTCTCACATACCACACTATGAAGGAACATTTATGAGACCTCACCTCCCAAGGATAGTCGTAGAGGCTCTATAACACATCTCAATGCTTGGCTCCATCCTATGGTCTATAAGATACACCATGCTCCTCCTCCTCACTAATATGTTCTCCCATCGTTTTTTCGTCCAATGTCTCCTTCTAATGCTCCCTCTATCTACCATGACTTATGAATACTGCATGGTTTCTCACTTATAGAGGTCTTTTCTAGATCCTCTAGATTTTCCTCCACCTCTAGTAGCATTCTATGACAAAGAAGAATTTTCCTTGAGTCCGTCGATCATGCCTCCCTCTTGGCATGGTCTTTTGGTTAAGTTCTTTCACCACTAGTTTCTGCAGCTTCACACTATGCTCCAGCTAGGCCTCAGTGAAGTCGTACTCACTCCAATAGTCATGACATTCCAAAATTCTCATTGCCACCATGGAGGAGGAGGTCAAGGAGCTTCAAGTGGTTGTAGATCCTCATTAGAAGAAAAGTCTTCAACTTGTATCTTTTATAAGCACACCCCTCCATATATTTAGCAAGAAATTCAAATAGTCAAGGAAAAAATTCAACAAGAAAGACAAGTAACTTTGGACTCAGATGTTATGACCTGTATTTTCCTTGGACTTGTGATACTAACAACTCCTAGAGATGACAAGACCATTATCTCTAGACAATGGACCTTTATTGGCACATCAAGCTATCGGTGGGTAAGATACTTGTGGATATAAGATAGATCTAGGTTAACATCATTCATCAATTGGATGTGCTTGGGGATATCATTTTGGACATGGAAGGACAAATAGTCAGACTAGATCTAGGATCTCCACCCATATCTCCAATTCCTTTGCCATTCAAGGTTAAGGAACATCCCATCAACCTCACACTTCACTATCCTCATGATGTTTAAGATTCTTCTCTCTCATGGATTTATTTGTTGGGTTTCTATGTCTACCCATGAGGGTTGTTGGAACCTTATTTTTGGAGTTCATGTTTAATTTTCTTTACCCATGGTACTAGACTCTATGGAATTCAAATGCCACGCCAATTTTTTTGTTGTTATTGGTTTCCCCATGGCAGGGCAACATTTTTACTGTGAACTTTCAAGTCTCAAATTATCAACTATGTTTCAATTATGTTGCCCTAAACTTCATATTCTTCTACCTTTGGTCTCATTTCATATATGGTAAGATGAAAACACTAAAAAAAATCTCAACTATAATTATTTGAAATTTTCAATACAAAAGATATTTTTTAATTTTATATTTCTAAAAATTAATTATTTTACAAAAAAAATTTAGAATGAACATTTCGTCATCAATTATTTCTAAAATAAATAACGTTTTTCAATAAACTTATAATATACTACATTAAAAAAACATCAATAAAATAGTAGAAAAAACCCATTAAAAAATGCTTTAAATTTGCAATCTTAAATTTAAATAAATATAGTTTTAAAAAATAAACATTAAAATAACGTTAAAAATTATAAAATATTTTACCCGATCTGAAATAAGATATTCGAGATCTCTAACTAGGGCTAGTTTTTCAATTTTAACTAAACCTCTCTTAAATAATGCTTAAAAATCTTGAACTCTTCCATTCTAAAATCCCTTTACTAATAAAACTTCAACCCAAAAACAATTATATATATAAAACTTCCCATTAACCTACATACACCACAATCCACTCTCAATAAAATTCTAACCACATCACCCCAACCTGAAGAATTTGTAAACATCCATAACCACTTCCATACTTGACCTTCAAGATCTTTGGAAAAGCAATTTTTTTGACTGTATAACTATATGCTCCCTAACTATACGGTCTCTCCATTAATGACAATGTTCCTATAAAATTAGAAATTCAATATGTTCTTTTTAGGTTTTTTAACAGCTATATATGACCATCTTCGTGTAAAATTAAAAAGTCAATACACTCCTTTTAGATCTTTTAAACCATAACATTTGGTTTTGTAATATATATATATATATATATATATATATATTTTAATAAAATCCACATCCACTCGGCATAGGAGTCCAACCACAGCTTCAGTCCATATCACTCCGAACATTTCGAGCTTTGCGAACATCCATGACCACTCGCATACTTCACATTTAAGATCTTTGCGAAAAGCATTTTATTATGCTCTCTTAGTGAAGAACGAAATGCACACCTCTAATAATTTTTAAATATTGATTAACATTTTAATGGCCGTCTCCACATAAAATTAGATTTTCGGTATGCTCCTTTTATATCTTTTAAAGACTGTGTAATTTAGTTTGGGAATAAATGTGAAAGTTTAATTTTTTTCCTAACATTTATGAAAAATATTAAATTAATTATTATATCCAATTTTATAAATTAGTCAGAATATTACTCAATTAAAATTTTATTTATACTTATAAACATAGATTTCGGTGTAATAATAAACCTTTGATGTTACATTTTTACAAGGAAGTCGAACACTAACACATGTTCCGAGTAGAATATGTGCTAAAGGTTAAGACGGTTCGTTGCTATAGATATTGTTATTTCAGGTGTTATTATGCTCATTGTCGAACACTAACACATCAACTTGATTTAAAAACCCATGGTAAACTTACATGAATTTACTTGACAGCTATACCACGACCCAACCAATTGTAGGGAAATTTGATCATTTATCTTCCTTCTCGTCTCCTTACCCGGTTCCCCATAGTTTTTTCAATTACTGGTAATGCAATTGCTGTCAACTGATTCAATATCTTGAGAGAAAAAATCTTATGGTCCAATGGGAAATCCTTCTAATGCCACAAGTTCAGGGGTTTAGATCCCACTAATAGCTATATGTACCCGACTAGAGCCATAATTTGTCCAAATTTATTCAACCATTCTATCATAGTTTCAAATTAAATCATTATACTTGAAAGCTTGGCCTGGAATTTCGATGCACGAAGTCTTGTAGGTGACATAGACGACCTAGCACACTTGGTATTTGAGATTCATGGCCCTTGGGATTTTCCAAAAGGCCACCCAAGTGTTTGCATTGGGATCTTCATTATTTGCCACAACAGATGCGGATTCGATGCTATCCCACACTCCTAAATCCGCTATCCCACACTCCTAACCCTACTATGGTCTCCCGTGCATGGATTCATAGAAGGAATAAGATATTATGCCCTTCAGGCCAACGAACAATGACTTTAGTATGGCTAAACAACAATATGAAAGAACATCCTATCTCTTCTAGCTCGACATGTATAGTCTCTGGAGGCTAACAATCTCACCCAACACTAACTTCGCAACCAAAACTCCTCTGTTAGTCTCCAGGGAGCTTAGATGGAACCACCCTGAATCTACTTTTCTCACCTCACACTTCATCCCCTTGGTGAACGTCGTTGCCTAATCATCACACCGACCAAATGGAAAATTTACACCGATTAATTAATCGCACCCGTCCAGGACCAGATTATATGCAGTGAAGTAAAATTATTGATTTCTAGAAGGTACCTATGGGAGTTATAGAGATGGCTTGTCTCCACTAGAACCCCCTTTCCAGGTTACAAACACTACGCCCTGCATACTACTGATATAATTCATTAATGCTAGGAAAATTTTTCGATCTGGAATTGAGAGAAACATAAAATATGAGAAGTAATACATGAGATTGAGGTCACATAGTAAGCACTCATACCCATGATTGTTCTAGACTCTTGAGGAGGGTGAAGTTTTTTTTATATCTGGTCTCTAGCACAGAAGCTACTGTGGCCATGTGGGTTACTGCATCATGAATGTCGCATCCATCCTAAGGTTCGTATATCGAAAATGAAACATACGTTCCGCTTTGGCATTGTTGCATCTCACTACAAGCCGTGGAGGAAGAGATCATTTTGTGGGCTGCCTGTTTGATCCCTCTTGTCATGCCCCTACACCTGCAGTATTCTTTCAACAGCTTATAGCGAGGTGCGGCACCACCGAACACTTTCTTTTCACCAATACTTATGTTCATGGACTACGCCTTAACATTCGATACTTAGTTTATTTTTCTTCACCAAGTATTATTATTGTTCCTTTATACTAATTAACACCCATACACATTCATTATCCACAACAATTATACATGAAGAACTCAATTACATAGCATAAAGGGAAGGCCAACTCCCTGAATAATGAGTCTGCCCAATTTCAATATATTATACAACTTTACAATTTTACAAGTATACTTGAGAAACCCCAAGTTTCATACTTAGCCAAATTTACAACCGGAAACACCTTCATGTAGCCTCACCGTTTCAACACACAAGTTACCTTTCTCGAGTCAGGCGGGCGCGCCCTCACAGAGACTGCCAACCAAAACTCCACAACCGAACTTCGTGTCACCCGGCAACACCATTGTTCACCCGACGGGCGGGCACCTTCGTGCACCCTCCACCCGCACTTATGATCATCAGGCGAGCACCTCACGGCACTCTCCACCCAAGTCTCCAACTGGTGGGCGAGCACTCTCACGCACTGTCACCCAAGACTTCAACCGACAGGTGCCTTCACACATACACACCTGTGTTTGCCTTTGCACGACGGGTGAGCACCTTCGTGTGACCCACGACCCGCGTGTATCTCCAAACGGTGGGCGGGCGCCTTCATGCTACCCATGACCCATGCCTTGACCTCATCACCAAGAACTCGTGCCTATCTGTGTAGAGCTGCCCATAGAGTAGGCGCATTAACCTGCGCCTTGCTACGACCTCCTTTCTACTTCTCACTTTTCCTTTGATGATGAGCGAGTTCGAATTATTGTCCATCACCATGTTTCATCCGCTAATATATACGGGCAGTTGGGTGAGTCGAGCTGCCCGGCCGACTCGTCCACCACGTTTAACCGACGCCCTCACTTTGCCAATTCGTTTGGTCGGCCAACCAACCTTCACCCGAATTGCAATTCACATGAGGTCAACCTGTGGGTGATGTCCAACTCATCCAATGGTATAAAGTCACCTTCACTAAGTCTCCCATGTGCATTATGAACATGCTCTCTCGCTTACCTTAGCCAAGACTCATTGCACTTCGCACAGTGGTAGAAACTCAGAGCATAGGTCCTCACACCTCCCCTCGGGATGATGGAACTTAGCCACTAGATCTGTGAATATATATAGAGACAGAGACATGACAAGGTTTGTTCTGTGATGTTATTGGATGATTGGTGCACGTAAACAAAGGTAATTTGCGCGCATTTAAAGCATTTTAATAGTGGGATACCAAACCGACATTTTTAGGGGTGGTTTCATCGAATGTTTGAGAAACATAGTTAAATAAACAAATCCCGATTCTTGGATCACTTGCACATGTATTTAAGAAATTACTTCCGACAAGCAATCTCTAACTGTCGAACAAGCTTAGATCTACATGTTTCGGAGCTTTTTCAAGGACTTCATGCACTTTTATGTCCTGATCGTGGAATGTGTATTTTGTGTACTTCCCCAAGGTACACCCTTTGCATGTATCTTGATGCTCAAATGTTCCTTTGGATAAGGTTGCGGTTATCTGTTGCATAATCTTTAGGGCATCATTATGCAAATGGCCAAGTCTTCTATGCCAAAGTTCACCGACATCACGATTATGCATCTTCTTCACTTGTCTGCTTCACTTGTCCCATGTTATGTGTCGTAGGAATGATTTCTCTTTGCGAAATATCACATCGCAACCACGGTCTTCCAACATTGCAATTGAGATGAGATTTCTCTTTAGGCATTTTTTGACTTGTTGGGGCCTGATCCAGGTTCAAAGTTAATTAGCCAAACAAATCCGATACTACTAGCCCTTTCGACAACAGTCTGCGAAGCGCGGACTGAGGTCTCACCAGAAGTAGTATTGGAGGGTGCTAGAACCAGGTTTCTGCACCCTGGAGATGTCTGATTAGTTCGACTGGTCCTTTGTTTGTTCCTTCATGCAGGTGGCTTCGCGCTCCTTCTGTTCGTTGTGAATTGATACCCTGCCTTTGCGCAGCACTAACCAGGGGTTGTGCCCCACTCTGCGCTATTACCCGAGATAATATTTATCTTCCAGTATTGTTTAAGCACCTTCGCCTACTTGAATGTATTAGTTTATATTTAACAATACAAAACATTCATATAGGTTCGCACAGAAAATAAATGGTATATTTTCAAATTATATCCAATCATGCATTAAACCAGGAAAAGATACACATAATTATATCAAAACTTCTCTTTATTGATTCTTCAATGGTTATAGAGTTGCCTGCCCCGTGCACTCAACTGGAGGGGTCTACACACTCAGCTGTGGACTACTAAGCCTCTGCGCAGTTAGCGGCATAGCCTTCTCCTACTCTATGACTCACAAACACACCTTAAAATTTGACTCAACCACTTCGACTTCTCCTTATTCGTAGTTATCTGTTCTTTTACACTTAGAGCCTCACTCTATTTATACAATCCCATGGTCTGTGCACCATGGGTACGTATATTCAGCCGAAATTACATTACAAAACTAGGGTGGACAACCTTGTGACTCTATCATACTTTCGCGCTCTGCGATTGCTATTCGCAGAGCTTTTACAATAAGATTTGGTCAAAACTTGGGCTTTAAGCCCCAAAACGTGCATTGGGGGGATTCCATGCCCAACAAGCCCCCAACACAAACATTGTGACTCACCCTTGAGTCACTATGTCGGCACGGAGTCCATCCAATTGTTCTCGAACTGTGGTAAGGTCAGCAGCACACTGAACTGCTACTTGTTGGATCTGTTGCATATGTTGTTCTGAGACGTCTGTGTCGATAGTGCTTTTCTGCATCAATACGTGCATCTCCTGCATGTTTGCAAGCTTGCCATCAATTTCTACTTTGATGGTGAAGGCCTCATTAATCCAAGGCTGGACAGGTGCCTTCAGGATTGCTTCCTTGTGTCGTGCCATGTCCACCCGCTCTTTCAGTGCTTTAGCCTGTTGCATCCGCGCAAGCCCCTAAGTGAGGACCATCGTCTCCACAGTTCCTCGGACGCTGTCATACTACTGTTGGAGTTCTCATGCCTTTGTCTCCAAGCATTGGATGTTTGGGTCCTCCTTCAGATTTCTGAAGACCTCAATTGATTCTTCCAACATATTGGTGCAGTCTCTCATTGCACCGCTAATCTCCTCTAGTCCCACTGGGATAGTGCTATCACACTGTTCTCTGACTTCCATGGGGGTGGACGACTGCGCCTTCAACTGCATCTTGGTGATTTGAAGGTTCAGCTCCAGTTGAACCTTTGTCATTTCTTCCCTTACCTCGCAAACCCCTGTTGCTAACTTGTGGATCCGCGCCTCTACTAGAATGTCTGCTGGGATGGCCAGCTCCGGGACACTTTAGCAAGCGTCATCTATTACCTGTACTAGTTGTTGGTTCTGCGACCCCACTTTGTCACACTGCAAGCTCAGTTTCTCCATATTGATTTTTTGCTCACTAAGGACTTGCAGTGCACGGCTCTCCCTACTGTGCAACTATGTAGTTAGCCCATCTTGCAAAACATATAAGGTCTCTCGCGGAAGTGCAGCCATATTGAGATTGAGACCTTTCAATATGCTAACCATAGGCCTGTCGGCCTCATTTGATGTCATTAGTGCCCCTTCCAATAGCGCTATGGTATTCGTCATCCGCACCATCTCGGTGATGTCGTGTAGATCACCCTCGGTTAGGGTGATCGGGTCAATAGACAACTTCGATGCCTTTACCTTCTTACATGACCCTACCCGCCGTGTTGGGTGCTGGCACTTGAACTGCTTTGACGCATTTTATGGGTCTACGCCTTCCTCTTATGTTTCTACTTCTTCTACTCCCTACCCCTATGAAGGCATTGTTTGGCCCTCACGCGCCTTCGTGGCCGCCTCCTGTGTTGTTGCTGCTGTTGTGGCCTTTTCCTGCTCAACTTCTTTCTATGCAGTGTCCCATGCCACCTGCACTTATGCTACCGTTGCTTCCTTCCTTTTCTTTTCGTCCAATTGTGCGATTCGCAGCTTGGCCACGTCTTTCCTCCTCTGTGCCACCAACTTCTTGATCTTTGCGATGTCTGGGGCACGCCACTCCGATGGCCATGCCTCCAGTACATTAAAAATGACATCATTTGTAGCTACGAAGGGTAGCTTTATTTGATATTTGGTCGGGTCCGTGTGCACTCTGATATAAATGTTATGCATCTCTGCTTTGAATTCTGCAAAACTCCACAGAGTGTTGTAAATAGTGGGTGACAACCGTGGGTTACGGTTGATCCCATTCTTAGGTTCATCTCCATGAACACCCAGAATATTTTGATGTCACGGATCGTTTTAGCATCCTTTGTGGCCTAGAGCGAAGCGTACTTCGCGGCCTCTGGCAGGTCCCTATCAATAATGGGGAATTGACTATCCCTAGGTAATTCTCCAGCCACGAGCACTATGGACAGTAGAAGCCATCCATAGTGGAATGTTTTTCCCTGTTCCTGAGATTCGCGGAAATTTTCTAAAAGCTCCTTGCAGAGGAACTCATACCATTTAAACTGGACCCCCTCTGCACACTGCTCAGCTAATGCTACCACTGGCATGGGTACTTCCTTTGTGCGGCACTTGCGCATAACCTTTCCTGCCAGGATTTGGGTTGCCACACATCCTTCTTTCTCCCTGATGCTGGAGATGGCGTAGCCCCTCTTCTTCTTTTCCAGCTTGTACTTTTTCTTCATGGCCTCCACAATGGCCAAGTCACTACCCTTCCCTTCTGAGGTGTCCACGGGGTCCTCTCCTTTGCATGGAAGCTAGGAGATGCGATGAATCAAATCTGCCATGATGGGGACAGGCTCCCCTAGCCCCAAACACCCATCATGCACCAAGCAGAGAAATTGCCTGATGAAAAAATGGTTATTGGTGGGTGGTGGAAGTGCGACACCTGGAGCAGATTCAGTAGCCCAGCCTTTTCCACTCCGCGCAACCACTTTCATGGCTCTAATTCTCTCACCCTCACCGTGGTGTTCTGCTTGGGTTTCATGAGGTGCCTGGTCTCAAGTTGAGGGAACCTCTCGTGGTCAGCGAGGTCCCAATATTTGAATTTCAGGCTCGGCATGTGTCCCGGGTGTTTGCCCTCAAACATAATGTTGTTGGGGAGGAGTGGGGTTTGGAGCGAGCTCTTGGTCTCATCCAAATCTTTCAACACTTTAGCCTTCCCTTTTTACGGGGGGACATAGGTGGGCAACTTTTCACGGGGTGCGTAGGGTGAGTATCCTCCTCCATGCCTTCATCCTCATCCTCTGCAATGATAAGATCCTCCAGATCTTCTTCTTCTTCATCGATCTCTCTGGTGACAAGTTTCCCCTTCTCCTCCATTGACAACTTGGTGCACAGCGAGTTGCACGACGACACACATATGGGAACCATTGCATGTTTGTGCTTCTTGGGTCTTGGCGTGTGCGGTGATTTCGGGATTTCTACCACAATCCTAGTGATTTCAGAGCATCCTCCATAGTCAGGGCCTATGCGGCCTCCACTGTGGTCATTTTGATTATCTCCATAACATCTTCAACTAATGCCATCGTATCTATCTAGAAAGCTCGCACTCGTGAACTCAAGGGCTCAATCAGCTCTCGAAACACAATAATCAGGGCTCTTCTCAATAGCTCAATTCGGAAATGACCAAGTGTTGGTTGCTGGGCAATCCTTTGTATTTTATAGCGCTTTTTGAATTTGAATTCGAATGTTCCCCCCCATTTCGGTTCATTAATTCTCCCTTGGTGGTAGATTTTCCCAAATCTTGCCCATAAATCGCGTCTTAAATTCCTACTGCCCACTCCATTTGGCCTCAAGTTGAGCATCCCATCGTGAATAGTGACTTCAACGATCACTTTCTGGCTAGCCCGGGCGGCAGTGCTGCCCCCTGTGCACAGTCGCGGCCCTTGTGACTCTTTTCTTCTGTGTGCAGCTTCAACATCGCATAGCTCTAGGGTAGAATAGTTTATATTCCTATGCTTCCTTTCAACTACCTAGAGCGCTAAGACTATTCTTCCTTCGGCTAGTCAGGTGGTCGCACCACCCGTGAAAAGTTTCATCATGTCATCCATCATGATTCTTAGAGAATACCCACCTTTTATTGTTACAGTTAGCATTGTGCACATTACGATCTGCAATGCGCTACCCTGCTTAGAAATGTGCGGTCTAAGCCAAGCCATTAGACTCATCAATTCGCGGCAATAGTCCTCAAACTTGTCATCATAATCATGCGCACTCTACTTATCATCCCGGTCTTTTTATCGAGGAAATCTTCCCTTACTTCGTCCTCTAGCTTCTTGACTTCCGCATCCACTAGAGAATTTTTCCTCCTTAAGCGTACCTTTTCTTCTTCAAGTTCTTGGAGTCTAAAATTACCTTGTTGGATTTCTACTTCCATGGTTCCACGAACTGTTGTATGTACCGAGGCTATCATGCATGCTCTAAGCTCTTCAAGTACTATAGGGCTTCCTTTGGTTGCTTCATGCTCCAGCCTTAGTGGTGCCTGTGCGGTTAGGTTCTTGCACACAGTCCTATAAGCCCAGAGAACCACTGGTACATGTAGGTCCAAATCAGTCTGCTTCACATTGTGGACCTTATTTAGCGCTTCGTGTACTTTGTTAAAAGATTTTGAGCGAATATTCTTCTGCGCACTTGGTCTTTTCGTACTTCGCGGTCCCAACCAAAGAGATCATTTGCGCCATTGCCTTACCCGCACCCACTTTTTGATCATGTCTCCTATCGTAAGGATGGTGAGCATTTGCGCTGGTTTTGCATAATATGCCTGTATCCCCCTGGCTAGGTGGGTGCGCGGGCCGTTTCGTCCATCATACTTGTCTTTTAACCGCATCTTAGGCTTCCCAAATTGTAGGTGTATCATCCTCCGACATTGTGCTAGTCCTCAATACTCTTCTGGTGCGTACCCCACTACCTTGTAAGCGTAGCACACAGTACCCATTTCAGAGCGTCAAAACGTTGATGTTCCAATACTTCCCTTTTAAATTTTTTCAGGAAATCATCTACCTCACTCAACCCGTCATACGTATGCAAATATCTTAACTCTGTTTTTACACAACACAACAATCTCATCATCAGGTTACAGTTGAGCATGGTTACCTCATGTAACCAGTTCTGCCATTGCTCTATCTCCTTGTCAGAATTTGAGGTGCAAGAGCTTTCACGCTCCCATGAGATTCGACCATCCACGGTTGGATTCACGCAGTCCTGCTCCTGTGCGGTTATTTTGTAGATAGATTCCAAATCATCGTCATTGTCGTAGTCGCGTACTGGCTCTATGTAGCGCGATCCTTCTGCACGGTTTAAAGGTACCACTACGCACAGTGACTTTTTCTCAAAAATCATCTTGCGCTTCTTTAGATTTATTACTCCATTCATGTCAGTGACCCAATCTATTCCTAGTAGCGTGGGGTAGGGATTGTTGTCATCAACAATCTCTATCACTTCGAAATCGCTAGCACACTTGCTCCTTTGATATCTACTAAGATTCCTTGCAATCACCCCATAGGTAGGATCTTTTGCTGGTTTGCCATTCACAGTTGGATAGGATACCATTGCAACACAGGCTTGCCGGTGCACTCCCATGTCTGGTTTAGCAGGACATTCGCGTTTGATCCTAGATCCAGAATCACTTGATCCATATCGTATTCCCCAATCTGCATGGTCAATCTCATCTCCCTTCCTATTCGTGTCGTGTGCTTCCCAAGCTTCCGGACTATGCGTGGTTCTCCTGGCGTGGTCCCAGTGCATCTAGTTATGAGTTCTTGTAGCCCCTTTATAGCGTCGCTGTCACGCAACAACTTCATACATGTCTCCAAGAACGTAGTGAGCACCGAGGGGTCCATTTATGGCTTCGGTCTGTCTTTACGTCCTGAAGTGGAGGCATCAGAGAAGCTCCTCTTAGCTTCCATGAAGGACTCCTTAGCGTGCTCCATATCAAATTGTGGTTCCTTCGTTGGAGCCTTGCAAACCTAGGTACTTTCTTCAGGTTGCTTTCCTTTGTCATCCCCTATTGTAATACCACTCCAGAGCATGATATTTACATTGGGGTCTTCCTCGCGTGGCTCAGACCTCATCATTTGTTGGTTCTGAGTCGGGGGTGGTTGGAGTGCTCCTTATCACGTAACCTTGCTATTAGTGTTGGACAGTCCTCTGTTTCATGATCAAATAATATACAGTACAAACATGATGGTTACGTTGGATTCATACAATCGCGGGCATAATGTCCTGGCCCTCTACAACTGTAACATATCAGTTGTTCGCAACCTCTTCCTGGTCCCATTCCACCTCGGCCTCATCCGCATCCCTAAAATCTGGTTCGCACCATCCCTGTGTTCTGGTGAAGGGGTCGTGTTTCGGCCTAAACTCTATTGGTAGCAGTTTGATCCATCATTAGCTCATAAATTCTACAAGTGTGCTCATCAGGCCTACTGATCTACATATATTACAGAACAATTGCTGTGAATTCTGCGTATACTTCTGTAATAGATGGCAGTTATTTGTAGCATGCTTTCCTCCTATCTGACAAACCGCGAACCACAGTGTAGGCGCCACTCTTGGTCCTACTTGTGCCTCCGATCTCAATGGAATTGGTCCTCCTCCCCCGAGGTAATTCGTGAACACTGGGAAGTGGTCCTTTTCGTGCTCCTAGCCTTTGCTCTTTATGCACCATACCTCATCGCACACTTCTGGACGGTCTGTCCTATCTTGTTTCAAACTCTACATTTCAAGGCATAGTTTTTTCAGCTGCGCGTGAATCTGCTGAACTCCCATGTTAGGATCTTGGATGGGAGTCTCGTGCAATCTCATTGCAACCTCTGAAACCACAACCCAAGCTGTTAGTATTTGTTGCACCAGTGCGTTCCATAGATGAGATGTTAATGATGCTACAAACCATTCGCAGTGTTGCCCATTTGTGAGTGTCATGTTTGCTTCGTGAATTGTGCATTTCAGTATTTGATCCAATTCCCACGGGGTTTCGCCTGGTAGCATTGTGATTTCTTTGAATCCAATAATCAACTGTGACTCTGATTTTGGCCTGCTAAATTCTTTGTTTAGCGCAAATTGAATATCTGTTATCCCCACATTTAGATTATCATTGGAATGCTTAATGTACCATGTCAGCATGCGATCCTGCAGAGCACTGACCAACGTTGCCTTCTTTATATTGTCATCCATGACAGCATGTGCTTCCCATACAACTTTTACCATGAACCATAACTGCTCTAGATCTTCATTCCCTACTCCCTTGAACACTAGTAGCTTTATTGCACTGGCCATACTGCTTCACCCAAAGTAGTATTAGAGGGTGTTAGAACCAGATTTTTGCACCCTGGAGATGTCTGATGAGTTCAACTAGTCCTTTGTTTGTTCCTTCACGCAGGTGGCTTCGCACACCTTTCGTTCCTCACGACCTAATACCTTGCCTTCTCACAACCCTAACCAGGGGTTTTGCCATGCTCTGCGCTATTACCTGTGATCTTATTTATCTTTCAGTATTGTTTAAGCACCTTCACCTACTTGAATGTCTTAGTTTATACTTAATGATACAAAACATTCATACAGGTTCACACAGTAAATAAACAATATATTTGCATATTATATCCTATCATGCATTAAACCATGAAAAGATACACATAATTATATCAAAACTTCTCTTTATTGATTCTTCAACAGTTATAGATATGACCTGCCTTGTGCACTCAGCTACAGAGCCTTCTCCTACTCTATGACCCATAAACATGCTTTACACTTCAACTCAACCACTTAGAGTTCTCCTTCTTCATAGTTATCTATTCTCTTACACTTAGAACCTCGCTCTATTTATACAATCCCATGGTCTGCAAACCATGGGTAGGTCTATCCAAGCAACATTACATTACAAAACTAGGGCGGACAACCCTATGACTCTATCATACTTTTGCGCACCGCGCCCGCTATTCGCAGAGCTTTTACAACAAGATTTGGTCAAAACTTGGGCTTTAAGCCCCAAAACGTGCCTTGGGGGGATTCCATGCCTAACAGGCCTGGAACAAACATGACATCCTTGAGTTTGAGAACGAAGCGTGAGTCCCTCTGAAAGGTGACTGTACCAATCTCGCTTGCATTTTACCTTCCATCATCTCCCATCTTGATGCACATCTAGAGATATTTATCCTCCAAGTCACTGAAAAAATATTTATTACCTGTCAAGCGGAATGAGGCACCACTATCCAAGTACCACGCGCTTCCCCATCACTATGTTTTCCATGCATGTGATAAGGGTGCAGTTGAGCTTGAACTATGAATCCAAAGCTTCACTTGTTTCTCCTCCTGAGGTCTTCTTGCTTAACTTTTTTTGTGGACACTTCGTGGCACGGTGCATGAATTCATGAAAATAGAAGCATTCAATTTTGGACAAGTCTATCTTCTTTCCCCCTTGACTATCTTTGGGTTTAGATTGTTATTTCCTCCCTTTTCCCTTCTTTTCCTTTCCAACCAATGCAAAATTTTCTTCATCCTCTCACTTGGATGAAGTCTCATCTCTGGTATTTCACCTTATTTCCCAATGTACCAAATCAGACCATAAATGTTCCCAGTTTGATAGTTCTCCCTCCCATTCACTGAATCTTTGTAGCTATGTCAGCTCTTGGGAAGGTTTAGAAGGGCTAGGCTTACCATATCATCTTCTGCAACATTAACACCAACCCTACCAAGTTCATCACGACATTGTGTGAATCTTCTCAAATACTGAGGTATGGAGTCATTCTTATACATCTTGATATTCTTGATGTTTCAAATTTTATGCTTAAGCACCAGCTTCTTATGGTCATTACTATTCTTGAACAATTATGTTGTTTCTTTCCACAATACGAGTGAAATTTATTTTCCATGCATATTCAAGACAATGTGATCCCATACTCGCTCCAAGGTTATTCTCCTCACCTTGGTTACATCCTTCTTCCATTGAGAAAGGTTTTGGGCATCAGATGCCTATAGTTTTACAAAAAAATTCTTGATATATTCTGGCAAGCTATTGTCATCTAATACCACCTCCATTCGATCCTTCCATGCGATGAAATTAGGGTTGCCTTTCAAGGAATACTCTAGCATCAACCCGATGAAGATCATATTCCCAGCTATGAAGAGATCCTACAACACTGAACTACAAATTTGACTCTTTTGAGAAAAAACTTTGAAATTCTTGTTCTACTGTGAATCCTTCTATGATACCATGTAGAAAGTATGTGTAGATATGAATTTTCTCATGAAATTTACTAAATCACAAGACTCAAATAAACTCTACTTCTCTGCAGAATTCAATTCACAGTATAGAACACATATCGTAAACATGCATCAATAAATATCACACATACACAAATATTTATCTGGGGGAAAGAAACTGCTAAAAAATCCTTCCTATCTATATTGCATTAATCAAATAATAGAGATGAATACATATGCGTGCTCAAGCCTGAGCACAACTTGCAAGTGTATAGTCTATCCCTCTTCTTAACTAACTATCTCTGGCCAACACTTAGCCAAATTTCAAGCCCTCCGAGCTCATATTTTCTTGCGTTTTTCCTTGAGGAATTAGGCCCCTATTCATTAGGAAATTCCCTCAATTGGATTGCACAATTCATTTAGGCTGATCTTGTGACTACATCCACCACCTATACACATTGGAATAGCTTATAATTGATAGTACACTACCTTGGATTCTCAAACTCGACTGGAAAACTCAAATTCTTTGCATGCAACAATTATTTTGGGTTAATTGATAAGTTATCTGGATGATCACTGAGTGTGACTAAAGTCACACTACACAACTTGATGTTCCATTAGTTTCTTTAATAGTTAGATCTAGTTTAACTCACAATAATTTAATTTAACTCAACTAGATTCCTACAAATTATCAATCACTCATGCTTAACTAAAATCAAGTCTTCCAACTCCAATTAACTAAGCTAACATGGTGAGACAATCCATGTCACTTAAGTTAACTCATACAAGTTGTCTGCTGAAATGGAAACTCGAATTTTCTCTTGTTTAACCAAGGAAAATCAAACTGAGATTTATCTGGCTACATTTTCAATAGTGTGGAGATATTTGTGTGGATAGATTTCATTGTTTGGAGTTTTATCCGCACCCCTTACAATGATAATCATAGTTATTATCATTATTACCATGTAAATTTGAAAATATCAATATTTAACAATTAAGTAGAAATAGACGCATATCAAATTTAACCCATTAAATATATGTTAACATATTATAATTTTAATAATGAGAAGGTGTGGTTGCAAGACATTGAAATATTAGAAGCTTTCTTATCTTGAGATTAAGATAAGATTGATTAATGTTTCATATTGATCCATGAAATCGTGATCATAAATCTTTTACATTGTGTAGTCAATGAAAAGGATAAAGAAAAAAATGAGGAAGCATTCTTATATTTCGAAAAAAGAGTTATCCATTAAATAATATTGATGAATAGGGATTACCAATATTAAAATAATAAAGAAAGTCATGATCGTAGTGATTTCACATTGTATACTCAAGAAAATAGGAACCTATTGCATAAAATCTCAAACATGGGATTCAATAAGCATGGGTTGCATTGTGCACAATGATAATCATATTTTTGTGTGAAGTGACCATTTGATCATAATCCACCCTTCATTTCTTGGCTCCAGACCTCAAGCAAGGGATTCAATAGACATGCGTTTTCCTCCACTACATTTTCTAATCGATTGATGTATTTTTCGAGGCACATTGTCATTAGGGTTTTCCACTTGGATTCATCTCTAAGAATCACATTCATGATATGTAGCTTCATGACTTCTACCACGTAATACTCATTCCCAATGTTGAGTCTTGCAGTGCTCATAGTTAAGAAAAATGCAATGCAAACAAAATACATGTGTTTCCCTTTGAAAATGACAAATTTGTCTTTTACAGTTACTTATGAAATGACAATGAGATGTAGGTGGATAGACTATGTATACATGCATGTCAATCTGTTGTGAAGTTGAAGTTGAGGTTGTCCTGCTTCATATGGAGCTCTACACTTCGACAAAATGAGATAAGTTCATTATGTGCTTTAAACTATCATTGAAGGTTGTGCATAGATATTTGTGCAGAGAGCTTTCACTGTGCAAAGAGGTTTGTGCGAAAATATTTCATTATGTAGAGAGATTTCATTGTGCGGAGTTTTCTCCATACTCTGAGCAAGCTTTAATCAATTGATTAGCAGTAGAGTCAGGGACTATGCTGGATAGTAGCTATTACCCTTATTTAGAAATGTAGTATCTTGTGTTTCTATTGGCTTACTTTCCTTTTCCATCTTTGTGACTAAAGATTTTAGGATATTTTATGGGAATAGATAAATAGATTAATTTTCTATCTACTTGCTCATTTTTCTTTTTTAATCTCTAGGATTAATAGTTTCGAGCATAATTTTAGAAATGTAATAGATCCTCATGGACTCTGCAAAGAGAGCTGGAGATGTTCGGGGCCTCCACATATCCGACCTATGCGCTCTCACTCATCTTCTCTTTGTGGACGATGTTCTTATCCTTCTAGATGGCAGTGTTCGAGACTCACAGACTTTCTCAAAGATCCTGCAACTTTTCTCAGCTGCTACAGGTATGCTACCAAATCAGTTGAAATCAACCATCACTTGCACTCACACTTCAGTACAGGAATCCAGGCTAGCCCATCAGGTATTCCCCTACAATGTTCTCCCTCTTGATAGAGGTCTCAAATATCTGGGGTTCAAACTGAAGCCTTCTTGTCAAAGAATAGCTGATTGGGTCTGGTTGGTTGCCAAATTGGAAAAAAGACTCTCAGGCTGGAGCTTCAGATTTCTCTCTAGGGCTGGCAGACTGGTGCTCATTAAATCTGTATTAGAGGCCACCCCGGTTTTCTGGATGGCACTTGCATGGATACCGAGGAATATCCTTGGCCGACTTCAGCAGCTGTGCAACCGATACCTCTGGAATGGGAATCAGGATAAAAGAATATTTGCTTGGATTAGCTGGAAGAAAATATCTTTGCCCAAAACATGGGGTGGTTGGGGACTCAAAGACCTTCCTGATTTTGCCATGGCTCTTGCTGCTAAGATGGGATGGACCCTATTAACCAATCAAAACCTATGGGCACATGTATCCTATCACAGATACATCTAGCCCCAGAACATTATGGATTGGGCCAGATTACCATCTTGGTCATCAAAGGGATGCTCATCTATCTGGAAGGCCCTGATTCATTCTCTTCCCCTCATCCGAGATAATCTTGTATGGAGAATTAATGATGGTACGTCGGGCAGGATAGGCCTGGATCCATGGATCAACAGTGGGCGAAGACACAACCTCAATCGTGACCTCATTACTCACCTACATAATCGAGACATTCGGAATTTTGCCCATATCGCCGATCATCTGCGCACAGACATATTTTCCCAAGCTTGGAAATCGGCCCAGCAGCTCGATCTCCCCCCGCAATGGCACCAGGAATGGAGTGACTATATTATTGCATTATCTGAATCCCATATCCGCATCAAACAAGTACCCGATGAACTCATTTGGAGTAAGGCGGATCATGGTATATACGCTCCCAAGTTTAGATACAAAGCACTCATCGCTCACAGAATACCTGATACAATACCTTCGTGGTGGTATGTCATTTGGAAGTTAAAGGCCCCACCTCGCTCCAGACTATTTTTCTGGTGTGCCCTCAAAGGCATCGTCCCCACAGGCGAACATCTTACCCGCATATCCATCTATGGTCCCTCCTGGTGTTCATTTTGCAAGGCGGCCTCTGAGACCTCGGATCACATCTTTCTTCATTGCCCGGCTGTACACTCACTATGGAGCAACATTTGCACACAATTGGGCATAGCAGGGAATTGGAGGGGGGATGATCTCTCGGGTGCATGGACTGCATGGACGCTCAGCCACCCGGGCTCCAAACTCTTAAACCTTCCCCTTGTGGCAACATGGTATACTTGGCTAGCGCGGAATCGTGTCATTTTTGAGGACCAAGCTGTATGTTGGCCCCGGAAAGAAGCTACCATCATCGCCGTGTATCAAGAATTACCCGACCCTCCCCCCCTCGAACCAGGTCGATACAGGCACTGCCCACTATTGACAAATCGACCCCGTGGGCCTTCTTCGATGGGGTAGCAAATCAAACGGGTTGTGGAGGTGGATTCATGCTGCATATTAACGAACACCATAGATACCTCGTAAAAATGGGATTCGGCAGAGGATCTAATAAATTTTGCTGAGCTCTCTACCATTCGAAATCTATTGCATTTTGCTTTATCTCATCAGCATACAAATCTTAACATATTTGGGGATTCAATGTTGGTTGTAAACTGGATCAATAATGTCTCTACATGTCATACACACACTCTCAGCAATATATTAAATGATGCTCTCACTCTCAAAGCAGCATTTAATCATTTCTCTTGTTTACACATTTACAGAGAACATAATAGCGAGGCTGACAAACTATCCAAAGAGGCCTCGATACTACCCAGAGGCGAATGGCTAATTGTGGAGCAGAAAGGGACTGAAGAACACAGGTTTTATCATAGGCCATTCATAGACCAGAGAGAACAGCGGGACAACAGTCCCGATAACTGACAGTTAATGAAAGTATTTTTGTCATGATAGAAACTGTACATAACTATGGTTATATTTTGTATGCAAATGGATCCTATGCGATCCCGAACAGGATAAAACAGCCTGACATATGCATGTAACTAGCTCCTTTTTTTGTAATATGCTCTGATATAACACCCTGCGAGGTGAATTTTGTATGAACATCACAGCAATGCCAAGGGCATCTACTATATGTAATTTTCTAAACTTAATGAAAATTACTGATTTTTCCAGTGGAAAAAAAAAAGAAATGTAATAGATCATTCTAGAATCTGCTAGCTTACTCTCTCATTTATATTCTCAATGTGAATAAATATTATGAGGATAATTAAAAAAACTCATAGATTGTTTTTCTATTTTTTAACTTGCTTTGTCCTTATTTTTCATCTATGTGATTGCTTAACGTGGTAATTGATAATTTTATGATTTGATTAAAAAAAAAAGTGATTGAATCTATGTTATGTAACAAAGAATTATAACATCAATAAAAACTATCAAAGAATATAGAAGGAAATCTCTCTTGCACAAGCTACAATTAGACTTTCTTTCAACAATTTTATAGTAATGGTATGATAACGAAAGGACAAAAGTATATGTGAACACAGGAAAATCTCATAAGTATTTTTTTTAGATAATAGTGGAAGAAGAGAATTGTACTAGTGATTTGAGAAGATTTGATAATGGAAATAACGTAATATGGTAGATAGAAAAAGAAAGAAACAACACAATAACACAATCAAACATAAACCACTACTCAATAAATTGCATTGACTCAATCTCTTGAAGCTACATGATAATAAGATTCAAAACTGCTGCAAAAATAGATATGATAGTCTTAGCTCACACATGCATGACCAAGACTTCCTAAATTAGAACTCTAACATTAGTGACAATTCCTAAATTTAGATTGTATGTGAATTTCTTGAAAGTACATGCTCATTGAGTGTAATTGGGAGTAATTATCTCCAACACTCCCCCTTAATAATGACCACTAACTTATGTTGGTTTAAGACTCAGATATTCTTACAACACATAAATTGTTTATATGAAACTTAAATGTATCCCTTGTAAATAGATTTGTGAATATCTGAGTCAACTGTTCTTTTGAATTACATTATTCCAAGTGGATTTCTCAATTTTTTACAAATTTTCTAATGAACTAATAATTTCTATCAATATGCTTCTCCTTTTTTTTCTGATGAAAACATGGTTCTTTGACAAGGCTACTATTGACTTGTTTTCACAATACATTGTAGTTCATCCCTCTTTCTTTTATTGTATATCACCCAATACTTTATGTAACAAACGTTCTTGGAAAGTTGTTGTTGTTTCTAGTAAATACTACTTCCATTGATGAGATAGTCACAATGGATTTCTTCTTAGATTCCCTTGAAATTACACTTGAACCAATATGGAAAATGTATCTCAAAGTACTCTTCCTATCATCCATGCTACTTGCAAAATCATTTTCAGTGTATCCAAATAAAAGATAACTATTGGTGCTAAAGTATAATATTCAATTTAATATTTTTCCAACAATATATCTCAAATTTATTTTTCCTATTTTCGATTGTTAGTCTTTTGGAGACTCCATGAACCTAGAATTCAAACTAACTAGATGCATAATGTCGTGTCTAGTTGCAGTAAGATATATAATACTACCAACAATTCTCTTAAATAGAGTTGGATCTATAATGGATACTATATCTTCTTTTCTAAGATTTTTACCTATTGCAATTAGAGTTAGTTTTGATTAACAATTCATAATCTTAAACATCTTCAACACATCCATGGAATACCTTTCTTGGAACATAAGAATACTTGAATCATTAAGTAACCTCAATACGAAGAAATAATCTCATCAACGCTAAATCAATCATTTAAAACTCTTTCTACATAATTGATTTAAACTCATCCATTGGTCGATTCCATGTGAATGTCATATCATCAACATATATATAAACCATTATAATTTTTCCTTGCTCATTTTTGTTTGTATATAATGTAGGTTTGCTATTGCTTCTACTGAATCCACTGTTGATCAGATACAAACCAATCCTATTATACCAAGATCTAGGAGATTTCTTGAGTCCATAAAGAGTTTTCTTCAACTTGTAGACTTTATTTTCATGACCTTTTATTTCATATCCTAGTGGTTTATTCACATATACTTCTTCTCCTAAATTTTCAATCAAGAATGTTGACTTTACATCCATCTAGTAAAATTTCCATCTATTCTATGCTAATGGTTGAGATAGCTTCAACTATATCTAACCCTCCTATTGGTGCAAAGGTCTCACCATAATCCACTTCAACCCATTGTGTAAATCCTATTGCTACCAGTATAGCCTTGTACTTTTTAGTCTCTCCTTTGTTATTTTGTTTTGTTTTGTAAACTAATTTAACACCTATGCAATATTTATCTTTTGGTAATTCTATTATATCCCATGTATCATTTTTCTCTATAAAATCCATCTCCTCATCCATTTATTTGACCCAATTTTCATCTTTCATTTCATCTTCAAAACATGATGGTTGATACGTAAATAATGCAAAATTTGAATTTAGATATAAGTATTCATAGACCTCTTTCCAACTTCTATTCTTTCTACGTCTCAAGGAATCAAATTCACTACATGATTGCGTAGTAGCAGTAGAGTAAGTCACTAGAGAAGATGACTCACCTTAAATAAAATATCTTGGAGTTCTTGTCGGGGTATTTTTTATTGTTGACTCACTTTGTGAATCTTTTTCTAATTTTTTTCCCTTGCATCATCTTCTACTTGAGGTATCATTACTTAAATTTTTATAGGTTTATTAATGCTTCCATCCCATGCTTCAATTTATTTAAATTCAAAATCTTTGCTAACTATCAAATTTTTTTTTTTAGATTCTAAAACTTATATGACTTGGGATGATCACTATACCCAATAAAAATGAACTTCTCACTTCTTTCATCTGTATTTCTTCTCAACTCCTTAGGCACATGAGCATATGCCACACAACCAGATGCCCTAAAGTGTGATACATTTCAACTGACACATGTCCATGCTTCTTGTAAAAAAAAAATTCACACTTTTAATGGGAGATATATTCAAAATATAAATTGATAAAACTACTACTTGCCCCCAAAACTCATTAATAGACGTTTTTCCTTGAACATGATTCTATCCATATTCATGATGGCTCTACTCTTCCTTTCAGGTACACCATTTCGCTACAAAATGGATATTGCTGTAAATTTCCTTTCGATCCCATAATACTTGCAAATTTTATAAAAACTATTTAAATCACACTCCTCTCCTATGTTTGATCATAACACTTTGATCTGATGACCATGTTGCTTCTTTGCCATTGCTTTCAATTCTGAAAATTTGCCTAAATTTGTAGACATGTTTGTGAGAAAAGACACCCAAGCCTTCTTCTTGCAATCATCTATGAAAATTATGAAGTATTAACTTCCTTCAAGCGACCATGTCTACATTGGACCACATATATTTGTATGAAACAACTCCAAAGGTTCTTTTTCCCTATAAGGCACTCCCCGAGGGAAATTGGCCCTTTGTTGCATTGTTAAAATGCAAATCTCATATGAAATAGTTGGCTCTTGAATGGGAGGAAATCCCTTGACCATCTTTTATTTATGCAATAGTCCAAGGCCACCAAAATATAGATGAGAAAACATGAAGTGCCATAACCAAAGATCATCCATGCATGTTGTTTTTTGAGTGAATGGGTAATCATGTCTATCATACTTCATGGGAAGAGGACACATCTTATTTTTGGTCATCTTTACTTTGTAAATCAACATCTTACTAGGAGGTCTATCATATATGAAGAAATTATCTCCTTTAAATACTACATCATACCCTATTTAAGTAAGTTGGCCAACACTTAGAAGATTAGGTTTCAAACTTGGAGCATAATACACATATGGTATTTCCTTTTCTGATTTTGTTTGATGAAGATGTCAACTATTCTTTTTCTCGTGACTTTTAGAATATTATCTAACCTCAACTTGATATTATATATGACTAAATTACCCATATCTATAAGTATCCTTCTGTTTCCTTTGCACCATTTTTAAACAAAATGTTGTTAGATAACCCTTGAGAAGCATTACACCTAAGCATTAATGATTTTTCACACATCTTAGAATAATAGTTTGCACATTTTCTTTTAACATCATTTTTTTTCATTCATGTCCATAATGACCCATCTTGTCGCAATAATAGTACATAATTTTTTATTTCTTATACCTTTGATTTTATTGTGAACTTGTGTTGCTACTCCCCCTTAAACAATTGATTTTGATATGATCTCCTTTCTTTTTTTGGATCATCTCTCTAATTGTTGCTTTTAGTGTTTCTTCCTTTGTCTCTTGATCTTGATCCTCCTCTTCCTTATGAGATAAAAGCCTTCTATTTGAATTCATTTTCATAAGATTCCTCATGTCTGTTTATTTGAGATTCATGGGAATACAAGGATCCAAACAGTTCATCCAATGATAACAATAATAAGTATTTATACTCTTTAATGGCTATGACTCCCATATTAGATTTCTTTGGCAAGAGCTTGAGAGCCTTCTCTACCATTTTTTTTATTTAAAATATCTTCACCATTCATCCTTAGTTTATTAACGATGCTTATAACTTGATGTATTGGCCCATGTAATTTGACTCTTTCGTCTTCAAAATTTCAAAATTCATCTTCAACATCTGCGACTTTACTGATTTTACCTTTTCAATTCCATGATGACTACTTTCTAGGATGTCCCACACTACTTTGGAGGTATTCACTATTGAGATCTTGGGAAATAAAGTTGTAATCTAAACCATTTTGGATAGTAGAAAGTGCTATCACATATTTTTTTTCTATGATTTTTATTTTATATTTCTGTGTGTTCATGAAAAGTTATTCGGTTTCCTCATTAGTTGGCTCTACATAACCATAAACTACAAATTCCCACACGCTCTTAGAATATAATGAAATATGCATTTTAATATCCCAAATTTCGTAGTATTTTTTTGTTAAGACAAGGAACGGTAACTTGGAAAAACTGTCGAGATTTCTTAATGATTTTTTATTTTATTTTAATAATACAACTTTTTAAGCACTAAATCCTTTTTAAAACTAAACAACTTTTTCTTTTAATTCAAATCTTTTAGGTTTCTTATGTAATAATTAAAAAAATGTTTTAAAATGAACCTTCATCACCACATTTAACCACAAAAAAAAACCTACACCACCTTAAAATAATGTGGCACTTATAAACTACATTAAAAAAAAGTTAAATCTAACGGAATTATTTTTCCATATTTTAGAAGTCATGTTGAGTCTTTGTGGTAGTTCATGATGGTTCCTCACAGTTGGATACAATGGCTCACTACGACTCAGCCAAAAAATTGAGCTGTGGACGCTAACTGACTGTCTATAATGGAAGCCCTTGGTTGGCTGTTATGAAGGAATCACTGCTAGACTTTACACATTCAACACTGGCTCTAACAAAGATGGCTATGGTTGTTCTCAAAGGCTGGTCACAACTCCTAAACCACAACGACTGCAACTTTTCAAAACAACCAACATTCAACGCAACGAGTGCAACTTTTCAAACCAACCAACACTCACCGAAAAAGGAATGTTAATTCACAACTTTTCAAACCAACCAACATTCAACGAACAACGAATGTTAACTCACAACTTTTCAAACCGACCAACATTCAGCGAACAAAAAATGTTAATTCAAAAGTAATGGATTTTTCAATTTTTAAGTTTTTTGGTTTTTTTTGTTTAACTTTGATATTAATTTGATAGATAGATAGAAAAGAACAAATATTAATCACCATACACTATTGGTTGGAAATAGTAAATTTACTCTCCTTTGCATGCACTGCATGGCGAGATGAGATCAGTTAAGTCGATTCAAGTGTCAATCTGCATGAACAAATTAGTCGGAGTTGAGGCAAGTTCAGTTAGAGATTACATGGTTTCATATTTAGTAAATTAGGTTCTTATATACCCGTGGTTAGGTTATTGTGATGTGTGTGGAAGATAAGACCCACAAATTTATGGATGGTTATATATGAGAATATTTAATCAGTGTAAGTTCAGTTATGTGTGTATTGTGTTTTCACTCCTTCACGTTTCCATCAAATTGGAAGTAGAAGTTTAATTGCGTGTGTATTTTGTGTTTTTACTCCTCTACTTTTCCATAAATTGGTATCAAAACTGAAACCGAATTACAAAATACAAAATACTTGAAAATCTATCCCAAAAAAAAAGTGAAGAGAAGAAAGTCCGCAATTCAAAAAAAATTGCAAAAGAAAATTTTCGCAGGATTAAAGCGTACAAGAGCGATGCTTTGAAAAAACATAAAGCACGACTCTCGCAGGATTAAAGATTAAAGACACAATATTTTGGAAAAATTTAGCAAACATGCAATTATTGGTTTTTCGTCATGGGTGTTACATCGATACGTGCAACAAGCCTCCAAGAAAATTCAACAAGAAACCATGCACAAAGCGCAAGTTTAAAAGGGTGAGATGACATGAAAACTCCAAAATCCACCTACTCATATGTTTTAAAAGGTGTTTTGTTAAAGTGTTAAGAGAAAGGTGTTTTGTTAAAGTGTTAAGAGATATATTTTTAAAAGTCCAGTGGGGCAGTTAAAGAGGTTTACAAGCTTATTCCCAAGGGTTTATTAAAATTTGGAGATGTCAAAGGATTATGAAAGGTTTGTCAAAGTTTGGGAGATATTTTTAAAAAACGTTCCATGGGCAAGTTTAAAGTGTTTTGACAAATAGGTTATTTAAAGGGATAGAAAGAAAGCAAGTTGATTAAAAAGTTTATTTATTTTTATTTTTTATAAAGAAAGCGCATATGTGTTCTTAAAGGGGAGGCTTATAAAGGTTTTAATAGAGAGATATTAAAGCTTTTTTTTGTTGAAAGGTTTTTTAACGGAGTCTTGTCAAAGGTTTTAAAATAAGATTTATTTTTTTCCAACAAAAAAAATTGTTATATAAAAGAATGGTTTTATTAGAAAGAGAGTTTAGAGCTTTGCAAAGCTTTGTTGGTATGTAAAATTATTTTGTTTTGTCAAGGATGGCATTGTTTTGGGCGAATATTGTACCTTATGAGGTGCATATTAAAAGTTATATATATATATATATATATATATATATATATATGGTTTTTTGGTGATATGGAAGGAAGCCTTACGCAATAAGGAAAGAAGTTATAAGACAAAAGAAAGACGATAGTGACAATAATCATGGGTCGCAAAGCGAGAATGAAACAAATTAAAAGAAGAAATGGACAAGAAGAAACAAAGAATTTTGAAGAGCTCATAGAGGTTCCCACCGCAGTCACAGAATCTAAAAGATAAGCAGATGAAGTAGCACAAGTCAAGGATACATGGAGCAAGATGGATCTAGTAATACTGCCAAAGTTTACTTGTAAAAAATTTTATTTTTGGATTTTCAAAATGCATTTTTTCTTTGATATAAAGAATTAATTTAGTATCAGTCGAATATCCCATATGAGAAGTTTTTAAGCAAGGTAGCAAAAGCTACATCTCTACAGGAAGCATGAAAGATCCGAGAACCTAATTTGGTACAAAGAAAGATGGCATGCAACAACAAGTTGTGTCACAGTCTGTTGAAGAATCAATAGAGAAGTCAACCATAGATTTAAGAGTATATGAACAAGACTATAAGTCAGAAATAGAGCTTGGAGAATCCGTGTGTATGGATGAAGAAGGTAGAACAAAGATTGCAGAGAGAGAACTTGGATCCACTGTGTATGAAGCAGAGCAAGAGCATATAGATGCTCAAGAAATCCACAGTACTCCACTGTAATGTGGATGGTAAAGATAATGTTAAATTCCATTGTGATGAGACACGTGTGAATGATGACTACAAATTGAGATGTGAATTGGTGAATCTAGCCACAATTATTGAATTTGATGAAGTTGAAATTATTAATGAGAACATGCATGTTGGGGTATCCCACCATAGGCTGGATGAACATTATGTTAATGAAATTTGTGGTATATTTTTGCAACAAGGATTGATTGTGGAAATATGGTAAATGCCATGTCTGATGAAGAATTGAAGATTGAAGCTACCATTGTAGCTGCAAGTTATGAAGAAAAAGCTGGAATTTCTCATGAAGCAGTGTGTGAACAAGCAGTAACTCATTTTGTCACAGATAAAGCAACAAATAGAGGATAAAGTTATTTGGTGGATCCAACAATTGAAATTATTAATGTTAATTTTGATGAAGAACAACTAGCTATTAGTGAGTGGTTGCACATGATGCAATAGAAAAAATGTTTTAATATGTTGATATTTGGTGATAGGATCTCACTCGTGTCTCGAAGTCAAGTTGAAGACAACATGTTTGCAACAACAAATGTCTGTAAAGAAGTGGAAGAGAAGGAAAATAAGATAGGTGAAGAGAAAAAAACTCTCACTTCAAAAATAGTGAATATGTTTTTAATATTGATTTTGAGTGTGCAGGTAAACATGATAGTAATTCAGCTGAAAGAGAATATGAAGAAAAATATGCAAGAAAGGACATTGAGGTTTATGAAGATGAAGAAGAAAGAAATGAAACAATCTTTCAGAAATGAAGTCAAGAAGAGATTAATTTTTGCTATCAAGAAATATGACAGAAAGAAGATTATGATTATGATGTGCAAGAAGAAAAGGGGAATTCACAGTTTGAAGATGAAAAGTTGTATCTATAGTCTATGAATGGAAGAAAATTTGAAGAGGAAGATGTAGAAGACGAGATCAAATTGTTTTTTATAATAAATACAAGAGAAGTCGAAGAAAAATTGCAGCAACAACAAGTGAAAAAATATGGAGTTTACAACAAGAAAGCAAAGCTGAGAATGAAGCACTTTCTAGGGTATAGAATTTGGAAAAAAAAGAAAAAAAAACCCATAATTGTAGAAGTTTTTGAGTGAAATTCTGATTGTAAGCCTCACTGAGAGTTATAAGAGCAAACATGTTTAAGTTATGTTGAGTCATGATTAAGTTATGTTGGTTCATACAAACATAATTAAGGGGGAGTGATGGAAATAGTAAATTACTCTTGTATGCATGCAATGAATGAAGAAATGAGTTCAGTTAAGCCGAGTCCAATATAAAAATTAGAGTGCGAAATTGCATGAACAAGTTAGTTGAAGTTGAGAAAAGTCATATTAAACACTGCATGATTCCATATTTAGTAAATAAGGTCGTTATGTACCCATGGTTGGGTCATTTTAATGTGTGTGGAAGCCAAGAGCCATAGCTCTATGGATGGTTGTATGTGAGAAATTTTAATTCATAGAAATTTATTTATGTGTATTTGATTGAGACGAGATGCTCATTCTACAGTATGAGGGGATGTGTAAGTTTGCCCCTTTAAAATAAAAATAAAAATTATGTTCTAAATAGAAAAATAATGTCGACTATAATTAAAAAAAATGAATACCAACTTTACATATATGTTAAATCTATGTTAACTAATTTATGTCATATCAACTTTATAATAATAATAATAATAATATCCATTTTTAAGGTCATAGCCAAGCCAGACACCAAATTGGTGTATGAGAGCCCCTTGTTTGTGGGAAAGGGACCCACCTCCACGCAGGGATTTGACTGCTAGGTCTACGAAGGCATACATACTCTACCACCTTCTTGTTTTGAACCTGTGACCTCTTAGGAGGAAACACATGATCTTAACCATTAGGCCCACTCAAGGTGAAAACTAAATTTTTATGGTTAATTTTTTTATTTAATCGTATATAAGTTTTATTTAACATTCAAAAGGTACAATTTAAATAATAAAAAATAACACATTATATGATCCTCTAAACTCATTTTAAATCCCGTACTTTAAAATAGATAAATATATACTCGTATTTTTCCTCCTCTACCTTTTCATCACTATGTTTATTATCTTTTTATCTTACCGAAAATATGAGAAATTAAAAAACCAAATCACTTAGTGCATAGGTTATGTACACACCGATGCCCTTCGTTTTAATATAAGGAGGTACAAAAGGCATTTTGAAACAGAGTAAAATGATAAGTCTCTATGGGAAACCCTTCCAAATAAGTTTATTGTAACAACCCTATGGTAATAGCTTGGCGTAAGTTATTCAGTTATGGAATAGTAATTCTTTTTAAAAAAGATCACGAATTAGTTTCAAAAACTAATTCTTATTATCCATAAAGCTATCAATTAAAGAATGGCAGAGGATGGCGCTAAGGGCGGCTTGGAAATTGGAACTGATTCTTGGATTCAGAACTGCTTCTTGGATTCGGATTTTAACCTGGATCTCTGCAAAGGATCAGGAAGAGGGTGTGTATCCATCCTCTGCCCCTACTCTGCTGGTAGATACGTCCAAGGATCGATCCTGTGGGATAAGCTTTCAATGTCTTCTTCAAGCCGGAAGTATTATTCTTATGATAATATGACAAAGCTGGATTACACTGCTACCAATGGTGGGTGCGGATCTTCTTCAATGAATGCTGCCAATAACAACAGCAGCTCCCTCAAAGAAACAAGAACAGCCCCTATGCCGGCAAAGGAGAAGTCGGTCAGTAAGTTTCGCGAGCTGCTATCGTACGGCATGAAACCCTGGGATCCTGACGCCGATGACTTCTATGAAGCCTTGCAAGAGGCTTTCAGGAAGATGGACGCTCAGTAGAACCAGGATGATTGCAAGACAAGACTAAGCCACTCACTGGGCGGAACTATACTAATTCGAAATGCGAGGGCACTGATGCTAAAGCTGGCGGATCTTCTTCAAGAATTATGCAAGAACAAGAACAACAATAACTTCCCTGAAAGCAAAACTAACAGTTACTGTGAAATATCAAGCCAAAGAACAGCCGATGAGATAGATCAAAGATCTGCTGACTGACGGCTTTAAGCCCTGCGATTCTGAGGCCGACGATTCCTATGAAACCCTTCTAGAGGCTCGCGGAAAGTTCCAATCATGCCGCATTGAGGATTACGAGTTTGACTCAACGGAGTATGAAGATTCCGAGATCGAACCATGGAAGTCTGAAGTTTCCGAGATCGAACCATGGGAAGATGAAGATTCTGACTACTGACTCTCGGGGACTGACTGATTTTTGTATATACTTTCTCTGTAGTTAAGTTAACCTCAAATCAGCAGACGGTGACTGTTCTTTGTATGTACATGACGATGAATGGTCATGGCCGGTTCTCCCCTTAGGGCTTTCTTGGCATGAGCAGAGGTGTCAGACAATAGGGAACAATTAGTCCTCTGATTGGTTGGGGATAAATCTTTCATAAGCTCGGCTATGACAGGTATCGTAGATGTCAAACATTTGATTTCCTTGCTGGCTTTGAGTTCAAGCTACAGTATGCATTAAAGAAATAGATGTAAATAATGCATTCTTGGCATATTAAAGAAATGGAAGTTAATAATGCATTTATGGAAAGAAAGAATGCATATAATAGAAATAGAAGTAAGTTGGATTTTATTGGAAAGGGAAATAATAACTTATTAAGAGACTTTTTGAAAAACAAAGATAGAGATTCTTTCCTTAAAGGACACACATGAATAGTGTCCATGCAAGAACCAGAATCTATACTTGTTTCATGACAAGAACATGGGTGGTGTGTTTAAGCATGGAAACAATAGTCGATTACATGTATGAAGATATAATGAATGTGTTATACACGTTAGTAGAACCAATGAGTTAGAACTCCTAAAGGGAATTATGCATTAATGTAAATAAACATTGTGGAGGTCAAGCAATATTTACTTGGGTGCATGTACTAGTTAAATAGTATGTCATGCGTGCTCATGCATATGAGTAGATGTTAAAAGATCTCTTTTAGAAGTTGCTTATTGATTGATTAATATGACATCTAATCTTGTTTCCAAGCTTGTTGACAACTACATTGATAGGAAACGATGAGTAGATGTTAAAAGATCTCTTTTAGAAGTTGCTTATTGATTGATTAATATGACATCTAATCTTGTTGCCAAGCTTGTTGACAACTACATTGACAGGAAACGATGGCAGATGATGGTGCCAAAGGAAAGTGATGTTTAACATTATGGCAGGAAAAGGATTATTGGTCTATGCGGATGAGTTCGAGTTGCAGGAACATACATTGTTAGAACAATCATGCCACAAGGATTATTGTATGTGGCGGTATGTAAGTGAAAGATTTACATGGAAATTGTATTAGCTTTTAGCTAGTTATGTGATAACTTAATGATAACTTATTGTAATGATTTTATAACAATGGTTAAGGGATGGAATCCCTTATAAGCCATTGAGTGAGGGGTGAAATCCCTCACGAGCGTTTAATAATAAGATTAAACGTTTGCTGGTTTTCACCCTACGGGGTTTCCAGGGTAAATTGGTGTTCAAATGGTGTGATTGCCTTTTGTGTCCATTGATAATGATGAGTCCTTGTTGATGATGGTTCTTTATTTGATGTGACAACTATGATGTCTTAGTACATGATTATCTAATATGTTTAAGGATATCAAGAAATGGATGCAAGGATTCATGAGACAGTGTATGTTATTACAGTGGTGGCGAAAGGTTATGCAATGGTTATGGAACTTACTGTCTTTGATGACAATTTACTTTATGTAATAATGAATAGTATATCTACGGTTAATGATGATTTGTGGAGTTGTGAATTGGTTAATTACTTGTGATAATTGTATAAAAACTTCTAACTCCCTACTTTTACATGCGAGGTTATCAGGGTATGTGACATTTATAATAGGAAACTAAAAAAATTTAGAAAACTTTGGATAGAAATTGGTTTCTTCAAAATTCCTAGAAAGTAAAAAAAAATGCCTCTCTTACGTTTATATTTCTTCGAAAAATGCCTCGCTAGAGTTTATAATTCTTCGAAGACCACTTTCCACATCCTTTGCGCTAGCCATGGAAACACGCGATACAACCACTCCCAATATCCAACAATTACTCATTAGCGAAAAAAACACATAACCGAACGACTCATACATTTCACATGTACGAGTTTGTCCAGGTAATATAACATAATTTTATATTAATTTTTTTTTAGAGAAATAAAATAATTAATTATATAAATATATATATAACAATAGTAAGAAAATAAAATTTTATGATTAAAATATTTATGTTTAACTAAATTTAAAATAGATTGAATTTATTTTATATATTTAAAAATATAATTTAAAAAACACATCAAAAAATCAATTTAAAAATATAATTTAAAAAACACATCAAAAAATTTGATTTTTTGTTGACACTGCTTAAATCTATAATTTAAATAATAATTTAAATAGATCTATACTAATATATTTGTATAAACATAGATAATACGTTTCTATGTCATCATTGTTATCCAAAATTACCATGCACTACCTAATAAAGAGGTACAATGCTTAACAACCTTTTGAACTTGTGTTATCTAATAAAAACGGCTCTTACCTGAAAAATGGTGCAGAAGGATTCAAACAACCAACCTGCTTCTAAAGGTAGATTTAGAATCCAATTGACCGACTAGGTTCCAAATTTCGGACATAGTCAAGGAAGATTTAACTTCTATATCTAAACAAAATTGGTACCTCTAAATGTTGTTAGTGCGAGTATTGTTCGATTAACGAAGCAATGGAGGAGATCATGCTAGTGCTTGATGAAATCACATGGATATGGATGGACGTAGAGTGCATCAAACTCCTCCAAGACTAGACAATTTGTGTTCTCTCCGTTTATTTATTTTCTGCACTGGTTTTATAGTTTTCGATGAAATCCAACGCTCAAAATGTGGCATCGATATACGTCTATAGTGCATCACACTCCTCCCATACTCGATGACCATTTGTGTTTAATCTCCTTTTGTTTATTTTCTTTACTCGTTTTATACTTTTCCATCTATAATTATTTTGATTTTTCTTTGTACTTTTGAATCTCAGAAAACTATTTTGCCACTAATTACGCCGCAAGGCGTTTCCATGTGACAAGAATTTCCCTCCGGGCCTTCATGTCGTCATTATGCGTCCGTTCGTGATGATGGACGATTTTTAACCATTAGATCATAGTGTAATGTAGTTGAAAAGTTGTTAGAAATTGTTGGAAGGTATTTGGTTACCAAAACAATTATCAAGGCACGTTATTTGCAGTATGATCATCCCATTTAGCAAGAAAAACTTGCTACCCTCGAGCCCTTGAAGAAAGTCTCCCACATTCACCCACAAATTCCCTGGGTAGAGCATGCATCATAATTTGAGACTAGAAATCGTGAGCGGATTGGAGACGCTAGGTTTTAAGGTTCACCGCTGGGTGAAAAGATAGGACGTGGTGCCCAAGATGCCCAGGATCATCTCGAATGAAAGGTTGGAAAAATTCCGCCTACTGATGAAGTCCATGCTTGACCTTCTCCAGTGGACATATACCCACGTTGAATTGGAACTCCAGTGGTATCATCGACTTCAAACTTCTCTGAAATGAATTCATTTGTTGGGTGGGTTGGGACTGGTAACGCGTGGAGAGCAGGGGCCACGTCCGTCTCCTGACCATGTACTCCGACAGTCTCTTGTTTTCGAGTTTCCAATAGAAATGGGTGTAGGATAATGTGTGAAAGTTCCAAGTTCTTGAGCACATCAACCCATATTTATAGCATAGCGTAACTTAATTCTGATTTATCTCATTAAGTCAGTTATGATCTAGAACTTTGCATGGGTTTGGTTAAAAGGTTATTAAAATAGTTATATGGTAACAATTCAAATAAATATGTGGGAGTAAAAGAAAGCAAATCTTGTAAATAAGAAGATTTTTTTTACTACTTGTAAATATGAATATTTTTTTTCCATGTTTTTTTGGAAGAATAAGAAAATTTAAGTAATTTACATTTGTATAGTATTTATGTGACTAATGTAGCCCAAAATGATGTTATAAATCTTTATTTCTATAAAAAAAGCAAATCTTATAAATATGAAAATTTATTTTTCATTTATTTTTTAATAAGTGCAAGATGTGTAATTCATTATATTTTTAACGTAAAATTAATATGTAATCTTGTAAATATGAAGATTTATTTTACTAGTAAATATGAGTATTTCTTTTACTACTTTTTTTTTTTTTTTAATAACCACGCAAAAATATTAAAAATTCAAGGTCGTGTCCTCATCCCCCACATCCACAAGCTTTTCAATCAAGCAGTCAAGCAAGGGTTCTCTAAACCTTGGACTGAGAGCCTTATTATCCCTATTTTTAAAAGTGGGGATACATGTAACCCCTCTAATTATCGGATAATATGATCAGACCTCTCTTACCCAAGTTATATGGTAATATTTTGGAAAAGAAGTTAAGCATATGGCTTGAAAGTGAAGGTAAGTGGGCTAAAGGTCGTGTCCTCATCCCCCACATCCACAAGCTTTTCAATCAAGCAGTCAAGCAAGGGTTCTCTAAACCTTGGACTGAGAGCCTTATTATCCCTATTTTTAAAAGTGGGGATACATGTAACCCCTCTAATTATCGGATAATATGATCAGACCTCTCTTACCCAAGTTATATGGTAATATTTTGGAAAAGAAGTTAAGCATATGGCTTGAAAGTGAAGGTAAGTGGGCTAAAGGCCAAACAGGTTTCTGAAGGAATCACTCAACAATAGACCACCTCGTTATGCTTAGGATCATTGCGGAGGAATTTCGTAATGATAAATCCAATTTATTTTGTTGCTTTGTGGACTTTAAAAAGGCTTTCGATACAGTTCCTAGATACAACCTTTGTAATAGATTAGAAGAGCTAGAGGTTCCTCTGGAGTTGAGCGCTGCCACTATAAGATTATACGAGAATGTCATTGCCAAGCTAAAGAGCAATGAGGGGTGGTCAAAAGATATTAAGTGTAACATTGGAGTTAAACAAGGTTGCCCCCTCTCCCCTACCCTATTTGGCATTTACATCGATAAGCTCGAAGGTAATTTAGAGGAAGCAGGATGTGATGGCACGATCTTAGCTGGGATAGTCATCATCCTTCTTCTCTATGTTGATGATATTGTTCTTTTTGCAGGGTGCCCATATGATCTTGATAAGCAACTCAGGCTTCTTAAGGATTTATGCGCTACCATGGGTATGACTGTTAACACTGACAAAACAAAAGTTATGATTATGAAATCGAAGAAGGACACTTACGCTGGTTTTATGTATGACAATAATAACTTGGAGGAAGTGTATTCTTACAAGTACCTAGGAATTGATATTCATCACAAGCTTAACTAGCTCAACTGGAACCACAACATTGAGAAAATGATTAATGGGGGGTAGAAAGCTTATTTTGGTCTTGAAAATAATTGTAAAACAACAAACCTCGTAATGTGGGATAAAAAGAAGTTCCCCTTTGAAACTTTAGTCACTCATGTTATCTTATATGGCTATGAGGTTTGGGGTTGCAGCATCTCTAGCGAATCATGGAGAAAGATTGAGCAAATCCAGAAGCGTTTTATAACTTATAACCTGAAAAAGTAATACACCCTATCCTATTTTCCTTATAGAAGCAGATCTTTCCCTTATTGAGAGCCCAGTTATGATTAGGTTTCTGCTATACAAGCACAAACTCAATAACATAGACGATCATAGACTTCCTAAGCTAGCTTTAAATTCCATCCAAAACCACCTAAGGCTCAATCAAGGGTGGCATAAAGAAACAAGGGCCTGGTTGAACTATTGGGAGATCAACGAGAATGATGCATTGCAAAATATTAATAACATTAAAGATATTGTTACTTCTAAACTCAAAGAAAAAATGTGGTGTGAGAAAGATTTAGCGGCTAAAAGATAATTAAGTTATTATAAGAAGGTCATCAACCCCACCCTAGAAGATCAAAAGTATCTCTCTATTTTAACTAGCTCAAAGAAGAAAATTAATATAGCAAAGATTAGAATGAATTCTCATGAGCTCCATAGTGAAACAGGTCGTTGGGCAGTTCCTAAAACACCATGGATGGAAAGGATTTGCCATATATGTGAGAATAGAAATATCGAGGATGAAAACCACTTCCTCTTAGAGTGCCCCGCTTACAACCACATTAGATTAGTTTCACAATCTTTGTTACAATACTAACCTTCCTAGCCTTTTACAATGTCAAAATTATAGTGAACTTGGGAGGCTTCTCTCCATGCTTTTTGAGCATAGGGATAAAATCTTAAATCAAAATAAATAATTTGTTTCCTTAGGTCCGATAAACCAAGTTTGGTCTCAGTGGATGTTAACCATCATCATCATCATCATCAATATTTATTAGTTTGATTATCTAAATATATTTGTTAAATTGTTGTTTTGATGAGTTTTAATACCCGCCAATAAAATACACCTCATAAACTGATAAAAGACTCACTTAAATTTACAAAAAAATTATAATATTTTAAAAAATACTTTATTATATTCCAATTTACGGTGAATGATATTTTATAAATTTTCTAATTTACAATAATTGAGTAAATCATCTGCTGAAAATATAATGACAGTTTCAATTTGAAATATAATCTAATCTGTTATTATAGAATTACTATCGAATAACAAAAAAAAATGTAACTATTCATCAAATAATAAGGACCTTGTCTTACCACTAGATAACAACTATTAAAATTATAATAATGTGAAATGACATAAATTGAAAGTTTGGCCCATTGCTCCCTCGATAACAATGGTTAGATAATTATTTTTATTTTAAATATTACTCTGGTTTCCATTGTATGCCATGGTAGTTGAAGCATGTAAAGCGTGGTTGGTGTAATTGGTGCAACAAAAGTGGTCTTCCTCGCAATGCAAGTCAGGGGGCCATGCCTCGCACTCATGTACGCTGTAACAATATCCAAGACACTCTGCCATTCATTCACAGATCAAACTGATCAACATGGGAGCAAGAAAATGTTTATATTTACTTCCATTTTTATTTAACAATCCTAAAAATATTACCTGATTCCCTGACCAGGAACGAAAGGGCAAGGAAGGTCCAGACAGTCGCCATCAGGACCATCTTCATAAGCTGCTTTGCCATCTCTGCATGCAAATATCTGATCTCAATCCATATCAAAGAAAATATATTTTTTATAAATGATGGACAGTTCATCATAATAATAATATTTTTTTTAATTGGTAGGACAATTCTTGCATTTTTACCCTTAATAAGAAAGTTAGGGAATTGAAAAGTTAAGAGAGTTAGGGAATTAATGGTTGAGGGAATTGAAAAATTAAGAGAGTTAGGGAATTAATGGTTGAGCAAACTACTCAAGTTAAAATCTTTCGGCGATTACAATTTTATTGAAAAATAACAAAACTGAAAAATTAAATTTTCACCGCACCATTCTCATTATTATCAGACATATACAGCTGTTGGACCTGTTGTGTATCTTCCTACAGTTTCTTCAAACGAACAGCTTCCCGGATTTGGTAATTTGGATATTCACACCGAAGAAAAAATTTGATCTCAATGATATTTATGACCGTTGTTTTTCTTTTTACAATTGGAAACTTTATTTTGATTTCTCTATAAATTAAAAACATTCAAGCCAATTTCTTTGGATGAAGACTTCTATTACATTTACTTATGTAATATTGTTTGTAGACGAAGGCTTCTTTTACTACATTTAGAAATTTATGTAATATTATTTGTAGAAAAGAAAATAATTTACATCTCTATAGTATTATATGGTATTTATTAGGTTAATTTTCTAAATATATGTGTTATATTGTTGTTTTTATGAGTTTTAATATTTGTCAATAAAATACATCTTTAAATACTTATTAACCAGTACTATATATGAAACTTGAAACATTAAATAAGACAACACTTCTAAATACTTACTATCAAGCACCATATTCATATATATATGAAACTTAAACATTAAATAAAACACCACACAACACTGTCTTTTTTAACTATCTATTCACATAGATATTCATATAAATATATATGTTAAAACATCACTACATGTTTGGTCAACTCTTTTAAGAAGATGAGAAAATATAACAAAAACTTTCAAATTGGCGTTTGATTTGATGTTTGGGTAGAAGGTGCATGTGAGGTGCATTTGTGTTTGACCAATATGAGGAAGAAGGTGCATATGAGGTGCATTTGTGTCGACCAAGATGAGGAATGCGTTTGATTTATTTAATATTGTTAAATAACAAAACTGAAAAATTAATTATTCACTAACTTTATTTAATATTGTTAAATAAAGAAATTAAAAATTAATTATTCACCATAATATTCTAACTTTATTTAATATTGTTAAATAACAAAAGTGAAAAATTAATTATTCACCACACCATTCTAACTTTATTTAATATTGCTAATAACAAAACTAAAAAGTTAATTATTCACCGCACCATTCTAACTCAGAAAACACAATTCTCATTATTGTCAGACATATACAGCTGTATTATTATTAGACATGTGCAGTTGTTGGATCTGTGGTGTATCTTCCTACAGTTTCTTGAAACGAACAACTCCCCAGATTTGGTAATTTGGATATTCACACACAAGAAAACTTATGATCTCAATGATATTTATGATTTGGTAATTTGGATATTCACACACAACAAAAATTATGATTACAATGATATTTATGAACGTTGTTTTTCTTTTTACAATTGGAAACTTTACTTTGATTTCTCTATAAATCAGAAACATTCAACCCAATTTCCTTTTCGGAGAATAAGAAAACTAATGTAATATTATTTGTAGATGAAGGCTTTTTTTACTACATTTACTTATGTCATATTGTTTTGGAGATAAAGGCTTTTTTTTGCTACATTTAGAAAACTTATGTAATATTATTTGTGGAAAAGAAAATAATTTACATGTGTATAGTATTTGTATGGTATTTATTAGGTTAGTTATCTAAATATATTTGTTATTTTGTTGTTTTTATGAGTTTTCCTGTTAGCAAATAAAATACACCTTTAAATACTTATTAACAAGCAATATATATATATATATATATATATATATATATATATATATATATAGATAGATATAACTGAAACTTGAAACATTAAACAAGACAACACACAACCTTGTTTTTTTAACTATCCATTCACATAGATAGTCATATACTAACCTTGCCGAAAGTGAAAGGGAACCGCAAACAGGACTGGAGATGGTTAATTGATCGATTCTTCAAAAAAAATCTCCGGATGGGAATCGAGATTTTTATCTCTGGCAGGAAGACTCATCCTGGTTCAAGCTGTATTATCCCAATTATCGGTGTATTGGGCTCATTTGTATCATCTTCCGGCTTCAATTATAAAAAAAATGTGTTCTTTAGCAGGGAACTTCTTATGGGGTGGAAGATCTTACCAGTCCAAAATTCATCTGGTTAAGATGGACACCATTACTAAGCTGAAGAAAGTAGGTGGATGGGGCCTCATCAACATGAGAATTTTTGGAAAGGCCCTCCTTTGCAAATCACTACACCGGGGCATTTTTGGGACTGGTCCATGGAGCGGGATCATTAATAAAAAATATTTAAAAGGACGCAGCCTGATTTACTGGTATCGAAGGTCTTCTTTAGGCATCAAATCGGGATCAGCCATATGGAACAGTTTCCGGAAAATTTTTCCCTTCTTTCTGGAAAATCTTCGATGGAGGTTTTTTTCGGGATCTTCTATTTTCATTGGTATTGATCCAATTGTTAATGGGTTGGATTTGCTGCTCCCCCGTTGTCTTATATCTTTTTTCCAATCAAAAGGGATCTTCACATGGGACAGGCTGATTAAATCATGGGCATCTTCATCTCCTGTCTGGATGGATGAGGAGGATTTATCTCTGCCTCCTTCCATGAGACCTGTATGGTCATCAGTGATTCAGATCTTTTCTAGCAAAGGAGTCCATCGTTTTGGTATCAAGGACGAGTTGGTATGGTCCCTTTCGAAGTCATCTCAGCCTATTCGGGTCAAGGATATTTACAATGCTATGACAAAATGCATCCCAGCTGGCGCTGATCCAATCTTTCCTCTTTCTCTATGGAAGGTGACATGCCCTCTCAAAATGGTATTATTTTCCTGGCTGGTCTTCTCCAACAGGAACCTCTCTTGGGAGGTTCTTCAAAAGAAGGGGTGGAATGGACCGAGCAGATGCTCTATGTGCTTCTCCGATCTCGAGTCCAATGTCCACATGTTTTTCCAGTGCACCTCAACTCTTCAAATCTGGTATGCTTTATCATTATCTTTTTGTTTCCCTCACCAAATTTTTGCTTCTGTACAGGAAGGTTACAAATGGTGGAGTGATCAATGTCCATCTTTGCGCTCCCTGTTTGTAATGGTTGTTTGGCTTTTATGGAAATGGAGGAACGACCAGATTTTCCAAGACTCCAGGTCTCCCTTGGAATCTATTCTGCTGAGAGTTTCGGAACTATCAAATTGTCCTGATGTGTAGGGCTGATGATCATCCATGCATAGGCAAGTTCTGTCAATGGTTTTATTTCAAAGATCTGACTGAATCTACATACTGTCTTTTATCTGGCTTAGGAATCTTTTTTACAGAGAGATGGCTTGGATCATTTTATCTGTACAGAACAATTAGAACTGTATCTCCTGGACAACCGCTTCTTTTATACGGCAATTTGTATTTTGTATGCAACTGTTTTATTATATTTTCTTAATATAATCTATCTGGTTTTTTCTTCTGAAAAAAAAGAAAAATAGATATTCATATAAATATATATCTTAAAACATCATTACATGTCAATTCTTTGGTCACCTCTTATAAGAAGATGATAAAATACAAGAACTTTGTTTATACAATAACCTTCATTTTTGGTAGTACTGAATTGCTTGATTAATTTCCATCAATTAAGAAGTTGCTTATCCTTGAATGATAAATTCCTTATTTTTTTCTCTAGGTTGAGTTGACAAAATAATTAGTATTTTGATTTTCATGCATTCTTCTCATTAGACGATTTTTTTAATATCTGTAGAACCCAAAAGTAATGAGAAATCAGTAATTGAGAATTTAGAAGGGGCCATGACAACACCATCTACTGTAGTTGTGAATCAAAAGGGAGCAAGTATTCCTTCCAAGCATAAGTTGTGGAAAATCCCACAAATACTATGTTTGGGAGTAATAGGAAGGTGTTTGATTTAATATTGTTAAAGAAACTAATGTTGATGCGTGGGTATAAATAAATGGGAAAAAATACTCTCCTAGTCAAATAGATGCATTTGTGTTGACCAAGATGAGGAAGGCATTTGATTTAATATTGTTAAAGAAACTAATGTTGATATTTGGGTAGAAGGTGCATATGAGGTGCATTTTTGTTGACCAAGATGAGGAAGGCGTTTGATTTTATATTGTTAAAGAAACTAATGTTGATGTTTGGGTAGAAGGTGAATTTGCCTTGACCAAGATGAGGTGCATTTCTGTTGACCAAGATGAGGAAGGAATTTGATTTAATATTGTTAAAGAAACTAATGTTGATGTTTGGGTAGAAATAAATGGGAAAAAATACTCTCCCAATCAAATAGGTATATTTCTATTGACCAAGATGAAGGAAACTATTGAGAAAGATTGTCTTGAATGTAATCATATGCCTGTCTATTTTAATTATGCTTAATACCAAGCAATGAAAGATGTTAGTAAAATTACAGGATTGGATGTAAAAGAACCATCATCAGTACCCTCAATGTTTTTAGTGATCCATAGTCATCCTTACACGACTTGTAATATGATTACTTTCCTTGTGCTTTCAATAATGATATATGTTATTGGTTTTCAAGTTGTGGAAATCGAGGATCAAGAGAATATTCTTGAGGTGACACTATGTTCATTATGCATTGCCTAGTAGTCCATTAACTCATGTAGGTGGATTATTTCCATCTCCCCCTCCACATTTGCAATTGGAGATGCGAACTCAAATGTGCACAAATGAGAGACCACTCTTGTTAAGTACATCGATAGTATGCTAACTAGTTGATACATGCATTTCCTAGTAGCCCATTAACTCATGTAGGTGGATTATTTCCATCTCCCCCTCCACATTTGTAATTGGAGATGCAAACTCAAATGTGCACAAATTAGAGACCAATCTTGTTAAGTGCATCCACAATATGCTAAATAGTTTATACATATATGTTTGTTGTCTTCCAAAGATATAAGATACCAATTCTAATCTAGTACTATGTTTTGTGAAAATATATGGCTCGGGGGAGATAATATCGATACATATATGTTTGTTGTGTTCCAAAGATATAAGATACAAATTCTAATCTAATACTATGTTGTGTGAAAATATATGGTTTGGGGAGAGAATCTCCCTTTTATGCCTTACGATGTTTCCTTTGCAACATTTGGTGCAATTGCTAGTTATAGTGTTTACTCTCCTTTTGTTTATTTTATTTACGGGTTTTATAGTTTTTAATCTATAATTATTTTAATCTTGTTTTATAATTTTGAATCTCATAAAACTATTTTACCACTAATTTGGTTGAGTAAACATAAATATAAATATATATGATTTAGTTGTTGGGTTGTGTTATATTCTTTTGACGACTAGCCCACGTAGTTAACCAGGGGGTTAGAAGGGGGGCAGAGCCCCCCTTTGTTGTGCCAATTGTATAGCAGGGGAGGGGGGGGGGGGGGGGTATGTGGGTCACAGGGGGTTTGAGTGATGCAGGTAACCCTACTCTATGGGGACCCTATATTAGGTTGGGCGTACCCACCAATGGTTTTGTGTGTGATTTTTGCACATGGTTTTGGGCAGGATGGTTTTCGGTCCATGGTTTTGGACGCGATGGTTTTCAGTCCATGGTATTGGATGCTTTAGCATGTATAAATATGTATTGTAACATTGAAAGGAAAATAATGAAAAATCAAGTTTGTAGTCTCGGTTTTCGGATACAGGGGAAAATCTCTGTGTATATGTGTTTTATGTGTTATGCTCACGCATTGTTTATTTTCTATGTTTTAGAATTCGTATGTAGGTAATTTCTGTATGGGGTTACAACCTAAATTTGGTATCAAAGCTATTTTGGCTTCAAGGGGATGCCTTTGTTGCTGAGGGGTTTCGCTCGGGCTTGTGGTAGACCCTATTCAGTGGGAGATCTGTGAGATCGATTCTGGTGGTGAAAGAAGATAGCAAACAGTGGAAAGATAGAGATCGGGAAATTTAATGGTCAGATTTTTTAGTTTTGGAAACTCAAGATGGAGGATCTGTTGGTGGATAAATATCAGTGGATCACAGTAGATCTAGGTACTAAACTAATGCGAGTGTCTGATGAAGAATGGAAGAAGTTGGATCAGAAGGCAAAGAGCACAATACGATTGTGTGTCTCAGATTCAGTATTGTTGAATGTATCAAGGGAAGCTACGGCTAAGGATTTGTGGGATAATTTAGGGACTTTGTACCAATCTAAATCTCTAGTGAATAAACTATTCCTATGGAAAAAATTGTATAACCTGAGGTGAAAGATGGAGATTCGGTGACAGAGCATCTAAAAGCATTTAATACTATGGTAAGTCAGTTATTATCTATTGATATTAAAATTTTAGATGAAGATAAGTGCATCAATTTGTTGTGTTCTCTACCAGATTCGTGGGACAGTCTCCTTATTGCAATAGGTAGCAATGCAACTGCCTTGCAGTTTGATGAAATAGTCTCTTCCTTGCTGATAGAGGAGATGAGAAGGAAAAATATGGAGAGCAAGAATGGTGACGCCTTGTTTGTATGAGGATGGTCTGAGAACAGAAATAAAAATAAGTCATCGAGTGGGAGATCTAAATCTAGAGGGTGATCTAAATCTCTAGGAAAGCCTATAAAGGTGGTGTGCTGGAAATGCGGAAAGGAAGGGCACGACAAAAGGGACTGTAAATCTAAAGCTCCTGATAAATGAAAGGGATCTGATGATGTTCCTTTGATACAGGAGAATTCAACCCAAGAGGAAATCATTGTAATTAAGTAGACATAGGGGGTCATGTATCCTTAGAGAAGTAGTTTCCTAAAGTATCAAGTTAATGTAATATGTAGGCTTAAAGTGATTTAATATGATAATTAGAGGATGTTGTAAATGCTCTGAAATAAATGAGAACATGAGTGGTGAATAAATGACAATAGTCAGAAGTCAAATAGGACTCTTAGAATAGTTCCATGATTCGAGGAACTAAGGAGAGCTTTTAGGAATTAATTGAAGTAGAAGTGGATAGAGGATTTAGGAGTCAGTTCAGTAGATCTAGGAGTCAAACCAAGATCAGTTCAGTAGAACTTTCTGGCATATATGTCAGCCTACGGGCAGAAGAACGAAGGAGGCCACTCATAGCAGAAGATCAGGCCACGAGACAGAGAGTCTCGTTATGTAATCAATTGTTTATATGTTTATATATAGAGGAATTCGATTCTGAATGTGGTAGTGTATGTGAGGAGTATTTCATGAATGAAATTACTGTGAATTCGTGGGGTCTATAATAGTGTTGTAGGCAGAATTCTGAAGGATGCACAGAGGAGTAAAATGATCCAGAGGAGTCATGAATGGACCCTTGAATCCAACTGAAGAAACAAAGTAAGCTCTGGAGAGTAGTTGCGAAGTGAGAATTCGCAGAGGAGCTAAGTTTAGGGGAAATTGATCAGTGGAAAGCAGAAAGCAGAGTTCCGAAGAACTACGTGAGAGGAGCGATTCGAAGGAATAATAATGGATCATTGAATCCATTCGAAGGATCCAAGAGGACAATGATCAAGGAATATGCAGAGTTGAGCTCAGATTAGAGTGGCGCAATAGGAAACAGAGAAGGATGGGAACCATTGAAAAAACTCGAAACCATAGAGAAAATTGAAGAAAATGGCGAAAAAACAAAAGTAAAGAGATGGGCGAGAAGTAAAGTATAGCTGTGGAGGAGCCGTTAGATCTGTGAGATCAATGGTCCTGATCATATCGCATCAGCGGAACCATTTGGGTGTTATCGGGCCCCGACCATCAAGAAAAGCAATTGTGATAATGCGATACATCATGGACCATCAGATTGAGAGTCCAGATCAACGAATAAAATGAGATCAGTGATTGCATATTGGAGAGGTAAAAGGGGTTGGCTACAATGCTATAACGAAGGGCCGATACGTTGATAGTGATAATGTGCTAATTGGAGATCATAGGTGTGGACAAATCGTAGGTCGGACGATCACAACAGTGCAGCAGAAAGCGGAAGATGGACCCGACGATATTTATAGTCGTAGTCTTATAATTTTGAAGTCTGACTATATGTTTAAAGTGGGCTTTTCCCGTACTTTTATGCATTCTTGTGTATTGTGATAAAATGAGCCTGTTAAGGCTAAACCATATGTTAACATTCTGATATCACATATCAGAGCAGAATGGGTGATAAGAGTTATATGTTAATGGAAACCGCGGAGGAGACGATAGCCGATTGTGATAAAGGCAATCCTCAGAAAGTGTGCAAATTCCATACCAAAGCGGGAAAAGGTATGATTTACGTATGTTTTCCTTTGTAAATGTGTATAAAGGGAAATATCATTGATAAAGGGTTTTCAGGTGTTAATTATATTAACCAATGGTTCATAAAGGGAAAGGTTATATATATGTGGTCAATGTTAACAAAGGTTGATTAAAGTCTCGATAGGAGGTTTTAGCGGGGTGATTGGGCTCTGATATAAAGGAACTAATAAAAGAGGGCCTTAACCATTTGTGGGTGATATTTTGACTCCTTTGAGAGTTGAATACCTGGAACTGATGTATTTATGCATTTTTATGCATACTATGGGTTAAAGCGGGGGTATCCTTGCATCATAGTGGTATCAGAGAAGAATTGAATTTGAAATAATTGGGGTTAAAATAGAACAAAGAATTCTAGGTGAAAGAATTTAGATCAGAGTATGTGTTAAGATGTTTATGAAGGCAAGGAAGAATAAGATTCTCAACTGATAGAAGGAAGGCACACAGAGGTGATGTGTAGAAGAACTTGCAGATGCAAGAGACAGAGGAAATCCATTCAAATTATAGGTGGAATGGTGAAACAAGATCATGTTGAGATCTTGAAAGTGAGGTAATAGGTTCTGTTTCAAATTGAGAATGTGTGGTTTTATACTAATGCACATGTGACAACAAGAGAAGCAGTGAGAGGAGAACCAGATGTGTTCTTGAAGGCAGAGTAAGGAAAACACTCTCAAGGAGAAGTGGTAGTGAACCTGAAGAATCCAACAAGAGGTTGGATAGAGAGAGAGGATAGCTGAAGTGTTCTCAAGAGATTGTAGAAGCCTAGAAGGAGCAAAGGTGTTTCTCAAGAGGAGGTTCCAAACAGAGGATTGTGCTTACCAAAAGGCTGAGTGAGAAGAGCTTAGTGAGGTAAGATTCCAGCAAGGAGGACTAGTTGTTGCAGATAAGTGAGGAGCTCATGAAGAAAGAGGAGAAGAAGATGACTATTGATATTCATAGCAGAGATTCAGAGAGAAGCCATAGCAGAAGAAAGATGAAGAAAAAGGATGCCAAGGCAAATGGAAAGAGGATGAGTCAAGAGTAAACTGAAAAAGAGATTGTAGAGTTAAAATAACAACTCGATGCATTAAGGAGGATACTTGAAGAAGACCAGAGACTAGGTTGGGTCTTGAGGAAGAAGTTAGTAATGTGGCATGAGATGCAGAGAAGGTACAGCAAAAGCAAGTAAAGTGGCTGAGGGAAAAGCTCAAGGAAGTTGAGTTGGAAATGGAAGAGTCCATTTGTGAACCAGAACAGGGAGAAATTCTGGTAGAAAGTGAAGATGAAGACTTGAAGACTGAAACTTCATGTGAGGCCAAATGCTCACATGGTTTTAAATCTGACAATTTGTGTATGTTTGCAGGTGAAACATGTAAATAAGGACAATTTGCTGATATTGTCATAAAGGAGAAAGAAGACAAACAAAATATAAATTCTGTTCTAGAAGAATATGAGATAGATAGGTCTCATATAAAGTTTGAGAAAGATATCAAGCAACCAAGTGAAGGGATTGAAGAAATTGAAGAGGAGACCATCGAAGAAATTCTAGATCATATGAAGGATTTAGAACAACAAGGATATAATGGCTGAAGCATCCAATGAGACCACAGGGTCTTATGTTTTTAAAACTGATAGTTTGTGTATAATGGCAGGTATTGTAGGAGAAAAGTAGCCTTTTGAAGATATCTTCAAAGTATATGAAGATCTAGAAGTAAAAGGTGACAAAGAAAACTTCTCAGAAGAAGAAGAATTTGATTGCATATAGAAGGAAAAGTCTATGGATGAGTCTATAGAAGTTGTCGTAAAGAAGAATCATAATGTAGATGGTGAGACAAGGACCTAGATCTTGGAGAAGATAAACAACAAGAGACTAAAGGAAAAATTGAAGAAGAAATTATGTTAACTGAAACCATAGTAAAGGATCATCAATTCACCATGATGATAGGCACAGTGGAAATAGCTATGGAAGCTGTTGGGACAGTTAGTAAGAAGGAAGGACATCTAGTGAAAGATGTTAAGGAAGAAGAAGTCTATGCAAAAGACTTAGAAAAGGGAGAAGGAACACTAACAAAGGAGTGTTTTGCAGAGGATGAGAAATCTTTTGAAGCTGTCAGAAGAAAGAAGAAGTATTTTTTAGAAGATAAAAACTCTGAAGTGAAGGAGGGTGAAGAATTTCTCTTAAATGAGAGAAGTAATGAATTAATGCAGCAGAAAGAACTTAGGATTGGAAGTGATGATGAAATACTTGCAAAGTGGCACAAAGAAATTGCATTGTTGGAATATTTGCTGAAAAATTCAAAGTATGAAAGTATGATTGCAGAGGAAGGAGTTCACTATGGTGGACAAGGGTAGGAAGACATCATTAGGATAAATGATGTGGGGGAGAGACTAGTTGATAGTCTCATGAATTCTTTTGAGAGTTAAAATCAACATACTGATGTGTTGACAAAGGAGGAAGAAACAAAGAAGCAAACTGAATTGTTGCCAAAGGGAGATAAGGCACAGAAGCCTTATGTTTTTTTATTTTAACAAGTGTTTTGTGAGTGCAAGTTTTTTTGCAAATGCTGGAGGAGATTTGGCACAGATGAGAATGAAAGAAGAGAGTTCTATTGAAGAATTTAATCCATGGAATAGAGAAGTTAAATTACTAGATAGAGTGTTGGACAGTCATGATTCAAGCATGAAAGAGCGTAAGGATGAAAGGGAGGAAGTCAGCATAAGAGTCAGCATAGGAATCACAGCGAATGTCAACATAGCTAGCAAAGCAAAAGATGGAGCAAGCAAAGCAAAAATTGAAGCAAGAATAATAGAACAAGAAGAAGAATAGTAGATTGAAGAACTAGTGGACAATAACAACAATATGAAGCAAAGAGGAAGAGGAAGAAGTAAGAAGAAAAATATGGACCAGTCCAAAGATGTGTTGGGGACAAATATTGAAGAGATGTGGCAAATGATGATGAAGTAGTCCAAATGGAGAAAAATGTAGCAACAGGAATCATGATCAATCAGAGTATGAACCTGGTTGACAAGAAGAATAAAAGGGAGCAAAAGATAATAGAAGTGTAGCAGTAGCAGCAAAAGAACAAGACATTTGGGCAGTTACAGAACAAAGTATGGGATCCAGGAAGACCAAGATCAAAGATACATGATCAGGAGATCATGAATATTTTATAGTTTGGGAGTATGATACAAGAGCATTCAACCCAAGAGAAAATCATTGTAAGTAAGTAGACATATGGGGTCATGTATCTTTATAGTAGTTTCCTAAAGTCTCAAGTTAATGTAATATTTAGGCTTAAAGTGATTTGATTAGATAATTAGAGGAAGTTGTAAATGCTCTCAAATAAATGAGAACATGAGTGGTGAATAAATGACAAAAGTCAGAAGTCAAGTAGGACTCTTAGAACAGTTCCATGAGTCGAGGAACTAAGGAGTGCTTTTAGGAATTAACTGAAGTAGAAGTGGACAGAGGATTTAGGAGTCAGTTCAGTAGATCTAGGTGTCAAACCAGGATCAGTTCAATATAACTTTCTGGCATATATCTAAGCCTACGGGCAGAAGGACGAAGGAGGCCATTGATAGCAGAAGATCAGGCCACGAGACAGAGAGTCTTGTTATGTAATCAACTGTTTATATGTTTATATATATAGAAATTTGATTTTGAGTGTGTCAGTGTATGTGAGGAGTATTTCATCAATGAAATTACTGTGATTTCGTAGGTTCTGTAACAGTGTTGCAGGCTGAATTCTGAAGGATGCACAGAGGAGCAGAATGATTCAAAGGAGTCATGAATGGACCCTTGAATCCAATTGCAGAAATAGAGTAAGCTTTGGAGAGGAGTTGCAAGGTGAGAATTCGCAGAGGACCTAACTGTAGGGGAACTTGGTCAACAGAAAGTAGAAAGCAAAGTTTCAAAGAACTATTCAAGAGGAGGAGCGATTTGAAGGAATCGTAATGGATCATTGAATCCATTCGAAGGATCCAAGAGGAAAGTAATCAAGGAATATGCAGAGTTGAGCTCAGATTAGAGCGTCTCAGTTAGAAACAATGAAGGACGGGAACCATTGAAGAAACCCTAAACCACACAGAAAATTGAATGAAATGGAAAAAAAACACAAGTAAAGACACATGCGAGAAGTAAAGTGTAGCTACACAGGAGCCATTAGATCTATGAGATTAACAGTCCTGATCATATCGCATCGGCAGAACCCTTTGGTTTTATTAGACCCCGACCATCAAGAAGAGCGATTGTGATAATGTGATACATCATGGACCGTCGGATCGAGAGTCCAGATCGACGGTCCAGATTAGATCGGTGATTGCATATCAGAGAGGTCAAAGGGGTTGGCTACAATGGTATAATGAAGGACCGATACGTTGATAGCGATAATGCGTTGATCGAAGATCGGAGGTGTCGAAAAATCAGAGGTCGGGCGATCACAACAGCGTAGCCAAAAGCGAAATATGGACCCTAAAATTTTGAAGTCCAACTATACGTTTAAAGTGGGGTTTTCCCATATTTCTATGCATTCTTCTGTATTATGATAAAGTGAGCCTATTAAGGCTAAAACATATATTAATTTTCTGATATTGCATATTGGAGTGGAAGGGGCGATAAGAGTTATATGTTAATGGAACCCGCGGAGGAGCCAATAGCTGATTGCGATAAAGGCAATCTTCGAAAAGTGTGCAGAGTCCGTACCAAAGTGGGAAAAGGTATGATTTGTGTATGTCTTCCTTTGTAAATGTAAATAAAGGGAAATAGCACCGATAGGGTTTTCATGTGTTAATTATATTAGCCAATGGTTTGTAAAGGGAAAGGTTATATATACATGGTCAAGGTTAACAAAGGTTGATTAAAGTCCCGATAAGAGGTTTTGGCAGGGTGATTGGGTTTAGATATAAAGTAATTGATAAAAGAGGGCCTTAACAATTTGTGGGTGATATTTTGACTCGTGTGAGAGTTAAATACCTGGGACTAATGTATTTATGCATTTTTATGCATACTGTGGGTTAAAGCGGGGGTATCCCTGCATCATCCTTCTGCAGAGGCGAAAACCACCTTAGACAAAGGTGGAGATGTGTACTTGGATTCTTCAAGTACACATGTAGATCATAAGGCATGGTTGATTGACTCAGGTGCATTCTTTCACTTCACACCCCATAGAGAGTGGTTCTACAAGTATGAGAAATACGATGGTGGTGATGTCTTCTTAGGGGATGATAGAAAGGCTAGAATCATTGGTCGTGGAAAAGTAAAGTTGAATTTGCAAGGTGGAAGGGTTAGAACACTTCTGGGTGTTTTGCATATTCCTGAATTGGCCAAAATTCTTATTTTTGTAAGCAAGTTGGATGATGCAGGTGCAAAAACAATGTTAGGGAAGGATACCTGCAAAATGGTTTGCGGAGCACTGGTATTGATGCGGGGAGTTATAATTGGAACTCTGTACAAGCTGCAAGGTAGCACTGTTGTTGATGGGTGCAACAGTTCCATGGTTCCTGAAAGTGGAGCAGAAAATCTAGTGGTCTCTGGAGAGAAGACCATGTTGTGGCATCAAAGGCTTGGACATATTGGAGAGAGGGGCCTTCGAATACTTCATGGTAAGGGTATGGTAGAAGGGATGAGTAATAGTTCTCTGGATTTTGATTTCTGTGAAAATTATGTATATGGGAAGTACAATCGGGTGAGTTTCCCCTCTGGTGGTAAGAGGGCGAAACAAATATTAGAGCTTGTGCACAGTGATGTGTTTGGACCTTTGAAGGTTCCATCACCGGGTAAGTCTGTGTACTATGTATAATTTATATATGACTTCTCAAGGAATACATGGATATATTTCCTTAAGAAGAAATCTAAAGTCTTTGACAGGTTTAAAGAATTAAAGGCTCTGGTGGAAAACTAGATAGTGAAGAAGATAAACGTGCCGAGGACAGATAACAGTGGAGAGTTATGCAGTAAGGAATTTGAAGAATTCTGTAAGAAGTGTGGTATAGCAAGGCAGAAGATTACTCCATATACACCTCAGCAAAATGGAGTTGCAGAAAGAATGAACAAGATGTTGGTAGAAAGGGCAAGAAGCATGCTCAGTGGTGCTGGGTTAAGACAAGAGTTATGGGTAGAGGCCGGTGGAGATTTCATGTTACCTAGTTAACAGATCACCTTCATCAGCATTGAAGGATAATACTCCACAAGAGGTATGGACTGGTAAGAAACCCTCTCTTTCACATCTGAGGGTATTTGGATGTGATGCATATGTACATGTTCCAAAGAAGAAAAGAACAAATTTGGATAGTAAATCTGAAAAGTGCATCTTTATTGGGTATAAGGATGTTTTAAGGGGTTATAAGATATGGAACCTAGTAACAAGGAAGGTTGTGTACTAGGGAAAATTTTAAGAACCCCCATAAATTTATATGTATAATAAATGGGCAAATTCTTATGATACATAGGAAAAATGGAAGGCGATTTTATCAATAAGGTAATATGTATATATAATTTCTTTGGCAAATCCCTCACCAAATTATATTATCTTGTAAAATCATGGCAAATCATTCACTAAATTTTAAAATCTTGTAAGGTCTTGGTGAATCTTTCACTAAATAATAAAGGCTTTGTAAAGGGCTAACAAAGTTCATACCGAGTATTTCTTGTGATGGCTTCAAGCCTTGTTAAGCAATCCATCAAGAACTAAAACAAGTATATTCCTTATAAGAATATTCCTTATATGGAATATAAAGATGTTTCTCGTGGAAAGTTAATTAGGTTTAGCGCAGGCGGTAGGGAGAAATCCTACATGTCACAATGTGTTGAACTCATAATGAGTATTTCTTGTAATGGATATGAGTCTTATTGTCTAAGCAATCCATCAAGGACTGAAATATGTATATTCCTCATATGGAATATAAATATATTTATCATGTATTGGAATATAAATATATAAGCGAGGAGTGGGAAATGAGCCATAAGGAGTCCTTAGAAAATTGACAAGAAGAAGATAAGTGAAAAAAATAAAAAAGGCAAAAAATGCAAAAATGGAGAACAAATATAAGGGAAAAATGGAGATACAACAAATTCAGAATCCATGGGAGGAACAATGATTAGAGATATTGAGGGAAGATGTTCCCTCAGCCTAGGGGTAACAAAGGAAGACATTCGAACTCTCACTTATGCAAGTGTAGTTAAGCAAACATTAAGCTCTATGCCAATCACGAGAGGGAGGAAACTTGTGAAAGAAATGCAAGAACAAGAATTTAAATGGAATAAAGCATTGGGATTACAATCATTTCTTGCCGAGTTTGGGTACTTGCTTTGAGGCCTATTGAAAAATTAGGTATGATATATCTATGTATCTTGTTATCTAATTAGTTCGTAAAATAGTTTCCAAGTAGCTATGTTAGAGAATGGAATTTGTGAAAAAAAGTTTTCATCATCTTGCCTATCTTGAGATGGAGATGCACGGATATGAGTATTGGAGATATAATTCTCCCATTTTTTTGTTGTAACAAGTTGTACAGGTATATATACAAACTCCTAATTTTAGTTCAAACAATATCAATTGGTGTGAGAAAAGGTGTTTGACGTTTTAACCTTGCCTTTTCCTATCCCTATCGATGTTTAATATATCTAAGGATAAAATGGATTTATGTTAGTTTATAATTGCTTAAAATTTAAATATAGAAATTGAAATAAATATGATGTCATTTCATTTTTATTTTATGTATAAGTCTTTAAATAAATAATACATCAGGTCTTTTTTTTGTTCATTTTGTTGTATTAGTGACAGACGCACACATGGGGATCTGCCCCACCCCGGGATATCAAGCACCTTGCTTCTGTTGGCACAAAGAATAAATATGGCATGAGAAAAGTTTGGTTCTTACCCATTTTGAACTTGGAGGTAGGTTACAGTTAATAAACAAACATTCAAGCTCTTCTAGTTGATTATTTGTCTTTCATCAACATATATGCTTGTTATAACACCATTTGGTTACTTTTAAGCAATCATAAAGACTCTGATTGATTGCTATGTGAAATGAACTCTCCAAAGGTCAATGGTAGGAATATTGTTGTAGGCTATCCATACCCTTCAACGATTTAAATCTTTTAAGCTCAACATAAAATTTTGATATGTTTCATTAATTTGACCTTTTTCTCCCAATATTCAATCCCTCCACTTGACATACTTCAATGGTATCTGTCAGGCCAGGGTAACTGTAGAATAGGCAGAAGAAAACTGATTGCATAATTCATTAGCTAACTATCATTTATATACAGAAATAGGACGGATCAGTTCATCTTCTTGATGACTGATCGTGTTCCAGTTCACCCATCCGTTGAGGATTAGGTGTCAACATTCCCCCCCTAATCTGAAGGGATGTTGGTGAGTCCAAGCGTCGTTCTGAATCTTTCAAGCTTTTCTCTTCCAAGCGCTTTGGTGAAGATGTCTGCAATTTGCTCGTTTGTGGAGAAATGACGGAGATGGATTGTTTTGGCCTCAACATGATGTCGGATCAGATGATATTTAGTATTGATGTGCTTAGTATGATCATGGAACTTTGGGTTCTTGGCCAACTTTATTGCAGAGGTTTTATCAATCATGAGTGGAGTTAATTGTATTTGTTTTACCTGCAAATCTTCAAGAATTTTCCTGAGCCACACAATTTCTTTCGTTGCTTCAGCTGCTGCCACATATTCTGCTTCTGTTGTGGAATCTGCTGGTACTAATTGTTTGCATGATCTCCAGGAGACAGTTCCTGATCCAAGACTCATAGCATATCCTGAAGTAGATACCCCATTTTCTTTGTCTCCATCGAAGTCTGAATCAGAGTATCCAATCAAGTTGAAGTCGTCCACCTGTGTATACTTGATTCCAAGGTCTTGAGTTCCCTTCAAGTACCTTAGAACTCTTTTCGCAGCAGACCAATGTCCCTCACAAGGCTTTTGCATAAACTTGGAGAGGATTCCAACAGCAAATGAAATGTTTGGTCTGGTAGTAGTAAGGTAGATGAGACTTCCTACAAGCTGTCTATACTTTGTTGCATCCTCAAATTCCTTTCCTTCAATAGATGTGAGCTTCAAGTTTTGTTCCATTGGAGTAGAAAGAGGATTGCACTCTGTCATGCCAAATCTGTTTGACAAATCTCCAATGTATTTCTTTTGAGAAAGAAATATGGATTTTGGATGTTGGGTTACTTCAATGCCAAGATAGTAATGAACATAGCCCAAATCAGTCATTTCAAAAAATTTTCCTAATTCTTTCTTTATGGATGCAATATAACTTTCATTGTTCCCTGTCATTAAAAGATCATCTACATATACCACAAGATATACAACTGTTTTGCCAACATTCTTGACAAATAAAGTTGCATCATCAAGATCAAAATGATTGAAGTTGAGTTTCAGAAGATGCTCAGTTAGTTTTTCATACCAGGCTCGTGGTGCTTGTTTGAGGCCATACAAGGACTTCACAGGTTTGCATACTTTATGTTCATGTCCTTTCATAGCAAATCCTTCAAGCTGGGACATAAAAACATTCTCTTTTAGATCTCCATTCAAGAATGCAGTTTTTACATCCATTTGATGGACTTTCCAACCGTTCTGAGCAACAAGTGCAAAGAGTGTCCGGATGGTGGCCCATTTTGCTGTGGGGGCAAAAGTTTCCTCATAATCGACCCCTTTCTTCTGTGCAAAACCTTTTGCCACAAGCCTAGATTTGTGCTTGTCAAGTGAGCCATCAGCTTTGTATTTGTTCTTGTAGACCCACTTGCAGCCAATTGGTTTGGTTCCAAATGGAGGATCAACCAGCTTCCAAGTGCCATTCTTTATGAGGGCATCATACTCCTTCTGCATCGCTTCTTTCCATTCATCATGAGAAGCAGCTTCTTTGAAGGAAGTTGGTTCAAAATCTGTAGACAAGTTCAATTCACAATCATACGTAACATCCATATCAACAGGTGAATTAGAGTTATCTACATCACCTCCATCTTGTCGTTTTGTATTTCCGGTTCCTGTTTTTCCAATTTCATCAGGATGAACACTTTCAAGTGTCTTTGTCAGCAATTTTGGGGGACCTTTCTGAGATGGTCCAGGTTGCTCTGTTGATTGAGTTGGGTCTGAATCAAGATTGAGTCTCCCAATTCTATCAATTACATCACTTAAAGCATCATCCGTTGTTGGAGTGTCATGCAGGGGAGATTGTTCTTCAGAAGAAGATTCCACATGTTGATCTAGTATAGGAATCCCCCCTTCAAGATGTGGAATCTGATTATCAAACTCTTGAAATGATTTCGGTTTTGTGAATCTATCCAAGCGATCAAGTTGCCGCTCAACAACACTGTCAGATTTAGATGATTCAAGAAAAATGACATCTCTAGATACAACAAACTTTTTATTTACTTCATCATAGAGACGGTATGCTTTAGATGTGTTTGAATACCCCAGGAAGATACACTTACAACTTCTAGCACCAAGTTTGTTTCTATGTACCTTTGGTATTAAAGCATAACAGGTGGAACCAAAGATCCTGAGATGTTTTACCGAAGGACCATGTCCATACCACAATTCATAAGGAGTCTTGTTTCTTATAGCACTAGATGGACATCTATTCTTTATATATGCAGCACATAGAACAACATCAGCCCAAAACATTATCTTTACATTTTTGAAGAAAAGCATGGATCGTACCATATTCAAAATTGTTTTGTTCATTCTTTCAACTACACCATTCTGTTGAGGATTATAAGTCACAGTTGTTTGATGTTTAATCCCATGTTGGCGAAGATAGTGTTCAAATTCATTTGATGTATATTGTTTTCCATTATCAGTTTGAATAGACCCAATATGAGATTGTGCATCATTTTCAATCCACTTATGAAAATTATTGAATGTTTGAAAAGCATCAGATTTGTTCTTCAATAAATAAACCCAACACATTCTGGTGTAATCATCAATAAATGTCATGATATATTTATTTCCATTTACAGAAGGAACAGGCATTGGACCACATAAATCTGAATGAATGAGTTCAAGCTTCCTATGTGCTCTTGAATGTGAATCATGAAAAGACTGTTTGCTATGCTTTCCTAGAATGCAAGCATCACATTGCTTATGTTTTCTAGGAATTGTAGGCAAACCAGCAACACCATTTTTCTTCAATAAGCGGAGACTATCATAGTTTAAATGTCCAAATCTAGCATGCCATAATAAACTTGATGGAAGTGTACCTTCTTCATGATGAGAAATATATGAGAAATTTTGTGCATGAACAGAAGTTCCTTGCAGTTTAAGAAGTCTTTCTTCTTCTATACCCCTCATGACAAGTGAGTGGTCAGATGCCTTTCTTACCTCAAGCTTGCCATCAAACATATGAATGGAGTGACCTTGCTGGCGGATGTGGACCAGGGACAACAAGTTTCTTTTGAGCTGTGGGAGATATAGAACATGGTCCAGAAGAAAGTCTGGAAGACCAGGCAGTTTAAGCCTGATTGTGCCAAGCCCTGATGGCTTGATTTTTGACTGATCTGCAAAGTATACTGCTCCATCAACATTGTCAGTGAAATCTTCAAAAAAATCTTTCCTGTGAGTCATATGACAGGTTGCTCCTGAATCAAGCAACCAGTCATTTTTCAAAGAAGCAAGTGAAGCATTAAACAAATCTTCATTTACTCCAATGTTACATTGTGCCTCAATATAGTGAGCGGATTCAGGTGCTTTACCTTTGTTTGTGTCATCAGTTTTACCTTTTTGCTGGTTTCTTCTCTGCTCAATTTTGTCCCATGGTAGCTTGCATGTAGAAGCATCATGTGATCCATTTCGTTTGTAGTGAATGCAATGCAGATCTGCCTTTCCTGCTTGAGAATGTCTGCCCCCCCTGCCTCTGAAGTATCTTCCTCTTCCTCTTCGTCCACCTCTTCCTCTTGTAGAATCTTGAGCAGGATGCTTTTCTTTATGAGCAAGGCAAACAGTCTCTTCAGAAAATTCAGGGACTGTTTTCTTTCGAAAGGCTTTCTCTCTTTCAGCAAACATTTTCACAAGAGACTCAAAGGTTATGTCTTTAAGATTTCCATTTGCTTGTAAAGACTCAAGATAATTGGAGTAGGTAGGATAGAGTGCTTTGAGAAAGACAATAAGAGAGATATCCAGCTCAACCTTAGTGGATTTAATATCATGCATTATAGACTTTATTTCAGATGCAAGAGCAAGGGGATCATTATTTTTCAGTTCAAGAGTGAAGAGTTTAATCATGAGCTGAACAACTTCAAGTGCAGAATGTGAATCATAGAGTTCTTTCAGCTTTTGTAAAGCTTCAAAGGCAGTGGAATAGGATGAAATATGACGACTTACTTCTTCATTTACAGATGTTGCGATCAATGCATAGGCTTTGTTGTTCTTGTTTTCCCAAATGACAAGTTCTTTATCTGATGTGGGCTGCACAGGGTCTTTGTCTTCTTCTCCTACACACACTCCCTTCCACAACTCATTGTAGATGAGGGTGTGTTTTAATATCCGAGACCATTCAGAATAGTTCTCCTTGCCAGTGAGAACTATTCCGACCATAGAGATGATTGAATGCATTCTGTAAAAAAAATCTCTCTGCTGATAAAAAAAAAACTTTCCTCACTTCAATATCACTTTAATGCTTTAACTTTTCAAAGCAGTATGATAAAAAAACTGTGCAATATTACAACTGCTTTGAATGAACAAAATTGTGCAGTATCATAGGCATTCAAATCAAAGGCTGATGATTTTAAATCCTTTCATCAACATCTCCAAGTCTTAAAAACTATAATCCTCTAAAACAAATGATGTGTAGACAGGCTCGACCCCCTTAAATAATGTACATATATAAATGTCGTTTCAATACAACGCTCACTGCAATGCATATGTTGTCATATTGACGTATTTCAATGCAGGGTTCAACAATTTCATTCAATGCAGAGGCATTAGAGTTTTGACCAGCGTTCAGCACCACAAAGAGAACCGGCCAACCTTCAATGCACTAAGGATTGGCTAGAGATACTAATATTAAACGCACATGTACTATTCCAACACATGGACTGAGTGCTTTATTAAACTGCTCACAGACTTCAAGGCTCAACGCACATAGAATTCAACATATTTCAACCAACATATTGAAACTTCGCAGAGATATTTCAAGGAGATGAGCTAGTGTATCGATTACAATACAAAGAGAATAGACTCGGATGCATAGAATCAGCAGAGTATATGGACAGATAATAGGAGCAGTTATACCAGCGATTCTTACAATGCCAAAACAATGTTATAATACCAGCGTTCTTCAACAGGGGCAGCGTACAAATCAACAGTTTCAACAAAGCGTTCTTCAAAAGCTTCAATCATATAACATGCAACAGGAATGTCAGCCTTATATGCCAAAATTTCAACGTGTATGCCAAAACTTCCGCATCAATCCTTTCACGCCCAGCACCAGGTTCTGCTCACACTGCATTTCTTTGTTTTCCCATTCTTATGTTTATGTTAAGATGGGAAGAAAGTCATTTCGGGCCAAGACTCCAGACGGGTAATGAATCGTAGTGGGTTTTGTGGGATGCGATCTACACAGCTTGAAGGCTACCTTGATTTGGACCCATACGATACGTTAGCTTTACGGGTTAGAGGAGATGGACGCTGCTACATGTCACAAGACTCCAGACGGGTAATGAATCATAGTGGGTTTTGTGGGATGCGATCTACACAGCTTGAAGGCTAACTTGATTTGGACCCATACGATACGTTAGCTTTACGGGTTAGAGGAGATGGACGTTGCTACATATCAACTATACATACAGAGAACTGGGTTAATGTGCCTGGCACAACAAAAAAAAATACTCTCAAAATAATCTCGAAGCAAAAGTTCTGAAATTCAATTAAGAAATTGGAGCCGGGCGTTCAAAATGGATGCGCAGAGAATGTCAGGCCAGCGTTTAATTATGGAATATGGACAGACTAGCATTATAGACAGAGGCAGCGCTGGTGCGCCAGAGAACATTATGGACAGATGCGTTGGCAGTGTTCAGGGCAGAGGACAACAGCAGAAATGGAGTTACGACTATTTTAAGAACCTGGGACCTGTGCTCTGATACCATGTCAGGCCAGGGTAACTCCAGAATAGGCAGAAGAAAACTGATTGCATAATTCATTAGCTAACTATCATTTATATACAGAAATAGGATGGATCAGTTCATCTTCTTGATGACTGATCGCGTTCCAATTCACCCATTCGTTGAGGATTAGGTGTCAACAGTATCCTTCATGTTGTTATATAGTTAGGTGTTTGTGCTTCAACCTAGATAGCTAATTTTGTATTTTAAGGATATGTGTTCTTTTCAATTACATCATTATTGTGCTCTTAATGTATTTTAGAATCCTCAATGACCTCCTTTGTGGAGTTCTATAGCTAGGTGTTTTTTTTTCAACCTAGATAGTTAATTTTGTGTTTGAAAGATATGCCTCCTTTCCGGATACATTTTTATTGTTCTCTTAATTTATTTCATAATATTAACAACACTTCCCTCTTTCCTTTCTAACAAAGAATTAATTTAATTTAGATTATTGACTGTAGTTAGTGCTAATATCAGATTAACATCTGCATGGATTTAGAATTTTCTTACACTTGATCTTGAATTTATATATGTTGTAACAAGTATAAGGATGTAAGTATTTCTTTATTTCTCTCTTTTACCAAATTAATCTCTTTTACTTTTTTGTACTTGTAGTCATACAAAACTCATGGATAGAGCTGGAAAAACATTGATAGAGCACAAGTCAGAAGTATTGTGCCAAAAATATTATTTTTTCATAGTTGATCATCTTGGTCATGCATATTATTTTAGATAGACTCGAGAATTTATTAAGAAATATGACACTATAAAATTATCCTATTATGTAGGTCCTTGTTTGATGCATCCTGAATTCATTGCATTTTTTAGGTAGGTGAGTGAAAGTGGAACACCTTTGCAACTTAGAGCCTGGAAATTCTGAATTTTATGAACTTCTATCAAGAATTCATGTTGTAGACGGCAGGTAGGATAATGCAGCAAAAGTGAGAATAGTTAAAATAACTTTTATTTCAAATGACATAGAGTTTTAGTATGGTGGAGTTAAATGATAAGGTATACAAAGTCATTGTGGGAGTTAAATTAACACCTTCGATTTGAGGAATTTTATGAAACATTTTCCAATATTGGTTGGGCATATATGGAGGTGGTGGGTAATGTTTGTAAAACAGGGTTTACACTTTAGACCGTGAATATGTTAAGGAATACATGCTCAACATTACTTTCTAATTTATGAAGACAAAAACTGGAATGCCTATTTTATTCTAAAAAGACTTGCATTTATGTAGTGACACCCATAATGGCAAGCTAATCTTCAAAATGTTCACTTGAGAAATTATTGCAAGGGAGAAACCCTTTACATTGTTTTAGAGTTGAATCTACTTTTTTGTAGACTGGTACCCTCAATTCTATTAGTTATTAAATGGGGAACCCTGAAGCAAAAACCTTTTTTTTTTCCTCGCAAGATTTGTAAGAATCCTACTTTGTAACAGTCATATGGAGGGTATGTGTATATTTTCTTGAAGAGTGCCCTATAGATGATACCATTTCATGAAAAATGATGTGAGAAGATACATTGCAAGAATGAGTTCATCATATTGTGACTATGAGGAACTTGAAGATGCTACTAGGGCCTTGCAAAGGTAATTTCTTGATCATTTTCCTCACAATGATCAAAGAATTTGGAAGCAGCGAGACACAATCAATGCCATTTTTGTCACAATAATTTAATAAAGATAACTATGATGTGGGGATTCCTATCATAAAATATCAGAAGGAAGGAAGATATATTGGTGTTGACCTTACTATACATGATGATGTATGAGTAGAAGTGGTTCAGCTTGGCATCTCCACTAATACCAAATATACACATCATTTGTCAATGCATGTAATAACACTGGAGATATGAAGCAGGACCAGAAGATAATGCTTAACAAAAGATATGAAGAAGGACCAGGTGCATAATTGGTCATTAGTGGCCCTCATTGGCACCTCTATGATTTTCCTCATTATAGACTTAACCCAAAATTTTCATCTAACTTGGAGTTTTTTTGTCCTATTATGGCCAAAATAAGATTTTGGCTCCAAACTTATTTATTTTTGTTTTTTTTAACATAGGGAAACTTCTGTTGATCTGGGATGTTTTCGATGTGGTTGTTGATGTGGCACTTTAGGTCCATATCTCACCCTAAGAAGTTGAAACATCACCTCCTTGGCCACCCTTATTTGAACTGTCATCACTCAATCACCATTCTCTCTCTCTCTCTCTCTCTCTCTCTCCTCTTTCTTCCTTCCATCGGATTTTATTTCCTTTTATCATAGTGTGTACACTTTTTTTGGGGTCCCTGTTATGAAACCAGCTCAAGAAAAGATAGAAAAGATAGATCAACGCCTTAGAATTCAGCCTCTTCGAGGGGGAAACCTCCTTTACATTACATAAATGAACAATTCTTGGATGATACAAATGAAAAAACCTCCTTTCTATATATAGGAGTCTAAGGAGTCACAATATAATCCAGCCGACCTAACAATAATAATATAAAGCCACAAAAATAACAATAGAGGGATTCTATGGGGCACAGAAATAACAACATGGGGGTAATATGGGCACAACAATATAAATAAGGGGTGTAACTACAATAGTAATGTGGTAATCACTAGTATTATAGGGACCCAACATGCCCCTCTCCTTCAAAAAGGTGTTGTCCTCAACACTTGAGTAGTTCTGGATACTTCTTCATAAAATTCTCATCCTCCCATGTGGAATCTTCAGCGGATAAGTTCTTCCACTTGATAAGATACTCTGAAATTGATCGATTTCGTAACTGTCGAGTTCTTGTTTCTGTGACTACTTCTGGTTCCAATATAATTTTTCCTTCCTCGTCAAGTTCTAGAAATATTGTTTGAACTGGGATCTTGTCGCCTATAACCTTCTTTAAACATGAAACATGGAAAACTGGGTGCAATCGAGAAGCTGCAGGAAGCTCCAATTTGTATGCCATAGTACCAATCTTTTGAAACACCTTGTACGGACCATAATACTTTGGTGATAATTTATTATCCTTCTTAGCTTGCTTTAGGGACATTTGCTTATATGGTTGTAGCCGTAGGATTACCCAATCACCTACATCAAAACTTCTTTCACTGCGATGTTGATCTGCCTGTTGCTTCATTCTATTTTGTGCCAACACGAGGTTATCCTTTAAGAGTTGGAGGACTTGTTGTTGATGTTCGATGTGATGTTCTACTACCTGAACCTTAGAATTTTCTCTTAAATATGATGTGATGGATGGTGGTTGATACCCATAAAGTGCCATAAATGGGGTCATTTTTGTTGTTGTATGGAAGGAAGTGTTATACCACCATTCAGCCAGAGGCAACCATTTGACCCATTGTGTCTGTTTATGAGATACAAAGCAACAAAGATATCCTTCCAAACATTTGTTTACTATCTCAGTTTGCCCATCAGATTGAGGATGATAAGATGAGCTATGAGCTAACTGAGTACCAAGACAAGAAAATAATTCTGTCCAAAAATTTCCAGTGAAAATGGGATCTCTGTCACTTACAATAATCTTTGGGTTTCCATGTAGCTTTTGAATTGTTTCCATAAATGCAGTAGAAATTGTACTGGCTTTAAATGGATGTGATAATGCACAAAAGTGTGCATACTTGGTAAGTCTGTCAACTACCACCATGATGACACTCTTTCCCTCAGACTTGGGTAAACCTGTGATAAAATCCATTGAAACCTCCTCCCAACGTTGGCTTGGAATGGATAAAGGTTGTAATAGACCCGGTGTCTTAATTTTTTCAACTTTATTTTGTTGGCAAACCAAACATTCCGCCACAAACTTTTGAATATCTGATTTAAGGCCATCCCAAAAAAATTCCTTCTTAACCCTGTGGTAAGTTTTTAAAAATCCTGAGTGCCCTCCTAAGGGAGAAGTGTGCAATTCCATAAGAATCTTTTGTTTTAGCTGGGAATTCTTACAGAGGTATAAGCGATCTTTGTACCATAATGAATCATTTTGCTAGCTAAATGTATCAGACGTACTGGAATCTTGTTGTAGCTTTCGAATAAGTGCCCACACTTCTTCATCATTCTTCCATTCCTCCCTTGCTTCGTTTATCCAATCTGGTTGGATAATAGAAATGGCGCACAACAATGCTTCCACATCCTCATCCTTTCTTGAGAGTGCATCTGCCACCACATTTTGCTTCCCTTTTTTGTAGATGATTTCAAAGTCATAACCCAACATCTTTGTGACCCACTTTTGTTGCTCTTCAGAGGATAATCTTTGTTCTAAAAAGTATTTAAGGCTATCATGATCCGTTTTTACCTTGAAGTGTCTTCCCATTAGGTAGGGTCGCCATTTCTTAAGTGCATGGAGTATTGCCAACATTTCCTTCTCATAAATAGCTTTGCTTAAAAACTTTCCTTTGATTGGACGACTTTCAAAAGCAATGGGTCTTTCATCTTGCATTAGAACAGCACCAATTCCATTTCCTGAAGCATCACATTCCACAATAAAGGTTTTTGTGAAGCCTAGTGTAGCTAAGACCGGTGCTTGGCACATTGCCTCTTTAAGATGTTCAAAGGCCTTTGTTGCTTGCGGAGTCCATGAAAATGCATCTTTCTTCAATAATGTTGTTAGAGGTGCTGCTATTCTCCCATAATTCTTAACAAACTTGCGATAATACCCTGTCAACCCAAGAAATCCTCGCAGATGCTTTATGGATGTGGGGATTTTCCATTCCTTAATGGCTTTAATTTTGCTAGGGTCTACCTTAACTCCTTCATGAGATACAATATGACCCAAATATTCCACCTCCTGGACTCCAAAGAAACATTTGGATCTTTTTGCATATAATTGTTTCTCCTCCAATAGTTGTAGCACCCTGTCAAAATGTTCAACATGATCCTTCCAAGACTTGCTGTAGATTAGTATATCATCAAAAAATACTAACACAAATTTTCTAAGGAATGGTTTGAAAATTGAATTCATCAAACCTTGAAATGTTGAAGGTGCATTAGTAAGGCAAAAAGGCATGACCAAAAATTCATAATGACCCTCATGAGTTCTAAATGCCGTTTTTGGAATGTCTTCAATCTTCATTCTGATTTGATGATATCCCGAATGAAGATCCAACTTGGTGAAGTAAATTGATCCATGCAATTCATCCAGTAATTCATCAATGACAGGAATGGGGAACTTATCTTTAATAGTGAGCTTGTTGAGCTCCCTATAATCCGGACACATGCGCCATGATCCATCCTTCTTGTGCACCAATACTACTGGAGCAGAGAAAGAACTTTGACTTGGTTGAATTATACCAGCCTCTAGCATTTCTGCAACCATTCATTCAATTTCACTTTTTTGAACATAGGGATATCTGTACGGCCTGATGTTTGGAGGAACACTTCCTGGAATCATATGAATAGCATGATCATGATCACACATAGGTGGGAGACCTTTGGGAGTCTCAAATACCTTGGAATGATTGTCCAGGACTTTTTGGAGATTTGGAGAAATAGATGATTTCGATGTGGAAACATCTAGCGAACATAATTGTGCAATTACACCTCTTTGCTCCTTTTTTAGAAGCTTTGTCATACCATTAGAGCTGATTATCTTTCCTGGTTTCCCTGCAATACCCCTTAATTCAACTTCCTTTCCTTCCGTAGAAAATTTGATGAAAAGTTCTTGAAAATTAAAAGCTATTGTACCCAAGGATTGTAGCCATTGGACTCCTAGTACAACATCAGCACCTCCCATTGGAATGGAAAGCATTGGGCTAGTCAATACATATTCTCCCATGGATAGCTTGATATTATGGCACATTCCAGAGAAATTTATTGTTCCTCCATTTGCAATCATCACTTGACACTCTGGTGCTGGATATAGGAAGCAATTCAATTCTTTTGCTACCCTACAATGAATAAAATTGTGGGTGCTTCCTGAATCAATCAACACTATTACCTTTTTCTTCTTGATTTGTCCTTCTATCTTGATGGTTTGAGGAGTGGTAATTCCCGCCAATGCGTTACAAGATATGGTCGGATTTATTTGTTCTTCATCTAGGCTTTGTTCCTGGAGTATATCTTCTTCTTTTGACCTTTCTTGCTCCTTTTCTTCTTCCTCTTCACAATCTATGTAGAATAATTTCTTCTCAGCACACTTATGAGCTTTAGTGTATTTGCTATCACAACTATAACAAAGCCCTTTTGCTCTTTTTTCTTCCAATTGTTGTGGTGTCAACCTTATAGGTTGTGGAAGACTAGGGGCAACAACACTTCCGTCTTTATAGTTGTGAGTGGTATGCTTCCTAGTTGCCATAATTTTGCTTTCCATTTTCTTGCTAACCTGAATGCCTTCTCTAATGAATCAGGTTCCCAAAGGTGAACATCATGTTGGATATTGTCCTTTAAAGACCCTATGAACACATCAATCCTATGCTCCTCCGGAATATCTTTTACCCTTATGTTCAATTTTTGGAACTCCTCAATGTGCTCCATTACTGAACCCTTTTGTTTGGGACTTATCAGTTGGCTAAAAAAAGTGTTGCATTTTGTATCTTCATAATGTGCTATCAATTCTTCCGTAAAAATGTGTTGCATTTTGTATCTTCATAATGTGCTACCAATTCTTCCGTAAAAATTGCCCAAGTGATAAATTTTTTACGAGAGCAAAGCCATTGATACCATACAAATTGATTTGGTTCCAAATATACAGTTGCCATACGTACCTTATGTGTGTTTTGCACATTATTGAGATCGAAGAACTGCTCCATCTGTAATATCCATGTGGCGGGATCCTTGCCATCAAACTTCCTCATATCGATTTTTAGAATATGGTGGGTCTTCGATCCAACATTAGAGTCTATGGAATCATGATTAACATTACTTTTGTTCACATCATGAGTTTCCTTTACACCCTTTTCACCATTAGTAAGTATTTCTTGTAGAAAATTTGTCAAATTTGTCTTCAAATCTGCCATGTTTATCTTCAAATCCGTCTTCAAATCACCCATCTTAGCTTCCATGCCCTTTATCTTAGATTCCACGCCATTTATCTTAGCTTCTGTTAGCTTTTGTGAGCGTGACATTAGTTGCACTTGTTCTTGTAATTTTGATATATCATGTAGCATTTCTTCCTCTTCTTCATGAGTCATGCTAGAGCTTTCAGGTTCCTTACTAGGTGTTTGCATTTTCTTTCCTCGGGGCATCAGTTACCAATAATAATGCTTTACTATGCCCTTTGAATTCCGTTAAACCAAGCTTACACAAAAATTAAAAAAAAAAAACTACACACCTTTTTTCACTTTATAGAAGCCTGATATTGAATCTGATGTATCTCTGTAATTTCAAATCATCCAATTTTGAAGTTGCAACCTGTAGTAGCCTTCTGCGGCCTCTTTCCAATGCCACAAGTCTGACCCAAATTGGATTCTCCAAGAAAGAGTTATGTGAAATCTCCCACAGTGACTTGCTTTTAGACTAGTTCAATAAAATCGAACTTGTACGACGTGCCACAAGTCACTGTTTCAACCTTTGGATCTGAAACTCGCATACAAGAAACTAAAGTCCATCTTCTTTCTGTACCTTCTTATGAAATTTCAATCCGATCCCCAAAGAGAAAGTTATGATGATTTTCCCCAGGTCACCTGTTTTGAATGTAATTCAGGAGTCTGCAAAAAGACCAACTTCCTCAAATCATATCTCCGCAAATATCACGCGAAAAGCTTTGAAATTTGGACCCAAGGTTCAGCGCGATTTCTTCTCAAATGGGTTTTTTTTGCGACTTCTGAAACGTTACAGAAAACAAGTTATAGCGAAAATTCCACGATGACCTGTTTGGAGCAGCGAAACCCTAGAATCCAAAGCTTTGATACCAAATGTTATGAAACCAGCTCAAGAAAAGATAGAAAAGATAGATCAACGCCTTAGAATTCAGCCTCTTCGAGGGGGAAGCCTCCTTTACATTACATAAATTAACAATTCTTGGATGATACAAATGACAAAACCTCCTTTCTATATATAGGAGTCTAAGGAGTCACAATATAATCCAGCCGACCTAACAATAATAATATAAAGCCACAAAAATAACAATAGAGGGATTCTATGAGGCACAAAAATAACAACATGGGGGTAATATGGGCACAAAAATATAAATAAGGGGTGTAACTACAATAGTAATGTGGTAATCACTAGTATTATAGGGACCCAACAGTCCCACTTATCCTAGACAACCACCCACCATTTTTTTTACAAATGGGAAAAGGGTTCCACATCCTCTATCACTCATCTACCTATCCCCTCTTCATAGGCTAAGGTGACAAGCAAGGCCAATCCCACATCCTTTCCCTCTTAGCACATAATGTTCCCTTTCACTTTATTAAATGATGGATATTGAGTGAAAATTGATGGTTGTGAAGCATGAGAAGGGATTGGGTTACAAGGAGGTTATCTTGTACTCCAAGTCCCAATACCACTTACCAAGATTAGTGGTTTCAATCATGATACACAATTTCTAAAAAAAATAACAATTTGAATAATTTTTTTATTTAAAATTTCTATGATTCAGAATGTAATTCAAAAGATAAACTTAATAAATACACACTATGAGCTTGAAACTATGATGCTAGTAAGTTGAATAAGGCATCCCTTACCAATAGAGGGGAAATAGAATTATGCAAAGAACCTTGCAAAAACCAAAAAATTGTAAGATAATCTGAAAAATTGTTCATAATGTTGTCATGAAATAAACAACATAAAACATACATTACATAGATTAGATTAAGTGGCTTATTTCATAGCAAGTAATAATGGAAAACAAAAACAACCATATTTCTTATGTACGAACTTAGGTTGAGCAAGGAGAAATTAATTGTCTAAGACTTCCATTTGTTGGCAACAGTGTCAGCCAAATCATCAACCCTCTGTGAATAACCCCACTCATTGTCATACCAAGAAACCACTTTCACCATATCATCTCCCATCACCATTGTCAGTGATGAATCCACAGTTGAGGAGACATCTGAACACCTTAAATCTATTGACCTTAGAGGCTCGTTACACACTGCAAGGATGCCATTAAGGTCTCTACATGCACTTTCTCGGAACGTTGCATTCACCTCCTCTGCAAATGTCTTCTTCTCCACCTGAACAACCAAGTCAAAAACTAATACATTGGGTGTTGGCACTCTCAGAGCAATTCCATTCAATTTCCCTTTCAGACTTGGGAGAACTAGTGCCACTTCCTTTGCTACTCCTGTTGATGTTGGGACAATGTTCAAGGCTACAGTTCTAGCGCGCCTAAGATCTCTATGACTAGCATCGAGAACTTTCTGATCACCAATATATGAATGAGTTGTTTTCATGGTGCCCTTGATGATTCATGCACTAAACAAATTTAGGTGTACATTGGAAAACATATTGAACAAGAACAAAGCAATGTCCTGAAATAGGAACTAAACAATGCCATTTTAAATCCAAATAAAGTATGGTGATCGACAGTAGAAAATGATATGTTATATTTCAACATGAAGTAGGGGAAACAATGAATATATTGTTCATTCTATTTAACCAGATGAAACTCACCGAATTTATGGTCCAAAAATTTAACGAAAGGAGCCAGGTAATTAGTAGTGCAGGAGGCATTGCTAATAATTTCTTCTGTAGGATTATATTTTTCCTCGTTCACACCACAAAAATATGTAGGAATATGTCCCTTTCCAGGAGTTTTGATCAAAATCTTCTTTGCCCCAGCCAGGAGATGCTTACTAACATCTTCCCTATTAACAAACACATCAATTCCTTCTATGACCAAATCAAACCCATAGTCCTTGCAAATACAATATAAAGAATTTCATCATGAGTTGACAAGCATCAATTATCTCTATATAATAATCTTGGAAGGCTACCCAATATTATATAGATTTAACAATTTTTTTGTGGCAACGGTTGTTGTTGCCTCTTCTAATAGTATATATGTTACAGGTTTTGGAGTTGTTCGGGGTATATTTTTCAGTGGAATTTGTTCAGAATTAAGTAGGAATTCATTGAAATTGTAAGTTTGAATTGTGATATTTCTAGAATTCGAGTGTTATATGGGGTTTTCAGGTGTCGAATCCATATATGGAAGCGAAAAAACATTTTAAATAACAAAATATCACAATTTGACAAAAAATTGTTTTACCAAAAACTCAAAAACTTGAAATAGTTAAACAATACCCTTAAAATATGCTAATCATCAAATTTGCAATGCACATGCTTATATTTTTTAAAATCTAGTCTTTCATTCTCTATTTTGATTTCTTTTGGTCATCAAGCCAAGTTCACCTAAGCAACCAAAATACTATACATAGAAAATAAAGAGTTGACCATGTTGATTAAAGTTAGTGCATTTGAGTAATCTAATTGAGACCCGAGGGAGCCTGTTAAGTGTTGAATGTGTCAATTTCACAATGCTCTAATTATTGATTTTTGAATGAACCGACATTTATCCCAAAGAATTTCAATATCTTCTAAACCAAACTATAAACACCAGGAATCAAATCCAATACTTAAGTGTAAGAAGATATGTAGCATTAACCTATAATCCTATAGAAATGATTAGTTTCATGTACTTACTTCCATGGTAGATTTACAGGGTCATGATCGGATACAACTTTGATGACCTTGTGATCTACAAAAATGAAATCATTTCCTGCTACCAACACATTTGTGTCAAAGGTTCCAAGAATAGAATTATATTTGAGCAAATGTGAGGCCTGTTTAACACCTTTGGCGTCATTGATGACAACCACATCCAAAGGAGAGTCCTTTCGACCGTGCCAACATTGCAGAAAACTGTGACCAATCCTTCCAAACCCATTGATTGCAAATTTTATCTTTTCCTCCACTGCACCCCTTTTTTGCCCATATGATCCTATCTAGAATGAAAGGACAAGGGAAAGAGGCCAAAAAACCTGATCAGTTCGTTGTTTACAATGAAAATCTGATACAAACGTTTAATGTGATTAAATAGAATTTGCAAAGTGAGATACATATACACCAAGGGCAGTCATTAAACAAGTAATCTCTGCTTGCAACACTATAACAAGCTCGAAGTGTCTAACCCATGCATGCAATAGGGCATCAATCATATAAATACGTTAAATCAGCATACACTAACAAAGTGATAAAAATCCTTAACATTTGTTGGGTCAAATTTGCCTGAAATCTAACAGTAATTTGTTGGAATTACAAGTTTGATTGGTAAACTCAGCACAAATAGAGCGCCCCTGGGTTTTTCAGGGCACTAAATCCATTCTTGTATTAAAAATGGATCTTAAATAACAAAAAAACCACTTTATTAGCAAAAATTGTTTTGCCAAATTGTCACCAAAAACTACAAAACATAAAATAATTAGAGTCTAGAAAATCCAAATTTCTACACATACAAGTATCATGAATAATTCTCAGTACAAAGTGTACCAACAAAAGTGAGGCTGACAATCATATTGTTAATAAACCTAGTGACATCTACACCTCAATACAATGATCATGATACAATTTAACAGTTAACCTTCATGCACAAAACTCTGATGAACCATGCAACAAACACACAACAAAATGAACTTCAATTAGGCCCCTATGACAATTCAGAGAGAAAACTGACCTCCATATAAACCAAAGCAACTACTACCAATCATTTTGTTAAGTGACACAATGACATGCAACCATTAGTACCCTGGCAGAATGTCTTGATTTTTGTGTAGCATCGAGAGGTATTCTCGCATGCCAAGAGGTCTCCGAAGTCGGCCAAGAATATTTATGAATGTAAAAATAAAATTTCATTTTTTTATTAGGCTTCATGTAGGCTCAAAAAAGACAAGTTGGCCCAGCTCATGAAGGAATGTGTCCTTAGGAGTAAATGCACCCATTCAACTTGTATATATATACATGATGTGACATTTCATTTGATAACTCATCGTCATCATCTCTCTTATAAAAAAATTACATGTGGGAGCAGATAGAGGATTAATTTGAATGATGTTTGGACTTGGATTATTGGCAGAAATTTCTAGACAATTTGAAATTGTAAACCTTGTTGAAGAATAATTTCTCCTTAGAAGAAGTGTTGTTGGGTTTTCTCTCAAGTTTGGTTTTCCCATGGAAAACTTGTTGTCTCTATTGTGCATGGATGTCTCTTTATGATCATTGTTGTTTCTATTGTATTTACTATTGAAATATTCTATGTATAATTGCTTAATGATATTAGTGGCATTAGATAAATTGTTTGAAGATCATTAGGTAGTAATTATCAAATCAAAAGATTGGTTTCTATTATGTATCTTGTAGAAAATTCAACATGGAATCAAAGCTTTGTTGAGAGATCAGCCACTAAAGTCAGCCTAAGAGACAAGGGAGAGGGACTTCATTTGTGGAGCAAGAGAGCCCTAGAAGGAGCCACGGGAAACAAGCTAGAAGAGGTCGAATTAAGGAACGAACAAGGAGATTTGTTCTGGAATAGCTAAGTCAAAGGTCTATCCAAACGAATTAACCGAGGTCTGGTTAGGTCCGGGGCTACATAAAGAAGGCCAAGGGTTGCAGGCTTGGCCGTAGGGCGGCAAGCCTAGGAAGGTTCTGCAAGTCTAAAATAGGGGATCCATGAAGCTATATAGACTTGAATTAGGGAAACTGAAGGTTGGACAGATCTTAAAGAAGGAATTTGCGAGGATTTTATTGAGTTTTTTCAACCTGGTTGAGGGCTAATAACCACAAGGTGTCTAGCCACAAGCAGAAGGGAAGTTTTTGGGTTATGTTTGAAGTATAAACAAATAGAGTGAGGAAGAGAAGGTGGCTGCAAGGTGGTTTAGGGAATCAACAAGGGTACCAAAACCTATTGGAGATTGTTAAGAAGGCTGGTTGAGTTGGTTGTGCAAAAACTAGGAAAGCGATGCAAAGAAAGAGGCTACAACTTGAATGGTTGAGGGAAGGAAGGCTGCCAAGGGTCAAAGGTAAAGTTGCAGGCCTATGTTAGGCCAAGGTTGAACAAGTTTGAGGCTGCAAAATTAGGCTAATCAACAACGAACAAAAGGGAAAACAACTAGGTGATAATTGGCTGTTATGATAAGCGATTTGAGGAGTTTTTTATTTGTCTTGAAGTCTTTATACCTGTTGAAAGTCTTAGGGCTTGTGGAATTAAACCTTAGAGCAAGACTTGGAGTGTTGGATGCAAGTGGAGTTTGTGACATGCTTGCTTGGTTTATCTCCTTGATAGCATGTGGAATGCAAGCAAGAGATCCAAGGGTGGACTTGGTGTTGATGCTAGCTTGTTGTTAAGCCTTTGGTCTGGTTAGATAACTCGATGAATGGATTGCTAAGCCTAATCTATAGGATGAAGAAACCCTATCTCTTACAGATCATGTAAGAATGGAAAGAAACATGCATTAGTTGTTGAATGTTAAGGACGAGGATGAGCATCCACTCCAGAAGAAGATAAGGAATCCAAGCTGGATGATATTGGAGATGGACTTCATTGATTTCTATAAGGAGGAAAAGATCAAGGAGTTGACAATTCCCTACAAACCTCAACAAATTCCTTTTTTTTAATCAAGATTTAAGTACTTCCTATCTTTCTCCCTTGAATATTATAATTATCTTTATTCCTTGGTCAACCTCTTGTCTTTATAATTTTTGGTTGGTTATAATTATTTCTTCCATGGCATCCTAAATGAGGTTTGCAGGTACATTATGGAGGATGCCAAGGAAATGATTATGGCAATAGATGGTAGCATCTAGAAGAATAAATAAAATTTTGTGGCAAGAGGGTTCTCCCAATAAGAGGGAGTGTACCAAAAGGATTTTTCTTGCTCCAGTATTCGATGGATAATTTCTTTTATGACCTAAGGTCTCGAAGATAAACTCAACAAAAGTGATTGGTGTTTAAGAGGGAGAAATTGTATAGAAATCCAGGACTATGCTAGATGACCAGAAGAGCTTCCAGTACCGAGGGAGCAGATAGTCAAGCAGAGTGGAAGGAGAAACCTTCCAAAGAGGATGTCATGGGTTGAGATTGTCAAGATGCTCATAGACAGAAGGTCTTTAAGAGAAGTATGCCTTCTTTGAGGAAACAATGTCAAATAGAAAAAGGACTTACTTACATGACAGAAGGAGTAACAACAACAAAAAGAATTACTTGCATGACAGAGGGAGCAACAGTGACAGGAGGATTTTCTTCTGTGATAGAGGGAACAACCAGGACTACCATAGGAAGGCCTGCTTCAGTATCAGAGGGAGTTGGCCTCAAAGATTGAAATGAAGGATTTTGGAATGATACACTATTTCTTGGGATTGGAGATTTAGATTTGGTGGATCTCACAATGTACAAGAAATTGATTAGATTCTTGATATCTTTGGTTAACACTAGGCTTGATATTTTCCTTGCAGTGAACACCCTAAGTCAATATATGGTCGAGTCAAGGTAGATACATTGGGTTGGCGAAAAGCATGGCGGAGGTACTTGCGTGATATAGTAGATATGTTTTGATATATGTCTCAAGTGGTGAAGTGAATTTGTCGGGATATATGGTTTCAGATTGGGCTGGGAGTGTAGAGGACAAAAAGAGCACATAATGGTGCTACTTTAGCTTGGGATAGACTATGATACCTTGGTTTAACAGGAAGTTGATTTATGTCACATCCAGTACAAAAGAGAAAGAGTATGTCGTAGCTTATGTTGAAAGTTATGAAACAATATGACTTCAAAATATTCTTTCAGGAATATTTGATTAGGGCACTTCATCTGAGAGATGGTGCAGAAAGGAGCAGTGGGGTTGCAGTATGCATACACAGATGAGCATATTGCAGACATTCTCACCAAGCCTCTGTATATAGTGAAGTTTGTATACTTAATAGACAAGCTTTGCATGATGCAGAAAGTCTCCCTTGTTAAGAGGGAGGGTTGATCTCTTTGTAGGATTAGGGCATGCCATCTGCTGAAGCCATAAAATATTTTGGCTGGGTCATAAAGGATTTTTTCCACGGGTGATGGACACATTCACCTGAGAAGCTAGAAGGACCTGGCTTGGTCATAAAGGACTTTGACTATAAAAGTGAATGGCTTAAGGCAATTATACGGGAAATTTATAGGATTGGACAAAACTTCTCCTGAGAAGCCAAAACAACTTGGCTAGGTCATAAAGGACTTTGACTAGAGGAGATAGATGTAATTCACCTAAGAATCCATAAAGGATTTTGGTTGAGGGTGAATGGTCCAAGGGAATATTCTCTCCTAAGAAACTAGAAGGGGACTTTGACCAGAGGAGATTGATACATAAGATTTTGGTCAGAGGTAAAATGCCCTAGATACTCACATTGTCCACTCTAGGATGGAGTTATCTTAGAAATACATCAACATGTCAAGCTCATGAACTTTTCTTATGAAGGAGAAATTTCAGCTAAGGGGAAATCTATTGCTGCCAAGGAGAATATCTCCCTTGCTAAGACAAAGTTTTGATTTTTGTGTAGTGTTAGGAGGTATTCCCACATGCCAAGAGGCCTCCTAAGTCGACCTAGAATATTTATGAAAATACAAATAAAAATTCAATTTTTTATTGGGCTTCATGTAGGCTCAAAAAGGACAAGTCGACCCAACTCATGAAGGGACATGTACCCTGGGGTAAATGCACCCACTCAACTTGTATATATACTTAATGTGATACTTAATTTGATTACTTATCATCATCATCTCTCTTCTATAACAACCACATGTGGGAGTAGATAGAGGATGAATTTGACTGAAGTTTGGACTTGGATTTTTGGCACATATTTCTAGACAATTTGGAATTGTAATCCTTGTTGAAGAATAATTTCTCCTAGAAGAACAGTTGTTGGGTTTTCTCCCAAGTGTGGGTTTCCCAGGGAAAACTTTTTGTAACTATTGTGCATGGTTGTATCTTTATGATCTCTATTTCTTCCACTGTATTTACTATTGAAATATTCTATGCATAATTTCTTAATGATATCGGTGACATTTCTTATATGTAAAGGAATGACATTTCATCCCCTAGTAATCTAAGCATCAGTTTCTCTCCATATACCCAAAAAAATAGGAACCAGTGGGAATATTTTCAAGAATCATAAAGCAATTTAAGCTCTGGATCAAACACTCACATCCATATAAACCAGATTGTAGCCAGATTGTCAAGTGACCTCAATATGAACAACCACCATGATCACAACAATCTAAAATCAACTGCATACACATATACATCAATTTTACAATTTTACAATCTAAAGCAACATCAAGACAGGCCTGAGTGGTTTTGATCTAGCAAAATCAGTCCCATAGATACCACTGAATAATCTCAAAGCAAAGTGATTTCTAAAAAACTAGATAAATGGTAAAGAGACCATTTTTGGGTGAAATCCAAGGAATTTTTCCTCACATAAGTAGATGTTATTTCTTGTAAATCACCGGTGACATTAGCGACAACCAGTTCAACTAACCCCAGCTAAACCATGCATGAAAATGTGATAAAAGGATGGAAATATGGCATCCACATAGAGAAAAATGATCTCTACACTCACAACTATCACAATTATACAACAAAACAATATCCAGAGACACCAAAGTGGCCATTGTGGAAGAGAACTACTAAGAAAATCAATAGTGTAATCACCTACACATACAACAGTGTGATGTCCAGTCATGGAGAAAAATTCCACTGTGGGAAGCTCCTAATTTTCTATAACTTGTTTTACTACCACAATGCCACTTTACCATTATCAGACAATTAATTCCACTAATTAGACCAACAACGGTGGTGGTGACTCACAATAATAAATGGGATATTATCAAAAGAGTGAACATATCATCACCGAATTAGTTTGGAATGCAACTACTAAAACGAAGTCCTCCTTGTATTAACTTAGGCAAGGGAAGCCACTGGAGCTCTTGATACCTAAGTATTTGGAGAATCATTTCCCTGAAGCCTGCCCATTAACAATAGCACATGACACATCAATTACAACTTCAACCCCAAATGAAAATGCAACTAACAAATAGAAACAAATATACTTGTTTGAACTGAATAATAATCAAACTGACTACAATAAGCTCAGTACCACCATCCAATACTTCGTGTAGTAAAAACCCATCTAAATTAATGAATTGCCAAGTAATATTCACTCATCATTATTTCATTTGATTAAGCAATTTTGCATCAGCACACATAATTCTAATGGTGCATTAGCATTATGGCAACTGTTGTGAAATAAAACAACATTGTATCTTAGAAAAACCTGCATGAACAAATTATTAGCTAGCAGAGAATAATGCAAGAATAGGCAGACATCCATATGGTGTCAGCTTGTAATTTTGAATGATATGGATCGTGAGGGGATTTTGATGTAGTGAATTGCTTTTATGTAAGGGAATGCAATTTCATCCCCTAGTAATCTAAGCATTAGTTTCTCTCCCTATACAAAAAAAAATAGGAACAAATGGAAATATTTTCAAGAATCATAAAGAAATTTGAGCTCTAGATCAAACACTAACATCTATATAAACAAAATTGCAGCCAGATTGTTAGCTAACCTCAATATGAACAACCACCATGATCACAACAATTTGAAATCAACTGCATACACATATATATCATTCTAACAATTTTACAATCTAAAGCAACATCAATACAGGCATGAGTGGTTTTAATCCAACAAAAACAGTCCCATAGATACCACTGAATAATCTCAAAGCAAAGTGATTTCTAAAAAACTAGATCAACGGTAAAGAGATCGTTTTTTGGGGAAATCCAAGGAACATAAGTAGATGGTGTTTCTTGTAAATCCCTGGTGACATCGACGACAACCAGTTCAACTAACCCCAGCTAAACCATGCATGTAAATGCAATAAAAGGATGGAAATATGGCATCCGCATAGAGCAAAATGATCTCTACACTCACAACTATCACAATTATTAACTATACAACAAAACAATATCCAGAGACACAGAAGTGGCCATTGTGGAAGAGAACTACTAAGACAATCAATAGTTTGATCACCTACACATACAACAATGTGATGTCTAGTCATGGAGAAAAATTCTATAGTGGGAATCTCCTAATCTTCTATAACTTGGTTTACTATCACAATGCCATTTTTCCATTATCAGACCAAGAAATCCACTAATTATATCAACACCGGTGGTGGTGACTCACAATCATATATGGGATATTATCAAAAGTGTGAACATATCCTCACCGCAATAGTTTGGAATGCAACTACTGTAACAAAGTCCTCGTTGTATTTCCTTAGGCAAGGGAAGGCACTGGAGCTCTTGAGACCTAAGTATTTGGAGAATCACTTGCCTGAAGCCTACCCATTAACAATAGCATGTGATGCATCAATTACAACTTCAACCCCAGATCCAAATACAATTAACAAACATAAACAAATATACTTGTTTGAACTTAATAATAATCGAACTTTCTATAATAAGCTCAGTACCACCATCCAATACTTCATGTAGTAAAAACCCATATAAATTAATGAATTGCCAAGTAATATTCACTCATAATTATTTCATTTGATAAAGCAATTTTGCATCAGGACATAGAATTCTAATGGTGCATTAGCATTTTGGCAACTGCAACAAAATAAAACAACATTGTATCTTAGAAAGACTTGCATGAACAAATTATTAGCTAGCAAAGAATAATGCAAGAATAGGCAGAGCTTGTAATTTTGAATGATATGGATGGTGAGGGGATTTTGATAGAGTGAATTTCTTTTATGTAAATGAATGCAGTTTCATCCCCTAGTAATCTAAGCATTAGTTTCTCTCCCTATATACAAAAAAATAGAAACAAGTGTAAATATTTTCAAGAATCATCAAGCAATTTGAGCTCTGGATCAAACACTGACATCCATATAAACAAAATTGCAACCAGATTGTCAAGTGACCTCAATATGAACAACCACCATGATCACAACAATCCAAAATCAAATGCATACACATATACATCAGTCTAACAATTTGACAATCTAAAGCAACATCAAGACATGCCTGAGTGCTTTTGATCCAGCAAAAATAGATCCATAGATACCATTGAATAATCTCAAAGTAAAGTGATTTCTAAAAAACTAGATCAATGGTAAAGAGGCCATTTTTTGGGGAAATCCAAGGAATGTTTCCTCACATAAGTAGATGGTGTTTCTTGTAAATCCCCGATGACATCGGCAACAACCAGTTTAACTAACCCCAACTAAGCCATGCATGTAAATGCAATAAAAGGATGGAAATATGGCATCCACACATAGAAAAATGATCTCTACACTCACAACTATCACAATTATTAACTATACAACAAAACAATATCCAGAGACACCAAAGTGGCCATTGTGGAAGAGAACTACTAAGAAAATCAATAGTGTGATGTCCAATCATGGAGAAAAATTCCACAATGGTAAGCTCCTAATTTTCTATAACTTACTTTGCTAGCACAATGCCAGTTTTCCATTATCAGACCAGGAAATCCACTAATTAGACCAACAACGGTGGTGGTGACTCACAATCATATATGGGATATTATCAAAAGTGTGAACATATCCTAACTTCATTAGTTTGGAATGCAACTACTGAAACCAAGTCTCGTTGTATTTCCTTAGGTAACGGAAGCCACTGGAGCTCCTAAGACCCGAGTATTCGGAGAATCACTTCCATGAAGCCTACCCATTAACAATAACATGTGACACATCAATTAAAACTTCAACCCCAAATCCAAATGGAACTAACAAACAAAAACAAATATACTTGTTTGAACTGAATAATAATCAAACTAACTAAAATAAGCTCAATACCACCATCTAATACTTCATGTAGTAAAAAACCATCTAAATTAATGAATTGCCAAGTAATATTCACTCATCATTCTTTCATTTGGTAAAGCAATTTTGCATCACCACACATAATTCTAATGGTGCATTAGCATTATGGCAATTGCAATGAAATAAAACAACATTGTATCTTAGGAAAACCTGCATGAACAGATTATTAGCTAGGAGAGAATAATGCAAGAATAGGTAGCCATCCATATGGTGTCAGCTTGGAATTTTTGAATGATATGGATGGTGAGGGGATTTTGACGTAGTAAATCACTTTTATGTAAAGGAATGAAATTTCACCCCCTAGTAAGCTAAGCATCAATTTCTCTCCCTATACACAAAACAATAGGAACCAGTGGAAATATTTTCAAGAATCATAAAGCAATTTGAGCTCTGGATCAAACACTGACATTGATATAAACAAAATTGCAGCCAGATTGTCAAGTGACCTCAATATGAACAACCACCATGATCACAACAATCTGAAATCAACTGCATACACGTATACATCAGTCTGACAATTTTACAATCTAAAGCAACATCAAGATAGGCCTTAGTGGTTTTGATCTAGGAAAAACAGTCCCATATATACCACTGAATAATCTTAAAGCAAAGTGACTTCTAAAAAACTAGATCAATGGTAAAGAGAGCATTTTTTGGGGAAATCCAAGTAATGTTTCCCCGCATAAGTAGATGGTGTTTCTTGCAAATCCCCAGTGACATTGGGGACAACTAGTTCAACTAACCCCAGCTAAACCATGCATGTAAATGTGGTAAAAGGATGGAAGTATGGAATCCACACAGAGCAACATGTTCTCTACACTAACAACTATCACAATTATTAATTATACAACAAAACAATATCCATAGACACCAAAGTGGCCATTGTGGAAGAGAACTACTAAGACAATCAATAGTGTGATCACCTACACATACAACAGTGTGATGTCCAGTCGTGGAGAAAAATTCCACAGTGGGAAGCTCCTAATTTTCTATAAGTTGATTTACTATCACAATGCCACTTTTCCATTATCAGACCAAGAAATCCATTAATTAGACATACAATGGTGGTGATGACTCACAATCATATATGGGATATTATCAAAAGTGTGAACATATCCTCATCGCATTAGTTTGGAATGCAACTACTGAAACCAAGTCCTCATTTTATTTCCTTAGGCAAGTTTAGCCACTGGAGCTCTTGAGACCTGAGTATTCGGAGAGTCACTTCCCTAAAGCTTGCCCATTAACAATAGCACATGACACATCAATTACAACGTCGACCCAAATCAAAATGCAAATAACAAATATAAACAAATATACTTGTTTGAACTGAATAATATTCAAACTAATTACAATAAGCTCAGTACCACCATCCAATACTTCATGTAGTAAAAACCCATCTAAATTAATGAATTGCCAAGTAATATTCACGCATCATTCTTTCATTTGGTTAAGAAATTTTGCATCACCACACAAAATTCTAAAGGTATATTAGCATTATGACAACTGTAATGAAATAAAACAACATTCTATCTTAGAAAAACCTACATGAACATATTATTAGCTAGCAAAGAATAATGCAAGAATAAGCAGACATCCATATGGTGTAAGATTGTAATTTTGAATTATATGGATGGTGAGTGGCATGGGAAGTAGAGTATAACTATAAAGATGCATGAGTGCTGCTGCAGTTTGCCACAACAACCATGGAGAGTGTAGGTGAGGCCATGCTCCCTCAACAACTATATTCCTATGTGCTTGTTGGTAAAAAGATTGAGATGGACTAGATTAATAAGCTTATGAAGCTGAGAGGGTATACACCTATAGAGTTTGTTATTGTATAACTGCAGTGTCTCTAGGTTTGTCAAATCTCCAATCCCATTGGGGATGCTTCCATTGAGCTCATTCATTGACAGATCCAAATTCACAAGACTCTTAAGATTGTTGATATTGTCTGGAACTGGTCCATATAAATTGTTCATATATAGAAATAAATCTCTCATCTTTGAAAAAGGCCATCAATGTGTTTGGGATCCTTCCAGATAAATGATTATGTGAGAGGTCCAAGTGTACCATATCTCTTATATCCTTTAATGACTCTGGAATTTCTCTTACTAAACTACAATTTTTCATCCACAAGTACTGCAACGTTGACAAGTTCCCGAGTTCATGTGGGATTACGCCTTGATCCAGAGGGTTGTAGGCCAACGTTAAGTTTTTGAACAAATATATATTTCCAAGGAAGGAGAGAACAATACCATTCAGTGGGTTAGTATCATTTAGCATGTTAGAGTGTAAGAAAAATACCTCAGGCTAAGAGGTCCAATTTTACCAACTCCTCCTTTTTATATGCCAATGAGGGCCATAGGCTACAAGAGACCTTAGATGCTGGTCAAATGCAGGTCAAATGAAATGCAAATTCAACGAATCAAATTGCTAACCCCTGTGCCCTAAAATCCAAGGAGAATACAACCTAGTTTTGTTTTTCCAAGGAGAATACAACCTAGTCTTGTTTTTCCAAGGAATGAACAAAGCCCCTAACTAGTCCTATTACTAGAAATCAGGGTGATTCCAAGAAGAAAATTCTATAGCAAAACCAGAAATTGGGCGATGGAAAGAGAATTCTAAGGCCAAACCACAAATCGAGCGATGTCAAGAAAATTCTACAACCAAATCAGGTGAAGCGGGCTTTGTAATGTTTATCTGCCCTATTTTTAATGGGCTAAAATATAATTATCATTTATTTTTAAAATATTTTTTGGGCTAACTATTGAAAAGTGTGTAATTTTAAAAATTCTCTCGTCTAAAATATGAAACCCCTTAAATTTTGCCTATGGGCTAAAATTCGGCCCTAAAATTTTCTATGTTGTGTACAGCCGAGATGTGGTGTTCATAGAGGTGAAAGATGTTATTAAACATGAAGTCCAACCAAAGGAACCTAAGAAGATATAATTTTATCTTAAGGAGGAAGAATCACACTCTACAGGAGAGGAGGAATCAGAAGATGAAGAACCACAAACTCCGGGTGTGAGAAGATCAGTTCAGGAAAGAAGGCAGCCGGAAAGGTATAGTGCATCTGCTTTCTGTTCAAATTTTGCTTTATCTATTACTGATGATGATCCCAAAACTATGAAGGAAGCAATAGATTCAGAGGATATAAAAGTCTAGAAAGAGGCCATGGTTGATGAAATGGCATCTTTGCACAAAAATGAGGCTTGGGATCTAGTGGAGTTGCTGGATGGAAGGAAAGCCATTGGAAAAAAATGGGTGTTCAAGAGGAAGACAAATTCAGAAGGAAAGGTGGAGAAATACAAAGATCAGCTGGTAGCAAAAGGTTATTCCCAGGTGTCAGGAATTGATTTTGGTGTTATTTTTTCTCCTATTGCCAAGGTAGTTTCTATTAGATTACTGTTGTCTGTTGCTACTACTTTTAATTTTGAGGTAGAACAGATGGATGTGAAGACAACATTTCTTCATAGGGATATGGAAGAGGAGATCTACATGAAGCAACCTAAAGGCTTTGTTGTGAAGGATAAGAAAGAACTAGTATGCAAGTTAAAGAAGTCTTTGTATGGGTTAAAATATTCACCAAGGATGTGGTATCAGAAATTTGATAAATTTATACGGGGACTTGGCTTCACCAGAAGCAAAGAAAATCGTTGTGTGTATTTTAAATTAATTAGTGACCATGTTATTTATCTGGTCTTGTATGTGGATGATATGTTGCTGGTTGGAAATGACAAAGAAATCATCTAGGATTTGAAGACCCAATTGTCCTCCAAATTTGACATGAAAGATCTTGGTGCTGCAAACTATATTTTGGGCATGGAAATTAAAGGAGATTGGGAAAAGAGGAAGCTCTGGTTAAACCAGAGGAAGTATGTTGAGACAATATTACAGAGTTTAATATGCAAGATAGTAAACTGGTGAAGGTTCCTATTCCTGTAGGTGTAAAGTTATCTGTTGAACAGTGTCCCAAGGCATAAGAAGAGGAAGAGGACATGTCCCGTCTTCCATATGCAAGTGCAGTTGGTAGCCTGATGTATGTGATGGTCTATATTATACTCGAAATTGCACATGCAGTGGGAGTATTGAGCAGGCTTATGTCAAAACCAGGGAAGGAGCACTAGACAGCAGCAAAGCAGGCTCTCAGGGATTTGCATGGCACTAGTGATTATGGTTTGTGCTACCAAGGAAGACCAGGATTACACAGGGTGTTGGATATTCGTGGCTTTGTTGATGCAGACTGGGCTGGAGATATGGATCAAAGAAGATCTACAAGTGGGTATGTGTTTAACCTATTTGGAGGTGTAATCAGTTGGATGAGTAATAAACAATATGTAGTGGCACTATCAACTGTAGAGGTAGAATAGATGGCAGCCACTCATGCAAGCAAGGGAGCAGTTTGGTTGCAGAGATTGTGTTCAAGTATGGGGTTAGTACAGGGAGCTATACGGATAGATTGTGATAGCCAAACTGTAATTTTCTTGGCAAAGAACCCTACATATCATTCAAAGACAAAGCACATTGATGTTCAGCATCACTTTGTGAGGGATATGATAGAAGACAAAAAGTTGTTGCTGGTAAAGGTGGACGCTTTGAAGAATACTGCAGATGCATTAACAAAATTTGTGAGCTCTAAGAAGTTCTCTCGGTGTAGAGAAACAATGGGCATTGCAGGGCTGCGTAAATGACTAAGCTCTCTTGTGGCCCCTTGTGGAAAGAAAAAAACAAGTGGGAGAATGTTGAGTTGTGTTATATTCTTTCCATGACTAGCCCACGTAGTTAACCGGGGGGTTAGAAGGGGGGTGAAGCCCCCCCTTTGTTGCACCGATTGTGTAGCTAGTTGGGGGGGGGGGGGGGGTCACAAGGGGTTTAAGGGGTGGAGGTAACCCCACTATATGGGGTCTGGGGGAGCGCCCTAGAAAATTTTGTATTTTGACCCTATATTAGGTTGAGTGGAGACACCTATGGTTTTGTGCATGATTTTTCCACATGGTTTTGGACGCGATGGTTTTCGGTCCATGGTTTTGGATGCGATGGCTTTTGGTCTATGGTATTGGATGCTTCAACATGTATAAATATTTATTGCAACATTGAAAGGAACATAATAAAACTTCAAGCTGGTAGTCCCGGTTTTGGGATCCAGGGGAAAATATCTATGTATATGTGTTTTATGTGTTATGCTCTCGCATTGTTTATTTTCTGTGTTTTAGAATTCGTATGTAGATAAATTCTGTATGGGGTTAAAACCTACATTAATAAATAAAATCTTATAAAGATAAATATAATGATTTAAGAAATAAAAACATATAAATATAAACAGAGATTATCTAAGAAATAAAAACACTTACAATTTAAGCTTTCCAAAAAATTCAGAGAGTGTCATAAAAATATTTGTGTTATCAAATTTTATTAGAATTTATATATTTGATAGAAATTATAATAAAAGATTTAAGAAAGGAAAAATATTAGTAAATTTTGTAAATTTTATTATATACTTAGATAGCTTAATAATTTTTTCTATTTAATATATAATAGTAGAGGTACATATTTTGTTTTTAGTTATTGTAATGAAAATTGTAAAAAAACCATATAAATGCGTGTAATATATAACAATTTGGTTCAATGGGCCTAATGGTTAAGGTCATGTGTTTCCTCATAAGAGGTCATAGGTTCAAAATGGGAGGGGGTAGAGTATGTATGACTTTGCAGACTTAGCAATCAAATCACTCGATGGAGTACCACAAACAAGGGGGTCTCATACACTCATTCTTTAAATTGGATATATATATCTATATATATATATATATATATATATATATATATATATATATATATATATATATATATAATTACTTTTATATAATATATTCAAATATATATATTTATTTCTAAACTGCTATAATTACTTTCATAACATAATACTATTTTTAGCTTATTTATATAAATTAAATAACTCATAAACAGTTCTATTAAATAAAATATAATTTTACTTATTACTATTATAAAAAGAATCAATATATAAGTTAAATATATATATTTAATAAAAGATATGTAATAGGATTATTCACATAAAGATTCACTTCCACTTTATGACTTACCATAAAAATTTTAATCTATGAATAAGAATTGTTATGATACAATGTGACAATGCTATGACTTATTATGCGACGCTTTTCTATATAATATTAAAAAAAAACAAAACTAATTAATTTAATTGAAAGGACAAAAAGGGCATAATTAATTTGAAGATAAATCTCAACCTTTAATTTGTGTATACTACTAAAAAAATTCTAGAATATCCTGTGCAAGTTAAATCCCTACCATCCGCTTAATAGTGATTGATAATTCATGGAGGCATGAGTGGGAGGGGTTATTTTTCGTCCCGATGAAGAAACATAGATTAAATATGGTTGGGGTTTAGGGATCCCAACCAATAATTAGGTTGGATATTTAGCACTATGGCATGGCTTAGATTTGGAAATAACAGAGAGAATTTGTAAACTAATGGTGTTTGGATATTTGATGTAGTTATCCAGCATGTATGCAAGCTTAAAGAGAATCCTTCATCAATTCATTCTCCAATTATTCATAGAATAAGTTTTCAAAAATCAAAGTTTGAGGTTATTTATTACTTCCACATCAGAAGACATATCAACTCAAGGCAATATTCATTAGCAAATTGGGGCGTCAATATACCACAAGGAATGAATTTTGAAATCAAATATATTCTATGACAATTCTAATTGCAATGCACACTATAGGGGAAACAAAAATATTAAAGAGAATTAATGGGAAAATATCAAGGGTGGTGGTTCGATGGAATCCTACTTTGGGTTGGTGTTTCTATTGAGATTGATTTGGTGGCTCATATTCACTACCAAATGTTGGGATTTGTGCTCACATGGAGAGATCACATTTCAATTACCTTTGTATTGGAAAAATTGTCATTGGTTCATTCATATATTAAAGTTGAATGGATGTGGAAGGATGGTATATGCAAATTCGAGATGGAACAAACATGGTTGAGGTCTCTAGATTTAATGGAGTGGGTTGTAGGTTGCAGAGAAATGAACTATGTTATTGAATGCTTGACTGAAAGAATGTACATGGATGATTGTGGACTTGAAGTTGGTGAGAGATGTGATGATCCAACAAGGGTAGGGATACATGGTTATAAAGATAGAATGTGCATCACTCTCGCCTAAAAAATCAGGTTTATCTACTCATAAACTTTAAAGGAAGTGATGTTTCTTTTGTTGTCATTTGAATGGAGCATTTACCTAAAGGAGAGATTGACGATTTTAGTTTTCATCTACATTATATGAAAACAACATGGAATATATCATCTCTACTATCTAGCCAAGGGGAAATGTGGAAGGTAGGAGTGCAAGCTCAATTTTCCCTTTTGCACCATAAATTTGGTCTATTGCAGACCAAAATGGATTATTTGAAATTTGATTTTGATCTCCTAAATATCAGACCTCATAGATTGGTACCTATATATGAACCAACAGTCTCTAGAGTGAACACAAAATCAAATTTTGAGGCCGAGGTGAATCAACATGTGGTTGTAGAGAAATTACCGATGACAATCAAGGAGACGAGTGTAGATGTGTCTTCGGTTCCTTTCCATCCATGCCATGAAGAAAATGAAATTGCAGGCAATGCAATACCTAGTCCAAGTGTTGAAAAATAGATTATCCTTTAGTTTAATCTATGTTCTGTATGTACGTAGTTATCTTAGAATTTGTTTGGAGAATATATAATAAAATTCAAATTAGAACAACAATATTAGAAATATTTTGGAGAATATATAAGAAAAGTCAAATTAGTACAACATTATGTCGTCAGATAGTTGGAGTTTCAAATCTTTTTTGGACACTTTTGAATCTAGTCGATGAAAATTTTGTAGCAGATGTAAAAGGTTCTAGCCTTCAAACCAAATTGAATTAAAAAAAAAATCATACCCATTTCGTTTAAATTATAATAATAATAATAATTAAATTAACGTTGTGGAATCTCCATTCTAAAATAAACATGGCTTATAAAAATAATAAACAAAATAACTTGAATCAAAAAGAAGAAACCAAATATCATAAGTAAAACTAAAAAAATAAGAAAAACATGTATCACATGACATTGAATTATAAATAACTCCATTTTTAAATATTTGTTAAAAAAAGGATAATTTTTTCTTAACTAATATTGAAATATAAATTATTTGATCTTTTCAGTATTAAAAAAAAACCTGTTTTTTATGTTGTAATATTATATTTGAGAAAAAATAATTATTTAAAAGAAATAATAAAATTATTTTTTGCTTCAACGGGAGTGTTGTGGCAACTATAATAGAGTTAAGGCATGACATGACAAGCCCCCTCGCCACAACGCTGCCTTGCACATCAAAATATGAAGGAACATTTATGAGACCTCACCTCCCAAGGATAGTGGGAGAGACTCTCTAGGACATCTTAATGCTTGGATCCATCGAGTGGTTTGCAAGTTACACCATGATCCTCCTCCTTACTAATTTTTTCTCCCTTCTTTTGTTCCTCCAATGTTTCCTTTTGATGCTCCCTTTTCCTACCATGAGTTTTGAATATTGTATGGTTGCTCAGGTATGGAGGTCTTCTCAAGATCTTCTAGATTTTCTTCCATCTCTAGTGGCAATTTATGACAAAGAAGGATTTTACTTCAGTTTGTTGGTGGTGCCACCCTCTTAGCATGGTATTTTGAATAAGTTATTTCGCCACCAACTTCTGTAGCTTCCCATTATGCTCTAACCATACCTTAGTGAAGTATTATCACTCCAATAGCCATGACGTGCCAAAATGTTGATTCCCATCGTGGAGGAGGAGCTCGAGGAGCTTTGAGTTGTTCCAAATCCTGATTAAAAGAAGAGTATTCAACTTGTATCTTTTATAAGAACACCCCTACATATATTTAGGAGGAAATTCAACTAGTTGACACAAAAATTCAACAAGAAAGGAAAGTGACTTTGGTCTCAAATGTTATGACATGTATTATCCTTGGGTTCATGACATTAGCAACATCTAGGGATGACATGACTGTTATCTCTAGAAAATGGACCTTTATTGGCACATCAAGTTATCAATGGTTAATATACTTGTGGATATAAGATAGATCTAGGTGAACCTCATTCATCAACTCAATGAGCTCAGGGGTATGATCCTAGATGTGGAAAGACAAATAATGAGACTAGAGATGGGATCTCTAGTTGATGATGAAAGGTCAAGGAACAACCCAGGAACCTCTAACCTCAGTATCCTCATGATGTTTAGGTTTCTTCTCTCTCATAGTTTTATTAGTTGGTTTTTTATTTCAACCCTTCAAGGTTGTTGGAAGATTATTTTTGGAGTTCATGTTTAATTTTCTTAGCTCGTGGTCCTACACTCTACGGAATTCAAATCCACACCAATTTTTTGTTGTTGGCTTCCCATGGTAGGGGTTGGTTTTTTATTTCAACCCTTCAAGGTTGTTGGAAGATTATTTTTAGAGTTCATGTTTAATTTTATTAGAAAGCTAGTGGTTTTTAGTGTGAATTTTCGGAAGTTTTACAGGTAGATTTTTTATTTGATTTTTCTAAAATCAAACAAGAACTTATTGAAATTACAAGTTTTACAAGTGCTTATTAAAATTACAAGTTTTACAAGTAAAATAAAGATTTTGGAAAATGCTGAATCCATGTATACAATAAAAAAACCAATTTAAATAAAACAAATCAAAATTTAAATAAAAAAAATCACACTAAAAACAACTCCACCCAAACAAAACTACCACATCGATAACCCAGTGAGTCAGTTTGTGGGGGCGGCTGCCCTGAAAAAAGTAGCAGCAGGACATCAAATAGTAACTTTAAGAAGTAGCAGAGGCCGATCAGATGCCAACACTTCCATCCTCATGACTCGCGAGTATTCGGGGGATTTGGGCAATGGATAATATCGAAACTCTGAACACGATATATTTATTAATTTTGTTTATTGTAGTGTGACGTAGTAGCTGAGAGAAAGGAATACGAGGAAGAGGGTATCGCTAAGTCTTCTCGATCCAATCGAATTTCCTTCCGGGAGGAACAACCTAAAGTGTGAAGACCTTCCATCATTTTCTAAATCACGCAACCATGGACTCCAGTTCGAAAGTCATCATTATGCACTTTGGCTCATTATTACGTACGTTGATTGTGTTGAAATAACCTTTTTAGAATTTAATAGGAGGCAGATACTGATTTTTTTCCTTCTTCAATATCCTAAATTTCAAATATATATTAATATTAATATTTATTTACAAGAATTAGAATTAAATAGTAATATCTATTATATATATATCTATATCTATATATATATATATATATATATGCGGCGTCACACCATGTGCCACCCCGGCCTGCCCGGGAATCGGAATCTCACCCAGTGTGGGCGGGCTACCGGGGTGGCACTGGGTGTGGCGCTGCCTTGCCACCCCAGGCGGGCAGCTGGGGTGGTGAGGGGTGAGGGGCACTTATTAAAATAATCTCAATATTCATCAACAATAAAATATTAATATTTATTTACACGAATTAGAATTAAATAATAATATCTATTATATATATATAGACAAATTAGAATAATATCTATTATATATCTCTCTATATATATAAAATATGAATACTAACTAGAATTAGAGAATATATAATATTTTAAAAATATTTAAATAACTAAAATGTTTATGAGAGATTCTTCAACGTAAATCACATAGAATATCATATGTCGACGCGTTTCGAACCAACTAGTGTGGTTCATCGTCAGGACAAGTTGAAGAAATAGATCTAGCTATGCAATTTAAATAGTATGAGCAGAGACCCCCAACGGCTATCTTATCCAACGACTAATTTTGACTATGGGACCAGAGTTAAAAAGTCAAAATAATATAGTTATATTCGATGACCATTCTTTTAAAATATATAAAATTTTTATATAAATAAAATAATTAAATAGGTGTTAATGTTATTAGTTAGTCAAAAGTTTAATAAAAATATAAGTTATAAGAAATATTATAATACAACATACATAGGGTATAGAATAATAGTTAGTGAGAATAAAATAAAAAGGAAAAAATAATAGAAATATAAATGAACCAAGCTAGTAAGGGTAAAAGTTAGTTGAAAAGACAAATTAATAATAAATCAAAATAAAAGAGGAAAAACAAATACATCAAAAATAAAAATAAAAACAATAAAATAAAGCTAATAAAGGTACAAGTTAGTTTAAAAATTAAAAATAAATAAATAAATACATAAATAAAACTAAAACTTAGGAAAAACTCAGAAGGAGGTTAGTCAAGGTTAGTTTAAAAATAAAATAAAAAATAAATAAATAAAAATAATAATAATAATAAAATAATAAAATAATAAAAATCAAAATATATAAAAGAGAACAGAGCTAAGGTAAAAGATAGTTGAAAAAGGAATAAAAATAAAAAATAGGTCATTATACTGAAAATAAATAAATAAATAAATAAATTAATGAAATAAGTAAAATAAAATAAATAAATAAATAAATAAAAAATAAATTAAATTAAAAAATAAAGTAAAATAAAAATAAAATAAATAAACTAATTAATTAATTAATAATAATAATAATAATAATAATAATAAGTATATATAAATAAGGTATTGAATAAGAAATAAAAATAAAAGAGAGAGAACGACAAAGAATAAAAAAGGGGGAGGGACAAAGCAAAACGGATCAACTCTAGGAGGAAGGAAGGCTTCAGGGGGAACACAGAAAGCGAGCACAAAGCTAAAACGGGGGGGGAAGGAGAAAGACTAAGACGACAGGGCAGGGATCCAACAGCTACTGATTTTCCAGCCGTCATCTCTATTGAGATTATTAGGCCTTCTTTCAATCTCAATAGCTTCCCTGAATTTACGATGATGGAAATGAGCAACCTTAGCAACAACCTTGGCCTCCTCAATACAAACATGATGCTTGGTCTTTTCCACATGCTCTGCTAATGCTGAAGACTTGGTTCTCCCATGTCTTAGGTCAGCTGCATGTTCGCTTATCCTCTGATGGATGGAGCGTCCTGTTTCCCCGATATAGGGGGTTCCACAAGAACAAGGGATCAAGTAGACACCCTTCATGTCCATAGGGTCAACAGGATCTTTCACCGATCGGAGAGATTTACCAAAGGTGTTGAGAGGCCTAAAGGTAGAGGGGATGTCATACCTCTTAAGGATCCGAGCAATTTGGTCTGTGGTTCCTTGTACATAGGGAAGATGGACCCCTAGTCGGCGCTCCTTCGGTTCTTTATTAATTAACACATTTTTAGAGGCTTTAAGGAAAGCCCTCTGACCTAGGCACCTACTGTAGCTATTCTCCACAAAGACATTAAGGAGATGGGATAGCTTCTTATCAAAGCTCTTATTATCGGAGATCCTCAGGGTACGAGTAGCAAGGGTGTTAAGAACACCCATCTTTTGAGCAGGGAAATGATGGGAATCGGCATGAAGATACTACTCAGTATGGGTTTTCTTTCGGAATACTGAGTAGGAAAGAGAGCCATCCATATTCTTAGAAATAAGAATATCCAGGAAAGGGAGGCAACTATTAACCTCTTTTTCCATGGTGAACTTAATGGAAGAGGACTGGCAGTTGAGGTGATTGAAGAAGCGATCCAGCTCCTCTTGGCCATGGGACCAGATGACATTAGTGTCATCTACATATCTTCTCCAAAGCTTAGGAAGGAGACGAGCCGAGGCTAGAGCTTTAGCTTCGAAATATTCCATAAAGAGATTGGCGACAATAGGGGAAAGGGGGGAACCCATGGCAACACCACAAGTCTATTCAAAGAACTCACCCTCAAAACAGAAGAAAGTGGAAGTTAGACAGATCTCAACCAGATGCGCGGTATCAGGATCCGTTAGGCGATAGATCACTTCCAGGGCCTCCTTTATAGGGATGCAGGTATAAAGGGAGACCACATCAAAGCTGACAAGGATGTCATCAGGGTCAAGTTTAATATCTTTAAGCTCCTTAATGAAGGATGCAGAGTCTTTCACGAAGGACTCAGTGTGGCCAACTAGGGGCTTAAGTTTCAGGGCGAGGAACTTAGCTAGAAGGTAGGTCGGACCACCAATGGTATTGACGATAGGCCTCGGAGGGACCCCTTCTTTGTGAATCTTAGGTAACCCATAGATCCTAGGAGTAAGGGGACTGCTCTCAATGAGTTTGTGGCCTAGAGAGCCCACAGAACTACTGGACTTGATGGGGAGAGCAACAGTCCTAGAAAATTTCTTAAGAGGGTTCTTGGGCAGTTTTTTATAACTGCCACTATTTTGGAGATGATCTAACATCTTCTTACGGTAATCATCCTCGTTAAGGATGACCATAGCGCCTCCTTTTTCAGCCTTCAGAATGATAGTGTCTTGGTTCTGATTTAATGATTTAAGGGCAGAGAAGTCCTCCTTGCTAAGGTTCTTCCGAGGGGGCTTAGCCTTCCTAAGGACGACAACACAATCCTGCCTAATAGTGTCCTTGATATTGTCCGGAAGATCCCTAATCCCGTATTCCACATCGCAAATAATGTCATCCACCGGGATTCTTCTAGGGGCAAGGGAAAAGTTTAAACCTTTTCCTAAAAGACTAAGAACAGAAGGGGAAAAAGAAAAGCTAGAGAGGTTAACCACTCACTTATTCAAGGAAGAAGGGGGAGAATAAACCTGATTCAAAATCAAATTCTCATTGTTATGGTTATTAATATTAATATCAACATCAATGTTATTATTAAAAGAATCTTTGCCCTTAGGGAATAAAGTATTATTATTAATGTCACATAAATTTACATTAATATTATCCAAAATTTCTTTATCCAAAATATTGTTATTATTCTTATGCTTAATACTATGCTTAAATAAATTCTTATTACTAATCTTATTATTATTAATATTATAATTATTAATCTTACAAATATTCATATTATTCCTATACATCATATTAATATTATTATTATACAATTTATAAATATCCTTATTATAATTATTATCGTGCTTAAAGTCATTATCAAATCGGTTGATGTTTTTATTAAAATTCATATCTTTATAATTATAGTCATTCCCATTATCATGTTTATAATCATTAATATCATGATCATCAAACTTAAAGTCATTGTTATATGCGTTGATGTTTTTATTACAATTCGAATCCTTATAATTATAATCACTTCCATTATTATATTTATAATTATAATTAAAATTATAATGAGAATCAAAACGAAACGAGTTGAAATGAGAAAGGGGGAGGACTGCGTTATCACCTGGGCGGGCTGAATTAACGAGCGGAGCCAAGTCACCAATTTGCTGATCAGAGGACTGAGAGACAGATCCAATGATGGGAGCCAAGTCATCACTCAGCTGATCTGATGGCTCATGAACAGATTTTTCAGCCGTGACTAGAGCCAAGTCACCAATCTGTTGATTAGACGACTGAGAGACAGATCCAACGACGGGAGCCAAGTCATCACTCAGCTGATCTAATTGCTCATGAACAGATTTATCAGCCGTGACTAGAGCCAAACCATCAATCACCTGCTTGGATGACTCAAAACCAGTTTTGATAGCCGGATTAGAGATAACCAGTAGGGAAGAACAAGGAGGGGGTGACGGTAAACCATCCCCGCGCTCTGAGGAAGAGCTGCATACAGCATAGTCACTGAGATTATGTAAGGTAGCCCGTAGATCGGCGCAATGGTATTCCTTCCTCAGATAGCAGAAGGAAGCACATTCCGGTGGACCAGCAATAGAGGAAACCTGCGTTTTATAACCAACAAAACAGGAAATCTGTGTCTCACAACCATGTCCAGGACATTCAGCAGTGGAAACCTACGTATCACAACCACGCCCTGGACACAGATTGCAGATAGCGTTGTTCTTTAAACCATCTACCGTAACCTTCAGATCCGAATGGAGAATATCTTCAGGTAACTTACCATCCGAGATAAGAGGAGAAAGAAAATTATTGTTAGGTTTGGAAGAGATCAGATCTCGAGCCATGAATAGATTGTATTGCTGGCCACTCTTCTCCACGCTGGAGCATGCGAGATCTGATAATGAGAGCAGATTTGCCCCAATGTTAGTGATTGCAGAGTTATCCTCATGAGGGACCAAATCGGACGACCCACCAGATACCCACTCTCTCAACGCAGACTTCTGAAACGCAGAAATACGGCTATGTGAAACAGCGTCCGAAGATTTCAACGCTAACCTTTGAAACTTAGAGGCCTGCTTCTGCTTCCAAATCTCTTCTAACCGTAGAGATTTTAATGCTGAACACGCATCTATTCTGGCCCAAAGGGAGGCAGGAATTAAATGCGCAAGCATCAGATGTAAACCCAAGAGATTAAGAAAGAGCTGATTAAGGGATCTTCTAATCTTGCTGATTTAAACCCTTAATAGAGCCAGACTAGCCCTCAGGAAAACCTGATGGTTCTGAGGAGTGTGAAGGCGATGATTAATATGAGCGAAAAAAGGGATGACGGAGGAGTCCCTACATCTTTTAAGAAATGCTAGATCTGCCTTCAACTTTGAAACCCGCAAGTGTGCCCGTTCAAATTGATGAACTTTGGTTGCGATGGCTTTTCCGTGCAGGGATTCGATTGTCGAATTGAGGCTTCTGTGATCCATATCAATTTATGAGAGATTCTTCAACGTAAATCACATAGAATATCATATGTCGAGGCGTTTCGAACCAACTAGTGTGGTTCATCGTCAGGACAAGTTGAAGAAATAGATCTAGCTATGCAATTTAAATAGTATGAGTAGAGACCCCTAATGGCTATCTTATCCAATGACTAATTTTTACTATGGGACCAGAGTTAAAAAGTAAAAATAATATAGTTATATTCAATGACCATTCTTTTAAAATATATAAATTTTTTATATAAATAAAATAATTAAATAGGTGTTAATGTTATTAGTTAGTCAAAAGTTTAATAAAAATATAAGTTATAAGAAATATTATAATACAATATACATAGGGTATAGAATAATAGTTAGTGAGAATAAAATAAAAAGGAAAAAAATAATAGAAATATAATGAACCAAGCTAGTAAGGGTAAAAGTTAGTTGTAAAGACAAATTAATAATAAATCAAAATAAAAGAGGAAAAACAAATACATAAAAATAAAAATGAAAACAATAAAATAAAGTTAATAAAGGTACAAGTTAGTTTAAAATTTTAAAATAAATAAATAAATACATAAATAAAACTAAAACTTTGGAAAAACTCAGAAAGAGGTTAGTCAAGGTTAGCTTAAAAATAAAATAAAAATAAAAATAAAAATAAAAATACATAAAAATAAATAAATAAATAATAATAATAATAATAATAATAATAATATATATATATGAATAAGAAATAAAAATAAAACAGAGAGAACGACAAAAAATAAAAAAGGGGGAGGGACAGAGCAAAACGGATCAACCCTAGGAGGAAGGAAGGCTTAAGGGGGAACACAGAAAGCGAGCACAAAGCTAAAAGGGGGGGAAGGAGAAAGACTAAGACGACAGGGCAGGGATCCAACAGCTACTGATTTTTCAGCCGTCATCTCTATTGAGATTATTAGGCCTTCTTTCAATCTCAATAGCTTCCCTGAATTTACGATGATGGAAATGAGCAACCTTAGCAACAACCTTGGCCTCCTCAATACAAACATGATGCTTGGTCTTTTCCACATGCTCTGCTAATGCTGAAGACTTGGTTCTTCTATGTCTTAGGTCAGCTGCATGTTCGCTTATCCTCTTATGGATGGAGCGTCCTGTTTCCCCGATATAGGGGGTTCCACAAGAACAAGGGATCAAGTAGACACCCTTCATGTCCGTAGGGTCAACAGGATCTTTCACCGATCGGAGGGATTTACCAAAGGTGTTGAGGGGCCTAAAGGTAGAGGGGATGTCATACCTCTTAAGGATCTGAGCAAATTTATAAATCTCTCCGATTAGTGAAAGATCCTATTGACCCTATGGACATGAAGGGTGTCTACTTGATCCCTTGTTCTTGTGGAACCCCCTATATCGGGGAAACGGGACGCTCCATCCATCAGAGGATAAGCGAACATGCAGCTGACCTAAGACATGGGAGAACCAAGTCTTCAGCATTAGCAGAGCATGTGGAAAAGACCAAGCATCATGTTTGTATTGAGGAGGCGAAGGTTGTTGCTAAGGTTGCTCATTTCCATCATTGTAAATTCAGGGAAGCTATTGTGATTGAAAGAAGGCCTAATAATCTCAATAGAGATGACGGTTGGAAAATCAGTAGTTGTTGGATCCCTACTGTAAGGCCCTCATGACTCGGGCAGGCGCGTGACAGATGGGCGCTCCGTGCACGATGGGCGGATGGTGGAAACGGGCGGGCGCCTCCGTGCACGACGAGCGGGCAAACTTACATGCAACACTTATGCGACTCGGGCGGGCGCCCCGTGCACGACGAGCGGGTGCGGTCACCCGGCGAGCGGGCGCGGTTCGACGACGAGCGGGCGCGGTCACCCGGCAAGCGAGCGCGGTTCAACAACGGCGGGTGCGGTCACCCGGCGAGCGGGCGCGGTTCAATAACGGCGGGCGTGGTCACCCGGCGAGCGGGCGCGGTTCGACGACGAGCAGGTGCGGTCACCTGGCGAGCGGGCACGGTCACCCGGCGAGCGGGTGCGGTCACCTGACGAGCGGGCGTGGTGCGACGAACAAATGCAACGAATAGTGCTACAGAAAAATGCGACGAACAAAAGACTTAATGAAATAATGCGAAGTCCGAATGGAGTTTATACCCATGCGTTGGAGGATTTGTATATGGGCGGGCCGACTTGCAAGTGGATCAAAGTGTCGGCGTTTTGGACTGTTTTATGGGGTCAGCCTTAAAGGTTGACACCCCTTCACAAATGAGCAACAATGCGTATATATACCAAGGCGCAGAGCTCATTTGGAGCATCAACGCACTTCGCATCTCTCTCTAGATCTACGAAAGAGGTAAAAGGAAGGCGCAGACATAAGTAGAGTGCACATAACTCATGTGCTCTACCAAGGAGTGCGCAGTCTTTACCGGAGGTCGCGTTTAGGTGCAGAGATACAGTTTGAGTTGGAATTTGTGCAGAACCGAGAGGAGGAGTTCTTGGTGTCTCGGGTGAGCACCCTCCTACCGTGGGCGGTTGGCACATGGTTGTAAAAGGCTGTCTTTGCCTTGATTGTAAATATTTCTAAGTGTTGGCTTGAATTCTGTCAAGCACACTTGTATGATGTATTATTGAAGATTGTCATAATATATTGTTATCGGGCAGACTTGTTCGGGAGTTGCCCCTCCGTTTATACTTGTGTGCAATTGTTATTGTTCTGGTTAATTGCATATTGGATGATGAATGAGTATGGGCTTCATTAAGTATAAAGGTTAATGCATTTTACTTGGTTGCGAAACACAAACTAAGTATGTTAATGTGAAGTAGGCGTAGTCCATGTGCATAAGTATTGTTAAAAAGAAAGTGCACTGTGGTGCCGCACCTTGCCGGCTCGGTTGGAAGACTACCGTAGGCCTGGGGGCATGACAGGTGGTATCAGAGCTCATGAACAGGTTCAGGTGTTGAAGCATTTGACAAGTGGTCTAAGAGATGTTGAGCAGGGTTGCTCGTGACAGGTTCTTGCAGGTGAAGGAAACCGTTTCAAACGAAGTGGAACAAGGGTTGGTTCTATTTGCATGTGACTTGGAAAAAGCCATTGAATGGTTGAAACTAGATTGCAGAAGAGTAAGAAGTTGTTAGGGATGGCAGCTGATTCTCAGGCTGGGTCTAGTCACACAATGAAGGATACTACTCTTGGGTTCATTGAAAAGGTGATTGAAGAGATGGAGGCTTTGGAGACTTCTTGGGATAAAAAGATGGACTCGATTGCTGAAGAGCGAGAGGCCAACTTGAAGACTAAAGAAGCACTTGAAGAACTCCGAGTACAACATGATGAACTCCAAGCACAGTATGAGTACACAGATCTTATGTGTACACAACTTGAAGTAAGGGTCAAGGAGGTTGAAGAAGCAAAGGGTCAGGGTCTTGCAGAGATCGTGAACTTGAGGGGATCTCTTGACAAAATAAGCAAATCTCTTGATGAAGCCAAAGATGAGATTGCGGTATTGAAGAAGGCCATAAGGCATAACTCAGGTGGAGGAGTGCCTCATGTGAAAGTCAAAGAACCAGAATCTTATGATGGCATAAGGAGTGCAAAGACTCTTGGCAACTTTCTATGGGACATGGAGGATACTTGGAACGATTGAGTCTACCCGATGGTGAGACACAAGTCAAGGTGGCTGCTCAATTCTTGACAAAGGATGCTAAGATGTGGTGGCGAAGAAGGGTGGATCAGATTGTCAATGGCAGTGCTAATGACATCACTTCGTGGGATGACATGAAAAAGGATTTGCAGACCCATTTAAATCCTCAGGATGAAACATGGGAAGCAAGGACGATGATTAAGTTCATCAAGCAAACCGAAAGCCTACAAGCATACCAGCGAGAGTTTGCAAGTGCAGCTCTGGAACTTCCCGACATGGCGGAAAGGGACAAGGTATTCAACTTCATTATTGGGTTGAAGCCTTGGGCACGCAATGAGGTGAAGAGGCAGAATATTAGAACATTTGAGGAGGCTTTTGTTGTGGTTGATAGGTTGGTGGATCATTATGATGAGACTTCTAATGAGAAAAAGAAGTCCGACAAACCAAAAGAAAAGAAGAAGGATGATGCTTCGAATTCGGATGATGGTTCGAAAACGAAGAAGCCTTTGAAATGTTGGATATGTGCAGGACCACACATGGTGAAGAACTGTCCCTCTAAACCGAAGGTGGCTGCTGCTGCACAGTCTAATGATGATGATGATGATGCTTCTGTGGGGATGATGCAGATACTTGGTGCTTCTGCTACTACGGAAGTGACTTCTAGAAGAGATCCGGAAAGAAACAGGTTGGAGTATGTTCAGATGAAGGTTGGAGGTGCTGATGTACTCACTATGGTAGATAGTGGGGCTTCACACAACTTCATGAGTGAAGATACTGCGAGAAGGATTGGGCTGAAATTTGTACCAGTGAAGGCACAAATGAAGACAGTGAATTCTCCTCCTATGGGAATTCTTGGTATAGCTGAAAAAGTAGACACTACACTTGGTGAATGGACCGGGAAGGTGCACTTCACTATAGTGTGGATTGATGACTATGAAGCTGTATTGGGGATGGAATTCATGAAACAATTTGAGGCTATGGTTGTACCACATTTGAGGAAACTCTTCATTTATGATGGAAGGGAAGATGTACCCATTGGTGTTCCAACCATTGGTGTGACAAAACCTGATCATAAATTAGGAGGAATGCAAATGGAGGATAAGGAGAAGGTGAACAAGCGGTTGTCCACTGTTGAGGCAAAGCTTGTGGAGCAGTCATTGGTCATCAGGTCACTTTCAGATAGCATCTTGGACTTATCAAGAAGGCTAGAGCTAGTGGAGGACGATGATGATGATGTTGATGAGGTGTATGTGAGGCCGAATATCCAGAAGGAAGATCGGGAGGCATATCTACAAAGGATGGAGGTTGAGGATCCTGATAGATGGATTGAGTTGATCAGTGAGGGAGAGCCTTCAGGCTCTACTCTCTCTACATCTTCTTAGATGACATAGAAGATGGGGCTCATTGTTAGTTGTTCATGGCAGTGGGTCCTTAAACATGTTTGAGCAGGTATGATTGATGGTGCAGGGATGGCTTGGCATCAAGCATCATGACATGTTGCAGATGGATGGAGTTTCCATCGACCTGAGCATGGTTTGTAGATTCTTGATGAGTCGAGGATGTGGCTGATGTTTGAGAAACAATTGGTGAAGACATGAGGATGTTCACTCTCATGGATTGGGCGTGATGGTTGGATTAGCTACCCAACTAGTTCAGACATGGGGTCGCGAAGTGTACAGGGATGTGTTGACATTATGCTGGAGTATCGTGACAGAAGAGCACATGATGACATATGGATCAAGATGATGAGGCATGGTTGTCTTGGTGACAATCTGGTCACTAAGGTGTTACATGATGGAGATGGAGCTTTATATATGTTGCAGAGATGTTTTCCTTATATGGAGGAGTCTACATCATGGTTGATGATGATCTTGGTGGAGAGCTACCGGGATGGTATGTTGTCGAGGACGACAACGATTTCAGGTGGAGGAGGATGTAAGGCCCTCATGACTCGGGCAGGCGCGCGACAGATGGGCGCTCCGTGCACGATGGGCGGACGGTGGAAACGGGCGGGCGCTCCGTGCACGACGAGCGGGCAACCTTACATCCGGCACTCATGCGACTCGGGCGGGCACCCCGTGCACGACGAGCGGGTGCGGTCACCCGGCGAGTGGGTGCGGTTCGTCAAATGGCGGGCGCGGTTCGACGACGAGCGGGCGCGGTCACCCGGCGAGCGGGCGCGGTTCAACAACGGCGTGCGCGGTCACCCGGCGAGCAGGCGCGGTTCGACGACGAGCGAGCGTGGTCACCCGACGAGCGGGCGCGGTCACCCAGCGAGCGGGTGCGGTCACCCGGCGAGCGGGCGCGGTGCGACGAACAAATGCGACGAACAGTGCGACAGAAAAATGCGACGAACAAAAGACTTAATGAAATAATGCGAAGTCCGAATGGAGTTTATACCCATGTGTTGGAGGATTTGCATATGGGCGGGCCGACTTGCAAATGGATCAAAGTGTGGGCGTTTTGGACTGTTTTATGGGGTTGGCCTTAAAGGTTGACACCCCTTCACAAATGGGCAACAATGCGTATATATACCAAGGCGCAGAGCTCATTTGGAGCATCAACGCACTTTGCATCTCTCTCTAGATCTGCGAAAGAGGTAAAAGGAAGGCGCAGACATAAGTAGAGTGCGCATAACTCATGCGCTCTACCAAGGAGTGTGCAGTCTTTACCGGAGGTCAAGTTTAGGTGCAGAGATACGGTTTGAGTTGGATTTTGTGCAGAACCGAGAGGAGGAGTTCTTGGTGTCTTGGGTGAGCACCCTCCTACCGTGGGTGATTGACACATGGTTGTAAAAGGCTGTCTTTGCCTTGATTGTAAATATTTCTAAGTGTTGGCTTGAATTCTGTCAAGCACACTTGTATGATGTATTATTGAAGATTGTCATAATATATTGTTATCGGGCAGACTTGTTCGGGAGTTGCCCCTCCCTTTATACTTGTGTGCAATTGTTATTGTTCTGGTTAATTGCATATTGGATAATGAATGAGTATGGGCTTCATTAAGTATAAAGGTTAATGCATTTTACTTGGTTGCGAAACACAAACTAAGTATGTTAATGTGAAGTAGGCGTAGTCCATGTGCATAAGTATTGTTAAAAAGAAAGTGCACGGTGGTGCCGCACCTCGCCGGCTCGGTTGGAAGACTACCGTAGGCCTGGGGGCATGACATCTGCCCTATCGTCTTAGTATTTTTCCTTCCCCGCCCTTTTAGCTTTGTGCTCGCTTTCTGTGTTCCCCCTGAAGCCTTCCTTCCTCCTAGGATTGATCCGTTTTGCTCTGTCCCTCCCCCTTTTTTATTTTTTGTCTTTCTCTCTATTTTATTTTTATTTCTTATTCATATACCTTATTTATATATACTTATTATTATTATTATTATTATTATAATTATTTATTTATTTATTTTTAATTAATTAGTGTATTTATTTTATTTTTATTGTACTTTATTTTTTAATTTAATTTATTTTTAATTAATTAATTAATTTTATTTATTTATTTTATTTTTATTAATTAATTAATTAATTAGTTTATTTATTTATTTATTTTATTTATTTTATTTATTTATTTAATTTTATTTATTTATTTATTTTATTTATTTATTTATTTTTTCTCAGTATAATGATCTACTTATTATTTTTATTCATTTTTCAACTATCTTTTACCTTAGCTCGGTTCTCTTTTATATATTTTGATTTTTATTATTTTATTATTATTATTATTTTTATTTATTTATTTTTATGTATTTTTATTTTTATTTTTATTTTATTTTTAAACTAACCTTGACTAACCTCCTTTTCAGTTTTTCCTAAGTTGAACGAGTTTTTCCTAAGTTTTAGTTTTATTTATGTATTTATTTATTTATTTTTAATTTTTAAACTAACTTGTACCTTTATTAGCTTTATTTTATTGTTTTTATTTTTATTTTTATGTATTTGTTTTTCCTCTTTTATTTTGATTTATTATTAATTTGTCTTTTCAACTAACTTTTACCTTTACTAGCTTGGTTCATTTATATTTCTATTATTTTTTTCCTTTTTGTTTTATTCTCACTAACTATTATTCTATACCCTATGTATATTGTATTATAATATTTCTTATAACTTATATTTTTATTAAACTTTTGACTAACTAGTAACATTAACACCTATTTAATTATTTTATTTATATAAAAAATTTATATATTTTAAAAGAAAGGTCATCGAATATAACTATATTATTTTGACTTTTTAACTCTCGTCCCATAGTCAAAATTAGCCGTTGGATAAGATAGCCATTGGGGGTATCTGCTCATACTATTTAAATTGCATAGCTAGATCTATTTCTTCAACTTGTCCTGACGATGAACCACACTAGTTGGTTCGAAACGCGTCGACATATGATATTCTATGTGATTTACGTTGAAGAATCTCTTATAAATTGATATGGATCATAGAAGCCTCAATTCGACAACTAAAATGTTATTATTACCTGCTGCAACAAAGTAACTTATTAAATGTTGATATTAAAGATTAATTTTAAATTTAACAATGATCTTATCTCTTACAACTTTGTTTTTTATTTTTATTTTTTAATGATCTTATCTCTTACAACTTTGATTTTTTATTTTTATTTTTTTTTAAATCTACTTTTTCTAGCTTCTAATTGTTAGAGTACTTTTTCTAGCTTCTAATTGTTAGTCCTTTATCCTAACAAGCTTCTAATTGTTAGAGTCTTTATTTTTTAATTTGTTATTGTTATTGTTAGAGTCTTTATTTTTTAATTTGTTATTGTTAGAGTCCTTTATTTTTTAAATCTATTTTTTCTAGCTTCTAATTGTTAGAGTCCTTTATTTTTTAAATCTATTTTTTTTAGCTTCTGATTGGTTGGAGTCTTATGATTTAATGATGATTTCTTCTGTAATGATGAGATGGTATTACCAGAGCTTTAACTTTTCTGAAAATTCAATGCAATGACAAATACTATTTCAAGAGAATTCTCTAGTGCTTTAATGGAAGTTAGCAAATCGCTGGAATACATCAGACAGAGAGCCTCCTTGTTGTTAGCTACGACGTCAGCTGGATCGCGATCCAATGCTTCTTCGTACTCTCTGACCAAGAAATTTCAGAAGAGACTTGCAACTAAAAGGTATTGTCGAAACAACCTCTGAAAACAGTGCTGCAACAAAAACGCTTTGTCAGTGCATTTCATGAATATATTACAAAAATAATAATCATTTCCTTAATGGTTACCAAAATGTAGAGGTCATTACCACTAGATAGTTATCTAATTCAATAGTGTCAGTGAGTGCTGTAGGTATCCAATTCAACTATCCTAAAAGTGGTTTCCGTTCATTTTTGCTTCCAGTTATGATTAGCATATCTCCAAATATCTTATCAATCAGATTAGCATCAAAGTGAATATCGAAGTCATGAGCGTGGATAGAAACTGCTAGAAAATTGAACACACAAAACCAGAACTTGTAATTGAGCACACAAAACCAGAACCTGTAATTGCTAAAAAGTTGAACCCACAAAACCAAATTCTTTAACGAAGGTAAAAGCTCTACTCGAAAAAAGGCGGATGAAAATAAAACACAGAGAATTTGGTAGCACAGAAACTCTGTTATCTACACCTCTACAGCGAAATGCTTTGGGTAAATTGACAATGAACGATGAAAGACAAGTGTTAATGTATAGAGCACTCTACAACTCTACAGCCAAGTGCTTGGGGTAAATTGACAATGAACGATGAAAGACAAGTGTTAATGTATATAGCACATAGCGTGACATGTGATGGGCACTTGGTAATGGATACATGGTCTCCCATATGTAATGGGCACGTGGTAATGTATACACGGGCATACCTCATTATAACATCCATACCAATTAGTTTCACAAATTATATGCATCACCCTCTACTATATAAAGTATTAGCATACGTTCCGGAAGAAAGTAACGTTGAACAAAATGCGTAGTGCATAGGTTGTAAATGCAAAGTGTCCTAGTTTCTTAGGTTTTAAGTTTTTATTAATTTCATAATCTACAACATTATTATTCCGTGCCGCAGCCGGTTATTCAAAAAGCATTGAGGTTCACATTAATTTTAAATTTACCAATCTAATGCTTCTTCGTACTCTCTGATTGCTGCCGTATAATCTTTTGCAACCAAACGCTGAAGGCATCTGTTACGGTTTACCATATTTTTAAGCCCTTCCAAGTTGAGTAGGTACTTGACCTTGATTAACCATGGCCTCAATTCGAAAAAATAATTGATAAAAATGTATTTTTTGCGCCATTCAAATTGTCAAGCTGCATTTGAATCTGACCAAGCTTAGAAAGAATGGATCTGATGGGTTTTTCTGCAGCAGCTTCTCCATCCACTTCATAGCAATATTATATTCCTTTTGGCTTAGATGATAGCCCACAACTGATCTTATGACAATTTCTTCTCTCCTTCGCCACCATCCAAGTCTCGTCGAAAGGGCACAAAATTGGTCATCGGTTTTCGATTCTAAGGTCACCTTCTGATCAAATTCTTGTGAAACTTCATCCACATTATTCAACACAATATCAACATCCTGAACCCCCACCACAGGTAATTCAGGAAGGATGGAACGCAATGTTGCGTCAGCCGTGACCACCCAAATCTCACAGACACGCCAATGACGTAAATGTGGCCAAGGTAGCCAAATGTGGATGATTAGGCGAGATCAGGGAAAGAGAGGCCGACAGGCGGAGCAGTTAGGGGGGTATCTGAGGAGAGAGAAGTGATGTTATGAATTACCCTAGAGGGCCTATGGTGTCTCTTCCCTATCGAGCCGGGATGATGAACGGAGTTGGCCTTCCCCACCTTAGCTCTTATAGCCTAGGAAGAAGAAATGATGATAAGGTAAGATAATCAACTAGGATAGAAGTGAAGATTTATATATTGGAGTTTGACGGTCCTACCACTTGCGGTGGCTGGATTCCGGCAAGATGATGTGAGCGGGGATCAGGTCCCGCACTAATAAACCGGACCTGTCTTTCTATAGGTAGTGGAGGATTGCTCCCTTTCCTGACCGAGGTGGAAAATCCACCCCACCTATTGCAATCATATCTCCCTTGCAGAAATATCTACGGCTGTTGTTTTTATATACTAGTACAAGTACAGCCATATTTGATATACTAGTACAACCATGTAAATATGGTTGATATAGGCAGATAGGCCAACAACTATATAAATATTAAAAACTATATTATTTAAATATATTATTATATGAATATTATAATAATAATATAAACCCATAATAATATTATTAATATTAATTAATTAGATTATCATTATATTATTCGAGAAATAAAATAAAATAATTATTATAAAATTATTATAATAATAATATAAAATTATAAAAATAATAATAACAATTATATTGTATTATTATTATAATAATAAAATATATTTATAATAATACTAATAATAATATCAGATAATAATATAATAATAATATTATGATGATGATGATGGTTAACGTCCGTTAAGACCAAATAATGGTCTATCGGACCTAAAGAAACAAATTATCTATTTTGATTTAAGATTTTATTATTATAATAATATACAAATACAATTATTAATAAAATAATAATATAAGTAATATAATAATAATAATATAATATAATAGCTATTATATTATTATTAATAATAATTATTATATTATATTATTATTATTATTGTAATATATTATGATTATTATAACAATAATATAAAATAATAATAATAATCACAATTATATTGAATAATAATAATAATAATAATAATAATAGCTCATAATAATAATCATGATCCAATAATTATTAGAATTGTGATAAGTGAATTATTATGTATAAATTTCTAAAGACCAACTATTTATGATAATTAATAAATATATAAATAATAATAATGATATTCTTGTATATTTATGATTATTATATTAACATTATTACAATAATATAAACTCATGATAATATTAGTAATATTAAATATTCATAATTCATAATTAGTAATATTAATTAATAATAATAATAATAATAATAATAATAATAATTATTATTATTATTATTATTATTATTATTAGGTTTTATTAATTCAACCAAGTTTATTTTAGTATTTTTAATATTTATCTTAGGGTTTGTATACATTGAGTTTATGATATTAGTTCCTTTTGTTCATCATCACCCAAGGGATTAATACTAAAAACCCAAGGGGTTATGAAGCACAAGGAATAATATTAAACATAAGGGACTAATATGATAAACCCAAAAAACTAATATTACATAGTCATGGTCAACCATGGTTGAATGTCACATTGTGACAATGATTGTGTCACCATGAAAATAAACCATGTTTAGTTTAGTCTTTACAATATTTATATTAGGGTTTACCAATGTTGGGTTTATAATATTAGTCCCTTAGGTTTGATAGTAAACTGTATGACTAATATTATAAGCCCTAGATGGACCCTTATATGATAGGAATATTATATGATGGGAATATGAACCCTTAGATGAATAAACCCAAGGGATTGATAATATAAACGTAAGGAACTAATAACAACAAGGGATTAATATTAAAATCCTAAAAAACCAAAAGGATTAGTAGTATAACCCAAGGTATATAAAACATAAAATAAACAAAAGGGACTAATATTATAAACCCAAGGAACTAATGAACCCAATGGATTAATATTATAAACCCAAGCAATTATTAAACCCAACGGATAAATATTAAAAACCTAAGGGATCAAGAACTGCAAGGACTGATATTACAAATACAAGAGATTAATAAAGATGACCATGATTGATATTATAAACCCAAGTTAATAATAAACCCAAAGGATTAATACTTAAACCCAAAGAGATTATGAACCCAAGGAAATAATATTAAACCCGACGGACTAATATTATAAACCCAACATTGGTAAACCCTAATATGAATATTAGAAAGACTAAAATAAACATGGTTTATTTTCATGGTGAGACAATCCTTGTCATGATGTCGCATTCAACCATGGCTGACCGTGGTTGCCTATGATTGAAAATGGTTGACCATGATCGATACTATAAACCTAAGGGAATAATAAACCCAAGGGATTGATATTATAAACCTAAAGGAATAATAAAACTAAGGTATCAATAGTAAAATCCCAAGGGATTATGAACCCAATGAAATAATATTAAACCCATGGGACTAATATTATAAACCTAACATTGTTAAACCCAAATATAAACAGTACAAACCCTAAAATAAACATGGTTTATTTTGATCGTGAGACAATCATTGTCACAATGCGACATTCAAACATGGTTGACCATGTTTTGCTATGATTGACAATGGTTGACCATGATTGATATTCTAAATGTAAAGCAATAATAAAATCAAGATATTAATACTAAAACCCAAAGGGATTATGAACCGAAGGGAATAGTATTAAACCCATGGGACTAATATTATAAACCTAAGGAACTAACAAACCCAATGGTTTAATATTATAAACCCAACGGATAAATATTAAAAACCTAAGGGATCAAGAAGCGCAAGGGATTGATATTACAAATACAAGAGATTGATAATGATGACCATGATTGATATTATAAACCCAAGCTAATAATAAACCCATGGTTGACCATGTTTGGCTATGATTGACAATGGCTCACCATGATAGATATTATAAACCTAAGGGAATAATAAACCCAAGGGATTGATATTATAAACCCAAATGAATAATAAACCCAAGGATTAATACAAAAATCCAAGGGATTATGGACCCAAGGGAATAATATTAAACTAAAGGGACTAATATTATAAACCCAACATTCGTAAACCCAAATATAAATATTACAAAGACTAAAATAAACATTATTTATTTGCATGGTGAGACAATCCTTGTCACAATGTGACATTAAATCAGGGTTTACCATGGTTGACCATGATTGATATTATAAACCTAAGGGAATAATAAACCCAAGGGATTGATATTAAAACCCAAATGAATAATAAACCCAAGGAAGTAATACTAAAACCCCAAGGGACTATGAACCCAAGGGAATAATATTAAACCCAAGGGACTAATATTATAGACCCAACATTCGTAAAACCAAATGTAAATATTACAAAGACCAAAATAAACATCATTTATTTTCATGGTGAGACAATATTTGTCAAAATGGGACATCCAACCATTGGACTAATATGGTAAACCCAAATATAAATATTACAAACACTAAAATAAACATGGTTTATTTTCATGGTGAGACAATCTTTGTCAAAATGCAACATTCACCATTGGACTAATATTAGAAACCCAACATTGGTATACCCAAATATAAATACTACAAATACTAAATTAAACATGATTTATTTTGATGGTGAGACAATCCTTGTCACAATGCGACATTCAACCATTGTTGACCATGACTGATAATATAAACCTAAGGGGATAATAAACCTTAAGGGATTGATATTATAAACCAAAAAAAATAAGAAACCCAAGGGATTGTGAACCCAAGAGAATAATATTAAATCCAATCGACTATTATGATAAACCTAAGGGAATAATAAACCCGAGGGATTGATATCAAAAACCTAAAGGAATAATAAAACTAAGGGATCAATACTAAAACCCCAAGGGATTATGAACCCAAGGAAATAATATTAAATCGATGGGACTAATATTATAATCCCAACATTGTTAAACCAAAATATAAACACTACAAACACGAAAATAAACATGGTTTATTTTGATGGTGAGACAATCGTTGTCACAATGCGACATTCAAACATGGTTGACCATGGTTTTCTATGATTGACAATGGTTGACCATGGTTGATATTTTAAACGCAAAGAAATAATTAACCGAAGGGATTAATACTAAAACCCCAAGGGATTATGAACCGAAGGGAATAATATTAAACCCAATGGACTAATATTATAAACCCAACATTTGTAAACCCAAATATAAATATTACATAGACTAAAAGAAACATGATTTATTTTCATTTGACATTCAATCACGGCTGACCATGATTGATATTATAAACCTAAGGGAATAATAAACCCAAGGGATTGATATTAAAACCCAAATGAATAATAAACCCAAGGGAGTAATACTAAAAGCCCAATGGACTATGAACCAAAGGGAAAAATATTAAACCCAAGGGACTATTATTATAGAGCTAACATTCGTAAACCCAAATGTAAATATTACAAAGACCAAAATAGACACTGTTTATTTTCATGGTGAGACAATATTTTTCGAAATGGGACATCCAACCATTGGACTAATATGGTAAACCCAAATATAAATATTACAAACACTAAAATAAACGTGGTTTATTTTCTTAGTGAGACAATCTTTGTCAAAATGTGACATTCGACCATTGGATTAATATTATAAACCCAACATTGGTATACTCAAATATAAATACTACAAACACTAAATTAAACACGATTTAGTTTGATGGTGAGACAATCCTTGTCACAATGCGACATTCAACCATGGTTGACCATGATTGATAATATAAACCTAAGGGAATAATAAACCCAAGGGATTGATATTATAAACCCAAATGAATAATAAACCCAAGGGATTAATACTAAAACCCCAAGGGATTGTGAACCCAAGGGAGTAATATTATAGACCTAAGGGAATAATAAACCCAAAGGATTGATATTATAAACATAAAGGAATAATAAAACTAAGGGATCAATACTAAAACCCTAAGGGATTATGAACGTCACGAAATAATATTAAATCCATTGGATTAATATTATAAACCCAACATTGTTAAAACCAAATATAAACACTACAAACACTAAAATAAACATGGTTTATTTTGATGGTGAGACAATCATTGTCACAATGTGACATTAAACATGGTTGACCATGGTTTGCTATGATTGGCAATGGTTGACCATGATTGATATTCTAAATGTAAAGCAATAATAAAACGAAGGAATTAATACTAAAACCCCAAGAGATTATGAACTAAATGGAATAATATTAAACCCATAGGACTAATATTATAAAACCAAGTAACTAATAAACCCAATGGTTTACTATTATAAACCCAAGGAATTAGTGAACCCAATGGATAAATATTAAAAACCTAAGGGATCAAGAAGTGCAAGGGATTGATATTACAAATACAAGAGATTAATAAGGATGACCATGATTGATATTATAAACCCAAGTTAATAATAAACCCAAAGGATTAATACTAAAACCCCAAGGGATTATGAACCCAAGGAAATAATATTAAACCCAATGGACTAATATTATAAACCCAAAATTGGTAAACCCTAATATGAATATTAGAAAGACTAAAATAAACATGGTTTATTTTCATGGTGAGACAATCCTTTTCACAATGTGACATTCAACCACGGTTGACCATGGTTGTCTATGATTGACAATGGTTGACCATGATCGATATTATAAACCTAAGGGAATAATAATCCCAAGGGATTGATATTATAAACCTAAAGGAATAATAAAATTAAGGGATCAATACTAAAACCCTAGGGGATTATGAACCCAAGGAAATAATATTAAACCTATTGGACTAATATCATAAACACAACATTGTTAAACCCAAACATAAAAACTACAAACACTAAAAAAAACATGGTTTACTTTGATGGTGAGACAATCATTATCACAATGTGACATTCAAACATGGTTGACCATGGTTTGCTATAATTGACAATGGTTGACCATGATTGATACTCTAAATGCAAAGAAATAATAAAAAAAGGGATTAATACTAAAACCCTAAGGGATTATGAACCGAAGGGAATAATATTAAACCCATGGGACTAATATTATAAATCCAACATTGGTAAACCCAAATATATTTACTACAAACACTAAAATAAACATATTTTATTTTGATGGAGAGACAATCCTTGTTACAATGTGACATTCAAACATGGTTGACCATGTTTTGCTACAATTGGTATTATAAACCTAAGGGAATAAGAAAACCAAATGATTGATATTATAAACCGAAATGAATAATAAACCCAAGGTATTAATACTAAAACCCCAAGCGATTATGAACCCAATGGAATAATATTAAGCCCAATAAACCCAAGGGAATAATATAAACCCAACATTAGTAAACCCAAATATAAATATTAAAAACACTAAAATAAACATACTTTATTTTCATGGTGGGAGAATCTTTGTCAAAATGCAACATTCAACCATGGGAATAATATTATAAACCCAACATTGGTAAACCCAAATATAAATACTACAAACACTAAAATAAACATGGTTTATTTTGATGGTGAGACAATTCTTGTCGCAATGTGACATTCAACCACAGTCGACCATGTTTGGCTGTGATTGACAATGGTTTACCATGATTGATATTATAAACCTAAGGGAATAATAGACTCAAGGGATTGATATTATAAACCCAAATGAATAATAAATCCAAGGGATTAATAATAAAAACCGAGCGATTATGGACCCAAGGGAATAATATTAAACCCAAGGGTCCAATATTATAAACCCAACATTCGTAAACCAAAATATAAATATTACAAAGACTAAAATAAACATGATTTATTTTCATGGTGAGAAAATCCTTGTCAGAATGTGACATTCAACCACGGTTGACCATGGTTGACCATGATTGATATTATAAACCTAAGGGAATAATAAACCCAAGTGATTGATATTAAAACCCCAAGGGATTATGAACCCAAGGGAATAATATTAAGCCCAATAAACCCAAGGGAATAATATAAACCCAACATTCGTAAACCCAAATATAAATATTACAAACACTAAAATAAACATGGTTTATTTTCATGGTGGGACAATCTTTGTCAAAATGCAACATTCAACCATGGGAATAATATTATAAACCCAAAATTGGTAAAACGAAATATAAATACTACAAACACTAAAATAAACATGGTTTATTTTGAAAGTGAGACTATTCTTGTCACAATGCAACATTCAACAATGGTTGACCATGTTTGGCTATGATTGACAATGGTTTACCATGATTGATATTATAAACCTAAGGGAATAATAAACCCAAGGGATTCATGTTATAAACCCAAATGAATAATAAACCCAAGGGATTAATACTGAAACCTGAGGGATTATGGACCCAAGGGAATAATATTAAACATAAGGGACTAATATTATAAACCCAACATAAAGAGAGCGAGCTCTGCAACTCAAACCCTAATGGCAGACCGGCGGTGAAAAACCTAAGAAAATCGTGAGCGAAGTGTGGATAACCGCCTTAGACCAGTCCAGTAACAACCACCAGTGGCCAAAGCAACAAAAGTAATGACAGAAGCTGTCAGGAGGGGAGAGATCCCCTCCTACCGAGACACGACGGCAGGAGACAGACAGAGTAGCCTGGAGATAGAGGAATGAAAGAACACGGGTCCGGTGCTAGGAGCTACCTGGCAAATAGGGAAAAGTGTCTGCCATGTACAACAGAGAAACCAAGATATGTTATCCCAGCGAACAAGCTGGAAAAGTAATGAAGTTAAATGAGGGACCATGCCCTTATCTGCAAGTTTTTCGGAGTCTGGCCTTTGGAAAGAGACCTCACCAAGTGGATACAACAAAAATGGCAACCCCAAGGCCACATCGAGCTCAAGTTGGGAGTGAAAGGCTTCTTTACGGTAATCTTCTTTAACTTGCAAGATAGAGAAAAGGTTTTAGAAAATGGCCCGTATTTTTATTATAATGCTGGTCTGTTCATGCGCTTCTGGGAAGACTGCTACAACCCTGACAAGCAAGGAAAATTTTAAGGATGGAAAATTTTCTTGAAGTTTAAAAACATTGGCGAATCTCACTAATCCCTAATATGCAAACTATAAAATGTGTATTGATATATTTGTAAAATTATTCAAATCTATAATGATTTTATATATAGTCTCTATATAATGTTGGCGATTTTTGAGGTAAAATAATTTTATATTCTAAAATTTGGGCGAATCGTCTTTTATAAAAAATGGTAATTGGCGAATCTCTTTTTGGAAAAATCAAGGAAAATTAGCCCACTGGGCGAACATTAGCCCCTAAAAGTTTCCATGCTGACAAGGAAACCTTTTTGGCTGCTCCTGTCTGGGTCCACTTATTTGGGCTCCCCATAGACTTCTAGGACCCAGACATCTTGGAAGGAATAGGAAATTCAATCGAAAGCTTCGTGAAAATAGCAGAAACTTCAAAGAAAGGTAGATACACCTCGTATGCCAGGATCTGTGTCTACATGAACCTATCAAACCCCATCCTCGACACCATAGAGCTTGAATATCATGAAGGAATATGGCAGCAGAACATAGATTATGAACACATCCCGTTTAGGTGCCGCAGGTGCCATACCCACGGCCATCTAGCAAAGGAATGCCTGATAACCAGGGAAGAAGAAGAAAACAGAGGCCCCCCCCCAAAAAAAAGAGAGAGTCGGATCAGGAGGACTTCAAAGAGGTGAGAAACAAAAAGAGACCCAACAAGGAACCCCCCCAAAAAGATAAGAAAGGGAAACAATCTGACTTAGTGAAACGAAACAGTTTTTCTATACTACAGGTAGAGGAAGAGGAGGAAGATCAACGCATGGAAAATCAGGAGGATAAAGGCTCAAACTATAGCGAGAGCGGTGAAAGAAACCTAACTAAAAGAAAAGCCTTGAGTGAGACACCAAAACAAGATAAGGAAATAGACAAACCAACTGAATAGATGGAGACAGACTAGGAGACCAGCAAGGAAGACCTAAGCGAGGAAGAGGAAGTATTGAAAAACTTGTTGCATGAATGGAAGAACCTGGATGAGAGGTTTATTCTTGAAGAACAAAAGAAGCTATATACTGAAACCTTCCAACAATATAAAACCAAACTAGAAAAAGGCAAAGCCTCAACAGAAGAACTCCAAGAGATTCAAAAGGAAAGCAGATCAGATTAGAAAGGACAAATTAAAGGGGGGAAAAAAGAGGAAGAAGAAACATCAAAGACTCCATCCAACTCATGGGAGAAATGTTAGTCAATACTGGAAGAGTAGTCCCGCTACCAGCGGTGTTTCAAACCCTATCCCAATGATTTTGACATCGTGGAACATCAAAGGCTTAAATAGCAAAGGAAAACAGAGATATCTAGCAACATGACTCAAAAAAGACAAACCTCAGATTATGCTTCTCCAAGAAACCAAAATCCCAGGCTAGAAAATGGATGAAATTCTCAACAAAATAAAACCAAGATATGAACATGTAACTATAGATCCCAAAGGAAGCGCAGGAGGGATAGCAATTCTCTAGAACCCAGCTGAAGTCCTCACAGACTGGTGGATAAGAAGGCAACGAATCCTCTTTGGGAGATTTAGACTAATAGGTCAAAGTGAATGGGTGGTAATCTTGGCTGTATATGGCCCCCACACCCGTGTAGACAGAGATCTATTCCTCAACCAACTGACTAAGCTTCGAAGTTTACACCAAGAGCAGAGATGGATCCTGGCTGGAGACTTCGACTTAATTGCTTCTCGTGAAGAGAAAAAAGGTGCAATAAGTAGAGAAGATCCGGAAATGGAAAAATTCAAAGAAGTGCAAACATAATTAAGGGTGGTTGATATCCCAACCATAAATGAGAAATTCACATGGAATAACAAAAGAGGTGGATCCAAATAGATCGCTTCAAGACTAGACAAATTACTCATCTCAAAGCATATAATCGGGCTGGATATCTTCTATGACACCTATATCTTACCTTCATTAGGGTCAGACCACTGGCCAATAAAATTGGAAATAGCCTTAAACAGTCAAAACAAAAAGAGACCATTCCGGTTCGAGTCCTTTTGGCTCCGAGCCCCTGACTTCGTAGACAAAGTAAGAGGCTGGTGGCAGGATAGTAAAATTGGAAAGGAGGGCCGCAGCAAAATGCACTCATTCCAGCTAAGGCTCAAAGAAATCAAAAGCAAAATCAAAAAGTGGAACACGGAAGAATTTGGTAATATCCACCAAGAGCAAGGCAAACTCCAATTCAGAATGGAAAGAATTTAGTAGAAAATCATCCTAGAAGGTCGAAGTCATGATCTGGTAGAGGAGGAAGGTAGAGTAATGACCTAATTCGAGGAAAGACAAAAACATGAGGAAATCCTGTGGAGACAGAAATCCCGAATACAATGGCTAAAAGAAGGAGACAAAAACTCCAAATTCTTCCAGAAAGCCATGCTGAACCATCGCTAAGACAACAGAATCTTCTCCTTGAAAGACAAGGATGGAAACAGAGTGATCCAGCAGGATGAAATATAACATCTCTTAGTGGAGCACTTCAAAGGTATTCTCTATGAACCAAATGCCAACCGATCCAAGGACACAGACAAAATCTGCCACCATATTCCGAAGAAAGTCTCTAGAGATAAACTTGGCCCTTCTAAGGGCAATCACCAAGGATGAACTAGAGGAAACAATAAATAAAATGGCTAAAAACAAGGCCCTGGGGCTAGATGGCTTCACCATAGAATTTTATCAGGCGACTTGGAGCTTCATGGGGAATGATAAGCTTGATCTTGTGGAGGATTCCAGGTGCTCCAAGTGCATGCACCAAGGCTTGAATGCAACCTTCCTGGCGTTGATCCCTAAACCTGACTGCTCAGATGAACTGCAGGGTTTCAGGCCAATTTCCCTTTGCAATGTTGTCTATAAAATCCTTGCAACTATCATGGTCAACAGGCTCAAGCCACTCCTGCCGGATCTCATTGCCCCGGAGCAAACTGCCTTTGTCAAAGGACGACAAATCATCGATGGCATTATAGTGGTTCAGGAAGTGATCCACTCCCTGAAGAGCTCCCGTGCTCCACGCATGCTTATTAAACTTGATTTTTCCAAGGCGTTTGATCGACTCAGTTGGAACTATCTGATAGGTATCCTCAGAGCCTATGGATTTGACCAAAGATGGATAAATTGGATCTTATCTATGATTAGCTCTCATGTCATGTCAATTCTCCTAAATGGCTCCCCCTCTGAAGCTTTCACTCCCTCTTGTGGGCTTAGACAGGGACACCCCCTGTCTCCTTTCCTCTTCATCCTTGCCGTAGATGGCCTAGGCAGATTTGTCAAGGCTCAGGTATCCAGGGAATAGATAAAAGGCCTCCGAATCTACGGAGAAGACATTCCAGTCTCCCACAAACAGTTCGTAGACGATGTGATGCTCTACGGTCAAGCCACTCTGAAGGAGGCCCAATGAATTAACAAATCCCTATCGCAATTCAGTAAAGCCTCAGGAATGGATAACAATAAGGATAAATTAGAAGTGTTCTTCTTCAACACCTCACGGGTAGCCCAAAGATTCCTGGCTCGTACTCTCGGCTTCAACAGGGGATCCGTTCCTTCCAAGTACTTGGGTATCATGCTCCATGAGCATCAATTCCGGTTGGCCAACTGGAATTTACTAATAAAGAAAATCCAAAATAAAATGGAAAACTAGACCCATCACTTTTTGAGCGCCCCAAGCCGGATAACCCTATTGAAATTTGTTCTACAAGTCATCCCAAATTACTAGCTCTTGTGCCAAGCCATCCCAAAAACTGCAAGCCAAAAGCTGGTTTCTCTGTTCAAAAAATTCCTCTGGTAGGGGACCAGCAAAACAAGAAAGTGGGCCCTTATCTCCTGGGAGTGGCTTAGCCGGCTACCCAAAGATGGCGGTTTAGTGCTTCATGACCCTTTCATCCTCAATCAAGTGATGGGTGCGAAGCTCTGGTCGAGGTGGCTTCAGGGTGGCCCTGACTTATGGAAGGTGCTATGGGAAAGAAAGTATGATGCGGCATGAGCTATCGAAGAAAGACTAAGAAGCATGACAGAGACTAGAGGCTCTGCAATCTGGAACCTGGCGAGGGGCAACAAAGACCTTATAAGGGAGCACAGTTTCTGGGAAATTCGCACAGGGGACAAAGCCAGGTTCTGGGAGGAATTTAAGCAGCAACGCGACCGCCTCATAGAAAAATTTTGCCTCCAGTACATCCTCACCTTCTCGTCCCAAGCCTGGGCTGCAACTGTTGGCGACTTCTAGAAGCCTGACGAGGCAGGCTACTAGCGAAATTGGAAATTTAAAGAGGACTGGGAAGGAGCACCAGAAACCGGCAGATGGCAAGATTACTATACAGAGATGGCATCTCAGAAAATAGCAAGGAAAATAGGGTTTGACATCCTCAGATGGGGCAAACGAATTCAAGGAAATTTCACAATAGCAGAAGCCTACTACCTCAAAGTCAACCAAACTCATCAACCAGAAAAAAAAGAATGGGAAAATCTTTGGAAAATTAAGCACTGGCCAAAAATATCTTATTTCATTTGGACTATTCTACATGGTAGACCGCTCACTTGGGATCATATTCTGAGGAAGGGAAGCCAAGGCCCATCCCGTTGCGCCCTCTGCTTCTCCCATGAGGAAACCATGGAACATTTGATGAACCGATGCTCCGTCATCTCCTCCCTGTGGGCAAGCCACCATGAATTGTTTGAGCACCAGCACAGAAATCTTCAAAACATCATTAGCACCATTGTCAATTGGCTGAGAAAGCCTTACCTGAATTTGGTGGTCAATCGTGCCTGGCTCCTCTCCATCATGTTCCTGCTCTGGAATATCTGGAAAGCTCGAAATGGATCCATCTTCAAGGCAGAATCCCGAACCCCCGCAGCAATCTAGGAGCAAACCATTAGAAACATTCGAGAAACTCTCCTAACATAGAACTGGAAGGATGAAGATTGGCAGGTCGCGACTATGTAAGAGAAAATCCTTAATAGACTTGAGGTTAGACAGAGTATGGTAACTGGCAGAGGTTCCCGAAAAGAGCAGACCAAAAATGTGGCTGAAAGTAACCAGTACAAACCTCCCCCCCACATGGATTCATAAAATTAAACTTTGACGGAGCTGCAAAGCATAACCCAGGAGAGGTCGGCATTGGAGGAGTCTTTAGAGACGCTGAGGGAAACACCCTAAGATCTTTCGCGATGGACTGTAGGGAAGCCTCGAATAATGAAGCTGAGCTTCACGCCCTGAAACGAGGCGTGGAAATAGCTCTACGGGCCAATTTCAAACGACTCCAAATCGAGGGGGACTCGAAGCTAGTAATCGACATGGTTGGGAAGCTCCAGCAGAAACAACCAGCGGAAAGGATAAGCAAAAGCTAGCAAACTTCTTGGCCTGTTGGAGAAATTGGGAAGCTCCTTCCTAGTATAGACTACCTCCTCCCGACTCACACTAGGAGAGTAGGAAATAAACCAGCAGATTAGCTTGCAAATTGGGGATGCTGGAACTGGGGCAAAGAAATTGACAGTGCAGGTCCACCTTATCTGCACCAGGAGGAGAATTCTTAACTTCAGCAATTGCTAAAAGTTGATAAAGGTGGTAATGGAATGAAAGGGATCAATGGTCAGGATGAGGCAGCATGTAGCGAAGGCGGAGATAATCTACAATAGCCGGGATCAGGCAACTCTTCCGCGGGAATTGGCAGAGGGGAAAGGCAGGAACAAATTGGGCAGGTGACAAGGCATGACAAGAGTGGTTGAAGGGACAGAAAAAGCATGCGAGCTGAGACAGCATTAAGGAAGGATATAGAGCCAGCTCCGGAATTCGGGATATTGGACAGAGGAAGGACAACAAGTGGCACCAGGAGTATAGGTAGCTTACGGCAAGAGCAGCTAGATGGAGGTTGTAATAATGATGCATAAAGTGGATAGGTTAAGTCACGCCACTTCCCGAGACAGGGAAGCTGAAAGGCGTGACAGAAAACTTAACGGCCATGCGGAGGCTGGAGTTTCAATCAGCCAAGTGGCGGCCTTGTTGATCTAGCAGAGTCTTATTAGACCCGAAGAAACAAATGGCAGGTTCATGCAACATGGTGAAAACGATGAAAAAGAACGGGAAGACGCCTGCTCACCTCTGTGACCAGCCCTCCTCCTCGGCCTTGGCAAGAAAAGGTGGTATGTTTCCTTCAGTCCTCGTCCCTTAGACATAATGCATACTTGCTTCTCTGTTCTCTTTGTCTGGTTGGATTTGCTCTACCCTTGTGTGCAAAATTCCTACTGTTGTGATGGAAGGGGCCCTTAGGGTCCTCTTTGGTTTCTCCTTTCCCTCTCTCGTGACGAGAATGCTCTGCTCCATGCTATATTCGTACTCTACTCTGAGAGCCAGGTTGTGGGGGGGCTTTCGACGGGTTTCGTAGTGATTCAGGCGAGTCGCCGCACCCCTGGTCCTTACTGCTCTCTAGCCTCCCTCCACGATCTTCCCAACTGCTTTTCCTTCCTACTAGCCTTGCCTGCCAGGTTTTGATGTTTCGCCAGTTGGGGGGCTCTCTGGGATCTTGTGAGTTGGTGGTGGGTCTTCAACCGCTGCGCCCGTAATGGCCCTGCTCAAAGGCACCGGGAGTCCATTCATACAGGGTCTATCGTTACTATGAAGCAGACCTCGATTGTGTTCCTTCTCTTTCACACTGACCTGTGCTTTTCTGCTGTGATAGGTCGGAAAGCCTCCTCAATTCCCAAGCCCGAGGCCGGTGGCAAAATGGCTCCTAGAAAGACCAGTTCTGATAAGAAGAGGGATGCTGGCTCTAGCAGCCAACCAAATAAAAGGGGCAGGAAGCCCAACTTCGACAAACTCCTTCATCTGATCGATGGTTACATGACTGGGATTTCTGCTGAAGTCCACTCTCTTATCCATGAATGGGAGTGCGAGCTCAGAGAAATTAGCGCCAACAAAGAGATTCCCCATGGGGACTTGGAAGTAATCATATACCTTGGCACCACCAGAGGCAGGAACACGTTGTTCAATAGAACTTTGCAATTCTATTGGAATATGAAACATGTGATCGGTAGGGCTATGGAAGTCAACCAAGCCGTTCATGAAGAGGAAGATGAGGAGCACAAACAGGTTGAAGAGCTCCTTAAACGTCAACTGTCGGATGAATCAACCTCCATAAAGAACATTCTCCTGAAGGAGCTTACGGCGGTCTAGGTCCAGGTCTCCAGAAACCACCTGCTACTCAAAAACATGGAGCAAATGATTCTGGAACTCAAATGGGCCATTGAACAGAAGATCCTGAAGCTCGATGCAAATGACTCCAAGCCTACCCTAGTAAGCTTGTCTGATGAAGATTAGTGGTGTGTCTCCTTAAGATTATTTTGTGATGAATCTGAACTGTTTCTGGGCTTCGTGTTATGTTACTGTAGTTAGCCTAGATCTCAATAAGCAGAACAATAGTTACGATAGGAAGAAGGAACTGACATTGTTAAATTTTGGTCTGGCTTTAAGGCCAAAAGGTGGCGGTCTGGTTTCCTTCGGGCAGACCTGTCACCCGAACTCTAGTTTGTTGTAATTTTGCTGTTTCTGGAATGAAGAATGCCTAAGCTTATAAAAAAAAAATATATTATAAACCCAACATTCGTAAACCCAAATATAAATATTACAAAGACTAAAATAAACAAGATTTATTTTCATGGTGAGACAATCCTTGTCACAATGTGACATTTAACCATGGTTGACCATGCTTGGTATTATAAACCTAAGGGAATAATAAACCCAAGGGATTGATATTAAAACCCAAATGAATAATAAATGCAAGGGAGTAATACTAAAACCCCAAGGGACTATGAACCCAAGAAAATAATATTAAACCCAAGGGACTAATATTATAGACCCAACATTTGTAAACCCAAATGTAAATATTACAAAGACTGAAATAAACATCATTTATTTTCATGGTGAGACAATATTTGTCAAAATGGGACATCCAACCATTGGACTAATATGATAAACCCAAATATAAATATTACAAACACTAAAATAAACATGTCTAGATAATCTTTGTCAAAATGTGACATTCAACCATTGGACTAATATTATAAACCCAACATTGGTATACCCAAATATAAATACTACAAACACTAATTAAACATGATTTATTTCGATGGTGAGACAATCGTTATCACAATGCAGCATTCAACCATGGTTGACCATGATTGATAATGTAAACCTAAGGGGATAATAAACCCAAGGGATTGATATTATAAACCCAAATGAATAATAAACCCAAGGGACTAATATTAAAACCCCAAGGGATTGATATTATAAACCCAAATGAATAATAAACCCAAGGGACTAATATTAAAACCCCAAGGGATTGTGAACCCAAGGGACTAATATTATAAACCCAACATTCGTAAACCCAAATATAAATATTACAAAGACTAAAATAAACAATATTTATTTTAATGGTAAGACAATCCCTATCACAATGTGACATTCAACCATGGTTGACCATGGTTGGCTATGATTGAGGGATTAATATTGAACCCTAAGATTAATATTATAAACCATATGCTTAATATTAAACTATAGGAATATAAACTCTATGAATAATATTAGAAACCCTAGGAACAATATTATAAACCCAATGGATTACTAAGCCCATTGGATTAATATTAAAAACCCAAGGGATTAAAAACCAAAGGGAATAACATTAGACCGTGGGATTGATATTAAACACTAAGAATATAAACCCTAATTTAATATTATGAACCTTAGGATTAATATTATAAACCCAAGATATTATTACTATAAATCCAAGAAATTAATATACATAAAGGATTAATATTATAAACTAAATGGATTATAAAGTGAGGGGAATAATTTTAAAGCCAGGGGATTAATATTATAAATCGATGGGATTAATAAACTCAAAATATCAATATTAAAAATCCAAGTGATTGATAAACCCAAGGGATTGATATTAAACCTTATGATTAATATTATAAGCCCTAGTATCACAAATTATAAAGCCAATATTAAAATTTAGTATTATAAACTAAATATTAAAAAGTCGTAATATTATAAACCTTGTATTAAACCCAAGTTTTGTAATGTAACAATGTGAATATTAAACCCTGGGATGAATGTTAAATTCTATGATTAATAAACCCAATGGATAAATATTGTAAACACTAGGATTAATATTAAACCCTAAAAATATAAAACCTATGATTAATACTATAAACCTGAGGAATTTATATCATAAACCTAATGGATTATAAACACAGAGAATCTATATTAAACAAATGTTAATATTAGAAACCCTATCAATTATTACATTCTAGGAACATGAACCCTTAGATTAATAAACCAAAGGGATTGATAATATGAACCTAAGGAACTAATAACAACAAGGGATTAATACTAGCAACCTAAAAAACCAAAACGCTTAATAGTATAACCCAAGGTATATAAAACCTAAGATAAATATTGTAAACCCTAAAACAAACATGGTTGACCATGCTTTAATATTAAAAACTGAGGGAAATAACATTAAGCCCTAGAATGAATATTAAAACATAGTAATATAAGCCCTAAAATTAATAAACCCAAGGGATTAGTATTGTAAACACTGGGCTTAAAATTAAACCTAGGAACATAAACCCTATGACTAATATCATTAACCCAAGGAATTTATATTATAAACCTAGTGGAATATAAACTCAAGGGATCTACATTAATCCCTAGGATTAATATTATAAAACCTATCAATAATATTATACCTTAGGAATATGAACCCTTAGATTAATAAACCCAAGGGATTGATATTCTAAATCAAAGGTACTAATAAAAATGATGGATTAATACTAAAAGCATAAAAACCCCAAAGGATTAATATTGTAAACACAAGGTATATAATCCCTAAAATAAATATCAGAAACCCTAAAACAAGCATGGTTGATCATGTTGACCATGATTGGTTTTCATATTGAGACAATATTTTTCAAAATGTGGCATTGCACCATGGCTGATCATGATTTTCATATAAAGAGTATCCAAGGATGGAGAGAGCAATGTTACACAGGAATGTAGAAATTAGGGAAAAATTGGGAAAGTGTGGCAAATGAAGGAAAGGAATCTTGGATTAGTGGCTGGAACAAGTTGTATGGTGGAGGAAGGGTAGGAAGGGATGTATTACAGGTGCTCTGCACACTATTTTCCAAAACTGATCGAAGAAAGACTAAAAAAATAAAGATCTATCTCTTTTGACATAATCTGACCTAAAAACCAGAAACATGATGAACATAAGTTTATAGATAGGAAATCATGCAAGATAGCTATGGAAACTAAGCAAGAACAAATCTAAACATGCAATCACAACTGATATCAACTTTTCCAACTTAAAATCTAACACCAGCAATTGCATTCAAAGGAAAAAACAATGTTTTTGTGGCAGCAAGAATGCCTTGGTCTAAGCTCATGGTCCCAAGGAGGGAGAGATGAGATCAAGGACTGCTTGATGGCATTTTTTGCAGATATTTTCTATCACCAAACTATCAAATCAACTTGAAGCATAAAACTATCTTAATCATCAAAAACAACCTAAGTAACAAAGCAAGATTTTAACCTAAATAACAGAAATTATTCTATGAATGCAAGAAAAACACATAAAAGTACAAAAAGGAGGTACTGGAACTTTGGCTGGGCCCTACTCCAAGAGCTACAACCTCCTAAGAAAGCTCAGAGCTAGTGCAAAGCGAAATTCATCTCCATTACTCAAAAAATTATAGTCATGCCACAATATGTTTACAGCAAGAGCTCCAAAATGAGCTTAAATTCAGAGTTGCACTAAAGTGCTAAAAAAAATAGTTCAATAGCTAAACTACCAAGGCTTGAAGCCTTCCTACTTATGCAACACGAGGACTCCCAACAATCCTCCTTAACTTTAGGAGCTTGGCTGCTCAAAACTACAGTTAATCCGCCACTTCACAAAACCTGCATGGATGCCCCTTGAAATCATCTTTGGTGGGCCATTGAACTCCGAGCTGATGGTGGAGAACTTGAGGAAGGGGTCATTTAGTGTAGGAGACACCCTTCCTACAAATCCTCAGCCTTGTTCCATCGTATTTGACTATCAACTTGATCATAAATGCTTGACCTTGGTCCAAAAGATGTCTAAAAATTTGCAATAGCACATATTAGACTTTGTGGTCAAGTGACTATTCTCATTCATTCAATTATCATAAATATATTCAAAAGCCTAAATAAAACTATGAAGAATGGTGGATTAATCGAGAATAATAGGCAAAATGAGCCCATAAAGTTATCCATTTTTTGGGTTCATCAAATACTTTCCCTGATCTCATTTGCTGCATAACAAGGATACAATGGATTATTAAGAGTTATGGTTGATTTAACTCATTGTGTAGCATTCATCACTGCCTTAAAACCATTATTTTAGATATGAAATTGATCCTCGTACTCACTTTTGAAATATTAATAATCAAATGCTAAGATTAGTATGAGGAGAGATTGTAATCTTGTTTTATTGGAAAAGTGAAGTGCTCACAAAATTCTTAGAATGTGTTAAGGTTAAATGATCTAAAAATGAGATCCTAGATTACTTTTAAGGTATTATAGACTCATGTGCATGGATTTTCCTATATTACTTAGTGCAACAGATCGATAAGATTGTGAATAAAATAGACAATGAGCAAATAAAGAAACATAATAGACATACACACATAACACAATCAAATAATCAAGGAGTTCACCCAAAACTCCTAGGCTACATCTCCTGGTCCAACCTTCAGTGATGACCTCTCTATTATGTCTTCAAGAGCAGAGTTTTACAAAATGTGAGCTCATCTTGAGTCTCAACACAACGAATACAAAACAATAGGAGTTTACTTGAATCCCTCAAGTATCTCTGAGTACACAGACTCTCCCTCTCGCTCTCTATCTCTGTGTTCACTCTATCTCAACACTGCTTGCCCATGTCTCTCTCATTTAGTGGATTTTAATCTAGTCGGTGCTTGTCTATTAGTTTTCCCATTTAGGATCTCTGGCTTTTGGCCTCTATCTGTTCAAACCCCCTATGAGTGTTAAGCAATCATGGTGTAATGTCTTTAGGGATGGTGGCCACCTGTTTTGTAATAGAAGGGACCATCGATGCCTTTGAAATCCCCAAAATATTCTTTCTCTGTTTACACAATGAAATACACAAAAACACGAAAATCTGCCAAACTGTCATTTTTCGGACCTAAAATATTATCATTTTGGCCCTATAATCCTTTCAGATCCGTCTTTGGGTGCTATTGTAAGTCCACCATTGATCGATGTGATCGTTGATCCAACAATTGCTATCGATTTTGGGTGGTTTATCCACCTGGAGATTACCTGCCCGAAAAGAAGGTTTTCTCTCTCTGACGCCTAGCCACGTGTCGGCCAGTGTATGGGCTTGGGCAGAGCCCATTCAATACCACTTACCACATGAGGCCCACCTGAAATCCTGCTCCTTACGGAACTCAATAAGTATGTTGCTGCGTGTATAACCCTTTCAGGTTCGTTTTATTCCCAAGTTTCACTTCCTTTGTTTTTCATTTATTTAACGAAAATGTGACATTACATAGAAAAATCCCTTTTTACAGAAGTAAAAAGATGTATATTTCTATCCATAAGACCCGTCGGGTCTGGCTTTATCACAAGTCACATATGTATTGGCCCCAACTCCTCTATATTGTCGCAAGGTGATTTTGCGATGTGATATATCACAATCACATATCACATAGTCCTTGGGCGTTGGTAGTCCTTCTGTGTGTGTATTGGTGATGCAATGGCGCAAGTAGATCTAGACTGTTTAGCTGTGCACATAGATCAATGACTCTCATTTAATCACATTGAATGCTATTGTGATTTCCCATAAGGCTGATTCTAATGGACTCGGCTTGCCACCACCAACTACGATATGCTGATTAGATCTGGATCGTTGATCAACCAGATCTGACGGCTCCTATGCGAAGTTTCTTAAGCCTCTGATAGACTCTTTTCTCACCATTTCTTCTTGTTTTTCTTTCTCGATAGTGTAATCCACCTTTTGTAAAGGTTTTTCTCATGCACTAGTTTTTGATCTTTGAAGACTTAGAGGGTTTTTAGGATCCATTTTGGATCATGCCTTCCCACTAAGAAAGATTTTGGACCACCAAAAGTTTGTTTTTAAGCATCGATCAAGTGAGGATACAAATTCCTTACTTGTCCAATCTTTATCCATCTTGCACTGCTTGGTTTTGAACCTTTGAGTCCAAATCTCAAGTACTCAATACCCCCTCTGCACGTAGTTCTCACCGTCCTGTCCAGAACTATGTCTTCCTGCAACTCATTGAGATATTTAGGCAATAGATCATCAATAGAAGGTAACTGAATTTTCTCTTCAAGATCTTCAATCAATGAAGGTTCATATAGTCTCAAGTTCTCTACATTAATGACTGAATAGATATGCATATAAGCTGGAAAATCAAGGCGAAAAGCATTTTCACCAATTTTCTCAAGTATCTTGAAAGGGCCATACCTTATTGGTTTCACCTTCTTACCTTCACCTTCCATTCTATATTTGCTGATGTACAACCATACTTGATCACCAACGTGGAAGTTATGCTCAATTTGATGCTTGTCATGCCTTGCCTTGTACTTGGCCTAGCTTCTTTCCTGCTATTCCTACACTGCCTGGTGAATTTCTTGGATCTGTTCAAAGAACTTGGTTGCTTTGTCCACATCATTGTGTCCATCAACTGTTATGTCTTTACCAAAGACAAAATCCAAGGAAGACTTTGGTGTAAAACCAAAACAAGTCTCAAAAGGAGATCTCTGAGTAGAAGAGTTCTTGGCATGGTTGTAAGCATGTTGCATATAAGACAAATGTTCATCCCAAAGCTTGTGATGCTTGCTACAATAGCCTCTGAGGAATTGGACCACTTTCCTATTGACCGCCTTTGTTTGACCATCTATTTGTGGATGAAATGTTGTGCTTTTCTTCAATCTAGTGTCCATCAACTCCCATATACTTGACCAAAATTTCCTAGAAAATAGGGAATCTCGATTAGATACAATGGAAGTGGGTAACCCAAAAAGAACCCATACATGATGAAAGAACAACTTCGCTATTTGTTTAGCTATAATCTGCTTGTTACAAGGTATTAAAATACACATTTTCTTGAACCTATCCACGATAACATATAAATAATCATGACCTTTTCTAGATTTTGGCAATGACCCAACAAAGTCCATGGAAACACTTTCCCAAGGACAAGAAGGAGCTAGAAGTGGAGTGTACAAGCGTAATTTTCTATTACTAGGCTTGCTTGTAGCAAACATGGTACACCCTTTAACATATCTAGAAACTGTTTCATGCATTCTTGGCCAATAACAGAACCTTTTCAATGGTGCAAATATTTTACTTACACCAAAATGACTTGATATTAGAAAAGTATGTGCTTCTCAGATTATGTTAACTCTTGCAGTTTGAGGAATGCATAACTTTCCCAAATGATATAAGATTTGTTCCTTAACATGATAATTCAATTCTTTTACTTGTTTTCCATGACATAAAGTTGCATTTACATCTTTAAAATCCATATCTTGAGCATATTGTTCAATGTAGCTTTCATGCAATACTGAGTTATGCTTAAGTATAGTAGATGCATTTATGATTGGTCTTGATAGCGTATCTGTAGCCTTATTGTGTATGCCCTTATTATATATTATGAAAAAATGAAACTATTGTAGAAAACCCATCCACCTATAATGTCTTGATTGCTGCAATTTAGTTCGTGAGTGCAAATACTGAAGTGGTCGATGATCTGTATGTATGATTTTTCTTTGCCCATTAGGTAATGTTTCCACTTTTTCACACTCTGTACTAATGCATACAATTCTTTATCATATGTGGGATAATTAACTACTATAGAAGTAAATGTCTCAGAATGAGAACATATGGGTTTAGTGTGTTGTAGCAACACTGCTCCCATGGCATAGTTACTGGGATCTATTTCAACCTCAAATGGTTGTTGAAGATCTGGTAGTGCTAGTACTGGTGCTATACTAATTTTTTCTTTTAAGGCGTCAAAGGGTTTATGTTGTTTTCTTCCCCAGTGAAACACCTTGTTCAATCCTGTTAAAGCATGTAAGGGAGTTGCAATCAAGGAAAAGTTAGCAATAAAATTTCTCCAATATTGTGCTGCTGCAAGGAAACTCCTAAATTTTGTAGCAGATTTCGGTTTAGGCTAGTTCACAATGACTTCAACCTTAGAGGGATCTATCTTCATTTCACCACCACCTACAATATGACCCAAATAATTTGAAGATGTTTTTCCAAATTCACATTTTGATAACTTCACATAGAGATTTTCTCTTTTCAAAACATCTGAAGTCTTCTTTACATGCTTTGAATTTTCTTCCCATTTTTTTACGGAAAACAAAAATGTCATCTAAATATAAAATTACAAAATCATCAATAAAAGGTTGGAGTACATCATTCATAACTCTCATGAAAGTGGCAGGAGCATTAGTTAAGCCAAAAGGCATAACCAACCATTCATACAACCCTTTGCTTTGTCTTGAAAGCAGTCTTCCATGCATCTTGTTCTGCAACTCTGACTTGATGATAGCCACTACACAAGTCCAACTTGGAAAAGTAAAATACTTCTTTCAGCTGATCTAATAGATCATCAATGCGAGGAAGATCATCAACGCGAGGAAGAGGATAAAGATTCTTGATAATTATTTTATTCAGTGCTTTGTAATCAATGCAAATCATCCACGAACCTTCTTTCTTTCTCACCAGTATGATGGGAGATCCACATGGTGATGTTCTTGGTCTTATGAATCCTTTATTGAGTAGCTCCTATACCTGCTTCTTGATCTCTGCATTCTCTAAAGTAGATAACCTTTTATACTTGTGGCTGTGATTGTTGTTTCATCACTTGAGTCTTACCCTAAGTCTTTTTGAATAGCAACAACATTCTTCTTCTTCTTGCCACCGAACTCCTTAGGTTTTAGCTTTGGATGCAAAGGCCAGCAGTGTTCATCATCGTGTCAATCCTTCTTGCAATGAGGCATGAAGGTTTGTCTTCCCGTACAATGTTTGTCTTCCTCTCCTTCCATTTCTGCTTCTTATTTTCCCTGTTCTTGCTTGCAGAGGGTTTTGATGATCCCCCAATCTCTGGGTTCACATTCTTGCCTCTAGCTTCTAGATGTGTAGCTTGAACTGATACATCATCTAGGCTAGTGGGATTAAATATGAGAATGGTTTGCTTCAAATAGCTAGGCAGACCACCTATATACTTTAGCAAATTTTCAGGTGAGTCTAGTGAAATGCCTAGAGTTAAACCTCTTTTTCTAAATTCCTGGGTATAACTTTGTAAACTTTGGCCCTTTAATTGGTGAATAGTTTGCCATCTCATCATGGCTTGTTGCATATAAGCTAGTGGATAGATTTTTTTTTTTTAATGGCAGAAACAAGTTCATTCCAGGTAGAAATAATTTTATTGTGCTTCTTCAAATCAACTTTTGTCTTGCCTTCCCACCCCACTAGTGCAGCTCCTCCAAGGTGAAGGCTAGCCAACTGAATCTTTCTCCTCTATGAATCAATGTTCTACACCCTACAATATACATCATTCTATCCAATCTAGTTATCTATCTTTTCTTCATTTAATTCTCCATCATAGATTGGAAAATCAAATTTCACATCTAATTTAATCAAATATGTTTTCTTCTTTTTGTTTTCAGGGCTAGGAGAGGAGGATGATGGAGTTGATGGTGAAGGAGATGATGGAGGAGCTTAACGCCTTTCCATTTTCCCTTTAGGTAATCTAGAGAAGGTTCCTCTACTCCTTTGTCTTGTTTGGGGGTTGAAGTACTTTCACCTCGACTTTTCTTAAATTCTCGATACTTCTCTTCCACCATGGCTCTCATAGTCATGAAACCATCAATGAACCGAGACTCTAATTCCAGTGGGGTTTGTTCTACCATTATCCTCCTAAGATATACTCTTTCAAATTTTGGATTAGGCTCAACAAGCTCACCTTCTCCTAGTTTGAGCTTTGACCTAGTTAGTATTCAATAATCCAGCACAAGCTTGTCTAACCTTAGCAAACCTAAAGCTTTGATACCACTTCATCTGAAAATGAGATCCTAGATTATTTTTAAGGTATTACAGACTCATGTGCATGGATTTACTTATATTACTTAGTACAATGGATTGATAAGATTGCGAATAATATAGACAATGAGCAATTAAAAAAACATAATAGACGTACACAGATAGCCAAATAATCAATGAGTTCACCAAAAACTTCCGGTCTACATCTCTTGGTCCAACCTTCAATGGTGACCTCTCTATTATGTCTTCAAGAGTAGAGTTTTAGAAAATGTGAGCTCAACTTGAGTCTCAGCACAACAGATACAAAACAACATGAGTTTACTTGAATCCCTCAAGTCTCTCTAAGTACACAAACTCTCCCTCTTTCGCTCTATCTCTGTGTTCACTCTGTCTCAGCACTGCTTGCCGCTATCTCTGTCATTCAGTGGCTTTTAAGCCAATCGATGCTTGTCTATTCGTTTTCCCTTTCGAGCTCTCTAGCTTTCAGCCTCTATGCATTCAAACCCCCTCTAAGCGTTAACTAATCATGGTGTAACGTCTTCAGGGATAGTGGCCACCCGTTTCGTAACGAAAGGGACCATATACGCCTTTGAAATCCCCAAAATAGGCGTTCTCTATTTACATAGAGAAATACATAAAAACATGGGAAAATCTACCAAGCCGCCATTTTTTGGACCTGAAATATTAACAATTCTGCCCTATAATCCTTTCAGATCCGCCTTTGGGCGCTATCAAAAGTCCACCATTGATCGATGTGATAGTTAATCCAATGGTTGCTATCAATTTTGGGTGGATTATGCACCCAAAGATTACCCGCCCGAAAAGGTGGTTTTATCTCTCTAGCACCTAGCCACGTGTCGACCAGTGTATGGACTCGGGCAGAGCACATTCAATACCACTTACCGCCTGAGGCCTGCCTGAAATCCCACTTATTATGGAACTCAAAATATATATCACTGCGTATATAACCCGTTTGGGTTCATTTTATCGCCCAAGTAGAATTTCCTCTATTTTTCATTTATTTAATGAAAGCATGACTTTACATAGAAAAACCCATTTTTACAGAACTCAAAAGATATATTTCTATCCATAAGACCCGTCGGGTCTAGCTTTATTGCAAGTCACATATGTATTGACCCTCACTCCTTTGTATTGTCATGATGCGATTTTGCAATGTGATATATCGCAGTTGCATATCGCATAGTCCTTGGGCCCCTGTAGTCCTTCTGTGTGTGTATTGGTGATGCGATGGCATGAGTAGATTTGGACCGTTAATCAGTGCACATAGATCAACGACTCTCATTTAATTGCTCTGATCACTATTATGATTTCCCATAAGCCTACTTTCGATGGACTCCACTTGCCACCGCTGACTGTGATACGCTGATTAGATTTGGACCGTTGATAGGCCAAATCTGATAACTCCTATGCGAAGTTGCTTAAGCCTTTGATAGACTCTGTTCTCACCATTTATTCTTTTTTTTTCCTTCCTTATAGTGTAATCTGCCTTTTACAAAGGTTTTTCTCATGTGATAGTTTTTGATCTTTGAAGACTTAGAGGGTTTTTAGCATCCATTTTGGATCATTAAAAGTTGTGATTGGTATTCCTTCATGCTACTTTAAGAAATACACATATCTTGTAGAATATTTATGTGTTGAAGAGAAAGTACTTAATGATTTTATAATATCAAGGTGATCTTGAAAGCAATAGGAAATGTATTTATCTTATTTGTTCCTATTTCACACTTTCCTTACAGTTGAGTATTGAATTGTCTCCACAGAAGCAATGTATATATCATCTAGATTCCTTTTAAAGAATTTAATGGTTTTCTCATATTAGTTGGAATGAAGTTGCTTTATGCCTCCTAGTTTTATTTCATGCTTTCCATTTTTGCTACTTAGCAGGCAATCCTTTGAGAGGTTTTGAAAACTAAATCGCATTCTTTATTTCCTAAATGGGTTGTCAATTTCAATGGAATCTACATTCCCTTGTCCTCTGGAAAACTCAGGTAGACTTTCTGTAGGAGTCACTCAACCCAGAAGACGAGCCAGAAGTAGATTCACAATGTGTTTACTTTGCTTTGAAGAATCTTGTTCCTTTTTTTGAATGATGCCTTTGAATTTTTTTCAAGATCTATGTCTTTCTTACACTCATCCCTGAGGTCTTCTATTGGCATATATTATGCTATGCTTCTAGGTTTACCAACTTGGATTGAGAATTTAAATGTTGGTGTAATTCTTGCATTTATACTGCTCGACATTTTGGCACCGTTGCTGTGGAGGAATTGTAGGATAAGGCATCACTGATTTGTCATGTTTTTCCCTTTCCTTCGCCAATGAATTTTTAGATTAGTGAGATTCACCTTTCTTGATGGAGCATACTGGATGGTGTGATGTCTTATTTGTTTCTTTTATTATAATAAAGTTTTTACTGCAAAGTTTGATTCCTGATTTACTGCAATTGAGTTTTTAAGAGTGACTTTTCTTACTACAAAGTATGATGATTGGTTTTTTTCCTTACTGCAATTGAGATTATTTGGTTTGCAAAGTGTGATTTTCTTTCTAGTTCATTTCTTTTAACTACAATTAAACTTTTGAGTTAGTGTTTCTATTTTGATGGTGCTGTAAGAATCCCCCACTCTAAATCCACATGCTAACAAGACCTTTCAAGTAGCAGGAAAATTCCAGGAGGTGTGATGTTATTCCAATAATTATCTCAAATCCTAGTAGAAGCTGGGATCTCTACTTCATAGAAACAACACATTTTGGAATCAATTAGAAATAGGTTTATTGCCCTGGAAGAAAAGTCTCTTGAAGATCCAGAATATTTTCCTAGGGAAGCCAAGAAGCTACGAATCATGCTTAATGAGGAGAATCCATTAGAAGAAGATACTAAAGAACATCCATTTGATCCAGCCTACAATTTCGGCGATAAACAGACAAATTTGGAGGACTTCAATGATCACCAAGAGTATATGGATCTCATTGAATCTTGGTTTTAGAGGATTGTCAATATCCACTCCTTTATCATTCAACAATTTGCAGCATCACATCAGTTATTGCAACTGGTTCCTCATGTTCTTGTATTTTCTCGAATATACTTTTCAAATATGAACATGAGGAAGATTATTGTGCACATGGTTGCATTGGAAGTAATCCTATACTTCAGAGGAAGCCTTCAACTTCTTAGTGTAGAGTATGATAGAATAATAAAAAAATTCCATGAATGAAGATGTTACATCAATGTTATTAGGGCTTTTACTTCCAAAGTATGCCCACTAAAATTTCTTTAATCCATATTGATTGTTAACACACACATATGTGGTAAGTCTTTTTGAGTATGATTCACTCTAATGCCTCATGATTTTGCAAAAGTGACCATGATTAATCACTCTAGTGAGTTGTCATCTAAGATATATATTTTTGATTTCCCTTAGAAGGTATCAGTGGAAAGCCTCCTATGGTGGACCACTCTCGTAAAGATCATAATGAGCCATTCATGAGAATACAAGAATTATTAACTCGAATAATATTTCAGTCATTATATGGGACATCTTATTTAAATGAATCTTTAAGGTAGAGGAACTAGCCAGTAATGATTAGTCATTTAAAACTTTTCACACCATCCCATACTCTTAAGGAGTAGATCTACCTCCCCACTTATTAAGTAACTTTTCAATTTAATGATAATCAAAGTTTACAAAGGATTGATTGGAGCACAGGAGGTCTCATGATGAGTCGACCTACCATGATAATGAGATCTAACATGCATGAAATTATTGATACTAGTCACCAAGCCAGAGTAATGGCTTTCAGCTCCAAAGCAGGAAGACATTTGGTCTCATCAAAGGTCGACTTGTTCATCCATGTTGCTTCTTGTGAGCGGCGCTGACATCAAATGGTTACCAAGCGAGGAAAGTGGCCGTCATCTAAATTTTAAAATTAAATAAGATAAATATGAATCCATATCTAGTAAGTGGGACACATGCATTTCGTTGGGTAAAGATACATCCCTGTCGAGGCTATAGAAATGTACGGGTAGTAGGGCCATGTCTGTGGTATTAAATTTAATTTAAAACTATTATTTACTCGGTTATCTTTCTCTTTCCTTAAAACCCATCACTTTATTTTTGGATAATGAATTTAAGATTATTTGAGTAGGATGATTTGAGTTCTATTTTTTTGAAAATTAGGAATCTTCAATGAATGTGCTACCCTTAGTGAAGGTAATTCTTTGTACTAGATTAAGAAGAAATTTAGTTTTTCATCTGGATGACAACAAAATTTAGAAGATTGATCTAGGAAGGTGTCATCTTGTTCTATTTTCTCCCCCTCTTTTGGTATCATAACTCACTTCAATTTTTTATGGTATTTCAAGTGATGAAATACTTAGTGATGACTACTCACAAGGTGTCGATGGACAGCAATGTGTGTTTATTGTGGCTACCTCTAAATAAGAACTATGTGGCCTAGGTATAGGAATTATATAGTAGGTGAAAGAATCTTGTGATAGTCTTCTTGAAATTGCACCTTTCCAACAAAGATTTGATTTTTTGATGTTAATAAGATACTGAGAAAAAAAAGTAGTCTTGAAAGAAGTTTATGACATATAGGGAGTTCATTTGAGACAAGACAACAGGTATGTGATATCTATCATAATGGTGCAATATTTTTTCACAATGTTTTGTACAAAGTACTACTTTCCTGTACCTAACATTGTTACATCAAAGATTTATTCCCCTCGATAATTTTATCATTCTTGCACTTGATTCCTACATAAGGGTTGTAACATGGTTTAGTAGACACTATAATTATGTTGCAGACTTGATGGAAACTTTAAAAGGATGTAGCAACATCTTGCCGATCATTAACCTTTAAGTAATTACTCCCTGCCAACTTCCATGATTTTGCATTCAATACTGCATGCCCTAGACTTTCAATAAAGATAATGTTATATGTGCAAATATTTTGAATGTGTTTGGTACTTTGATGACAAGTTTCTATGCTAGAGATGCCCTGATTTTACAATTATAATTTCTCTCTCAGAATATCTGTCGAATTCTTATGATATTATCCATGCACATATATCATTTATGGATTAAGGTAATTATGGTATAGAGGATTTATGAAATAGCTCTTATGATGAAACTCAATCTTGGACCGTATCACTGTCATTCCATAAAATGAGAAACTCTACATTAAGATGCACAATAAAAACAATAGGCTGAGTGTTAAGAATGAGACATTGTGGAAGCTAGCTATGGATTAGATCAAGAGAGCTAAGTATTATGTTTCCCATAATAGGATTTTAAAAAGGGAAATTAAAATGGTTAGAAGCATGAAGGAATGAACCTGAACATTTCAATTAATATAGCAGGGCTTTAGGCCACAACATTGCATTTTTGAAATTGTGAAATCCATCGTATGGTTTGGATTGCACGAGGATGTGAAATAAGGTCAGTGTGGGGGAGTGTTGAGCCTCCATTTTGTCTAGATTTTGATACTTTCTACTGAACTTGACTCTTGTTCCTACACCTAGTGTTTATAGTCATTATTATCCTTTTTATGCACTATTGGGATATTATAGATGAATTCCAAGGTAATGTGTTATTTTTATATGAATTCTCTTTGTTTTTATTATTTGCAAGGATTTTATGTGAAATTAGGACTAATAATAAGTTATCCTTGTGGTAGGTGCATAATTTATGTTCTAATAGAAGTTCTTGTTCTAGCAGTGCAAATCCTGTTCTCATATCCATGATTATGATACATCAAATGGCCATGCTAGAAAATGAGCATATGAGTTTTGAAGATAATAGGTTCAAGATGGTGATGTGTTCCCTTAATCGCACCCAAGTCTTCAAAGCAGTGTGTATTTATAAGGTCAAAGCATGCAGTCAAACTATTTCTAGAAGCCACAAAAGTGTTTAACAACGTGATACTCTCATGATCGTTTTGACGGAGATCTCATGAATCATCACTTGTCATTATGATTATATAGAACTTAAAATCAATGTGAATCTAGAAAAATCATCAAATTCCTTATTTCAACCCAGAAATTAGTTTACAATTTATAAAATTATATATGTTGTTAATCTTCGATCCGGGTAACTTGGAGGCATCACTGTTATAAATATGAAGGCCATGAAATATATAGGGGAGATAGTTTTATTCTATAAATTGTATTTTGAGAGACATGGGTCGATTTCATTGCGCAAGGAAGGAAGGAATTTGTGCCCAGTTGGATTATCCCTGAGGGGGACCATTAGGGAAAAGCTCTGCATTGTTTAATTCTTATGTAACAAGATTTTGGTGTTAATATAACCTAGAATTCGTTTTTGTGTTTTCATTTCTTTTGAATCTTCTGGGATTGTGGTTCAGCCTTTACAAGGGCAATAACATGGGTGGTTTGGGCCCAATAGCTAGTCTATTGCCCCATACCTCTTAGGATTTTTTCTACATTCTATTTTGACAAACGCACAACGTATAAGTGTGAATAACTATTATTTATGCTTTCATCATTTGAGATTTGTAATTTCATTCCACAATTCTTTCTTCATTGCTTTGATAATTTGAGGTTGATTAATGATGTCATTGTTTTCTTGAAATGTAGTTCTATGAAGACTAAGACAAAGTATAGGTAATGACTGTTTTCATATTGCATCTCCCATTTTTACTACAAGTTAAGTGTGATACTTTCCTTGATCGCAATTTTGCATAACAATTTTTCAATGGCTTACTAAGAGTTCTGATTGATTTAACTCATCGTGTAGCATTCATGACTAACTTAAAACCATTATTTTAGATATGAAATTGATCCTCACACTCACTCTTGAAATATTAATAATCAAATGATAAGATTATTGGTAAAGTGAAGTGCTCACATAATTCTTAGGATGTCTTAAGGTTAAAATTTGTGATTGATATTCCTTCGTGTTTCTTTAAGCAATAGACATATCTTGTAGAATATTTATTTGTTGGAGAGAAATTACTTAATGATTTTATAAAATCATAGTGATCTTGAAGAAATCAAGAGATGTATTTATTTTATTTGTTCCTATTGTACGCTTTCCTTACAGTTGAATACTGAGATGTCTCCATAGAAGCAGTGCATGTATAGTCTAGATTCCTTTTAAGGAATTCAATGGTTTTCTCAGATTAGTTGGAATGAAGTTGCTTTATGCTTCCTTGTTTTATTTCATGCTTTCCATTTTTGCAACTTAGTAAGTAATCCTTTAAGAGGTTTTGAAAACTAAATCACATTCTTTATTCATGAATGGTTTGTCAATTTGAGTGGAATCTACATTACCTTGTCCCTTGGACAACTGAGGTAGACTTTCTATAGGAGTCACTCAATCTAGAAGAGGAGCCAGAAGTAGATTCATAGTGTGTTTACTTTGCTTTGATGAATCTTGTTCCTTTTTTTGATGATGCATTTGAATTGTTTTCAAGAGCTTGATTTTTTTTCCACATAACCTTGAAGTTTTCTTTTGGCATGTATTGTGTGATGCCTCTAAGTTTACAAACCCTGATTGAAAATGTAAAGGTTGGTGTAAATATTTCATTTATACTGCTCAACAATCGCTAATCATCTTTCATTTTGTTGATAATTATTATATGTATTAATTGAAATAAAGTAAAATTAAGTTGAACTTCCGCAAAATGAGTTGAACTTCAACACCATGAATTTGTGCATAATGGTATCTTGGTACTTGCCTCTCAAAATATAATGGGTGACGTTGGGGTAGAGCCCTCATTGGAGAATTCATGCTACTGGAAGTTGTGTAATGTTCCCACATTTTCCTCTTACTTTGAGCCCATATTCCCAAATGGAGGTTGGTTGATCTCACCATGTAAACTGTACCATTATTAGCTATATCTTGCATTGAAATAAGAACAACAATATTGGTCGATAATGACAACAACCTATAACAAAATTAACATACTTGAAGTTACCTACCTTGTTTGAGGGTAGGAGATGTGATTCCGAGTAAGAAAGAATGAGCATTGCTAGAAAAATATGAAATTGTGATTGGGTTTCATTTCTTGAAAATGTGAATAATTTGTGAAGGAGTATAGTTTGTGCCCACCAACACCTAAAAGCGAGTGTTCACCAAATAAAGAAGACAAAAATTTAGAGAAAATTGACCAACAATATCGCAACTGGCCTTGCCTATCTAAAGTTTTGCTTACTTCTCTCAAACGCACCCGAGCAACTTTCTTCCTCGTTTACCACTTATGCAACCTTAGTTTGCCTTTTCTCGTTGTGTCTCCAACAGGTTTTGCAAGGGAATTTTCTATGGGTTATTTTTCGAATATGTCCTTTTCCTACTCATCAATTACAACATCAAAAGTTCCTTCTTCCTCCATACTCTTCCTCTTGCGCAACATTTTCCCTACCTTTTCCTACAAGATTAAAGTTAAATTTCTAGGTTGGATTCTTCATGCTTTGTGAGCCATTGTGTCTTCACCTATTAAATATAGATAAAATAGTGTGGAGGAAACTCATTATGTGGAAGTATAAGGAATCTTTACTTCTCTGCATAAAGAGTCATCATTTGTACTCTCACGCACAATCACCTCTGCACATCTTGGTTGACACCTTCATATGGATATGGTATTTAAACAAAGTAATGCTCTCTTGTGAAAATTTCCATTTCTAATTTCATTTAAGAATATAGTGGGGAAGGAATATTATTGTGCTAGAGGAATTTCAATGTGCAAAAGTTAAACTCATTGCACAAACCTACTCACATTGAATTTCTTTTCGCACAATAATGTTTTTGGAGGTTACACATGCAAAAAAAGGATAACTCCACAATTTTTAAAATAGAATAATAAATTTTACCTATTGTAGTTATGAAAAATACTCTCAAGCTGACATTGTATGAACTTTGGAACTTTGTAGAATCTATTAATAATAGATTAAGCATGCACAACTACTTCTACACAACTTTGTTTGCACAATAGCTTCCACACTCAACAATGCCCTCAGTCACATAAGATTCACACACGCATAGTCATCTCTACATAACTTCACACATACAACTATTTCTGCATTCAATAGCGCCCTTCGATTCTTCCACACAGGTAGTTCGTGGTTGCGAAAAAAATGTTACTAAATGATAATTAAAAAAAAAACTTGTATTTTTACTATTTTAGTAAACCTTGCACAAAGACTTCCGCAAACATATCTTTCACTAATGATCATTCTCGAATTAATACAATGATATGTTAGCCATTAGAGGGAGAAGTTTCCAGATAAGTCTATTAGTACATGCAATTTCAATTATGCTCTCTCAGATGGACGAAATAGAAGTGAGATAGATTCTATCTAGAATGGGAGCTGGTTATTGCATATCATAGTCAATTGAATAAAGGATGTGTGTGCTACGAATTTTTTTCGACAAAAAGCACATTTTATTGAGAAAAATATTTTTTTAGCTAAGTGCTGAGAAAGTTCATTGTGCAGAAGAGGCTTTCAAGCTTTCATTGTTTCATTGTCCGCAACCTTTCTTGAAGGCATTTATTGCTAATATTTTAGTATAAGAACATAATCCATGTTTTCTATTTGGAATAACATTTTTTGTGGTTATATTGTTGATTATATTTTAATTGTAAATAATGCATACCATCCTTATTTAATTCATTTTGTTTGCATGAAGGTTTCTACATATTGGAAAGCCAAAGAAACTTCCTTATTGATGTTGCAAGTGTTAGTAATTTACAAATATATTCAACTGAAGTATGTTTGTTCATGGTATTGTGTGGAAGAGCACATGAAGTCCATTGTACAAATAAAGTTTTCCATTCAAAATTCCACACTTGACATTATTAAATTATTTTATTTCTAATATTATTTATAATATTTTATATATAAATAATACATATATCATTATTCTCCTTTCATTTTATTTTAGTTATAAATAAATTGTTCATTGTGCACATTTCTGTAACTTCAAAATAAATGCTTCTATTGCTAATATTTTAGCATTAAATTATCCATAGGTGTTGTTGGCGAGTTCAATTTTCATATCATTGAACATATTCATAGTTGGAACTAAACAATTTGTTTGAGTGCGGAAGTCGAGCACAGAAAAGTTCAAAGTTAATATACCATACTACAAAAAGTTTTTCATTACGAACATTTGCTTACATTATTAATCATAAAGAATGCATATTTCAATAATCAATTTGCATATAGTTTTCAATAGAATTCATCATTAAATAATTCTGCATTTGTTATAAAGTTAATTTCGTTTAATTTCTATCTCTGATTTTTAGATTTATAGTTTTTTAAGTAGGGCAGTCCTTGTGCAGAGGTTTTATTTTCTGGTAAAGCTTCTTTTGCAGAGCGAAGCTTTTCATTTTAACCTTTGGATAATGGAAACTATGTACAAGGAACCAAGCAATATCAAATAACATAGAATTAATAAACAAAGCAGATCCAAGAGGATCGCCAGACACCAGTGGCATGGAAAAGGCTTAAAATTCAAAGTGGCAGAAAGGCAATGAACTTGACATCAGATCAATGTGCTCGTCACCCTAATTCCAACGGTGTGAACACCACTCCAATCCAATTTCGTATGTAGAAGATAGAGACAGTCAAAGTTGGGTTGACTTTTGATGGCTAGGCAGGATTAATGAAGGCATAATTTGAACATTTCCAGCAAATGGAATCCAGCCAACTCTGGCCAGATTCTGAGAAAAAATCATGGCCTTGTTAAAAATACTCCTTCGGTCCAAAATTGAATTTCCAAAAATGCATACTTTATTGTATATAACAAAAAATATATAGAAAAAAGGGGGGTGGCAGGCCACCCACCCCACTACCCGAACTACCATCTGTATATCAATGAAATATATTGGTGGGGGAGTGGGCCATGACCCCTGAACCCTCCAACGGAACAAAAATAAACATGGGGTGGGCAGCCATGATCCCGCCACCCCACACCTCGACACCATTATGATACATACATAGTAGGTGGTGGGTCGGCCCTTGGGGCACGAACCCAGCAATGCACAAACATAAACATTCACTACAAGAACTGTTGAGAAGGAGGTCGGTATGGTGGGCAGGCCACCCAAGGTGTGCTCAACCCAACCATTAAATTATTTAAAAATAAATCGGCTGTGAAAGTTAAAAAAAAAAAGGGAATTTGTTATATGTAAAAGGAGGAGGTGGGGTTTGACCACCTGACCTCGTCCATATTAACTAGAATTTCCACCAACTTCCCTACAATGATTTCATTGAAAAATCTGCCACCCAGTTTATACATAAACACAGTTTGTCAGTGTACCCAGGCAGAGGAGGCAGTGCATGCAGTTCGAGGCAGAATTTTGCAGGAGGGTTGAATTTTCACTTTGTCAGAATTTGAAAAAATTTATATGGTTTCATCACTTCTTGATGCCACGAATGCAATGACGTTGTCTGTTTCTCCATTAGAGTTTTGTATCAATCAACCATTTTTCAGTATGGAGGTGTAAAACTCGTTTTCTATAACTGATGCTTGTACTCTTCTTTCTCATGCCACTTAATGAATGAAGGCTTCCCCATTGATTGAGTAGGGCTCGAAGATGTAGTCCAAGTTGAATGAACTCTGTTATCAAATATTGTTGTCTTCTTTCATGCTTTATGTGTTTCTCCTCTTCTCTCATGTGCACATAAAGTTTGTTATGTTAAGCTACAATTTATGCATGCAATTGTTTAATACATCTATAAGCAAAAGATTTTGGATCAGAAGCTCATTAATTGATTAAAAGTTATAATGGAAGAATCAAATCTTAACTCACATGAATTAAAATTCCTAACTATATTCTTAAGATATCTATTTCTGAGATCCAAAATTATTTTTAAATGTTAATTTTTATTTTAATGAATAACGTAGCATGAGATATAAAACAAAGTTTTAAATGATGTGTTCGAATAAAAATAAAAAATGTTATCGTAAAATCGATACATCTAAGTAGTTTTGAATGGAAAATCGTTCTTATAGTTCAATTTTTAAATAGACTAGTTCAAAGTTTATTTAGATTGAAGACATAGGCATCAAAAAAAAATTTGATCAATAAGATCAGAAATAATTTAATTTAATTTATATCTATGATTTTTGTGTTTATGGTTCAACTTTCCACTCTAATCTCTATATAATGAGAGCTATGTACAAGGAAATAAATAACACATAATTAGCAAATGAATATCAACATGATCAGAACTCTAATACAAAGATTTATTTTTCTATATGCAGAAAGGGTATTTCAAAAACATAATAAATTAATTATTCCACCGAATGAAATCTACGTAGGTCTGAAGACATTGTGATGGTATTCTATTATTAAGAGATATATGTCTAAGATGAAAAACCATTGTCAAATGTTAAATTTCGTTTAAAGAAACAACTCAATATTGAATATAATAGAAAACATCAAATATTTTTTTTTTTTAAATTTATAGAAAATACTATCATATCATTGATGCATAATAAAATTTAGTAAGGATCGTATTCAAAATAAAATGTCAATGATTGTGTCCATACAATATTACTTTATGTAGAGCTTTCACTATGCAGAAGAAACTTGCTCTGCATAATGAAATTTTTCGTTGTAACTTCTACAGAATGAGAACTATGTATAAGGAACTAAATAACACATAATTAGTAAACGAAGCTCAACATGATCAGAACTATAATACCGAGAATTATTTCATTGTAGGTAGAAAGGGTGTATGGGAAACATAATTAATTAATTACTCCGCCAAATGAAATTTTTGTAGGTCTGAAGACATTGTGTCAATATTCTATTATTAAGAGACATATGTCTAAGATTCCAAACCACTTCCATATGTTCAATTTCATTTAAACCAACAACACAACACTGAATGTAATATAAAAACTGAAAGCATATTTTTGGAAAGTTATAGAAAAAAATATCATAACATTGATACAAAATCATATATAGTAAGGAATCTTATAGTAAGAACAAAATGTCAATTACCATGGTCATATCTCATATTTGTACGAGATCATATTCAAAATATGGTCTTAAAAGACAAAATTGTTGAATAGAATCAGAATTGTGCAAAAAAAATTGTAAATAAGATGGATTTGTTCTAGCTGAAATTTGTGTTCCACTTCCTTGAACGACATCTGCAACCATAAAATAACAATATGTAACATGTATTATGAGTCCATGTCTCATTGAATAAGAAAATTCACCATTTTTTTAATGTAGTTCCTACTGGCGGAAACTGTAACTTCCATTTTCACATTTTTAGTGAAAATCTCTTACTCAGTTTCCCTTGTTTCTTCCTACACCTTGACAACTGAATCAATATTCTTCTTATTGACCTTGGAAAAAGTAACTAGTCATGTGTTAATATGTTTTGTAGTAAAATCAATGATGCTATCAAACTTCACTGTCATTTTCTATTTTTTCTCCTTTAATTGAGTTTGTAGCATGTCATGTGCAATTAACTTAGAATCCTATAGCATGCACATATCATCTAATCCTTCTACAATATCCATTTACCTGACATAGGCACTACCTCTCCTTTTTCATAGGCCACTATAAGAAAATTTGATATCTCAAGTGTAGTGACCCTTTCCGCCCATATTTCTTCCAACTGTTGCACTCGTTTAGTATTTTGCACCTGTTGATTTTGTTTTTCGAAAGAAAAGAGTAGTTCTAGCCTCCACCTAAAACTATCTAATCCATTGTCAATTAATTTCTTGTCTTCTATAATATTACTATTAACCAAGTCCATAAATATCATCAGTTTCTCTTGCAAATGCGTTAAATCAAAAACTGCTTGCCATGCATCATCAATAATTTCTAATCTTTGGCATATGTTCTCGAGGATATATGTCTTCACTACATTAAGTAAATTCACAACCTTGTTAAATGTGTGTGGTGTTATAGTAGTATAACTTGACAATGAAGGTGACCGTATTGTCGATGGAGTCATTAATAGAGGAACTAGATTTGCAATGCTTATAGTTCTTTTAATTTATTTTTGAGAGTTTCATTTTCCACAAGCACATTAGTGACATTTTGAGTAAATGTAGCAATCGTAGATTGATGCAATAATATGGGTGCCATCGTGTCAACCCTAGACAAACTAATACGTATGTGTTCTTCATCAATAATATTTTTTATTTCAATCGTTATCTTTTCAACTCTCAATTGTTTGTTGGTCTTGTCATATTTTTCATTTTATAATTCGACACAATGTTCATCAAAAATAATGTCCACTTCTACAATTTTCTCCATTATATTTTGATTCTCTATTAAACGAGTAACAACCCAATTAGGTGGTTCACTGCTACCACTTTCCACACCTATAGACTATTGAATGATTTCTCTATTCACGACAGTTTTGGACTTGGATGTTTGGACTATTCTTGTTTGTTCTGAAAATAATTTTTGAAAAATATCTCGCTCATCTAGACAACTTGCTAAGTCACCAATAACTAGTTTTCCAGAGCTAGGATTTGTTCTCTTCCCTAGATTCATGAATGATGCTACACTAGTAACATATGTGGAATTTAAAAACTATTGTTCATGATTTAGGGATCTTCTTTTTTACTTCAGCTACTCTTTGGGCATCCGTTGTCAATAATTGATACTTGAGTTTTTGCAAATTTAATAAACTATGTATTGTTCAAACATATTTTGAATTAGAAAAAATTTAGAGGCAATATTTGTTTACACATTATGATATGCAAAAATTGCATATGTTCTTTGTTTGCCTGCAATTTAGGTTATTAGAGAAAAGAGGATGCAAATACAAGTGGAAAGAGAGAAACCAATATTAAATTGGTAAGATGAAACAATTACTACATGTGTTAAGACTTTTGCTAAAGCTCCTCTATTCATAAAGTGAAAGATGAGAAAATACAAATCCCTAAATAGTTATGCAAAAAAAGAAATATATTGTAGAGAAAATTGCAAAAGAACACGAGCAATTGAGAAAATGAATTGTTGAATAATGTTGAATTGGATGAGATGTGAGACGAGGAAAGCATTCATTAATACAAATTTCTATGTTTATATTATTTTCCGTTGGTAAATTCAAATACTACTTCATTAATTGTATATGTGAAAATAGATTTCTTTGTTTACCTACTACTTATATTTGTCTCTAATGTTCCGTAGTTTCAAAATTTTCTTCTCCAGTCCCAGTTACCAGTTGTTGCTATTCTTCTCATGGAAACTACAACATATGACACATTTAATAAATAGTAATTGAAAATGTCAAATCCAACATTTATGGGAAGTAGTGCAAATAAATATCGATATTGCAAAACCATATTGTCCACTTATTGTGTATTTTGCTATTGATTTAATATCAATGAAATTCATGTCATACAAACAGAAATTTGTAATACAATATAAGGTCATTGTCTATCTGCTTTACATTCTGAAAGGTTTTTCAATGCATTTTTCAGCTTAAATTGCCAAAAGTATGTCAACGATTTCTTGGATTTGGGATTCTAGGTTGAAATTTCTGCACAACTTGATAGTTGTACAAGTTTTTGAAATGGCTAAGTGCATATATGTAGTAATAAAAATACTCATGACAATTATGACAATTAGCTTTGAAACTAAGAACAATAATTGTAAACAATCGTAAATAAATATTATGTGTAGACATGTTTAGATATTTCTATCACAAATCTATTTAGTTGCTGAGCTAGCCCCTCCTACTTAATCATTGATGTTTTGTTTTGTTTTGATAGTGTAATATGAAAAACAGTGAAGGGAACTTGATTTATGAACACTTTATACATGATTTTCAAGATCACAGTAAAATTCTAATTAACATAATGCATTTCAGCTGGTTGTGTATACATTTTCTCATGATTTATGATGAAGGTTCTCATTTACTAAAGCCGTTAATCATGATTAATAGTGCAATGCTAGTAGTCCTCACTGCCATTTTTCCTTATATGTTGTCGAATTCAGATCTAATTTATAGATTTATTGACACATTTAACATTTTCAATAAATAATAATTGAAATTTTCAAAGTGAATGTTAACGGCAGATAGTAAAATAAATCTCGAAATTTGATTTTTTTTTTCTTTATTACTTTGGAAACACTTATTTCCTTAATATTGTTGACATACGTGTACTAAATAGTAGGGATGTATGAAATAAAATAAATATGAGTTTATTATGATCGTGTACATTATTATACAAGTATTAAATAAATTGGTACAAAAATATCATGTACAGACAGAAGGAAAAATCGATCAGCTAGAAAAATGCCAAAATGGTTCACATTTAATCTTGTAATGAAGGCCCTTAATTTATTGTTTTATTGACACCAAAGCATGTCACTAAAGAAAGGTGTATATCTTTTATTTTGATAAATATTGGAAGAAGTCATGGGTACAATTAAATCATTGTCGAACATGCATTTATTGTCATATATGCACAACCATTTCCAGATATATAATTTCATATTCAATAACATTGTTTGGTGGACACAATCAAATAAATCCACATATGAATTTGTTCTCTACACGTGCTTCCTTTGAAAATAACCTAGGTCATCTAGTAATCTCACGACAATAAAGACACCTTCATATAGCTTTAGTTGAACACAATAGTCATTAGATAGAATGCTATTATTAAATAATTGTTATTATAATTGGATCAAAAGGCGATCTACTTTCTTTGAAATGACAACTTAGAGGTTTTAAATATGTGTGGAAGTATGATGTATGGAACAAAGAACATAAACTTATGCACCCACATATGTTCACACTTCTAGGTCACTCAACATAGTAAAATCTCCACATAAGAGATCATTCAATATTGCCATGTTAGTTTTAAGTTTATTCTCTTATGCTCTTAACTGAAAATATTTTTTCCTACGCTTAGTACTTTACACTCTGTATTTTTTGTCCAAACACCTACACAACTACTCTTTGGATGCAAAGAGTAAGCGAGGAAAGATCAAATCCATATACCATATGAAATCTCATTTATCAATTTTAGTTTTGCGTATTGTAGTGGTTTTAGTGAAATTAATATTTGTGTTGATGAAATAATATATCTCGTAATCATCACAATGATAGCAAGAAACAGACAAATTGTTGAAAGAATTCACTGCATCCTCGATGCATAAATTTGGTATTCACACTTAACATGCAAAAAATCATCAATGCCAAGTACTGCTATTAATATGCATTCAATAAATCTACATGCAATGATGTTATCATAACTAGTTACAAAGATATCGATAAGGTTTTATCTATTCACATTGTAAATATCATTTTAGATATGTATTCGTTGAATTCGAGTATATATTTCTTTTAAAAGACTAATATTTAGCATTCAATTAAGTCGTCTTGGACTAGAGAAAGAGCTATGAATTTTAGCTCAAAGTATTGTTGTTGGTAGTGTTGTTGTGCCCCTTGCTCCTATAATTGTTGCTAGTATTGTTGGTGTACTAATGAGTAGCTTGGTGAGAGAATTCATTCATACACAAAGAATATGTGTAGAAAGTATAGTTAACAAATTAGAGATTAGGCCCAAAATATTTGATGACTAAATAGTTTGAGACTCATTTCTATTAATTTGTACTAAAATGAGGATGCAATATGGATGTGGATGGTCAGTCTTTTTTTGAGTTTTCAGTTACAAAATACTATTTGGTGTTAGCCTCCCGAAAAACGTTGTGTGAAAGTCGTTGTGGATATACAAAACTAGTGGTTATTTTATTATTTGTAGACTGTGCAAAGTGAGTGGTTAATACATTGAAAGATTGAGAGATTTCTGTGCGCTATGAATTTTTTGCATAATTCTGCATGTATGAATTTGTGTTTGTTTCTTATTATTATTCTTATTTATGAGCATATTTCACAACTACGAAAATACCTATGTGAAGAAAGTTGTGCAAGAGTGGTTGTGTAGAACTAGTTGTCTAGATAAAACATGTGCAAATAAGAAAAAATGCATTTGTATAAACATAAATAGGTTTGCATACACCACAATTGCAAACTTCGATAAACATGCCTCAGTTATAATGTTAATTATAGTTGCAATGTTAAGTTCTAGAATTGCTAATGTCTAAACCATTTGGAATATAAACCTTTTGCAATTTGATTTTGATGCTCATGTTTTTTGATACAAGAGCTTGTTTCTACAAAGCTCTCATTGTAACCTTTACAATATATAATTAGTATTATTTATTTGTTTTCTTAGACATTTTACCACAAATAAACAAATTATTTTTTTCAGTTGTTGGGACTACTAGTTGCAACTCCTCTTCTCATTGTATTTGTATTGGACATAAGAAAATTTGCAAAGAAAAAAATATGATAAGTTGTAATTCTACAATCGAAGGTACCTTTCTACTTTATGGAAATAAATTTTATAAATTATTTTTTTATTATTTATCTCAAGAAGTGAGTTCAGTTAATATTGAATAATACGATTACAATCACCAAATGTGCAATTATCTAATCTAGAATTAGAAAATGGTAAAACAATAATTAGACAATGTCGTGAGTGGAAATAAAAGTAGAAATAGATTTATGAAAATCAAAAACATTTTTTGGTAAACATTGTCAAAATTTGCACAAAGCAATGCATTTTTAACAGTAAGGTATATAATATGAATAATAATAATAATAATAATATGGCTATATATATATATATATATATTCAACCAAATGGTTATGGACTCCACAATAGAACTCTTTTATAGGGAAATTTCTACAATTTTCACTACCATAGCCATAAACACAATATGTGCCTCTATCACTTCAGCTTAACTCCTTTGACTTATTATATCTTATATTAAATATAAATTTATTTATTTATTTTATTTCTTAAATATATAATAAAATGTAACATCCACTCAGACATAAGCAAAATTAGTAGGAGAAAATTATGAGTAAAACTGTATAGAAGTTTTTTTTTTTTTTTTTCTAAATTATTACTATCTTTTAACCATACTTATCTTGCGTGCTATCCAAGATGGGGATTATGGAACGAGTTTGTTTGGCCTATAAACAAGACCCTTTTACCCATCACTGCTTGGTTACAGCTGACACATCATTTCTCAAGTAACTTCCTTTCTCTGCTTCATGTTTTTCTTTACTTGACAAATATATTTTTAGTTTTCTTAGAAATCTTTTTCCATGTTCACTAATGTTGTGTTTTTTTTTTTGAGATGCTGGTAGGTTCTGAACTAAATTTGGCATGACCTTGTGGGGTTAATATCTTGCTTTTATCTCTAACTTCAGGTATTTTCATTTCTTCCCCCGCAAATGTGGTCCCTTTCCAACCTAGAATCTTAGCTAAATGTAGAACAATATTCTCCATGGTATCAGGTTCTTTAATAACTATCATGATTTTCTTCCTTATGGTAATATTAGGGTTTGCATTTTTTTTAGGAAATCTCTTCGCAACCCCTCTTCATCATGCTGTCTGGGTTGTAAGAGAATTGCAAATGGCTGCAACTGTATATTTTATTGTCATTGTGAATCTAGTAGGGTCAAAAGTGTCATTTTCTATTAAAAGTGTCTAAGAGCACTTTAAGATCTGTTTAGGGTCTCCTTGGAACACTTCACAACCTAGTTATTCAAGGATTTTTACTTTGTATGCACTAAATGATGAAATACCTGTATTTTTTTTAAATATAACATTTTGGGTTAGCTAGAATTTCTCTTGAAGCACTACTATTTGTCTGATTATATATTTGGTTTCTTCCTTTTGTAAACTTGTGAGAAATTACTCTTGGTTTCCTTCTTTTTTCTAATGATATCACGATGCACACCTTTCTTTTTGTTTTCCTGTTAAAGCTTCAAATAAGATGAAAATTGATAATATTATGAGGCATGATTTATTTAAGTTCTATTTTTCCTTTAAAATGAAAGTCTCTATATCTTGCAGTTGCATATATTTCATTATATAGAAGAAAGGACTATTTTTCTCTTACTCTGCCTCCAATATTGAGCATTATCCATTCCTAGTGAGACTACTCACCTAACTTTATAACCAAAAATAAATCTTTCCAAAAAAATTCCTCCACTTTTCTGTAATCTGACTAGGCCTGAGGACAAATATGGAAGAATCAGCCTCAAGGTAGTTTTTTTTTTTGGTTCCCATTAACAAGTATCCATATCTCTTTATGCCATATACAATTATGTGTTTAATGTTATCCTTTTTAACAAAAGGCACCAATAGGGTGGTTGTTAGCCATGCCAGCTAATCTAAAATGATCATATGTTAAAACTGATGTAGAATTGATTATGCCATTAATGATTAGAATGTTAACTAAAAGTGTTGAAAATGTGAGAACTGCTTGAGAAGAAGACTTTATGAAAGATGAGAAAACATAAATAAGATGAAAAACAGTAACGAAAATAGAAAATACATAACGATACCAGACAACAAGATTGATTACGGAGTTCGTCTCTGATGGACTACGTCTCTGAGTTCGCTTTCAAAATGGGCGACCGCTTTATTAGGATTGAAACCAAGGAGGTCGATTACATAGAAATTTGACTGAACTGAATGTGCATGTAGGCACTTATGGCCACTATCATGAGAAAACTCTCTGAACCAGCTTTCCAATGCCTATAACAGTTCCCAATTCTGACTCTGGATGCTCTTGTTTCATTGAAAACAAAAGCAACCTCTATCCCTCTAGAACACGCACATGAAACTCAAAACCACTCTCTCCTCTTCAATGAGAATAAATTCCTTTTAAAACCTAGTAGATACACTCTAAGTCATTTTTGTTGAGTTTAGGAGAGAATAGGCTGAAATTAGGGTTTGGTTAGGTCTCGGCCTTACCATGTATTGACACCTAGGATAAGTTTGTTTGGTAATTGAATTAATTTTTAACAAACGGCAACAACAAACCGAAATATAAACCATATATTACAACAGAAACCACTGATGGCTTTCTGACCAGGCAAAGGAGGTTGACTACCCATGTGAATAGGTTGTGGTCTAACCACAAACTACCAGTTGGTGGTCTACTCGGTGGTTCCACTTGGCAGTTGTGGTGCGTTCACATGCTAACACTGCCATGGTATACCTCCACCTGACTGCATTTTAAATCTTGCGGTTTCCTCTGCCTAACTATTCACATGGTCACGGTCCCATTGTGGTCTCCTTCGTAGTTTCCAAGCTGGTCATTATTCCCGATGGTTTAGACTCTTTTCACATGTTACAACCCCCACACGGTTTCCAAACCTGGTGGTTAGAATACCTCGATGGCTTTCCTCAGTTCGTTCACATGGTTGGCTACTATTTCAACATGGTCAATCTTCATGGTTTGGGACTATCTATAATGTCTTTTGTAATGTTTTTAATGCTATATAGGCCAAGAGGTATTACTTAGGGTTTGTTTTAATACATAAAGTTGTAGTATGGTCCAATAGGTTTAGAATTAGTTTCTAATGCATTTTTAATACATTGTTTGTATAGTAATGCGGTTTCATAGAGTTTAGGACTTAGGTTTATGTGTATTAGGGTTTTAGGTCTTTAACTTAGGATTTTTCATTGAACCTTTTGTTCTAGCAAAACAATTTACATCAAATTGTCACAAAGTTACATTTGCAATATTTGTCACATGATGACGACAACCAAACCCTACAATATGGATGACAAACCCACGTCGACACCAAATCCTACAGATGAGACGAGAACCACAAGTTGACAACCCAAATCTTGCGAGGTGGATGAAAAACACATGTCGATGACCAAATCCTGGCAGAACTGATGAAAACCAAATGTCGAAAGCCAGGTACAAAATGATATCACCATGAAGTCCATTGACATCACCTGAAAAACCTGAACCATAAACAACACTGTCGAAACTAAACAACACCAGATTGAATTGCTGACGACAACATTGAAACTGTGTAAATGATCTGGCGAGATCCTCTTGGATCAATCCTCTCCACTTGAAAACTTTTGAACCACAAAAGTTTGATTTAAACAAATAGTCGATGATGGTAGAGCTCCCTCACTTTCCACCTTGTCCTCATGATGTACCTCTACATTCGATCAATAACCTGAAAGTGATGACACTGATGATACTAAACATGGTACATTTTGAACTAGTGACCCGTTCCATCCATCTGCAGTATGTACATCTCACGATGATGTTAAAGTAACCTGTTATGAACATGGGAATTGATTTCCTTCCATGAAATACCATGAGTTAGTGATTCATATTCATCTTTGAAAACAATCTCTACAAGATATTGTTCAATACCATTGACATGTATTAACAATTTGTATTGCAAAATGATAGAGAAAAGCAAAGACATTTTTGATATCAAACCAGCTACTTGACTTCACATACTTTCCAACTTCCTGATTAATAAGTGAACTTTATGCATTAAACCCATCAAACTGTAATTTGAAAACTCCTGCAACTTAGTTTGTCTTTGAAAGTATTGAATTAGCTGTTGATTTGTTTGAATCATTGTTTCTTCATTTATTAAAGAATGTTTCCATTCATTAGCACTTTCCCCTGATGCATAAGTTTCCCTTAGATATTTGACACTACTTTAGAAAAGGCTTTGATATGAAAACAAAAGGGCTTCCTCTCCACTTGAAAAGAGCCTTCCAAATTGTTTGAAACATGAACTAGTGATACAATATAAGAGAAATTAAACTATGACTTTCCCCAATACTTACCTACAGCCCTGTAACTGTTAATTTCCAAACTTGGACTAAATTGATTCATTCTGTAGGAAGAGGATCTTTAGGCACAAACTATAATTCATGTTGTATTCCATACTTATGAATAAGATGTTTGGTTTCTTTAAATAGAACTAGAAAAGTTGTTACCTCTTTGATCAAAGTATCTTTAAATTGGGACTCATAACTTGAACAAACATCATGTTGTTTCTTATACATTGTTCCTTTACATACATGATTACAAATATTTTATTTGAACTTATTAATCATTTCATTTGATTAACAACAATATTCAAGTGATTTTTGTTTCAATGTGCCTTGACAATAAATTCAACACCATCTTTCTTAAGGTGATATTTATGCTCTCTCCTGTAGAATGCTGCATCACTATCATAAAGATAAAAACTTCCTAAGACAACTACACATATGTCAACTGGAACCACATCTAATTCCACTTCGTCAATGTAATTAATTGTTATGGAAAATCTTAATCGACATTGTTTTGTGGCTTTTATCTAAGTTGATTTATTTAGCCATCCTAATGGGTAAGGTCTTGGATGATTCCGTGTCTCCAAACCCAAAATTTTAACTAAATATTTAGATATCAAATTTGCCTATGATCCACTGTCAAACATTGTATCTACCTTTGTGTGTTTAGAAGTTATCCTTATGTTAAACAATTCAACTCTTTTATCCTCATTTGAAGGACTTATGTTTGATGAAGATGCAATAATATTCGAACTTGAACTAGTGTTAGAAGTTTTACCTGTCATAACTAGGGCAATTATCCTCCCTTCATCACTTGAATCTGAACCTAGATCTTGCTGGACTACTGCAATTACCTTATTTTCATCCTCCTCCTTAGGGAAATTTTTGGGCTTAAGTTTAGGATGAAGTTTCCAACACTTAGATTCATCATGACCGATTCTCTGGCAATGAGAACAAGTAGGTCTTTCCTTCTAAGCTATCATTGATTTATTTGTCTTTGAAATATTCTTCCCCTTACTGTAGTTGGAATATTTGATTTCCAACTCTTTGGATGATTGTGGTGAAAACTTGAATGGTCTGCCACCTAATTCAATATGTATGGCCTGAACACACACTTTATCAAAATCATCAGGATTAAACATCAATAATGTATGCTTCAAATATGAATGTAAACTGCCAATGTATTTTAATGAATTTTCACCCGTATCTAATGAAATACCAAGGCCAATGCTTTCATTCTGAACTCCTGAACACTCTACCCTTTACCTTGCCCCAAATGCTGCCCATCAATAACAACTTTTTGCATGTGTCCTAAAGGATAGAATTGCTTCCTAAGATCTTTTAAAAACTTAGACCATGAAGAGATGACTTTTCCTTTCTACTTTACATCTATCTGAGTTTTACTTTCCCACCAGATTAAATTTCTTTCCCCCATTCTATGTGTAGCTAATTGAATTTGCGTTTTATCATCAGAAATGTTCTGAATACGACAATACGCTTCTAACTGCTTAATCAAATTATCTAGCTTTTTAGGATTCATTTCACCATCATAAAGAGGTAACTCAAATTTTACATCAAGTTTTAAAAGAGATGTTTTCTTAGGTTTCTTTTCTATTTCATATTCTACACTAGAAGAAGAATAAGAAGAAGAATATGATGATGGAGATGATGGAGGTGAAGGTGGTTTATCATCCTTGCCTTTACCTTTTTCCTTCTTCGATGTCTTTGAAGAAGAAGTTACATCTCTCACCTTCTTGTCTTTGTAGAGTTCTCCCAACATCTGTTGCATAGTAAACAATGCTTGTTGAAACTGTTCATCACTCATCTTAGTTTCAATATTTTCACTTGCATCAGATCCTCTCATGGTCGACTTATGAACGACTCATCGCTTTCCAATCTCTGGATCAATCTGCTTAATGGTTCCTTCTCCACATTGCAACTTTGACCTGCCTAAGATTCAATGGAAAATTATACAAATGAAACTTTCTCTGATACCAAATTATATGATCTGAAATGATCATATGTTAAAACCGATGTGGAATTGATTATGCCATTAATGATTAGAATGTTAACTGAAAGTGATGAAAATGTAAGAACTGCTGAAGAAGAAGACTTTATGACAGATGAAAAAACATAATTAAAATGTAAAATAGTAATGAAAATAGCAAATGCACAGTGATACCAGAAAACAAGATTGATTATGGAGTTCATCCCTGAAGGACTATGTCTCCGGGCCCGCTTTCAAAATGGTTGACCACTTTATTAGGATTGAAACCAATGAGGTCAATTGCACAAAATTTTTACAGAATTGAATGTGCATGTAGGCACTTCTAGTCACCGTCATGAGAAATATCTCTGAGAAATATTTCCAATGCCTATCATGTTTCCTAATTCTGACTCTGGATGCTCCTATTACACTGAACACAAAAACAACCTCTATCCCTCCATTACCTGCACATGAAACTCAAAACCACTCTCACCTCTTCAATGAGCAAAACTGCCTTTTAAAACCTACCAGATACACTCTAACTCCTTTTTTCTGTGTTTAGGAGTGAATAGGTTGAAATTAGGGTTTGGTTAGGTCTCGGTCTTACCATGTCTTGACACCTAGGATAGGTTTGTTTGGTCATTGAAATAATTTTTAGCAAACTGCAACAACAAACCCAAATATAACCCATATATTAAAACAACAACCGTTGGCAGCTTACTGATCGAGTGGAGGAGGTTGCTTGCCCATGTGAATAGATTGTGGTGTAACCACAAATTTCCAGCTGGTGGTTTACTCCGGTGGTTCCGCTTGATAGTTGTGGTGCATTCAAATGCTAACACCACCATGGTATACCTCCACTTGATTGCATTTTTAATGCTACGAATTCCTCCACCTGACTATTCACATGGACATGGTCTTGCTGCAGTCTCTAGCATGGTTTCCAAGCTGGTGGTTATTTCTGATGGTTTAGACTATGTTCACATGTTACAACCCCCATGCGATTTCCAAACCTTGTGGTTAGCATACCCCGACAAATTTCCTCAATTCATTCACTTGGTTGACTGTGGTTCCGGCGTGGTTAGACTCTACGGTTGGGGACTGTCTATAATGTTACTTTTAATGTCTTAAATGTTATATAGTCTGAGAGGTATTTCTTAGGGTTTGTTTCAATACATAGAGTTGTATTATGGTCCAATAGGTTTAGAATTAGTTTCTAATGCATTTTTAATACATTGTTTGTATAGTAATGTGGTTTGATAGGGTTTAGGACTTAGGTTTATGTGTATTAGGGTTTTAGGTCTTTAGGTTAGGATTTGTCATTCATCCTTTTGTTCTAACAAGACAATTTACATAAAATTGTCACAAAGTGACATTTGCGACATTCGTCACATGATGACGACAACCAAACCCTGCAATATGGATGACAAACCCACATCGACACCAAATTCTGCAAAGTGGATGACAACCACATGTTAAAAACCCATATCCTGGGAGAGAAATGAAAAATATATGTCAACAACAAAATCCTTGCGGAATTGATGACAACCATGTGTCGATAGCTAGGTACAAAACCATATCACCATGAAATACATTGACATCACCTGAACAACCTAAACCATAAACAACACTATCAAAACCGAATGACACGAGACTGAATGGTTGATGATTACACTGAAACTGTTTAACTGATATGACGAGATCCTCCTAGATCACTAGCTATTAGAGTTCAATTCTTTTCTTTTTGGCCATTACAGACTTCCTAGGGTTCTTTGATCTTATGTTTTTCAACCTGTTGAGATTTCTTTTCGATAAAAATGAAATCATATGTTCCAATTTTTCCAGAGGGAAATTTCAAATTTCTCCTATAATTCGTTCTCATAAACCGTTAGAAAATCTCCACAGGTCATTCACAATGTAAAATACTTCTTAAAATACATACTTTCACAAACAAGAATCTTTTCATAGTTAAACAGAAGTATCCACCTAAAATCTATCAGAAAATATATCCAAATCAAATATTTCCATTTTTACAGAGAGTTATCTAAATAAAATCTCTTTCTATTTACAGAGAAGTATTAAAATTAAATCTTTACCCAACATCTCGTTGATAAGAAAATTAATCACATCCATACTTATCTGATATATTTATGAAAACAAATTTACAAAAGAGACCACACCACCCTTCTAATGAGAAGTTAGTTATTACGTCTAGTTTCTCCCCTTGATCTCCTTAGTTCTAGAACAATCACTTAGACAATCGTTTTGTCAACTCAAAATTCATTGGCATCGAGACCTCCGAGTCCATCCTATAATTTCCTACATATTTAATCTGCATTCTAGAGTTTCCACTAGTCCCAAATGAACTCAAGAAGACTCCTTCGATAATGTCTTGCCTTTTCCTTCTCTCCCTCTTTCTTCTCCCTCTGAGACATGTTTTCCTATTTTAATCTCTAGGGAAAGAAAGGAAGATATAACTACGCTTAACTATTAAGTTTTTGGTAAAGGATAATTACTAGGCTCTTCTTCGTAAATTCTAGCACTCCACACATTTTTTTATTTAAGAAACTAATTTATCATTTTGGACTAATCCAGTTCTAAATTTTTTTTACTCTACCTAGAAAATTATTGAGTCCACAATAGTAAAAGTAAATAATAAACATCTACAACAACTGGGGGTGTCACATCTTTCCTCGCTCGAGCTAAAAACCATCCCCAATGTTTATTTCTTTTGCTTCCCCTTGGAACAACTTGGGATATGCCTCTTGCATAAATTCTTTATATCCCTAGGTGACTTCCTCTCGGTTAAATTGCCTCCACTGCACCTTAACTTTGATGATAACTCGATTTTGTATCATTGTTTATCTTTGGTCGAGTATACACAGAGGCTCTACCAAAAATTCTTTGTCTAGTTCAACCTATCAACAATCACGACTTAGTCATTAGCTTGATCTATTTATTGCATTATAACTTGTATTAATAAATTTAGAACACATAGATTACCAGTACATCTTGCCAATTTATGATGTGTTTGGAATCATATATATATTTTTTTTAAAGTGAAACATGAAACACATTGTGAACTCATATATGGCTAGGGAGTGCAAGTTGGTATGCTACTAGTCCTACCCTTTCCAAAATTTGGAAGGGTCCATAGTATCGAGGTGCAAATTTTTCACAACTTCCCCATATAGAGGTACTTCTTTCGAGTTTAACTCGCACATAAACAGGGTTACCTATTTTAATTTCCCAGTAAGTTGTTTTTTATCAGCATAAGCCTTTTGCCTATCCTAAGTAGTTTTAACATTTTATCAAACTCTTTTGCACTGTACTTTTTATTTCCTCTAACATGTCAGGTCCTAAAATGATTCCATTCTCAAGATTGTTCCATTTAGAAGGTGTGCTGCACCTTTTTCCGTAAAGTACCCCAAAGGGCCTTATTTTTAATGAATTCTTGTAGTGATTATTATAAGTGAATTACACTAAATGAAGTTATTCTTCCCACTTACTTGGTTGTTGCATTACATACATGTGCATCATATCCTCTAGTACTTTATTCACCCGCTCAATTTTCCCATCTATTTGTGGGTGATATGTAGTACTGAAGTGGATTTGGGTACCCAACCTAGTAAAGAGAGCCTTCCAAAATGCAGAGGTGAACTTTACATCTCGATTAGAAATTATTACTCTTGGCATGCCATGAAATATGAATATCTCCCTCATAAATATGTCCATGATTTGGGTAGTCTAGTAAGTGGATTTAACATGGATGAGATAAGATACCTTGCTCAATTTATCCACCACTACCATGATGGAGTCATTTTTATTTTTAGACCTCAGTAATCTAGTTAAAAAATGTAAGGTAATTGTGTCCCATTTCCATTCAGGAATGGTTAGCGGATGTAGCAAGCAGGTTGTCGATGTTTATCTTTAACCAACTAACATTATAAGCATTTTTCTAAGTATTAAACAATGTATTTCCTCATTTCAGGCCAATAATAATTATTTTTAATTGTTGAAAATAATTTCTGATATCTAGGATGGATGGTATAGGGGCTTTGGTGGAATTCATCTAATAAATTTTTCTTAACGTACATATCCCTCTAAAAATCAGAAAAGTATCTCTCTTAATATCAAATTCGGTTTGTTTTCCAGAGTTTTGTGAAAGTTTAACTTGTTGCCATATATATTCGTACTTTGGATCTTTCAGGGAAAATTCATTTAACTGCTTAGAAAATAAAAGTCAACTTTACTATAGGAAATTGTATATACATAATGTAGCCTTATACTCAACACATCAGCTACACAATTCTCTTTCCCTTTAAGATATTTTTCTTCAAAGTTAAATTCAATTAAAAATGCATTCCACTGGTTTGTCATGTGTTTAAGTTAGGGGTATTAAAGAAATTGGTCAAACTACTATGATCTGTCATTAATAGGAATCATTTTCCTAGTAAATAATGTCTCCATACCTTCAAAGTGTGGACTGCCACAGTTAGTTCCAAGGCATAGGTGGAGTACTTGTGTTTGTGTTCCTTTAGCTTACATGACTCGCAAGTGATTACCCTATATTATTGCATCCAAACTCCCTCCTACGCACTCCTGGCAAGCATCAGTGCAAACTGTGAATTATTTTCAAGTCTGCAACTTTTAATACGAGAGTCATAGTAAGTAATTGTTTCAAATGGTCAAAGATTTGTTGACACTTAATTTTCCATTTGAACATTCTCCCCTTCCTTTGTAGATATGTTATAGGATGAGCAACTCTAGGGAACCCTCCTACGAAGTGACGATAATACCTGGCCAAACCCATAAATGAATGAACGTCTACCACATTTTTTGGAATAGACCATTCCATGATGGTTTTTAATTTTCTCTGGATCCATTGCTATGCCTTCATAGGAAATTATATGTAATAAGTACTCAACTTGGTCCTTATAAAAGTCACATTTACTATATTTAGCATAAAGTTGGTTTTCCCTTAACATTTACAATACTATCCAGAGATGTTCCTTATGATCTTCTAAACTCATAGAATAAACCAAGATTTCATCAATGAAAATTAGAATGAACTTGTCCAAGTAGGGGTGGAAAATACCATTCATCAAGCTCATGAACATTTCAAGTGCATTATTGAGGCAATATGGTAAACCAGAAACTCAGAATTCTTATAATGCATTCAGAAAGTTGTTTTACAAATGTCTTCATCTTTTATCCTTATCTGGTGATTTACTCATCAAAGATCATTTTTTGAAAGTACAATGGAACCTCTGACCTGATTGAACAGATCATTAATTCTCAGTAGTCGGTACTTATTTTTAAGTGCTAATTTATTTATTTTCCTATAATGAATACACAAGCGAAGAGTGCGATGTTTTTTCCTCACAAATAGAATTAGAGCTCCCCAAGGGGACACATTGGGTCAAATGTAACATTTTTCTAATAGCCCTTGGAGCTGCATCTTTAGTTCTATCAATTAAGGGTTACTCATTCTATAAGGGGATTTTCATATAGGGGTGGCTCCAGGAACTAGTTCTATACTAAAAGAATTTTTTTATTTTAGGAGGAAGCCCAGGGATCTCTTCTAGAAAAACACTTACAAATTATTGAATGACTAGAATATTTTCCAGGGTAGATACCTTATCTTTAGAGTTGGTATATCCCACCTAAACAATGTAGATTTGGAAGCCTTTGTGGATGCACTTACCTAGTTGATTGTTTGTGATAATGCATAACTTGACTTCTCTTCTGATACATTTAATTTGTCTTCTAACACCCTTATTAGTAAGGAAGCTAATAGTTTTATCCTTATAATTTACTAGAGTCCAATATTTTTCTAACAAGTGCATACTTATCAACACACCATAGGAACCTAGTGATAATATATCAAAATTTTCCTTAAACTATTGTCCAATTATTTCAATCGAATAGTCATTTACCTTCACTACCACTATTCTTTTAGTTCCAGTAGCTAATTGCACTAACCAAGGTTTTTTAAATTTTACACTTTGGATATGACATAAATAAACTATTTTAGGACTAATGTAGCTCAGGCTTGCACCCGAGTCTACTAAAATAGAAATAGGATGGTTGACTATTTTACCTTCAAAATCCAACATCATGCATTGGTATTCACCCTCATGATCCTCCAAGGTTGAATTGATCCTTGGTATGCTCCTTTCCACCTCACCAACTATAGAGGCTTGTTGAATGTTAGAAGTGGGTTTTGATTTGGCATGACGAGGGAAAGTTTTATAATAGTGGGGTTCCCCACAACCCCAACACTGCAAAGGAGGCTTCTGGGTTTGGCTAGGCACTAGTTTACTAGATACTTCAATTTTCCTAGATTCATTCTCAGATCTAAAATTTTGTTGATTCTTACTTGGAGGCCCACTCAATGATTTTTTGTGTGCATTCCAAGCTCCAAAAACGTTTACATTTCTGATGTTCAAAAAAAATTTATGCTCCTTTTTGTTTAACCATCCCTTGATACTTTCCCCTTTCCACTTCATTTTCTGGTAACAAATTCGGCTTTCCAAATAGCTTTGTCTATTGCCTTCACATTGTTGAATTCCAAATTATCCTTCATGGAAACTAGTAAGTTGTTGATAAACCATTGTACTTTGGCTTTCTCTTCACAAATATAGGGGACATATCTTAACATAGAGGTAAAATTGTTTATAAAGTCGTCCATGGACCGTTGTCCCAATTTCAAGTCATGGAAATCTTTTTGTTTTTCATCACAAAACCACTCAATCAAGTATTTATCTTTAAATTTATTTTAGAACTATTCCCAAGTGATTTACGACACATCAATTCCTCAATACGTATTAATCTCTTCCCACCATATGGTGCCTTTACCTTGTATTTGATCGATTTCCACCCTTGCTTTTAGATTATCATCATATTCATAAATTTGGAAGTATTTGTTCATATTTATCAACCATGCCTCAATTGCTTCTTCCACCTCTCCATTATAAGTTAGGGGTTCTATTTTCTTAAACTCCCCTTGTAGTTCAATTTTTTGTCTCTTGGTCCTCTTCCCACCAGAAAATTTATCGGACTCTTCTTCATTACCAACTTGACCTCCCTCATCTTCAGGTTTTTCCCCTCAATGTCTATGAAACTCCTCTCTACTCCTTTCATCATGGGTGGGATTTGGATTTCTTTGATTCTACATGTCTGAGAGGATTTTCATGATATTTTCTTATTACAACTACAACATTTTGTTATTAGTTTGTCAATTCATCATTTTTTCACACATTTGTTGCACGGTTTCTAACAACATTGCATTGGGGTTCTAGGTTTCTCCTCCCAGCTAAACCCACATTTCTGGGTTGGTTTTTATAAGAAGAATAAGGCCTCCTGCTCCCCTTGATCTTCCCAATGGGGTACTTCCTACTCCTTGTATCATTTTGTATAAAATTCCATTCTATGCACCATAACCCCATTGATTATTTCACATAAGCCCATATAGGCCACAGTGTAATAACCTAGTGCTTTGATACCACTTGTAACATCCACTTATACATAAAAAAAATGAGTAGGAGAGATTTATGAGTAAAACTATATAATTTTTTTTTTTCGGAATTATTACTGGCATTTAACCATACTCATCTTGCATCGTTTCTAGGCCAAGACTCATGCTAAGATCAGGTCAAAGGTTAGGGGGGAACGAGTATGTTTGGCCTATAACCATGACCCTTTTACCCAACACTGATCGATTACAGCTGGCACATCATTTCTTAGGTAACTTCCTTTCCTCACTTCCTATTTTTCTTTCCTTAACACATATATTTCCAATTTTCTTATCAATCTTTTTCCATGTTCACTAATGTTGTTTCTTTTGTTTTTTGTTTGAGATGCAGGGAGGTTCTGAACTAAATCTGACATGACCTTGTGGGGTTAAGATCTCGCTCCACTCCCCAACTTCACGTATTTTCTTTTCTTCCCTACCAGATCTAGTTAATCTTATAAACCTAATCCGAACTTAAAAAGGAATGCAACAACTTACATATATAATCATAAGTACGGAGATGTATCAGAAAAACACTTCATTTCATCACTAGAAAAGTATTGAAATATTCTTAAAAACAGAATAGAAATAAGATAGCTCGGGCGATGGTAGGTTATCTCTGAGAAGAGATGTGGTGGTTACATGCATTTGAACTATGTTACAATGAGGCTGAAAGGCCTATTTATTATTGAGAAACAATGGAAAACCTTGAACTTCCAGAAAACTAACCCTAGGTTATGAAGCGTCAAAATTATGGGCCTTGTTTGGGTAAATTGATACATCAAATTCCCTAGGTCGTAACTTTGGCATACGATCTTTGTTTGGCTATCATAAGACCTCGTTTCAAAGATCTCAAAGCGGAGGCCAAAGTAAAATTGAATTTTATTTTAGACAAAAAAGATTTCAGCCTCTCTATTTTCTCTAAAAACATCGTTTAGGGCCTCAAAATGGCTCTGAAAGTTTAGGACCTGGAAAACTACCAAAAATAGTAAATTATGCTATAACTAAGGAAACCAAATAATTGAAAGAGACAATGTTGGGATTCCAAGTGGAATAGGTGGGTGGCCACTAATATCCACTTGGATCATTCCTCCCCCCTTAGGAAGAAATGGTTCCCATTGTGTTAGGTGCGTCCATGAGATGGGGAAACTTCTGTTGAACTTGGTCCCTGGTGAGCAACTTGCCTTCGTGAAGGGGTTGGCGAGATTTGACAACCTGATATAGTTGGATATTCTACTGGTGAGTGTTCTTGATATGTGTGTCCATGATCCAATTAGTGGTGGCCTATTCCATGTAGTTTTGCTTTAGCTCTATTGGTGCGAGTTGTTCTCCAATGTTGGATATGTCCAACAATGGTGGAAAGTATGGCTGAAGGTAGTATACATTGAACATTAGGTGCAAACCAAGGAACATGGATTGCCAAGCTCAAAGACATTGTCCCCTATAGCCTTGGTGATGGCGTATGACCCATATCAGAGTGGGTGAAGCTTGCAATGGGGTCTAGCGAGGCACTCCTTTTGGAACTGTAGCCAAACTTTTTCGCCCACCTAGAACTTGTGCAACACCCAATGTTGATCATGGAACTGCTTGTAATTAGCATTGGTTTTGTCCAATATATCATGGATATGCTAGTAGATGTATTGAATGTTCTCAATGAAGCTATTAGCCCTGTCAGCTTCGAACTTGACATCAGCCGAATATGCCTTAGTAGATGCAAATGGTATGGACACGTTAATGAGGCATAATCGCTGAAATCCCAACCCTACCTAAAAGGGGTTGTAGCCCATTGAGCTATGGAGAACCCTTTTGTAGTTGTGCTAGACATAGGGGGGGCTTTAATCCTATGTGCATTGATGCTTTGATTTGCACACACATAGAATGTGTACGACCATCCTCTTGACAACCTCTTTTTCATCATCAATTTGGGGATGGAAAGTCGTGGACTTTGTAAGTTTTTATCCAGCATCGACCAAAGACTTGACCAAAATGAACTTAGGAATCTATTGTCACGATCTAGGATAATGGACAGTGGGATCCCAAAGTGTACCTACAATCGCTTAAATAAGAGCTTAGTAGTGACCTTTGTCTTAATACTCTTCTTGTAGGCCGCCATGATGACCATCTTAGAGAATCTATCGACGACCATGAAAACACAATCATTTCCATCCTTAGTAGAAGGAATGCCTAACATGTAATCCATGGAGACACATTCCCAAGGCTAGCTAGGAGTAGCTAGAGGAGTATACAGGCCTTGCTTCTTGATGGTTGGTTTGGCAATGGCACAGCCAGTGCAAGATCTAACGTACTTCTAACCATCCTTACGAAGTTTTGGCTAATAAAAGTACTTCTGCAACACCACCACTATTTTCTATACTATGAAATTTCCAATAACCCGACTATAGCGCCTCTCCAAAATAATCTTGGCACAATCAATTGTGAGGAACAGAGATGTGTCCGAGGTGGCATAACAATGCATCCTGAAGGTGTAGATTTGGAACTTTCTTCCCTTCCAGGAGTGCTCGGTATGTATTGTCTAATTTTGGATCACTCTTGTAAAGATGCGGCCACCCCAAATCTCATGCCCATAGGAGTTGAGCACAGTTTTCAGCAGCATGACCTATGGTCAGCTGAGGCAATCAACGACATTATTGGTGCTACCCTCCTGATACTTAATATTCAAATGGAATTGTTGCAGGTAGGTGGACCATTTCTGATGGTGATCGTTTTGCAACTTCCTTTTGTTTGTATTAACTGTAGAGGTCAATGGTCAATGTGGATGATCGTTTCCTTCCCCAGAATGTAATGCTTCAATTAATGGTAGACCTGCACAATGGAATACATTTGTTTGTTGTAAGTGGGGTACTTTTAGACTATGTATGAAAGTGTCTCACCGTGGTAAGCCACTCATAGGGGATTCACTAGGGGCGAAATACCATACTATGTGGGTTCATATTGGGGGATATTTAATGAGGAAAAAATGGCATAATATATTGGGGAATATATATGGGATAAAGGGTTTTTATATTAGCAGGTATAAAAAATGGAGCTCAAATTTAATGATAAAATATAAAGGGGTATAAAAAATGTTAATGAAAAAATGGATACCTACAATATCTAGTGGGAGTAGGGGTCTTTCTAATTAGGAAGGTGTATTGGGTATGTATTGGTAGGGGGTTAAATAATATAAATTTTAGGGGTATTTTCCAATATGTAGTAAAATTAAGGGTATTGTTTAATATGCCATGAATGCATGTGATATGTTAGAGGTTCATTGAGTGGGGACCATGTGAAGCCACTGGATTCCAATGCTGAGTAAGAAGAACACCAATAGCATAGATGGAGGCATCCGTCTCAATCTTAAATGGTTGTTGGAGGTCTAGTAATGTGAGCACTGGTGTAGAACAAAGGCGATTCTTCAACTTAGAGAATGTGTGTTGTTGTGTTTCAGAACAAAAAATCTTTGGTTTTGCTCTGCCCTTGCTGACTTGACTTAAAGGTCAAGCGATAGGAGAGAACCCCAACATGAACCTATGGTAGAATTTGACAATACCCAAAATGTTGCAAAGCTTTGCTAGAGTGGTTGGGGTTAGCCAATCCCAAATAACTTGTATCTTGGATGGGTTCACATTTACACCCTTCTCATTAATTATGTACCCTAGATATTGAACCTGGGTTAGGCCAAAGGTGCATTTCTCCAAGTTAGCACATAACTTTTGTTGGTGCGGGGTTTGAAGAACCTGTCGAATATGGTGGAGGTGCTTGTCCCAACTTTAGTTGAAGATCAAGATGTCATCTAAATACACCACCACAAATGCATTGGTGAAGGGTTTTTAACATGTCGTCCATCAGTCTCATGAAGGTTGCATGTGCGTTCGTCAATCTGAATGGAATAACCAACCATTAGAAAAGGCCCTCCTTGGATTTGAAGCAGTCTTCCACACATCGGATGCTTCGATACATACCTGGTGATAACCTCAATTAAAGTCAATCTTGCTGAAATATTTGACCCCCTTGAGTTGGCCAAGAAGGCCATCAATCTACGGGATTAGGTACCTATTATGAACAGTGAACTTGTTGAATGCTGGGTAGCCAATACGAAGCCTCCATCTCCCATCCTTATTTTGTACCCATATAATCAGGCTCCCACAAGGTGTTGAGCTTGGCTTGATGCGCCCTTTCTGCAAAAGTTCATGAATTTACCTCCTAATCTCATCATTCTATAGAACAGTGCATTGATAGATCACTCCATTGGGTAGCGGCGCCCTTGGGGTCAGATTGATGGAGTGCTTGACCTGACAGTGTAGAGGTACCCCTGTAGTTGAGGTGAAAGTATCCCTATACTCTTCCACAACCTTGTCCATCTACTAATATTGTGTAAAGGAGCCCTGCCTAGAAGTCATGGACATAACCTTCTTCTTGCCTTGAGGGTGAATCATAAGGAAAAAAAATTCCTAGTATGGGAAATGATCTTATAGCATTTCTTTGAAGTTATCAAAGAGATAGCGGTAGGTGGGGCTACCTATGGTATCCTGTACAACTTGTTGGCCATGGTAATAATCACAGAGTGAGGTCGAGTCTCATATATAACATGTTGCTTACAAAAGTATGGTTTTCCTAACAATACATCATAAACTTCAAGAGGAGAAACATCGTACAGTAACTCATCTGTGAAGGGCTTTATGTTGTAGGGAAGATGACACTTCTGGATGATGTGAAGATCTCCTCCTTGGGGAAGCCACCCGATGGTGTATAGTTGTGGATGTGTTGTAGTCTTTAGGACCAACTACTTCATGACCTTTGCTGAAATGAGGTTCTTTTAGCTCCCACTATTGACAATGAACTGCAACGGATAAACATTCACCCACATATGTGAGTGGAAGAGGTGTTCCCCTTCCTCTAGATCTTTGGGCTCAACCTTATGGATGTTTGTGGTGGCCACGATGGCACTGGGATCCACATCAATGATCTGCTTCCATTTATCAGTTCCCTTATCAGGTTCTGATTCAAATATGGAACATGCGCCTGATTTAGAAGCCTTCAACCTAACCACCAGTGACTTCTTAGCCTGACAATCACTTGTATTGTGAGTGGAGCTCTTATGAAACTCACTCCATTTTCTCATATCCTTCTTTGTCTTCATGGTGTTGTTCTTTACTTGGGGTTCAACAGGATGTCATAGGTAGCCCCACCTTGGCTTGGTCCTTTGTTTTTTGGTTTGGGGGTGACCTTTCCTTTCTTTGGATTCGTAGATCCAAAGTCATGCTTCTTATGTTTAAACTTCTACTCCATCTTGACAGCGTGCCCATACACCGTGTTAAGTGAGGAAATGTCCAGGAACTCCATCTCATCCTCAATGTACTTGTGTAGGTAGTTATGGTACTTGAGCACCAAATGTCACTCAATATCCTTGATACCCAGCTTCATGTGAAGGGTATGGAAAATATTTGTGAATTTCGACACATCTTGTTACCTTCCCTCTCCTAGCGTGGTCCACTTTATGTATTTATCTTCATAACTTTCGAAACAATAATATTATTCCTTGACGGTGTCTTAGAAAGTATCCCAAGTGGGTGCGGCTGAAAATAGTGAGGGTTCACTCTTGTAATTTTGTTCACAGTAGGTTTCCAACCAGTCCTTGACATGTGGGGCCCCTTTGAGAAGTGAAAAAATAATCTTTTCTCGGTTGGAAAAGACAGGAACTGAAAAATATCCTTCGAACAGATTTAACCATTTATATATAGCATCGGCATCTATCAAGCCTTCAAATATGGGAATATAAAATTGAACTTGTACCTTAAAAGGAGTAGCCCCTCCAGAGTGGCTGTTGCATGAAGATGCATCACTTGTGGGCAGCCTTCGAAGGATTTGGGAAAAGTTATCCATCATCATGTCCCTCTATCACTCGAGGGCTTCCTTGGGCAACATTTTGAAAGGTTCTTCTGCCCCCTTGTATTTATTTTCTTTTGCCATGGGAGGTCATCGGGTTTTGTGAGGTTGATCTTGTGATTGTTCAACCAGATCGAGCCCTAACTCCTTATACCATGACCTCATTGGGGACATGCAAAGAAAAACAGAGAAAGATTAGACCACTTTGATACCATTGATCTGAACTTAAACAGGAACGTAACAAATTAAAAATATAATCATAAATACATAGATGTCGCAGAATAACACATCATTTCATTAATAGAAAAGTACTAAATTGTGCTGACAAGAAGAATGGAAATAAGATAGCTCGGGTGATGATAGTTATCTCGGAGAAGAGATGTGGTGGTTACATGCCTCTGAACTATGTTACAATGAGGTTCAAAGGCCTATTTACTATTGACAAACAATGTAAAATGATAAAGATCCAAAAATCTAAGCCTACGAGATGAAGCATCAAAATTGTGTGCCCCGTTTGGGTAAATTGTTACATCAACTTCCCGGGGTCGTAAATTTGGCATACGATCTCTGTTTTCCTATCATAATACCTCATTTAGAAGATATCTCCATTTTTAGCCTTTCTGTTGTACTTGTAAATGTCGTGTAGGGCCTCAAAATGGCTTCGAGAGTTCAGGACCCAGAAACTGCAAAAAATAGTAAATTGTGCTACAATTAAGGAAACCCAAAAACTAGAAAAGATAGTTTTGGGGGTTTAACTGGAATAGGTAGGTGGCCACCAGTATCCACCTGGATCACAACCTTAGTTAAAATTCCATGTAAAAAAATATATAAGGCAATGGTCAATGGGACATGTATTTCAATCTGAATGTTGGGTAGGACATCCTAGGGGGTGTTCATTTGGTTGTTTATGGCTAAGGAAATTGGCAAAGGAAATGACTAAGGTTTTGGAACGGCATAAGGTACTAATTGACATTTTATTTATAAAAATAATGGAAATTAGGAGGAAAGGAAGGTGAGAGGTCACAGGTTTCATGTGAGGAGGAAAATGAAGGAAAATAATGAAAAATTAAGAAAGTAGAGGCCTCATTAATAAAAAGGCTTCTCAGTATGAATGGAAAAGACTTGGTCACATCAGTTTTGGAGCTCTCTCATTATTCTCTCTCTCTCATACTCTTGGAAACTTAGAGTTTTCTTGGAGCACTCTTGGTGGGTGTGGCATACTTGGATTCATGGAGCAAGAAAGAAAAGGGAAAGGAAGAAAATACAAGAAGGCATCGGTATCAACAACTACATTAGATTTTCTTGCATGTATCGAGTTGCATGTATGGTTTCTTCACTAGTTTTGGCATGCATGGCACATGCATGTGCTTTCATGGTCACGATTTATCACTCGCATGTAGAATTGTCTAGATTGATAGTGGATTCTCCTAGCCTTGCTCTTTTCTGGATAACTATGGTGTTGTGGGTTTATTTGTTTGCATGGCACATGCATGTGGCTTCTTGGTCATGATATGTCACTGGCATGGAGGATTGTCTGGATTGATAGTGGATTTTCCTAGCCTTTCCATTTTATGGATAGCTATGGTGTTGTGGTTTTATTTTCTTTGTTTTCTAGTTGGTTCTCATGTTTCCATAGCTTGGGTTGAGTTACTAATCTCATATTCTTGGTTGGACAAACATTGTGGAGCCCTGTAACAACTTAGGTTGAGTTACAAGTCTCGTAACCTTGGTTGGACAAATGCTTTGGATCCCTCTAACAAGTTGGGTTGAGTTACTAGTCCCGTAGTCTTGGTTGGAAAAATGCTCTCGGGCCCTTGGTGGGTTGAGTTACTAGTGTCGTAGCCCTGGTTGGACAAATGCTCTAGAAACTAGTAAAATTTTTGGGTTGAGTTATTAGTCCAGTAGCCATGGTTGGACAATCTCTCTAGAGCCGAGTAAAAGTTGTGGGTTGAGTTACTAGTCCTAGTAGCCGAGTTGGAAAAAACACTCTCGAGCCTTGAAAGGCTGGGATAGTGACCTATCTGATGTCGGTTCTGTGATGTCCAACCATGAGGTGGAATCAATGTCTAATGGTTGAGGTGGATGGCCTCTAGTATCCTTGGGTGACTTTTGATTTATTTGTTTTATGATACCCACATTCATGCTTGGAATATGGCATAGGGGTGAATGGCTGAAGAGAGATATGGCTCAGCCATTCTACAGTCGGGAGGAACGTGGAAGTCCCATTCCAGATTTGGATTTTGCATCATTAATAAAAGGTTATTTCTCCTTGTATTTCAATGAGAATTATGATGTATTATATGTTGTTTATATGGTTGTGATTTCATTGCTATTTATGTCCCTATTATGCTCGATATGTATGTATTTTATAACACTAGTTATGTATGGCTCTCATCATGTTCTCACTTTTTATTTAATGATCAATGTATTTATGAACTAATGGATGAAACAAAAGCTAATGTGATAAGGAGACAATTCCTCATAGTGAATCTGAAATAAGTATGAGACCCCTATGCTCAAATAAGTTATTTACACCAATAGGTTTCATATTTTCTAAGTGTTTGACAAAATGCTTGTCATGGTTAGGATTGGCTAGGTCAAGCCCTTGATCAAGTTTCCTATTAGAGGCTTTGGCTTGGTGTCATTTAATGTCTTTGTTGCACAAAAATTGTCACCTTGACATTCTGCAATCTGTGTGAGTCCATTACCACTCATACTTTCCTACTTTGCAAGTCTTAAGCCTCGGTTCCTCATATCAAGCCTTCAAAATAAGAGAAAGCCCTAAAAGTCTATAAAACTCTAGTTCTGCACTTTCTCTTAGCATTACCTGCAATCCCACACCTAAAGGTCATGTACCCTGTGCACCTGACCGCTCTGTCTCTATGTTATGGGTGTGGAACCCTCTAAAAGTCAAAAAGATGAAAATATATTCTTAAAAACTCACTTTGAGTCATTTCTCGAAGCTTCTGGAAGGAATCTTGAGGTGGCAAGTTCGCTCTCCTAAGGTTCATGCATCCCATACCTTAAGGAGCTAACCCCTTGATGTGAGGATCTTATCCCTTTGAAGGAGGACTCTATCCCTTCATAGGTGGACCTGTAACCTCCTTCCTTTGCACTATAAAATGAAGCATTGGGCTAGTTATTTTTGAGGTTAAACGCTGAATATTTTTGAGGTGAAATGCTGCAGGAACTTAGTCTTCCTAATTGAGCTTTTGTGAGGAGAGATTATATACCTCTTTTATCTCATTTGCAAGAGTGTGAGGCTTGTCAAAGTAAAGGAGATTCCTGTTTTGGACCCTGGGAAGAGCTTGTACAACATCAAGGCAGCAAAGGTTATAAGGTTCTTCTATTTCAAAGTTAATACAAATAAGTTTATTTTTCTTAATAAGCTATGTTTTATGGTTTATTTTATGGATTCCTTGATCACGATAATGAACATGATTTATGATATTAGCTATGTAGGTGTTATTTGATGTTTTCTTGTTTGTGAGATTCTCAAAAGGAAACTCTTTCGGACGATTGAAGGATGGCTACTACAAACTAGCATTGGACTTAAGGTAGGGTCTAAACACCTCTATAGTTTTTGTTTATAAATCGTATATGTTTAGAGAAAGATAGATTTGCTTGTCGTGCCTGTTTCTAGATATCTTTTGATACTAGGGAGATCGACCTTGTCCGCAAGATCAATTTATCTGGCTAAGAAATTGGCGACTCCGTTGGGGACTTGAATTTCGTTTTTGGTTTTCCTTTGTCTTTGACTTGAGAAACTTGTTCTTGTTTCTGGTTTTTGCTTGATGTGTGTGGGATTGAGTATTTTTTGGGATCTATACTATTTTTAGTTTTTTCCAAAGTTTTCAGGGGACTGCACTTTCTCGTTACAGACAGTGTGGGCATATCCGCAAATTTCCTTTAGTACACAGAGCAATACCGTGTCTGGTTCTTCTGGAAGCCTGCAAACCCAGTCAAGCTTCTCGAAAAAACTAAAATGTTTTCTTCCAGTTAAGTTTAGGTTTTATTTACAACTTTTAGTGTCTACCCAGATCTGCATGTGTTCTGTCAAAAATCTCTTATAAGTAAGTTCCATTTGTATTTTACTTTTAGATGATTTTCTAGAAGTTTTGCATGTCTGGATTAGTTTTCACTTGGTCTCTGTAGTGACTCAAAGATTAGAAGCCTAAGAAACTTTAGATTACCCTGGTGTCTTTTTATCTTCTTGATGAGTCTGACCTGTTTGTGAAATTTTTCCTTTGTGAGAAATAGATTTACTTCTCTCTTTGCAAATCTTTGAACGAACTTGGTTATAAGTTTTGAATTTCATTTTTATAAAAGAAAACATATTTGAATGTTTTTTGATTGATTTGTTATTTTGAATGAATTAGTCCTTAGTTTACTGAACAACTAGGTAAAAAATCCTCAAAAATAATTGAAGCTTTTATACAATTAGGTTTTAGAAGTTTTTAGATCTCAAGATTAGTTTTTGTAGTTTTGAGTGTTTTCTAGAAATTGTAGAATCTCTTTTGAAAGAAATTGTTTTTTGTAGTTTTGAGTGTTGAAAAAGGAAGGGATTTATTGTGAGAATAATTAGAAGTCTCATTTTGAGTTCTTATTGAAAAAGACAAAAAAAAGTTATTTTGATTTACGTGTTGAAAGAAATATTTGTTGTTCAAAGAATTTCATTCTCGAACTTTTTCTTTTAGCTAGGAATTCATTGAAGGAAAAATGAATTGATTATCATTTTAGGTGCATATTTTTAGTGTTTTTGGAGTCGAGTCTTCACACCATCAAAGTTTCATTTCCATACCTATTGACTTAAAGAACAACCCATAAAAGTAACACTTCATTAAAATTGATCTAGCAATCTTTTTTATTTCTAGGGCTCTTATCACCAATATAGCTTAGGCTAGTACCGTGGAGTGGGGAGTAATTAACTCTCCAAGATAGTTAAAACAAACAAATAGCTATATCTTGCAGTAGGAAATAAATCCAACTGTAATTGATATAATCTAGGAAACTCCTCTTAAAGGAGTCAATCACGAGATCATGTCTGAACCTTTGAGACAATCAAGTCTGTTTCATTGGGAAAGATAGAAGATTTGCACATATTATAAATGGTAAACCTCAGATTAACCATTTTCAAGGATACTAGGGTCACTTGTTGGTAAATCTCAAATTGATCATGTTAAGCAGCCTTCAAGGGGATTGAGCACATAGATCGGATCATAGACTATCCCTCAAGTTGTATTTGTTGTTGTTGGTAACCTTAGTGTCCATAAACTTAAGTTTATTTCCTAAGTGGAAGGTGAAGGACAGGTCTCACTGTACTTGGAACGGACATCGACTAGACTCACTTGGACTTTCTGGGGGTTCTCTTTACTCGAGACAGCTTTGTGAAGAAACTTGTGCCAGTCTGTTTCATTAAGCAGGTTTTTCGGGTAACTGTTCCAACCGCCCTTTCTGTATTAAAATTCTATGACATTGGATTTCATCACCAACTACTGTTTTTTGTATGGGAAGTTACTGTTTGTGCGTGGTTTGAACTCTTAGAATTTTTTAGGCGTATGATTCAGATATTTGTTTCTTTAGAGACTTTAGGTGCTTTTATTGAATTTTCTTTATTTGTGTGTGATTATTTTCATCCTACACCTAGAGATTATTATTCTTGATCAATCATGTCAAGAAAATCATCCATGTTTTTCCAATCACGAGAAAGATTTTTATATGGCGTTCCTACTATTCCTTTGGTGTACCAGTCACTTTCTGGTACTTTTTTAGGAGCAACTCCTCGACCAACTGAACATCAGTTATCACCTAGTAATAATGGAACTAAAATTTTGAATGCAGAAAATATTTTTATGATGTCCGATAGTATTCCAAATCCTCAACCTCAAGGTAGTTAGTTACCACCTCGGGGGCAAGGTAATCAGTTACCGCCTGGGGGGCAACCTCAAGGTAGTCAGTTATTACCTGGGGTGCAACCCCAAGGTAGTCAATTTCTGCTTGGAGGGCTACCTCAAGGTTTTCAACCTTCAGGACAGTACATACCCCAAGGTCAACCCCATATTCCTCAGGATGCTTATCAACACTAGATTCAGTACGTGCCTCAGGGTTATCAACCTCAAGGTTAGTACCCAACTCAAGGTTTCCAACCGCCTTCTTGTCGGTCATTTTTACAAGGAGCTGGAAATGTACCTCCTAACTATTAGCCCTACATTCAACTAGGTTATGGTCCTCCATCTATACAACCTTTTATGGGTCCCAGAATGAATATGGTGTGGGATCCGTCTCAAACTCAACAGACTTTGCAACCTAATGTGCAATTATTTAGTCAAGCTAGACAACCTTTAGTTTCTGGTCCAACCCAGCAATCTGTACAACGTATGGTTCAAACATCTACACCTGGTTTAGTTCAGAAGCCTGGGCCCATCTCACCTTAGACTCCGCCTCAAACTGCTGTTGCAACTACTGTAATTTTTGTTCAACCTACTACACCTGTTTCTTGAGTATCTGTAGCTCCAGTTTCTACTATCCCTGCATCAGTGTCAACTCCTCAAGTCTCTGTGCCCCAGTCAGGACATACAGTTCAGACTTCGGTTCAGATGCCTGCAGGACATGCTGGTCCAAGTACAATTGCCACAATTCAACTGTACTAGGGACAATATCAATCTGCTCCTACTGTACAAAATCCAATTTATCAGTATCAACCATACCCTAGCTATACTTATCAACAGCCTCAACAACCCTTGTTTGATTTGATTAATCCTAGTTTTCCGGGAGGTTATAACATTCCTAATGCAAATCCAATTCCAAGTTATCCTATATATCCTCCTCCTAGAGCTGGTCTCATTACAAAAGGTTTTCACAAACCTAACTTTCAATTATCATTTATTGCAACTTTGGATTTACCTGATTTTTCATGCCTTACGAACGATCTGATTTACTATCTTCCGTATTGGCCGCCAATGCCTAATAAGTTGTCCATCGATATCCCAAAATTCGAGGGTAAGTCAAGTCACGATCCATCAAATCATGTTATGACTTATCAGCTCTGGTGTGCATCTAATTCCATCATTGATGATTCATTTCACTTACTTCTTTTTCAAAGAACTCTTATTGGTCAAGCCGCCAAATGGTACATTGAGTTACCACGAGGCTCCTTTTATAATTTCAGTCAGTTAGCCACTTCTTTCCTAACACATTTTCAGTTGCCTGTTAGATACAACAATGGCACAAAATTATTAACTTGACTAAAACAATCCACGTCCACATATATCTCTAATCATATCCATGAATGGTGACGTAGAAGGCATTTAGTGAACGTTTTCATTCCAGATGAAATTTTAGTGGAATGGTTCTTTAAATCATTGTTACCTAAAATCACTGAAGATGTAGCTAAGGCATGAGTTGTTACTGAAGAGTAAGTCATTGCTTAGGATCAGTGCCTTGACCTCGTTTATATGCAGTTAGGTACTTTACATTAAAAACTCCCGAATCTTCCAAAAACTACAGCTCCTTCAAGGTGATTGATGAGGGAGGTTCTACGTGTATTATGTCGATCCAATGTTGGAAATCTCTTGGTTCTCCTACACTCAAACAATCTCTGTCAATTCTAAAGGCTTTTGATGGTCGAGGGTTCCATCCTTTTGGTATTTTGGAAGATTTACCTATAGGGGTCAAGGGAAAAACTGTAAATCTAGATGTGGAAGTGGTTGATGCTCCTCTAGATTGCAACCTTTTGTTGGGTCACAATTGGTCTTATGCTATGACTGTTATTGTTTCATTGATCTTTCGGTTTATTAAGTTGCCTCATAATGGGAAGATCGTTATGATAGACTATCAGAGTTATTTCTCATCCAACCCAGCCTCTACAGATAGTGTTCAGCATGTCAGTAAAATGACTATCCCATACCAAGATGTTGGGGTAGGTTTGACTAAATATTCTTGTTTACTAGGAACTTTTTCCTTCCCTCCTCCTAACGTATCGATTTCTACTGCAACTATTCATATGATTTCATCGAACACTATTTCTTTTGATGATCCTTGAATCATACCTTCTAATTCTGAGGTGGATTCATTTGATGGCGTGATGCCTTTGAGTCCCTTTGAAATTGAATCTAAGGTTGTACAGTCATTTTCGGATTCCTGACCAATCACAAGGATAGTTTCTTCTTGTCTCAACCTCGTTAAAAAATGAAACTAGATGTTGCAAGGATAATTTCTTTCTGTATCAACCTGATTAAAAAATGAAACCAGATGTCTCAAGGATAGTCTTTTCCTCTGTCAACCTCGTTAAAAAATGAAACCGAGTGTCATGAGCATAGTTCCTTGTCTTGTGTCAAGCTCGTTAAAAAATAAATCTAGAGTTTTAGAGCATAGTTCCTTGTCTTATGTCAAGCTCGTTAGAAAATTAAGCAAGGATTCATGAACATAGTTTCTTATTTTGTGTCAAGCTTGTTAAAAAATGAAACAAGGAGTGAAGAGCATAGTTCCTTGTCTTGTTTCAAGCTCGTTTAAAAAATGAAACAAGGGTTTTTACAATAGTTCTTTTCCTGTGTCAACCTCATTTAAAAATGAAACAACTCTCTATCCAAATCTAGTCTTTGATTCTTTCCAAGATCTCAAAAGTGAACCTTCATTTCATCCACTTGGTTGAATGCAATGAAGCTTGGAGGGCATCTACCTTGATTTGCATTGTTATTCTGGGGGCCTATGAACTTATAACAAGCATAGTTCTTCATTTCAAGCTTGTGTAAACATGAAACTAAATCCAAGCAGAGTTCTCTATGGGTCAAGCTTCTGTAAAAACGAACCCATACCCAATTTACATCTCGTGATTGTCGTCTTTATCCATTAAATTATGTTATATGAGCCTTAGTTGTTTTCATTCCATCACCACCATCTCTTTGGCTGATCATATGCTTTCACTTGGTTGTTTTTCCTTTCCTGAGGGACCGGAGTGATGAGTGGTGTTATTAGCTGGCCTCTTAACCATTACATGTTTTGAGCAGTTCCCCCATTGCCGAAACCAGTTGCTACCATTTATACCACTCGTTCCTCTAGGACAAGTCCTGTTTAAGCTCTTTTCTGACTCTTAAAAGATGAAAAGATTGTCGATTTTTTCCTTTTTAAACTCGTTAAACATAATTAAAAAGGCGGTCCACTTATAGCTCTTTTTTGACCGTATAAACATGAAGAGATCGATGAACTTTTGTCATTTCAAGTTTGATATTGGTTCGAAAACGACATGTCTTTGATCGCATTTTCACTTTTCTGGATCAGAGCCACTAATTATGAAAAGTACTCCTTGATCATAATGGTCAAACAATTCTCTAAAGTATTATTTTATACTTTTTCAGGCTTAGGAGACATAAATTTATGAAAAAGGACACCCATGGAGTTTTCTTAAGTTTTTCTTCTAACTCCCTAAAATTGAAAAACACTGAGTTTTTCCTATACTGGACTCATTAAAATTTAACAGTAAAGGACCTGTTCAATTTCAAATAGGAACGAGCCACTCCTTCTTAGGGTTCGAATCTTAAACTAAGTTGGACTCATCCGAAGGATGAGCTTATAAACAAGCAATTGTTATCCTCCTCAAGCTTGTCAAAAATAAAGAGGTACTTGCCAGAAATGGTGGGGGAAAAGAGAGAAACATGAACCTATTTGTTACACTTTGTGTTTTAGAAAAGAAGTTAACCACTCTTGAACATGACACTTTTTGTTCACCTGGGATGGGAAATCCTTTGATTAACAGTTAATCAAACCATATTGAAAGTCTTCAACCGGTTTCTGGGTATTAGCTTTGGGTCGATTCTCGCCAAACCATATGTAGTGTCGTTATGTGTTCAAGAGGTCAGTTCAAATAAACCATTCATCTGCAAAATATCTGTCATCCATTCTGACCATTCCTAAGTTAGTCCTTGCCAAATATATTTCTTCAAAACTTGATCTATGATTTTGTGTTGTGCACTTGTCTACAACAAATTTCTTTCTATCGACTTCAGCTCATTATCTAGAAAGATGATCTAGAAATCATTAGTACCTTGGAATCTTCATGCCCTAATGGCAGGTTTTTCACCTTCGATTACAGGTTGCATCATTGACCTTCAATCAAAGGATTCTATGACATGTTCGACATCAACTCATTTATTCACATTTCATGGATTGTATTGAGTACTTTGAGAGCCATTGACATTACTGGTGGTTTCTCTCACAGTTGTTAACAATTCACATCATTGATTGGTAATCAAGTGGTTTCTACCATGTTTAACACATTCATTCACGTGGATAGAATTGTACTAGCTCGGGAAGTAGAAATCAAGACCCTTGATCTAGTTTCCACCATCCAGGCTACGAGGAATTTTGTTATTCATTATGCAGTGGACTATTTATAAATAGATGGCTACCCCCATACTGTTTCTACATATGTCTATACTCATGATGTATTACAACGTGATGTTTTACAAAAGCATCCTGTATCAGAACAATTTAGTTAGTTAGTTAGTTTTCTAGTTAGTTTTAACCTGAGTATGGGAATGCTTACCTCAGCGATGATATGTTCACATATATATATTTTTCATTGAATGTTTTTATAGGTTCCGACTGGGGTGTTCGCAGGATGATCCTTGAAATGATAAAGTATTTCACTCTTCTTAGGTGACAAATTTTATCTTCATCTATTACAGACTTCACAATTTAGGGGGAAATTTGTTGCACAAAAAATTGCCACCTTCACATTCTGCAATCTGTGCGAGTCCATTACCACTCATACTTTCCTCCTTTGCAAGTCTTAAGCCTCAGTTCCTCATAGCAAGCCTTGAAAATAAGAGAAAGCCCTAAAAGTCTATAAAACTCTAGTTCCTCGCTTTCTCTTAGCATTACTTGCGGTCCCACACCTAAAAGTCATGTCCACTGTGCACCTGACTTCTCTGTCTCTGTGTTATGGGTGCAAACCCCTGTAAAAGTAAAAAAGGTGCAAGTATTCTTAAAATCTCACTTTGAGTAATTTCTGGAAGCTTCTGGAAGGAATCTTGAGGTGGCAAGTTCACTCTCTTAAGGTTCATGCATCCCATACCTTAAGGAGATAACCTCTTGATTTGAGGAGCTTATCCCTTTAAAGGAGGAATCTATCCCTTCATAGGTGGATCTGTAACCTCCTTCCTTTGCACTATAAAATGAAGAATTGGGCTAGTTACTTGTGAGGTTAAACGCTGAATATTTTTGAGGTGAAATGTTGTTGGAACTTAGTCTTCCTAATTCAGATTTTGTGAGGAGAGATTGGATACCTCTTTGGCGTCATTTGTAAGAGTGTGAGAGTTGTCAAAGTAAAGGATATTCCTATTTCGGACCCTGGGAAGACCTTGTACAACATCAAGGCACCAAAGGTTGTAAGGTTCTTCTATTTCAAAGTTAATACAAATAAGTTTATTCTTCTCAATAAGCTATGTTTTATGGTTTATTTTATGGATTCCTTGATCACCATAATGAACATGATTTATGATATTAGCTATGTATGTGTTATTTGATGTTTGCTTGTTTGTGTTTGCAGATTCTCAAAAGGAAACTCTTTCAGACGGTTGAAGGATGGCTGCTACAAACTAGAGTTGGACTTAAGGTAGGGTCTAAACACCTCTATAGTTTTTGTTTGAAAATCGTATATGTTTAGAGAAAGATAGATTTGCTTGTCCTGCTTGTTGCTAGTTATCTTTTGATACTAGGGAGATCAGCCTTGTCCGCAAGATCAATTTATCCGGCTAATAAATTGGCAACTCCGCTAGAGACTTGAATTTCGTTTTTGGTTTTCCTTTGTCTTTGACTTGAGAAACTTGTTCTTGTTTCTAGTTTTTGCTTGATGTGTGTGGGATTGGGTAGTTTTTAGGATCTGGATATCTTTTTTTTTTGAAGTTTCCAGGGCACTACACTTTCTCTTTACAGATAGTGCGGGCATATCCGCAAATTGCTTTAATACACAGAGCAGTACCGCATCTGGTTATTCTGGAAGCCTGTGGACCCTGTCAAAGTTTTTGAAAAACCTAAAATGTTTTCTTCCAGTTAATTTTAGGTTTTATTTACGGCTTTTAGTGTCTACCCAAATCTGCATGTGTTCTATCAAAAATCTCTTATAAGTAAGTTCCATTGGTATTTTTGTTTTAGATGATTTTCTAGAAGTTTTGCATGCCTAGATTGGTTTTCACTTGGTCTCTATAGTGACTCAAAGATTAGAAGCCTAAGAAACTTTAGATTACCCTGGTGTATTTTTGTCTTCTTCAGGAGTCTGACCTGTTTGTGAAATCTGTCCTTTGTGAGAAATAGATTTACTTCTCTCTTTTCAAATATTTGAACGAACTTGGTTATAAGTTTTGAATTTCATTTTTATAAAAGAAAACATATTTGGATGTTTTTTATTAGTTTCTTATTCTGAACAAATTAATCCTAAAACATCCTCAAAAATAATTGAAGCTTTTATACAATTAGGTTTTAGAAGTTTTTAGATCTCAAGATTAGTTTTTGTAGTTTTGAGTGTTTTCTAGAAATTGTAGAATCTCTTTTGAAAGAAATTGTTTTTTGTAGTTTTGAGTGTTGAGAAAGGAAGGGATTATTGTGAGCATAATTAGTAGTCTCATTTTGAGTTCTGATTGAAAAAGACAAAAACATTTTCTTTTCATTTACGTGTTGAAAGAAAGATATGTTTTTCAAAGAATTGCATTCTCGAACTCTTTCTTTTATCTAGGAATTCATTGAAGGAAAAACAAATTGCTTATCATTTTAGGTGCATCATTTTAGTGTTTTTGGAGTCGAGTCTTCACACCATCAAAGTTTCATCTCCATACCTATTGACTTAAAGAACAACCCATCAAAGTAACGCTTAATTAAAATTGATCTAGCAATCTTTTTTATTTCTAGAGCACTTATCACCAATATAGCTTAGGCTAGTATCTTGGAGTAGGGAGTAATTAACTCTCCAAGATAGTTAAAACAAATAAGTAGCTATATCTTGTAGTAGGAAATAAATCCAATTGTAATTGGTATAATCTATGAAGCTCCTCTTAAAGGAGTCAATTATGAGATCATGTCTAAACCTTTGAGACAATCAAGTCTGTTTCATTGGGAAAGATAGAAGATTTGCGCGTATTATAAACGATAAACCTGGGATTAACCATTGTCGAGGAGACTGGGGTCACTTGTTGGTAAACCTTGAATTGATCATGTTGAGGAGCCTTCAAGGGGATTGAGCTTTGTTATTCTACCCTTGTGCATAGATCATATCGTAGACTGTTCCCCTAGTTGTATTTGTTGCTATTGGTAACCTTAGTGTCCATAAAATTAAGTTTATCTCCTAAAGTGATGGTGAAGGATGGGTCTCACTGTACATAGAGCAGACATAGAATAGACTCCCTTGGACTCTCTGGGGGGTTCTCTTCAGTCAAGACAGTTTTGTGAAAAAACTTGTGCCAGTCTTTTTCATTAAGCAAGTTGTCGGGGTAACTGTTCCAATCGCCCTTTTTGTATTAAAATTCTACGACATTGGATTTCATCACCAACTAGTATTTTTAGTACGGGAAGTTACTGTTTGTGTGTGGTTTGAACTCTTAGATTTTTTAGGTGTGTGATTTAGTTGTTTGTTTATTTAGAGACTTTAGGTGCTTTTATTGAAATTTTATTTGCTTTCATGTGATTATTTTCATCCTACACCCGGAGATTATTATTCTTGATAAATCATTTCAAGACCATCATCCATGTTTTTCCAATCAACGAAAACATTTTTATATGTCAATCCTACTGTTCCTTTGGGGTACCAGTCACTTTTTGGTACTTTTTCAAGAACAGCTCCTCGACTGACTGAACATCAATTATCACCTAGTAATAATGTAACTAAAATGTTGAATGTATAGTAGATTTTTATGATGTCAGGTAGTACTCCATATCCTCAACCTCAAGGTAGTCAGTTACTGCCTAGGAGGCAAGGTAGTCAGTTACCACCTGGGGGGCAACCTCAAGGCAGTCAGTTATCACCTGGTGTGCAACCCCAAGGTAGTTAGTTTCCGCTTGGAGGGCTACCTCAAGGTTTTCAACCTTCAGGACAATACATATCCTAAGATCAACCCCATATTCCTTAGGATGCTTATCAACCCTAGATTTAATATGTGCCTCAGGGTTATCAACCTCAAGGTTAGTACCTAATCAAGGTTTCCAACTGCCTTCTGGCAAGTCATTTTTACAAGGAGCTGGAAATGTACCTCCTAACTATCAGCCCTACATTAAACTAGGTTATGGTCCTCCATTCGTATAACCTTTTATGGGTCTTGGAATGAATATGGTGTGGGATCCATCTCAAACTTAACAGACTTTGAACCTAATGTGAAGTTATTTAGTCAAGTTGGACAACCTTTGCTTTCTGGTCCAACCCAGCAGCCTGTCCAGCCTATGGTTCAAACCTCTACACCTGGTTTAGTTCAGCAGCCTGGGCCTAGATCACCACAAACTCTGCCTTGAACTGTTGCTACAACTACTGCAATTTCTGTTCAGCCTACTACACCTATTTCTGGAGTATCTATAGCTCTGGTTTCTACTATCCCTGCATCAGTGTCAACTCCTCAAGTATCTGTGCCCCAGTCAGGACCTACAGTTCAAGCTTCGATCCAGATGCCTGCAGGACATGCTGGTCCAAGTACAATTGCCATGAGTCAACCGTACCAGGGATAGTATCAATCCAGTCATACTGTAAAAAATCCAGTTTATTACTATCAACCATACCCTATCTATAATTATCAACAACCTCAACAACCCCAATTTGGTCTGGTTAATACTTGTTTTCTAGGAGGTTATAACATTCCTAATGCAAATCCTATTCCAGGTTATTTTGGATATCCTCCTCTTGGAGATAGTCTCATTACACAAGGTTTTCGTGAACCTAACTGTCAGCTACCATTTATTGTAACTTTGGATTTACCTGATTTGTCACGCCTTACGAACGATCTGATTTACTATCTTCTGTACTAGCTGCCAATGCCTAATAAGTTGCCCAGCGATATCCCGAAATTTGAGGGTAAGTCAAGTGAGGATCTGTTAAATCATGTTATGACTTATCACCTCTGGTGTGCATCTAGTTCCATCATTGATGATTGAATTCGCTTATGTCTTTTTCAAAGAACTCTTATGGGTCTTCCCGCCAAATGGTACATTGAGTTACCACAAGGCTCTTTTTATAATTTTAGTGAGTTAGCCACTTCATTCCTAACTCATTTTCAATTGCCTGTCAGATACGAGAATGGCATAGAATTTTTAACTTCACTAAAACAATCCACGTCCACATATATTTCTGATCATATCCATGAATGGAGACGTAGAAGGCGTTTAGTGAAAGTTTTCGTTCCAGATCAAATTTTAGCGGAATGGCTCATTAAATCATTGTTACCCAAGATCACTAAAGATGTAGCTAAGGCAGGAGTTGTTACTGAAGAGCAAGTCATTGCTCAGGCTCAATACCTTGACCTAGTTTATATGCAATCATGTACTTTACACAAAAAAATCCCCAATCTTCCAAAAACTATAGCTCCTTCAGGGTCTCATGCTGTTGATGGTATGATTGGTTCAGTTATTACTAAGAGAATGAAGAAATCTTCAAAGAATTCTTCTCCTACAATAACTTTACCTGATTCCCCGAAAGGAGATTCTTCCGCTGGAATTCCTGCTGACATCCATGTCGTAGAATCATCTACAGCCAAATCAAAATCTGGTAGCAAAGAGAAGGGGAAGAACCAAAACAATCAAAACTCAAAAGAGAAAAAAGATGTAAATGAACCTATTGACGAAAAACGAAAACCTTGCTATCCTTGTTTCATCTGCGATGATGATCATTTTACTAAAGAATAACCATATCAAGTAGAGTTTTCAAAATTCCTTAAAGGTTCTTAAATGCCTACCATCTTGAAGGATCCTTCTCCTAGTAAAGATAGTAAGGTGATTGCTTCTTCCTTGGATACCTTAGAAGAACCCATTATGATGATGTCTCATATCATGATTGCGACGCGCTCACAAGATTATGGTAGTAAAAATCCTATTGATGGTAATGAAGCAGAATCTTCTAATTTAAACACATCAACTACACCTCCTCCTGGGTCTGATCCACTACAGATCAAGAAACCCAACCCAGATTTAGTAACTGAACCGCTTGCTAAAGGTATATTTTTGAAATCAGCTTTCACTCCACATGCGAGAGTTATTCAAAATTATAACAGTGTTGAAGACTTGGCCATTGCCCCTTCAGCAATATCAACTTTCGATCCACATGCGAGAGTTGTTCAAAATTATAACATTGTTGAAGACTTGGCCATTGCCCCTTCAGCAATATCGATTTTGGATGTGCTGCAATCATGCCTAGCATAATGTAAATTACTATTGTCTGCTATAGGAACTGTCGATATTCAGGATTAAAACCTAATAATCTTCGATTTAGAGAATAATACACCTTGCCTACCTCATCAAATGGCTTTCCAAATTCTAGTGTTAGTAAAAAACAGACCTTGCTTTCGGACTATGATTGATGAGGGAGCTTCTATGTGTATTATTTCGTTCGAGTGTTGGAAATTGCTTAGTTCTCCTACACTCAATCAGTGTCCGAGAATTCTAAAGGCTTTTGATGGTCGAGGATTCCATCCTTTTTGTATTTTGGAAGATTTACCTATAGGGGTCAAAGGAAAAATTGCAAATCCAAATGTGGAAATGGTTGATGCCCCTGTAGATTACAACCTTCTTTTGGGTCACAGTTGGTCTTATGCTATGACTGCTATTGTTTCGTCGGTCTTTCGGCTTGTTAAGTTTCCTCATAATGGAAAGATTGTTACGATAGACCAGCTGAGTTATTTCTCATCCAACCCGGCCTCTACAGATAGTGTTCAACATGTCAGTAAAATGACTATCCCTTACCAAGATGTTGGGGTAGGTTTGATTAAATATTCTATTTTACTAGGAAATTTTTCCTTCCCTCCTCCTAATGTATCGCCTTCTATTGCAACTATTCATATGATTTCATCAAACACTATTGCTTTTGATGATCCTCGAATCGTACCTTCTGATTTCAAGGTGGATTCAGTTGATGGCGCGATGCCTTTGAGTCCCTTTGAAATTGCATATCAGGTTGTGCAGTCGTTTTCTGATTCCTGACCAATCGCGAGGGTAGTTTCTTCCTGTCTTAACCTCATTAAAAAATGAATCTGGATGTTGCAAGGATAGTTTCTTCCTGTATCAACCTCGCTAAAAAATGAAACCGGATGTCTCAAGAATAGTCTTTTCTTTTGTCAACCTCGTTAAAAAATGAAACCGACTGTTATGAGCATAGTTCCTTGTCTTGTGTCAAGCTCGTTAAAAAATGAATCAAGGGTTTTATAACATAGTTCCTTGTCTTGTGTCAAGCTTGTTAAAAAATGAAACAAGGAGTCATGAGAATAGTTTCTTATCTTGTGTCAAGCTCGTTAAAAAATGAAACAAGGAGTCAAGAGCATAGTTCCTTGTCTTGTGTTAAGCTCGTTTAAAAAATGAAACAAGGGTTTTGAGGATAGTTCCTTTCTTGTGTCAACCTCATTTAAAAATGAAATAACTCCCTATCCAAATCAAGTCTTTGAGTCTTTCCAAGATCTCGAAATTGAAACTTCATTTCATTCACCTAGTTGAATGAAATGAAGCTTGGAGGGAATCTACCTCGATTTACGTCGTTACGCTGGGGGCATGCGAACTTATAACGAGCATTGTTTTTCATTTCAAGCTTGTGTAAACATGAAACTGAATCCAATCAGAGTTCTCTATGGTTCAAGCTTGTGTAAAAATAAACCCATACCTGAGTTACATCTCGTGATTTCCATCTTTATTTGCTAAATTCTATTAGATGAGCCTTGGTTTTATTCATTCCATCGCCACCATCTGTTTGGCTGATCATATGCTTTCACTTGGTTGTTTTTCCTCTCCTGAGGGACCGCAGTGATGAATGGTTTTCTTAGCTAGCCTCTTAACCATTACATGATTTGAGAAGTTCCCCCATTGCCAGAACCAGTTGCTATCGTTTATACCACTCATTCCTCTAGGACGAATCCTCTTTAAGCTCTTTTCTGACTTGTAAAATATGAAAAGATTGCTTAGTTTTTCCTTTTTAAACTCATTAAAAATAATTAAAAAGGCGATCCACTTACATATCTTTTCTGACCATATAAACATGAAAATATTGCCGGACTTTTTTCATTTCAAGTTTGATATTGGTTCTAAAATGACGTGTCTTTGATCGCTTTTTTACATTTTCGGATCGGAGCCACTAATTATGAAAAGCACTCCTTGTTCTCTCAAGTATTATTTTATACTTTTTCGGGCTTGGGAGACACAAATTTATGAAAAAGGACACCCATGAAGTTTTCTTAAGTTTTTCTTCTGACTCCCTAAAATTGAAAAATATCAAGTTTTTCCTATACCAGACTCGTTAAAATTTAACAGCAAAGGACTTGTTCAATTTTAAATAGGAACGAACCACTCCTTCTTAGGGTTTGAATCTTAAACTAAGTTGGACTCATCCGAAGGATGAGCTTATAAACAAGCAATTGTTATCCTCCTAAAGCTTGTCAAAAATGAAGAGGTACCTGCCATAAATGGTGTCGGAAAAGAGAGAAAAATGAGCCTATTTGTTAGACTTTGTGTTTTATAAAAGCAGTTAACCACTCTTGAACACGACACTTTTTGTTCACCTGGGTTGGGAAATCCTTTGCCTAATAGTTAATCAAACCATATTGAAAAACTTCAGCCAGTTTCTGGGTATTAGCTTTGGGTCAATTATCACCAAACCATATGCAGTGTCGTTATGTGTTCAAGAAGTTAGTTCAAATAAACCATTCATCTGCAAAATATCTATCATCCATTTTGACCATCCCTGAGTTAGTCCTTGCCAAATATATTTCTTCAAAACTTGATCTATGATTTCGTGTTGTGAGCTTGTCCACGACAGATCACTTTCTATCGACTTTAGCTCATTATCTAGAAATATGATCTAGAAATCGTTAGTACCTTGGAATCTGCATGCCCTAATGGCAGGTTTCTCACCTTCAATGACAGGTTGCATCATTGAAATTTGATCAAAGGATTCTATGAAATGTTCGACATCAACTCATTTATTCACATTTCACGGATTGTACTGAGTACTTTGAGAGCCATTGACATTATTGTTGGTTTCTCTTACACTTGTTAACAGTTCACATCATTGACTAGTAATCAAGTGGTTTCTACCATGTTTGACTTTGACACATTCATTCACATTAATAGAATCGTACTAGCTCGGGAAGCAGAAATCAAGACCCTTGATCTAGTTTCCACCATCCAGGCTGTGAGGAATTTTGTTGTTCATTATATAGTGGACTATTCATAAACAAATGGTTGTGCCCATACTGTGTCTACATATGTCTATACTCGTGATGTATTACAAAAGCATTCATGTATCAGAACAGTTTAGTTAGTTAGTAAGTTTTCTAGTTAGTTTTAATCTGAGTATGGGAATTCCTACCTCAGCGATGATATGTTCACATATATATATATATTTTGCATTGAATTTTTTTATAGATTCTGATTGGGGTGTCCGCGGGATGATCCTTGAAATGATAAAGTACTTCACTCTTCTTAGATGGCAAATTTTATCTTCATCTATTACAGACTTTGCACTTTAGGGGGCAATCTGTTGCACAAAAGATTGTCACCTTGACATTCTGCAATCTGTGTGAGTCCATTGCCACTCATACTTTCCTCCTTTGCAAGTCTTAAGCCTCAGTTCCTCATATCAAGCCTTGAAAATAAGGGAAAGCCCTCAAAGCCTATAAAACTTTGGTTCTGCAGTTTCTCTTAGCATTACCTATGGTCCGGCACCTAAAGGTCATGTCTATTATGCACCTGACCGCTCTGTCTCTTTATTATGGGTGCGGACCCCTGTAAAAGTCAAAAAGGTGCAAGTATATTCTTAAAAACTCACTTTGAGTCATTTCTGGAAGCTTCTGGAAGGAATTTTGAGGTGTCAAGTATGCTCTCTTAAGGTTCATGCATCCCATAGCTTAAGGAGCTAACCCCTTGATGTGAGGAGCTTATCGCTTTGAAGGAGGACTCTATCCCTTCATAGATGGACCCGTAACCTCCTTCCTTTGCACTATAAAATGAAGCATTGGGCTGCTTATTTGTGAGGTTAAAAGCTGAATATTTTTGAGGTGAAATGCTGTTGGAACTTAGTCTTCCTGATTGAACTTTTGTGAGGAGAGATTACATACCTCTTTGATCTCATTCGGAAGAGTGTGATGCTTTTCAAAGTAAAGGAGATTCCTATTTCAGACCCTGGAAAGAGCTTGTACAACATCAAGGCACCAAAGGTTGTAACGTTCTTCTATTTCGAAGTTAATACAAATAAGTTTATTTTTCTCGATAAGCTATGTTTTATGGTTTCTTTTATGGATTACTTGATCACCATAATGAACATGATTTATGATATTAGCTATGCAAGTGTTATTTGATGTTTTCTTGTTTTGTTTGTAGATTCTCAAAAGGAAACTCTTTTGGATGGTTGAAGGATGGCTGCTACAAACTAGCATTGGACTTAAGGTAGGGTCTAAACACCTCTATAGTTTTTGTTTATAAATCATATATGTTTAGAGAATGGTAGATTTTCTTATCCTGCTTGTTGCTAGATATCTTTTAATACTAGGGAGATCGGCCTTATCCACAAGATTGATTTATCTGGCCAAAAAATTGGCGACTCAACTGTGGACTTGACTTTGGTTTTTGGTTTTCCTTTGTCCTTGACTTGAGAAACTTGTTCTTGTTTTTGGTTTTTGCTTGATGTGTGTGGGATTGGGTAGTTTTTAGGATCTGGATTATTTTTTGTTTTTTCCAAAGTTTCCAAGGGACCCCACTTTCTCTTTAAGGATAGTGCGGACATATCTGGAAATTTTCTTTAGTACACAGAGCGGTACCACATCTAGTTCTTCTTGAAGCTTGCAGACCCTATCAAATTTTTTGAAAAACCTAAAATGTTTTCTTCCAGTTAAGTTTAGCTTTTGTTTATGGCTTTTAGTGTCTACCCAGATCTGCATGTATTTAGTCAAAAATCTCTTATAATTAAGTTCCATTGGTATTTTTGTTTTAGATGATTTTCTAGAAATTTTGCATGCCCGGATTGGTTTTCACTTGGTCTCTGTAGTGACTCAAAGATTAGAAGCCTAAGAAACTTTAGATTACCCTGATGTATTTTTGTCTTCTTGACGAGTCTGCCCTATTTGTCAAATCTATGCTTTGTGAGAAATAGATTTACTTCTCTCTTTGCAAATCTTTGAGCGAACTTGGTTATATGTTTTGAGTTTCATTTTTATGAAAGAAAACATAATTGGATGTTTTTTGATTGATTTGTAATTTGAACGAATTAATCCTTAGTTTACTGAACAACTAAGTAAAATTCCCTAAAAAAGAATTGAAGCTTTCATACAATTAGGTTTTAGAATTTTTTAGGTCTCAAGATTAGTTTTTGTAGTTTTGAGTGTTTTTTAGAAATTGTAAAATCTTTTTTGAAAGAAATTGTTTTTTGTAGTTTTGAGTGTTGAAAAAGGAAGGGATTTATTGTAAGCATAATTAGTAGTCTCGTTTTGAGTTCTTATTGAAAAATAAAAAAAAGTTTTCTTTTCATTTACGTGTTGAAAGAAATATTTGTTTTTCAAAGAATTGCATTCTCGAACTCTTTCTTTTAACTAGGAATTCATTGAAGGAATAACAAATTGCTTATCCTTTTAGGTGCATATTCTTAGTGTTTTTGGAGTCAAGTCTTCACACCATCAAAGTTTCATTTCCATACCTATTGACTTAAATAACAACCCATAAAAGTAACATTTAATTAAAATTGATCTAGCAATCTTTTTTATTTCTAGGGCTCTTATCACCAATATAGCTTAGGCTAGTATCTTGGAGTAGGGAGTAATTAACTCTCCAAGATAGTTAAAACAGACAAGTAACTATATCTTGCGGTAGGAAATAAATCCAATTGTAATTGATATAATCTTAGAAGCTCCTCTTAAAGGAGTCAATCACAAGATCATGTCCGAACCTTTGAGACAATCAAGTCTGTTTCATTGGGAAAGATAGAAGAATTGCGTGTATTATAAACGGTAAACCTTGGATTAACCATTGTCGAAGAGCCTGGGGTCACTTGTTGGTAAACCTCGGATTGATCATGTCAAGAAGATTTCAAGGGTATTGAGCTTTGTTACTCTACCCTTATGCGTAGATCGGATCGTAGATTTTTGCCCCAGTTGTATTTGTTGTTGTTGGTAACCTTAGTGTCCATAAACTTAAGTTTATTTCCTAAGGTGACGGTGAAGGATAGGTCTCACTGTACTTGAAGTAGACGTCAACTATACTGACTTGGACTCTCTGGGGGGTTCTCTTCACTCAAGACAGTTTTGTGAAGAAACTTGTGCCAGTCTGTTTCATTAAGCAAGTTGTCGGGGTAACTATTGCAACCACCATTTCTGTATTAAAATTCTATGACGTTGGATTTCATCACCAACTAGTGTTTTTAGTACAAGAAGTTACAGTTTGTGTGTGGTTTGAACTCTTAAGATTTTTAGGCGTGTGATTTAGTTGTTTGTTTCTTTAGAGACTTTAGGTGCTTTATTGAATTTTTCTTTGTTTTGTGTGTGATTATTTTCATCCTACCCCCAGAGATTATTATTCTTGATCAATCATATCAAGACAGTCATCCATGTTTTTCCAACCACTAGAAACATTTTTATATGGTGGTCCTACTATTCCTTTGGGGTACTAGTCACTTTCTGGTACTTTTTCAGGAGCAACTCCTTGACTGACTTAACATTAGTTATCACCTAGTAATAATGGAACTAAAATGTTGAACGGAGAGTATGTTTTTATGATGCCAGGTAGTATTCCAAATCCTCAACCTCAAGGTAGTCAGCTACCACCTCGGGGGCAAGGTAGTCAGTTACTGCCTAGGGGGCAACCTCAAGGTATCCAGTTATCGCCTGGAGTGCAACCCCAAGGTAGTCAGTTTCTTCTTGGAGGACTACCTCAAGGTTTTCAACCTTCAGGAAAGTACATACCCGAAGGTCACCATATTCCTCAGGATGCTTATCAACCCCAGATTCAGTATTTGCCTCATGGTTATCAACCTCGAGGTTAGCACCCAACTCAAGGTTTCCAGCCGCCTTCTAGTTAGTCATTTTTACAAGGAGCTGGAAATGTACCTCCTAACTACTAGCCCTACGTTTAACCAGGTTATGGTCCTCCATCCGTACAACCTTTTATGGGTCCCGTAATGAATATGGTGTGGGATCTGTCTCAAACTCAACAGACTTTGCAACTTAATGTGTAGTTATTTAGTTAAGCTGGACAACATTTGGTTTCTGGTCCAACCCAGCAACCTATCCAACCTATGGTTCAAACCTCTGCACCTGGTTTAATTCAACAGCCTGGGCCTAGCTCACCTCAGATTCCACCTCAAACTGCTGCTTCAATTGCTGCAATTTCTTATCAACCTACTACACTTGTTTCTAGAGTATCTGTAGCTGCGGTTTCTACTATTTCTGCATCAATGTCAAATCCTCAAGTCTCTTTGCCCCAGTCAGGACCTACAATTCAGACCTTGGTCCAGATTCCTGCAAGACATGCTGGTCCAAGTATAATTGCCACAAGTCAACCGTACTATGGACAGTATCAATCCAGTCCTACTGTACAAAATCTAATTTATCAGTTTCAACTGTACCCTGGCTATACTTATCAACAGCCTCAACAACCCCAATTGGGTCTAGTTAATCCTAGTTTTCCGGGAGGTTATAACATTCCTAATGCAAATCCAATTCCAGGTTATCCTCCTCCTGGTGCTGGTCTCATTACACAAGGTTTTCGCGAACCTAACCATCAGTTACCATTTATTACAACTTTGGATTTACCTAATTTGTTGTGCCTTCCAAACGATCCAATTTACTATCTTTCGTATTGGCCGCCAATGCCTAATAGGTTGCCCAGCGATATCTCAGAATTCGAGGGTAAGTCAAGCAAGGATCCGTCCAATCATGTTATGACTTATCACCTCTGGTGTGTATCTAATTCCATCATTGGTGATTCAATTCGCTTACGTCTTTTTCAAAGAACTCTTATTGGTCTTGCCACCAAATGGTACATTGAGTTACCACGAGGCTCTTTTTATAATTTTAGTGAGTTAGCCACTTCTTTCCTAACTCATTTTCAATTGCCTGTTAGATACGAAAATGGAACGAAGTTGTTAACTTCACTAAGACAATCCATGTCCACATATATTTCTGATCATATCCATGAATGGCAGCGTAGAAGGCGTTTAGTGAAAGTTTTCATTCCGAATCAAATTTTAGCGGAATGGTTCGTTAAATCATTGTTACCTAAAATCACTAGAGATGTAACTAAGGTAGGAATTTTTACTGAAGAGCAAGTCATTTCTCAGGTTCAGTGCCTTGACCTCGTTTATATGCAATCAGGTACTTTACACGAAAAAATCCCTAATCTTCCAAAAATTATAGCTCCTTCAGGGTCTCATGCTGCTGATGGTATGATTGGTTCAGTTAGTACTAATAGCAAGAAGAAATCTTCAAAGAATTCTTCTCCTACAATAACTTTACCTGATTCCCCGAAAGGAGATTCTTCTGCTAAAATTCCAGCCGATATCCATGTCATAGAATAATCTATGGCCAAATCAAAATCCGGTAGTAAAGAGAAGGGGAAGAACCAAAACAATCATAACTTAGAAGAGAAAACAAATAAAAATGAATCTATTGACAAAAAATGAAAACCTTGCTATCCTTGTTTCATCTGCGACGAGGATCATTTTACTAAAGAAAGCCCATACCGAACCGAGTTTTCAAAATTTGTTAAAGGTTCTCAAATGCCTACTGTCTTTAAAGATCCTTCTCCTACTAAAGATAGTAAGATGATTGCTTCTTCCTTGGATACCTTAGAACAACCCATTATGATGATGTCTCATGTCACAATTGCGACGCGATCACAAGATTATGGTAGTAAAAATATTGTTGATGGTAAAGAGGGAGAATCTTCTAATTTAAACACGTCAACTACACCTCCTCCTGGGTTTGATCCACTACAGATCAAGAAACCCAACCCAGACTTAGTAACCAAACTACGTGCTAAAGGTATATTTTGGAAATCAGCTTTTGATCCACATGCGAGAGTTGTTCAAAATTATGACATTGTTGAAAACTTAGCCATTTCCCCTTTAGCAACATTGGTTTTGGATGTGCTGCGATCATGCCCAGCATAGCGTAAATTAATATTGTTTGCTATAGGAGTTGTCAATATTCAGGATTCGAACCTAATAATCTTTGATTTAGAGAATAGTACACCCTGCCTACCTCATCAAATGGCTTTCCAGATTTCAGTGTTAGTAAAAAAACAGACCTTGCTTTCGAACTATGATTGATGAGGGAGCTTCTACATGTATTATGTCGATCCAGTGTTGGAAATCGCTTGGTTCTCCTACACTCAATCAATCTCCAACAATGCTAAATGCTTTTGAAGATCAAGGGTTCCATCCTTTTGGTATTTTGGAAGATTTACCTATAGGGGTCAAAGGTAAAACTGTAAATCTAGATGTGGAAGTGGTTGATGCCCCTCTAGATTACAACCTTATTTTGGGTCGCAGTTGGCCTTATGCTATGACTGCTATTGTTTCATCAGTCTTTTGGCTTGTTAAGTTTCCTCATAACGGGAAGATCATTGCAATAGACTAGCTAAGTTATTTCTCATCTGACCCGACCTCTACAGATAGTGTTCAACATGTTGGTAAAACGACTATCCCTTACCAAGATGATGGGGTAGGTTTGATTAAAGATTGTAGTTTACTAGGAACCTTTTCCTTCCCTCCTCCTAACATATTGCCTTCTATTGCAACTATTCATATAATTTCATCAAACGCAATTGCTTTTGATGATCCTAGAATCATAACTTCTGATTCCAAGGTGGATTAGTTTGATGGCGTGATGCCTTTGAGTCCCTTTGAAATTGCATATCAGGTTTTACAGTCGTTTTCTAATTCCTGACCAATCGAGAGGATAGTTTCTTCCTGTCTCAACCTTGTTAAAAAATGAAACTGGATGTTGCGAGGATAGTTTCTTCCTGTATCAACCTCGTTAAAAAATGAAATCGGATGTCTTGAGGATAGTCTTCTCTTGTGTCAACCTCGTTAAAAAATGAAACCGGGTGTCATGAGCATAGTTCCTTGTCTTGTTTCAAGCTCATTAAAAAATGAATCAAGGGTTTTAGAGCATAGTTCCTTGTCTTGTGTCAAGCTCGTTAAAAAATGAAACAAGGAGTCATGAGCATAGTTTCTTATCTTGTGTCAAGCTCGTTAAGAAATGAAATGAGTCAAGAGCATAGTTCCTTGTCTTGTGTCAAGCTCGTTTAAAAAAAGAAACAAGGGTTTTGAGGATAGTTCTTTTCTTGTGTCAACCACATTTAAAAATGGAACAACTCCCTGTCCAAATCGAGTCTTTGAGTCTTTCCAAGATCTTGAAAGTGAACCTTCATTTCATCCACTTGGTTGAATGCAATGAAGCTTGGAGGGCATCTACCTCGATTTGCGTCATTATTCTGGGGGCATGCAAACTTATAACAAGCATAGTTTTTAGTTTCAAGCTTGTGTAAACATGAAACTAAATCCAAGCAGAGTTCTCTATGGTTCAAGCTTGTGTAAAAATGAACCCATACCCAATTTACATCTCGTGATTGCTATCTTTATCTGCTAAATTCTATTAGATGAGCCTTGGTTGTTTTCATTCCATCGCCACCATCTCTTTCGCTGATCATATTCTTTCACTTGGTTGTTTTTCCTTTCCTAAGGGACTGCAGCGATGAGTGGTTTTATTAGCTAGCCTCTTAACCATTACATGTTTTGAGCAGTTCCCTCATTGTTGGAACCCGTTTCTACCCTTTATACCACTCGTTCCTCTAGGACGAGTCCTCTTTAAGCTCTTTTCTGACTCATAAAATATGAAAATATTGCAGAGTTTTAACTTTTTAAACTCGTTAAATAGAATTAAAAAGGTAGTCCACTTTCAACGCTTTTCTGATCGTATAAACATTAAAAGATTACGAAACTTTTATCGTTTCAAGTTTGATATTGGTTCTAAAACAACGTGTCTTCGATCACTTTTTTACTTTTTCGGATCGAAGCTACTAATTACAAAAAGTACTCCTTGATTGTAATGGTCAAGTTGTTCTCTCAAGTATTATTTTATACATTTTCGGGCTTGGGAGACACAAATTTATGAAAAAGGACACCCATAGAGTTTTCTTAAGTTTGTCTTATGACTCCCTAAAATTGAAAAACATCAAGTTTTTCCTATACTGGACTCATTAAAATTTAACAGTAAAGGACCTATTCAATTTTAAACAGGAACAAACCACTCCTTCTTAGGGTTAAAATCTTAAACTAAGTTGGACTCATCTGAAGGATGAGCTTATAAACAAGCAATTTTTATCCTCCCCAAGCTTGTCAAAAATAAAGAGGTACTTGCCAGAAATGGTGGGGGAAAAGAGAGAAAAATGAACCTATTTGTTACAATTTGTGTTTTAGAAAAGTAGTTAACCAATCTTGAACACGACACTTTTTGTTCACCTGGGTTTGGAAATCCTTTGCTTAATAGTTAATCAAGCCATATTGAAAGTCTTCAGTTGGTTTCTGGGTATTGGATTTGGGTCAATTGTCACCAAACCATCTGCAGTGTCGTTATATGTTCAAGAGGTCAGTTCAAATAAACCATTCATCTATAAAATATCTGTCATCCATTCTGACCATCCCTGAGTTAGTCCTTGCCAAATATATTTCTTCAAAACTTGATCTATGATTTCGTTCTATGGGCTTGTCTACGATAGATCACTTTCTATCGACTTCAGCTCATTACCTAGAAAGATGATCTAGAAATCATTAGTACCTTGGAATCTGCATGCCCTAATGGCAGGTTTATTGCCTTCGTTCACAGGTTACATCATTGACCCTCGATCAAAGGATTCTATGACATGTTCGAGGTCAACTCATTTATTCACATTTCATGAATTGCACTAAGTACTTTGAGAGCCATCGACATTACTGGTGGTTTTTCTCAGACTTGTTAACGGTTCACATCATTTACTGCTAATCAAGTGGTTTCTACCATGTTTGACTTCAACGCATTCATTCACATGGATAGAATCGTACTAGCTCGGGAAGTAGAAATCAAGACCCTCGATCTAGTTTCCACCATCTAGGCTGCGAGGAATTTTGTTATTCATTATACAATGGACTATTCATAAACAGATGGTTGTGCCCATACTATTTCTACATATGTTTATACTCGTGATGTATTACAAAAGCATTCTTATATCAGAATAGTTTAGTCTGTTAGTCAATTTTCTAGTTAGGTTTAATCTAAGTATGGGAATTCCTACCTCAGTGATGATATGCTCACACACACACACAGATATATATATATATATATATATATATATATATATATATATATATATATATATATATATATTTTGCATTGAATGTTTTTACAAGTTCTGATTGGGGTGTCCACGGGATGATCCTTGAAATGATAAAGTACTTCACTCTTCTTAGATGACAAATTTTATCTTCATCTATTACAAACTTCACACTTTAGGGGGCAATCTGTTGCACAAAAAATTGTCACCTTGACATTCTGCAATCTGTGTGATTCCATTACCACTCATACTTTCCTCCTTTGCAAGTCTTAAGCATCAGTTCCTCATATCAAGCAATGAAAATAAGAGAAAGCCCTCAAAGTCTATAAATCTCCAGTTCCACAATTTCTCTTAGCATTACCTGCGGTCCTGCACCTAAAGGTCATGTCCCCTGGGCACCTGACTGCTCTATCTCTGTGTTGTGGGTGCGGACCCCTATAAAAGTAAAAAAGGCACAATTATATTCTTAAAAACTCACTTTGAGTCATTTCTGGAAGCTTCTGAAAGGAATCTTGAGGTGGAAAGTTTGCTCTCTTAAGGTTCATGCATCGCATACCTTAAGGAGCTAACCCCTTGATATGAGGAGCTTATCCCTTTGAAGGAGGACTCTATCCCTTCATAGGTGGACCTGTAACATCCTTCCTTTACACTATAAAATGAAGCATTTGGCTGGTTACTTGTGAGGTTAAAAACTGAATCTTTTTGAGGTGAAATGTTGTTGGAACTTAGTCTTCCTAATTGAGCTTTCATGAGGAGAGATTACATACCTCTTTGATATCGTTTGGAAGAGTGTGAGGCTTGTCAAAGTAAAGGCGATTCCTGTCTCAAACCCTGGGAAGAGCTTGTACAACATCAAGGCACCAAAGGTTGTAAGGTTCTTCTATTTCAAAGTTAATACAAATAAGCTTATTTTTCTCAATAAGCTATGTTTTATGGTTTATTTTATGGATTCCTTGATCACCATAATGAACATGATTTATGATATTAGCTATGCAGGTGTTATTCGATGTTTTCTTGTTTGTGTTTTCAGATTCTCAAAAGGAAACTCTTTCGAACGGTTGAAGGATGGCTACTAGAAATTAGCAGGACTTAAGGTAGGGTTTAAACACCCATATAATTTTTGTTTATAAATTGTATATGTTTAGAGAAAGATATATTTTCTTGTCCTGCTTGTTGCTAGATATCTTTTGATACTTGGGAGATTGGCCTTGTCCGCAAGATCAATTTATCTGCCCAACAGTCTTGGAGAGTTGCATCAAGTTCTAGGCATTGGTTTGGAGACTAGCCCTGAAATAGTGACTTAAATCTCAAAGTGTCTAGCACAAAACTGGTTGATAGAGACTACACTTTCTCCCTTTCAGGCACTGTGGGAGTGACTATAAGTTTACAGTCGAATGCATGCCTCATCATGGGAGCGAATCTTGGTTTAATTCATGTAAATCTTAGGGTAACCCAGGGGTTGGGCACCTACAGTGGTGGATTAGCTCTTGGGGGTCATGAAGCACCCGAGGGAGGTCTGTGCATTGTTTTTTTGTCGATTCCATTTCCTTAAGGTTACCTAGGAGGTTGAATCATATCATTGTACCCTCTCTTTGCATGTTTACCCTGGCTGGCCAGTTGCTTGGGTAGATGTAGGAGGAGGGTTCTAAAAAACTCCAAGCTAGCTTCATGGCTAAATGTATAACAATATTATCCGTAATATCATGTTCTCCCATAACTATCATATTGCTCGATCTTATGAGAATATTGGGGTTTGCATTTTTTTTTAGGTTGTCTCTTTACAACCCCTCTTCACCATTTTTCTTGGGTTTTAAGATGAATTGAAAATGGACACAACTATATATGTTATTGTCATTTCTAATCTAGTAGTGTCAAAAGGGCCATTTTCTATTAAAAGTGTGTAGGAGCGTTTAAACTCTCTTCAGGGTATTCCTGAAACTCTTTGCAGCTTGGTTATTCATGGATGTTTACTTTATACTCACTAAATGATGAAATACCTATATTTTTTTGAAATATAGCATTTGGGGTTAGCTAGAATATCTCTTGAAGCATTATTTTCTACTTGAATATATATTCACCTCGCAAGTAGCTTACTCTTGGTTTCCTTTTTTTAGTTAATGATATCATGATGCATAGTTTTTTTTCATATCCCTATTAAAGCTTCAAAGAAGATGAAAATTGATAGTATTATAAGGCACAATTAATTTAAGTTCTTCTAATTTTTCTTTAAAAAGAAAGTCTCTATATCTTGCAGTTGAATATATTAAATTATGTAGAAGAAAAGAATTGTTTTTCATAAGTCATTCCTAATTTAAAATACTTCTCAAAATATATGCTTGCAAACATAGGAATCTTTTCATAGTTATAGAGAAGCATCCACCTAAAATCTCTTAGAAAATATATTCGAATAAAATATTTCCATTTTTATAGAGGAATCTGAATAAAATATTTTCCAATTTACATAAAAGTATTCAAATGAAATCTTTGCCTAACATATCACACATAAGAAAATAAATCACATGCATCTTTATCTACAATATTAATGACTACAAATTTATAGAAAATACCACACCACCCTTCCAATGAGAAATTGGCTATTACATCTAGTTTCTCCCTGAGCTCCTTAGTTCCAGAATAGTGACCTCGACAATAATTTTCTTAACTCAAAATTCACTAGCATCGGGACTTCCGATGCTACCCTAGAATTTTCCACATATGCAATCTACGTTCTGGAGTTTCCACCTTGACAATCTCAAGAAAACTCCTTCGACAACATCCTATATTTTGTTGATGTTTTATATTACTTTTATTTAAATAAATCAATCACATATATTCATTTTTATTTTTCTAATATGTCAATTTTTATTTTTTTTAATATCTTTTAAGTGATACTTGTGATTTTTAAATTGAACACAAACATATTTACACATCTTCATCATACTAAACTATACAATAAAATTCTCAATTACTTTCATAAAATTATCATTTCCATTTTTTTATAAAACAGTGCAAACTATATGTTTATGTTTTATTTATCCGTCATTACAACTTACTAATGACTTACTTATTTCCGCTTCCTATTAGGATGATTACAACTTACTAATGACTTACTTATTTCTGCTTCCTATTAGGATGATGCCTTTTGACAAACTTCTTGCTTCTATTCCCATATATAACCATCATGCCTGTCAATAATTACTTTTAAACTTTAAATTTGTCATTTTGCGATTTTAAAGAAAAATAAAATATTTTTAACAGGTAAACTCTAGCCCATAGACTAATGGCGAATAAGATTTACATATAGTGAATTATATATTTCTGGTTTTGCCCCGCTTACTCGGTAGATATTTATCATTTCCATTTCATACATTAAACTTGATGAGCAATTTTCTCCAATTTCCACCCTAGGAACATTAGTACAATCAAAAACTTGTATGGCTAGCGGAAAGCAAAGCGAAGTGGTCTTCTACGAATTATAAACTTTAGTGAGACATTTTTCGAGGAATTATAAAATTTAGAAAGGCATTTTTATAGATTCTAGGAATTTTGGAGCAACAGATTTCTATCCACAGTTTTGTAAATTTTAGCCGAGATATTTTTCAAAGAATTAAAAACTTTAGAGAGGCATTTTATAGATTCTAGGAATTTTGAAGCAGCAGATTTCTATCCACAGTTTTGTAATTTTTTAAGTTTACCAATAGAAGTTTATTTGGAAGGGTTTCAAATAGAAACTTATGATTTTACACTTTCAAAATGCCCTTTGTACCTCTTTCTATTAAAAATAAAAGCATCCTAGTACATTGGTTTATTATTTTTTCAATTTTTTTTAGTTTGGATGAGAATTTAATGTACAAGATAAAAAGATAATAAATATAGTGATGAAAGGTTACAAAAAAAACACAAATATAATGTATTATTAAAATTTCTCACATACAACTATCTATAAGTTGTGATTTTTTGTTTTCACGTGCATTACAATGACCCAACCACCGGTATATAATAACGTAATTTACTACAATGACCCAAGCACCAGTATATAATAACGTAATTTACTAAATATGGAAACATACAATTTCTAATTTGACTTGAAACTCACATTTGACTTTTAATATTGGACTCGACTTAACTAAACTCATCTCTCCATGAATTACATGGATAAGGGAGTAGTTTACTATTTCCAACATGTTAACGTGGTTGGATCCCACCAACATGTTAATGTTTCTCGATCAAAATTAAATGGTATATTAGTTAAAGACATAAACATGGTGTATTCTATTAGAATGTTATTTTGAAAATCATGGAAATTTTGGCAAGATTTTGATAAAATCTCGCAGGGATTTTTGCAAATCTAGGTTATAACTGTCAAACTTTAAAGTTTTGGGTGCCCTAGAAGTTTTTGATGGTATTGAATCTATTTCCACTATCAAAGCCATGATTCAAATATGCTTGATGGAAGAGTTTTTAATTTTTTTTTACCTAAATTTTAACCACTTGTCCGAACAATTCCTCCACCTCCCTAGACACCATATAAAAAGATTATCATTAATTAAGACCATATTGTTTTACGTTTAATCCATATTCACAGTTAAGTAAGAGAGCATATAGTTATAAAGTAAAAAAAATGATTTTACAAACAAATATGGGAGTGGTGATGGAATTTTACAAATTTCCGAGGCTCGGGTGATGTTGTTGGAACCCTATTCGGAGTGGATTGTGGTGTGTTTAGGCTAGGTGGTCAAGGTTTATGTATACACGTTTTTTGGGTTGAAGTTTTATTATTAAAGGGATTTTAGAATTGAAAAGTATTATTGTTTTAAGTATTATTTAGGAGAGGTTTAGTTAAAATTGAAAAAGTAGCTATACTTAGAGATGTGAATATCTTATGCTAGACATGATTAAATATTTAGATTTTTTAGAATTATTTGGATATTTATAGTTAAAAGAAATTATTTAAATTTATCCTTGCAAGTTTAAATAGTTTTTTAATTGATCTTTTCTATTATTTTATTGATGTTTTAATATGGTATATTATAAATCTACTGAAAAATGTTAATTATTTTATTTATTTTATAAATAATTTAGGTGGAAATGTTTATTTTTATTTATATTTTAATAATTAATTTTTAGAAATTTAAAGTAAATTTTTCCATTGAAAATTTCAAATAATTATAGTTGATATACTTTTGTTAGTGTCTCTATCCTACCATATATGGAAGATACAAGAATAGGAAGTCTTGGGTAACATAATTGAAACATAGTTGACAATTTGAAACTTGGAAGTTCACCCTAAAAATGTTGCCCCACCATGGGGGAAACCAACAACAGCAACAACAAAAAATTAGTGTGACATTTGAATTCCTTACAATCTAGGACCACCAACTAAGAAAACTAAACATGAACTCCAAAAAGAAGGTGTCAACAACCCTAAAGGGTAGAAATAGAAGCCCAACGAATAAAACCATGAGAGAGAAGAAGCCTAACATCATGAGGATAGTGAGGTTTGAGGTTGATGGGTTGTTCCATGACCTTGCATGACTGAGGAATTCGAGATATGGGTGGAGATAATATCTCTGCTCCCACTATTTGTCGTGCCACATCCAACATGATATCCCTGAGCTCATCCAGTTGATGAATGAGGTTCACCTAGATCTATCTTATATCCACAAGTATCTTACCCACTAATAGCTTGATGTGCCAATAAAGGTCCATTGTCTAGAGATAATGGTCATGTCATCTCTAGAAGTGTGTAGTATCAAGAACCCAATGACAATACATGTCATAACATCTGATTCCAAAGTCAATTTCCTTTCTTGTTGAATTTATGTCTTGATAGCTTGAATTTCCTCCTAAATATATGTAGGGGTGTGCTTATTAAAAAAGATACAATTTGAAGGCTACTTTTAATCAAGATCTAGAACCATTCGAAGCTCCTTGACCTTCTCCTCAATAGTGGGAATGTGCATTTTCATACGTCATGGCTATTGTAGTGAGTAGGACTTCATTGAGGCGTAGATGGAACATAGTGGCAAGCTGTAGAAGTGGGTGGTGAAATAAATTAATCAGAAGACCATGCGAAGAGGGAGACACCATTGACATATTCAAGGCAAGTCCTTCTTTGTCATAAAATGCCACTAGAGTTGGAAGAAAATATAGAGGATCTAGGGAGGACCTCCATATATGAGGAACCATGCAATATTCAAAATGAATGGTCGACACGGGGAGCATCAGAAGGAGACATTGGAGGAACAAAATCAGGGAGAACAAATTAGTAAGGCAAAGGAGAATGGCGTAGCTTCTGGACCATTGGATGGATCCAAACATTAAGATGTGCTATAAAGCCTTTGCCATTGTCCTTGGGAGGTGGGGTCTCATAAATTTTCCTTCATGGTCATGGGGTGGTGGGGGGCCTTGTCATATCATGCCTTACATCTATTATAGTTGCCACAACACTCCAGTTGAGGAAATATATATATATATATATATATATATATATATATATATTTCTTTTCGAATATAATATTACAATATACACATTAGTTTTTTTTAAATATTAAAAAGATTAAATAATTTATATTTCAATATGAGTTAAGAAAAAAATATCAATAGTTTTTGAACAAATATTTAAGAAATGGAACTATATTTATAATTCAATGTCACTTGCTACATGTTTATTTTATTTTTTAAATTTTACTTATGTTTTTTTTTTTAAATTTTACTTATGGTTTGGTTTCGTCTTTTGATTCAAGTTATTTTGTCTATTTTTTTATAAGATATGTTTATTTTAGAATAGATCTTCCACAAATTTAATTTAACTATTATAATTATTTATTATTATGAAATAGGTATAATTTTTTGGTTAATTCATTTTGTTTTGAATATTAGAACCTTTTACATCTGCTACAAACTCTTCATTTGCTAGATTCAAAATTGTCTAAAAATTACTTGAAGCTCCAACTATCTCACTACATACTATTTTTCTATTCTGACTCTTCTTATATATTCTTCAAAATACTTCTAAGATAGTTGTGTGCATACAAAACACAGATTAAACTAAAGGATAATTTATTCTTCAACACTTGTATTAGGTACTACATTACCTGCCATTTCATTTTACCCTATCGTGGTTGGAAATGAATTGAAACCATATCCATACTCGTCTCCTTGATTGTCATTGGTAGTTATTCTAGAACCGCACCTTGATCCACCTTAGTCTCAACATTCGATTATGTGTTCACTCCAAAGTCTCCTGGTTTATATATAAGTTTGTAGATTTAGGAGACCAAATTTAACCAAACAAATGATCCATTTTGGTCTACAATAAACTGATTTTTGGTGCAAAAGGGAAAATTGAGCTTGCACTCCTACCTTCCCCATTTTCCTTGCCTCATTAGTAGAGAGAGGATATATTCCATGTTATTTTCAAATAATGTGGATGGCGGATAAAATCACCAGTCTCTCCTTTAGGTGGATTCTCCATTTGAATGCGAACAAAGAAAACCTTACTTCCTTCAGAATTTATGAGTAGCCAAACCTGCTTTTCTGGGGAACACTAATGCACATTCTATCTTTATAACCATGCATGCCTACCCTTGTTTGATAATCGCTTCTCTCACCAAATTCAAGTTGACAATCATCCCTATACATTCTTTAAGTCAGACGTCCAATCTTGGAGTTCATTTCTCTACAACTTACATCCCACTCCATTAAATCCAAAGACCTCGACCATATTGGTTGCACCTTGAATTTTCGCACACCATCATTCCACATCCATCCAACTCTAATATATGAATGAATCAATGTCCACCTATCCAATATAGAGGTAATTGAAATGTGATCTCTCCATGTGAACACACAGTCCAACCCTTGGGTAGTGAATATGAGCCGCCAAATCAATCTCAATAGAAAGACCAACCCAAAGTAGGATTTGACAATATTCCTTTGGATCACCACCCTTGTCCCAACCTTGGGTAGTGAATATGAGATACCCAATCAATCTCAATAGAAAGACCAACCCAAAGTAGGATTTGACAATATTCCTTTGGACCACCACCCTTGTAATTTTTCTGTTAATGCTCTTTAATATTTTTATTTCCCTTGTAGTTTGCATTGAGATTAGAATTCTCATGGAATATATTTGATTGTAAAATTTGTTCCTTGTTCTATATTGATGCCCCAATTTTCTAATGAATTTTCCCTTGAATCAATGTCTTTTTATATGGAATAAATAAAAAACCTCAAACTTTTATTTTTACAAACTTATTTTATGAAGAATTGGAGAATTAATCAACAAAGGATCCTCTTTAACCTTGCATACATGTTAGATAAGTGTTATCAACTCTCCAAACACCATTAATTGACAAATTTTCAGTGTTATTTCTAAATATAAACCATGCCACAATGCTAAATATTTATCCTGGTTACTGGTTGAGATCCCTAAGCCCTAAGCATATTTAATCTATGTTTCTTCACTAGGACTAAAAATAACCCCTCGCGCTTGTGCCTCACAGAATTATTAATTATTATTAAGTGGATGGTAGCAATTTAATCAGCATGGAATATTCTAGAATATTCTTACCAATATAGATAAATGAGAGGTTGAGATTTATCTTCAAATTTGTTATTACTTTTTTGTCCTTTCAATTAATTTTTTTTTTTTTTTTTAAGAAAATGTCATATGGAATAATGCAACACTAAATGAGTTTGGTTTTTTTGTGCATGTGGTATTAATAATCTATAGCATTGACCCATAGTGTCATAACAATGCTTATTCACGAATTAAAAATCTCATGATAAATCATAAAGTGGAGGTGAAACTTTCTATTAATAAACTTATTACATGTTTTTTTTTAAATGTATATATATGTTTAATTTATATATTAATTCTTTTTATAATAATAATAATAATAATAATAATAATAGTCTAGAGAGTTAGTTCAATTAGTCAAGTAATCGTCTCACAAATACAGAAAGCACCACTTATCCACATCCAAAAAATAATAATAAGCAGAATTATATTTTAGCTAATAGAAACATTTATCAATCATTTAATCTATTTAATCTATATAATTAAACTAATAGTAATTTTCTGTTATGAAAATAATTATAACAATTTAGAAATAAAAGTACATATTTAAATTATATTATATAAAAATAATAAAATTATACTTATTATATTATATATTAAATAAAAAAATTAAATTATTTATTTATTAATAGTTTTTAAAATTTGCTAATATTTTTCTTTTCATAATTTTTTTAACAACATTTGTATCCAATATATAAATTGTAATAAAATTTTCTTACACATAAGATTACGAAGCTTTTTATTTTTTAAATTGAAAAACTGTTTAATTTTTTTTGAAACCTCGACTGAAAAACCGAACTAATGGAAAAACTATAGTTTTAAGAGAGTCAAAATTACAAAGAAAAATTAAAAGAATTGTAAATTGAAAACTATAAAACCAGTAAAGAAAATAAACAAAAGGAGAGAGCACAAATTTTCATCGAGTTGGGAAGAGTTTGATGCATTATAGACGTCATATTGAGCGTTGGATTCCATTGAAAACTATAAAACCAGTAAAGAAAATAAATAAAAGGAGAGCGAACACAAATTGTCATCTCGTCTTGGAGGAGTTTGATGCACTATATACGTCTATCCATGCCACATATTGAGCCTGGGATTTCATCAAGCACCAGCACGATCTCCTCCCATTGCTTCGTTAATCCTCAAAACTAGCACTAACAACATTTTGAGGTACCAATATACGTGTATTATTTAGATATAGAAGTTAAATATTCCTTGGCTATGTCCGACATTTGGAACCTAATCCGCGAATTTGATTCTAAACCTACCATTAGAAGCAGGTTGATCATTTGAATCCTTCTCCACCATTTTTATTGGATAATCATTGTACCTAAGATTAATAATAACGTAAGATTATTAATCGTTGTACATATTTATTTAAGCAGTGCGTAGTAATTTTGTATGACATTGATGACATAGACCCGTATTCTATTTTTTTAAGTTTTGTTTTTGAAGGTATAAAATGCATTCAATGCGTTAACCATCCTAAAATGTTTATTATTATTTTTTAATTATTTTATTTCTCTACAAAATTGATATAAGGTTCTGTTATATCATATGGATATAAAAATGGTTGAGAGTAACAGTGAAATATGTTTATCTTTTTTTTGTTTAGTATGGAAATTCAGAGAATAAGATTATTGGTGTTTTATATTACTTTTATTTAAATAATCAAACATCTTAAGTTATTTTTGTTTTCTTTAATATATCCATATTTTCTTATTTAAAATTTATTTTTAAGCCATACTTGTCAATTACAAGTTGAATACAAACATACTTACACATCTCTATCATATTAAGTTATAAAATAAACCTCTAAATTACATCTATTATCAATTCCTATCATTTTTATAAAACATTGCAAACTATATATTTTATTTATTTTTCATTACAATGTTACCCATTTCTGCGTCCTATTAGGATGACGCCTTTTGACAAACTTCTTTCTTCTATTGCCATATAGCCATCATGCCTATCAATAATTACATTTAAATTTTAAATTTGACAATTTGTGATTTTAAAGGAAAATTAAATATTTTGAATAGTTGTATCAAATATATAAATTCTAGCCCATAGACCAATGGCGAAAAAAATTACATATAATGATGATTATCATATTATATATTTATGGTTTTTTCCATCTTACTCTTGTAGATGTTTATCATTTCCATTTCGTACATTAAAAGCTGAAGAACACTTTTCTCTGATTTCCACCTTGTGAACATTATTACAATCAAAAACTTGTGTAGCTCAATCACAAGCCATAATGATATTGTACAAGCTCAAATAATCTCCACAATGAAAGAGCGCCATATTAATGATAAAATTTCTTGTTTATACATGTGCAATCTAGGTACGAGACAGTTTTGTCTCGATGACTTATTAACCATAAAAATGGAATGTAAAACTAATTACATATTATACAGTATACAATAACAATATTGAATGATTAGTTAACATTCCCCCCTTAATCCAAAAGGACACCTGGCATGCCGAGTAACATTCTGAACTTTTCAAACTTTTCATGTCCCAGTCGTTTTATAAATATGTCTGTGATCTACTCTGGAGTAGGACAATGTGTTAGATGAATAACTTTGGCCTCTATATAATGTCAAATCAAGTTATATTTGGGGTTAATATGCTTGCTTCGATCATGGAACTTGGGATTCTTGCCCAATTGAATTGCAGAAGAGATGTCGATGAGTAGTGGAGTTGAAGTCTTTTGTTTCTCCTGCAAGTCTTCAAGTATTTTGCGAAGCCAAATGATTTCTTTTTTAGCTTGAGCTGCTGCAACATATTCAACTTCGATGGTAGATCAATAGGAACAGATTGCTTGTGTGATCTCCAACTAATGGGTGTTGATGCATGACTCATCAAATAAAAAGAAGTAGAGACTCCATTCTCCTTGTCTCCATCAAAATCAAAATTTGAATAGTCGATGAGATGGAAATTTGCAACTTTGGAATATTTGATGCTATATGTTCGAGTGCCTTTCAAATACTTGAGCACTCACTTTGCTGCATTCCAATAACCTTCACATGGCTTATGCATGAACTTGGAAAGTATCCCTACAATAAAAGCTACGTCAAGTCTAGTAGTAGTTAGAAAATTCAAACTTCCAACAAGTTTTTTATACTTTGTTGGTCTTCAAATATACTTCCTTCTGTGGAAGTAAGCTTCAAATTTTGCTCCATAGGAGTAGTGATGGGATTACAATCCTCCATCCCAAATCTGCCCAATAGCTATCCAATATACTTTTTTATGAGAAATGAAAATATATTTTGGTTTCTAATCAACTTCAATCCCTAAATAATAATGTAATAAACTCAAATATGTCATTCAAAAAACTTTAAATAAGTATCTTTTAATAGACGCTATATGGTCATCGTTGCTCCCCGTGATCATCAAATCATCTACATACACAACCAAATATACAACTGACATTCCAATTTTCTTGGGAAAAGGAGTTGCATCATTGAGATCAAATAACTTATAATTCAACTTGAGAAGGTGTTTAGTTAACTTTTCATACCATGCACGAGATGCTTGTTTCAATCCATACAAAGCCTTAACCAATTTTCATACCTTTCGCTCTTTTCATTTAATAGAAACACCTTCAGGATGAAACATATAAACATCCTCCTTCAAGTCGCCATTCAAAAAAGTTGTTTTAACATTCATATGGTGTATGTTCTAGCTATTCTGAGTTGCAAGAGAAAAAATGTTCTAATCGTGCCCCATTTTCCTGTAGGAGAAAATGTCTCAGTGTAATCAACACTTCCCTTTTGAGCATAGCCTTTTGCTACAAGTCTTGCCTTATATTTATCAAGCTAACCATTTTATTTGTATTTGATCTTATACACCCATTTTCAACCAATGGGTTTGACACCTGCAGGAGGATCCACTAACTTCCAAGTTCCATTCTTAATAAGTCCATCATATTCCTTTTGCAGTGCATCCTTACATTGATCACAATTAGAAGCTCCTTCAAAACAATTAGGTTCACCAATTGTACAATGATTGAATTCACAATCATGAGAAACATTACCTGAATCACCTTTAGAAGACATTCTTGTTTCAAAATCGTCATAATTTCTTGGAACTTTTCGAGAGCATGTAGATATTCGTAAAGGTTGCTGAAGTGGTTGTGATGGCTACTCATCTTGGAAAACAAGCTCAAGAACAGGGTCTTCAAGAGCAATTTCTAGTCCTGTAGAAACATTAATATTATCTAAATTTCCTTCGGCAATAACATTCTTATGATTCAAAGATGGAAGTACCATAAACTGATCTAGAATGGGAACCCCCCTTCAGTGTGTGGAACAACATTATCAGATTCAAAATAGAACTTCTTAGATGAAAATTTCTCCAAATGAGCTAGTTGCTTATCAACAATGGAATTAATTTTATCTTATTCAAGGAAAATAGCATATCCAGAAAGAATGAACTTCTTGTTCTCCTCATCATACAATCTATAATCTTTGGAAGTAGCAAAATATCCCAAAAAATTACATTTTCGACTCCTAGCACCCAAATTGTTGCGTTGATGTTTAGGAATTAATGCATAGCATAGAGAACCAAAGACTCTAAAATGTTGAACAACAGGACGACGATTATACCACATTTCATAAGGAGATTTATTATTGATTACAGAAGAAGGAAAACAATTGTGAATAAAAGTTGCACAAAACACTGCTTGTCCCCAAAAAATCAACTTAACATTCTTAAATAACATCATAGATCTAACCAGATTAAACAAATTTCTATTCATAAGTTCTATGACACCATTCTGTTGTGGATTATAAGGTGTGGTAGTTTGATGTTTTATTCCATTGTCCATCAAATATTGTTCAAAAATGTGAGAAGTGTACTCGCCACCATTATCAGTTCTGAGAATACCTATATTTTTTTGAGTTTCATTTTTAATCGTCAAATGAAAATTTTAAAAAACATCAAACACTTGGGACTTATTCTTTAAAAAAATACACCCAACACAATCTCAAGTAATCATCAATAAAGTTCAGCATATATTTATTTCCATTTGCAGTTGCAATGGGCATAGGTCCACATAAATTTGGATGTATGAGACCTAATTTTTGTGTAGATCTAAAAGAAGAACTATGAAAAGGGTATCTATAATGCTTTCTTATAATACAAGCATCACAAGGTGTAATCTTTCTTGGAACTGTAGGAAGACCTTTAATACCTTGCTTTTTCATAATTTTGATGTTTCCATAATTTATGTGACCAAATCAAGCATGCCACAACAAACTGGGAGACAAGATATCAGTTTGTTGCGCGAAAAGAATAGAATTTTCACAAGAATTAGTATATGAAGTACCATTTAATTTTAAAATCGTACCTTCTTCCACACTGGTCATAGCAACTGCATGATTAGATTCTCTTCTTATCTCAATGATGCCACCAAATATATGAATAGAATTCCCTTGCTGTTGAATATGGATAAGAGACATTAAATTTTGTTGAAACTGTGGAATATAAAGTACATCCTGCAGAACATAATCAACAAAATTCGGTATCTGCAAACAAATAGATCCAATTCTAGATGGTTTAATTTGAGACTTGTCAACAAAGTAAATAACACCATCAATATCATCACTGAATGTTTCAAAAAAATCTCCCCTAAAGTCATATCACAAGTGGCTTTTGAATCTAAATCCAAGTATCTCCCCATGAAGAAAATGTAGTGTTGAAAACATCATTAATATTAAAATTACAGTGAGAAACAATCTAATGTACAAACTCTAAAGATTTTCCCTTATGAGGTGGTGGTTGATCTTTCTTTTCGTTCAACTATTCTCTCCTTTCAATGAATTTCTCCTAAGCGATTTTACAGTTAGTAGAAGTATGACCAATTTTACCACATCTAAAACATTTGATAGCTATCTTACCATTAAAATTCCTTTGTTGTCTATCATTTTGTTGTCTATCTCCCTGATTATGTCTCCCCCCTACCTCTCTAATTTTTTCTACTATGACCTCTACTACTTTTTTCACCTCTAGAAGTTTCAACATGATACTTCTGATACTTTTGTGCAAGGCACAAAGTTTCTACATTAGAGTTAGGTGGAGCATATTTCTTCTCTAAGGATTTTTATATCTTGGCTATTTTTCTTACTAGTTTATCAAATGAAATGTCTTTTAGTTGCCCATTAGCTTGGAGAGATTCCAATTAGTTTGAATAGACAGGGTGAAGGACTTTTATAAAAGTTGTAAGTTGTAAATATACTTTAATTCTAGTGGCTTCTATATCATGAAAAATGGCTTTTATTTCAGAGACACTCTTCAAAGGATCATTATCCTTCATCTCCAAATTAAACAACTTTAACAATAGCTGAATAATTTCGATTTTTGAGTGTGAATCGTACAATTCTTTCAACTTATTTAGTGCTTCGAATGCAGTACCACAAGAAACGATATATCTGCTTACCTCTTATGTCATTGATGTAGATATTAATGCTTATGCCTTGTTGTCTTTTGTCTCCCAAATTGTACATTTTTTCTCATTATCAGGTGGCTCTCGTGTAATTTCTTTTCCATCACTATCCTTCTTTCCTTGACAAACTTCCCACAAATCATTAAAAACAAGGGAATTTTTAAGCTTTCTAAACCACTCTTGATCATTTTCCTTTCCATTAAGAAAAACTCCAACTATGGAAACTATTGAAGTCATAATTGTTATGTAACCAAGTATTCTTCAAATCCTTTCAAATTCAAAATATATGCAATGCTTCTAAAAAGATATAAATTTGTTTCGTCTCTTGTTTCAAACAAATATGGCTTTGTTGTTTAATGGTAAGTTTCAAAAATAGCCTAGCAAAGAGCTAGGTTCAAATATTGTTAGCCTCCAAAAGTAAATTTTATTTTACCGATGGCCTCTTAAAAATCTAGATATTTCAAATCACCAGAAATTTGTTTGCTACTGTAAATATAAATACTATCCTTTAGAAATTTTACTATGATTAAACTTTTGTTTACTGCAATAAATTCAAATGCTATCCTTCAAAAATTTTATTGTGATTAAATTCTTGTTTATTGCCATAAATGCAAATACTATATTTCAGAAATTTCATTGTCAGTAAACTCCCATTTAACGTAGTAAATGCAAATAAATCCTCCTGTTTGACTCACTATTTGAAATTTGTATTCTAAATTCCAAGGATATGTAAAAAGAAAATATTATGCCACTCAATTTCTCCAATCAACTTTCATTATGACCAAAAGATATGAAACTTATAGAGAGTCAATATTTTGGGCCTCCCACTGCATTTTTCCACTGGATTAACCTTCTGTTGCACCTTATCTTAATAGTCTTCACTCTCCGTGTATCCATTACACCATATACTTCAAACATATGGAGTTTATGAACAACTTAACCAGGGTTCTAATACCATAGTAAAAGCCCAAATAAAGTCCACAATGAAAGGGCACAGTGAAATAGTGTCATATTAATGATAAAATTACTTATTCATACATGTGAAATCTAGGTACGAGACAGTTGTGTCTCGGTAGCTTATTAACTGTAAAAATGGAATGTAAAACTAATTACATATTATGCAATATACAATAACAATCCTAAAGGATTAGTTAACGGATATGACTCTCAGTATTTGTGTTAATATGCTTTTAGTAGTCGCAGGGATGTGGTTTAATGATTAGGTAGGAGGTTTGGTATGGGGTCATGTGGTTTAATTTATGTAAAACTATGTATACTTAAAAGCTACTTCAACAAAATTTCTTAAATTGAAAAAAAATTACATAATTACATGTCATGCTTGAGAGTTGCTCCAACCCAATTTCTTCAATTGAAATAAAGTTACATGTCCTCATTATTGGAGTTTGCAGCTAAGTCTTCTGTTGTGAATAAAAACTTTGGTAGCTCAACGATATATAATGATAAGACTCAACTAGTTGTGTTTTTGCGTTCAAGCTAAATACATGTTACAGAAAAACTTGTAGCTATTACCACATTATTTGGCATCGCAACTAGGTTTATCGGGCTTCACACATTTTTCCTTGCCCCGAACTACGTTTCGACAGGATGAGGTCACTGGTTTTTTCATTTCATTCCTTTACTCTAGATTAAAACTCATAGCATGTGAAATGTCAGATTTGTCTGGTTATGATTTTTTTTCTAAATAAGTCACCAGCAGGTCTAGCTCGACACTGGGTGTGGAAATGTCTCAGTTGTTTGTTTAAACTTTTTCGCCAATGAGTCATTGTTGGATATTGGGAATGGTTGTATCATGTGTTTCCATGCATAGTTTAAATCACCTCGGAAGTGGTCTATGAAGAGTTATAAACTTTAGAAAGAAATTTTTTTAATGAATGAGGCATTTTTATAGATTCTAGGAATTTTGAATCAAGAGATTTCTATCCACAGTTTTGTAAATTTTTAAGCTTCCCAATAGAAACGTATTTGGAAGGGTTTGAAATAGAAACTTGTCATTTTACACTTTTTCAAAATGCGCTTTGTACCTCTTTCTACTAAAAATGAAAGCATCTTATGCACTAAGTGATTAATTTATTATTATTATTTTTTTTTTCTCAATTGGATGGGAATATAATGTATAATTTATTATTATTATTATTATTATTTCTCAATTTGATGGGAATATAATGTATAAGATAAAAAGATAATAAACATAGTGATGGAAAGGCAGGAGGAAAAACACAAAATACACACATAAATAAATTTGTATTGATTAAAACTTCTCACATATAACCATCTATAAAGTTGCGACTTTTGGTTTCCACACACATTACAATGACCCAACCATGGGTATATAAGGACCTAATTTGCTAAATATGCAATCATGCAATCTAATTTGACTTGAAACTCAAACTCAACTTTTAATATTGGACTCGACTTAACTAAACTCATCTCTCCATGAATTGCATGCATAAGGGAGTAATTTACTATTTCCAACATGTTGATGGTGTTGGATCCCACCAACATACTCAATATGAATTCCCAATTAGACTTCACATCATTTGGTGTAGGAGTCCCATCTGAAGATATGGCCTGACCACCATTTATTTAAAGATTTTTCCTTGGCTTGAGTAACTAACATAAGAGAGTAGCGCACATGTACTCTTGAATGAGCAAGAAAGTATATCTTGTGGAATTTCCAATTGTAAATGTATCAAGGTTATTTAACTGAATCTAACAAAAGCGAGCCTTCAAAAGAGATGTATTAATACCGATCTAGTGAAAGAACATGAACATATCCATGAAATATTTGTTAGACATCGAGGAAAATAGTTCACATATATGCAGCGATCATTATAAATACCACAACACACTTTCAATAAGATAAGTACCAAAATAGTTCAATTTCTTCAATGCACAAGAATGGAAACATAAATCACAAACATCTGAAGAATAGTCTCAAAATATCCACGATCTATGCATGAAAATTCATTCGCCAAATGGGACTCAAGTATTAAGAAAAAGTTTCAAGATACATGAGTACAATGAACACTACTTGCTCCAAATAGTGGAGTCCTAGAGCCACCACTTTCTCTCTAAAAGAACTATATCTATCTCTCCAATGCTTTGTGAGGAAAAGCGAAGGTTAAAAGTCCTCCCTTTGAGTAATCAGGCCTCTTATTCAACTAGAGACATGAATCTTCATATCCTCATTACTCTTGAGCTTCTCATATAACTTTTCAACTTCTAATGACCTTTGGAATTCTAAATGGACCTTGGTCTTCCAAACGAATTTTGAACTTCAACATGACTTTGGGGCTTCTTTATGTCGTTTGGAATTTTAGATGTGACCTTCATACTTCTACATCTAGCTCTTTTTTCGATACATGACTCATGGAATTCCACATATTTATATTTACAATTATTACATCATTGTTTCCACATGATGATGTGGTGACAACACAACATGTCAGTAAGATTGATGACCTAGATCCTTAGTGATTATGGCTGACAATGTTGCCACCTATGTCTGTAGGTATTGATGAAGATTCGTCATTGTTGTTACCATTTACCTTCCAAAGTGTCTTGAGATGTATGGAATCTACATGGATCACTTTGGTTATCAAAATATGGCGTTATTTCTGTTTTTGTAATCACATATCCATTGTGTTTGAAGCATTCCTTCTCATGCCTCATTTCCATGTTGTTCTAGTAACACCTCTAAGTAAGATTACTCATAGCAAGAAAATATCAAACCGAAAAATATCATATTCTATCATGTTTCATCTAAAATTTCCAATTTTGAGTTAACAATGTGCTCAAGATAGGAGGGGAAAGCTTTTGGGTGCAAGGTGCACTTTCAACAAAAGAGGGCTATGGTTTGAGCATTAAGAGTGTGTTTTTCACTTTCACTGGGAAGACGAGGCTTGATGGAGGGCACAAGGCGCAGTCATAAGGTACTAGGAAGCTTGATGAGTGCTTATTGATGTGTTATGCACTCAAGTAAGGAGGCTTGAGTCACAAGGAAGGTGCAGGGCATAGATTCAAGGCTCAAGGGTGTCTTGATGTTCATTGTTAGTGCACCATGTGCTCAGCTGGGGGCACAGAGCATAGTGTCAAGGCTTGAGGAAGGCCTAATGACCTTTGTTGATGTGCTATGTGCTCAACTGGGTGAGATACTTAAAAAAGGGTGTAGTTTTGAAGGACAACGAGAGTTTGTAGCTTGGGGAAGCATTGTGTGCCCAACGGAGGGGGAAGGCTTATTATGGGCACATGGCACATCCTGAACAAATAAATGGGGTCCAAAAGAGGCTTGGGAGTCTATAGCTCACTCCTTCTTGCCTAGTGAGCAGGCTTGAGAAACCAAAATTTATCTGTCTCGAAGGTAAAGCGTAGGAAAACACAATGACTTTAGAGTAAAAAAGATGCAACACATGGAAATTCACGATTAAAACTTAGACAAAACCTAACACTAAAATGTATACATCAAAATTACTATTTACAAACACTCTCCAAGTGTAGCAAACCAGGTATGTGAGATTGCGACCAAAAAGTGTCATTTTGTAAATAAAAGTGAACTAAGATGCTGAAGTAAATTATGAATGTTATTGATGATGCGAGGACACTCAAGAAGGGACAAGGACATTTGAAACATATGAAATAAAATGAAACGACATTTGGTGACTGAAAGCGACACTTAATATGACAAACAGTAAGCTTTAGAATTCAAATATAACAAATTTTTATAGGGTTTTGTAGCATTTAAAACACGACACTCCCCATTAATTATGACGTTGTGTGCTCTTTCTTGCTTAGTGAGTAGGCTTGAGAAACCAAAATTTACTTAGGTCTAAAGGGTAAAGCATGAGAAAACACAATGAATTTAGAGTAAAACAGATGTGACACATGCCAATTAATTAGTAAAACTTTGACAAAACTTAATGCTGAAAAATATACATCAAAATGATAGTTTACAAACACTTTCTAACTGTAACAAACCAAGTATGTGAGATTGCGACCAAAAAGTGTTGTTTTGTGAATAAAAGTGAACTAAGACGGTGAAGTATAGTGTGGATGTTCTTGATGTTGCAATGATAGTTAGGAAAGGGCAAAGACACTTGAAAGATATCAAATAACATGATACAACACTTGACGATAGAAAGCGACACATAGTATGACAAACAATAGGCTCAAGAATTCAAATATAACAAATTTTTGGAGGGTATCATAACAGTGACAATATAACACTCCCCCTTAATTATGACCGTATGATTCAGCATAACTAAATCGTGACTCACCATAACTTAAACATAATTGTTGGTCTAAGTCTTAGTTGGGTTTACAATTAAAATCTGACTCAAAAACCTTTATAATTTTGGATTTTTATTTTCATTTCTTTGAAATTCTATACCCTTGAAATTACTTCATTCTATGCTTCAGTTTCTTGTTATAAACTCCATATTTCTTCACTTGCTACTGCTACAATTTTCTTTGACTTCTATTACATTTATTCTAAAAAGAAATATGGTCCTATCTTCTACAACTTCCCCTTCAAATATTCTCTCACTCCTCGACTGTTGCTACAATTATTCATCTTCAAATTGTCAATTTTCCTTTGTTTCCTACACTTCATAATCCTAAAATTCTTTCTACCATATTTCTTGATAGAAAAATTTAATCTCTTCTTGACTCCATTGTTGAAATATTTCTTCAATGCTTTCTTCATCATCTTCAGAAACCTCCATGTCCTTTCCTGTATCTTTTTCTTCATATTCTCTTTTAGTTGGATTTCTATAATGTTTACCTACACACTCCAAATCAATGTTAAAAACATATTCATTATGCTTTTTAGTAAGATATTTCTTCTCTTCACCAGCTTTCTCTTCCACTTCCTTTCCAAACCTTTGTTGTTACAAACATGTCTTCAACTTGACTTCCAAACACAAGTGGGATTCTCTCACCAAATAACAAAAAATCAATGCGTTCTTTTAGTTGTGTCGTTCTTCATCAAAGTCACCATTAATAATTTCAATTGTTGGATCCCCCAAAGCACTTTCTCCTCTATTGGTAGCCATGTCTATTCCAAACTCAGTTGTTGATTGTTCACACATTGCTTCATGAACAATTCCAAATTTTGATTCATAACTTGTTGCTATAGTGGTAGCTTCAATCTTCAATTCTTCATCAAACATGACACTTACCATATTTCCATAATCAGTCTCTATTGCAAAAAATATACCACAAATTTGATTAACATAATGTTCATCCAACTTATGGTGGGATACCCGAGCATGCATGTGCTCATTAACAATTTCAACTTTTCTAAATTCATTAACTACAACTAGATTCACTAAGTCACATCTCATTTTGCAGTCATCATCCACATGTGTCTCATCAAAGTGCGGTTTACCATCATGTTCACCATCCGCGTTACAGTGGATTTCTTGAGCATTTATATGCTCTTGCTCTGCTTCATACACAGAGACTTCAACTTCTCTCTTTGTAATCTTTGTTGTGCCTCCTTCATCCATACATATGTATTATCCAAGCTCTATTGTCCTCTTATAGTCTTGCTTATCTAATCTTAGATCTGTGGCTGACTTCTCTATTGATTCTTCAACAGATTGTGACACAATTTGTTGTTGCATGGCACTTTCCTTTGTACCAAAATTTTCTTCCAGGATCTTCCATGCTTATTGGGATGATGTAGATTTTTCTACCTTGCTTAAAAAATTCTCATCCAATGCCTATTTTATAAAATAAAATAATAGAGAATTACATACTTCATCATATGGGTTATTAGACCAGTGTTCAGTTAATTCTTTATATCGAAGACAAGTTTGTATTCTGACAATCCAAAAATAAAAAAAAATTACAAGTAAACTTTGGCAGTATTACCAAATCCATCCCAATCCCGCATCCTTGACTTTTGTTGCTTCATCTACTTGTCTTTTAGATTCCTCGGTTGAGGCGAGAACCTCTGTGAGCTCTTTAAAATACTCTAGCTCTTCTTGTCATTTGATTCTTTTTATTTGCATCATTCTAGATTTTCAACCCATGACTATTGTCTTTCTTCTCTCATATGACTTCTTTCCTTATTGCATGATTCTTCCTTCCATACCACCACCAAAAAATATAACTTTCAATATGTGTCTCGTAAAACACAATCTTCACCAAAAACATTGTCATACTTACACAAAATAGTTTTTTTTTTATAAACCAACAGATCTTTACATAGCGCCAAACTCTCTTTCAAATATTTTTTTATATATATTTCAAAAAAATCAACTAACCCTTTCAAAAAACCAAAAAAAAAATTAATATCTCTCGATTAAAACCTTTATAAAATTTCCTTTACAAACATATACACTTTTGTTTTTTAAATTTAACAAAAAAATTTAATCAACTCAACCTCTTATAAAACTTCCTTTTGAAACACATACACTTTTGTTTTTTTTGTGGGGGTTAAATGTGGTGATGAAGGTTCATTCTGGAAGTTTGTTTTTTAAGTATTGCATAAGAAAAATAAAAGAGTTGAACTAAAAGAAAAGGTTGTTTAGTTTAAAAAATTATTTATTTACCAATAATGTAGAATGTTTTTAATGAGTGTGTAAATCTGTTTAGTGGAGATATTTTTAAAAGTGGTTTTGATTATTGTATTATTAGAAAAGAAAAAAAAATAAGAAATTTTTTTTTTTAATGGTAATATGGAAAATGAGACATGATTTTAGGTGATAGTTTTTCCTAGCTACTATTCCCAGTTTTAATAGAAAAATACTATGAAGTCTGTGATATTAAAAGAGTGGGTGGGGACTTGTAGTTTGTGGCTGTGAAGAGCTAACTGATGAGGTAACCGAATATGTTTTGACGAACACATAGAAAGATTAATTAAGAATCTATAGAAAAAAACATGTGATAACACTTGCTACTATCCAAAATGGTGTGGAAACAACTTTATTTTCTAATATCTCAATAGTGAAGACCTCCAAAATAGTGTGGGGCATCCTAGGAACTAGTCATCATGGAATTGCAAAGGTGAAAAAAATGAAGTTGGAGATGTTGAACATGAATTTTGAGAATTTGAAGATGAAAGAGTCAAAGTACTTGGGCCAATACATGACCCAAGTTATAAACATTGTTAATCAACTAACGATGAATGATGAAGATATTTTAGATCAAAATTTGGTAGAGAAGGTTCTCAGGATCTTCCCTAGGAAACTTGATATGGTGGTCATAGCCATTAAAGAGTCTAAACAATTTTCACTGTTATCAGTAGATGAACTGTTTGGATCCTTGTTATCCCATAAATCTCAATTAAATAAGCACGAGGAATCTTTGGAAAATGCATTCAAATAGTAGGTTTCTATCTCACAAGGAAGAGGAGGATCAAGATCAAGAGCTAGAGGTAGAAACAATAGAAGCAACAATTAGAAAGATGATCCTAAAAGAGAAAGGAGATCATATCAAAATCCTAATAGTTCAAGGGGGAGCAACAATAAAAGTTCGCAATCAAATCAAAGGTATAGCAAATAAAATTAAGCATTATCAGTGCAACAAGATGGGTCATTATGGACATGAATGTAAAAAGGAAAAAAATTATCTTAAAAGGGAATGTTCAAACTATTATTATGAGCGGTGTAGAGAATCATTATTTCTTACGTGTAATGATTCTCAAGGGTTATCTAACAACATTTGGTTTATAGATAGTAGATGTAGCATTCATATGATAGGAAACATAAGGATAATTATAGGTATGGATGATTTAGTCATAGCTAATATCAAGTTTGGGTTAGATAATGTTATAAAAGTTATGGGAAAAAGAACAGTTAACATCTTCCCTCTCATGGAAATGTTCATAGATGAATGACTTTCTTAACACAGTTGATTTCCAGTTAACATCTTCATCAAACAAGATCATAAAAGGAAATACCATATGTGTATTATGCTCCAAGTTTGAAACATAACCTTCTTAGCGTTGGCCAACTTACTAAAAAATGGTATGATGTAGTATTTAAAGGAGAGGATTGATTCATATATGATAGATCTCCTAGTAAGATGTTGATTTCCAAAGTAAAGGTGAGCAAAAATAATATGTATCCTCTTTCCATGAAGGACTAAAAACATGATTACTCATTTTCTCAAAAGCCAACATGCTTGGATGATTTTTGGCTATGGCACTTCATGTTTCTTCATCTATATTTTGGTGGCCTTGGACTATTTTAACAATATAATATGGTTGAGGGGTTGCCTCCCATTGAAGAGACAACTAGTTCATATGAGAGTTGTGTTTTAGTAAAGAAACACATAGATAATTTTCCTAGGGGAGTGTCTTGTACGACAAAGGAACCTTTGGAGTTAGTTCATACAAATATATGTGGTCCAGTGCAGATGCGATCACTTGGAGGAAGCTACTACTTCGTAACATTCATAGACGATAACAAAAGGACTTTGGTGCCTTTTCTCACAATCATGTCTAAACATTTAGAAAAATTTTGAGAACTTAAGGAAATGGTAGAGAAGAAACATGATAATCGGATCAAAGTGTTACGTCAAACATAGATGATGAGTGTGATTCAAATATTTTTTATAAATTTGGCAAGTATCATGGGATCAAAATACAATTTATAACAAGATACATATTGTAGAAAAATGATGTAGCTAAAAGGAAGAATAAAACCATGTTGAATATGGCTAGAAGCATGTTGAAGGAACAACATATATTAATGAGTTTGGGGAGGAAGTAGTAACTTGCTCAATTCATTTTTTAAATAGATCTCCCATTACAAGTGTGAAGAAAAAAGTTCTATAAGAAGCATGGACATGTATAAGTTGCAATGTAGCACACTTTAGGGCATTTGGCTATGTGGCATATGCTCATGTACCTAAGGAGTTGAGAAGAAAGCTAGATGACAAAAGTGAGAAGTGCATTTTTATTGGGTATAATGATCACTCCAAGGTATATAAGTTGTACAATCTAAAAACAAAAAAAATTGATAGTTAGTGTAGATGTTGAATTTAAAGAAATTGAAGCATGCGATGTTACACGAGGGCTTCCCTGGCGGAGAAATATGATACCACGTGCATTCATATTGGGTGATATATATTGAGAAAAAAATGACATAATATATTGGGGGATATGTAAGAGGTAAAGGGTTTTTATAATAGAGCTCAAAGTGAATGGAAAAATATAAAGGGGTATAAAAAATGTTAATGAAATAATTGATAGCTACAATATGTAGTCAACGTAGATGTTTTTTAAAATTGGGAAGGTGTATTGGGTTAGCATTGGTATGGGGGTTAAATAAAGTGAATTTTAGAGGCATTTTAAATAAAGGGTATTGTTTAATATGCCATGAATGCACATGATATGTCAGAGGTTCATTGGGTGAATCCCCCATGCATAGAAGAAATAATATACAAAAAGCTTGACTATCAATTACAAAATTCTGGCATTATAACAAAAAACATCACTTGCAACACAACCATAAAACGGTTAAATTAAGGAATTTCAAATGATTTTGACAATGAACTACCCATTTTAAAGAATTTCAAAGGATTTTGAAAATGAACTAATTTTGATACAACTATTATAGGAGGAAAACAATTGCTTCCACATACAATGCTGCTTCAATGGGTGTAACATGTAAACAAAGATACATAATGCATTGACATAGTAGAAATGGTGTTACAGCAAGCACAATTTCATTAGATAAAGAGTGTGGTTGGGAGTCCATTAGAAGTGAAGCATAGCATGTAAAAAAAGATACATGATGCATTGACATAGTAGAAATGGTGTTACATGAAGCACAATTTCATTAGATAAAGTGTGTGCCTTGGAGTCCTTTATAAGTGCAATATTTAGCTTTTAAGCTTCAATTCGTGATGGTTTAGGCTGACACTTTATTGAGTTTGATATAGTAGACTCACATAATGTTTATATATGTTGGTATATTCCAAATTCCATCATGGTATTTGATAGTGCAGTGCAATGAAATTTAGATATGTAGAACAGGTCACATAGGAGACATAATTTTTCATTGTAGAAAACAACAGTAATACAACAAAACCAAAAGACCAGCTATTAGGGAAATAGAATCATGGTTTTTGTCTCCAATAAAAAATATGGAGTACAGAAATACACCACCATTCAAACAATATTTGGTTGGGCTATAAAAGGCTCACTAGCTAGAGAAATGGTAGATGGTTTCATAAATAATATGAACCAATGACAAAAAACTAGAAATCAAGTTATAAAAATAAAAACATGCAGAACATAAATTCCTAGACCATATAGAAATTGAGCCATTTTCAATAGTATAGCCACAATAATTGACTAAGAATTTCTCAAAAATGTTCTTTGATAACAATATGGACCAACTCCAAAAGGTGAAAAATGATAGTAGACAAGGGACAAGGCTATGTTTGGAGGATATAAAACAAAAACCATAGGCATCCTTATTGAATGATGTAGGAAATTCTAAATTGAAATAACAATTTTAGTATGGAGCAAGCCACAAAGGGTATTGAATGTAAAGAAAAAACCACAACCTACTTTAAAAATAAGTAGACAACAAGATATTGTAGAAAATCAAAGTAAAGATTAAAATAAAACAAGCAATCTCTACTCACAATATAACCCACAAAATCAAAAGTGGCACTTAGGAAGCACAAAATAACTCATGGGGTATAATAGGATAAATTATTGAAAATCAATCCCCCAAAATATTCATAGTACACTCACATTTTCTCTGGAAACTCTTCAACCTTTATAGTTGTAAGTAGGTACTCATTTTAATGGATATTGCTACAATACCAGCAATTTTGGTTTTCCTTCTTCAAGATAAGGATGGAGAACAAAAATATGTGTTTCCATAAAGTCATTCGGTGTTAGTATCTGAGCAAATGAAACTCTATGAAAAAGCAAGAAAATGAGAATGAGAAGTACCACAAAATATCCAAATGTGGAATAAGTTTGACAGAGTTATAGCTTATGAATTCAAACCCAATGAAGGTAGTAATGCTTAGTGTGTGATAGTATAGAGGTCTTACATATTTGTCATTACACTATGCAATGGTCTTACTGTAAAGGATGGCTAAATTAGGTGAAAGCATTTAACACTATCAACAAAAAGGATGAGTGATCAAGACTAAAAAATTTTAGGTAATTTTGTGTGTGGACACCTACCCCTACATCTTTAGGCACCACGCGGAGATTCCTCAAGCCTACTTGCCAAAAAAGGGAAAATATCCTTGTCAATGACGAGGTCTCCACAATAGTCTATCGTGAGATATTGCAAAATGGATGTAAATCAATATACATTTCCTATTCCTCTACACTTATGTTTATGGCCTCAATCTTGAGATCTCTTCCTCAACCTTATTTTGCAAAGTCACCAAAAGAAAACTTATGCTTTATGTCTACAAAAACAATAGTCTGTGAAAGCTAAAACCCTTTCCCCTTCAGTGAAACCAACAAATGTGACCTAAGGATAAGGTTTTACAAGACTGGTTTGTTTTGCTAAAGGTCCATCTATGACTAGGAAGTCATGGTCTTTAGTATTCATCAAAATATGTACGATGTTTCCAACTTTCTCGACTCTAGAAAAGGTTAGCACTTGACTTGTAACAACATCACTAGCAGTCAAGTTTCTCATATAGGGTTTAGGATGTCCTTCCAAGAATGGAATCCCCTTCAAGTGCACAATTTCATTATACATGTCGGCGTTGAAGAAATCAGTTTCTGTCTTCGTTATCAACACAAACAACATAATAAAATGTACAAATGACAATTTATTTGTTAGTTACAAAAGGATGGCACACAATGAAGTTGTCATCCTCATTGAGACCCCAAGCAAAGAGGTTGCACTAAGCACAACGAAAAGGCCCCCACCAATTCTAGTGAAGGATGCAATCAACTCCCCAACAGAACAACCATATGTATATCCTATCAAAATTACTAGTATGAATTGGCCAAATGGAAGCACACATCCATATGTGACCAGTCCCAATGTAAAAATACTAACAAAGTAAAGCACGAGCGATGATTGACAAAACTCCTTTCTCGTGGAAGAGTTGAAGATGATTTTAACATTACCATCATTTGTGTTGAAAATCAATCTTGTAAGGTCATTGTAGTAAACCACTAAACAATGGAATCACTTGAAGTTTTCTTTGTTATGAATGTTAGGATTTTCTTCATTGAACATTACTCCTACAGGACAGGGTGTGCATTTTTCAAGCCAAGCAAGTCAAAAAATGCAACAAGATGTAAATATGGAGACAACACAGGCAAGAAGCATTTTGGATATAGGTCCCTTCCTGTATAAATAGCGTACGCCCATGCCATTCATGAAAATTATATGCACAAACTCCACATTTTTTTCAAAATCAAAATATGGTAATAAAGGACTAAATGAGGAGAACTAGTTATTAATAGGAAAAAGGTGACAAACCAATAGGATAAGTATCCAATGGTTCAAACCACTTATAAATTTTGATGAACCGATATCTCTTAGTAGCCCTTTCATGCAAATGAGTAGTGAAGGGATAAAATCAATTATCTAATATTCACAGCAATAGTGAAAAGTACCGTAAGTGAAATTTGAACCAAGAACCAAGAGTGAAAGAAATCTAATATAAATTTGGCCCTTAATAGAAGACCCAGTGGCTTTTCTACCTATTGAATAATGGGTTAGCTAGTTCATATTATCAAAATCTTGTTTTATTTAATAGACCCAAATCTAAGTGGGCTAGTCACCGTTAGATTATAACAAATAGATCGAACCTATCATTGTAAAAAAATGTGGGATAGATGGTGATTAGTGGATAAATTCCTATCCAACTTAGATACAGCTGGAAGACAATGAAATATATCTTAGTAGAACTATCTGCCACAATAATGAAACCAAGGTACAATTGAATTGAACCTAGGAAACCTATTATCTTTGGATAGGCCTTTAGTCTAGTTGGAAACATCTTGCTATATTCACTTTATTTTCTTATATCTTATACACTATATTAATAGTCTATGATATAGTATATATGTTTCAGCGAAAAATACCTTAGCAATTTGGTGTTGTGTTGGGCCCATTGTGTTTGGTAGAGGAAACAAAGCATTGGCAAAATGCCCAACATATTTTCATTCATGATGGCTAATGTTGTAGCTGTTGATGCGGGCTTGGAAGTAGCCATATAGATATGAGTGCATCAGAACTGAACAATATATTACATTGTTAAGGGTTAATAAAAGGATATATTCTATAATACTAAAGCATTAAAGTGGTAACAATGTTGAATAAAGAGTGTTTCTTATGAGTAATTATAGGACCAAGGTTTATCATTTATTTGTTCTGTAATCAGAATATTATGATGCTAACAATCTGTATAATATAGACATCTTAATTTCATCATTTTTATATTTTTATTAAGCATAAATGATCTAGATGTTGTTGTTTGTAAACACCATAATACAAACAAACACAGGTGATCATTAATATAGGGAGAATTCTCTAGAATAAATTTAGCAATAGGAAAGAGCAAGTTATAACCAAAAACATACTATTTAGCTAACATATCTAGATGTATTAGGTCTAATTCCTATCCACGACATCAAACCCTGATATTAAGTTGTAACTTGAATGGAAAAAAGGTAGCAAAATTTCCATACACTTTATTGGTGTCCCACATGAATCAAGCCACAATTTTTCTACTATCTCCCATAGAATATAAGTGAAATTATGTTACCAATGTAGATACTAGTTTAAGCTCAGTTAGACGGTCATAACCTATGGATTTTGACTAGAATATTCTCTCTTGCTAATTTGTATGGGGTGTACTCCTCTTAAATAGTAACAGAGCTTTACATAAGGGGTTTCTCATTGGTTTCTCCTTGTATTTGGATGCATATTGTGTTATAAGTTAATGTTCTAACCCCATGATATCATGTAAGTGAAAAGAAAAGGGAGTTATGGTCCTAGTGAAGGAGGAATAATAAAGTTGGTTATAAATTGATCAAAGATACCATAGGGATAATAGGCTGGTTGTGGATTAGAGTTAAGATATTATCCATAGTTTGACACCTTTTCTGATAAGTAAGTTAAGTTAATTAGACTTTATATGATAAATTCTTTGGATATTAGAGCATACGCAATAGGAAAATATTAGGAGATGCTCATGTTTTAGTTACTAAAAAGTGTTTCTCTGTATATATCTCTCTCAACTAAACAAGAGTAGAATGTTCATCCTCAGTGGATTATCCTAAAGGATCAAGTTTTAGTAACTAAACCACCATTATCTCGCACTAGTTGTAATAAACCGTTAGGCGTTACTCATTTCCTAGCATTTACGTCCCTAGTTTGAGTCCATTGTAGGCCAGTCATATGGGAGAAAAACCATCCCTGCCAACATACCTAACTGGTTAATACCTCAATTGTTAGCATGGTGGATCAGTGATGATGGTAAAGCTTCAAGTAAATTAACTAAGGGATTAACTCTCTGGATAGGTAATTTGACTTTCCATGAAACAGATCTTTGTTTACATCCTAAATATTGAGATCTCTTGCTCAAATGCGTTTTGAAAAGTCACTAGAAGAAAAATTCTACTTTGTGTCCGTAGAAACAATATTCTATGAAAGCTCAAACTCTTTCCTCTTCAACAAAACCAAAAAATATGAGCTAAGGATAAGGCCATCCAAGACTAGTTTTTTTGATAGAGGTCCATCTATGACTGCAAAGCCATTGGGTTTAGTTTTCATCAAAATCTGTACAATGTTTCCAACTTTATCAACTCTAGAAAAGGTTAACAATGGACCTATAACAACATCACTGGTAGTTTGGTTTCTGACATAAGGTTGAGGATGTCCCTCCAAGAATAGAATCCCCTTCAAGAGCACAATTGCATTATACATGATGGCATTGAAGAAATCGATTATTGTCTTGAAGAAATCAGTTGTTGTCTTCGTTATCAACACAAACAACATAATAAAATGTAGAAATGACAAGTTATTTGTTAGTTCGAAAAGGATGACAGGCAATGAAACTATCATCCTCATTGAGCCCCCAAGAAAAGAGGCTACACTGAGCACAAGACAAAGGCCCCCATCAATTCCTGTGAAGGATGCAATCAAATCCCCAATAGAATGACCATATGTAGATCCTATCAAAATTAATGGTATGAATTGACCTGATGGAAATGCACGTCCATATGTGACCAGTCCCGATGTAAAAATAGTAACAAAGTAAAGCATGGGTGATGATTGACAAAACTCCTTTCTTGTGGAAGAGTTGAAGATGATTTTAACAGTACCATCATTTGTGTTGAAAATCAATCTTGCAAGGTCATTGTAGTAAACCTCTAAACAATGGAATCCCTTGAAGTTTCCTTTGTTATCAGTGTTAGGACATTCTTCATTGAACATTACTCTTGCATTAAAAGGTGTGCATTTTTTAAGCCAAGGAAGTCCAAAAATGCAACAAGATGTAAAGATGGAGACAACACAGGCAAGAAGCATTTTGGATATAGGCCCCTCCCTATATCAATAACACACACCCATGCCATTCATGAAAATTTTCTGCACAAACTCCATATTTTTTTCAAAATCGAAATATGGTCATAAAGGATTAAATGAGGAGAGCTAGCTATTAATAGGAAAAAAGGTGAAAAACCAATAAGATAAGTATCCAATGGTTCAAACCACTGATAGATTTTGATGAACCAATATCTCTTAGTAGCCCTTTGAAGCAAATGAGTAGTGAAGGGTGAAAATTGATTATCTCATATTCATAGCAATAGTGAAAACTATCGTAAGGGAAAGTTGAACCAAGAACCAAGAGTGAAAGAGATCTAATAAACATTGGGCCCTTAATATAAGACCCATTGGCTTGTTTGCTTATTTCATAATGGGTTAGCTAGTTCATATTATCAAAATCTTGTTTTATTTATTAGACCCAAATCTAAGTGGGATAGTCACCATTAGATTATGATGAATAGATCAAACCTATCATTGTAAAAATAGTGTGGGATAAATGGTGATCAGTGGATAAATTCCTATCGAACTTAGATATAGCCGGTAGACAAATAAATCTATCTTAGTATAACTATCTACCACCATAATGAAACCGAGTACAATTGAATTAAACCTAGGAAACATGTTATCATTGGATATATCTTTAGTCTAGTTGGAAACATCTTGTTATATTCACTTTAGTTGCTTATATCTTATACACTATATTAATAGTCTGTGATATAGTATAGATTTTTCAGTGAAAAACCTTAACAGTTTGGTGTTGTGTTGAGCCCATCCTATTCGGTAGAGGAAACAAAACATTGGCAAAATGCCCAACATATTTTCATTCATGATGGCTAATGTTTTAGCTGTAGATGTGGGCTTGGAAGTAGCCATCTAAATATGAGTGCGTCACAACTGAAAAATATATTACACTGTTAAGGGTTAATAAAAGGATCTATTCTAGAATACTAAAGCAATAGAGTGGCAACGGTGTTGAATAAAGAATGTTTCTTATGAATAATTATAGGATCAAGGTTTATCATTTATTTGTTATGTAATTAGAAGTCTATGATGCTAAAAATATGTATAATATAGATATCTTAATTTCATCATATTGATATTTTTATTAAGCAGAAATGATCTGGATGTCGTTTTTTGTAAACACCATACTAGAAGCCAACACAGGTGATCATTAATATAGGGAGAATTCTCTAGAATAAATTTAGCAATAAGGAAGCGCGAGTTATAACCAAAAACATAGGATTTATCTAACATATCTTGGTGTATTAGGTCTAATTTCTATCGACTGTATCAAACCCTGATATTAAGTTGTAACTCAAATTAAAAAAAGGTATTTAAGTTGTCATACACTTTATTGATGTGCCGCATGAATCAAGCCACAATTTTTTTACTGTCTACCATAGAATATAAGTGAAATTATGTTACCAGTGTAGATACTAGTTTAAGCTCAGTTAGACTTTCATACCCTACAGATTTTGACTAAAATATTCTCTCTTGCTAGTTTGTATGTGGTGAACTCCTCTTAAATAGTAGCAGAGCTTTACATAAGGGGTTTCTCATTGGTTTACCCTTGTATTTGGATGAATCTTATGATATAAGTTAATGTTCTAACCCCCTGACATTGTGAGTTCACCCCTCACTAATAATTCATCTATGTAAGTGAATAAAAAAGGGGTTTATGGTCTTAGTGAAGGAGGAATAAAAAATTTGGTTATAAATCGATCAAAGATACCTTAGGGATAACAGGCTGGTTATGGATTAGAGTTCAAATATTGTCCATACTTCGACACCTTTTCTGATAACTAAGTTAAGTTAAGTAGACTTTATATGATAAATTCTTGGGATGTTAGAGCATGTGAAATAGGAAAATATTAGGAGATGCTCATGTTTTAGTTACTAAAAAGTATTTCTCTCTATATATCTCTCTCAACTAAACAAGAATAGTATGTTCATCCTCAGTGGATTATCCTAAAGGACTAGGTTTTAGTAACTAAACCACCATTATCTCATACAAGTTGTAATGAAAGGCTAGAAGTTACTCATTTCCTATAATTTAGGACCAACCACTCTCCAATGTTTTTAATTTTAAGTCCCTAGTTTGTTTCCATTCTAGGTTAGTCATATTGGAGAAATGCCATCCCTTCTGACATAGCTAACTAGTTAATACCTCAAGTGTTAGCATGGTGGATTGGTAATGATGGTAAAGCTTCGAGTAAAGTAACTGACGGATTAACTCTATGGACAGATAGTTTGACTTTCCACAAAATAGATCTTTGTTTATGTCCTCAATCTTGAGATTTCTTCCTCAAACTCGTTTTGAAAAGTCACTAGAAGAAAATTTCTACTTTATGTCTGCAGAAATAAGAGTCTGTGAAAGCTTAAACTCTTTCCTCTTAAACAAAACCAACAAATGTGAGCTAAGGATAAGGCCATCCAAGAATGTTTTTTCTGATAGAGGTCCATGTATGACTGCAAAGCCATTGGGTTTAGTATTCATCAAAATCTGTACGACGTTTCCAACTTTCTCGACTCTAGAAAGACCTATAACAACATCACTAGTAGTCAGGTTTCTCACATAGGGTTTAGGATGTCCTTCCAAGAATGGAATCCCCTTCAAGTTCACAATTGCATTATACACACTGACATTGAAGAAATCGGTTACTGTCTTGAAGCAATCAGTTGTCATCTTCATTATCAACACAAACAACATAATAAAAGGCTGAAATGACAAGTTACTGGTTAGCTCCAAAAGGATGACACACAATGAAATTGTCGTCCTCATTGGGCCACCAAGCAAAGAGGTTGCACCGATCACAACAGAAAGGCCCCCATCAATTCCTGTGAAGGATGAAATCAACTACCCAACAAAGCGACCATATGCAGAGCCTAGGAAAATTATTGGTATAAACAGACCCGATTGAAGCACAAGTCCGTATGTGACCAACCCTAATATAAAAATAGTAACAAAGTAAAGCATGAGTGATGATTGATGAAACTACTTTCCTGTGGCAGAGATGAAGCTTCGTTTAACAATACCATTATTTGTGCTGAAAATTAAGCTTGTGAGGTCATTGTAGTAACCCTCTAAGTAATGGACTTGCTTGAATTTTCCTTTGTTATTAGTGTCAGCACATTCTTCGTTGAACATTGCCCCTGCAGGACAAGATGTGAATTTTGCAAGCCAAGGAAGTCCAAAAATGCAACAAGGTGTAAAGATGAAGACAACACAGGTAAGAAAAATTTCGGATATAGGTCCCTTCCTATATCAATAGCACATACACGTGCCATTCATGAATAGTTTATGCATAAACTCCACATATTTTTCAAAATCAAAATATGGTCTAATGCTTGAAAACAATGATAGTATCTAAATATACATATTGATTGAAGGTGGTTTAGCCAAGTTACATAATGTTATGCTACCAACCCCTCAGCATTCTCTTAAGCATTCTGCAAAAGACAAGTGTAATTGATTGACATGTTAATTAAATATAAATCTTTGTTGATATATGATTTTAGCACTTGTCTATATTTCCATAACCCAACATGCAGGATGGAAAACAAAAAAAAAAGAAACCCATTACTATGGCACCTCTAGTTACTCAGCAGCAAGGGCAGATTTCGAATTTGGTGTTCGAAGATGAAGGATTTGTTCAAGCCATAGTAGGCAATTCGTCCTCTTCTTTGATCCAAGGAAAATTTATGCATAATATGATATTAAAAGGTCCTTTTTGTTATTGTCATGGTTTTACAACTCTGAAAAAATATCACTGTGATCATGGATGCTCCCCCACAAAGACTCAACAGCAAAGCTTTCAACCACCAGATCTACAGTAGTAAAGACACAGGTGTCCCCTCCAAGTTACCTATCGACCTCATACCTCGCCCTTTGCACAATATCCATGGCCGCCTAGGACACCACCATCTCTTCTATGTTGATATAATCAGCTCTGCCTGTGAGGGAAGATATTGAAGGTCAACCCTCATTTAGGAGAGTTAGAAGGAAGGGAAATTTGCTAACGAAAGATGTTGTTTCTTTGTCATGCATTTCCTGCTCGCTACATATAACATAAGGGGAATACACTAGGGGATGGCTATGCTGCTAATTTTAGTGATGATTTGATACTAATATTCTTTGTTGCCTTTCCAATTAGTTGATTTCTACATATCAAGGCAAATTTCACCTATGAGAGCTTCTAAATTCATAACCGCATTCGAAGATTTGGACCGCCTGTTATTCAGGTTGGAAAAGATGAAGAAAATATGGTTCATGGCCATACAAATACCCACCAACACATAGTGAGGAGGCAGTAGCATGGACACATGAGTTATGGGAGTTCCTGCTAAGCCAAGTTCCCATCCATTGTATTAGCAAGCAACCACTTGGGTTGCAGAGGAATCAATTCCATTTAATACTATAACAACACAACATTATATGCAACATTCATGACCTCCTCCAGCTATAATAGGTACCATTACTTATCATCAGGCCATGCCTCCTTAGATCAATCCTTATGTTGCAAGAACTTTAGCCACTAGATCTACCGAAAGGAGTAAGTTTTATGGTCTTTTGCTATTGGAAAATTATTTTGTATGAATTATTATGGAGTAAATTAATAAGTGAGATCATTCCTTTTTGTGATGTATATACTAGATATGGAACCAGAAGGAATGTCTACCCTTACACCTCTACCATGTGACGAACCTATGTGCTATTGTTGAAGTAGGATTTTAGATACTGCATGGTGTAGACCTATTATTGCATGATGCATTCATTAGTAAGGTGGGGTGGTGCACTGCTCGGTCAGGTTGTTGGTGCTGTCGATACTTGGTGCTCAAGTAATTGCCTTTCCATGGACATAAGGAGGGGCTATCGAGTGGGTCACTTTTTTATGAAGGCTCAAGGTGAGCAAAGGCAGAGGCAGTGACGAGTGCCAAGTGCTACTGCAAAAAGCCATGTGGAAAGCTTAGATCCCTCTTTAGTGATTTGCCTTGCTCATTCGCATGACATATTTAATGCCTTGAACTAATGTTAGCATTATTTTAGCAACTAGTTTAGCAATTCAAAATGTGAAGGAAACAAATGAAAATGCGAAGGAAAGAAACCAATATAACATATGGTTTTGATGTCCCTCCCTCGGGAAGAGGCAAATAAGATGGCAAAAAAATTATGCTATGAAAAATATATCACAAGCCTAAAAACTTTCAATAGTAACGAGCTCAAACTAATATTAGAAGCACCATTCCAATTACTATAGTCCCTACCTTGCGGAAAAGACTAATAAAATATTGATGTATGATTTGTAATTAATTTTATATATTTTATATATTTTAAATTAAAATTAATTAATAATTCAATTTTATGATTATCAAAATATATATATATATATATATATATTAAAAACATTTAACTATCAATACTAATTTATTTGATATAAAATTATATATAAAATTTTCAACCCAATTCACGTTAATAAAATATTACAAATTAAATATATAATACAATAACAATATCTTAAACTAAGTAATTTAATTAGATAATTGTTACTTCAAAATTATATAATTAAAATAAATAATATTAATTATAACATTTTCAAGTTCTTAAAATCCTTAAAAATAACAAAATGTTGCTTTAAAATCCCTTTCATTGTTCAAGTTAAATAGTGAAATTACTTTATTGTTGGAACAAAGGGACGCCTAAATCAATTTCAATAATTATAATCATGAAGCAAGGCGTAAATCAATTGCAATAATTATAATCATGATTCGTACATGGATATTCCTTGCAATGAGCTTATTCTTTACATGATGTTTATGTTACATGAGATTGCGTGGTAAAGTATCTTTACATGATGTTTCCATTACATGGGATTGAGTGGTAAAGTCAAGGAGGTTTACTTTTTATTAAAAGCGATTTTATAATCCCGTTTTTTCAGTTTTCACTCATTATTTCATCCGCCCTAACATGTACGTTTAAGTGGTTGGTATCTCCATATGAAGGAGGTTTACTTTTTCTTTTCAAAAATATACAAAATGACTCTACAATCTTTTTTAAAGTTTTTCCCTCATTATTTCACCCACTCCAACACTCCAACATGTAAGTTTAAGTGGTGTATATCTCCATTATTATTCTTAGTTTTGGCAAGATATCACACATTCGATAATGTGTTCACCTTTGAATTAATTTATTGTTGACCAAATATTAAACAAACAATTTGCAAAGTCTACCTTACAAATCAAATTTTTTTTAAGAGTATTTTAATTCTATATTACAAATAAAAAATAATTTATTTTTAAGAATATTTTAATTGAATTTTTTTTGTTTTGATTGGTTCTTTGAACTTGAGACTTATTATGCAATCACATTTGCATTGTCGATAGGTGCATTTACAATATAAAATCATGCTACCAGTATTGACACCATCAGTACCAACATTTGAGCTCTAGAGGTTTCCATGTAAGTTTATCGATAAATAACTTATTATTCCCATGTGGAACATATTTATTAATGAATAAAACAATGTCAATATCATTGGAACTCTATCATTCAGATTGTAAAAAGAAGTAGGGCTTCATGAAGGAGTTATTCCCATGTGGAAATTATTTAATAATGGTTGAAACATTGTAAAAAACATTAAAACCTTACCATTCATCTCGTAACACAAGGTGGACATGGAGACTTTCTTCCATTCTCAGGAATCTATAAGTTGTAAGTTCATGATCATAATTGTTATATTCTTAAATAATTTAAGTAATATTATTATTGTTTCAAATTTCACACCAATGAAATTTCAAAAATGAAATGTTCAATTATAAGATATAAAATATATTATTAAATATATATAATATATATATTATATTTTCTTCCTTAAATTTAAATTAGAGTTACTACACAAGTGAGAGTGTGTAAGTGTCACTATGATGGGTAATAAGATGATAACCTTCAACTTCTCTCCTAAGATTTTGTGTGGTAATAAATTGGGAGGTGGTAATAAATTGGGAGGTGACATGCCAGACACTATCGTATCTATGAAATTTAATGTACCACATCAATACACTGAACTAGATCCCCAGGAAAGGACGAACGTATTGTAATATATCTGAAATGTACATGAAAGGATAACGAGCTATATGGACCTTTCATTTGAAGATACTCTCTCCGTTTTCATTTAGTTGGGAGTTTTCTCACAACATTACCTGCTTTAATCTAACGTTATTTTGATGTTGATGTGAAAAGTAACAACAATACACTATTTTTCGATAGATTTAATGTTTGCAATATTATTTATGCGATATACCACTTGTACCAATATTTATGAACTTATCACCACTTGTACACCAACATCATTACACACTGATAAGACTCAAATGTGCTAAACTAATCAAAGTGTCAAAAACAATAAAATTAAAATATTTTAAAAGGAAATTAAATTGGTTTATAATTTTAACTTTTTAAATTATTGTTTAATTCCTTTGATTTATTTCTAATATTAATTAATTGTTCATAATATGATTTTTGGTTAAGGAAAAGCCTAACAAATAAATTACTTTGATTTGTTCAATGAATTTGAAAATATTCAGTTTTTTTTAGTTTGAAGTATTTGATTCAAGCCTTATCTCCATTGCCTTGTTCAAATGTGGCAGTTGGTTCATATATTTAAAAGTCCAATAATTAAACTAAGTGGCAGGGAACGCTAGCTATGCAACCCTGTTTACATATACTAAGAGACTCGTATGCCAGTTATTCATCAAATTCAATTAATATATGTTTAGCTATGGTAAACTAGCATAGCTTAGAAGTTAGGGAAAGGTAACATATGAGACAATATTATAGAACTATTTTAATAATACATTATTAGAATGATATATTAATTATGCATATATATTAAAAATACATGATTAATATATGAAAGATAATTTGCAAAAAGTTATTTAGGTTAAAATATAATTGATAGTTCTTTCTTAATAAGTATTTGAGATATGAACATTAAAGGAAACTTGATCCTAAAAGAGCCCAAGAAATTTTCATGTAATTTCCATGCCATAATATGCAAATCAATTAAAACCATTTAAATTTAAAAAGAGGTACATGTAAATATTTTTTAGGGAAAAGAAGAAAAGCTACTCTTTAATTGTATTTTTGAGTTATCTCCTTATAAGTTTACTCAAATTCCAAATGTAGACACTCATTGGATGCGGAATTAATTTTCACATCCAATGAGTACCCATTATGCATAACTTTGAGAAGACCTACATTGAAAGAAATTGAAGTTACATTAGAAAAACATGTTCAACACATTTTTTAAATATATCTTTAATTTTTATCAATGTGAGTCTTCTCAAAAGTATGCATAAGGGGTACTCATTGGATGTTGAATTTAATTCTACATACAACAAGTGTCTACACTTTCAATTTAAGTAAACTATAAGGACATAAGCCAAAAATACAATTAGAAAAAGTGGTTTTCTTCGTTTCCCTCAAAAATTCATAAATCTTATTTTATTATTTTAACTATTATTTAATTATTTTTCCTTAGGAGACCACTTTTAGGTTGAAATTTTATCTAATGATGCTATCAAATGTATCTTAAATTTTTATCAATATGAATCTTCTAAAAAGTATGCATAATGTGTGTTAATTGGATGTTGAATTGAATTCCACATACAACGAGTGTATACACTTGAAATTTGAGTAAAACTATAAGGACATATGACAAAAATACAATTAGAAAAAATAGTTTTCTTCTTTCCCCTCCAAAATTCATAACTATAATTTTATTATTTTAACTATTATTTAATTATTTTTCCTTAGGAGACTACTTTTAGGCTGAAATTTCCTCTAATGATGCTATCACATAGAAACAAATTACAAGTGTAGCATTCCTGATTATTACTAAATATAAAAAAAATTGATTAAAGATCAAACATTTCTTGTATAGAAGTATGATTAAAAAATTATCTATATATATATAATTGTAATAAATTTGGAGATATTATAATTATGAAAGTTACAAAACAAAAAAAGATGAATAGTTGCAATGCAAAATAGTCCCTCTCTCTACGGTTATTGCTAATTAATTTGCACAATAAAATCAAAAAACTTTTCGCACAAAGCACTCTCCATACTGAAAGCACAATGACAGTTTTTTGCACAAGCTTCAATAGGTATTTCAGTTGACACACGTACCCATTAGAATTGAGTAAAATAATAATTGGAATACATGAGATTAATATAAAAATTTAATTGTGCAAAAGTGCGGAGAAAAGTTCTTTCATTGTGCAACATCTCTTACTTATCTCCCTAGCACATTCTAAGAAATAAACCTTAAAAATATTTACTAGATTTGTGTGGAGATTTTCTTGTGCGAATATTTCACTGTGTCAAAAGCTCCACACATTGCTTTACATGAAAATCTCTACACACTGTTTTTAAACTTTAAACACCAAGTGTTGACATATGTTTAAGTTTACATGTCTTCCATTAAAAAAGAAAAAGAAAAAAATCAACATGGTGTTCCTAAATGCTTAATTTTACATGCTTTGTAATAAATGATTAAATAGAAAAATTATGATTAATTTCATGAATTTAATAAAATGTTAAAGCTATAGTTTCAATAATGCCATTACTAGTGTGGAAATTTCTAATAGTAATAGTCATCTTTTACTTAGCTTCCTAGCCCACAATAAGAAATAAACCTTAAAAATATTTACTAAACTTGTGCAGAGCTTTTCTTGTGTAGAGCTTTCACTGTGTAGAAATCTCTAAACACTATTTAAAATAGACAACATGTGTTAACAAATGTTTAGGATTACATGCATTTTTTTCAGAAAAAGAAGAAAAATCAATGCCATGTGTTCCTAAATGCTTAATTTTACACACTTTGAAATAAATGATTAACTAGTGGGCCCACACTAAGAAATAAACCTTAGAAATATATATTAAACTTGTGCAGATCTTTCACTATGTGGAAATATTTGCACATTGTTTAAAAACTTTAAACACTAGGTGTTAATGAATATTTATGTTTACTTGTATTCATTTCATAAAAAAGAAAGAAAACAATGTCATGTGTTCCTAAATGCTTAAGTTTACATGCTTTGAAATAAATTATTAACAAGTAAAAATATGATTAATTTCATGAATTTAATAAAGCGTTAAAGTTATAGTTTCAATAATGCCATTGCAAGTGTATAAATTTGTGAAAGTAAGTCATCTCTTACTTAGCTCTCCAACCCACGCAAAGGAATAAACCTTAAAACCATTAATAGACTTGTTTAGAGATTTTCTTGTGCAGATCTTTCACTATGCGGAAAACTAAGCACAAGCAGAGCTCCACATGCTACTTCACATAAAAATCTCTACACATTGTTTAAAAACTATAAACACCATGTGTTAATGAATGTTTAAGTTTACATTTATTGCTTTCAAAAAGGAAAGAAACAAATCAATGCCACATGTTCCTAAATGCTTAATTTTACATGCTTAGAAATAAATGATTAACTGGTAAAAATATGATTAATTTCATGAATTTAATAAAACGTTAAAGTTATAGTTTCAATAATTTCATTATAGCTGTGGAAATTTGTAAAAGTTATAGTTGTCTCTTACTTATCTCCCCAACCCACTCTAAGAAATAAACCTTCAAAATATTTATTATACTTTTGTGGAGTTTTTCTTGTGAAGAGATTTCGCTGTGCAAAAATCTTTGCACAAGAAAATCTTTACACTCTATTTGAAAACTTTAAATTTACATGCCTTCCTTTCAAAAATAAGAAGAAGAAGAAAATCAATTCCATGTGTTCCCAAATGCTTAATTTTACATGCTTTGAAATAAATGAGCTTCATATTATGGAAAGAATCTTAATTCACTGATAAAAATTTATTTTCTCATGATTATGTTCAACCACCTTTCCATTTTTAAGATTTTATTGTTATACTTGACCTTCTAAATTTTAAAATTTATAGCAAGTCATGTCATGATTTTGATTGTCCACTTTCAGTTAATAATTTAATATATTGGAATAGAATTTATATATGAGATGACGAAGATCCACGTGAACATATTATGAGAGAAATGATGAGGTTTTTAGATTATTGATTTTTATTATTATTGGAGTCATTAAATGCTTTGATTGAACGCTTTTTATACTGTATTACCATGCCTATTCATGTTCCTTCTTTTTAAGCGATCTTAATTGAATATTTACAACTCATGTTCCTTCCTTCTATTTATATGAATTGCTGCTAAATCATTTGTTTGGGTGGACACCACTTCTCAAGTCAAGTTAGCCTATCATGTCGTGCAGCCGTGCCACTTGGTGTTCAGGTGCTTCTGTGTGCCCAACACACAATGCCCTGTCTAGTGCATGGGTGCCCATGTCGTCATGTATCACACATCACCCTACTTCAAGTTTCACTGAACTCACCCTTTCTTGTTCACGTGTTGTGTCGACTAATTCTCATTTAGTCCGATCATGTTTGTCAAACATCTCGCCCAGCCCATGCCCATCGGGTGTGTATTGTTGGCTCCCTCGGCTTGAATTAGCCATGGCCCCAATCATGTGGTCATTTTTCCAGATTCTTCAACTCGCCCACTTCTCATTGACTAATGCATTCAATTTGCCTATAGGCACTTGGGCACCTCGCCTTTGTGTAGGTGCACCCAAGGCACTCGTTTTTTTGTTATGCACTCTACATAATGCCCATGAGTCCATTTTGTCCAACCAGTCGTCAAAACACCTAACTCATGCATCAAATATGTAATGCCCATGTTCCACACCTGTCACATCACATGGATTGGGCGCACACGATCTATAAGTCGCCAATGATCGTCATGGGCACCAGTTTGGCCATGATTCCAACTCAACTTTTTGACAATCCTTTAATTATATCCATAATTATCCATTCATTTGTTTGTGTATGTGCATCTTCATAAGTTGGTCCAACCCACTTTGTGTCGTATAGGCATACCCCTTCGTTCAGGCACCCCAATGTGCTTAGCATAGAATGCCTCATCGGGTACCTAGGAACCCTACCATCATGCGAGTGTGGCTAGGGCATGGGTGCCCATGTCCCCATGTATCACATGCTACTTGATTAGTGACTTAACTGAACTCACCCATGCTCATTCTCCCAATCACACATCTTGCCAAGCCGACTGACATCACATGTCTCACCCCACCCAAATATTTTTCTTGCTTTGCATGTCGTACTCGGCCACCACTCATATGGCCTGGTTCATGTCTGTTGAACATATATCTCAGTCCGCACCCATCACGCATGTATTTTTATCTCCCTCTACCTTCCTTGCCCTTGGCACCTATCATGCGGCCATGTCACTTGGTGCTCCAACTTGCCCAAATGTCATCGAATCCTGCACGCAATCCCGCCTATAGGAGCTTGGGTGCCAAACCTTCATGTGAGCGTGCCCAAGGTGCATGCTTTTGTGCTTGAAATATTTCTCTGTAGTCCCACACATGACGAGTGGTTATTTTATTATTGATATATTATGCGTAGAGTGAATGTTTACACAATGAAATATTGAAGGCCTCGTCTGCACAATGGACACCCTCCCTACACATATTCATTTGTGTTAATTTTGAAAATATATGTTAATATTAATATTTTAATGCTTTCAAAACCATGCTTTTAAATTTGATATTTTAATGCTTTGAAATAGTGTCATATGTAATAATGCTTTTTAATTTTGATGTAATGTGAATTTTAGCTGAAAAATTATACCTCCATTATCATATCTTATTCTCTTGATTTTACAATTTGTCTCATTCTCAAGCATGGCTTTAATTTCTTTAAAATTCTCAAAATTTATCATTTTTCTCTTAAAAATGCAACCCACATCATTTTGTTGTAATCATCAATAATAAGCAGGAAATACAATTTACTTGTAGGTGTTTACATTCTTGATGGTCAACATAAGTCCATATGAACTAGTTACAATGGATTGGTTGATGACCTCTTCTTGGTTTTAAATGGTACTCGAACTTGCTTTCCCAACTGACAAAACTTGCAAGCAGTATTCTCAATCTTTGAAAGCTTTGGAAGATATTTAAAAACATTTTTCTTGTTCAATCTAAATATGTAATCAAAATTATAATGTCCAAGTATCCTATGCCGCAACCATCTCTCATCAAACTTTAACAAGAAAAACTTATTCGCCTCCTCTTTCAGAAAATATACATTTTTTTTCTTTTCTCATAACTTTAACTACTACTTCTCCAATGTCTGCAGACTTGATTTGACAATTCTTAGCTTTGAATAGCACATGATACCATTGGTCACATATTTGAAACACGCTAACTAAATTATCCTTCATCCCATCAACAAATAAAACATTCTTGGCTTTACCTCTTCCATTGACGAGACTGACAACTCCTTTTCAAACAATCTTACCACATGTGTTATTACCAAAGGTCACATTATCTTTATCAACTAGTTTCCATGTCAAAAGCTTACTTTTATCTCCTCACATGTTCTTGTAACAACCACTATCAACATACCAATGACTGTCTTTATTCTAAGCATATAAAGCAATGTTACATTGCTCTGAATTCCCCTTTTCTTTCTAAACTTTGTGCTCCTGGGTTCTTTGCTCGATAACTAGTTCAAGCTATTTATTCTTAAGTCTAGAATTTGTTGCTCTATGCCCAAAATTCTAAAAATTAAAGAATTGAATCAAATTATTTAAAGGAGTGAATTAATTCTCTTACCTAGGTCTCCTCATCCTATATTTGAGTGGTTGATCGTTTGATTCAAAATTTCTTCTCCTTCGTCTAAGTTTCTCGTATGATAAGTTCGCTATTAATATTGTAAACTAGGACCAAATTCAACTTTGGACAACTCATTTGATGGAGATTATGATTGCATTGAATTTCTATTTTCAAGAAGACCAAAATTGATTTAAATATCATCTTGTTTGGACAAGTAGAATTTTGTTTTTGAATTTATGCCCAAACATGTGCAAATTGTTCAGGTCAGCCAGATCATCATGTAGGCTCATGAAACCCAATAAACATGTATCTTCACCCTCAATAACTTGAATAAAAACAATTTTCCTCTCATCGCATTTGGAATTATCATCACTCACACATTCTTCTCTCTCCTTCTCTCATTGTTTCATACAACTATTGGACATATTCTCTCACTCACACGTGTGGTAAAGGAGGACAATTTCCAAACATAATTACAAGGCCAAAAATTTCATACTTTCCTGTATCTTGGACAACATTGACCAAAATTTCCTTTTCCTTTCTAGGAAGATTTTAACTTCGATTTTCTGAGAAAAAGTTTGTTTCAGCAAGCCGTACAACTTGGCATAGAAACCAAGGCATTTTAGGCACTTTGACTATAGCAGAAAATTGTAGGTTGACCGCAAACTTCAGGGTAGAAGTTTGACCAAGTTTGATCAATGAATCTAAGACTATTTTGGGTTGATTTTGACCTTTTTTTCATGTTGAGTTTGACTGGGTTTGACCGAGCTTCAAAGGAGATATTTTGTTGCTATTTCGACTACCATTGACTTTTTGGTTGACGTTGAATTTTACTGTAGTTAACTACAGATTTGATAGGACTATTTTCACTTTGATTTGGCAAGTCAATTTTGAATTTTTGTACTCTCTCTATGTTGAACATTTGATATAATAATCAAAAGAATTGATCAAATATTTTTCCGCACATCAGGGCTTTTCCCTGGCATCATCCAAATATGGTTTTCTCTTGTCTTGGCTTGTTTTCTACATTTTGTTTCATGTTATCTCTACTTTTAATGTCAATGTGATTAATGGTTGAAGTGATTTGTTTTGGAAACTAAATTGGAAATTGTCATTGGGTTGCTAAAGTACATTGAAGTAATTGTGTTAAGCATAAAACATACCATCATTAACGAATTATAGCATGGTATCAGAGCATAGATGAATACAAAACCCAAATAAGAGAGAGTAAAGAAATCACTAAGGGAGATATGTGTAGATTATCTTCCAGATACATCGAATTAGGTTTCTTTTTTATCGACATTTCGAACCAGCAGTGGTGGTTTTCGAACCAGCAGCGGTGGTTCATCTTCAGGATGTGAAAGATTATTGAAAGACTGGTCTTTCAATAATATTTCACATCCTGAAGATGAACCATCGCTGCTGGTTTGAAACGTCGATCAACAAGAAACCTAATGCGATGTATTCGGAAGATAATCTACACAATCATGAAGCTCGTGGAAACCTCAAAGAAAAAATAATCACCCAATAAGGGAGATATGTTAGAAAAAATTATTGGACTAGCCTTAATGGATACCACATCTTACTTGAAATCTGAGGACAAGCTCAAGGAAAAATCTGACTATAATGCATGGAATATCACTTTAGACTTGACATTGGAAGATCATCATGCCATGGACTATGTGCAGGAAAGAGTGGTAGAGGCTCCTTCAAATGCTCCTATTACTACAAAGACGGAGTACAAGAAAGGTGAGGTCAAATCTAAGAGAATTACCATAGACTCCATTCAAAATCATTTGGTTATCTGTATTTCTGATTTCGGAAAATACAAGGAGATGTATGATAAGTTGGCTGGGATGTTCAAACTAAATAATGTAGATCAAGTCCTATTTCTCAAGAACAAGTCGAAGGACAGCAAGATGGATAAATTGGAGTTTATTCAATCCTACTTTATGATAATAACACAAATCAATAATGACCTACTATCTATTGCAGAAGTGATTTTTGACATGGATCTCACTATCATTACACTTGTAGGTATTTCAATAGCATGGGATGTGTTTAACGCCACCATTATCAACAATGATAGGATTCCTAGTTTCGATGAATTATTGGCTGGATGCACTCAAGAGGAGACAAGGATGATGGAGAGAGCCAAGCCTTCAAATGGAAATGAACCTATTGCTTTCTTTGCTCATGCTAAGAGGAAAAATAATGTTGGTCCAAGGAGAGAGGGTCAAGTATTCAAGCTGGGATTCAAAGAAGGAAGAAAAGGAAGTTGCTACAATTGTAATAGGTTCAACCACTATGCAAGGGAGTGTCCTCCCAAGAAGAATTGTCCAAGGGATGACAACAACAACAAAAAAAAATTCAAGCATAATTTCAATCAAAGGAACAATAGGTTCAAAAATAAAGGAAAGAGGAATGATCCCACTTCTCAATATAGAAATGTTCGACCTCCCAAAAGAATGAGAAATTCCAAGTATGAGGAAAGTAATGTTGTAGAAAAAAAAAATGTGTTTTATCTTATTTCTGCTTTATATACTACCTCTCCTTTGGATACCTTGGATCATTGGTGGATTTATAGTGGAGCCTCAAGGACCTTCAATAGGTACAAGGAAGCCCTCTCAAATTCATTGAAAATAAGACTAATTAGGACATCATACTTGTAGATAATGCAACCTACCCTATGAAAGGGACATGTACTATCACTCTTCTCTTAAATCAAGTTCAAACCATTCATCTACAAGAAGTGTTGTGTGTGACCGATTTGAAGAACAACCTGGTGTCTGTTTCTGTGATGGAAGATAAAGGCTTTAAGGTATGATTCATTGATGGAAATTTATGCATTTGGAAAATAAATCTTATAGATGAATTCACACTTGGATTTAGGGTTTATGGTCTCTATCAAGTTGGAGGAATTCATTTGGGAGCCTTGACTTGCGATACTTCTCTTCAATTTAAATTATGCCACCAGATATTTTCCCACCTTCATTACAAAGCCTTACCTAGGGTAACAAAGATGGTCATAGGTATGCCCGAGTTCAACATGAATCATTAAGGATTTTTTTAGGGTTTTTCAGCTAGGAGACTTACAAGGGCACAATTCCCTTCTAGTGCAAGCCAAACTATCGATATTCTTCAATTGGTCCATATTGACCTATTTGGTATCTTGCCTGTAACATCATTTGGTGGATACTTATACTACACAATCTTTGTGGATGACTTCTCATGGAAGCATGGATATATTTATTGAAGAAGAAGGATGAAGTGTTCAAATGGTTTTGTTCTTTCAAAGCATTGGAGGAAAATCAAACATGGAAGAAAATCAAGATATTGAGGATTGAAAATGGAACCAAGTATGAATCAAATGAATTCAATGAATTTTGTAGAGAGGCTGGCATTAAGAGGGAGATAATTTTTCCATACACTCCTCAGCAAAATGGAGTTGTTGAAAGGAAGAACCGAACAATCATGGAATCAACCCATGCCATGCTCAATGACCAAGGCCTACCGAAGTTCTTATGGGGAGAAGCTGCCAACACTACCATGTATGTTAAAAATAGGAAGTTGCATCAAGTTTTTGATTTCAAGACTCCTGAGGAGGTCTTCACTGGTAAGAAACCCGATTTTTCTCATTTTACAATTTTTTGTTGTCCCGTGTATTTTCATGTTCTTGAAGAGAAAAGAAAAAAGTTGGAATCATCTAGGAAGATATGCATATTTGTGGGCTACACGAAAATTCAAAGGCATATAGAATCTATGTGCTTGGTCAAAGAGATGTGGAAGTAAGCCATGATGTCCCCTTCAATGAATATGCTTCCGTTGGGAAAGACGGAGATGTCCCTGTCCCTACCAAGAACAATGATGATGCTACAAAAACATAAGATGAACCTTCTACATATGAGCTTATGCCCGATGTTGAAGGCCTGATGGATCCCATTGATACACCTCCTGGTGATCCATTTACCTCAAGGAAAAGACCTTTTGTTGCTCAAATATACTCTCGAAGATCCTAAAAGACACATTGATCTTAGAGGAACATTTCATGAAAGTAAGGAGCCAAATAGGTATCAAGGGTACTTAGCAGCTATGAGTATTATTGTTCAAACTAAGCCATGTTCATTCAAAGAATATGTAAAACACCAGGCCTAGAAGGATATGATGAAAAAGGAATATGAATATATAATGAATAATGATGTCTAGGACATGGTGCATGTACCCACGAACAAGTTCATTATCACCTCTAAATGGACTTACAAAAGAAAACATGGAGCTGATGGGAGTGCTGAAAAGTATAAGGCTAGGTTCGTTGCTCTAGGCTTCTATCAAAAGGAAGGAGTGCACTATGATGAGATATTTGCCTCGGTTTCTCGATATACCACTATTCGATCTATTATTTCTCTTATTTCCACTCAAGGATGGAGCCCACATAAAATGGACATTAAAATTTCTTTCTTGCATGGCTTGCTTAAGGAGGAAGTCTACTTGGACCAACCTCAAGGGTTCAAAGTAGAAGATTAAAGGACACATGTATGCAAGTTGAAGAAAGCCCTCTATGGGTTGAAGAAAGCCCCTAGGGCTTGTTATGAGAGGATTGATATTTATCTTATGAAGCCAAAATTTACAAAGAGTATTGTTGATCCTAACATATACTTCAAGGTCGAAAATGACATGCCTCTCATTTTGTTCCTTTATCTAGATGATATCTTTTTGACATGTGCAGACCCTTCCATTTATCAATGCAAGAGGGAGTTGGCTTCCGAGTTCAAGATGAAGGACCTAGAACTAATGCACTACTTCCTAGGCCTAAAGGTTTAACAAAATCCATGTGAGATTTTCCTTTCTCAAGGAAAATACATTGTGAATTTTCTCAAGAGATGTGGGATGGTGGATTGCAATTTTGTGTTTACTCTGATGGAACTCAAATTAAAGAATCTATTTGGAAGTGTTGTTGGGCCCAAATTAGCAAATTATTTTGAATATAGAAAACTTGTGGTGGGCCTCATGTTCTTAGTAAAATATTGTCCAAACATATGCTTTGTTGTGAATACATTGACTCAATCTATGGTTGAGCCTCATCACATACATTGGATTGTTGTTAACAATCTCGTGAGATATCTTCATGGCAAAATCAACTATGGATTGAGATACACTCTCAGGAATTTGAGGCTACATGGATATACTGATGCTGAGTGGGTTGGTAGTGTGGTGGATTGAAAAAGAACGTCCGGATTTTTCTTCTCATTGGGGTTTGCTTCAATTTATTGGATGAGAAGGAAGCATAAATCAGTTTCTCTAAGCATCGTTGAGGTCGAATACATTGCATCTAGTATGGCCTATTGTGAGACTATTTGGTTGAGTAAGCTATGTAGTGGGCTATTTGAGCACGTGATGGATACCATCATCATCTTCTGTGACAACTAGAGTGGGATACACCTTTTTCAAAATCATGTGTTCCACGACCACTCCAAGCACATTGAAATCAAGTACCACTTTATCTTGGAATGGTAAGATGAGGAGAAATAAGGCTCCAACACATTAGGACTGATGAGCAGGTCATAGAGATCTGCACAAAGCCCTTATGGAAGGTCAAATTCTTAGCCTTTATAGAGGGACTTGGAGTCATGGAAAGATCCTTCCATGAGGGCCCCGCTTGAGTTGGACAGTGAGCTCTGAGAGACCCTGGGGGCTTGGGGTACATCTTGGAGCTATTAGTGACCATAGGGTGAGTGGTTCACCTCCCCCTATAGGTGCATTGTGTACATGGTGAGTGTTTCAACTTCCCCTATGATACCCCATCTTGATTGAGATGTGTGTAGGGTGTGTAGTTCACATTTCCCTATGATTGATGACACATGGGTGTCGGGTGAGTGGTTCACAACCACCTACAATTAACATATGCATAGGATGATTGGTTCACCTTCTCCTATGGAATATGAGTAGGATGAGTGGTTATACCCGAATGTTAGATTGTGTTATATTCTTTCCACGACTAGTGGGGGGGTCACAAGGGGGCTGTAGCACCCCTCTCAGGGGGTATGCAGGGGTCTCCTCTGCATGGCGTCCATGGGGAAGTGCCTTGTGATTTTTTTTTTTTTCGACCCTATATTACCTATGGTTTTATGCATGGATTTCGCACATGGTTTTGGGTGAAATGGTTTTCGGTCCATGGTATTGTGTAGATCTGGTGAAGGGAACTACGGTTATGCTCTAATCTAAGGTTAATGGATGCTTTGGCATGTATATATATGTAATGTAACATTGAAAGGAACATAATGAAAATTCAATCTGGTAGTCCTGGATTTGTGATCCAAGGGAAAATATTTGTGTATATGTGTTTTATGTGCTATGCTGTTTCCATTGTTTATTTTATGTTTCTAGAATTTTTATGTAGGTAATTTCTATACAGGGATAAAACCTACATGGTTCACCTTCTCCTATTGATTCCCCAACATCATCCTACCCATGTAGTGTGGGACTCATGGGAAGTACATTTCATTTGTCTAATGAGTTGGGAAAATTGGATAGGGACCACAACACCATTGATGGATGCATCGTGTAATGTCATACTCCCTATGTATAGGATGCATGGTGTTCAATATTTTGATCTAGGATCAAGTCTCAAGTTCTATCTCTAGACTGACTTTTTTCAGTAGAGAGTGGTAAAGACTTGTGACACACTTTCGATTGATTCTTCTTCATTATTCATATAAGTGTTCAGTACAGCATAGATGAGATGAGATACATACATGGTACATGATGACAAGATGGAATGATGATCAATGATGATGGATGGATTAGGAAGTGGAATTCTCCCTAGTTGAGAGGGAGTGTTAAAATTTGCAACTAGAGCCAAATTCCACTTTGGAGAACTCATTTGATGAAGATTATGGTTGCACTGAATTCCTCTTTTTTAGAGGACCAAAATTTATATAAATATCATATAATTTGGAGAGACAAGCAAAAGTGTGTTTTTGAATTTATGCCCACACATGTGCAAATTGATCAGGTGGGCCACATCATCATGTAGGATCATGAATCCCAACAGTCGAGTTCACTTAGCTACCAAACTTAATTCAATAAATACATTAGGTGCTGAGGGTCGTTATATGTAATTACGTAGATAATATATAGAGATCCTCTCCCTTTGGTCAAGTGTCTAAAGACCGTACATTTAGAGGTAGCATCTTAAGGCTACGGAGTTGTGTCAAGGTAGACATGTATTTTCACCCTCAATGACTTGTATAAATAAAAGTGTCCTCTCACCTCATTTGGCATCATCATCACTCACACATCCTTCTCTCTCCTTATCTCATTGGTTTGTACAACAATTGGTCATATTCTCTAACTCACACAAGCGGAAAAGGAGGACAAATTTTAAACATAATTACAAGTCCGGAAATTTTAGATTTTCCTACGATTTTACTAGCATTGACCAACATTAACTTTGAATTTCTAGACAGGTTTTGGCTTCAACTTTCTAGCCCTATGTCTATCTTGGTAGGCCGTACAACTTGGCATAGAAAATGAGGCATTATGGGCACTTTTGAGTGCAATAGCAAATCGCAAGTTAACCCCAGACTTTAAGACAAAAGTTTGACCAAGTTTGATTGTTGACTTTGGGACTGTTTTGGGTTCATTTTGACCTCCTATTCAAGCCGAGTTTAACTTTTGAAAGAGCTTCAAAGGAAACATTTCGTTGTTTTTTTTACCACCGTTGAATTTTTGGTTAGGGCTGAATTTGACTGCAGTTGACTGCAAATTTGACATGATGGTTTTAACTTTTATTTAGAAAGTCATCTTTGAATTTTTTATACTTTCCCTCTCTCTCTGTTGAGAATTTCATATAATAATAAAAAAAATTGATCAAAGTATTTTCCTCGCATTAGGGTTTTTCCCTAACATCTGCCAAATCTGGTGTTCTCTTGTCTTAGCGTGTCTTCTACATTTTGTTTCATGGTCTATCTACTTTTATTGTTAATGTGATTAATTGTTAAAGTGATTTCTATTGGAAACTAAAATGGAAATTTCCATTGGGCTCCTAAATTACATTGAGTAATTGAGCTAAGCATAGAACATACCATTGTTAACAAAATTTATAATTCACCGTACAATTTGTTTCCTTGTGCCCATAATTTGTGCATGTGAAACAATATACTGGAAACTTTCCTTCATGCCTAGGAGAAAATATAATTTTGAACCTTTTTTGGCTGCTCTCAATTTATTTCGATTTTTTTTAGCAACGTTGAACTTTTCTTGCTGTGTGAAATTTATCCTTTTATTTCATTGTTGTTGATTTAACTCTAGTTTTCCATTGGGTTTTATACTTCCTTTGTCTTTTTTCTATTAAGTTGACCCTTGTTTTGTTGTTTCACTATGCCAATTTTGGTTACTTCCACGAAGGTAATCGACTTTTGTCCCTTTAACTTTAGTGCTAAGCTAGACTCATCCTCAAACCCGAGACCAATTCAATCAGTGGAGACTCTTCGTGCTTCCAGAAGCTCATTTAGATTTTCAGTCCATTTTCCAAATTTCTAATTAAACTTAACCGAAGTTTAAACCCTTTCCAACTCTTTCCTTAGCAAATCAACTTCTCTTTCAAGCATCTCACATGTTATATTCTTCTCATTGAACTATGAATTTAAACTATCTTGAATGTTCTTTCCTTCTTCAATTTGCAGTAGCAGAGGTTCAACAACTTGATCTTTGTCTTTAACAAGAAAATCTCTCTGGGTTAATAAGCAACTCTCTCTGGGTTTAATAAGAAACTCTCTCTGGGTTTAATAAGAAACTCTCTCAACAGAATTTACCAACTCTCCTTCTAAGTCAACTTTAGCGTCTTCTAAATCAAAATTAATAGCTTATACTTCTAGATTGTCTATAGTCATAGCGTGAATTATTTTGGACTATCACCATCTATGTCGTCATTAGATAATTGTATACATTCACTTTCAGAGGAAATGACATATTGGGTGTAGAATATATTATTTATATCCTTCTTTCTTTCCTTTTTCACTTCCCTGAACTTCTCTCTTGGGTCATATTTTTTCTTCTTCATTTAACGTTACTTGGAGTCATAGTGACTAACTGTACCACAATTAAAGCATTTAAAAGGTAACTTACCTTTTTATTTTCCTAAACCTCTCTTGAGCTTCCTCACAAACTTGGATTTCTCTTCGTATAATTCACAACATGAATCATCATGCTCTTCCTTGGAAATCTTGTCTACATTGAAGGATGACTCCTTTGTAGTAGGTTTGTCATTGGAAACTTTCATCTCATAAGAAGTAAGAGTGATAAGAAAATAGTTTAAAGTTAGAGTCTTCAATTATGTCATCTCCTTAATGGCTGAAACCTTTAGATTAAATCTCTCTGGGAGGGGTCTCAACACCTTTTTAACTATTATAGGTTGTTCTAGTTTTTATCCAAGACTTATTATAGTTTTCACAACATCATAAACTCTTAGAAAGTACTTTGAAATATCTTCATCATCATGCATCTTTAACGACTCAAATTACATTCTAAAACCTTGAATTTTAGCTTGATTTACCTTGTTATCACCTTCATAGTAGCTACTCATTTTGTCCCAAATAGCTTTTGCAGTTGTACAATCCATGACCTTAACAAGTTCTAATTCAAGTAGGTCAGCAAGAAGTGCATTCATGGCTTTAGAATTAGACATAAAATCCATCATCTATTCTTTAGTAATGACTATTACAGGCTCTTGATATTCTTCTTCTATTGAATCCGATACATAAAGTCAAAGTGATTGAAATTAGGTCTTCATCCTTACCTTACAAAACACATAGTTTGTTCCATTGAACGTAGGTTCCATGTTGGTGAATCCTCCTTCCTATTTTTCCATGGTCCCTTATTTTTTTCAGCTATTAAACTGATATGAAGTAATCGAGTTCTACTCTAATACCAACTGTCATAAATTAGGAAAATATTGAGAGGGGGCTCAGTGAATCAATATTATAGGAATTTTAACAATATATTTCACTTGCAATGAGACTAGGACACCAATAAAATTTCCAGCAATTAATTCATATGAGCATGACAAGAAACAACATAAGTAACATGGTGAGACCACAAAAATTCTTTAAATTGTTCTTCATTTTACTTCACAAGGAAAGCTACTACATGTTTTTACGGAGTTCTCTAGCTACAACCAACAGGAAGCTACTACTATCTAAATTATCAGCTATAATTAGAAGGACCTACAACCCCTAAGTTTATCAACTACCACTAAAAGGAGATCCAAACCCTAACTTTTACTAAGAACTATTGAATGAAGCTACAACCCATACCTTACAAGATACAACTTGCTTGACCTCAATGATTCATCTTTCGTACAATTTTCATACTCAAATCATGAAGACCACTTCCTTACATAAGCAAATAAATTTCTCTCTTCAATTACTCACCAAAATCACCATCCAAACACCTTCAACAACCCTTCATCACTGAAGAAATCACTAGAAAGATCAACAAATTCAATCCATGAATCTCACCAACTCACAACTTTCACAAATTGCACACATGTTGCAAATTCTATAATGCTTTTAAAGAATTTGGATTGATATTTTTAGTTCTTTGTTCTTTATTTAATTTGTACTCTAATGCTTCCATGAATGTTTTTTTTCCCTTGTTTTTATTCTATCAAGTCTTATAATTTTTCTCTTTAGTTATTCTCTCTCGTTGCCTATTTCTGTAGGAAAAATTAAGCTTAAGTGCTCAACTTTTATGTTCTAGAAATTTTCAAAACTTAAATGTGGCTCCTTAAATCTGGCACACTACCAAGTTTATATATATATATATATATATATATATATATATATATATATATATATATATATATATATATATTTGCAACTAATAAAATTATAGTTGATATTGCGTGTTAACTATGTCATTCTCGTAACATGAATTTTTAGTGTTAGTTACTATCTTTTATTTTTGTCTCCCATCTTTTCCCTTCTTAGAGGTTTCCTTCTAGTGCACCTTTCAGTTTCTTCTAGGGAGGTTTCTTTTGAGGTTACGAGGTTGGAATGATATGTCCTTATGGGACCACTACTATGCTCTTGGACCAATCACGTACGAGTTGAGGTGATTTGTCTCTAACAACTACCACATATGCTCAACACTTATTCAACCTACATGCCATAGCTTATGCAACTCTTAAAACCCTTCAAGGAATCCCTTCCATGGTGATGTCATACTCATGTCACCAATGCTATGTGGTGTCATCTGACTGGTATCATGTGTCATTTATATTTGGCCCGCTTGACCACCAAAAAATATTGGAAATGCATGCTAGATGTACCCAGGTCTGGCATCATGTTGACATCATCTTAAACCAATAAAATACTCCATTAGATAAATTTTGAGGTAAAAAAAGGGCCTAAACAAAAATGAAAAACAAAAATCAACTTTATAAGACCCAATAGGATTCAATACGATGATGTCAATTATGGGGGATGATTTACTAATTTTGGAGTAAAAAGGTAAAGTGATAAAAAAATAAGAAAACTACTTTTTCAACTTATCTCCCTATAATTTTACTCAAATTTCGAGCACGAGCACTCTATTTATGTGAAATTTAATTTATCATCCAAGGATTACCCATGTTTCATACTTTCTATGGACCCTACTACACAAAAAATGTGAAATACATGAAAAAATATGATTGCAATAACTTTCTTTCATGTATTTCATATTTTTTGTGTAGTATGGTCCATCAAAAGTATGCAACATGGGTACTCCTTGGATGAAAAATTAAATTGTGCATCCAACAAGTGTTCTCGATCAATATTTGAGTAAGATCATAAGGAGATAACTTGAAAATATGAGTTGAATGAAGTAATCTAATCTTATTTTATTATTTCCACTATTATTTTATAATATTCCTTAGGAGGCCCATTTTACACCTCAAAATTTCTCTAATGCCACATTCCTTACAGTAAGGCGAGAGAAAGGAGTTCCTAGACCTTAGTTTTGTGTTGATATTCTTTATTAAAATTTAAAGGGATCAAGCCTTTCATTTTGTTGCAATGCCTTCTCCTTTAGTCATGTTCCTTGATCCTACATCATCACGACTTCATCCGGGGAAGCACTCCTATGTGAGTTGTCCCATGGGAATCTCCACTTGTTGAAATTTCGCTAATAAGAGCCTGTTCCACCACTTATGTCCTCCAAGGATTGTGTCATCTCGAGCGCTCACCTCTGTGCACAAATTTGAATCATCTAGGGATACTCCTACTGGGATGAGTTGTTATAAGGGACTCCACCACCAGCCAACAATTAACTTGTCAGGACACACTTTCCTTGCTCATTACTTAGTCATTCCGCTAAAAACCTTTGTCACGTTTGGAAACGCTACCAAACTTAACTTGCTCCAAATTGTTCCTCCGCCAACTTTAGCTTTGTAATTTTACTTTGGGTACCTAAACTAGCAATTACTTGTGATCTAAGAGGCCTTTTTTTGAACTTCCATATACTACTAGAAAGCTCTTTAAAAGCACTACCCATCTATGTGGCTCCAAAAAGAACTTGAAGTGATATTCATTACTAGAAATGGATTCAAATTATTTGCACCTTCACCATCTCTGCCTTTACCAAGCTTTTAACTAATCATCTGCATTTTCCTTCATCATCTTCACCTTTGTCATCAATGACAACACATTTCTGATAGAAATTGTTATTAAAACTTGTATAGATCCATCTTAACCAAGGATCTACAAAAAGTTGAGAGGGATTAAAAATCTTGACATGCAAGCCTCTTTTAGAGTTAAAAACTTGAATAAGATGTTTTCACCTCTACAGATTTGATCCCTTTGAAAGCTTGATAGATCTATAATTAACATACATATAAACTAATTGTGATTTTTCATTATTTAAATTTCATTTTTGAATGTTCAAAATGGATTCAGCGTCTTCAAAATTTACTTGGGCATAAGATAGTGAGACTACTTAAAATGTTTTAACCCTAAAAAATATTTTGTATTTTTTTTTTGTAATTGCTTTATACAATGTATATATAGTTTTTGTTTTTACTTTTAACAACATTATTTATCTATAAAGTTGATATAATATTATGTTGCTTCATATGGACATCAAAATATTTTATTTATGGTTGAGAGTGGGAGTAAATATTTTTACTACTTCTCTTTAGTATGGCCACTATTGATAGTAAAATTATTGATGATTTATAATACTTTTAATTAAACAAAGAAAACAAGTGTATTCATTTTTATTTTTTTATTATATCCAACAATTTTTACATAATTTTTTTTTTAAAGACAATTGTGTCAACTCCAAGTTGTGGAATTACATATCTCCCTCATACTAGGCTGTAGAATGAGCCTCTTGACTCAATCATAAGAAATGCAATTCTTGATAACCACCAAGGAAATTGTGTATGAGCTAAACTTTGTATGATCCACCTCATGAAATTGGTTGGTTCCTTTGTACATCATTAATCTTTCAATCAAATAAAGCCTTCAAGAAGAAAGTTGTGCTCTTATTGAAGTCGCCATCCAAGTTTGTGCAGGTCAATCTGCTCAGTGATTGTGAGGAAGGTGAAATTTACTTTTTGTTGAGTCAATTCAATCACTAGTGAATTCAATCTTTGGTTTTTCCATGAGATTCAAAAACTAAGTTTTCTCACAGGCTCTACACCAACAACACAATGGACAATCTCCAATGACAAGTCAAGCAAATGAAGTGAAAAGTGATCACTGCTCCAAGTGGCTATGACTACTCAATTTATTTTCATTATTTTATTTTTGAAAAGTAATGAAGAGTTTTTATTTTTTATTTCTAACTCTAATAATTTAAATTAAAGATGAAAATGCTTAAAATTTTATAATGAAAATTCTATTAATAAAATGGAATCATATAACTTCAACCAGATCATAGTTGAAGAGGAATACATTTATTCCACATGGAGATTAAGCATCCATCGATTTCAAGTATATAAACTACTTTTTGGCAAGTTTAAAAATTTCAAAGTTTTAAAATGTTTACAATGTACTAGTCACTTTTAGTAGTATCTCTTAGTATGTTAACTATTATGGAATAAGCAATGATCAAGTTTTCCAATATTATCAATGTTTTTCAATTTATTGTTTTAAAGGCATTAATACGTTAATTATTAGAGATATTAACTATCGTGGAATAAGTAATGACCAAGTTTTCCAATATTTTAATGTTTTTCAAGTTATTGTTTTAAACGCTTTAATTATTGAGTCAAGTAACAATTGGTTTTCTTCTGCTTCGAATAAAATAGATAAACGTTTTGTGCATGGATTTGCGGAAAAAATTAAAAGACAAATAAGAAAATTAAAAATTATTTATTTTAATTGCATTATACATTGCATAACATAAATTTTGTTTAAATTTAATGGTTAGAATCATAAATATAAATTATTAAGATTATATAATTTAAATGGATTGGTGGTTTTTCAGGGTGTTGGATTCACTTATGCATTTAAAATTACAATTTGAAAAATGGACAACTGTAATTTCAACAATAATTATATTGTTTAATTTTAGTGATAACTGTCTAGAAATCCAGAATGTCTAACATTTAGGCTTGTCCTTATGTATTATATCTAATAATACATTCTCTTGTGATCTTAAAGTTTGGTTACCAAACGTGCTTAAATACCATTTTTGTTGCTCTTATGTATTGCAGGCACACAATGGTATTGATGGACAAAATTCGTTGGACTTCCTTTATAATCCTCAAGTCGATTATCAATAATAACATGAGTAACATTCAAAGTTGGCACACATGGTGCTAAGGTGTAGACATCGATGCTAATATATGCATGCACGCACACATGTGTGTGCATTCATGTCGCAACAGTCATAGATTGGTGTATTAGGCGGGCTCAAGTATTAGCACATGCATGTGAACTTGAGATATATGGTAAATGTCTATAAGTTTTAAACTTTATACAGTGATAGAATGCATACATAGATTTTAAATAATAGAAAAGTAAAATAATGAAGATCACATATAACCCATAGTTTTATAGTGAAAATCCAAATCGAGGAAAGTAAAAAATTTCTTAGAGCTTCACCTCTATTATTTATCATCACCCAATTTCATTATTTACAATACAATATATACAATTTTGCAACATTCAAATTTTTTTATTGGCTAAGCTAGATTAAATTACAACCTTAATTCCTGAATTATAATTATAAAACGTTGGGTTGATCCACCTTATGCCACAACCATCAAAACTGGAATTTGCGTGATGAAAATTACTAAAGATTGTTGCCAAGAAAACCCAATTATTTTTTCTAAGGACACCATCCACTCCGTGACCCCCCACTATGCATAGTACAAGAAATTATGTGTTGGGATAGTCATTAAAAGAATATACCACATACCCAACATTTTCCCACTTGTTTTTTTTGTTGCATAGAAAGGTTTATAGGAGTATATGATCAACAATCGAAGGCAACAATGCCGATTATTTCTCTACAGCATGAGAACTTCCCAATGCTCACATGATTTGTCATTGACTCTACAAGATTCTTCAAAGTATCCACCTTTACCAACAATACAACGCTTGTATTCAACCATGTCTCTCACAAAGTGATATTGAGCATCAACATGTTTTGTCTTAGTATGATAAGTTGGCTCCTTTTCCAGATTAGATTGCACTCTAACTATCACAATCTATCCTTACAACTTCCTAAACAAACACAAGACTTGAACACAATCACTATAAACTTACAACTCCCTTACTTCCATGACATGTTTCTATATATTCAACTTCTATAACTACGAATGTGTTCATCCAACTAATAAATCCTCAAAATAGGTTGAACTCATAACAAATTGTAGATCTCTTAACTTCGAGGTCTCCAACCCAATTAGTTCCAATAAAGTCATGTCTATCTGGCACTTATTTTTTCTAGGCATTCTTCTAATTTGAAATGGATCATTATATTTTTTGTCATCCACCATTATATTATGTTTCATCCTCTTCCTCTTTTTGTGTCTTGGAACACTAATATGCAAATAATTTTACACCTACAAGAGTGGGGACCTTGACCAATCTATATTACTGCATATTAAACCTTTGCAATATTGTCTTAGCATACCTTTTTTTATTCAACTAAATTTTCATGTTTGTTTGATCTCTTTATTTGCATTACCAAAATAAAATTTTCAAAAACAAAAGATATTTCAGATTATATTTAGGGGAAAATTAAGTTTTCACTTCCCTGATGATTTCCATGTTATTTCCTATCAACGACATATCATCCACATACAATACCACATAAATAAAATGATCACCTACTGAATACAAAAGGTTATAATCTTTCCTCACTCTAAAACCAAGTCTCATGATATAAGTATCATTTTTTTTATATCACATTTTTGGACATTGCTTTAACCCATATAGGGACTTTTGCAGCATGCAAACAAGTTCTCTCTTACCTTTTACTATAAAACTCTCTAGATTTTTCACATATGTTTCTTATTCCATATCCCATGATATATTATGGGCATCCCACTAGATATTTCATTAAAACTAATATGATAAAATAAACTAAAATATATAGTATGAAGGTGTTGTGTTGTAAAACAACCCCCCATTTCATAAAATTTTACCTTTAAAACTATAATATGAAATGGGTCCCTTTTAGATTAAATTGGTATCAACTTATCATTCCTCAAAAGGTTCGAAAAGAAACAGAACATTATAAACCTTTTGAGGCAATATATAATCGGTCTCATAATAAAAAAATGAATAATTCTTTATTATTGCGATAAAGCGATCGCAAGATCTCATATCGCAATAACAAAGGATGCATAACAAAAGACCCATTTATTTTCCCCGATGCGACAAGCAAGAATAACTATTGGATATCGTGAAGGTAAGCAATCGTAACAAAAGGCCCCTCTCTTTGCTTCGATGCGATATCCCTATCGGCGATCAGGGAATGTAACATGCATGCAACTAAAAGCCCTCTTTTAAAAGCTCCTGATACAAATTAGCGATATCGCTATCGACGATCGGGGATTCCGCAATGACACCAATATAACTACTTAAACATTCCTATGATCCCCGATTGCGATAAAGCTAAGCGCCACTTTCATAAAGGAATTATAAGGCTTGGGTATATTGTGTTAAATTATTATTAAAAGCCTTTCTCTTCCCGATAGTGATTCACTTGCACCCAACCGCCAAAACATCAAAGCCACACTTAAATCAATTATTCGGCGAACAAACGATATGATGAGCATTTAAATGATTGACAAGTTTAAACGGCCAATTAATGAAGGAGTTATGCCAAAATCTCTTCAAAGATTGTATCTGTGGCAGTCTTATGTTAATCCTCCACTATTCATTGATTAGTATAACTCTTCCATACTTGGTTTGCGCCACCTATTCTCCGCATTACATTTATTTTATCTCCTGTGCAGAGCTCCTCCGAAGCAGCAAATTTAGGCCAAATGGGGAAGAAGTCTAAGAAATTTGGAACAGCTTCAGCTTCCGCAATAACAGGACAACACACTACCGATCTAGGACCAAGTAAAAAAGGATTAATCTCAGACACCACATGTATTGGTCTCAGTAATACTACTTGGAAGAGCATCTATAATCTGGTTGAGGCCGAGGAGCCTCAGGAAACATCAATACAAGCTACAGTAGGCTCGAACTGAAAGTCCGATGCTACCCTAAAGGATTTGGCCGATTCTTACCTACATAGGATAGCGGATCGAGAGCAAATTCTTCCATACACAGATGTGGTAAGATGGTCAGTTGTGGAAATTCCAATTACAAACAGAACATTTTGCACTATCAACAGGAGAGTATTCGGTTCATTTCATACCAATGATTTGAGACAAATGTACCATTTTCTCGAACCAGAGAATAAGTATAACAAAGCATTTCTGGAGAAGTTCAGAGATGAAAATGAAACTGAATCAACACCTATATGGGAATGGAGACAAAACCTAGCGAAACACAAGCATGAGTCCTCGGGTAAGTACTCTGTCGATTCCTTGTGTTCTCCTTATTGTTATGCTGGAGCGATGATGTGTAGGATTTGGGGGTTGCATGATTCCTCAAAATTCTCCATAGAGATGGTACCTTTAATGGAAGCAGCATGCAATAGTAAAATAATGGATTGGTAGAATATATTATCTAATAAGTTAACAACAGTTATTCTTGAGTTCAGAAACAAATCTCGCATTACTGATAGGTTCATTCCTCCATTTTACTTTAGTGCCTACATCTTAGATACTCTCTATTTTAACTTCGAATTTATTGTGCTGGGGTGGAGATGGACTCCACAGGACTCCATGCCCATTCATATCTATCACCAGAAGTTGTGCAAAGCCCATTATAAACACCACCTATATCAAATTCGCAATGGATTTATGTTACCCATTTACTATGCAATTTTTGACAAACGTGCTCCCAATATCTCCTCACAAGTAGAGATTGACTTGACAGCCTTAGGAACCTGGTTCGGAGAAGAAAAATTTACATATGGAAGAGTTTTCGGCAGTCATTCCAGGCCTCATGTCCTCCCCTTGTATATACCCGACAAACTAATGGCTCAAGAGATAGCATATTAGCATACATCTGCAGGAGTTACAAAGACTCTGAGGAATTCAAAGAAGCAAGTCTGGCCTCCTTTTCCTCTAAGGTGTGGCGTTTACACTCTGCATGACTATAAGCATGCAAAGAAAGAAGCAGAAAAGATAAATACACTGAATCTTGCCACTCTTCCTAACAGACGATTTGATCCAAACAACGTCGTCTATAATGTACTAGAACAGGAAAAAATCACTAAATTTGAACATAAAAAATGAATTTGATGACTTATTCTCCTCAGCTGAGTCATTATTTCAGGTTCAAGCGATAGATAAAATGTGATATCACGATGACCGGTTAGTCGAATTTAATAAAATTAGAGAGCAGAGGTTGCAAACTCTGCCTCTAGATTTGTTAGCCACTACCTTGATGACACAGTCAAGCGAGCCTGAACAACGACTTACCAACGAACCTCCTGCTACATCAGAAATTTTTTAAGAATTCCAAAGAAGAGAGCAGGAGGAACTCCATAGGAAAGAACAAGGGGAAGCGCAGAGGAAAGAACAAGAGAGAATATGTGAAGAGGAACAAAAAAGGCAGTAGGAGAAGAGAAGCAAGGATGTGAATGTCGATACCCATATTGACTCAAGGTTGCTCTAGGAATGACAACAATTCGATTCAATCATAAGCAATCTAGAAATCTCAAGAGAAGTCGATACATCCAAAGCGACCGATACACAGGATATAGCATCAAAAGAGGTTCCAAGCAAAGGAACCAGTGGTCTACCCCCTACTACAGACTTAGAAATAATTCCCAAAGATCCTTCGAATCAAATCATTTTGCAAGTGGAGGATATACCTCAATTGGATGTCTTTTACAGCCCAAAGCACAGGTCCATAGTAAAGCGACAGCAGAAAAGGAGAAGGATTGATCAACCTTCCCTGTTCCCTAAGCAAACGGTGACAGACAACGTAGTTTGGAAGGAGGAGTTTGATCCTTCCGATGACCTAACAAAGTTGTCCCAATATGTTGGAGCCTATTCGGCGGCCACCATGGACAAGGCATCAGAAGTGAGTAATTTGTTAAAAGAAAAAGACCAGGCAATCGCTTCATTACAAGCACAGCTATCGGAGGCACAACAGAAAGCAGAACAATTAGAACAGCAATTGTCCACGCAGCAACGGTTAAATAATCAACTAAACAAGCAGTAGCATGAAGAGAAACATAGGGTAGATTCGAGTGCGATTCAAAAGCAGAAAGAACTATCGAAGGCATTAGCAAAATTGAAGACAATGAATGAACAGATGGTAAAGGCAAAAGATGAAAAAATTGCTCAATTATCAGGTCAAATAGAGAAGTTCAAGAGTCTTCTGCAGCCTGCCGATTTCAGAGCAGAAGCACTACAGATTAATAAGGCACTGGTAACACAAATAAGATTATTGTGTCATAAAATTGCTCAAGTTGAACCCCTGTGTGACATAACAACATCAATAATCGATAAATCAGTCGATGCTAGACAAGACTTAGAGCAGGCCGATGAGACCTTAACAAATTTTCTTACTTGGCAGGACACTAATGAGGGACAGGCAGCAAATTTGCCTAAAATCCTAGAATCCCATAAAGAAATTCTATTTATGGAGTGGCAGTCCCAATTGATGAAGGCATAGAGAGCAATTTCTAGATGCAAATTATCCACAAGTAATTTGATTGAATTAATTAACAATACTCTCTATTTATCTAATATGATCTCTCAATGTACACCAGGTAAATTACTATCGGCCAAAACATTGGAGCAATCATGTTATCAAGAGCTGGAAAAGAATGGGAGATTGATCACAGGTATTAAAAGTTTGACTTGGGACACCTATTGGTTGTTCCTAGTAAAAACATACAGCCAGAGAGTCGCCCTCAAGTGTCTAACATATGCAATAGGGTGTATCATTCCGGATATACACGATGCCACCTATTCTGCTGAACTCAATTCTTGTCTCAGCCGCCCTCAAGAAGTGGAACCGATGCTAGCGATATGCCAACTCAGGTCGAAAGGCAAGCAACCAGAGTGATGACTCATGTTATCGACTACCAGATTGCTTTGGGGGAGATATTCAAGATCAAGTTGTACCAATTTTGTAGCACTTTAATTTTGTATTTAGTTAGTTTAATTAAGTATTTATAGACCCTTTCATGTATTTAGAAAGGGTCGTAAGTTTTTGTATATGACTTAAACCTGAATTTGCACTACTATACTTCAGGTATATTTTTTTATAAAGACTGGGCCAATTATTCCAATTTTGATAATGAATCTTTTATGTGGATGTGCACTACTACCTTTATTTAAAAGTATTTCTGAGTCAGAAGAAGGAATTCGAATTGCTATTGATGTTGCGAATGATTTGCAGCTCATATGGTACTACTATCTATGTCTGAATTCATTCTTTTTATGTGAATTTTTATTTGATCATTCTTGTTATTATTTAATATATGCATGTGTTTTAACAACGTTCTTTATACTTTCCACTATTGGATGTTTACAGTGTGCTTTTCTTCTAATCATACATCTATCAGTAATATAAAAAGATAAGTGTAACAATGTTTTATTAATTACTTTGTTCAACTATTTGAACAAAGCAATTATTGTATGAATGAATGTCTATGTTTATTGAATAGAGTCATCTATATTCCTATTGATAAGAAAAGATCATCAAACATTGCACTTAAGAATAGAAGCTTCCCGGGATAGAATAGTCATTTGTATCTTCGCTTTTAGATTAAGTCATCCATTCATTATCACTTATTAGAAAACCAGTCACTCATCCATCCCTTTTTATTCATTACTAGGAAACTGGTCCCATTATATCCAGTCGAAGCCACCATCCCAAATGGAAAAGGAGCTGTATTAAGGTCTAGACCAGGTGGTTATCCCCCGATGTTGATGCAACCATTTTTGAGGCATCAACATTTTTGGCACTAGAAGGAGGGCATGAATTGTGAATGGAAAGCAAACCAAAACCTACAACCCATTCTGAGAGTAAATCTCCCTCCTCAGTATTCAAACGAGAAGAAGAGAAATCAACTACCACTGCTCAAACCCATCATACCTCAGAGCGATTAAGTCCTGAGTCTCCTGAAGTTCAGTCTCTCATCCATAAACATCAGAGCTTTTCGATATCACCACATAAATCTGAAGTATCTCAAGGCAGTCAAACTTCGCAATTCAATTTACCTCACCCTCTCACCAGACTTCAGAGCGGGTGAAACCAGCTCAAGAAAAGATAGAAAAGATAGATCAACGCCTTGGAATTCAGCCTCTTCGAGGGGGCAACCTCCTTTACATTACATAAATGAACAATTCTTTGATGATTCAAATGACAAAACCTCCTTTCTATATATAGGAGTCGAAGGAGTCACAATATAATCCAGCCGACCTAACAATAATAATATAAAGCCACAAAAATAACAATAGAGGGATTCTATGGGCACATTAATAACAATATGGGGGCAATGGGGGAACAACAATATAAATAAGGAGTATAACTACAATAGTAATGGGGTAATCACTAGTATTATAGGGACCAAACATGCCCCTCTCCTTCAAAAAAGTGTTCTCCTCAACGCTTGAGTAGTTCTGGATACTTTTGCATAAAATTCTCATCCTCCCATGTGGAATCTTCAGTGGATAAGTTCTTCCACTTCATAAGGTACTCTAAAATTTATCGATTTCGTAGTTATCGAGTTCTTGTTTCTATAACTGCTTCCGGTTCCAATATAATTTTTCCTTCCTCGTCAAGTTCTGGCAATATTGTTTGAACTGGGAGCTTGTCGCCTATAACCTTCTTTAAGCATGAAACATGGAAAACTGGGTGCAATCGAGAAGCTACAAGAAGCTCCAATTTGTATGGCATAGTACCAATCTTTTGCAACACTTTGTACGGACCATAATACTTTGGTGATAATTTGTTATCCTTCTTAGCTTGCTTGAGGGACATTTGCTTATATGGTTGTAGCCGTAGGAATACCCAATCACCTACATCAAAACTTCTTTCACTGCGATGTTGATCTGCCTGTTGTTTCATTCTATTCTGTGCCAACACGAGGTTATCCTTTAAGAGTTGGAGGACTTGTTGTTGATGTTCGATGTGATGTTCCACTGCCTGAACCTTAGAATTTTCTCTTAAATATGATGTGATGGATGGTGGTTGATACCCATAAAGTGCCATAAATGGGGTCATTTTTGTTGCTGTATGAAAGGAAGTGTTATACCACCATTCAGCCAGAGGCAACCATTTGACCCATTGTGTCTGTTTATCAGATACAAAGCAACGAAGATATCCTTCCAAACATTTGTTTACTATCTCAGTTTTCCCATCAGATTGAGGATGATAAGATGAGCTATGAGCTAACTGAGTACCAAGACAAGAAAATAATTCTGTCCAAAAATTTCCAGTGAAAATGGGATCTCTGTCACTTACAATAATCTTTGGGTTTCCATGTAGCTTTTGAATTGTTTCCATAAATGCAGTAGAAACTGTACTGGCTTTAAATGGATGTGATAATGCACAAAAGTGTGCATACTTGGTAAGTCTGTCAACAACCACCATGATGACACTCTTTCCCTCAGACTTGGGTAAACCTGTGATAAAATCCATTGAAACCTCCTCCCAACATTGGCTTGGAATGGATAAAGGTTGTAATAGACCTGGTGTCTTAATTGTTTCAACTTTATTTTGTTGGCAAACCAAACATTCTGCCACAAACTTTTGAATATCTGATTTAAGGGCATCCCAAAAAAATTCCTTCTTAACCCTGTGGTAAGTTTTTAAAAATCCTGAGTGCCCTCCTAAGGGAGAAGTGTGCAATTCCATAAGAATCTTTTGTTTTAGCTGGGAATTCTTACAGAGGTATAAGCGATCTTTGTACCATAACGAATCATTTTTCCAGCTAAATGTATCAGACGTACTGGAATCTTGTTTAGCTTTCGAATAAGTGCCCACACTTCTTCGTCATTCTTCCATTCCTCCCTTGCTTCATTTATCCAATCTGGTTGGATGATAGAAATAGCACACAACAATGCTTCCACATCCTCATCCCTCCTTGAGAGTGCATCTGCCACCACATTTTGCTTCCCTTTTTTGTAGATGATTTCAAAGTCATAACCCAACATCTTTGTGACCCACTTTTGTTGCTCTTCAGAGGATAATCTTTGTTCTAAAAAGTATTTAAGGCTATCATGATCCGTTTTTACCTTGAAGTGTCTTCCCATTAGGTAGGGTCGCCATTTCTTAAGTGCATGGAGTATTGCCAACATTTCCTTCTCATAAATAGCTTTGCTTAAAAACTTTCCCTTGATTGGACGACTTTCAAAAGCAATGGGTCTTTCATCTTGCATTAGAACAACACCAATTCCATTTCCTGAAGCATCACATTCCACAATAAAGGTTTTTGTGAAGTCCGGTGTAGCTAAGACCGGTGCTTGGCACATTGCCTCTTTAAGATGTTCAAAGGCCTTTGTTGCTTCCAGAGTCCATGAAAATGCATCTTTCTTCAATAATGTTGTTAGAGGTGCTGCTATTCTCCCATAATTCTTAACAAACTTGCGATAATACCCTGTCAACCCAAGAAATCCGCGCAAATGCTTTATGGATGTGGGGATTTTCCATTCCTTAATGGCTTTAATTTTGTAGGGTCTACCTTAACTCCTTCATGAGATACAATATGACCCAAATATTCCACCTCCTGGACTCCAAAGAAACATTTGGATCTTTTGGCATATAATTGTTTCTCCTCCAATAGTTGTAGCACCCTGTCAACATGTTCAACATGATCCTTCCAAGACTTGTTGTAGATTAGTATATCATCAAAAAATACTAACAAAATTTTCTAAGGAATGGTTTGAAAATTGAATTCATCAAACCTTGAAATGTTGAAGGTGCATTGGTAAGGCCAAAAGGCATGACCAAAAATTCATAATGACCCTCATGAGTTCTAAATGCGTTTTCGGAATGTCTTCAATCTTCATTCTGATTTGATGATATCCTGAACGAAGATCCAACTTGGTGAAGTAAATTGATCCATGCAATTCATCCAGTAATTCATCAATGACAGGAATGGGGAACTTATCTTTAATAGTGAGCTTGTTGAGCTCCCTATAATCCGAACACATGCGCCATGATCCATCCTTCTTGTGCACCAATACTACTGGAGCAGAGAAAGAACTTTGACTCGGTTGAATTATACCAGCCTCTAGCATTTCTGCAACCATACGTTCAATTTCACTTTTTTGGACATAGGGATATCTGTACGGCCTGATGTTTGGAGGAACACTTCCTGGAATCAGATGAATAGCATGATCATGATCACACATAGGTGGGAGACCTTTGGGAGTCTCAAATACCTTGGAATGATTGTCCAAGACTTTTTGGAGATCTGGAGAAATAGATGATTCTAATGTGGAAACATCTAGCGAACATAATTGTGCAATTACACCCTTTGCTCCTTTTTTAGAAGCTTTGTCATACCATTAGAGCTGATTATCTTTCTTGGTTTCCCTGCAATACCCCTTAATTCAACTTCCTTTCCTTCCATAGAAAATTTGATGAAAAGTTCTTGAAAATTAAAAGCTATTGTACCCAAGGATTGTAGCCATTGGACTCCTAGTACAACATCAGCACCTCCCATTGGAATGGAAAGCATTGGGCTAGTCAATACATATTCTCCCATGGATAGCTTGATATTATGGCACTTTCCAAAGCAATTTATTGTTCCTCCATTTGCAATCATCACTTGACACTCTGGTGCTGGATATAGGAAGCAATTCAATTCTTTTGCTACCCTACAATGAATAAAATTGTGGGTGCTTCCTGAATCAATCAACACTATCACCTTTTTCTTCTTGATTTGTCCTTCTATCTTGATGGTTTGAGGAGTGGTAATTCCCGCCAATGCATTACAAGATATGGTCGGATTTATTTGTTCTTCATCTAGGCTTTGTTCCTGGAGTATATCCTCTTCTTTTGACCTTTCTTGCTCCTTTTCTTCTTCCTCTTCACAATCTATGTAGAATAATTTCTTCTCAGCACACTTATGACCTTTAGTGTATTTTCTATCACAACTATAACAAAGCCCTTTTTCTCTTTTTTCTTCCAATTGTTGTGGTTTCAACCTTATAGGTTGTGGAAGACTAGGGGCAACAACACTTCCATCTTTATAGTTGTGAGTGGTATGCTTCCTAGTTGCCATAATTTTGCTTTCCATTTTTCTTGCTAACCTGAATGCCTTCTCTAATGAATCAGGTTCCAAAAGTCGAACATCATGTTGGATATTATCCTTTAAACACCCTATGAACACATCAATCCTATGCTCCTCTGGAATATCTTTTACCCTTATGTTCAATTTTTGGAACTCCTCAATGTGCTCCATTATTGAACCCTTTTGTTTGAGACTTATCAATTGGCTAAAAAAAGTGTTGCTTTTTGTATCCTCATAATGTGCTATCAATTCTTCCGTAAAAATTGCCCAAGTGATAAATTGTTTACGAGAGAAAAACCATTGATACCATACAAACTGATTTGGTTCCAAATATAAAGTTGACATACGCACCGTTTGTGTGTTTTGCACATTATTGAGATCGAAGAACTGCTCCATCTGTAATATCCATGTGGCGGGATCCTTGCCATCAAACTTCCTCGTATCAATTTTTGGAATATGGTGGGTCTTTGATCCAACATTAGAGTCTATGGAATCATGATTAACATTTCTTTTGTTCACATCATGAGTTTCCTTTACAACCTTTTCACCATTAGTAAGTAGTTCTTGTAGAAAATTTGTCAAATCTCTCTTCAAATCTGCCATGTCTGTCTTCAAATCTGTCCTCAAATCTGTCTTCAGATCATCCATCTTAGCTTCCATGCCCTTTATCTTAAATTCCACGCCATTTATCTTAGCATCTGTTAGCTTTTGTGAGCATGACATTTGTTGCACTTGTTCTTGTGATTTTGATATATCATGTAACATCTCTTCCTCTTCTTCATGAGTCATGCTAGAGCTTTCAGGTTCCTTACTAGGTGTTTGAATTTTCTTTCCTCGGGGCATTAGTTACCAATAATAATGCTTTACTATGTCGTTTGAATTCCTTCAAACCAAGCTTATGCAAAAAAAAAAAAAAAAAAAACTACACACCTTTTTTTACTTTGTAGAAGCCTGATATTGAATCTGATGTATCTTTGTACTTTCGAATCATCCAGTTCTGAAATTGTGACCTGTAGTAGCCTTCTATGTCCTCTTTCCAATGCCACTAGTCTTATCCAAATTGGATTCTCCAAGAAAGCGTTATGCACAATCTCCCGCAGTGACCTGATTATAGACTAGTTCAGTAGAGTGAACTTGTATGAAGTGCCACATGTCACTATTTCAATCTTTGACTCTAAAAAATATATAAACGAAAACAATAGTCTGTACTCTTTCTTCACCTTCTTATGCAATTTCAATCTGATGCTCAGAAAGAAAGTTATGACAATTTTCCCCAGGTCACCTGTTTTGAGTGTAATTCAGAAGTCTGCAAAAAGACCAACTTCCTTAGATCATATCTCCGAAAATATCGTGCGAAAGGCTTTGAAATTCGCACCCAAGGTTCAGCGTGAGCTTTTCTCAAATGGGTTTTTTTTGCGACTTCTGAAACGTCACAGAACAAAAGTTATAGCGAAAATTCCACGATGACCTGTTTGGAGCAGCAAAACCCTAGAATCCAAAGCTCTGATACCAAATGTTATGAAACTAGCTCAAGAAAAGATAGAAAAGATAGATCGATGCCTTAGAATTCAGCCTCTTCGAGGGGGCAACCTCCTTTACATTACGTAAATGAACAAGTCTTTGATGATTCAAATGACAAAACCTCCTTTCTATATATAGGAGTCTAAGGAGTCACAATCTAATCCAGTCGACCTAACAATAATAATATAAAGCCACAAAAATAACAATAGAGGGATTCTAACAATATGGGGGCAATGGGGGCACAACAATATAAATAAGGAGTATAACTACAATAGTAATGGGGTAATCACTAGTATTATAGAGACCCAACAGGAAAGCTCGGTATCAAACCTACTGAGTTGCACTTACCTAAAAGGAAAAGGGCAAAGAAGAACACTGAAGGATCTGACAATGAAGCATTTTCATCCACATCCTCCATCTCATCTTCTCCAATGTGAAGTCATCCATCCACTCCCTCATTACATATTGTTGTTCATCAGGGATTAGGAACTTCAACATCCCAACCTGCTCAATCCTCAATATCAATTCCTTCCCTAACATATGGAATTTCATCAGCAATATCATCCACTACTGGTGTTTCAATGGCAGGTCCATGGAATAGTCCTGGTGCGGTCAATATGCCTGCACCATTACATGCATTGCCTAATTCTCTTGAAAAATGGCTACCCAAGTTTAATCCTGATGCTGGAACACAAGCCAAAGAAAATATTAATAGCTTCATGTTATCAGTTAATCTGAAAGGAGTAATAAAGGAAGATGTTGTCGTTAGGATTTTCCCTTATACTTTGCAAGGATTAGCAGGATCTTGGTATTTTTCCCTGCCCTCTGGATCCATTACCAGTTGGAACATTTTCCAGGAGAAATTTCTGACTAAGTATGGTGATGATAGATCTTTAGCGACGTTAATTAATGATCTCTCCAATCTTAGGATAGAATCTAATGAAACTATCAGGGAGTTCAACTCGCGATTTAATAAACTCCTGAATAAAATTCCAACGACCTCCAAACCAAGTGAGAAAATCAGGAGCGAATGGTATATAACAACCCTTCCTTCAAATATAGCCATTTTTGTAGATAGAGCTGCAAAACCAACTTTAGCTGAAAACATGAAAGAAGCACTTGCTGTGGAGAAACGTATTAATGCTCTAGAAAAGAAAGCTTCTCTTGAAGATAGAAAATCCAAAAAAGTTTCTTTTAAAGATGATTCAAAGAAGAAAACCCCTAAAGATCCATATGATATGGAGGGTCTACAAAAGGTCCTCAAGACTATGTCAAATGAAATGGTTGAAATAAAAAAACAAGTACCTGAAACCTCAACAAGAAGGCCATTTAGAAATTTCAAGAAACCTGAATCAAAACCACCAAATCTTATATCTAATGCAGATTCAGATCCTGGAGAGGAAGAAGAAGATGAAACAATTTCACCATCTGATGAATTCGAAGAAGAGGAAGTTGTTGAATGCCATGGAATGTGGGACTTCATATTACCTAACTCCGATATAAAAAATGAACAAGAAGCTTTTCCTGTGACTACTAGGAGTAAAGGTGCCCCTAAACCTGTCCAGGCAAGTTCAAAGAAAAGGAGTGCAGGTAATACTACTAAAAAGGAAAAAGTACCCACAAAGAAGCCGGCTGCAACAGTACCTCAAAACCAACCATCATCCTCACATATACCTTCAACATCTAAAACATTGGTAGTATCGGATTCAATGGATTACAATATTGTTGATGATATGAAGAAGACTAAGGCAAACATCACCATGTTTGAACTTAGCAAATTAAAACATCAGCAGAAATTGCTTCTTAAGGAACTGAATGTAGTTCCTTCTTTGCCTCTTCCTAGTGCTAAAGATGCAAATGATTCAGGTCAACCACCTTCTAGTAGGGTTGAAGCTACTGATACGATTCTAATTGGAGACAGATCAAATTCCCATACTCCTCCTTTCCTCTTAACCTATGAGATCTATAATCGAAATCTACACAATTGTTTGATTGACTTAGGGGCATCCTCTAATATAATTCCAGCTTCAGTTTGTTCCAAACTGAACATTGAGCCCCAAAAGTCCTCAATTCACATTGTGCAGTTAGATAGAACTAAGGTCAAGGTTTTAGGGGAAATCAACTCAGTAACTATCAGATTATAGGCTGATCCTAGAGTAGTTCAAAGAATTGATATTTTGATTGTTGATATACCTGAATTTTATGGGTTGATTTTAAGTAGAGATTGGTCCGAAAAACTCCATGGTTATATTTCAACCGATTGGTCTCATATGTGGTTACCTTATAAAGGAAAACCTAATCAGATCAATATTGATCAGGAGAAACACGTGACCCATATAGTTACCGAGCTTGAACAAGAAAACCAACCAATAGCATTTAATAACAATATCTTGAGGAATTATTCATCTGAATCATTATTTGGCAACTTCACTGCCCAACCATCTCCTTTCCCAGTTAATAATTTCACATCTCAGATCGAAAATTTTTCACAAATAGATAGGTCAAGATGTTTTAATATTACTGAGGAAACTGTAAATAAAATTGTTGATAATTCCTTATTTTGGTCACTATATTTTGATGGGTCTAAGTCTAGTGAAGGCTCGGGAGCAGGTTGTATTTTGGATAGCCCTCAGGGAGAAAAGACTATGTTATCATGCAGATTGGAATTTGAATGCATAAACAATACAGCTGAATATGAGGCCCTAGTCCAGGGATTCTATAAAGTGATTGGCCTCAAGGTTCAATAGTTGAAAGTGTTTGGTGATTCAAAGATTGTTATTAAATAGGTGAGGAATACAATTCATTACCTCTCTAGTCATCTCAAACACTATCAATCTCTGGTATAGGAACTCACCTCTCAGTTTTTAGCATTCAATATTTCTCCCATCCCTAGGTCTCAGAATTCAACAGCTGACTTGCTAGCCAATTTTGCTTCTAAACTCCTACCTTCCGAAGATTATAGCCCAGATAGATTTTTAGTAGAGTTAATTTTTAGACCATCGATTCCTGACAATGTTACCAATTGGCGAGTGTTCAATCACAATGAAGACATCTTACATTTTTTGACTTTTGACAAGTCCTATAATGATTAGATCATTGAGGAAAGTGATCATGATCTTCAGATGAAAGAAAAGCATGAAGAAAGCTCAATACCAAAACCTGTGGTTAAACTTGAGGATCTCTACGATATTAAAGACAGGTTTAAATAGGTAACCAATTCAAAGCTCCAAAGTTCTACCTTAAGATTTGAATTGATAAACCTTGGTACTGAGTAGAACCCTCAAAACATTAATTTAGGATTAGGACTTCCTGTGGAAGAAAGGATAGCATTCATTAGATTATTAAGAAAAAATAAACATGTCTTTGCTTGGAAATATGATGATTTAAAAACATACGACACATCAATCATCCAGCATACCATTCCAATGCTTTATGAACAAAAACCAGTTCAACAAAAGTTGAGGAAAATACATCCGAACTTAGAGAATCAAATACAATCAGAACTCAATAAACTCTTGAAAGCTAAGATTATTTTTCCCGTTTGGCACTCAAACTGGGTTTCCAATATGGTGCCCGTTAGGAAGAAAAATGGCAACATCAGGATTTGTATAGATTTCAGAAATCTGAATAAGGCAAGCCAAAAAGATAATTTCCCATTACCTACCATGGAGCAGATACTCCATTCAGTAGCAGGTTCTGAGTTAATGCCCTTTTTAGATGGTTTTTCAGGATATAACCAAATTTTGGTCCATCCTGATGACAGACTGAAATCTACCTTCAGAACAAAATGGGGAACTTATGCTTATCAGAAAATGCCTTTTGGACTTATTAACGCAAGAACTACATTCCAAAGAGCAATGGATATAGCCTTCAAAGGATTGATCAACAAAACAGTAGTTGTCTATTTAGATGATATAATTGTATTTTCCAAGAAGAGATCCAATCATTTACACGATTTGAATCAAATCTTTGAACGCTGCAGAAGGTATGGTATTTCACTCAATCCCAAAAAATCCTTCTTTGCTCTTAATCAAGGAAAGCTCTTGGGCTTTATCGTTTCCAAAGATGGTATTTATATTGATCCAGATAGGATTAAAGAGATTTCTGAAATTCCATTTCCTCATAACAAAAAATCCATGCAGTCATTTTTAGGTCAAATTAACTTTGTCAAGAGATTTCTTCCCGATTTTTCCCACATCATTTTACCATTACAAACCATGATTAAGAAAAATTCAGTGTTTAGATGGGGATCTGCAGAAAAGGAAGCATTTGATTCAATAAAAAAATCAATAATCAATGCCCCCACTTTAAACACTCCTAATTTTTCTAATCATTTCATATTGTACACTATCGCGTCTGATTCATCTTATGCAACAGTACTCACTCAGATTAATGATCACAACTTGAAAGCACCAATTTCATTTTATAGTTCAAATCTATAGGGTGTTGAACTAAATTATTCCGAAGTTGAAAAACAAGCCTTTGTTGTGTATAAAGTTGTCAAACATTACAGACCCTTCCTTTTAAAAGCCCATACAAAAGTTATAGTTCCTTTTACTGCAGTAAGGCAATTACTAATCCAAAGGAAATTAGGTGAAAAAGGGTAAACTGGGTTACAGCACTTGAAGAATATGACTTGGAAATCAAGCCAGCAAAGATTGTTACAGGCCAAGGTTTTTTCAGGTTATTAGCAGAAGCATCCAACATTCAAGAACCAGGTGATACAGAACATATTGAAGAAATCAACCAGATAAGTATCATTGATTCTGAATCGCAATATGCAGACTTGATCTTTTATTTGAGAAAAGGATATGAACCTCCTAATCTTTTTATAAAAACAAACAAGCCATTAGATTAAAAGCAAAAAACTTCATAATCATTGATGATGTACTTTTTAGGCAAAATTATGATTCAAATTTATTAAGATGCCTAGAAAAACCTGAAGCACAAAAGGTTTTGCAGGAGCTACATGATCGACCAACAGGAGGACATTTTGGAGCTGACACAACAGCCCACAAAATCATTTATGCTGGATATTATTGGCCCACCCTATTCAGAGATACTCATGAATATGTAAGGAAATGCAGAAGTTGTCAAATCTCCAATGGAAGACAAAGAAAACTAGCTTTCCCTTTGCAACCAGTCAACATTGATCAACCTTTTGAGCAATGGGGATTGGATATCATTGAGGAAATAACTCCACAGTCCTCCAAACAACATAAGTATATCCTTACTGCTACTGATTACTTTACTAAGTGGGTTGAAGCAATTCCTTTAAAGACAACAAACTCTGAAGTAATTATAGAGTTTATAGATCAATTCATCATTACCAGGTTTGGTGTCCCAAATTCTCTTGTCTTCGATAATGCATCTTATCTCTCTGGAAATGCTATGTTTGAGTTCACTATTAAAAGAGGATTTAAATTGAAATATTCTGCAAATTACTAGCCCCAGGGTAATGGTTTAGCAAAGTCTACCAATAAAAATCTAGTTAAAATTATTAAGCAAACTATTGAACAAAATCATAAAAACTGGCACAAATCTTTAATATTCGCACTATGGGTTGATAGAATAAAGCAGAAGGCTTCCGTAGGTACTTCTCCATTCAAACTTGTATATGGGAAAGAAGCAGTGCTACCAACCAATCTAGTGCTTCCTTCTCTAGCCCTAGTTTAGTTTATTGAAGAAAGCCCCTCTTCTTCTATTCAACTTAGACATGATCAAATCTTAAAATTAGAAGAATAAAGAGAAAAGGCCAAAATTACTCATGCAAAACATCAGCAAATTATCAAGTCATCTTTTGATTCAACTTCATCTAGTTCAAAACAGTTACAGGTTGGTGATCTAGTTCTGAAATGGGACAAAGCCCATGAAGATAAAGGAAAACACACCAAGTTCCAGAAGATGTGGCTTGGACCATTTTAGATCTACGAGAAGATAGGCCATTCGACATTCATATTACATGATTTATCAGGAAAGAGAGATTCTCTTCCTGTTAATGGCCTCATCTTAAAGAAATTCTTCAATTGAGGAGGTAACCCCTTCTCCTTTTTTAAGTTCAGTAGAATTTGTAGTTTTTAGGACCGTTAGGAAATAAAGTTGTAAGATATCTTCCATTGGCCTTTCTTTTATCATTATCAACCAATAGAGGCCAATTTAAAACTTAGAATGTATCTAATTTTAACAAGAGAAGAAATTAGCAAAAATAGATCTTATTATATTCAGAATGTATGTATACCTAGTTATATTAGAATTTTCCTCTTTGATAAGATTTCTATACAAAGAAAGTCTAAGTATTTCAATATTTCTCAGAGATAACTATTTCTCCCAGCGTATCGCCAATTGTTGTGTTGTACAACCCCCCCCCCCCATTTCATAAAATTTTACCTTTAAAACTATAATATGAAATGGGTCCCTTTTAGATTAAATTGTTATCAACTTATCATTCGTCAAAAGGTCTGAAAAGAAACAAAACATTATAAACCTTTTGAGACAATATATAATCGGTCTCGTAATAAAAAATGAATAATTCTTTACTATTGCGATAAAGCGATCGCAAGATCGCATATCGCAATAACAAAGGATGCATAACAAAAGACCCATTTGTTTTCCCTGATGCGACAAGCGTGAATAACTATCGGATATCAGGAAGGTAAGCAATCATAACAAAAGGCCCCTCTCTTTGCTCCGATACGATATCGCCATCAGCGATCGGGGAATGTAACATGCATGCAACTAAAAGCCCTCTTCTAAAAGCTCCTGATACAAATTAGCGATATCGCTATCGGCGATCAGGGATTGCGCAATGACACCAATATAACTACTTAAACATTCCTCTGATCCCCAATTGCGATAAAGCTAAGCACGACTTTCAAAAAGGATTGATAAGGCTTGGGTATATTGTGTTAAATTATTATTAAAAGCCTTTCTCTTCCCGATAGTGGTTCACTTGCACCCAACACACTGCCGATCCGGGACCAAGTAAAAAAGGATTAATCTCAGACACCACATGTCATGGTCTCGGTAATACTACTCTATAGAGCATCTATAATCTAGCTGAGGCCGAAGAGCCTTAGGAAACATTAGTACAAGCTACAACAGGCTCGAACCGAAAGTCCGACGCTACCCTAAAGGATTTGGCCAATTTTTACCTACACTGGATAGCGGCTCGAGAGAAAATTATTCCATACACAGATGCGGTAGGATGGGAAGCTGAGGAAATTCCAATTACAAACAGAACATTTTGCACCATCAACGGGAGAGTATTCTGTTCATTTCAACCCAATTATTTGAGACAAATGTAACATTTTCCTGAACCAAAGAAGAAGTATAACAAAGCATTTCTGGAGAAGTTCAGAGATGAAAATGAAACTGAATCGGCACCTATATGGGAATAGAGACAAAACCCAACGAAACACAAGCATGAGTCCTCAGGTAAGTACTCTATCGATTCCTTGTGTTCTCCTTATGGTTATGCTGGAGCGATGATGTGTAGGATTTGGGCGTTGCATGATTCCTCAAAATTCTCCATAGAGATGGTACCTTTAATGGAAGTAGCATGCAATAGTGAAATAATGGATTGGGGGAATATATTATCTGATAAGTTAGCAACAACTATTCTTGAGTTTAGAAACAAATCAAATGTTACTGATAGGTTCATTCCTCCATTTTACTTTAGTGCCTACATCTTCGATTCTCTCTATTTTAACTCTGAATTTCCTATGTTGGGGTGGAGATGGACTCCACAGGACTCCATGCACATTCATATCTATCACTAGAAGTTGTGGAAAGCCCATTATAAACACCACCTATATCAAATTTGCAATGGATTTATATTACCCATTTAGTATGCAAGTTTTGACAAACCCGCTCCTAAGATTTCCTCACAAGCAGAGATCAACTTGATAGCATTAGGAACCTGGTTCGGAGAAGAAAAATTTACATATGTAAGAGTTTTCGGTAGTCATGCCAGGCGTCATGTCCTCCCCTTGTATATACCCGACAAACTATTGGCTAAATAGATAGCAAATCAGCTTACATCCGCAGGAGTTACAAAGACTCTGAGGAATTCAAAGAAGCAAGTTTGGTCTCCTTTTCCTCTAAGGTGTGGCGTTTACACTCTGCATGACTACAAGCATGAAAAGAAAGAAGAAGAAAAGATAAATACACTAAATCTCGCCACTCTTCCTAAACGATTTGATCCAAACAAAGTCGTCTATAATGTACTAGAACAGGAAAAACTCACTAAATTTGAACATAAAAAAGATGATTTTGATGACTTATTCTCCTCGGCCGAGTCATTATTTCAGGTTCAAGCGATAGCTAAAATGAGATATCACGACGACGGGTTAGTCGAATTTAACAAACTTAGAGAGCAGAGGTTGCAAACTCTGCCTCTAGATTTGTTAGCCACTGCTTCGATGACACATTCAAGCGAGCCTAAACAACGACTTACCAACGAACCTCTTGCTACATCAGAAATTTTTGAAGAAGTCCAAAGAAGAGAGCAGGAGGAACTCCAGAGGAAAGAACAAGAGGAAGCGCAGAGGAAAGAACAAGAGAGAATATGTGAAGAGGAACAGAAAAGGCAGCAGGAGCAGAGTAGCAAGGATGTGAATGTCGATACCCAGATTGACTCAAGGTTGCTCCAGGAATGGCAGCAATTCGATTCAATCATAAGCAATCTAGAAAGCTCAAGAGAATCTGATACATCCAAAGCGACTGATACACAGGATACAACATCAAAAGAGGTTCCAAGCAAAGGAACCAGCGGTCTACCCCCTACTACAAACATAGAAATAATTCCCAAAGATCCTTCGGATCAAATCATTTTGCATGTGGAGGATATACCTCCATTGGATGTCTTTTTCAGCCCAAAGCACAGGGTCATAGTAAAGCGACAGCGGAAAAGGAGAAGGATTGATCAAACTTCCCTATTCCCTGAACAAACAGTGACAACCAATGTAGTTTGGAAGGAGGAGTTCGATCCTTCCAATGACCTAACAAAGTTGTCCCAATATGCTGGAGCCTATTCGATGGCCACCATGGACAAGGCATCAGAAGTGAGTAATTTGTTAAAAGAAAATGACCAGGCAATCGCTTCGTTACAAGCATAGCTATAGGAGGCACAGAAGAAAGCAGAACAATTAGAACAGTAATTTTCCATGTAGCAACAGTTAAATAATAAACTGAAGATGCAGTTGCATGAAGAGAAACAGAGGGTAGATTCGAGTGCGATTCAAAAGCAGAAAGAACTATCTTAGGCGTTAGAAAAATTGAAGACAATGAATGAACAGATGGTAAAGACAAAAGATGAGCAAATTACTCAATTATCAGGTCAAATAGTGAAGTTCAAGAGTCTTCCGTAGCTTTCCAATTTCAGAGTAGAAGCACTACAGATTAATAAGGCACTGGTAACACAAATAAGATTATTGTGTCATAAAATTGCTCAAGTTGAACCCCTGTGTGACATAACAGCATCAATAATTGATAAATCAGTCGATGTTAGACAAGACTTAGAGCAGGCCGATGAGACCTTAACAAATTTTCTTACTTGGCAGGACACTAATGAGGGACAAGCAGCAAATTTGCCTAAAATCCTAGAATCCCATAAAGAAATTCTATTTATGGATTCGCAGTCCCAATTGATGAAGGCAGAGAGAGTAGTTTCTAGATGCAAATTATCCACAAGTAACTTGATTGAATTAATTAACAATACTCTCTATTAAACTAATATGATCTCTCAATGTACACCAGGTAAATTACAATCGACCAAAACATTGGAGCAATCATGTTATCAAGAGCTGGAAAAGAATGGGAGATTGATCACATGTATTAAAAGTTTGACTTGGGACACCTATTGGTTGTTCCTAGTAAAACCATACAACCAGAGAGCCGCCCTCAAGTGCGTAACAGATGCAATCGGGTGTATCATTCCCGATATACATGATGCCACCTATTCTGCTCAACTCAATTCTCATCTCAGCTGCCCTCAAGAAGTGGAACCGATGCTAGCGATATGCCAACTCAGGTCGAAAGGCAAACAGCCAGAGTGATGACTCATGTTGTCGACTACCAAATTGCTTTGGGGGAGATATTTAAGATCAAGTTGTACCAATTTAGTAGCACTTTAATTTTCTAGTTAGTTAGTTTAATTAAGTATTTATAGACCCTTTCATGTATTTAGAAAGGGTCGTAAGTTTTTGTATATGACTTAAACTTGAAGTTGCACTACTGTACTTCAGGTATATTTTTTTATAAAGACTGGGCCAATTATTCCAATTTTGACAATGAAGCTTTTATGTGGATGTGCACTACTACCTTTATTTAAAAGTATTTTTGAGTCAGAAGAAGGAATTCGAATTGTGATTGATGTTGGGAATGATTTGCAGCTCATATGGTACTACTATCTATGTCTGAATTCATTCTTTTTATGTGAATTGTTATTTGATCATTCTTGCTATTATTGAATATATGCATGTCTTTTAACAACATTCTTTATACTTTCCACTATTGGATGTTTACAACGTGCTTTTCTTCTAATCATACATGTATCAGTAATATAAAAAGATAAGTGTAACAATGTTTTATTAATTACTTTGTTCAACTATTTGAGAAAAGCAATTATTATATGAATGAATGTCTACGTTTATTGAATAGAGTCATCTATATGCCTATTGATGAACAGAGATCATCAAACATTGCACTTAAGAATAGAAGCTTCCCGGGATAGAATAGTCATTTGTATTTTCACTTTTAGATTAAGTCATCCATTCATTATCACTTATTAGAAAACCAGTCACTCATCCATCTCTTTCTATTCATTACTGGGAAACTGGTCCCATTATATCCATTCGGTGCCACCATCCCAAATGGAAAAGGAGCTGTATTAAGGTCCGGACCAGGTGGTTATCCCCCGATGTTGATGCAATGATTTTCGAGGCATCAACAGAAGGTTAAATTCTTTTAGATTCAATATTTGTTAATTATTGATTTTTCACTTATGCATGAAACAAAGAAAATCCAAAAATTATAGAGAAATAAGTACACTAATAAACTGTCCATAGTGAAAAAAAAGGTTTTATGTGCGAAGCCCTTATGGTAGGAAACCCAACTAGAAGGTAACATTTCCCTACTCACTTTCTTTGTTATGGAAATAATGCAATACAAAGGATACAAAATTATGTATGGAGTACCTATGACTTATGGCAGGTTAGCTTGCTATAGAACACTTACCCTCTCTATTATGCTCTCTAAATACCACTTCTAATCTCTCTACTTTACTATGGAACATGACACAATAGTATGGCATAGAACCCCTACTCCCCCTATTGGCATAATTTTGGCGTAACTCGATAGCTAACCTGGGGTGAATCTTGATTCCTTTAATTCTCACCTATATTTACAAAATTTACTATTGTAAAGTATTTTTTCATAGTCTACAGGTGGCTAACCCATTTTTCTTGAGTAACATGATTGACTTGGTATCATCTCGAACCAAAGTGGTCAAACTAGAAATTCAACTTCTAGGAGACATAAATTTTGCATATGAATTCTTATTGATATATTTATTGCACATTTGGAAGCAATAAAAAGAGTCTTTAGATATCAAAAAAATGTGTTTAGTCCTTGGAAGGTTTCAGACCCAATTTCTCCAAACTAGGACCCAATAGTAAATATGACTCTGCAAGTTCATTCCTCCAATTTTTCCACTAGGAAGACATCGAGATATATGGAAAATAATATAACAACCTAATATGGATTATCCCTATGTAATAATGTTTCCTTAAAATCCATATATTCTACTTCAATATAAATAACAACAACAACATATAAAAGAAATATAATAGAAGTTAACATTGCAATAAGAGAAAAAAAATTTAGCAAAGTCAATTCCCTCTTCCTAGGAGTAACCTTTTACTATTAACTAAGTTTTTTAATTTTTCAATTTGAATTTTGCATTGAAATTCTTATCGAACACCCATTTTCTACCAACGAAATCTATTTTATCTTACAACTCAATTAGATCCCAATACTAATTCTTGTAAGTCTAGAATTTCCTCAACGATGGCTTTTCTGTAGAGTTCACCATCATCTAAATTCACTATCTCCCTAATAGTTCTAGGATCATTATTGATAATATATAAACAAAAACTAGAACAAAGTCAAGTAGAGTATACCTTTATGGTTCACTTCTTTCTTAAACTAATTGCATCAATAGCGGACTACGTGATTCTTGTTCCTTTGAATCATAACCCTTTTATTGAGTTAGATCCTTCATCTTGAAACTTAAAATATAATACCTCTATTTCATTTTCCCTTGGCAGGACTTCACTTTTTACAACATCATTTACCTCTCTAAAGATAACATCTCAATTATAAACTACCTTCCGAGATTCTAGATTCAAACATTTTATCCTTTTAAACCATATTTATAACCAATAAAGATGCACCTTTTAGCTTTATTTTCTGACTTCTATTTCCTTTTCGAACATGTATATAAGAATCATAGCCAAAAACTTTGACGTGTTTAAGATAATTTTTCTAAATATTCCATGCGCCATGTGGGGTCTTCCACCATATTCTAATGAGGGTGATTGATCTACACGTAGCCTATAGTACTCAGTGTTTCTATCTAAAATTCTTGTCTTGGTTTGTCACCATTGAGCATAATCCTTGATTTTTTATATTAATGTATTATTCATCCTTTATGAAACCACATTTTTCTTAGGTTTGTATGGTGAATTCCTCTACCTTACTTCTTTTTCTGAATTAAAATTCATAATTTTATTCAACTGAAAACAAGGAAGAAAATTGAATTACGCAGATGCTTGAAACCATTCTACCATATCAACATGATGACTGATGCAAAATAAGAATAAGAAGCTATAAAAAGATACATAAATTTTATGGGGATAAATGTGATAAAAATCACTTAAATTACCATTTTTTCCCTTTTTTCTCCACCTTTCTCCAAACTCCTTGATTGGGAGAAGTTGTCACTATTTCTGGTTGATTTCTATTTAACTTTGGGAGAATGCTTTTTCCTGATTCCAATATATCAAATTCATGATATCTCTTTATGCCTCCCGAATCATTTTCCATAGGTAATTCTACTTTTTGATTCCCTGGTACTGTGATTTATGTTAATTTATCAACATTCTAGTAATACTCACTAATCTAAACCTATCCCCCTCACTGCCATTTTATTGGCTACTAGGTTAATTTTGTTAATATAAATTTGAATGATTTTCCTGGAGCTCTTCTTTTTCATCTTCTGATATGTCAGGGAGTTACACTCCACTCAACTTAGGGGCTTTCCTCTCTTTCTTTATTGGTTCATTTTTCTCTTGAGTGAAAGAATTCTACAAATTTCTTATTTGGAAACATGTTCGACATCTGAAAGTGGTATTCTAATAGTATAAAAATTGTGTCCACTAAAAGTTCTCATGTTTTATAAGGAAATGATTAAGAATAACTTTGCTAGGGTCAATCTCTACACATATCCTAGAAAAAGTAAAGATACCTTTTGATGTTCTCTCAGGGTCATTTTTTTTAAATTTTCCCAAAATATTTTTGATATTCTCCAAGACTCGATGGTGCCAAAGAGGAAGGAGAGTTTGGTAGCCCCTCCTAGACTGACATCGTTATTATCACCATGTTTTTTTAGTGAAACTCCAAGAAGCATGGGATAACAAAAATCCCATTTCTACCCCAAAACCATGGTCCCTCATTTAATTTCTTTTCCATATCTTGTTATGTATCAAATTTTACTATGAAAAAACCTTTAGAGAACAAGTAGAGATCGTGGTTTGTTGTCCAATAAGAGTACACCTATTCATATAAGTCTTTTTCTTTTAGTCAAAAACCATTAAATCAACATATCAATGCCTTGGTTTGTAGATCAACAAAGTAAGATTTTATCTTTAAGGTTTTTACATCCATGGCTGGTACCTTTTCCATTTTCTTGACAATGTAAGGTCCTTAGAGATTTTGAGGTTGATCGAATTAAGTGATAGACTTCTTTTTAAGTGAATCCTTGAATGATATAGGTCCATTGGGTTTTCTAAGATTTGTATTAGGGTTTTTGAAGCCTATATAACCTTCCCACATCCTCATATTTAATATTATGGTAGATTTATTTCCACATCATAATATTCCAACTTAAAAGAGTCTTGTAGCACTTATCATTGATATTCCAAAATTTGGAGCATTGCTGGCATACCCATTTTCTTCTATATGGTCTACTTCAAAGTTTCCATTAGATCCAAAACTTAAGTCTAGTAGGTAGAATTTTTCCCATTGAGGTTTTTAATGAATATGTAAACTTTTTCCATCTCGTTTTATCTCATCATTAGATTTGAAAAATACCGACCAAATCCCAAATCTAACTAGATAGACTATACATGGAGGCTCTTAAACCTACGATCATATTCCAACCAATTAGGGTTTTCAGTGTGCATACAGTGATCCAAATATCCCTCCAAATGAATGTCTCTCTCAAGAAATAGTCTTGGTATTTTCAAAAAACTAAACCCATACAAGCAAGGCTTGAATGAGCTACTAGATTCCTTCATTTTGAGAGCTCAAATGACCTCCCAAGATGATGAGCCCACCACATTTTCTCTACATAGATCGATATCACCGATTTCCTATGGATCGTATAGATCAAAACATGCTCATCCATAAAACTCTTGATCCATCATTCTAACTGATAACAGATTGTACCATTGATATCATAATCTATCCTTGTTTGCACCTCTACATCTCATATCATAGAGATTCTACCTTCTACACAAATCATAGCAAGCATAGCTTGAAATAATCCTTTTGATTGCATCAACCCACACCCTAGATTTTTGTCATTGTTAGAGGCTAACCTAAGATTGAAAATGTCACTTGAAAAACTGCTGCAAACACCAAAGACCTTATTGCTCCTTATAAACACCATCCCTATGACCTCCTAAATCAATTCCACCTATTGATTTATTTCTCTCTAGATTATAATCTATCGCATCAACCCTCTACCTTACTATGTTGCACTACTTAAATAATTCCTTGAACTCATTCCTACATAATTCTCTACCATTGTCCATCCTCAACACCTTTATTTTCTTCTCTATCTTATTCTCCATAAGAGTATTGAATTATTTATATTTTCCAAAAGAATTAGATTTTTTTCGTAGAATTCTTTTTTCATGTTTTCATAGAGAAATCATATATGAATAAGACATATTATACATATTTTCGTAATGATGGAATTGGCATATATCCAATCACATATATATGTACTAACTCTAAAATTACCTTAGCCCTTGTAGCACCTATTAATAATCTTACTTATTTTTATTTCAAAGCTGGTCTCAAAAAAACCTTTACTGCTTCAACCATCCTATAAATTTCATTTCAAACACAATAGCTACACCAACGTCACTCCTCTTACTTACAGATATTAGGTTTATAGCTAGCATTGGAATGTGTAAAACATTAGGTAGTTTTCTAACCCTTCAATTCATGATAATTAATTTTAATTTTCCTCATCCTATGATCATATATGTAATATAATCTCCAATGATAACACCACCTCCATTATACCCTTCATATTTACAAACCACTTCGTGTGAGAGTCATATGAAAGGAAGCACCTAAATTTGTCATTAATATGTCATGATCTACATGTGTGCTTGAAGAATCCAAGTAAACACCCCCTCGTTCCTCTAAGAAGGTCTTCCCTTCTTTGGAGGGACCATCATAAAATTCATTCCCTCTCGCAACACTTTTTGATCTATAATTCTTCCTAAAATTCCTTTGTTTTCTAGATTCCTAGCATCCGTTTATAATTTTTCTTAGATATTTATATCTATCATTTGAGAACTCATTCTTATTTATATCCTAAAAACATCCTCTCATATATAAGTCATCCTTTCTTTGAATTTCCATTATTTCCACCTCATCTCCTCCAACAACATGGATAAGACCACATCATCAAAAGTTAAAGCAGTTATTTTACTAATTATGGCTAGAAATAAACTATCCCACGAGTCTATTAAAGATCATAATAAACTAATACACTTATCCTTGTTAGAAATTTTAATATCAACAAAGAATAATTGACTTACCACAATATTGAAGAAATCTAGGGTGTCCTTCAATAAGTCTCCATCATTTATCCTTAGGTTGTAAATCAACTTCTTATGCAAGAAAAGTTTGTTTACCAAGGACTTGCAATAACTCAGAGCCACTAACTTATTCCATAATTCCTTGGTCTCTAATTTCTATCATCGATCAAGTTTATTGTTTAGAACATAATATATAGGATTATGTTTCATCCAAAACACCTAATACATTAACCTCAATTATATTACAACCATAATTCCTTATGGTTGCAATATAATCCAACTTCCATGTGGCAAGGCTTCAGTCAATGTCAACAAACTACAACTGAATACCCTCAAGCATCATTTGAATAATTTACCTTATAATATTGTGCTCAACTAAGACCTTGCATAGGAGTGACTTGAGCTAAGAATACAAGTCTATCATATGGAGGTATTAGTTTTTCCAGCTATGCATTTTCCTAGTGTCACACACCTAGGTTGCAAGATTCTCCATCATCACTAAATCCAAATTAATTTATTTCTCATATCTAATATCCTCTTCCACTTCATTGATCTTCTACTACATTCTTAGCTTCCACTGTCGCTTTACATTATTTTAACATTTTTCTATATTCATCAACCTTTGGGACAAATTTTCCAAGCCCTTACTCAAGATGTAGATATAGGGTGCCAACTCCTATGACTGTCGACCCAAATAATGGATACAAATAATTGGGAGAGATGGAAAGTGGTAAGCATGAATTACATTGGAGATGCTATATCATTCAATGTATCATTAGTAGTGCCATTACTAAACCATAAGGCCTCATAGGAAGTCCCACTGGATTAGTGTCAAGGACTAAACTCCCAGGTGAAGTGTGGGAACAAGATATAACTGAAAGTGGTGAATCATCTATTATGTCCTATGATTCATATTAATATGACCATAACGTCAAATTCAATCACATGATCAAGCACATGATCACTAAATTTTTTAAAGTACCTACTAATATATAACCCACCTTCCGTCAAGAATCATGTTAGATGGGAGAGAGAAGTAACCATGGAAAATTTTAGGCGCGAATTTTCACCTTTGGGCTAAATTAAGGGGTTTTATATTTTTATTGGGTGAATATTTTGTATCATAGTACATTGTTACAAATCGCCTCAAATTTATTTTATAAAACAATTAGGTATGGAGGTTAGCCCACCTTATTTTAAGGTAGAGGGTAAACAAAGTAAATTTAGCCCTTGAAATTAAGAGTTAAAATCTTCCATTCGCCCTCATTTTCAAAAAAATGTATTTATGATAGTTATAAATAAAAATATAAATAGAGTGGAGATATGGTAAATAAATAAAAGCTCATTTTATACTTACTCCAAAGATATGGTAAATAAATAAGAATACAAATAAACTCGAGGTATGGTAAATAAATAAAATCTCTTTTTATATTTAGTCCATAACCCTCTTTCTATTTAAGAAGGCACAAAAATGAGGTTTCATTTAAGTGAATCCTATGGGAAAAATACCATACTTATAAAATAGGTATGGTAAATTAATAAAAATATAAATAAACAAGAGGTATGGTAAATAAATAAAACATTTTTTTATATTTACTCCATAAGTCACCTTATATTTATGAACACGCAAGCGTATAAATAAATAAAAATAAAAATAAAGTGGAGGTATGGTAAATAAATAAAACCTCTTTCATTTAAGTGAATCCTATGGGCCAAATACCATATTTATAAAAGAGGTATGGTAAATTAATAAAAATATAAATAAACTAGAGGTATGGTAAATAAATAAAACATTTTTTATATTTACTCCATAAGCCACCTTATATTTACGAACACTAAGAAATGTGTTATATTTAGGTGAAGCCTATGGGCCAAATACCATGGGCCAAATTATTATTAATACCATGCAAAAAAAACATTATTAACCCTAATATTAGTATTAATAAAAATAAATATGGCACATGGTATTGACCCATGGTATTCACATCGAATGCAACATATTTTAAGGGGGGGATTAAACTGGCATAGATCCCTCTTTACTCTGGATCAAATATCGTGATACACAAACTAGCATAGAGTGAAAAAATATATGATCCCTCTCGGGGCTTGGTAGATCAAGTGTAGAAATGGATCTTTTAATTTAATGTCACCTAAACATTTTAACTTGTTTAAAATAAAATAAAATAAAATAAAAATCAATTATTAATTTTATGAATTTTTATAAATTACTAATAGTAGTCTTTAAGCTCTACGTTTATGATAACCCATGGTATTGACCCATGGTAATACCAAGGTATTCATGTGAGCATATATTATTTAAAAGGGAAAATCTATCAGCTTAGATCCATCTTAATTTTGGGTATACTAAGTGTTGGGAGGGATAAATAGATTTCATCCCTCTATGAGTGGTAGGTGTGGAGTTAAGATGGATATAGGTTGGTTTTTATGATAATGAAGATATTAAATAGACTTAGGAAATTATATTGTAAAACAGATCTGAAGGTTCATGATTAAAGCTACATTTAGTCACTTCACAAAATTTAGTAAAAAATACTGATATCTCCATTAATATTGGTTTTTCTGATTTAACAGAAAAAAATTCAAAACAGTGAAATCTTAACTCTTTCCACATCACCCTCGTAGAAGGGATATAGTCGCTGCCCAAATTTCCCACCATTTTTCAAACGTTTTCAATATGATATCTTCAGGAAAAAGTTAAGGTACTGATCTTGGATTAGTTGTTTGAAAAAGATGTTGGTTTTTACAACCTTTAATCTTCTCTGTTATTCTTAGTTTGTCGTAATGATCTGTAGGGGTTGGGTCACTACACCATATTCTCATAAAAGGCGGAGATTGTGCACCAAAAAGGAAATTAATCCACATGTTACAATGTTGTTAAAAATAGTATGAAGGTAGTGAATTATGCAAATACGAAATTTAGATTGGGAGAGACATAATTAAATTTTATTATTTAATTGAAGATTTCCAATTAAAATAATAATTAATATACATTTATGCATTGATTGGAAGACTTCTGACAATGGTCACTTCTTTCCATTAGATCCCCTTTATGCCTTTGGGATACCTACTACTTGATTATATTATATAGTTGGGGCTTGCTACTTGTTGGCGTGTTGGGGTAAACAAACTTCTTTTTTTTTTCTTATCTCATAGTTGGAGTCTATGGAATAAGAAAGAAATTTGATAGCTTGGAAAAAGTGGTAGAGAAAACATTAGTCGCTCCTACCATGACACATATGGCCACTAAAACATGCAACATTGTTTGTAGGAAGTGAAAATTATTTTTCATTTTTCCAAACATGTATGTTAGTATATTACAATTTAATGAATATTTTTTATTATTATCATATATGGTTTCATACTTTAACAAAACATTCGCCAAGACTTCACAATTTTTTATTATTCAGTGAAAGATTTTCCAAGATCTTATAAGATTTTATAATTCAGTGAAATATTCGCCATGACTTTACAAGATAATATAATCTGGTGAGAGATTCGCCAGAACATATATATATACATATTATATTAGTGATAAAACCGCCTCCCATTTTTCCTATGTATCATGGGGATTCACCGATTTATTATACATATAAATTTAGCGTGGTTCTTAAAATTTCCCCTGGATGTAACAAGAGAAATAGTTAGAGAACTCTAGCATAATGCTAATTTTAAACCATCATAGGGTTTGTGCCTAGCTAGTTTTCAAATGAAGAAAATTTTATCATATGGGATACCCACTTTTGGTGGGTAAATCTGGGTCCAACTTGGGGACATGTTCTCACCATAGAGCACATGATCCATGTGCTTCAGCAAAGATCACATGAGAATCTTAGCAATCCATGGTACTGATAGATCTATTGTTTGCTCAGTCGCAACAACTTATTTATAGAAACTAAGAAAGGTGTTGATCAACACCCTTGTAATATATGATAAAAAATGGTATTGAAATAAAATGTTTGTTGAAATGAAACATAACATATAACTATTATATAAACACAAAAATATGTAGAAAATGAAAGAAGGGTGTGCAGAAAAGAATGCAAGGCACATAATCCTACTCTAACTATCTACATTGAATGCATCAAGTCCCACTAAAAAGGGTGAGGTGATTTCCATCCATTCCTGATGGAGAGGGATCTCAATCAATATATCTATGTCAAAATAGTTGATTCCTACCTTTCCACGGACATTGTATGGGAAAGTACTATTATTAATAAGAACTAGATCCCCAAGTTAGAAATCCTTCCCTTGTTTCTTGACCCACTATTTCTTTTCATTATTTTTATATATTTGTCTTTTCACTTTGGAGGAAGGAAATTGGTTTACCTGACATAAATTTCCTCCACTTTCCACAACCACCATTGATTTCATCAATATATAATAGGTTCAATGTGTTTCAATGCCACTTGTAGGTTTAAAGGCTTGGGATTCCCTCTAGGCTCTTTAAGGAAAATAGGCAAGGGAAGAGAATCATTGGTCATAGCTATCCTTTGGTTATTATGGTTTTCCACTCTTCAATCAATAAAGATACATTTCTTAATGATATATTCAATATGCTCAACGATATGTGGCTCCCTATACATGATGAAGGGTATTCCATCGATTATGGGTAGATGGCATAGGATAGATCCATCTACAAACGGCCAATAATAGAGGCAAATAAATTCCTTAATAAGAGAATGCCCCAAGCATCAGGGATGTTAATGACAACAAAATCCATCAATATATTTATGTCCCTATTACCATCCAAAAAAAATCTAACATATTTTATTAAACCGTTCAAAGGAATTGACTTTGAACTAAACCTAGACACATTTGTGTAAGGCCTAGTAATTTTCAATTATAACAATTTCACGAGTTTTAAAGCAATTGCATAAACAAAGGCTCCAAACTCAAGCATACAATTGTGTAGGAACATTAATAATTAGAGATAGTAGAAAAGGTGTATTCCCTCCATTCTTTCGACCATAATATGTATTTTATAATAGCATAGGAGGGTCCTCAAGCTCTCTATTAGTGTTGAGAATTTTCCTAACTTGATCTCTTTAGCATTCAAGCTTTGTAAGCTTCAATATTGGAGCATGCACATTCACCTTAGTCATAACACTTCCTATATTGACATCTAATGATACCCCATTACCGGAATTAAAGGAGAGTAGCCTTAGGAATGCTCGTGCTAGAGGGAAAAAGTACCTTAGTCACATTTCTCTAGGGAGCAGAACTACTACATGCCTCAAGGTTACTTAGACCATTATTCTTTATAGTATAATGAAACACCTTGAACCTATCCCTTGTGTTTATGTGTTGGGGAAGTAACATAGGGTTCAAAAATATGCCAAAAAATCCCCCTCAAATGCCGAAACTTTCAACACTCATTAGGCGAGGTCTCACTCAAGATATAATGGTGGGTTTTCATAACTTTTGAAGGTTATGTGAGGAGAAAGGGGAAATGGAGATATATCTTCCTCAAAGTAACCCAAACCAACAAAGTTCCTTTTCCATATGTCACAAACAAACACATTAAATAAAAATACTTTCATAGGGCCATATTGCATACATTGATATATTCCCAACATCTATGACAAGTATTACCAACACATATTATGTGGTTTAACCAGTAAGGTAAATTTTTTATAGGTGTCCATCACATGCATGTGAGACTAACTCTAACATAAGATAGGAAAAGAAACAGAGCTCATTCATATATGTAGTGACATGGTTATTTACAACACAAAAAGTATCCACGTAGACATTCACTAAAGTCCTTGCATAGACGCCATAGCTCATTCATCGATTCCACCATTGGCATAAAAGATATAAGCAATAGAACCATGAATTTGGAACAAAAATTATGGCTAGCTCATATTTTTATTAAACATTAAAAGTGAAAATCATACAATGGATGCATATGTTAGACTATAAATACTAAAAATGTGAGAATTCATATAGTACTACTAACCACCACCATTACCATATATATAGTAGATAATAATGATAGACTGACATGCTATCAAATCCTTAGTACAATCATCTCTAGAGATAAACAATAGACTTAAGAAAATATTAGATAACACTAGCAAAAGAAAATAGAACCAACAAAGCACTGAACAATGAATATAACAAAAGCAGAAAAGGATCAGAACCCTTGATCATCAACATAAACTTCTTTTATAGCCCTAGTTTTCCACATATAGCTTCAGGGAATCTCTAGCTAGCTCACCTCAATGATGTTTCCAGATATGCGGCAAAAAAACATTGTGTTTTGAACCATACCAAATTGAATCTCTACCATTAGCCATATCTAACAAAACTACATAGTTGGAGGATACCCTATTTTTCGAGGAATATTTCAGTCACCGCATAGTCATATTGGCCTCCATTGCACACCTGTGTGATATTTCAAACATTTGTGTGGCTAAGTATGTGTCATGTCAGTTACTCTCGACATAATATCCCCTTTCTTAGAAAAAATTTCAAATAAAAAATCCTACTTTCTCCTTGGCCCCAACACCTAGTTTCAACAACATTAATATTCTCATCACGTTAGTTATCATGTTCTCTAGTTATTACTTCATGATGTTGTTGAGGAATGGATGATATATCATTTAGAAAAGTAGTGAAAGGACCAAATTAATTTATCAAGTTTAAATTCTCTACGATATCTTCCTTTTCAACTTTATTATAAGGGCATTCCTCTCCTCTATGGAAATTGGTACACTTTTGACACCAAGAATATCCATCTTCATTTATCATATTAGTAGGGGAAATATTGTTAGGCACAAGTTGTTGAGATACATTCTTTCCACCCATTTGGTTTTGGTTCCTTCTATGAGCCCTATCATTTTTTAATTGCACTTTAGGAGGATAGTGCAGATGAGACCCTCTTCATTTATGTAATATGGTTAAGTTAATAATCATGGAAATTTCCCCTATACCAGTTCTTCAGTGATCTTATCAGACATTTTGGAATAGAGTTGCAAGGTGTGTTCAACTTGTGTAAATGGTTTGGTTTCACCTCTACCTTGGCTCTAGGAGAGGACAAGTCAATCTTAGGTGTAGTCAAATTGTGCTCAAACTTTATGGCATAAGCTTTGTATTTATAAAGGTTTTGAGGTTCCTTGTATTTCAAGGCATATGAAATATGTCTAGGAAACACGTCAATGTACAATAAAAGCATATTCTTATCAGTAGGATTATACAACAACAATACTTCCTTGAGAAACTCATCAAACATTTGAGTGAAATCCTTAAAATTTTCATTGCCAATTTTCCTAGATTCTAGGAACATAGATACATTTAATGTATTCATTCACAGTGATCTATATTTTATTAATACTTCATGGAATTCATCCCAGTATTTGATTCCCCAAACAAGAAAATCTATGTAAGAATCTCTATCATTTTCCTCCAAGAAGAGGGTATACAAGTTCATAACCACGCCTTTCTCTTGGATCATTCCTCCACTAGTACACGAGTACAATTAATCCATGTTTTTCTTAGCCATTATTACATTAGTTCCATTGAATTTGAGAAACCATTTTTCATAGTTGTTATGCAATTTATGTGGGTATCCTAGAATGCCACTCATATGAAGATGATTGTATGTAGTGTTGATCCATGGGTTGGCCATTATGCTTGAGGTAGAAGGGATACCAAAAATATTTTTTATATTGGAGGTATAATTATTCATGGTATTAGGATTAATATTCTTTATATCATGAATGAATCCTTTGGACCAACTACTAGAAGCACATGTGAGGATATGCGATTATGATTTATTAGATGACAAATACTAACTTAGGCTTTGGGATGTTCTCATCAAAAGATCTTGAATAATAGGATTTGGATCATGACAGTTTGACACCAACTCATCCATAGAAATGACACTAAAATTGTTACTAAAAAATCAAGTAGGCCTAGTGCAAAGCCTCAGAAAATCTAGAGATTATGGGAGGAAGGGACAGACCAGCATTATCAGTTCAATGGCCTTTCTCTAGTTGTATAATGGTGAATCAAATCCAAAAACATATGCATCCCTATATATATCACTTAAAGGATATCCAACATAATGACTTTAAGGTAATGCAGGGTCTAGTGATTGGGATAATGTATTGGTGGAGCCTAGAAGGCTAACATAATATTTATGAAGGTTCAAGTACTCTATCCTTAGATATTTTAAATAGATTAGAAAGATATTATAAGTTAGTGTTTGACAAAGCTGTGTGCTGTTCTTATATAGGGAAAGGTAAGATGGCAACCAACCTACCTAGTCAGCCAACGACGGTGAGGTAGGATGCAGCAGGGGAGGATGTCGAACCCTGGTCAAAGACTTGAACCCCGAACAGGGTTTGGGTAGGTAGTCGAGGCCTGTTCCCCGCACAGCTGCCGACGCGGAAGCTTCCCCCTCAGCTTCTTGCAACTGGCAGATGGAGGTTAAACCGCGTTTTGGCTTTTCCTTTGGTCGGTAAAGGTAAATTTTATTACTGTCAACTGTCTGCTGTTTGCAGTTTCCGTTTTCCTGGTCTGTCGGTGGTTTCTCTCCCTTGGAAATTTCAACCATGGTTAAGCCCTCCGAGTTTTTAGCACTGGACCCAGATGTTGAGGATATACTTTCCATGTGGGGCAAGGAAATCAATTCTCAGAATGTGGACTACTATTTTGGGACTGTCGATATCCCTAGTCTGGCGTCTGCATCTCAGTCGGAGATCCCTCAGGTTTTAATCCAAGACAAGGAGCCGGACAGAGAGATCCCGCATGAAGGTTTTGAGGCCGGCCCAATTCAACAAGTGAAAGAGACAGATTTGAGAGGGGTGCTCGCGGCTACTCAGCCCTCGGAGCCTAAGGGTCTTCCTCCGAAATCACGGTTTCCAAACCCTAAGGGGCTCGAAGAAATATCCCAGCTAGGGTTTCCAGCGGGTATTGAGCATTCTAGATTTCCAGGTGCTCCAGTCTCGATTACGAGGGTTTCCCTCTCTCGAGATTCCCAAGGCCAACCTGAGATTCAACCAAGCGACCACGGCACTTCCTTAGCAGGTGGGCCGGAAGAAAATGAAGGTTTGGGGGCAGATACTTTGTTCTCTGGGAATGTCGACTTGGGTCTTTCAGGACAGATCCCGTCCCTGTGGGAACCAGATACCCTTTTGGGCTCAGCACAGATAACATTAGACATTATCGAGGATTGTGAAGGAAGAAGACCGGTGGTGGAAAGCTCAAGGCCAAGAGGAGCGACAAGGAAACAGAAAAGACCCATTGGAACACAGGTAATAATGGAGAATCTGGTTCTTGGGATGGAGGTATCGATGATAGAAGCTCTAGCGGTGGCAGATTGCACTTTGGTAGGCAAAGTCAGAGGTAAGCCATATTCATCTGCTTTTCTTCAAGAATGGGGCGAAAGAAGTTTCACTCCAGAGAGATCTGTAAATTTCGAAGCAAAGGTATTAGCAAAAGGATGGTTCAAGTTCAAATTTGATGACAGAGAAACGGTGGATTGGGTTCTGCAGCGTATATGGCATATTGATAACATCCCCGTTCTATTTAAAAAATGGTCTCCTTTGTTTGATGCCATTAAGGAGCGCACAGATACATTTCCTGTCTGGGTGCGTGCTCCGGGTTTACCCTCTCTTCTATGGACTGAGGAAGTATTCAGAACAATCGGTAACCGGCTGGGGGAATACATGACAGCGGACATGTCATTCTTAACAACAAACAATTTGGCAACTGCGCGCATTCTTGTAATGCTCAAACCAAGCGGGGGTTTGGCACAAAAGGTTAACCTACAATTTGATGAATATGTCTATGAACAGATTCTAGACTATGAATTCCTGCCTTTTAGATGCCATTGGTGCCATGAGCACGGACATTTAGCAAAAGATTGTCCCCATAAGAGAAGAAGGAGACATTTTCGTAGGACACCTGCTCACAGAGCAAATGCTCAATTCGATGCACAGACAAGGACGGAGCAGGACATGCCGGAGCCACAAGAACAAACGAATATGGAGGCAGAGGAGATTGAGAAAGGACCATCGGATGCAAGCGCACAGCCTATAGATTTGGAAGCAGAAATTGGCATAGATCAGGAAGCTGTGGAAGGGGCCGTCGAGGTAATAGCTAAAGAACCGGAAGCTGTGAAAGGATCTGTCGAGGAAACACTTCTAATACAATCCGACGATCCGGAGAAGGGTAAGTGCTCAGGGACTCCCTCCTCCTTTATTTCTCCTGAGCCTTCAAATGTAAATTATAATATTGCTTCTTCGTCCTATCATGAGCAAGAAAAAAATATTGTTGAAAATATGGGCGACACTATATCAGAGCCGAATGTGGAAACTTTAACTGAAACATTACCTCTCCTGGATATAAACTGTGAAGACAATTGGCCTCCTCTCCCTCTCCCTGTGACCCGGACCCCTTGTCCATACAATCTGAGATCTTTGGGTGGGAATCAAACGATTCAGGGGTCTTTAGGTGGGCTGGGCTTGATTCCTACATAGATTAAATCCAAAAACAAACGAGGCCGGAAATCTGATCTGTTCAAGGCAAAACTTAAAGAAAAGATGGATGTTGCAGATGGCAAACAATATTCCATCCAGGGGGTTCTTAGAGCAGCACATCCCCCTGAGGGAGTAATCAAATGATCCTAACATCCTGGAATTACAGAGGTTTGGCCAGCAAACCCAAAAAACTGGCCCTGAAAGAATGGATTTTCAACTCAAAAGCAGATGTAATCCTTCTGCAAGAAACCCTGGGGAAGGCTAATGAGATTGAACCTATGCTTAATGCTCTTCTTCCAGGGTGGACTTTCAGTGCTACTGATGCCTTTGGACATTCGGGGGGATCAGCAATTGGGTACAAAGTTGGGAGAGTTAAAGTTCTCAGCAATTGGGGGATGAAGAATGTAATGGGAATGGAGATATTATCCCCTGATTTCCATTTCCCCATCACCATAATCAACATCTATGGGCCTTGTCAAGGCAGGGAATTTTTTTGGGATGACTTGATGACAAAATCGGTTTTGAAAGCTCCGGTGATGATTTTGGGTGGTGATTTAAATTTCTCTTTAGGTCGTGCTGAAGCTTGGGGACCTTCGGCGAGAGAAGATCCTCTTACAGATTTTTTCCATAATCTCATCTCAGAGAATAACTTTGTTGATCCTCTCCCGATTAAGCTAAAGCCTACTTGGCGGAATCGAAGAGTTGGTGCAGACAGGATTGCCAAAAGACTAGATCGCTTCTTGCTATCTGATTCGCTATCCGCCAAAGTTCCCCTAATCAGACAGTGGGTTGAGGAAATCGGGAATTCGGACCACTTCCCAATCTTTCTAGATCTATCTACTCCTCCACACAAGCCCCCCGCCCCATATAAATTTAATCCAGCTTGGCTTCAAGATCCTTCTTTCAGTGAATTGTTTAAAAAAACTTGGATCCACCCAGATCACAATGCAGGAGAGGAGAAAAGTTTTTTGTTCATGGAAAATTTAAAAAGATTGAAATCAGCCACAATCTCTTGGGCAAGGGAAAGGAAATTGAAACAAAATGAGGAGCTAAACTGTATAAGGGAAGACCTGAAGAAATTGGAGAGTTTGGATTCAGATGGCTACTCATCTCAAGAATCCAAGGATAGAATTCTTCTTTTGGAGAAGCAGCAAACCAGAATCCTTCTGGAAAGGGAAGAAGAATGGAGAATAAAGAGTAGGGCAGTTTGGCTAAAGTCTAGGGATGAAAACACCAAATTCTTTCATAATTTTGCAAAAGGAAGAAAATCAATAAACACAATATGGAGCCTTAAAAATGAAGAAGGGAGAGATGTCAGATCTTTTTCTGATCTTTCTGGACTTGGGAAAAGACATTTTCATAATTTATATTCTGAACAGAGAGAGGCCACTATTGCAGAAGTTTTCAAAACCGTGCAATGTTTCCCCAGATTCATTGAGGAAGAAGAATCTGAAGATCTTTCAACCTCGGTCACTAAGGCGGAGACTGAAGCAGCCATGAAGCTTTTAGGCAAAGACAAAAGTCCAGGTCCTGATGGCTGGACTATTGAATTGTTTCTCCATTTCTTTGACCTAATTGGAGACGAGATAACTGAAGTTGTAGAGGAGTCAAGATTGAAAGGAGATATTTATAGACCATTTAATTCAACATTTATTGCTCTCATTCCTAAGAAGAATGAGCCAGAAAGCTTTGAAGATTTCAGACCAATTTCTTTGTGCAACTGTATTTATAAGATTATTTCAAAGGTTATCACCCTCAGATTAGCTCCAATCTTGTCAAGGAACATATCTATGGAACAATTTGGGTTCCTGGATGGCAGACAAATCCATGAAGCTATTGGGGTTGCTCAGGAAGCAATTCATAGTGTCAAATTAAAGAAAAAGAAAGGAGCTGTTCTCAAAATTGACCTCTCCAAAGCATTTGATAGGACAAGCTGGCTCTATCTACGAATGCTTCTTACTCATGTGGGATTCAACTACCCATTTGTCAGTTGGATCATGGGATGCATAACAAATGTCAGCTTTGCAGTTTTGGTCAACGGAGCTGCCTCCTCCTTTTTCTCTAGCCAGAGAGGCCTCAGACAAGGGTGTCCATTATCACCACTTTTGTTTCTCCTTGTGGCCGAAGGACTTAGCAGGCTGATTCATAAAGCCAGAAGTGAGGACAAGGTAAAAGGTATAGAGGTAGCTATAAATCTCTTCATCACTCATCTTCTTTTCGTTGATGATATATTGATCTTTACAAATGGAAATTACAGCGAATTAAAGGAGATAAAATGCATCTTTGATCTTTTTCTAAAAGCTACTGGTATGCAGATAAATTCTGTGAAATCACAAGTTTGTTTGGCAGATGTGGACAGAAGGGAAAGGAGTCTTCTAGCTGATCTTTTTCCTTATCCTAGCCAATCTTTGGATGTTCCTTTCAAATACTTGGGGTTTTGGCTAAAACCTGCTGCTTACAGAAAAGCAGATTGGAACTGGATTATAGCAAAAATTGAAGCTAGAATCTCACACTGGAGCTATAGATGGCTATCCAGGGCGGGTAGGCTAACTCTCATCAAATCGGTCTTGCTTGCCATCCCGGTTTACTGGGCTGCTCTAACTTGGATTCCTAAAGGTGTAATGGAGAAAATTAGAAGAATTTGTTGCAGATTTCTTTGGGCAGGTTCCAAGGATTTCTCAGGTTTACCGTGGGTGGCATGGGACAAAGTGGCCAGATCAAAAGAGTGGGGAGGTTGGGGGATCAAAAGACTTCCTGAGTTCAGCACTTCGTTAGCAGCAAAGTCTGGTTGGAGGCTAATAACCATAGAAAATCTATGGACAAGGGTGATTAAAAGGAAGTATATCGATCCAACGCCCTTGGAAGATTGGATTCAGAGTCAGAACAAGAAGGCAAAAAACTCTTCTGTAATTTGGAAGGCCACGGTGGATGCCTTCTCAGTGATTGAGCAAGGTTTAGCTTGGAAAGTGGGAGATGGCAGACAAATTAGGATCGGCAGGGACCCTTGGATCAGGTGCAATGAAGCTTACGCCTTATCGCCAGGGCTCCTTCGACATCTTGAGTCCAAAGATATCACCTCATTAAATCAGGTGGCTAGAGTTGGGCAGCACTCCATTTGGGGCCAGGTTTGGAAGGATGATGAAGAGTTAGGGCTAAATATCATATGGAAGATTGAATGGACAGGTTTCATCAAAGAACTAAAACGATCCAATGTTAGGATAAGGGAGGAACCTGATAGGTTAATGTGGGCTCACAGCAAATCGGGGGGATATACACCAAAGGAGGGATACTCTTATCTTTTGGGAAAGATAGGATGGGGTGCTCCGGATTGGTGGTCCAAAGCATTATGGAAACTCAAAAGCCCAGCAAAATCTAAGCTCTTCCTTTGGTGTATTCTAAAAAAGAAGGCTCCAACATGGGAAATCCTTCAATCTAGGTTTTTAGTTGGCCCAGGGCGTTGCCCTCTGTGCAAGTCTGATGAGGAAACTTTAAATCATCTTTTCACCACCTGTCCTTTCTCGAGGAAGATTTGGGAGGAGGTCATTGGGTTTCTCAAGGTAATTGCACAATGGGGAAATGAGCCGCTGGACGAAACCTGGAGGAAGTGGTGGCATACTTACTCGGAAGGGAATATGAGGAACCTGCCTATTATCTTCTGCTGGGGTGTGTGGCTCGCGAGAAATAAGAGTCTGTTCCAAGATCAAATTACACCGCCCTCTGTCATTGCCTCTAATATCGCAGCCATCTATTATGCTCTGCCTCCCCCTGAGGAAAAAAAAACCAGAACAAAACAAAACAATTTCATAATTCAGGAGGATATCCCTTGTGGCTTCTTTGACGGAGCCTCTCAAAATAATCGGGCCGGCGCAGGCATGAGCATGCACATCAATTCAGATCACATTATAAAAGCCTCAGTTGGGCTGGGTCCAGGAACAAACAATTTTGCAGAACTCTCTTCTTTGCGTCTCTTACTTTGCTGGCTTCAACACAAAAACATCAACTCAATCCAGTTATTTGGGGACTCTCTTAATGTTATAAATTGGATCAATGGTTTAGCTGCTTGCCAAAATCAAATTTTAATGACAATTGTTGAAGATATTTTATATCTGAAGACTCTCTTTAACAGGTTTTCATTATGTCATATCTACAGGGAAAGGAACGAAGAAGCCGATCAGTTATCTAAGGCGGGTTTACAACAGGATCCGGACAGCTGGGCGATAGAAGAGATATACTAGGGGCAGTCTTTCAGATCAGACCAGCCTCCTTATGATCAGTAGCATTAACAACAAATTTTATGATCCGCCCCTTTTTTGTTGGCTCTTTATCAGCTTTCTCTTTATATGCTGTTTTTATATTTTGTATATATTTCTCCTTAGCTGTTCTCTTCTTTTCGGCTGTTCGATCACGGCCTTCAGACTTCTCAAATTTTTTGATCATACACAGTGCAGGTGGACACTATTTTTTTGTCTGTTATGGAGTTGTTTTCCATTAAGGAGACTCCAGATAACTTTAGTTCTATCGTTTATAATGGTTTTTCATCCTCCTCTTGGGAGGAAGACTCTCTCAGGCTACAAACAGCAAAAAAGCTCCCTACGGGTTGAGCTGTGAATGCTTCATTAAGCCCTGCGTGGCTTAAGAACAACTGGATCCAAACTTTTATTCTACTAATAAAAAGTTGTTTTTTTCCCCGGAAAAAAAGTTAGTGTTTGACATATATTCAATGATATGGTATGTAATGACATATATTATCTAAAAGAAATTGACTTTCAAACATAGATCAATAAATTAACAAGGTTATTACTTAGGCATGCAAGGTTGAGGTAGGAAAGTGATGTTTTATAGTTGATTCATGCATAAAATAACAATGAAAGCGATGACATCAAACCTAATTATAAAGGTTTACCATGCAATCAATGCTATATTTTTCCCTTTTTCCAATTATTAAATGTAACCCATATTAAGAGGTCAATAACACATCAAATTAAATCATTACTTAACATAATTTAAATAAAATCATAACCCCAACCTGGATGCTAGATACCTAGAAATTAAATAAAATGTTGATCAATGCCTACTATATTGGAAGGAGTTGAAGAGGAGTCAATATAGAGCTCATGGGATCTCCATTACATGTAGTGCCACCCAAACAAAACCTCTCAATATTGAGTGGGATTGAATTCACTAGGGGCATAAAATAGTTAAAGAATCACAATGGACCATATCTAATGTTAGAGGCACATAAACAATTCATCATAAAATTTCCTTCAAAGGTAAAACTAATGTTAGGACATGTAAACAAGCTACCTCACTTATATCATGGATGATTGGTCAACACCCCTTGTTAGGTGTTTCTAGTCCCCAAGAGGAGTGGCATATCTCAGGTTGAACCACCATTCCATAGGTGGGACTGATATGGTGGTCACGCTATGGAAAATACTTCAAGGAAGAAGCCAAAGACATGATACTAACTAATGGAGGTCCTACATATAGAGTGCAATGATATAAGGAGGGACAAACTATGTTAGCATGTGGTACCACTTTGCTTGGCCTACCTTTCCCACCCCTCTGGTGTACCTTTCCGTCAATAATTTATCTTTATTTGGTGCATAAAATATGAGCCAAATATTTATGTATGATTTTCCAATACCTATTTAATATGTAGCCATTTCTCACTCATTGTGATTGAGGCATTCAACAATTCATTTATTTTACACAAAGCATTGAATGTTGGAGGAACAATGTGATGGACAATGAGGGGGGTAGAGGTCATGCTAAGATTTTTCGCAAATCCTAAATATGTCCCAACAATATTTTTCATTTCACATTTTCTTTCCATTGTGGCTTTACATGATTTTATTTTTCTTTCAGTTGCATCATCCTTTGAAGCAATTTTTTTTTCTTTGACTTAAGGATTTAGATATAGGATGTCAATCGCGATGAAAAGCGCTATCATTCCATGTAATTGAGATGGGTAATTAGTAGAGATGGAAAGTGTAATTTATGGACTACCCTAGACATGTTATATCAATCAATTCCTCCATAATTATGCTCTTTCCAAGCCATAAGGCCTCAGAGAATGCCCACTTGACTACAGTGAAAGACAAACCTCCCATGTGAAGTGTGGGAACAAGGACATAATTGAGAGTGGTTAATAATCCATTCTTCTTGGTGAGTCATATTAATATTCCCATAACATTGAATTAAAGGACATGATCACTAGAATGGTTAGAATATCTACTAATAGGTGACCCACCTTCCTTCAAGAAACAGGTCGTATGCGAGAGAACACTAATTGAAGCAATAGGTGGAGAAATATGGAATAATTATAGCTATCAACCATCATAGGATTGTTGACTAGCTCGCTATCAAATGACAAATAATTTTCTCTTATGGGTTACCCACTTTTGGTGGGTAGCAAGTCCACAAGGGAAAATGACCTCCTAAGACTTGCAAAGCCCATAACATAGCTAAATACTTAATATATTCATAATAGTCAAACTCACATAGCCTTTCCAACCACCCAACTCTCTTCCCTCATTAATTTGAACAAACCAAGGAATATGGCCCTCTTATGTTCCATATAGTCCCTTAAGTAGTCCTCATTCCCTCTAGGTTTCCAATATATATTGTGATGGGAATATCAATAATGAGGACTCTCAAAAGTCTAGATTAGTATCTAATATGAGCTTACAACATTCACTTGTTCCTACTCACAAGAAATTTCATATTATATTTACATAACATGCATCCATGGCCTTTTATTAGAAGCATAATAGTCTGGTTCACATAATGAACATTCCTCTCTATCCTTTGATTAACTTCAATAATGAATAACGATGCCAATAAATTGTAAATTGATTGTAGAAAGATGGCTAAATCATCCCCAATGAACCCACAATTAGAGAGTAAGTATGCATGAACACATTTTTCCCCTTGACATCTACAGAACTCTACCCAACTACCTTTGAAGCTAACTTGGCATGTATTACATGCTTGGCACTTTTTTATAATTCAAGGTAAAAATGATTAGTTATGATAAAATATTATTTTCTAGGCTTTGGCCCCTGTGAGCCTCCTTCAGCCCTATCATATTCTTGTTTTGTGGAATCATAGCTCCCTATGATCTCATCCCCTTCATATTATAGTCAACTATGTGTTTTTATTTATATTTTCATTGTACATAATTAAAATTCTCAACCCTTGGCCATAAAATTTGGATTTCAACCTTGATCACATATATACATCACATTACAAGTCCTCGGGATTGAAACTAGGGAATTACATTCCCCTCCCCCTTATTTTTTTATTTTCATCAGTGCACATCAACATACAAATGTATAGATAAAGAAACACATATACGTTAACATTTCAAAATAGGTGAGCGTATGCCTCTGACATTGCATCTTCAAGTTCCCATGTCATGTCCCTAGGGTTATAATAGTTCCATTATACCATTACCTCACAATTTCTTCTAGAGAATTTTGACTTTTAGATCTAGGATATGGATTGGCACAACTTGAAAGTCCCCCTTGGGCTCCACCTATATCAAAATCCAATTAGTGACATGGATCATGCATACATTTTTTCAATAAATATACATTAAAAACTTCATGCACTTTCATAAAAGTAGGAAATACAAACATTTATAGAACTAGTCCTATCCTATATAATATCTCAAATGCCTCACAAAATCTAGCTTTCAATTTAGTGCAACTTCCTAATTTCAGAGAACTTCACTTGGACTCCATTTCTAAGAACACATGTTCTCTTACTTTGAATTCTCTTAGTAATTTTTCTATGCATAACTTTTCTACCTATTCTTAACTTAATTGTTAATTTAAAATGTTAAAAAATTAACTACAAAATCAATAACTATGTTTATAACCAAATCCTCTACTAACTTAATCTTACAATTTAATTACAATCCAAACTTAAAAATAAAATATATAACGTCTTTTTATTTTCCTATAAAATTATAATACTAGAACAACCACATTAATAAACATAGTTGATATACGTCGAAGGCATATATTAATCACATTATTATTATGATTAACGTAATATTAATGCAATAGAATTATTATTATATTATCATAATGTTAACAATATAATTATTTTTAGGAAAAGATTAACAATATTATTATTCATCACTAATTAATGAATAATAGTAATAAATAACTAATTATTGACCATGATTGATCATGGATGACCATGTTTGATTTTAGAAAACATGGTTGAACATGCTTGACCATGATTGACCATGGTTGATCATGGTTGACCATGATTATCATATTGAGACAATCTTTGTCACAATGCAACATTGGACCATGCCTAGCCATGATTAACCATGGTTTACCGTGGATGACCATGATTGAATTTATAAAACATGGTTGACCATGCTTGACCATGATCGATACTATATACCCAAGGCAAAAATAACCCTAGGGATTAATAGTAAAAACCCAAGTGATTATAAATATAATGGAATAATATTAAAACATATAAATATGAACACTTAGATTAATAAACACAAAGGATAGATATTATGAAACCAATCGAATAACAAAACCCAAAGGATAAAAATTATAAATCCAAGGTATATAAACCTTAATATAAATATTATAAACCCTAAAATAAACATGGTTGACCATTGTTGATTTTCATATTGAGACAATTATTGTCACAATGTGACATTCGACCATGGTTGACCATGGTTGGCTATGATTTACCATGTTTGACCATGATGATATTAGAAACCCAGGGGAATAATAAACCCAAAGGGATTGATATTATAAACCCAAGGGTTTAATACTAAAATCCCAAGGGAATAATATTAAACCCAAGGGACTAATATTATAAATTTAAGGTATATAAAACCTAAGATAATTATTATAGACACTAAAATAAACATGGTTGACCATTCTTAACCATGGTTTATTTTCATATCAGCGCAATCTTTGTGACAATGTGACATTTGACCATGGTTGACCATGATTGGCCATGAGTGACCATGTTTGATTTTATAAAACATGGTTGACCAAGGTTAACCATGAATGAGCATGGTTGAGCATGATTAATGATGATTATCATATTGATACAATGCTTTTCATAATGCAACGTTGGACCATGGTTGAGATAATGATTGATTTTCATATTAAGACAATCCTTGTTACAATGAAACATTAGACCATCATTCAATAATATTAAACCCAAGTGACAAATATTATAAACCCAAGCTATATAAACCCTAAGATAAATATTATAAACACTAAAATAAACATGGTTGACCATGGTTGATTTTCTTAATGAGACAATCTATGTCACAATGTGACGTTGGACCATCATTGACCATGATTGATTTTTAAATTGATAGAATCCTTGTCACAATACAACATTGGACCATGGTTGACCATGGTTAATTCTCATATTGAGAAAATATTTATCACAATGTGCAAAGTTGGGCCATGGTTGACCATGATTTAATTTATAAAACATGGTTGACCATGATCGATATTATAAACCCAAGGGAATAAAAAAACCTAGGGATTAATACTAAAAACCTTAGGGATTATAAACCTAAGGGAATAATATTAAACCCTAGGAATATGAACCCTTAGACTAATAAACCAAAGGGATTGATATTATATACCCAAGTGAATAATAAAGCCAAGGGATAAAAATTATAAACCCAAGGTATATAAACCCTAAGATAAATATTATAAACCCTAAAATAAACATTGTTGATTTCTTCCCCTATTGAGACATTTCTTGGCACAATTTAATGTTAGACCATGGTTGGTCATGCTTGGCAATGATTTATTTTCATATCAAGGAAATCTTTGTCACAATGTGATGTTTCACCATTGTTGATTTTCATATTGAGACAATCATTATCACAACACCAAATTCGACCATGGTTGACCATGGTTGGTCATGATTGGACATGAATGATATTATAAACCTAGGGGAATAACAAACCCAAGTGATTGATATTATAAACCAAAAGGGAATAATAATAAATCCAAGGGAATAAGAATATAAGCCCAAGGTTTATAAACCCTATGATAAATATTTTAAACACTAAAATAAACATGGTTGAGTGTGGTTGATTTCTGTATTGAGATAATCCTTGTCATAATGTGACATTGGACCATGGTTGACCATGCTCAACTGTTGTTGATTTTCATATCAAGAAAATATTTGTCACAATGTGATGTTTGACCGTGGTTGACCATGATTGACCATGGATGACCATGTTTAATTTTATAAAACATGGTTGAACATGATTGACCAAGGTTCACTATGATTGACCATGGTTGACCGTGATTATCATATTGAAACAATCTTTGTCATAATGCAATGTTGGGCGATGGTTGAGACAATGATCGATTTTCATAGTGAGACAATATTTGTCACAATGCAACGTTGGACAATGGCTGACCATGATTAACCATGGCTGACCACCATTGATTTTATAAAATATGGTTGACTATAGATGGTCATGATTGAATTTATAAAACATGGCTATCAATGGTTGACCATGATCAATGCTATAAACCCATGGGAATAATAAACCATAGGGATTCATACTAAAACCCCAAGGGATTATAAACCTAATGGAATAATATTAAACCGTAGGAACATGAACACTTAGATTAATAAATGCAAGCGATTGATATTATAAAAGCAAGCGAATAATAATCCGAAAGGATTTAAATTATAAACCCAAAGTATATAAACCCTAAGATAAATACTATAAACCTTAAAATAAACATGGTTGACCATGGTTGATTTCCATATTGATACAATCCTTGTCACAAAGCAATGTTCGACCATGCTTAACAATGCATGACAATGATTGATTTTCATATCGAGGCAATCTTTATCACCATGCAATTTTGAACCATGGTTGGCCATGGTTGATTTTCATATTTAGACAATCACTGTCGCAATGTGAAATTCAACCATGGTTGACTATGGTTGTCTATGATTGACCATGATTGACCATGATGATATTATAAATCGGAGGGATTTATATTAAAAACCCGAAGGATTAATGCTAAAACCCCAACGGAATAATATTAAACCCAAGGTTTAATATAATCATGGTTGACTATGGTTGACCATGGTTGATTTTCATATTGAGACAATCATTGTCACAATGTTATGTTGGGCCATGGTTGAGCATGCTTAACCATGGTTGATTTTCATATCAAGAAATTCCTTATCACAATGGGACGTTGAACCATGGTAAGAGACAATGATTGATTTTCATATTGGGACAATATTTGTCATACTATGATGTTGGAGCATGGTTATCCATGGTTAACCATGGTTGACCATGATTTATTTTATAAAATATGGTTGACCACAATTGAATTAATAAAACATGGTAGACCTTGGTTGACCATGATTGATATTATAAACCCAATGGAATAATAAACCATATGGATTAATACTGAAAATACAATGGACTATAATCCTAAGTGAATAATATTAAGCCCTAGGAATATGAACCCTTAGATTAATAAACCCAAGGGATTGATATTATAAGTCCAAAGGATAAAAATTATAAACCTAAGGTATATAAATCTTAATATAAATATTATAAAATCTAAAATAACCATGGTTGACCATGGTTGATTTCCATATCGAGACAATCCTTGTCACATTGCAACATTGGACCATGGTTGACCATGCATGACCATGATTTATTTTCATATCGAGACAATCTTTGTCACAATGTGAAATTGGACCACGGTTGATTTTCATATTGAGATAATCATTCTCACAATGTGACATTCAACCATGGTCCGCTATGATTGACCATGGTTGTCCAGGATTGATATTATAAACCCAAGGGATTAATACTAAAACCCCAAGTGATTATGAACCCAAGGGAATAATATTGAACCCAAGTTTTAATATAAACACTAAAATAAACATGGTTGACCACAGATGACCATGGTTGATTTTCATCGTTAGAAAATCCTTGTCACAATGTGACATTGGACCATGGTTGACCATGCTTATCCATGTTTGATTTTCATATCAACACAATCCTTGTCACAATGCCACATTAGACCATGGTTGAGATTTTTATATTGATGCAATCTTTGTCAGAATGCGATGTTGGAGTATAGTTGACCATGATTAACCATGGTTGACTATCATTGATTTTATAAAATATGTTTGACCATGATTGATTTTATAAACCCAATTAACCTTGGTTGACCATGATTGACCATGTTTGATTTTATGTAACATGGTTGAGCTTGATTGAGCATGGTTGACCATCATTGGCCATGATTCTGCATGGTTGACCATCATCGTTGATAATGATGAAAGATATTTTAATCAAAGTTGATCATGGTTGATGAAATTCAACCATGGTTAATCATGGTCGACAATAAAAACATTGACCATGGTCGAGCATAATTAAGCATGATTAACCATCATTCATTAGGGTTCACCGTAGAGACATATCGAGACAGCCGGCAACACTTAATTATAGCAAACAATAACTAGTAGTTAACAACATATGAAGACAATCATTATCACAGTCACGCATTAGAAAATCATTGAACATGGATTCTTTAAAATAATTTTTTTAGATCTCTCAAATTTAAAATTTAAAATGAAAAGAGATTATAATGCACATGCATGTCGCATGCGCAAACACACACAATTACGAACTATGATAAAATATGCTATCAAAAGAAATGATGAATCATAACTATAATATTTCAAAATTCCATATTTATAATAACTTTTGTTTATATATAATTTATTATATATATTCCATATTAGAAAATAAATTCAAAAAATGTCAAAAAATTATCATGAATATATGTCTATAGCTATATGTATGATTAACATAGATTCATTTCAACTTTGGATTTCCCAAATCTATGGATATATTATATATATAATTTTTCTATTTTTTCACAAAAATAATTTCATTTTGAAATATTTAATGACTTAACTAAATAAATTTGAAATTGAAGTTAAAATACATATTACTCACTATCACACACCCCATACTCCCCATAGGTAATTATTTTGATACTGTGAACTACATACTATGTTTCCTAAGAACAAACAATTGTCAAAGCAGATGTCAATAATATAACCATGTCATGACAGACAACAAATTATTGATCGAACAAATTAACTATGAATCAATATGCTTAATTACTTTTTGGAAAATAATATATATAATCATGTAAAAAGAAAAATAACTTAATTTCCTTGATTTAGTAAATATTTGTTGTTGTCAGAATATAATCCTAACATCTACATTTATTTTTTAGCCTAAGTATCCTTGCTTAGCCACATGCACTAAAAAACATGTTCACACTTGGTTTTTGGTAAACTAGCTCGGTGGACCAACTTTCCCTTGTTTTTTGCCATTAAAGGCTTAATATTATGGTAAAATTGGTCCAACCACTTTCCTAAACCATTTAGACATCTAAGCGCATGTTCACACCTAACCACACCTCATCCACTTGAGTTATTTGAGGATTGGCACCCCACATGAAGATTCTCCCTTAAATCAAGGGAGTTGGTCCCCCGGACCATTTTAGCATGTTTTAAAGTTGAATTCCTTGGGAAATGTGCCCCTCCTCATGCTTTCATCGTGGCTAATAATTGGCATAGGTTCTTTTGAGTCATTGTTGCTATTTCAAGCCTCCCTTTAGCTTTTCTTATCATTTTCTAGTTTTTTACTAATTTTTTCCTACTTTTCTAGATTCAGAAATTTCTATATAAATACCTCCCTTTGGGATTAGAGGTTTGGTTGTTCATGTATTAATATTGTTCATTAATTTAATACATTGATTTTATGGAGAAAATTCTTTCTCTCCTCTCTTTAATATCAACAAATACTTGTGTTTAATTTAACTAGAATTCTAGATCTATCGGAGTTTCTGCAGGAATTCTACATGGTATCAGAGCTAGATCAAATCTAGTGGATTGTACAAAGTTTTATTTGTAGGTATAGATCCTCAGGAGGGGCAACAAGTAGTAATAGCTCATCACTCTCAGCCCACAAAACTCATTCTAAGTCCTTTCAATTACTTTGAATGGAAGACAGATATTATTTTGCTCCTCCGAAGCAAAGGGCTTTACAGGATAACAATGGGAACGAAGACTGAACTGACTTATACAATGGAGAAGATCAATTATTTCAATAAATTAGATGAAGCAATTGGGAAAATATGCCGATCCATTTCCAAAGAACTTCTCTTTCATGTTAGCCAAGCCACTACTCCCAATGTGGTTTGGACCACATTGGAAGGACTATTCGGCAAGCGGGATGAAATGAGAGTGTATCAACTGGAGAATGAACTCATATCCCTCAGTGCAACCCATTTCAACAACATGGAAGAATACTTCACCAAGTTTAAATCCCTCCTCGTTGAACTTGATGCATGTGGAGTCAAGAAAGAGGAAGATCAACTCATCCTTTCGATTATCTCGAAATTAAGCCCTGAATATTCTGTATTTGTATCATCTTTTCAAGCATCTAAATTGACTCGAGAAAAATGGAAAATTCCTCCATTGAATGACTTCATTGCAGCATTGACCCAAGAGAAATCTAAGTTAGTCCAAATGGGTGCCATCAAGCATTCAAAGAACAAAGCACTTGCGGCTACTGATGCTCCAAAGAGCAGTGGAAGAGACAAGCAAAAAGAGAAGGGTAAATTTAATGAATTGAAGAAGGAGAGACCTGTAAAATCTTCAGAGAGATCTTCTTTGCCTAAGGGTAAGAAGAAAAGGGGAAAAACACTTTGCAGCTATTGTTTCAAAGGTTTTCATATTGAATAAAATTGCATGAGGAAAACAATCAATGAGATGGCTAAGCAATTGCAGCAGCACAATCTCATCGTGCCCGAGAATGCAAAGAAGAAGGATGATAACAGAACAAGAGATGGGAGACGGAGAAAACGATATGGTCATTATTTAATGACTGTCACATCCACTCCATCAGATTGGATCCTTGATTCAGGTGCATTGAACCATATGGATGCATCAAAAGATGAATTTTCCTCCATCGAGAAAAAGCACCAGATCCCCAATTTACTTGGGAGATGCCACACCTGCAAAGGTGGGCAGAGAAGGAATTTTAGACCTTGAAGGGGGCTATTACACAAATGTGCTTCATGTTCCCTCGCTATCCGCAAATCATCTCTCTATATATCATATCACTCATTCCAGCTCTGGAAGGAAGGTGAAGTTCACTCTGGAATCCGCAGTGATTACCAACATTTCCACAGGCTCACAGCTTGAACATGGAATTGCAGATCACAGTTCTTGTTTATATTTCTTTTCCCACTTTGTTCCTAAATCTATTAGCATTGTATTTCTGTCACAATATAATGATACCAGCAAGTTATGACATGAAATATTTGGCCATATAAACTATAAGTACTTGCATCAACTCAAAAAGGAAAACATAGTAGAAGGATTGCCTACTATTAAATTCACAAGTGGTGTATGTCAAGGATGCATTCTTGGCAAGCATCCAGAGAAAAATTTTGACAAAGGGAAGGCATAGAGAGCTTCTTCACCTCTTGGGTTGATTCACAGAGACATCACAGGCCCATTCCTGCAGCCTTCAATTAGTGAGGCTCGATATGTACTCACCTTCATAGATGATTTCTCTCGCTTTACTTGGGTATTTTTTCTAAAATTGAAATCGAAAGTATTTGAATTCCTTATATAATTTAAAGCACTTGCTGAGAATGAGTCTAGGTGTAAGATTAATATACTCTGTACTGATAATGGGGGGGAGTGTGTCAACAAAGATGTGCAACAACTTTGTATTGATGCAGGTATACAACTACAACACACAATGCCATATACACCACAACAAAATGGTGTCACGGAGAGGAAAAATCGGTCATTAAAAGAGATGGCCAATCGTATGCTGCAGTACAAATAATTAGCTCCTAAGCTATGGGTTGAAACTATTAATTGTGCAGCATATATTGAGAACCACATTCCTCACAAAGCACTCAAAGGCACCATCCATTTTAATGTTGGACCAGTAAGAAACAGAAAGTGTCGCACTTTCGCATTTTTGGTTCACAAGCATGGGCTCACATTCCGACAGATAAGAGGAAGGCTTTGGAGCCTCAAAGTGTTGAATGTATCTTTGTTGGATATCTTCACAATGTCAAAGGATATAGATTGCTAGACTCTCACAATGAAAATTTCCTTGTAGCTCGAAGTGTGATGTTTGAAGAAGAATCAATGCATGATTTTTCAATAGTCGTTGTCGAGGAACTGCTTGTTGCCCATTGATGAGGAGGAGTCCAAAACTTATTCGAGCAATTTATAGCAGCCATCAGAGGAGCCTCTTGGGTATGATTTAGAGGATGAGGAGCAAGTCATGGTTGCTCCAACTCAGCTGCCAACTTGGGCAGAGAAAACCTTGCAAAATGCGGGTGAACTAGTCGGTGATCCTGCATATGCGAGAAGGACTAGATCATAGTTTTTTGGGGCTCCTCAAGCCCTAGCTCCCACCGAACCATTTTTTACCATACATTTCTATATTAAAATTAGTTGTCACCCGCTTTGGGGTGCTGCCATGGATGAAGAGTACTCTGTTCTCATGGAAAACAACACATGGGACTTATTTCCACTTCCGAAAGGAAGAAATCTTGTTCGATGCCAATGAATCTATCAAACAAAGATTACTGTAGATGGTGATATCAACAAGTACAAAGCTCAAATTGTTGCAAAAGGATACTGATAGGTACATGGAATAGACTACACAGATACATTTGCACCTGTTGCAAAAATGGACTCCATTCAACTAGTTTTAGCCATTGTTGCTTCTCGAAAATGGGAAGTTGATCACATGGTTGTGAAGAGTGCATTTAGTCATGGAGATCTCAAGGAGGAGATATATATGGAGCAGCCACAGGGATACATTCAGAACTCTTCCCTCATTTGCAGATTAAAGAAATATTTGTATGGCCTAAACAGGCTCCTAGAGCCTGGTATGCAAAGATGTATTCTTTCTTACCTTCCATTGGATTCATTCAATGCAAATCTGATCCCAATGTTTATTTTTTGCAACAGGATGATTCCCTTTTGTTGATAGTACTTTACGTAGATGATTTATTGATGACATGGAACCTTACATCAACTATTGATTCGGCAAAATCAACATTGCACGATCGATTTTCCATGACCTATTTGGGACTATTGCACTAATTTATTGGTCTTGAAGTTTCTTAGTCTACTCCAGGGATCAAGATGGCACGGTCTAAGTATGCATCAAATCTACTTGTTCGCTTTCAAATGACAGAATGCAAGCTAGAAACATCTCCCTTTCTTTCAAGGATCAGATTTGAGGATGCGGGTACTACACCTTTGGTGGAGAGTACATTGTATCGATAGTTAGTTGGGAGTTTATTGTATATTACTCATACCCGACCTAATATATCTTTTGTAGTAGGAGTTTGTTCCACATATATGTAGGAACCCCATGAACTTCACTAAAAAGCTGCAAAAAGAATCCCTAAATATGTCAAAGGTACTTCTAGTTTTGGTATCTTTTATGCTGCAAATTGCCCACTTTAACTAATTGGGTACACAGATTTTGATTGGGTTAGCGATGGTAGAGATCACAAGTCCACCTTTGGTTATGTTTTCAAATTTGGTTTAGAGTCTTTCTGTTGGTCTAACAAGAAGAAATCCATGATTTCTTTATCTACGGCCAAGGAAAAGTATAGAAGTGCAGTGACTGTAGCTACACAGGATTTTTGGTTGCAAGGGCTTCTCTCCGAGTTTGGTATTCAATATCCACTTCTGACTGTCATATTTTGTGACAATCAAGGGTCAATTTAGATATCAATTGATCCAGTTTAGAGACAGAGGACCAAGCTCATCGAGATTCACATGCATTACATCTGTGAGTCGATCCGTGACCAAGTCATATCACTGCAGTACTGCCCTATTGAGTAGCAAGTTGCAGACATCTTCACCAAGTCTTTCACTGAAAAGAAATTTTCAGAACTGAGAGCTATGCTTGGAGTGGTGGAGATAGTTGAGTAGGCCCTTCTGGCCACTTAGCCCTTTTTCCTCTTTTGGGGGCAGGGGGGGGGGGGTTCCCATGAGGTTTTCCCTCTTCCTTCATTTTACGAGGATCTTTTATTTATTGTACCTGAGTACATAACATAGCATCTTGGTCGGGACTCAGTTTAGATAAGTGAGTTAGGATGAAGGGGGGTGTTGGAATATAATCCTAACATCTACATTTATTTTTTAGCCTGAGTATCCTTCCCTTAGCCACATGCATTAAAAATCATGTTCACACTTGTTTTTTGGTAAACTAGCTAAGTGGACCAACTTTCCCTTGTTTTTTGCCTTTAAAGAATTAATATTATGGAAATATTGGTCCAACAGCTTTCCTAAAAAATTTAGACATCTTAGTACATGTTCACACCTAACGAAACCTCATCCACTTGAGTTATTTGAAGATTGGCGCCCCACATGAATATTCCCCCTTAAATCAAGGGATTTCGTCCCCCATACCATTTTACCATGTTTTAAAGTTGTCTTCCTTGGGAAATGTGCCCCTCCTCATGCTTTCCTCGTGGCTGATAGTTGGCAAATGTTGTCTTGAGTCATTATTGCTATTTTAGGCCTCCCTTTACCTTTTCTTAGCCAAATGATGTCTTGAGTCATTGTTGCTATTTTAGGCCTCCCTTTAGCTTTTCTTAGCCTTTTCTAGTTTTTTACTAGTTGTTTCCTAGTTTTATAGATTTGACAATTTCTATATAACCACATTCCTTTGAGATTAGAGGTTTGGTTGCTCATGTATTACTATTGTTCATTAATTTAATACATTGATATTATAGAGCAAATCGTTTCTCTCCTCTCTTGAATGTGAGAAAATTACTTGTGTTTAATTTAACTAGAATTTTAAATCTATCAAAGTTTCTGCAGAAATTCTACAGTTATTTAAATATAATTATGCTCCAAAAACAATTTTGAAAAATTATCATTAAAACACAATTATATTTAATTTTCCTACATATGAATCCAACCAAACAAATAAAAAATCAATATCATTGAATTATTTTAAATTCTAAATATTTAATTATTTTAAATTCTGCATATTTAATCTCATATAAATATGATGGGAACCAAAGAAAAATACTTGTCATATGTCCTTTTACCTATTTAATTCCATATAAACATTTCAAACAGGTATGCCATATTGTGGAGAGAATGTAAACCCAACGAAAAAAACGAAAATAATTGAATTGTTTTATACTCGTATATATATTTAACTTCATAAAGATAATTCAATTATTTTAAACTTTACATATCCAAAATCGTAAAAATAAAATAAGATATTTTCCAGATTCTTCCCACATGAGCCATTATCCCTCTTTTCAAAGGCTAAATTTAACTTTCCAGAGAGCAGTATCAAGGTACCTACCACTACCTGTCGGCAGTTCCTATTTCCGACCCTATAGAAACATAAATGAGCGCTAAGTACCTGTGACAGGACATTCGTGCATCCGAAGGCATGCTACATATGAATGAAAGCCATACATATCCATGCAAATTCCGGCAACTCGATCACCCTACCTCTGGTAAGCTCCAGTATTCAATGTATCTGTGACCACTGTCAGACCTGTCCTGTCTCCTCCTGCAACTTGCGTTGGCTTCCTCGTCTACCACTGTTTTCCAAATTCCGTTTTATTTTGAATTTAGTAAAGTTACTAAAGGAATTCAAATTTGAATTTTGAATTTGTAATTTCGTTCTGTCCATGCACCATCTGCCTCATAGAATTTCAAATTCAACATTCTCGCTCGATATTTAAATTAGAAAAACTATATTTATATCACTGCTCAACAAATTGTTTTCGCAGCTCTCGCGTTCAATGGGAAGATACATAGGATCCTCGTTAGGAAATAAGGCTCGCCTTCCTTTGCACAACTTCATTTTCGGGCGCCAGTAAGGTCATTGGAAGCCATGAAGAGGACACAGTTTCTTGTTCTGTTTCTCATTCTTCAGACCAATGTATTTACAGGCAAGAAGGGTGAGAGAGAACATCGAATATACCTCTGGTTCGACCCCACCAAGGATTACCATTCCTACGCTGTGCTTTGGAACATGTACCAAATTGTGTAAGCCCCCATTCCCGAGCCCATTATTTATTATCGAACCAGAGCCAAATGCAAATGTAGTGTGTAATTTTACAATGAACCTCTTTTGGTTTAATATGGTTTGGTGTGATATTTTTTTTGGGGCGCAGATTTTTGGTAGATGAGGTACCAATCCGGGTGTTCAAGAACAACAAGGATCTGGGCGTGAGGTACCCATTTAACCAGCCGATGAAGATCTATTCGATCCTGTGGAATGCTGATGACTGGGCCACCCGAGGGGGTCTGGAGAAAACCGACTGGGCCAAGGCATCGTTCATCGCCTCCTACAGGGAATTCCATGTCGATGCCTGTGAGGCTTCTGCTCCACAATCGGTGTGCACTACGTAGGGGCGGTGGTGGTGGGATTAGGAGGAGTTCAGAGAACTGGTTGTGGACACCAATGGAGGTACTTGAAATGGGTGAGGAAGCATTACACCACTGCAATTACTGCACTGAGACGCCCAGAAACAAGCAAATGCCTGTGGAATGTGTTCGTGATCGCAACAATATGTAGTCCAGTTATCATTATTCGATGCTACCCATGGCTGAATAATCCGAAGTCGGATTATTAGTCCGGGGAGGCCCAAATGTTATGTTGCAATGAGCTTTTGGGTAAATCATTTCTTCAAAAACTTTGGTTTCCAAATTGATTTTCATGTCTAGTTGTTGCCGAATGTATTTATTGTTTTTTCTTAATGTATTTCTTAAAGGCATTTTAAATACTTTTCAAAGGATTCGAAGCGCGTTATAGTAATTGGAAGTTTGAACTCAGGGTTTATTTCAAATTATTCCAACAAATGATTAATTATCAATCAATCATTCACCAGAATTATTGCGGAATTATTCATTTATCATTCACCAAGATAAGAAGTGATTTGATAAAAACAATCTTTAACAAAATTATCAATATAAATAATTTTTATAAAATGAAAATGATTTAAAAAGACTTTGTAAAGATTTCCTATAGCAAATATCAAAATATAAAAATATATATAATTTTTTTAAGAATATTAAAAAATTATTCTTTATGGAAATATATGATGGGTTTTAATTTTTTTAAACAATATCAAAATAAAAAATATATATATTTTTATATATTTTAAGAGAATCTAAAAAATTAATGTAATCTTCCTTATCTTTATCAAAATAAATGACGGGTTTTAAGACCCACTAATATACCCCTTTTTCATATATTTTCAACTTCCTCGATGTGGGTTTAAAATAAATATATTATATAATATTAACTATTAAAAAAATGATATAATTACTATCTCTATCAAGATAATACATCAAGTTTTAGAATAAAATAATAAAGAATAAAATTCAAATTCAAATCTCTGTAATAAAACATTTTGAAATGTCTTAGATTTCTTTCTTATATAATGAGTTTTATAATAAAATAATAAAGAATAAAATGGATTACTAATTTTTTTAATAGAATATTCACAAAATGTCAAGTCTTATAAAAATAAAAGATAATTACAATAATTCATGATGATTAGATAATTTCTATAATACTGAAAAAAAAATGATTAATTTTTTTAATTGAATATTGCCAAATGTCAAGTCGTATATAAAGTCAAAGATAATTACTATAATTCATAATGATTAGATAATTTCTAGTAAAAAAAAAGATTAAAGGGTTTTTAGTAATTTCATTTTTCAAATGTCTTATGCTTTCTTTTAAAAATAAAATAAAAAGGGTCATTGAGAGTTTCATAATAAAATGTTTTCAAATGTCTTATATTGGCTTCTCAAATAAAAATAGTAATTATAAGTGAAAATGGATTAATAAATAATAGTTTTAGATTATCTTGAGTTCTAAAATTTTGTTTGAGTAATAATAAATTTTAATTTTAAAATGTTTAAGTTTATAAATTTTGTTTTTGTTATTGTATAAGGGTTTTCTTAGGTTGGTAGAATTTGGGTGAATAAGAGGCTTATAAGCAATTTTCTTTTCCACTCGGTTCTATTGTTATAAGGAGATATGTTTAGCTTGTTATGATAAAATAAGAGTAGGTACCATTTTTTTTTGGCAATATTTCGGCTCTTATTAAACCAAAAAATTATTGATATATCTAACTTGTAGGTAGTTGGATATACTCATGGTTTTATGTGACAACTCGAAGATTTTATTTTGAGTCTTACTAAGACTACTCCAATGTATTACCAAATGGTCATTGTTTAAATGAAAAATTATTATACAAGTATTGATTTTTTGCAAAATGGTAAGCTTTCTAATGTAAATATGCATGTTTGTTTAAATGTTAATATTAATAATTTAATATTTTGTTGATTTAATAGATATATCTAAGCTATAACAAACCATTTGTATGTTGGGTGTGTACAATTTATATGTTAGGTGTGTTAAGTGTGTACTGAATACTCCTATATACATAAGTATTGTGAGATAAAGGTGATATAAGACATCATTTCTGACAATTTTTTTTGTTATTTTGGAAATTAAGTTTCAAATGTAAGTTTTCAAGATGATGTGACATCAACTTGATAACAATTTGGCATCATCTAATGACAAGAATTTGGAATCATCTAATGACAAGACTTCATCATATTGCACACCTCTAACCTAAGATATCGAGGTATTTTCTAAGCATTCAAAAATAAAACAAGTAAAGTGTATTTTCTAAGCATTGAGAAATAAAACAAGCAAAATGTATTTCCTAGGCATTCAAAAATAAAACAAGTAAAATGTATTTTCTAAGCATTCAAAAACAAAATAAGTAAAATGCTTTCATACTTTATAGGTTTGGTGGCATGGTACTTTAACAATATTTGGTGCATAATGACATAATGGGAACTATTGTATACTTTATAAGTTTGGTGGCATGGTACTCTAACAATATTTGGTGCATAATGGGAACTATTGTGAGTTTGATAAGAAGATTTCATAAATGTATTAGCGTGGAACATGGAAGCTGTTAGGATGAACTAAGTTGGTATTTGTTCTCCATATTAACATTAATATCATAATTTCTCTCAATCTCATTCCAAAATGTTGAAGTAAAGAATCTATCCATAATGTCATTCCAAAATGATGAAATAGAGAATCTATCTAGAATGGGGAGGACCACTAAATCAATATATGTTAGAGAAGATAGTAGACTATGATGAGTTTATGGACATGGAATCATGATAGTGTGATAATGTTGGAGTTGATAAGAAGATTTCATAAATGTCTCTAGTGTGGAACATGGAAGTTGTTAGGATGAACTAAGTTGTTATTTGTTTTCCATATTAACATTAATATCACAATTTCCCTCAACCTTAACGTCAAAGCTAACAACAACATTTAATTTCCATATTAACATAGCTATCACAACTTCCCTCAACCTTAAACATCAAAATTAAGGTAGAGATTAAACCTTTGATATTTAGATATAAATATGTGCAAATGCAATGTCATATTAACATATATATCAAAGTATTCCCTCAATCTCAATATCAACATTAGGGTAGAGATTAAATCTTGACTATTATGACAAAAATATGTCACTCTCACAACTATAACATACAATAATAGAAAACAATCCCTGCTTCTTAAAAAATAATTCCTATTTTTTAATATATATATATATATATATATATATATATATATATATATATTCATTCTCAGAAATAAATTATAAGAATCTGAGAAATCAAATGCTAAAACAATATGCCATAATCCTGCCATGGCTCTAGCATCAACGACAAATCACTCTCCAACAATTCGTTCCCAATGTAGTTTTCAATTTAAAAATTGTAATAAACTTTAACAATTCGTTCCCAATGTAGTTTTCAATTTAAAAATTGTAATAAACTTTAAATTAATTTAAGTGCACATTCGAGAGAAGTCTAGATTTAAATAGGCTATTGGAAAGTAGGGTGTCTAAAGAAAACGTAAAAGAATAAAAACATCAGGAATTCCTCTACAAAAAGCTGCAAAAAGCTGTGAGGTCCCTGCAACTATACCATGATTTACAAACTCCTCCAAAATCGTCCACATAAGTTTCGACCCCCATAGGGATGTTAAAGTTGTTTCATTAACGGAAAATACCTTAGTCTCCAATGACGTTTTCGTTTGTTGTTTTTCCAGATTAGATTGTTAGCATATTGTCTCTTTTTCTTCTTCTTCTCATTTGATGTATTATTTTGCTATATTTTCATAGAACTTTTCATTGAGCTTTTCCATGTAACATATTAAACTAATCAAGAAACATAAATTAAATTTAACAATATCAAGTTCAAGAAACATAACTTAAATCTTGGTTGGACACACAACAAAAGGAGCCTACATTGTTATTTGTAGGCTACTTAGAAAGTCCTCCTCTGTCATCGCCATTGCCATGGCTGATCTACTGAAACGCTCCCCCTTTAATTCTTGTTTTTGGTGATTTCTTTACCATTATAGCTGCTTGGGAGTTATTAACCCCTTGATATGTCGATGGAAGTATCAATATGAAGGTATAAGATAGTTCTATCCTCTAATATAGAGAATGGAAGGCACACAATTGCACACGGTGGTAGCTCGGACTTGTTTTCAAAGGGAAACACATTACGAATGTAATTACATTAAAACATTGTTAAAGTTTGTATCTGGGTTGTGTTTGCCTTTCATTAGTTCCGATTAAGACCTTAACTGTTCATGCTTCCTTACACAATGCGTGGGAAGCTCCGACTCTCTGTAACCATGGATAGGAATGCTGACAAATCGCTGCGGAATAAAATCATAGAGGAAGTAAATCCGAGTTTTTCAATTACCTTTTATAAAAATAATGCAGGAGAATTGAAATTTTATAAAAATAACGCAGCTCTGAAAATTGAAATAATGCAGCGATCCTTTAGCTTTAATGTTAATTTTTTTTAGTTTTTATAATATTTTTATACCGGTAATTTTTTTTAGTTTTTATAAAAAAAATTATGTGGCTTTTTATACGTGGATTAATTAGAAAATTGGAAAAAAACAAATATTTTTCTAAAAAATAAAATAAAAAACAATAATTCCTATATTATAAAAAGCACAAAGAAAATTTCTATCCAATTTTTCTATAAAATGATAAATAGAAGTAAGTAATTTCTATGTAATTGTAATTAAAAAAATACAACTTCTATGTTAATAAAAATTATAAAATAATGAACACTTTGCAAATTGGTATTTTTTAATAAAAAACAAAAAACATAATTTCTATATTTGAAAAAATTATAATTTGAGAAGTTAAATGGATAATTAGTTAGTAATTTCTATATAATGGAAAATTGCAAAAAAGAAAGGATAACTTCTGTCTTAAAAATAATAATAAAATAGTAAATTCTTTGCAAATTGGTAACTTATTAAAAAAAAAACCCAAAACCATAACTTCTATATTGGAAAAAATTATAAACTCACAAATTTAAGTGTTAAATGGATAACTCCTACAAAAAAGATAGAAAAAAGATAAATCAATATTAGAAAAAATTATAAAAGATATAAAATGGTAAACTTGCAAATCCACAACTTTTATTAAAAAAAATAGAAAAAGAGTAACTTCTATATTACAAAAAATTATAAAATGGCAAAATTCAGTTTAAAATTGACAAGTATTATGAAAAAATGGAAAAAATGGATACATCCAATATTAAAAAACATAATAAAAATATAAAATGGAAAGCTTAGTTGCACTAGCACATCCATAACTCATATATGGAAAAATGACAACTTCTATATTACAAAAAATTATAAAATGAGAATACCGAAAAATAAGTTTGCACTTGTGAATAAAAGAAATAGAAAATGGTAACTTCTATATTACAAAAAAATATAAAATGGAAAATTTAAGTTTAAAATAAATGACTCTTATGGAAAAATAGGATAAATCCAATATTAAAAGAAATATATAAAAAATATAACATTAAAAGCTTAGTTGCAAATCCATAACTCCTATACAAAAGTATAGAAAAATGGCAACTTTCATATTACAAAAAAATATAAAATAAGAAATTGGAGTTACCTAAACGTAAGTGTGCACTTGTGAATAAAATAATATGTAAATTTACTATGTTATTTTTATGCTGAAGTACAATTGCAAATAGTAACGGTAAGTTTTGCTTAGAATAATAATTAAATTTACATGAAAAAACTATAAAATATTAGTAAAGGTAAGTTTACACTTGTGAATAGAAAAGAAATTAAATTTACATTTTAAATTTTATGTATAAAATAATAAATCGCACGTAAAAAATTATGGAGTTACAAATGGTATAGTAAGATTGGTATGCTTAGTAAATTTGCATGCTACATGTTTTATCAAAAAAAAAAAATATTAACTTTACATGTTCAATTTTATATTAAAGTATGGTAGAAAATTATAAGTTTTCACTTGTGAATTTTTTTTCCATATTGAATTTAAATTATGACATAGAAAGTAAGTTCTATTTTTTTTAAATTGCAATAAAACTAGTTTATCAACTAATCTTGTTCCTTTTGGAAACCTTCCACAAGTAGTGAGAATTAAAATGGAACTATGCCTTAATGTAGTAGCAAAGTATACTTAGAAATTATAATTAAAAACTTATTTTGTTCCATAAAGAATTCTTGGTCAAATTAGTAGCAAAATAGAGCTAGAATTAGGAATTTGTTCTCTTCAACAAAGAATTTTGGATCGGTGCATAAACTAAACACTTTTGGAATTAAAAAAATATATTGAATTATCTGTTTTATATTTAAAAAATGCAAATATATTTCAATCATATTTTTGTTTTTATTCTCATGATTTTTTTATGATATCTACCAGGATCGAGTATAGTGATTAACATTCCATTTCAAAACAAGGATCACTGGTGTGGAATTCAAATAGAGGGGCTCATTTTCAGTAGTCAACCAGAAAGGTTGGGCATTGCCAAATATTGTCTAATAAATTTGGATAAGATAGGACACATAACAAATTGAAATTGAATGAAAACTATGATTTGTTATCTGTGATCAAATATTTTGTCTTAGTTGTTAATATACACATAAATACTAATTTCCTTGTATCTACCCAATTATCACTCTAGTAATAGTTTTGAAATTGTATATGCTAGCCATATTTTCAATTTTCTACTAGATTACCAGGAATTAATGTGTTTTAGTTTCACATAGAGTGCATGTTTTTAATTCAATTGTAAGTAATATCATAAGTAGGCTTCTATGCATTGTCTCTTTTGTATTCTCTATAGTTTGAAAATTCTTGTGTTTTAAAATATGTACAGATATAGTTAATTGAATTTGAATGAATTTTTTTTCTTGCAAACAGGATATTTGGAGACCCTATAAAGAACATTGATGGCACCTAGATGAAAACTTCCTGAATGGAAATATCTTGAAAGAAAAAATGATGGAAAAATTTATTGCAAGTTCTCCAATAATACTTGTGGGACATCAGTGATTTGAACATGAGACCATTTGCTTGGCATTGTTGGTGAAACTGGTGGAGGAGTGGCAACAAGTACTAAAATTTATCAAGATGTGAAGGAAAGTTTAAGTGAAGAAGTCAATGCTCATAAGCAAGGAAAGGTAGTCCAAGAAGCAAGAAAAAAAAGAACACAAGATACACTCATGGGAATAGAAAATGTTATTAATTCAACACCAAGCTCTTTCTCATCACTTGTGGCATCTACAACATCTTCTATGCCATATGGATAACAAAGAGAACCTACTTTACCAGATGTTGATTCAACAAAAAAAACATTGGAGAAAGATTGGAAGCCATTAGAGCGAAATGAGGTAGATGATGCAGTTTATGGTTTTTTCATTGGTTGTAATATCTCTTTCAACACTATCAAAAGCCCATTATTTGATGATATGTTAAAAAATATTAGCCATTTTGGTCCCTCATATGTTATTCCAAGCTATGAAAGTCTTAGGACCAAAGGAGTTGATAGGAGCAAACAAATAATAGATGAAAGAGTTAAACCAATAAGGGATTCATGGGTTATTTTTGGATGTAATTTAGTTAGTGATGGTTGGACTGATCACCGGTCGAGACCTCTTGTGAACACACTTGCTTGTTGTCCTCAGGGAGTGATCCATTTGTTTACTATTGATTGTATGGACAAAACAAAGACTGCTAAATATTTATTTCGGATACTAAAGGAAACCATACTATTTATAGGAGAGGACAACGTAGTCCAAGTTGTCACTGATAATGCATCCAATTGTGTTCTTGTTGGTGAGCTATTGATGGAGCATTTCCTTAAGTTGTTTTGGACACCTTATGTAGCACATTGTATTGATCTAGCCCTTCATGACATTGGTAAAATCGGTTGGGTGCAGGTAAATATATCTCAAGCAAGGTGACTGGTCAAATTCAGACTGAGTTTCAGTATATTTAGAAAATACAAAACCAGGAATCTACTAAGACCATGTGACACTAGGTTTTCCACCCATTTTATTACACTACAAAGGGTGGTAGAGCAAAAAGTTGCATTAAGATCATTTGTATGTAATGAAGAGTGGGTGAAATCTCCATTGTCAAGGTCAGAAGGTGGTAAACTAGTAGAGAAAACAATCTTTAATGAAATGTTTTGGTCATGTGTAGAAAAAATCATCTCTATTTTTGAGCCTATTGTACAACTATTGAGGATGGTGGATTCTAATGCTGCACGCATGGGTTTTGCATATGAGGGCAAGGATAGGGTAAGAGAACACATATTATTGATATGTAAGAATGATAGTTCAGTATATAATCCAATATGTAGAATTGTGAAAAAAAGGTAGTGTATGTTGCATATGCCATTACGTCCTGTGAGGCTTTTTTAGCACCTAATTACTTTCACATTCCTAAGGATAGAGATATCATGGAGGGATTTTATAATTGCATGGAGAGGATGTATCATGATCTTGATATACAATATCAAATATGAATACAATCAATATCATAGAGGCAAGGGACTGGTCATGTTTTCACTACAGCTACGGCGCTATGAGATATGCACAATCTAGAGGTCACCACTGCTCAATGGTGGTTTCTGCATGGATATGAGACACCTCAACTACAAACATGTGAAGTTAGGGTGTTGAGTCAGGTATGTAGGCATCATAATTATTTACACTTTGTATATATATTTGCAAATTATTCCATGTAAATCATTATATTAATATAATATTATTTTGATGTAAAAAAATAGTCACTAGTGCATCAGCATGTGAAATGAGTTGGTGCACTCATGAGTTCATCCATAGTAAGAAAAGAAACCATTTAGGAGCTATCAAATTGGAAGGTTTGTCTAGCATTTATTGCAATTTACACTTGTGGCTGAAATCTTTGGAGGGGAAGAAAACAACTTCAAATATAGTATGAGAGGTTCCCCCTATTTTTAATGCATCTATTGCAACCTCACAAGCACCAATTGTGGGATCATCTTCTAAAGCCACACATCAAATCAATGAGAATGATGCCTTACTCAGAGTTATTGTAGATGAGAGTGCTAGTAGTGATAATGCCTCTCTCATGAGTGAATACATAGATGAGATGACCTACCCACCTTAAGACAATTTTGGCCCTTCATTTATGGTAATGATCATAAATTTTTTATTTCTATTAGCAGTTTGTATAAGCACATAAATCTTAAACTATGTTTTAAATTTTTGACATTTTATGATTGAACTGTTCTAGTTTGACATATTATGATTCTTGGTTACTTTTATTGCATTGTTTTATCAGGTTTAAAGGTGTTTATTTTATAAGTAACATTGTTTTTTAAATATAATAAAAAATGAGCATGAAGTAAATGATCTAAATTCATATTTGAATCTTAAATTGGATATCATTGTTGTTGTATTTTTTAACTATAATACAAAATTAGCATGAAGTAAATGATCTAAATTCATATTTGAATCTTAAATGAGATATCATTGTTGTTGTCTTTCAAGAATATTCTCTAGAAGTTTGTAGATATCTACAAAAAGACCCTTTAGGAGTGGTATCAATGTTTGTAGATGGCATGTACATTCTCAAATAGATCTATTTCGTGTCTTAGACATAAATTTCATTTTATTTAGAGATCACTTAAATCATATTTTTGATATCCAATATGTCAATTTTTACATTGAACTCTGGCTTTGTGTGTTGTGACTAATATTATTAGATTTTACTTTTACATGTTTTTCTAGTTTGCAATAATAATTATTTTGATTCATTTTGATCCTCATTATTTCTAAGCCATTTTAGAGAGAGGAGGTCTATAACATTTTAAATAGGAGAAATTAACATTGGAAATATGTAAACAAAAATATCCTTGTTAGGGAAAGATTTAATGAATTTTCATATAATGATTGTTTATTTAAATTATAAAAAACAAATTAAGTATTTGTAAGATGTATAACGTCAAATTTTTTCCGTCTTGAATTTTATAGGGTCAAATTTCTTTTCCGTATCAAATGGAAATTAAATTTGAATTTGGTAACTATGGTTAAAATTAAAGGTGAGTGCTGGAGATTCTAATTCCAACCACCTGTTAGGTGTCAAAATCGTCACTCCAAGTGTCCTACTTCAGTTTCACTGAGTCCTGTTTAAGTTGAGTTTCACTCCAGTCATTTGTTACTGATGTATTTGTTGTAATCCTATTTAAGTGATTTGTAATACTGAGAAGAGTAGTCCTCTGCTCCATGTCGTTTTGGTCTCTTTGTCACATACTAACAAATACTTGTTGAAAACTTGGTATAGTATCCTCTATTTTTTATTCATAATTGTTAGGAGAGGATAAAATTAATAACATTATGAGAATGATTCTTTTATGGTAGGAAGTGGCTGAGTTACATAGTCGTCGGGGAGCCCGTATAGTGACGAGGATGGTGCATTCAACATTCCCTAGTGCATTGTCCTTGGTGCATAACAGTGACATTCACCTCCTAGACTGTTCATTAAACCTCACCACACAGAAGGATTCAATGCAACTCCCATAAGAATTGCTCCTACATAGAATTGACATTCACCTCCCAAATTGTTCATTAAACAGACCTCCATAGGCATGCCAATGAGAATGAAAACTAGATTGTGGGAGAATCTAAATGGAAGGCATGTGAGGGTTGTTTAGGTAGCAGACAGGACACCGTATAGAACCATAACATAATTAAATAATTAAAATATTTTTTTTGCTAAAGAAAGAGACGGTCCTTCTATAAACTTAGTTAATAAATGATTTACACAGGTTACAACATATGCCCAGAGATGAAAAATCCCACAATGGGAGAGGGAAATTACCCGAAGTGCCCATAAAACCCTCCATTAGTCAAACAAAAACCATGCCTAGACTACCCCAGAACTGAAAGTGGGCAAGTGGATCCAAAGTCCACTCCCTAAAACCAATCGTTGATCTATCTCCTTCCTATCCAGCGGTCAAAAAAATTGTCAAGCGCTGAGGTGAAGCCCACCAAAAATCTCTTAAGCTACTTAGTCAACGCTAACCGTTGATCTTTCCCTTCTGATCCTATAGTTGGTGTCCATATCACACAACTTAAAAACTCGCTGAATATTGCGCGATGAAGGTGGTTTGCTTTTCCCATCCTTTGCCATGTGTTGCTTCCTGAGTGGAATAGCTGGATTTTCACTAAAACCATCATTGGTTTGGATGGTTCTCGATGAAGGTGGTGAACCATTAGTAGTTATATCCTTTTGGGCCCACCAACCTGCACGCCAAAAGGTGGCCATTGATCCTCCTCCTCTGGATCTGATAGCTACAATCAAAATCGGACCACACATCCGCTCGCAGATTACCTAGCGATGAAGGTGGTAATCACTTTTCATCCACCACCACACATTGCCTACTAAAAGGCATTGCTTGTCCTCCGAGAAAACCACTCCCGGGTTAGAGGGCGCCCGATGCAGGTGGTAAATCTCGAGCAGTTTTTGACCCCAGTTTTCTTTTCCTTTGACCTTCAACACTTTGCCCTAGGAAGACATATTCGGAAGGGTGGCCTCCTACATGGAATGCCTTAGGATTGGTTTTGGCACTCTGTGGCATTCGTCTCGATAACACATTCTCTCATTGCTTCTCCCTTTGAGCAGAGATATCCTATCTCAATTTATGCCTTTGTTCCTGCTTCCAAAAGCACAGTTAGAGAACCGATAATGCATATCCTCTGATAAACTGTCTGATGTGAACTTATTCTTCACTGACATAAAGTAAAATTATGTCTCGTGATTTGTTTTGATATTGTTGTCTATCAATGAGGGCATGAGATGATCATTCCTCCTTCATCCTGTCATCCGTTACCTCCTCCCACTAGCAGCACAAGTCGATATGCTTTTTTTGAACCCCCTCATTAGCTAGCCAACCCGCTACTTTGTTCGCTTCCCTTCGGACATGCACCAACCTAAGAGTTCTTAGAAATATTATGTATGATTGGATTCTTTGGTAGACTTCCAAAAGCCACTAGTGCCCCAAGATTTTCTCTGGTGCTAAGCCAGCATTTATCCCCTTCACTGAATTAATAACTAATTTTGAGTTAGCCTCAATGATGACACTATGTATGTTGTGCTTGAGCAGTATATCCAAGCATAATTCCATTGCCATGAGCTCAGCCATATTGTTGGTTTCTTTTCCTAGATAACTATGGAAGATGACCTGTATGTTTCCTTTCTCATCCGTCATGAACCCTCCATAACGTGCTTCTCCTGGATTTCCTTTTGAGGCTCCATCTATGTTAAATTTAAAAAAACCTTGTGAAGGGGGTTTCCAGAAAGCCTTTTCTACTGAGGTATTCTTGTTGATCTACATAAAAAACTGTGGGAGATGCACGTTAAGCTTTAACTTCTCGAGGATTCTAGCCTCTCTTTGTCCTATGAGTTTTCTGATAGTGACATCTCCCAAGATGTGAACAGTCTCTTTGAGTTGCTTAAGGATTACCTTTAGGATGTTGCTCATTGGGCTCACCTTATCCTTGAAAATCCTGTTATTGCATTCCTTCCAAACATTCTAGATTAAGAACCCTAGGGTCAATGCCTAGGCAAAGTTTATTATCTCATTATTCGAAAAAAAAATCTGCCAGTTTTTCAGTGTAGCAGTGATGTCATTTACATGTATGTATGTCTGCTCAATGACATCTCCAACCCAGTTCCATAGTGTTGTAGTGAATGAGCATCTATTCAGGAGATGATTAGTAGTTTCTTCCTGTTGTCCACACAGGTGACATCTTGAGAGGCCAACAACGCCTCTTTTTCTTAAGTTGTCCCATGTCAAAATCTTGCCATGTTGAACTAGCCACTTGAACAGTTTGACTTTCATCCAATAAGGATTATCCCAGAGTTCCTTCCATGTCTTATCGATGTTTGGAAAGTTAAGCCATGTGTCTATCCTTTTGGCCTCCTTTAGGGTGAAGAGACCTTCCTTGTTCTTTCCCTATATTAATTGATCTTCCAAGGTTGAGATTAAGATTTGCCTTTTTTTCCAAAAGATCGTTAAAGACTATAGCTTGAGTATTCATCATGCCCATTTCACTGTAATCTGTAAGTTTCCATATTCGCCATTTCCCATCGTTCCTTGATTGATCCCAATAGTCACTTACCCTCCTTAATCCTTTGTTGATGGTATCTGTTTGAATGTATGCTAATTCTTCACTGCAGATATGATCCTCCTGTTGCGAATTATCCTCCCAAAACCAGGCCAGATTTCCGTTTCTGATCTCCCAGAAACTATGTTTTTGGAATAGGGCCTTGTTCTCCCATGCCCTATTCCAAATTGGTGAACCTTTCACTTGGCCTATCATTCTTATCAGGTTCTTCTCCTGCCAATTCCTTGCATACTTTTTCTTCCATAATTTTGCCCAGGGGACTTGTATTTCCTTTAGCCATCTCCACCAGACTTTGGCTCCTAGAACTTTGTTAAGAATTCCTAGGTCATGGAGACCCAAGCCACCATGGGATTTTGGTTTGCATACCCTATACCATGCCACTAGGGCCCATTTCTTCTTTTCTTCACCTTTAACCCAAAGAAACTCTCTCAATAATTACACCAGTTGTTGTCAGAATGGTTGATAACATAGAGATAGGGATGGTTTGGAGGATAGCCTTAGTTAGAATCAACCTTCCTGCTAGATTTAGGGCTCTATTTGTCCATTTGCTAATCTTATATTCAGATTATTTAGAACAGGCTCCTAGAGTTCCTTGTGTAATGGTTTGTCAGTGAGGGGAACTCCCAGGTACTTTGAGGGTAATGACTCTCTTCGAAAGCCCAAAATTTTGGAAATATTTCTTTGAATCAAAATATCCGTGTTGAAAAAGAAAATCTTTGACTCAGTAAGACTTACCTCTGTGCCCGCTGCCATAGCAAACTCACTCAGAATCTGCTTAAATTCTTTGGCTTCCTTGACTGTGGGTGTGCCTTGAAGCATAGTATCATCCACAAATCGTTGATGTGTCACTAAGTCCCCACCTTTAGTGAGTCTCAAATAGTAAATTCTCCCTTCCTCCTTAGCAGCTCTGATTGCTCTCCCTAACCCTTCCATCATTAGAATGAAAAGGAAAGGAGAAATAGGATCACCTTACCTAAAACCTCTACTAGGCTTGAAGGTTGTGGAGGGGGAGCCATTGAGAAGAATTGAACAACTGCCAGTGGTAACTAGCGCCATGACCCACTTAATCCAATTTTAATCAAAGCCATAGGCTTTGAGCACTGCTCTTATGTACGACTAGCTAAGTTTATCTCAGGCCTTTGCTACGTCCAGCTAAATTATCATCCCTGCCTGTTTATTGTAATAAGTGAATGAACCACTTCATGTTCTTGAATAATGTTATTAAGAATTTGTCTTCCTTCCACATAGCTCATTTGCTCCTCTGACACTAGGATAGGGAGGAGTGGTTTGAGACGGTTGGCTATTACTTTGGATATTTTTTTGTACACCACATTGCATAATGCTATAGGTCTAAATCTGTCTGGAGAGGTGGCCTTTTCATATTTGAGGATTAAGGCTATGAAATATTCATTGAGTGCCTTCAAGGCTATTTTAAATCTTCGAGAGTCTTCCAGTACCTCCAGAATATCTTGTTTTACTATCCTCCAACATGTTTTGAAAAAGTCCACATTGAAGCCATCTGGATCTTGTGCTTTCCCATTGTGCATCTCTGTAATGACTTCCTCAATCTCTTCCTCTGTTACTGGTCTGTTGAGATTGTAATTGTCTTCTCTAGATACCAATTTATGACTGTACTAAGTAAATCTTTTCGTAAACTAATATCTATCTACCATGGTTTCCTCAGCAATTCTATGAAAATGCTGGACTAGGACCTCTTCCATCTCTTCATGAGTGTTTCTCTCTATTCCATGTTGATCTGTAACTTTCACAATTCTGTTATTGTTTCTGTGAGCTATGGTGGATCTTTAAAGCTGATTTGTAATTTTCACAATTCTGTTATTGTTTTTGTGAGCTATGGTGGATCTATGAAATAATTTGGTGTTTCGCTCCCCTTATTTAATCCATTGTACTCTACATTTTTGTCTCCAGAATATTTCCTCTTGTAGACATATGTTTTCCCATTCATGTTGAAGTGACTCTGCCATCTGTTTCCTTTCATCTCTATAACCTTCTGTGATAATAATTTGGTTTATTTCCTTTAGTTTATTCCACTTCTACTTTAGCTCTGAAGATATTTCCAAATTCCTTTTTATTCCACTCTTTGAGTCTATCTTTAATGTGTTTGACCTTCTGTGTAGAAGGAACATCTTTGTACCTTGAAGGTGTAACTCTTCCTTCCACCATTTTTCTATTTTTTGTGAGGAAATTTGAATGTGTGAGCCAAACATTTTCAAACCTCAAGGAGATGTTCCTCGATTTACCAAATAGAGAAGCTTCCAATTGAATGGGCCAGTGATATGAACCTCAAAAAGGCAGGATGAGCGCAGTCAGGATACTTCCCATGAGAAGAAGTTCCTATGAGATAATAAATCTGTCCAATTTTAAGGTTACTTGGGTAGAGCCCCCCTGTTGTTATTCCAAGTGAAGATTCCATTGATGGTTTCCATATCTACCAGTTTCATATTGGTGAGGAAGTTCTGGAAGGCAACTGAATCCCTACCAATTATTCTAGTTCCTCCTTTCTTCTCCGTTAGTGATTTTATCATGTTAAAATCACCTCCTAGAAACCAAGGTAGAGCTGGGTATCTCTTCTTCATACCCTCCAATGTTGTGAGAGTTGAAGTTTGTCCTCTATTGGCTATGGACCATAGACATTGGTGATCATGTAACATTGCCCATCACCCACCGGTTGGATAATCAAAGAAAAGTGGTTTTTGGATGCCTTTGCATCAACACACCAAATTTATGTGGATCCCATAGAGTGAGAATTCCACCAGCTGATTTATTTGCCTTAACCTCAAGGTATTCATATCTATTTAATCATTTGCTATGTTTTTCTCTGATCTTCTCCACTGAGAATTTTGTTTCCTGAATGAACACTATGTCAGATTTTTCCTCTCTGATCCTATTACCTAGATTCCTCTGTTTTCTTCTACTCCCTAGTCCTCTAATGTTCCAGGTTGTAATTTTCATTGATGTGGGGTTTTGAAGGAGTAATTGGAAAGGTCTATCATCCTTCCTTAGTCAATCATGAGTTTTCCACACTCCAAGAGCAGTTATTTCTGTCTTTTCCTTCCCATCTTCTTGCTTGGGTTTTTTTTATTAATTTTCCTGTTATTAATCCTATTGAGGAAGTCGCTTTATTTTCCTGGTTATCATGTCCTCTTTTGACTCTTGCAGTTGTTTGATGTGCCTTGTTAATGAATATCTGTTGTACCTTGTCAACATCCTCATGAGGTATGTAGTTTATTCCTAGGTTTCCTCCTTGTTCGAGAAACTTTACCAGCTCTAGGTTGTCCCTTTCCAAGAACTCCTGTAAGTCTTGGTCCTCTGTGCCACTTCCACTTTGAGTCATTTCATGGTATTTTTCTATTTCCATGGTACTCAAAGGTTCCATCGTGTGTTCATTTTGTTCCTGTGTGAACTCCATGCTGGTCTCTTTTCCTTTCCCCCTTGCTGCCTGATTCGTTGTACTCTTTTGTTCACCTTCGTCTACTTCTTTTTCTCCTAAGATCTCAAAACTATTATAACTTCTTATTTTATTATCATTCTCAGTAGGGTTCTTTTGTGTCTTCCTTCCCCTTCGTTTTCCTTTTCCTCCTACTTTAGTGAAAGATGTCTGACCTTTCCCTTTGCTGGTGTTTAGGTATTCATCCCTTTCATTAGGAGGACAATCTCTAGATAGGTACCCATGCTCACATTTGTGACATTTGAATGGGATATGCTCATAGTCAACTATTTTAACCCACTCATCGTCATAGACTTCTAGAATCACCTCATCTGGAAGGGCTCCTGATAGGTCCATCTCCACACATATACGGGCATAGGAGGTATATCTTCCTCGTAGAGTTGCCTATGAAATCTTTAAGAAATGACCTACTTTATTGCCTATAGCTTTTAAAGACAATGGAATCTAGTAATCAAAAGGTAAGGAGTAGAGTCTAATCCATACCGGTACCGAAGTGAAGGTTTCTTGTTCTGGCACAAAGTTCATCGTCCAAGGCCACACATAGAGACCAGCAGCTGCAAAGAAGTATGGTCCTCCCTAAAAAATCCTATCTTTCTCCTCTATGTTCGTGAACACCACTGTAAAAAAACCTTTGCATCCAAGATGTATATTGAACTCCCCCTTTGGTTTCCAGTTGTATTTTATCTAAGTGTACAACGCTTCCAATTGGTTTCCCATAAAATTGCATATAATGGCATAGTTTGCCATGTGATACCTATGCTCTTGCAGAGCTGGATCATTCAATATAACTCGCGGTTTAGTTATATTGTTTGGTTTACAGGGCCCCATCTTGGTTCTATTCTTTCTTCCTTGACCTTTGTCTTACGCTTTCTCCTCCTATCGGTCTTCCTCGTTGGTACCTTGTTCTGCATGGGTTTTGTTGCCTTCGGCCTTCTAAGTTTCAGTGTTTTTTGTTTTGATCTCCAAGGATTGTGGAGGCTTGTTCTTATTCCTTGCTTTTCCTCTATTTGAAACCACATTACTGTAGGAGGGAGTGGAGCTACCTCCTCCCTGTGCCTCCATGGTTACCTGTTGCCCTCTGTCGCTTTCTTTGTTGAACTCTAGAACCTCAGTAGCCCCTCAACTAAATAATTAAAATATGAAAATGAGAAATAATTGAATTAAATTTTAAAATATGTGTGGTCTTTCTCCTGGCCTTAGTTAACATTTCACATAACGCTTCAAACTAAACATATTGGCGGAATAATCCACCCTCACCATACATTTGTTAAAAAAAAGTAAAAGACGATACATCCGCTAATATAAAAACACCTTTGACAAATAATCCACCCTTACCCTCTATTTGTAAAGAAATTAAAAGTCAACACCAATACATCCAACGGAAACTGATATATAAACACCTTTCACGAAATATAACTAACACTTCAAACAATACGCAAAGAAACACAAATAGAAAAGCGATCTATTACATTTCTAAAAATATCCTTGAAGATTTTAAGCATACAACATGTTTTCCACAAGGAACGGTGTATCAACCAATAAAACCACACGTTGAACACAAGGAACGGTGTATTAACCAATAAAACCACACGTTGAACCATTCCTCGTCTTTTTCTTTATTTTTTAAATGTGTGATAATATTTACGTTTTAAAAACATATAGAATTAGAAATGTAACCAAAACTTAAGATAGTTGAATAGCACGGCTAAGAAATTTACGTTACGATACTTACTAATGACATGCTTTACAATATTTATTAACGGCAAATTTAATTATAATAATGGTTATGTTTTTCCGATAATTTGGCTCCCATATAGATTCTCTTATTGTATTTTCCAAAGAAGGATTTCGCTTCCAAATTTCTCTCTCTATTCGTAATTTTATTTTATTTTTAATTATGGAAAAATATCCAGATAAGTATATCAAAATAGATTTAATTTGAATTAAATCAGAGTTTTTTTTAAATATATGTTTAAATGTGTATGGAAATTAATATTAATCATTAAATGATATTTTAAGTTCATATTCTTGATTATGGGAATATAATTTTTAGATGAGTTTTAAAAACAATTAAGGCATATTTAAGGGTTTTCGTTCTCATGTGCACTTTTTTTCAACAAAGAAAAATAACATATATCTAGATTGCAAAGATGGCAAGAATATTTTATCAACAACTAAGGCATCTTCAATAGTAGAGTTTAGGCTTTTGTGATCCTGACGATGAATGACACTAGTTGGTTCGAAACGCGTCGACAAATGATGTCTCATGTGATCTTCGCCGAAGAATTTTTGCAAACTAAGGCATCTCTAAGATTCATGTCATTGTGCACACTCATTTTCAAACAAGAACAAATAACAAACATATATTGAAACCATGACAAAAATGTGAACCACTAGATCTAGATAATGTAAAATATAAGATTCACATAACTCTGCAAGTCCAAAGATAGAGAACACTCTATTATTGTTATACCCATCAATGTTTGAATGTAAATCTCCAACTAATCTAAAGTTTTCAACCCTATAAGATCTAGTCCCAAAGACTTTATTTCCTTTCAAGTACATAAAAACTCCCTTTGTTACACACCAATGTCCTTCAAAAGGTTTTTGCATGAAAGTGAAAAAAATTCGACCCACAAATGGTATTATTTGGTCTAACTAACAGTAAGATAGATAAGAGTCCCTACAAGTTGTATGTATATAGTTGCATCTTGAAATCCATTCAGGGTTTTTTTAATGTTATTTCCATATATTTTTTCCATTGGAGTAGACAGAGGATTATAATCAACTACAAAAAATTTGTTTAACATTCCTCAGTGTATTACTTTTGGGAGATGAATACATATTTTGGATTATGAGATACTTCAATGCCTAAGTAATAGTGAAGATGTCCCATGTATATAATCTCAATACCCTTCTTCAATTCTTTCTTTATGGGTGTAACATATGCTTCATTGTTCAATATATGCTCCATTGCTCTTTATTATCAAAATATCATGTACGTAATCCACAAAGTAAACAACATTTTGCGAATGTTCTTAAACAATGCCACATCATCAAGATTATGATGCTTCAAATTGATCTCCAATAGATGGTCATTTAATTTTTTATACCATGTGTCAGGTACTCTCTTTAGGCCATATAGGCACTTGATGAGTCTGCATACCTTATGTTCTTGACCTTTATTATCAAATCCTTCTAGTTGAAACACGTAGACAGTCTCTTTCAAACCCCATTTCAAGAAATTTATAGGCACATCCATGTGATTAATATTCCACCTATTATATTCTACCAAAACCAAAAAATCCTGAATGGTATCTCATTTTTCCATAGGGGAAAATGTATTCTCATAATCTATGCCTTCTTTTAATGCATATCTTTTTGTTACCAACCTCACCTTATGCTTATTAAGTGTGTCATCTGATTTCTAGTTTTTCTTGCAGACCCACCTACAACCAATAAGCTTAGTTTTAAATGGAAGGTCCACCAACTTCCATGTCCCATTCTTGATGAGAGAATCATACTCCTTATACATGGATTCTTTCCACTCATCATGAGAAGTAACCTTTTTAGCAAAAGTTGTTTAAATGAATAGATAAATCTAAACAAAATCATATGAAACATTTGTATCGTTTACATAACCTCCATCGTGTTATCTTGTTGATTTTATAATTCCTATCTTTCCAACCTCATTGGGATGAAAAATTTTAGGTGTCTTTATGAGCCACTTTGAATTTTTTTTTTGATACTCCATGTTACTTAATTGATTTGGATAGTGTTGAATTTTCATCAAAAGTTGTCTTTCATTCCTAGCAACCACGTATTCCTATTGAACTTCCTATTTTGATGAGGTAGCTGGATCTTCTACATGAGGGGGATGTGGCACTTCAAAAGGATATTTGAAGGATTGACCCAAGATAAGTATCCCCACTTATAATATGTATTTACATTGATGAACCTATCGAGATGATTGAGCTACTACTTAACAATTTTTTCATTCTTGCTTGATTCCAGAAAATATAACACCTCTAGAGAGATTGAACACTTTTTTTACCTCACCATAAGAATGATATGCTTTGGTGGTATCTGAGTACCCCAAGAAGATGCAATTTCAACTTGTAATGTCCCTTAATAATAAATAATAAATAATAATAATAATAATAAAGAATAATAAATAATATTGAAAATACAAGAAAATAATAATAAACAATGAATTAAAAATAATAATAAAAATAAAAATAGTAATAAATAAAAAATAACCATACTAAAGCTCTAAATAAATATAAATAGAAATAAAACAAGAAAAAAGTAAAAAATCAGTAAATCTATCAAAAGAAATAAAAGAAGAAAGCAATAAAGTTGCATGTAGACACATGGATTGTGTGCAGGTGGTTCCCCTTCCAATGTTTGCTCTATTTATTAGATGATGAGGAAGATGGGAGGCATTCCATCATTCAAATATCCTTCATTCATTATCTTGAGAATAGTGTTCTAAGACAAAGGATTCCCTGGAAGTAGTACGTTGATTGAGGGCTCAGGGTTAGCTAGTTGTAGCAAGACTTTGTGCAATTGAGCCTACAGTTGGGTAAAGAGTCATCCCCAAAACCTTGTTGCAATTAGCAGACTTCAATTGAAATCACAGGTAAGTGTCTCTACTCATAGTTTTGAACTCTGATGTTAATTAGCTGATAATTGCATGTTGATTATAAATTACTTGATTAATCTAATTAATTACACGTTTATTTTGCGCTGTTACACAACTCCTTGCATGAAGCTTATTTCTTTTCTCCTTAGAAATTAAAGCATACCAAATGGAACTAAAGACCATGGGATGCCTTATTAATGGAATGTAGCCATACCAAATTTCATAAGGAGTCTTGTTCCCAAGTGAATGTGAAGGAATTCTATTTTCCAGATACATTTGACATAGAACTACACCGTCCCAAAATGTCAACTTCGCATCCTTGAAAAATGGCATAATCATAGCATATTGAAGAGCTTCATGTTCATTCTTTTTCCTACACCGTTATATTGAAGATTTCATGGAATAATGGTTTGATGTTTTATTCCATGTTGGTGAACACACCTTTCAAAAATATTAATAGTATATTCCCATCCATTATCAAATCAAATAATTTATACTAGATTCTACTTCATTTTCAATCCATACATGAAAATTTTTGAATATTTTAAAATCTTGAGACTTATATTTTACAAAATCAATCCAATAGAACCTAGTTTTGTCATCAATAAAATCCATGATATATTTATTTCCAAAATTACATGGGATATGCATGGGGCCATGCATACCAAAGTATATCAATTATATATTTCTACATGCTCTTGAAGTGGAATCGTTTATGTCAAAATTATAGTGAGAAACAACAAAATGAGTGGGTTTAAGGGATTTTCCATTGTTTTCCTATTGTTTCTTCTTGTTTTTAGTCTTGTGCCATGAGATCGTACATGCATTTTATTCATGACAATTCTTACTACAACAAACATAGTAAAAATCAAACCTCTAACCTAGATTTTTTCTACCCTTGCCTCTAAATTTTGTTTTTTTGCATCCCTTCTTATTGCAATCTCCTCTATTAGAATCATGTCATTGAATTTTACCTTTTCTAGCAAGGAACAAAATATATCATATGGCTTGGCTAGAGGTGTATTCTTCCCAAAATCCTTTTCAAATTCTGTAGTTTTATCCACCAAGGAGTCAAAATCAAAAGATTGAGCTTGTCGACTACCTTGAGTGATTTAAGATAATGATAACATGTGTGGTAGAGGGCCTTAATGAAGGTCATGAGAGAAATTGTTACATTCACACTAATAGCATCAACATCGTGCATGATGGATTTAATTTCAAAACACAAATCTTTGAGATCACTATCCTCCATTTCAAGGTTGAAGAGCTTCACCAACAATTGAAATAGTTGTAGTTATGAATGTGAACTATATAGATATTTCAACTTCTTCAAAGAAGTCCAAGAATTTTTATAGACCTAATATGATGACTCATCTCTTCACATATGAAAGTCACAATCAAGGAATAATATTTCTTTAAATGTTTTCATTTTCATAAGTTTGATATGGCCATCTAAAATGTGATCACAAAGATCATTGGATATCAGTGTATGCTCAATATTCCTTAACTATTCTAGATAATTCTCTTTTCCTATGAGCATGAGACAACCAATGAAAACAATAAACTCATTTTTCCACCAATTTCTTTTCACAATACAACTTACTTTCACACCATCTCTAAATGTTAGAGGTCTTTTGTACATTGAGATTAAACTATGCTTATCATTTAGTGAAAACCATTAGCAATGCCTTGAAATCATGACCTAGTGCATTCTTTTGTGACTATGTCTTCTCAAGGGAATGGTTATTATTTTAAGATATGTTGAGTCGCCACTATTTCCAAACCTACAGATATATATTAACTTCTCAAAAAGAATCCAACTCAACATCATCACCTAGTTTTGTTTCATATTAGGTTCAAAGGGTTAAAAATTTGTCGAAATCAATATCAAATTCTCTTCTAGAATGATTGAGAAAATAAATGAAACATGTGTAACTTTGGTTTGAAGGGATGCATTCAAATTTCAGTTCAAATAAATTCATGTCCAAGTTGTAATCAATGGTTTCATAGCCTATTTTCAAAAGATAAGTATTAAGTAGCATACATTAATTCAATGTTAGTTTATTGTCCTTACATCTTGTTTATTGGATGAGAATAAAGTGATATCCAATGCACGAGATGAAAAGTCAATAAGCCAATTATTAACTTAATGCATTATGCTCAATTTCCCCCTTCAAAGTATTTATATTTGTAATGTCACAATTGAAAATATCATAGCAACATAAGATGATTTCATTCTTTAATTATGTTTTTTAAAAGCTTGTGTCAATGGTCTAATTAACAATTGTGATTCATGAACAACTTGTATGGAAAGGGACCTCTTGAAATCTCCATTCCTCAGCTATCAAGAATGGCACAACCACTAGGAGAACCGCCATCAAAAGGCACAAAATAAGGGTTCTAATGACAAAGAAATGGTCGAAAGGAGTAGACTGATTATTTCAACTTGGTTTTGTACCTTGAGATTAAATTAGTCTTAGCATCTAGTGAGACCAATGAGTAATGCCTTGAACATCGTGGCCGAGTGCATTATTTTATGACTATGACTTCTCAACGAAATAGTTGTTATCTCAAGAGATGTGGAGTTGTTACTATTTCCAAACTTGCAAATATATACTAGCTTCAAAGCATTACAAAATTGTCAAATTCGATTGGATTCGCTTTTAAAATGACTTAACGAATAGATGAAAAAAGTGTAACTTTGGTTTGAAACCATGGATTCGAGTTCTAGTTCAACGAAAGTCATGTCCAAGTTGTAGTCAACGGCCTCAGAGCCCCCTTCAAAGTGCATACATTTACAATTCAGCATTTGAAGATATCATGGAAACCTAAGGTGAGATCGTTCATGTTCTTTTATAGCTTGCGCTAATTGGTTTGATTCACAGTTGCGAACCACTTGTATTGAAAGGGGCCCTCTTAAACTATCCATGACTAAACTATAGGGAATGGCACAAACACTACGAGAAGCCCTATCAAAAGGCACAAAATAAGGGTTTCGATGACAAAGAAGTAGTCGAGAGGAATGAAATGATTATTTCAATTTGGTTTTGAGTTTGATTCACTTGATCTCAACCTCTCGGAGAGCCACCATCAAAAGGAATGGAATGAGGGTTTAGAATTCTTATCACTCGAGCAAAGAATGTTGGATTCATTTTTTTTCCATGTTGTTATTGGAGTCGAGCTCGTGAAACTTTGTTGGATTTGACTACGCCACCTTGGTGGAGATCAAAGCCAACATTTTTCGATACAAATCAATGCATGCATGAAGAAACTTAGCAAAAAAATAATATTCAGAAAGATGGGTCGTCTTCCCCTCACTAAAACAGAGAAATTTCTCAATGGTCAGATGATGTGTCAAGGCATTTAAGGGTTTCTTTGATGGGGGCAGGTGTTTCTCACTAGAGATTCAAAAAGACTCTCGGTCACCTGCACAAGAAGAGTAGAGACTGTTTGAAGAAGTTGCAAATATTAGTAGAGGCATTTTAGGGTTTCTTTGATGTAGGCATGTTTTTCTCACTAGAGACTCAACAAAGACTCCCAGTCACCTACACAAGAAGAGTAAGAGATTGTTTGAAGAAGTAGCTATTTTTATTGGGATTCCAGGTTTTTGAATATTATGAATATGAGAAATCAATTGCTATAAATTGTTGGGTTTTCTTTTTTCATTAAATTGGATTTAATTGTGTTCATTAAATTTTCGGAATTTAGAAATATATCCGAATTTACATACATTAACAAAATGCAATTAAAGGTATTACATCCTAATTGTTTTTCAATGAATGGAATTGGAATGGTTGCATTTATGTCCATTATTTTTAAATTTACAAAAGATAAATTAGTAATGGAGTTATAATATAACATCAATGGAACTTTGATATCATTGGTAACTTTAAAACGTAATATAACATTATGTATTAAAATTTTTATATAGAGGAAAGCCTCATACACCTATAGCTTTAAATATTATAAGTTTTTTTTATACATATATTGAGAAAATTTATCATAACTTAGTTTTCAAATCAACAGTGAGAACAACGATCTTTGATTGCTATCCTCTAATGCAGGCTAACTCATTATCGTTATTCAAGGAAAACCATGCCAACTGAAATTATCGTGCTAGTGATCCATAGGGGTGGACTTTCACTCTTGCCAACTTCCCCTGGGAATTGGGTCATTATCATATTTCTTTACATCCCAAGAAGATAAATTTTTAGAGAAACAAACACAATTTTAAAATTACAAAATTATTCCTTATCACTTATAAAAAAATTGATTAAATATTTATAATATTAGATATTAAATATTTATTTTATTAATATTTTCCATTTGTTATTTTTCCCATTTTATTTATATGTTACATTATGATTGGTAAAACGAGATGCTAGTGATTTCAAGGTTGAACCACGAGTACAACCGTTTATTGGGATATATGTTGTTGAATCTTTGGAGGAATATTCTTTATTAATCTTTTTTATCTCTGATGTGAATTTTTTAAACATTATTGTTGTGTGAGATTTTTTTTCCTATTAGATACGTTTGATATTTTCGATCTTTGCTGTTGAATATTTTGAGGATTTTTTTTAGTATTTATTTTACGATTTTTATTAATAGTCAAAATAAAGCCATATTACATTTGATATTCTTTGAAACACAATGCTAATTTGGTGAGAAGACTAGTAACTTATTGACAAAAGAGAAACCACATATTTAAAAAAGTGGTTAAATTACAACATAGGAAAACACATAGACACTGATAAACAACATATTACACACTGAGAACAAATATCTCACAAAGAGCACAACAGATACCTCACAAAGAGCACACTGATAAGACAAAAATATAAATCCATAGTTGACTATGACCTCATGAGGAAGAGAGACCAACATCTAACCATAAGTAGAAACAAATATGGATTCATTCATGTAAGATAATCAGAGAGGGAGGTGCAGGTGCAGTGGCCATGTTGAGTGGAGGAGCATTAATAACTACCTCCCCATTCTGAGCTGTCTCTGAGTCAATATAAGAGTCTGAAATTATATATCGTTCCATTTTGTTTAGATGAACCACTATGTTATCCATATCATAACGAATATTCCTTAGGATCTTGTTCAGTTCCTCTTGACTAGCGAATAGTTTGTAATTGTCAAATTGTATGTCTCGAAGCACCACATAAAGAAGAGTTGCCATTTGCATATGAGTTAAAATTGAATGTAGAAAGTATAATATTTTGTTCCTCCATTTTCCTGAATCGAGTAACCATTTATTGTTGTCACTACAAACTTTTGAATCTGAATAATACAAGCAATTTCCAAATTCCTTTACTTAAAGGGTGTAAATATCCTTCCGCACTTCCAATGAAACAATATTGAAAAAGTTCAAAACTGACTCCTAACCACTGTTGTTCCTCCTCTTTGGCTAAGAAGACGTTGACGCGGTGCCATGTGAGAGAAATACCTGTAAGAAATCATGACAAGGAAAGAATTGAAAAACGGACTAACCTGACTATAGTTCACGACAGAGCAACGGACTAACCTGACTATAGTTCACAACAGGAAAAAATAGGACAACTATGACCCTAAAGACCAAGTACTAAATGACAGATGGTTTGGAGTGAGCTACTATAAATCAAGACTGATATCGTCAAGGAACCTACAACGGAATGTGCCTAGACCAAAGCGGTTACTACAGCCTTGATAAAACATGCCATATGAGGGATTAACCTTTTGTGACTTCCAAACTGTCCTTTTGAGCATGCAATTGGAATGAAAATTAATACCAAACAGAAAAAGAGCCACTATACCAAAATCCAACAACGAAGATGGGACAATTAAATGATATTCCTGATGGCTCGACAGATTGAAATTTTGCGGAGGGTGTAACAACAATCAACTCAAAGGAAGGACCACACGAGAAGTTATGCAAGAAGCACGCAAAGAAAATTGGTGACTTACGCTTGACCCCGTCCAACCCGCTAAAATATTACTTGACACAAGGCTATCACACACCAGTAATTGTTCCTATATTGTTTATGATGAGGAATAGAGACAATGGAGTGACTTTCATAGCCCAATAGCATGAATGGTCTTGTGATAAAGACCCACAAAGTTTCTTGAGAGAACGCAAGTGAGTGAGAGGAGAGGGCAAGGGACCAGTTACCAGAGTGTACTTAGAATGAAATAGAAACAATAATCACCATGCTGAATACACGATTAAAGTTCTCCACCCTGGGATTTTAGATAAACTGTTATACAAGGCTACCAACTAGAGGCTATATATAGAAGACGTGAAACAGTGGTGAGAAAAGACGCCAAAAAAATGCCAACCCAATACCTTGTATTATGATGAAGGAATTAAAGTTTCATAGTCAATTGTGAGATAGCATCTAAGCCACATCCAATCAGCCAAACATTTGTATCACCTCCATACCTGCAATGATGAAGAAAATGGAGTGTCAAAACAGATTAGAAAACCTAGATACACCGCCCCTCATCATTACGAATTTAATGTGATGCACATTACACCATACGACGAGAAAGTGTCAATCAATTCCCCACCATGCTTAATTTGTATTAAGCCAGGTGGAGTGTAACGTCCTGCGGTTCTATCCGGAAGTGTCACCACGTTTGGCGACGGGCCACTGGGAGCGCGCGCACGGTTGGAGGACAAGTTGCGATGTGTGACGGAGGTGTGACACAAATGCGACGAAGGATGCGATGAAAGATGCGACAATCTATGGAGAGAGTTGGCATACATTTATACACCTTGGAGAGATTGGCGAGATATGTTGGAGGCTGACATGTATATTGGGCGTTTAACATTGGTTTAAGGGGTGTGAACAAGCGTTGGGCAAGTCGGGTGGGCGCCAGACTTAGCCCCATGCTTGGCTATATATAATGGATGCGTTTGGAGCATTTCAACAATCATTCGATCACTTCACATGTTCGCACAAGAGTTGGAGTGCACAGTCTAGTGCACAGAAACAAGAGGAGTAAAGGCGCACTTCACATGCACCGGTTCTTAGTTTAGTCGCATGGTGTGAGGTCGCACTTGGAGTTGGGTGAAGGTGTTGGGCAAGGTGTGTCCGATGGTCGGTTGGGGCATGCACGGTGAATGTCTAGCACCCGTTTGTGCTAAGTCTTGGCGTGAGCATCTTGGTGGCTCGGGTGAGCGCCCGCCCATTGTGCAAGTGTGCATGAAGGTAAACGAAGGAAGGCAACCGAGTTTGCCTTGATTGTAAAATTGGCTAAGTGTGAAACTTGGTACTTCCAAGTATACTTGTAAAATCTTGTAGTATTGAAGGTTGTACAATACATATATTTTCGGGCAGACTCATTGTTCAAGGAGTTTCCCCTCCCTTTATACTGTGCAATTGTGTTCTCATTTATAATTGCTGTTGATAATGAATGTGTATGGGTGTTCATTGGTGTAAAGGATAACATAACAATACTTGGTTGCAAAACGCAAACAAAGTAGTACTAAATGATTAGGCGTAGTCCATGAACATAAGTATTGATGAAAAGAAAGTGTTCGGTGGTGCCGCACCTTGTTAAGAGTGGTTGAAAGACTACCGCTGGCTTGGGGGCGTGACAGGTGGTATCAGAGCTAGTCTGAAGACTTGGAGGAGTCTTGCAGGAAGCTGGGTGAAGCAAGTGTGCGGACACTTGGAAGTTGATGACAGTAGAAGCAGGTACATGCAGGTGAAGGAAGTTGTTTCACATACAAGTGGAACAAGAGCTGGTTCATGGTTACAAGGAACCTGGTGAATATAGAAGGCTGAAAAGGCAGAGATGGTGGATGAGCCTATGATAGTTGAATCTAGTCATGATGCAGTTGAAGTTTTCCGGTACAAAGTGTTGGAACGAATGGGTCGATGGAGTTCTAACTGGGTTTCGATGAAGGCTGAGAACATGAAGATTGAGGAAAGTTGTTCGGAACAAAGGAGGGAACTTGAAGAACTCAAGAGCCAATGCAGAAGTACGATAGATGTTGAACTCAAGGAACTTGATGAGGAGATCCGACAAAGTGGTCTTGGTCTTCAAGAGCTCTTTGATGAAAGAGCCCGATTGAGGAAGTAAAGTGCCATGGTGGAAGCCGAAAACAAGCAAGTTGAGGAGGAGATAAAGAAGAAGCTTCTTGGTAAGAAGATTGTTGTGATTGAGCAGGAAGAGCTCGACTACATTGACAGGCTGGGAACTCACTACCGAGACAATCTAGAGGATATTCAGAAGTTTAGTTCTATGAAGATAGTCAGTGGACACTTGGTTGGTGCACTTGAACAGGATGCGATGAAGGACAATCTTGAAGGGAATCAAGCTAGACTAGGATCGAGTTGCTTAGAAGAGCCAAGCAAGGAAGTGAAGTACCTTAGGAGGAAATTCAAGATGGAGCGTGAGCCAATTGAGACTTCTGAGGCCGAGTTCTTGAAGAAGGTTGCTAATGTGAGACACAAGATAAAGCCGACAGAAGGAGGTGAATCCTTGAAGCTAAGTTTTGTGCAAGTGACTGTGAAGGGTAAGAGATTTGCAGCTTTGGTGGATACAGGGGCTACTCATAACTTCTTAAGTAGGAAGGCAGCAAAGTCTTTTGGGAAGAAAGCAAAGATGGAGAGGGAATGGAGTGCTTTCAAAGCAGCCAACTCTACCATGAAAGTTGTTGATGGTGTGTTGGAAAACACTCAAGTGAGAGTGGGATCGTGGTTTGGAAAGTTGGACTTGAGGGTTGTGGACATGGATGATCATTCTATGGTGCTGGGGCAGGATTTCATGAGGCTTGCACAAGCCATACCAATGTTGGACTGGGACATTCTCTTGATCACAGCTGAGGGAAGAACCATGATGGTACCGATGAAAAGAAGGAGTTTCTTGGGGTATATACCAAGGATGAATTCTATGAATTTGTATCCCAAAGATCCGAATGTGAAGCATGAGGATGTAGAGCAAAGAGGAATTGGGAATGTGACTCAAACAACGAAGGAAGGGAAGTTGATTGACTTCGTTGCAAGAGCTAATAAGGATGAAGGAAGTGAGAAGGCAATCTCACGAACATGGAGGCACTTGACAGGGACATCTTCCACTGGTGATCTTCACAATTGAGTTGTAAATGAAGGGGGTCCAAGTACTACTTCAGAGGTAGTGGTTGATGAGGATTATGGAGGTAGAGATCCTGCTGGCATAGTGGAATTTTGCAGGTATGCTATGGGCATATATGACTTTCAATTGACAAAGGACAAGCTAGGTGAGCTTGGGTGTACATGTGACGAGATTGAGGCTGTGCACAAATACTTGAGGACACGACATCAATCTGGCACATGGGTGGATGAGAGTCAAGGAGGAAACTTCCTAGCCCTCCTTTGTCTATAGACAACCTTGGAGATGGGTTGGTTTGGAGGCCTTGATAGGAAGGAACCACACCAACTTTGTAAGGGGGCCTTGAAGGAGGATTCTTTATGAAAAATTGCAGACTTGGATGCAAATGACCATATGTTGGGATGGAGTCTACATGGGTTGGACATCATGGACAACTAGAGTCATGGACATCAGGTTGGAGACATGGAGCATGATAGTTATGCAAGGACATTATGCCAAGGCATGTGTAGAGGTGTCATTCATGGACATTCTATGGGGAGTGCCGAAGTAGAGGATGTTGTGCTGATGCTGTTGTGGCATGGAGATGTAGGAGCTAGTGGAAAGGTTGTACACTCTTGTGCAACGAGACCATGGCTTGAACATGTTGCAGATGGGATGCAGTTTCCATGGACCTGAACATGGGATTGAGGAAAGATTCTTGATGAGTCCGAGATGTAGCAGAAGTCAGGGAAAGACTTGTGGTTGCATAAAGATGTGCATTCATGTGATTTGGGCATATGGTTGGACTAATCACCCGACTAGTTCAAGTCATGAGGGGTACCAATGTGTAGAGGGATGTTGTTGTTGAGTAGACATGTTGGCACATATGTGCTAGCAGCTGATGAAAAACTAAATGAGGGGATGACACATGATGAGGTCGACACGAGATGTTGCAGTGGGCATGTAGCTTGAGATGGAGGGGCCAGCCTTCCATGATGGAGAGTAGCATGTGGAGATTGTGACAGAGTGGTCGATGGTCATGGATTGAGATGATATCCGATGTATGGCATACCAATGCGGTTTATACTTTGGTATGGTGATCTTGGTGACAGATGGTTGCTGAGGCGAGACATGATGGAGATAGTGGTTCTACATATGTTGTAGATGCTTGCAGTATGTGGAGGAGTTGACATCATGGATATTGATGATCGTGGTGGGTGGCTACCAGGATGATATGTTGTCGAGGATGACAATGACTTCAGGTGGAGGAGGATGTAACATCCTGCGGTTCTACCTAGAAGTGCGACCGCGTTTGGCGACGGGCGACCAGGAGCACACGCGCAGTTGGAGGACGAGTTGCGATGTGCGACGGAGGTGCGACAGATATGCGACGAAGGATGCGACGAAAGATGCAACGATCTATGGAGAGCATTGTCATACATTTATACACCTTGGAGCATTGGGCGAAATATGTTGGAGGCCGACATGTATATTGGGAGTTTAACGTTGGTTTAAGGGGTGTGCACAAGCGTTGGGAAAGTCGGTTGGGCGCCAAACTTAGCCCCAAGCTTGGCTATATATAATGGATGTGTTTGGAGCATTTCAGCAATCATTCGATCACTTCACATCTTCGCACAAGAGTTGGAGTATGCAGTCTAGTCCGTAAAAACAAGAGGAGTAAAGGCACACTTCTCATGCGTTGGTTCTTGGTTTAGCCACACGGTGTGAGGTCGCACTTGGAGTTGGGTGAAGGTGTTGGGAAAGGTGTGCCCGATGGTCGGTTGAGGTGTGCACAGTGAACGTGTAGTGTCAGTTTGTGCTAAGTCTTGGCGTGGGCATCTTGGTGGCTTGGGTGAGCGCCCGCCCATCGTGCAAGTGTGCACGAAGGTAAACGAAGGAAGGAAACCGAGTTTGCCCTGATTGTAAAATTGGCTAAGTTTGAAACTTGGTACTTCCAAGTATACTTGTAAAAGCTTGTAATATTGAAGATTGTATAATACATATATTTTCGGGCAGACTCATTGTTCAAGGAGTTGTCGCTCCCTTTATACTGTGCAATTGTGTTCTCATTTATAATTGCTGTTGATAATGAATGTGTATGGAAGTTCATTGGTATAAAGGATAACATAATAATACTTGGTTGCGAAACACAAACTAAGTAGGAGTAAATGCTTAGGCGTAGTCCACAAACATAAGTATTGGTGAAAAGAAAGTGTTTGGTGGTGCCGCACCTCGCTAAGAGCGGCTGAAAGACTACCGTCGGCTTGGGGACGTGACATGGAGGGTTTGGCTTGCACTCTCAGGGCCACCTCCAACTTGGCAAAAGGATCCCTTTTCCTGTCGCTCTTTGCTGGAAAGAAGGAACTGTGGCCAGGAACTGATGGATGTTGCAATTCCGATGAGACACCCGATCGAGGATTTTTGAGGATTATTGTTGTTTAATTTTTTTTTTTTTTTAATTTTCCAATAGATACATAAATTCTTGAACCCATCTCGTGTTCCAGACCATCATGATACGTAATATATTAATTATATTTCCTTTGAATGGTGTGTTACATATGTGTTTTGGAACCATTAAAAGGAAACAACGATTGTTTTGAAATATCATCACTCTGAGACCCAATAAAGAAAAACGAAGGGAATTTGGTTGTACAATATCATGTCTGCTTCGAATGGTGTTTTTAGTCCCTGCCATCTGGCATTCGGCAGGGACTATAGTAATCGATCAGGGTGGAGTTAGCATTAGTTCTGTGGTGTTATTAGCTGTTTAACATAAGGTTTGCAAATCCCCTTTGCGCCGATGTGCCTACATAACCTAAGTTCCATTTGCACCTGACGCTTCGCCATCTTATTTGGCCTCTTCCCGAGGCGGAAGAGGCCCGATCATAGCTTAAATTACCTTTATGCCCAGTGCATTCTCCCTAACCGTCAACGGTCTGGTTTTAATGTTAACATTAATTCCATTAATTCGTATTATCTGCAGGGGTATGCTAAGGTTTCCTAAGCTTTGGTGTTAAGCTGCAGGTGTCCGTGGATGCCGGCAGGTGTCATGAACCTGCTCTGCCTCTGTCGGCTCGTTACGCTCTGCACCGACTCGTTATATATCAGCTTCATCTGAGAGGCATGATCCAGCGGTCCACTGGGGGATGCCTTCGTCTCTCCGGCTATGTCTAGCGGTGAAGCGATATGTTCCCCATTATTGTTTATTGCTGATTGCTGGCTGGTTTTGGGCTGGCAGGGGAGTTTGGGAGCTTGGGAGCCCATCGTGCTGAGTTTCCGCTATCTGTTGTCTACTGTTTTCGACTTCCGCTATCTGCTGTCTGCTGTTTTCAATTTCGTTAATCAAGGTTAGCAACTTCCCATGTATTTTTAGCATTCCCTCCATAAGCTCTGAATTACAGGAGATTTCAAGTTCATTTGATTTATGAAATCCATCGCATTTAAAAAATCACATGAAAGACAGAGCTCAGGTTTTACTTGTTCATTCAGTTGGCTTTTTTGTTTCCTTCGCATGCATTGATCTCTGTATTGTTCTTCTCCTTATTCAATTTGGCAAGAATGGCCTCTGCACAAATCACCATTCATTAATATAAAGCTGTCGAAAACCACATGAAAAAATTTCTAAAACGTCATAATGCAATTCTTCATGATACTCTGTACTCTGAGATTTGAGGCCTAATCCATCCTCAATACTTTTGAATATTGAATTTTTGAAAATCCTTTTAGAAACTGCTTGCAATTTAAGCTCTGAATTACAGGAGATTTCAAGTTTATTTGATTTATGAAATCCAACGCATTTAAAAAATCACATGAAAGACAGAGCTCAGGTTTTACTTGTTCATTGAGTTGGCTTTTTTGTTTCCTTGGCATGCATTGATCTCTGTATTGTTCTTCTCCTTATTCAATTTGGCAAGAATGGCCTCTGCACAAATCACCATTCATTAATATCATGTGCAGCTGTCAATTCAACAAAAAAAAACAAACAAACAAGAACTGTTGCAATAGAAAATGTATGGGAAAACTGGGCTTGAAGGTGAATATGTTTGCATGTTTAATCTCATCCGTGTTCACAAATTATAAAGCTGTCCAAAACCACATGAGAAATTTTCTAAAACATCATAATGCAATTCTTCATGATACTCTGTACTCTGAGATTTGAGGGCTAATCGATCCTCAATACTCTTGAATATTGAATCTTTGAAAATCCTTTTAGAAACTGCTTGCAATTTAAAGAACGATGCATTTTCAATACCTATAGAGATTGAAATTGGATTGTGGATTTCTCTGGTTATCTCAGAAACATCTCTCATATTAGCATTATGTTACAATTTGTGAACTGAAACTTTAGGCAATGTAGAAAAAGGCAGAGTTCAAACCTATTTTCGTAGAGCAACAATTTTTTGTGTCGCGCTCCATCCATTATTGCAGAGCAATTGAACGTGTTAGAGTTGAAACCTGTTTCTCTGGTTATCTCAGAAACGTCTCTGTCAATTGGAGGCGGTCAGAGTAAATCACCTCAGGTTGAGCAATTTTCTGTGTCTCGCTCCATCCATTATCGCAGAGCAATTGAACGTGTGGAAGAGCGAGGAGATATGTGTCATTTTTTCACCGCTCCTCTTCTTTACGTGTCTGTGTGCTTATTTTCCATCCATGTGTAAAGCACATCATGCCTGCACACGTTATTTGTTGTCTTCTTTATTTTCGAACCTATTCAAAATGGGCAACATTTATGAGCTAATTCCTTTACTGTTTATTTTTATTCTTATCATTATGTATATTATGTCTTTTATATACTCTTATAAAGGTATGTTTTTAGTGTTTATGTATATGTTTTGTCGTTCTCTAATCATGTGTTTTCTTTATTGTAATAAATTCTATTTCATTCTCGTCATTGATGTTCTCAATATTTTGGCATCAGTATTTATATCAAAGTATAACAATTAGGAACCTATGAAATGCAATTTATATACATTGTGTATGCGCTACAATAACTATGCAAGACCAATAATTCATAAGCAAGCCTTTTATCGTAAGTATCAACTAAAGTTACAAGTGCATATTTTAAATGATACAAATGTCTTTTATATACTCTTATAAAGGTATGTTTTTAGTGTTTATGTATATGTTTTGCCGTTCTCTAATCATGTGTTTTCTTTATTGTAATAAATTCTATTTCATTCTCATCGTTGATGTTCTCAATATTTTGGCATCAGTATTTATATCAAAGTATAACAATTAGGAACCTATGAAATTCAATTTATATACATTGTGTATGCGCTACAATAACTATGCAAGACCAATAATTCATAAGAAGGCCTTTTATCGTAAGTATCAACTAAAGTTACAAGTGCATATTTTAAATAATAAAAAAGGCCGCAAGAAATCCAAAGTTAATAGTTAATTAATATGCATTTAAAGAATGCCTGCCAGATCTACCTTCGTCTGTTTCTCTCCTGGCCCCATCTATGCTGCTGTTCGCTTCTCTGTCACTTAGCTATCTCGCTCTTAAGGTTGAAGAAATCACGAAGGTTTCGCTGATTTGATGCATCGACTTTCAAGGTCCAACTTCAAAGATGAAAGGTCCGACAAAAGAATTCAGAAAGGCCCGAAGAGATCTATGCATGCACGCTGGCGGGTCTTCAGAATGGTGGCCACGGTCTTTTTGTTCCATTAGTCGAACTATCCAAGATTATGCAAAACAGGTGTAACACATGCAGGGAGGGTCTTCGGAATGATGGCCACGGTCCTTTTGTTCCATTAGGACATTTCGAACGAGTCATATGAAGGTCGAAGTATGACCATCTCCGTATTCGGGTTTTTCTTTGTGGATAGTTATGCCTTGTGACTACACTTGTTTTACACTTCGTATTTTACGAACTCGTCTAATTGTTTGGGTCCGTGGATTATCTCCAGAACAGGTTCTACACGACGGTTTGAATTTTTTCTTTTCGAATTCTGTCTATTGTAAAGGGTTGTTGTCCATCAGATTTCGACGATTCATCACCCAAGAGGATGAAATGTGCTATCTCTTTTATAGCACGGTGAAATAAATTAGGGTTGGTTGTCCGGCAGCTACATTTCTTATACATTTCTTTTAATCCTCAAATCACTAGAATTATATCTCTTACCGTGCATGTCTAGTGACTTTTAATTAATCTTTAAGTCTGTTACAATACATGGTAAGTCACTTTTCAATAAATCTTTAAGTCTATTACAATACATGGTAAGTCACTTTTCAATAAATCTTTAAGTCTATTATAATATATGAAAGTTAATCTTTAAGTCTGCACAATAATCGTCTAAACTGGTGCCATTCCTTCGTGCAATAATACTCTAAACTGAGGCCATTCAACAGAGGTCATTCTTTCGTGCAATAATTCTCTAAACTGAGGCCATTCCATCTCGCAATATTACTCTAAACTGGGTGCATTCATTCGTGCAATAACAATAGCAACGAAACTAAAATGGAAAAGCCATCCAGTGCAAATAACTTCAAACAGAAAACAAAATGTTAAAGCAATGCAATTGGAGGCCATTCAACTACACAATTGACAGCGAAATAGTTGCAATATTTATCAGAAACTCAAGAAGCCCAATACTACTGAAGGAGTTGTTACAATACATGGTAAGTCACTTTTCAATAAATCTTTTATGTCTGTCATAATATATTAAAGTTAATCTTTTCCTTATGCCTTCCCGTGCACATAAATTCAAAACAATCAAAATGTTAAAACCATGCAACTGGAACCCATTTCACTAGACAGTTGACAACAAAATAGTTGCAATTCAGGAAGCCCAATACTACTGAAGGAGTTGCTCCCAGATCTTTACAATATGATTCAACTAGAAGAAACCGTATGCCTCAAGTTCAAAGCCAGTCCGGCACACATATAATTGAACGATCTTAGGATACGCAGAAAAACAGAAGAAACTGTATGCCTCAAGTTCAAAGCCAGTCCGGCACACATATAATTGAACGATCTTAGGATACACAGAAAAATAGCAATTCTCAGAAGCTAAATGGGCTAGATAAAAAACTATGCGAACTATGTGCAGGGACTAGCTGCGATCCTCAAGTTCAAAGCCAGTCCGGCACACATATAATTGAACGATCTTAGGATACACAGAAAAACAACAATTCTCGGAAGCTAAATGGGCTAGATAAAAAACTATGCGAACTATGTGCAGGGACTAGCTGCGATGCAGCCTCCCTTGTTTTATACAGAATTGTGATTAGAACCATATGTTTGTGATGGGGATAGTATATCCACTATCCACTATATCTACTTTGGAATGGTGTGTAATTTGTATTTAGGACTAGCGGGAAACTATTATGTTGTTTTTTAAACTATCATGGGAGACAATAAATTATATTTAATTGAATTATATTTTATACAAAATATTTTAGGATCCCATAAATGAAATCGAATAGGACTAACAAATCTATGCCAGGAATAAAAATCATATGTAACCTCTAACCATAGCACAAGATGCATAGATGTTTAAGGATTTCATTAGAAAAAATTAAATTCGATAATTCTCTCCCATGCAATATTTGGTGTTGTCTTTTAGCATTAGGGGAAAAAATAATTTTAAATGTTTCTAAAAAGGTGTGCATTGTGTTGGATGCAAAATAAATTATTTCAATGTTATACTGAAATATTTTGTTTATTTCTAATTAAAATTTAATTTATTTTTATAAAATTAAATTATATAGATTCTGATTTCACAATTGTAAAGGTTAATTTATGATTTATGGTTTATTTAAATGTTTTCTTTAGATTAAATCATAGAATATATTAATGATTAATTTATGGTTAAATTGTATGGGTGGTAGGAGGGGTGGTTTTTTTTTATCCGAAAGAAAAATTGTTGTCAATTATTGTTGGGGGTTGGGTAAGAAAAACAACAATTAAGTGGAAATGTATGGTATTTTATTAGGTCTAAATCTCGCTCATGACATGACAATTTCTAAGATAATAATATTAAGAGATTCTATGATTACAATACAAAATCTAAACAATGGTTCATATCCAAAGGAAAATCTCCTCAAGCTCCTCCTCAAAAGAATAAATTGTGATTTGTATCTCCTGCTCTCAAACTCTCTCTTCCATATCCTCAGAAGCCAAAACTCAAAGGGAGATTTCCAAGACAATATAGTTTTCCTCCTAGACGTGGATCAAATGGAAGTTAATGGAATCAAATATTAGCATACTATACCATAATATCCTAAATGTTCTCTCTCCTCCCCAAGTAATCATCCATGTGCCGCCCCGTTGGATTCACATTAAAGGTAATTTTTTCTTCGATATTGAGTTATTTTGGGTCAAGTTGACTGGTATAATTTTTGTAGCTGAGCGTTTGACCCATGCATGGGAAACTCTATTAATTTCACATGCTCCTCCTTGCCTCATATAAAAGTCCCTGCCTTGTACAACTCCACCGCCTCATGGAGTGATGAATCTAGAGAAATTGAGCGTGATGGTGTTTTAATGGTGATTCAAATGTCATTTCATGTGAGGGACACCATTTTAGTCAAACGTGAGAAATAGGATCACCTTACCTAAAACCTCTAGTAGGCTTGAAGGTTGTGGAGGGGGAGCCATTGAGAAGAATTGAACAACTGCCAGTGGTAACTAGCGCCATGAACCACTTAATCCAATTTTAATCAAGGCCATAGGCTTTGAGCACTGCTCTTATGTACGACTAGCTAAGTTTATCTCAGGCCTTTGCTACGTCCAGCTAAATTATCATCCCTGCCTGTTTATTGTAATGAGTGAATGAACCACTTCATGTTCTCGAATAATGTTATTAAGAATTTGTCTTCCTTCCACATAGCTCATTTGCTCCTCTGACACTAGGATAGGGAGGAGTGGTTTGAGACGGTTGGCTATTACTTTGGATATTTTTTTGTACGCCACATTGCATAATGCTATAGGTCTAAATCTGTCTGGAGAGGTGGCCTTTTCCTATTTGAGGATTAAGGCTATGAAAGATTCATTGAGTGCCTTCAAGACTATTTTAAATCTTCGAGAGTCTTCCAGTACCTCTAGAATATCTTGTTTTACTATCCTCCAACATGTTTTGAAAAATTCCACATTGAAGCCATCTGGATCTTGTGCTTTCCCATTGTGCATCTCTGTAATGACTTCCTCAATCTCTTCCTCTATTACTGGTCTGTTGAGATTGTAATTGTCTTCTCTAGATACCAATTTATGAATGTACTAAGTAAATCTTTTCGTAAACTAATATCTATCTACCATGGTTTCCTCAGCAATTCTATGAAAATGCTGGACTAGGACCTCTTCCATCTCTTCATGAGTGTTTCTTTCTATTCCATGTTGATCTGTAACTTTCACAATTCTGTTATTGTTTCTGTGAGCTATGGTGGATCTTTAAAGCTGATTTGTAAGTTTCACAATTCTGTTATTGTTTTTGTGAGCTATGGTGGATCTATGAAATAATTTGGTGTTTCGCTCCCCTTATTTAATCCATTGTACTCTAGATTTCTGTCTCCAGAATATTTCCTCTTGTAGACATATGTTTTCCCATTCATGTTGAAGTGACTCTGCCATCTGTTTCCTTTCATCTGTATAACCTTCTGTGATAATAATTTGGTTTATTTCCTTTAGTTTATTTTCCACTTCTCCTTTAGCTCTGAAGATATTTCCAAATTCCTTTTTATTCCACTCTTTGAGTCTATCTTTAATGTGTTTGACCTTCTGTGTAGAAGGAACATCTTTGTACCTTGAAGGTGTAGCTCTTCCTTCCACCATTTTTCAATTTTTTGTGAGGAAATCTGAATGTGTGAGCCAAACATTTTCAAACCTCAAGGAGATGTTCCTCGATTTACCAAATAGAGAAGCTTCCAATTGAATGGGCCAGTGATATGAACCTCAAAAAGGCAGGATGAGCGCAGTCAGAATACTTCCCATGAGAAGAAGTTCCTATGAGATAATAAATCTGTCTAATTTTAAGGCTACTTGGGTAGAGCCCCCCTGTTGTTATTCCAAGTGAAGATTCCATTGATGGTTTCCATATCTACCAGTTTCATATTGGTGAGGAAGTTCTAGAAGGCAACTGAATCCCTACCAATTATTCTAGTTCCTCCTTTCTTCTCCGTTAGTGATTTTATCATGTTAAAATCACCTCCTAGAAACCAAGGTAGAGCTGGGTATCTCTTCTTCATACCCTCCAATGTTGTGAGAGTTGAAGTTTGTCCTCCATTGGCTATGGACCATAGACATTGGTGATCATGTAACATTGCCCATCACCCACCGGTTGGATAATCAAAGAAAAGTGGTTTTTGGATGCCTTTGCATCAATCACACCAAATTTATGTGGATCCCATAGAGTGAGAATTCCACCAGCGGATTTATTTGCCTTAACCTCAATGTATTCATATCTATTTAATCATTTGCTATGTTTTTCTCTGATCTTCTCCACTGAGCATTTTGTTTCCTGAATGAACACTATGTCAGATTTTTCCTCTCTGATCCTATTACCTAGATTCCTCCGTTTTCTTCTACTCCCTAGTCCTCTAATGTTCCAAGTTGTGATTTTCATTGAGGTGGGGTTTTGAAGGAGTAATTGGAAAGGTCTATCATCCTTCCTTAGTCAATCATGAGTTTTCCACACTCCAACAACAGTTATTTCTGTCTTTTCCTTCCCATCTTCTTGCTTGGGTTTTTTTATTAATTTTCCTGTTATTAATCCTATTGGGGAAGTCGCTTTATTTTCCTGGTTATCATGTCCTCTTTTGACTCTTGCAGTTGTTTGATGTGCCTTGTTAACGAATATCTGTTGTACCTTGTCAACATCCTCATGAGGGATGTAGTTTATTCCTAGGTTTCCTCCTTGTTCGAGAAACTTTTCCAGCTCTAGGTTGTCCCTTTCCAAGAACTCCTGTAAGTCTTGGTCCTCTGTGCCACTTTCACTTTGAGTTATTTCATGGTATTTTTCTATTTCCATGGTACTCAAAGGTTCCATCGTGTGTTCATTTTGTTCCTGTGTGAACTCCATGCTGGTCTCTTTTCCTTTCCCCCTTGCTGCCTGATTCATTGTACTCTTTTGTTCACCTTCGTCTACTTCTTTTTCTCCTAAGATCTCAAAACTGTTACAACTTCTTGTTTTATTATCATTCTCAGTAGGGTTCTTTTGTGTCTTCCTTGCCCTTCGTTTTCCTTTTCCTCCTACTTTGGTGAAAGATGTCTGATCTTTCCCTTTGCTGGTGTTTAGGTATTCATCCCTTTCATTAGGAGGACAATCTCTAGATAGGTACCCATGCTCACATTTGTGACATCTGAATCGGATATGCTCATAGTCAACTATTTTAACCCACTCATCGTCATAGACTTCTAGAATGACCTCATCTGGAAGGGCTCCTGATAGGTCCATCTCCACACATATACGGGCATAGGAGGTATATCTTCCTCGTAGAGTTGCCTATGAAATCTTTAAGAAATGACCTACTTTATTGCCTATAGCTTTTAAAGACTATGGCATCTAGTAATCTAAAGGTAAGGAGTAGAGTCTAATCCATACCGGTACCGAAGTGAAGGTTTCTTGTTCTGGCACAAAGTTCATCGTCCAAGGCCACATATAGAGACCAGCAGTTGCAAAGAAGTATGGTCCTCCCTAAAAAATCCTATCTTTGTCCTCTATGTTCGTGAACACCACTGTAAAAAAACCTTTGGATCGAAAATGTATATTGAACCCCCCCTTTGGTTTACAGTTGTATTTTATCTAAGTGTACAATGCTTCCAATTGGTTTCCCATAAAATTGCATATAATGGCATAGTTTGCCATGTGATACCTATGCTCTTGCAGAGCTGGATCATTCAATATAACTCGCGGTTTAGATATATTGTTGGGTTTACAGTGCCCCATCTTGGTTCTATTCTTTCTTCCTTGACCTTTGTCTTACGCTTTCTCCTCCTATCGGTCTTCCTCGTTGGTCCCTTGTTCTGCATGGGTTTTGTTGCCTTCCGCCTTCTAAGTTTCAGTGTTTTTTGTTTTGATCTCCAAGGATTGTGGAGGCTTGTTCTTATTCCTTGCTTTTCCTCTATTTGAAACCACATTACTGTAGGAGGGAGTGGAGCTCCCTCCTCCCTGTGCCTCCATGGTTACCTGTGGCCCTCTGTCGCTTTCTTTGTTGAACTCTAGAACCTCAGTCGCCCCTCAACTAAATAATTAAAATATGAAAATGAGAAATAATTGAATTAAATTTTAAAATATGTGTGGTCTTTCTCCTGGCCTTAGTTAACATTTCACATAACGCTTCAAACTAAACATATTGGCGGAATAATCCACCCTCACCATACATTTGTTAAAAAAAAGTAAAAGACGATACATCCGCTAATATAAAAACACCTTTGACAAATAATCCACCCTTACCCTCTATTTGTAAAGAAATTAAAAGTCAACACCAATACATCCAACGGAAACTGATATATAAACACCTTTCACGAAATATAACTAACACTTCAAACAATACGCAAAGAAACACAAATAGAAAAGCGATCTATTACATTTCTAAAAATATCCTTGAAGATTTTAAGCATACAACATGTTTTCCACAAGGAACGGTGTATCAACCAATAAAACCACACGTTGAACACAAGGAACGGTGTATTAACCAATAAAACCACACGTTGAACCATTCCTCGTCTTTTTCTTTATTTTTTAAATGTGTGATAATATTTACGTTTTAAAAACATATAGAATTAGAAATGTAACCAAAACTTAAGATGGTTGAATAGCACGGCTAAGAAATTTACGTTACGATACTTACTAATGACATGCTTTACAATATTTATTAACGGAAAATTTAATTATAATAATGGTTATGTTTTTCTGATAATTTGGCTCCCATATAGATTCTCTTATTGTATTTTCCAAAGAAGGATTTCGCTTCCAAATTTCTCTCTCTATTCGTAATTTTTTTTTTTTTAATTATGGAAAAATATCTAGATAAGTATATCAAAATAGATTTAATTTGAATTAAATCAGAGTTTTTTTTAAATGTATGTTTAAATGTGTATGGAAATTAATATTAATCATTAAATGATATTTTAAGTTCACATTCTTGATTATGGGAATATAATTTTTAGATGAGTTTTAAAAACAATTAAGGCATATTGAACGGTTTTCGTTCTCATGTGCACTTTTTTTCAACAAAGAAAAATAACATATATCTAGATTGCAAAGATGGCAAGAATATTTTATCAACAACTAAGGCATCTTCAAAAGTAGAGTTTAGGCTTCTGTGATCCTGACGATGAATCACACTAGTTGGTTCGAAACACGTCGACAAATGATGTCTCATGTGATCTTCGCCGAAGAATTTTTGTAAACTAAGGCATCTCTAAGATTCATGTCCTTGTGCACACTCATTTTCAAACGAGAACAAATAACAAACATATATTGAAACCATGAAAAAAATGTGAACCACTGGATCTAGATAATGTAAAATATAAGATTCACATAACTCTGCAAGTCCAAAGATAGAGAACACTCTATTATTGTTATACCCATCAATGTTTGAATGTAAATCTCCAACTAATCTAAAGTTTTCAACCCTATAAGATCTAATCCCAAAGACTTTATTTCCTTTCAAGTACATAAAAACTCCCTTTGTAACACACCAATGTCCTTCAAAAGGTTTTTGCATGAAAGTGAAAAAAATTCGACCCACAAATGGTATTATTTGGTCTAAGTAACAGTAAGATAGATAAGAGTCCCTACAAGTTGTATGTATATAGTTGCATCTTGAAATCCATTCAGGGTTTTTTTAATGTTATTTTCATATATTTTTTCCATTGGAGTAGAAAGAGGATTATAATCAACTACAAAAAATTTGTTTAACATTCCTCAGTGTATTACTTTTGGGAGATGAATACATATTTTGGATTATGAGATACTTCAATGCCTAAGTAATAGTGAAGATGTCCCATGTATATAATCTCAATACCCTTCTTCAATTCTTTCTTTATGGGTGTAACATATGCTTCATTGTTCAATATATGCTCCATTGCTCTTTATTATCAAAATATCATGTACGTAATCCACAAGTAAACAACATTTTGCGAATGTTCTTAAACAAAGCCACATCATCAAGATTATGATGCTTCAAATTGATCTCCAATAGATGGTCATTTAATTTTTTATACCATGTGTCAGGTACTCTCTTTAGGCCATATAGGCACTTGATGAGTCTGCATACCTTATGTTCTTGACCTTTATTATCAAATCCTTCTAGTTGAAACACGTAGACAGTCTCTTTCAAACCCCATTTCGAGAAATTTATAGGCACATCCATGTGATTAATATTCCACCTATTATATTCTACCAAAACCAAAAAATCCTGAATGGTATCTCATTTTTCCATAGGGGAAAATGTATTCTCATAATCTATGCCTTCTTTTAATGCATATCTTTTTGTTACCAACCTCACCTTATGCTTATTAAGTGTGTCATCTGATTTCTAGTTTTTCTTGCAGACCCACCTACAACCAATAAGCTTAGTTTTAAATGGAAGGTCCACCAACTTCCATGTCCCATTCTTGATGAGAGAATCATACTCCTTATACATGGATTCTTTCCACTCATCATGAGAAGTAACCTTTTTAGCAAAAGTTGTTTAAATGAATAGATAAATCTAAACAAAATCATATGAAACATTTGTATCGTTTACATAACCTCCATCGTGTTATCTTGTTGATTTTATAATTCCTATCTTTCCAACCTCATTGGGATGAAAAATTTTAGGTGTCTTTATGAGCCACTTTGAAATTTTGTTTTGATACTCCATGTTACTTAATTGATTTGGATAGTGTTGAATTTTCATCAAAAGTTGTCTTTCATTCCTAGCAACCACGTATTCCTATTGAACTTCCTATTTTGATGAGGTAGCTGGATCTTCTACATGTGGGGGATGTGGCACTTAAAAAGGATATTTGAAGGATTGACCCAAGATAAGTATCCCCACTTATAATATGTATTTACATTGATGAACCTATCGAGATGATTGAGCTACTACTTAACAATTTTTTCATTCTTGCTTGATTCCAGAAAATATAACACCTCTAGAGAGATTGAACACTTTTTTTACCTCACCATAAGAATGATATGCTTTGGTGGTATCTGAGTACCCCAAGAAGATGCAATTTCAACTTGTAATGTCCCTTAATAATAAATAATAAATCATAATAATAATATAATAATAATAATAATAAAGAATAATAAATAATATTGAAAATACAAGAAAATAATAATAAACAATGAATTAAAAATAATAATAAAAATAAAAATAATAATAAATAAAAAATAACCAGACTAAAGCTCTAAATAAATATAAATAGAAATAAAACAAGAAAAAAGTAAAAAAATCAGTAAATCTATCAAAAGAAATAAAACAAGAAAGCAATAAAGTTGCATGTAGACACATGGAGTGTGTGCAGGTGGTTCCCCTTCCAATGTTTGCTCTATTTATTAGATGATGAGGAAGATGGGAGGCATTCCATCATTCAAATATCCTATCATTCATTGTCTTGAGAATAGTGTTCTAAGACAAAGGATTCCCTGGCAGTAGTACGTTGATTGAGGGCTCAGGGGTAGCTAGTTGTAGCAAGACTTTGTGCAATTGAGCCTACAGTTGGGTAAAGAGTCATCCCCAAAACCTTGTTGCAATTAGCAGACTTCAATTGAAATCACAGGTAAGTGTCTCTACTCATAGTTTTGAACTCTGATGTTAATTAGTTGATAATTGCATGTTGATTATAAATTACTTGATTAATCTAATTAATTACACGTTTATTTTGCGCTGTTACACAACTCCTTGCATGAAGCTTATTTCTTTTCTCCTTAGAAATTAAAGCATACCAAATGGAACTAAAGACCATGGGATGCCTTATTAATGGAATGTAGCCATACCAAATTTCATAATAAGTCTTGTTCCCAAGTGAATGTGAAGGAATTCTATTTTCCACATACATTTGACATAGACCTACACCATCCCAAAATGTCAACTTCGCATCCTTGAAAAATGGAATAATCATAGCATATTCAAGAGCTTCATGTTCATTCTTTTTCCTACACCATTATATTGAAGATTGCATGGAATAATGGTTTGATGTTTTATTCCATGTTGGTGAACACACCTTTCAAAAATATTAATAGTATATTCCCATCCATTATCAAATCAAATAATTTATACTAGATTCTACTTCATTTTCAATCCATACATGAAAATTTTTGAATATTTTAAAATCTTGAACCCAATCCAATAGAACCTAGTTTTGTCATCAATAAAATCCATGATATATTTATTTCCAAAATTACATGGGATATGCATGGGGCCGTGCATACCAAAGTATATCAATTATATATTTCTACATGCTCTTGAAGTGGAATCGTTTATGTCAAAATTATAGTGAGAAACAACAAAATGAGTGGGTTTAAGGGATTTTCCATTGTTTTCCTATTGTTTCTTCTTGTTTTTAGTCTTGTGCCATGAGATCGTACATGCATTTTATTCATGACAATTCTTACTACAACAAACATAGTAAAAATCAAACCTCTAACCTAGATTTTTTCTACCCTTGCCTCTAAATTTTGTTTTTTTGCATCCTTTCTTATTGCAATCTCCTCTATTAGAATCATGTCATTGAATTTTACCTTTTTTAGCAAAGGAACAAAATATATCATATGGCTTGGTTAGAGGTGTATTCTTCCCAAAATCCTTTTCAAATTCTGTAGTTTTATCCACCAAGGAGTCAAAATCAAAAGATTGTAGTTGTCGACTACCTTGAGTGATTTAAGATAATGATAACATGTGTGGTAGAGGGCCTTAATGAAGGTCATGAGAGAAATTGTTACATTCACACTAATATCATCAACATCGTGCATGATGGATTTAATTTCAAAACACAAATCTTTGAGATCACTATCCTCCATTTCAAGGTTGAAGAGCTTCACCAACAATTGAAATAGTTGTAGTTATGAATGTGAACTATATAGATATTTCAACTTCTTCAAAGAACTCCAAGAATTTTTATAGACCTAATATGATGACTCATCTCTTCACATATGAAAGTCACAATCAAGGAATAATATTTCTTTAAATGTTTTCATTTTCATAAGTTTGATATGGCCATCTAAAATGTGATCACAAAGATCATTGGATATCAGTGTATGCTCAATATTCCTTAACTATTCTAGATAATTCTCTTTTCCTATGAGCATGAGACAACCAATGAAAACAATAAACTCATTTTTCCACCAATTTCTTTTCAGAATACAACTTACTTTCACACCATCTCTAAATGTTAGAGGTCTTTTGTACATTGAGATTAAACTATGCTTATCATTTAGTGAAAACCATTAGCAATGCCTTGAAATCATGACCTAGTGCATTCTTTTGTGACTATGTCTTCTCAAGGGAATGGTTATTATTTTAAGATATGTTGAGTCACCACTATTTCCAAACCTACAGATATATATTAACTTCTCAAAAAGAATCCAACTCAACATCATCACCTAGTTTTGTTTCATATTAGGTTCGAAGGGTTAAAAAGTTGTCGAAATCAATATCAAATTCTCTTCTAGAATGATTGAGAAAATAAATGAAACATGTGTAACTTTGGTTTGAAGGGATGCATTCAAATTTCAGTTCAAATAAATTCATGTCCAAGTTGTAATCAATGGTTTCATAGCCTATTTTCAAAAGATAAGTATTAAGTAGCATACATTAATTCAATGTTAGTTTATTGTCCTTACATCTTGTTTATTGGATGAGAATAAAGTGATATGCAATGCACGAGATGAAAAGTCAATAAGCCAATTATTAACTTAATGCATTATGCTCAATTTCCCCCCTTCAAAGTATTTATATTTGTAATGTCACAATTGAAAATATCATAGCAACATAAGATGATTTCATTCTTTAATTATGTTTTTTAAAAGCTTGTTTCAATGGTCTAATTAACAATTGTGATTCATGAACAACTTGTATGGAAAGGGACCTCTTTAAATCTCCATTCCTCAACTATCAAGAATGGCACAACCACTAGGAGAACCTCCATCAGAAGGCACAAAATAAGGGTTCTAGTGACAAAGAAATGGTCGAAAGGAGTAGACTAATTATTTCAACTTGGTTTTGTACATTGAGATTAAATTAGTCTTAGCATCTAGTGAGAACAATGAGTAATGCCTTGAACATCGTGGCCGAGTGTATTATTTTATGACTATGACTTCTCAACGAAATAGTTGTTATCTCAAGAGATGTGGAGTTGTTACTATTTCCAAACTTGCAAATATATACTAGCTTCAAAGCATTAAAAAATTGTCAAATTCAATTGGATTCGCTTTTAAAATGACTTAACGAATAGATGAAAAAAGTGTAACTTCGGTTTGAAACCATGGATTCGAGTTCTAGTTCAACGAAAGTCATGTCCAAGTTGTATTCAACGGCCTCAGAGCCCCCTTCAAAGTGCATACATTTACAATTCAGCATTTGAAGATATCATGGAAACCTAAGGTGAGATCGTTCGTGTTCTTTTATAGCTTGCGCTAATTGGTTTGATTCACAGTTGCGAACCACTTGTATTGAAAGGGGCCCTCTTAAAATATCCATGACTAAACTATAGGGAATGGCACAAACACTACGAGAAGCCCTATCAAAAGGCACAAAATAAGGGTTTCGATGACAAAGAAGTAGTCGAGAGGAATGAAATGATTATTTCAATTTGGTTGAGTTTGATTCACTTGATCTCAACCTCTCGGAGAGCCACCATCAAAAGGAATGGAATGAGGGTTTAGAATTCTTATCACTCGAGCAAAGAATGTTGGATTCATTTTTTTTCCATGTTGTTATTGGAGTCGAGCTCGTGAAACTTTGTTGGATTTGACTACGCCACCTTGGTGGAGATCAAAGCCAACATTTTTCGATACAAATCAATGCATGCATGAAGAAACTTAGCAAAAAAATAATATTCAGAAAGATGGGTCGTCTTCCCCTCACTAAAACAGAGAAATATCTCAATGGTCAGATGATGTGTCGAGGCATTTAAGGGTTTCTTTGATGCAGGCAGGTGTTTCTCACTAGAGATTCAAAAAAGACTCTCGGTCACCTGCACAAGAAGAGTAGAGACTGTTTGAAGAAGTTGCAAATATTAGTAGAGGCATTTAAGGGTTTCTTTGATGTAGGCATGTTTTTCTCACTAGAGACTCAACAAAGACTCCCAGTCACCTACACGTGAGACTCAACAAAGACTCCCAGTCACCTACACAAGAAGAGTAAGAGATTGTTTGAAGAAGTCGCAAATATTAGTAGCTATTTTTATTGGGATTCCAGGTTTTTGAATATTATGAATATGAGAAATTAATTGCTATAAATTGTTGGGTTTTCTTTTTTCATTAAATTGGATTTAATTGTGTTCATTAAATTTTCGGAATTTAGAAATATATCCGAATTTACATACATTAACAAAATGCAATTAAAGGTATTATATCCTAATTGTTTTTCAATGAATGGAATTGGAATGGTTGCATTTATGTCCATTATTTTTAAATTTACAAAAGATAAATTAGTAGTGGAGTTATAATATAACATCAATGGAACTTTGATATCATTGGTAACTTTAAAACGTAATATAACATTATGTATTAAGATTTTTATATTGAGGAAAGTCCCATACACCTATAGCTTTAAATATTATAAGTTTTTTTTATACATATATTGAGAAAATTTATCATAACTTAGTTTTCAAATCAACAGTGAGAACAACGATCTTTGGTCGCTATCCTCTAATGCAGGCTAACTCATTATCGTTATTCAAGGAAAACCATGCCAACTGAAATTATCGTGCTAGTGATCCATAGGGGTGGACTTTCACTCTTGCCAACTTCCCCTGGGAATTGGGTCATTATCATATTTCTTTACATCCCAGGAAGATAAATTTTTAGACAAACAAACACAATTTTAAAACTACAAAATTATTCCTTATCACTTATAAAAAATTTGATTATATATTTATAATATTAAATATTAAATATTTATTTTATTAATATTTTCCATTTGTTATTTTTCCCATTTTATTTATATGTTACATTATGATTGGTGAAACGAGATGCTAGTGATTTCACGGTGGAACCACGAGTACAACCGTTTATTGGGATATATGTTGTTGAATCTTTGGAGGAATATTCTTTATTAATCCTTTTTATCTCTGATGTGAATTTTTTAAACATTATTGTTGTGTGAGATTTTTTTTCCTATTAGATACGTTTGATATTTTCGATCTTTGCTGTTGAAGATTTTGAGGATTTTTTTTAGTATTTTTTTTACGATTTTTATTAATAGTCAAAATAAAGCCGTATTACATTTGATATTCTTTGAAACACAATGCTAATTTGGTGAGAAGACTAGTAACTTATTGACAAAAGAGAAACCACATATTTAAAAAAGTGGTTGAATTACAACATAGGAAAACACATAGACACTGATAAACAACATATTACACACTGAGAACAAATATCTCACAAAGAGCACAACAGATACCTCACAAAGAGCACACTGATAAGACAAAAGTATAAATCCATAGTTGACTATGACCTCATGAGGAAGAGAGACCAAAATCTAACCATAAGTAGAAACAAATATGGATTCATTCATGTAAGATAATCAGAGAGGGAGGTGCAGTGGCCATGTTGAGTGGAGTAGCATTAATAACTACCTCCCCATTCTGAGCTGTCTCTGAGTCAATATGAGAGTCTGAAATTATATATCGTTCCATTTTGTTTAGATGAACCACTATGTTATCCATATCATAACGAATATTCCTTAGGATCTTGTTCAGTTCCTCCTGACTAGCGAATAGCTTGTAATTGTCAAATTGTTTGTCTTGAAGCACCACATAAAGAAGAGTTGCCATTTGCATATGAGTTGAAATTGAATGTAGAAAGTATAATATTTTGTTCCTCCATTTTCCTGAATCGAGTAACCATTTATTGTTGTCACTACAAACTTTTGAATCTGAATAATACAAGCAATTTCCAAATTCCTTTACTTAAAGGGTGTAAATATCCTTCCGCACTTCCAATGAAACAATATTGAAAAAGTTCAAAACTGACTCCTAACCACACAGGCGATGATGCCTGCCGGAATATGCCCCTGTTGTTCCTCCTCTTTGGCTAAGAAGACGTTGACGCGGTGCCATGTGAGAGAAAAACCTGTAAGAAATCATGACAAGGAAAGACTTGAACAACGGACTAACCTGACTATAGTTCACGACAGAGCAACGGACTAACCTGACTATAGTTCACAACAGGAAAAAATAGGACAACTATGACCCTAAAGACCAGGTACTAAATGACAGATGGTTTGGAGTGAGCTACTAGAAATCAAGACTGATATCGTCAAGGAACCTACAACGGAATGTGCCTAGACCAAAGCGGTTACTACAGCCTTGATAAAACATGCCATATGAGGGATTAACCTTTTGTGACTTCCAAACTGTCCTTTTGAGCATGCAATTGGAATGAAAATTAATACCAAACAGAAAAAGAGCCACTATACCAAAATCCAACAACGAAGATGGGACAATTAAATGATATTCCTGATGGCTCGACCGATTGAAAGTTTGCGGAGGTTGTAACAACAATCAACTCAAAGGAGGGACCACACGAGAAGTTATGCAAGAAGCACGCAAAGAAACTTGGTGACTTACGCTTGACCCCGTCCAACCCGCTAGAATATTACTTGACACAAGGCTATCACACACCAGTAATTGTTCCTATATTGTTTATGATGAGGAATAGAGACAATGGAGTGACTTTCATAGCCCAATAGCATGAATGGTCTTGTGATAAAGACCCACAAAGTTTCTTGAGAGAACGCAAGTGAGTGAGAGGAGAGGGCAAGGGACCAGTTACCAGAGTGTACTTAGAATGAAATAGAAACAATAATCACCATGATGAATACACGATTAAAGTTCTCCACCCTGGGATTTTAGATAAACTGTTATACAAGGCTACCAACTAGAGGCTATATATAGAAGACGTGAAACAGTGGTGAGAAAAGACGCCAAAAAAATGCCAACCCAATACCCTGTATTATGATGAAGGAATTAAAGTTTCATAGTCAATTGTGAGATAGCATCTAAGCCACATCCAATCAGCCAAACATTTCTATCATCTCCATACCTGCAATGATGAAGAAAATGGAGTGTCAAAACATATTAGCAAACCTAGATACACCGCCCCTCATCATAACGAATTTAATGTGATGCACATTACACCATACGACGAGAACGTGTCAATCAATTCCCCACCATGCTTAATTTGTATTAAGCCAGGTGGAGTGTAATGTCCTGCGGTTCTACCCGGAAGTGTGACCGCGTTTGGCGACGGGCCACCGGGAGCGCGCGCGCAGTTGGAGGACAAGTTGCGATGTGTGACGGAGGTGTGACACAAATGCGACGAAGGATGCGATGAAAGATGTGACAATCTATGGAGAGAGTTGGCATACATTTATACACCTTGGAGCGATTGGCGAGATATGTTGGACTCTGACATGTATATTGGGCGTTTAACATTGGTTTAAGGGGTGTGAACAAGCGTTGGGCAAGTCGGGTGGGCGCCAGACTTAGCCCCAAGCTTGGCTATATATAATGGATGCATTTGGAGCATTTCAACAATCATTCGATCACTTCACATGTTCGCACAAGAGTTGGAGTGCACAGTCTAGTGCGCAGAAACAAGAGGAGTAAAGGCGCACTTCACATGCACCGGTTCTTAGCTTAGTCGCATGGTGTGAGGTCGCACTTGGAGTTGGGTGAAGTTGGTTAGCAAGGTGTGTCCGATGGTCGGTTGGGGCATGCACGGTGAATGTCTAGCGCCCGTTTGTGCTAAGTCTTGGCGTGAGCATCTTGGTGGCTCGGGTGAGCGCCCACCCATTGTGCAAGTGTGCATGAAGGTAAACGAAGGAAGGCAACCGAGTTTGCGTTGATTGTAAAATTGGCTAAGTATAAAACTTGGTACTTCCAAGTATACTTGTAAAAGCTTGTAGTATTGAAGATTGTACAATACATATATTTTCGGGCAGACTCATTGTTCAAGGAGTTTCCCCTCCCTTTATACTGTGCAATTGTGTTCTCGTTTATAATTGCTGTTGATAATGAATGTGTATGGGTGTTCATTGGTGTAAAGGATAACATAACAATACTTGGTTGCGAAACACAAACTAAGTAGTACTAAATGGTTAGGCGTAGTCCACGAACATAAGTGTTGATGAAAAGAAAGTGTTCGGTGGTGCCGCACCTTGCTAAGAGCGGTTGAAAGACTACCGCTGGCTTGGGGGCGTGACAGGTGGTATCAGAGCTAGTCTGAAGACTTGGAAGAGTCTTGCAGGAAGCTTGGTGAAGCAAGTGTGCGGACACTTGGAAGTTGATGACAGTAGAAGCAGGTACATGCAGGTGAAGGAAGCTGTTTCACATACAAGTGGAACAAGAGCTGGTTCATGGTTACAAGGAACCTGGTGAATATAGAAGGCTGAAAAGGCAGAGATGGTGGATGAGCATATGATAGTTGAATCTAGTCATGATGCAGTTGAAGTTTTCTGGTACAAAGTGTTGGAACAAATGGGTCGATGGAGTTCTAACTGGGTTTCGATGAAGGCTAAGAACATGAAGATTCGAGAAAGCTGTTCGGAACAAAGGAGGGAACTTGAAGAACTCAAGAGCCAATGCAGAAGTATGACAGATGTTGAACTCAAGGAACTTGATGAGGAGATCCGACAAAGTGGTCTTGGTCTTCAAGAGCTCTTTGATGAAAGAGCCCGATTGAGGAAGAAAAGTACCATGGTGGAAGCCGAAATCAAGCAAGTTGAGGAGGAGATAAAGAAGAAGCTTCTTGGTAAGAAGATTGTTGTGATTGAGCAGGAAGAGCTCGACTACATTGACAGGCTGGGAACTCACTACCGAGACAATCCAGAGGATATTCAGAAGTTTAGTTCTATGAAGATAGTCAGTGGACACTTGGTTGGTGCACTTGAACAGGATGCGATGAAGGACAAGCTTGAAGGGAATCAAGCTAGACTAGGATCGAGTTGCTTAGAAGAGCCAAGCAAGGAAGTGAAGTACCTTAGGAGGAAAGTCAAGATGGAGCATGAGCCAATTGAGACTTCTGAGGCCGAGTTCTTGAAGAAGGTTGCTAATGTGAGACACAAGATAAAGCCGACGGAAGGAGGTGAATCCTTGAAGCTAAGCTTTGTGCAAGTGACTGTGAAGGGCAAGAGATTTGCAGCTTTGGTGGATACAGGGGCTACTCATAACTTCTTAAGTAGGAAGGCAGCAAAGTCTTTTGGGAAGAAAGCAAAGATGGAGAGGGAATGGAGTGCTTTCAAAACAGCCAACTCTACCATGAAAGTTGTTGATGGTGTGTTGGAAAACATTGAAGTGAGAGTGGGATCGTGGTTTGGAAAGTTGGACTTGAGGGTTGTGGACATGGATGATCATTCTATGGTGCTGGGGCAGGATTTCATGAGGCTTGCACAAGCCATACCAATGTTGGACTGGGACATTCTCTTGATCACGGCTGAGGGAAGAACCATGATGGTACCGATGAATAGAAGGAGTTGCTTGGGGTATATACCAAGGATGAATTCTATGAATTTGTATCCCAAAGATCCGAATGTGAAGCATGAGGATGTAGAGCAAAGACGAGTTGGGAATGTGACTCAAACAACGAAGGAAGGGAAGTTGATTGACTTCATTGCAAGAGCTAAGAAGGATGAAGGAAGTGAGAAGGCAATCTCACGAACATGGAGGCACTTGACAGGGACATCTTCCACTGGTGATCTTCACAATTGAGTTGTAAATGAAGGGGGTCCAAGTACTACTTCAGAGGTAGTGGTTGATGAGGATTATGGAGGTAGAGATCCTATTGGCATAGTGGAATTTTGCAGGTATGCTATGGGCATATATGACTTTCAATTGACAAAGGACAAGCTAGGTGAGCTTGGGTGTACATGTGAGGAGATTGAGGCTGTGCACAAATACTTGAGGACACGACATCAATCTGGCACATGGGTGGATGAGAGTCAAGGAGGAAACTTCCTAGCCCTCCTTTGTCTATAGACAACCTTGGAGATGGGTTGGTGTGGAGGCCTTGATAGGAAGGAACCACATCAACTTTGTAAGGGGGCCTTGAAGGAGGATTCTTTATGAAAAATTGCAGACTTGGATGCAAATGACCAGATGTTGGGATGGAGTCTACATGGGTTGGACATCATGGACAACTAGAGTCATGGACATCAGGTTGGATACATGGAGCATGACAATTATGCAGGGACATTATGCCAAGGCATGTGTAGAGGTGTCATTCATGGACATTCTATGGGGAGTGCCGAAGTAGAGGATGTTGTGTTGATGCTGTTGTGGCATGGAGATGTAGGAGCTAGTGGAAAGGTTGTACACTCTTGTGCAACAAGACCATGGCTTGAAAATGTTGCAGATGGGATGCAGTTTCCATGGACCTGAACATGGGATTGAGGAAAGATTCTTGATGACTTCGAGATGTAGCAGAAGTCAGGGAAAGACTTGTGGTTGCATAAGGATGTGCATTCATGTGATTTGGGCATATGGTTGGACTAATCACCCGACTAGTTCAAGTCATGAGGGGTACCAATGTGTAGAGGGATGTTGCTGTTGAGTAGACATGTTGGCACATATGTGCTAGCAGCTGATGAAAAACTAAATGAGGGGATGACACATGATGAGGTCGACACGAGATGTTGCAGTGGTCATGTAGCTTGAGATGGAGGGGCCAGCCTTCCATGATGGAGAGTAGCATGTGGAGATTGTGACAGAGTGGTCGATGGTCATGGATTGAGATGATATCCGATGTATGGCATACCAATGCGGTTTATACTTTGGTATGGTGATCTTGGTGACAAATGGTTGCTGAGGCGAGACATGATGGAGATAGTGGTTCTACATATGTTGTAGATGCTTGCAGTATGTGGAGGAGTTGACATCATGGATATTGATGATCGTGGTGGGTGGCTACCAGGATGATATGTTGTCGAGGATGACAATGACTTCAGGTGGAGGAGGATGTAACATCCTGCGGTTCTACCTAGAAGTGCGACCGCGTTTGGCGACGGGCGACCAGGAGCACACGCGCGGTTAGAGGACGAGTTGTGATGTGCGACGGAGGTGCGACAGATATGCGACGAAGGATGCGACGAAAGATGCAACGATCTATGGAGAGCGTTGTCATACATTTATACACCTTGGAGCATTGGGCGAAATATGTTGGAGGCCGACATGTATATTGGGAGTCTAATGTTGGTTTAAGGGGTGTGCACAAGCGTTGGGAAAGTCGGTTGGGCGCCAGACTTAGCCCCAAGCTTGGCTATATATAATGGATGCATTTGGAGCATTTCAAAAATCATTCGATCACTTCACATCTTCGCACAAGAGTTGGAGTATGCAGTCTAGTGCGTAAAAACAAGAGGAGTAAAGGCACACTTCTCATGCGTTGGTTCTTGGTTTAGCCACACGGTGTGAGGTCGCACTTGGAGTTGGGTGAAGGTGTTGGGAAAGGTGTGCCCGATGGTCGGTTGAGGTGTGCACAGTGAACGTGTAGCGCCAGTTTGTGCTAAGTCTTGGCGTGGGCATCTTGGTGGCTTGGGTGAGCGCACGCCCATCGTGCAAGTGTGCACGAAGGTAAACGAAGGAAGGAAACCGCGTTTGCCCTGATTGTAAAATTGGCTAAGTATGAAACTTGGTACTTCCAAGTATACCTGTAAAAGCTTGTAATATTGAAGATTGTATAATACATATATTTTCGGGCAGACTCATTGTTCAGGGAGTTGCCGCTCCCTTTATACTGTGCAATTGTGTTCTCGTTTATAATTGCTGTTGATAATGAATGTGTATGGAAGTTCATTGGTATAAAGGATAACATAATAATACTTGGTTGCAAAACACAAACTAAGTAGGAGTAAATTCTTAGGCGTAGTCCACAAACATAAGTATTGGTGAAAAGAAAGTGCTTGGTGGTGCCGCACCTCGCTAAGAGCGGCTGAAAGACTACCGCCGGCTTGGGGGCGTGACATGGAGGGTGTGGCTTGCACTCTCAGGGCCACCTCCAACTTGGCAAAAGGATCCCTTTTCCTGTCGCTCTTTGCTGGAAAGAAGGAACTGTGGCCAGGAACCGATGGATGTTGCAATTCCGATGAGACACCGGATCGAGGATTTTTGAGGATTATTGTTGTTTAAGTGTTTTTTTTTTTTAATTTTCCAATAGATACATAGATGCTTGAACCCATCTCGTGTTCCAGACCATCATGATACGTAATATATTAATTATATTTCCTTTGAATGGTGTGTTATATATGTGTTTTGGAACCATTAAAAGGAAACAACGGTTGTTTTGAAATATCATCACTCTGAGGCCCAATAAAGAAAAACGAAGGGAATTTGGTTGTACAATATCATGTCTGCTTCGAATGGTGTTTTTAGTCCCTGCCATCTGGCATTCGGCAGGGACTATAGTAATCGATCAGGGTGGAGTTAGCATTAGTTCTGCGGTGTTATTAGCTGTTTAACATAAGGTTTGCAAATCCCCTTTGCGCCGATGTGCCTACATAACCTAAGTTCCATTTGCACCTGACGCTTCGCCATCTTATTTGGCCTCTTCCCGAGGCAGAAGAGGCCCGATCATAGCTTAAATTACCTTTATGCCCAGTGCATTCTCCCTAACCGTCAACGGTCTGGTTTTAATGTTAACATTAATTCCATTAATTTGTATTATCTGCAGGGGTATGCTAAGGTTTCCTAAGCTTTGGTGTTAAGCTGCAGGTGTCCATGGATGCCGGCAGGTGTCATGAACCTGCTCTGCCTTTGTCGGCTCGTTACGCTCTGCACCAACTCATTATATATCAGCTTCATCTGAGAGGCATGATCCAGCGGTCCACTGGGGGATGCCTTCGTCTCTCCGGCTATGTCTAGCGGTGAAGCGATATGTTCCGCATTATTGTTTATTGCTGATTGCTGGCTGGTTTTGGGCTGGCAGGGGAGTTTGGGAACTTGGGAGCCCATCGTGCTGAGTTTCCGCTATCTGCTGTCTACTGTTTTCGACTTCCGCTATCTCCTGTCTGCTGTTTTCAATTTTGTTAATCAAGGTTAGCAACTTCCCATGTATTTTTAGAATTCCCTCCATAAGCTCTGAATTACAGGAGATTTCAAGTTCATTTGATTTATGAAATCCATCGCATTTAAAAAATCACATGAAAGACAGAGCTCAAGTTTTAGTTGTTCATTCAGCTGGCTTTTTTGTTTCCTTCGCATGCATTGATCTCTGTATTGTTCTTCTCCTTATTCAATTTGGCAAGAATGGCCTCTGCACAAATCACCATTCATTAATATAAAGCTGTCGTAAACCACATGAAAATTTTTCTAAAACGTCATAATGCAATTCTTCATGATACTCTGTACTATGAGATTTGAGGCCTAATCCATCCTCAATACTTTTGAATATTGAATTTTTGAAAATCCTTTTAGAAACTGCTTGCAATTTAAGCTCTGAATTACAGGAGATTTCAAGTTTCCATAAGCTCTGAATTACAGGAGATTTCAAGTTTATTTGATTTATGAAATCCAACGCATTTAAAAAATCACATGAAAGACAGAGCTCAGGTTTTACTTGTTCATTGAGTTGGCTTTTTTTTTTCGTTGGCATGGATTGATCTTTGTATTGTTCTTCTCCTTATTCAATTTGGCAAGAATGGCCTCTGCACAAATCACCATTCATTAATATCATGTGCAGCTATCAATTCAACAAAAGAAAACAAACAAACAGGAACTGTTGCAATAGAAAATGTATGGGAAAACTGGGCTTGAAGGTGAATCTGTTTGCATGTTTAATCTCATCCGTGTTCACAAATTATAAAGCTGTCCAAAACCACATGAAATTTTTTCTAAAACATCATAATGCAATTCTTCATGATACTCTGTACTCTGAGATTTGAGGGCTAATCGATCCTCAATACTCTTGAATATTGAATCTTTGAAAATCCTTTTAGAAACTTCTTGCAATTTAAAGAACGATGCATTTTCAATACCTATAGAGATTGAAATTGGATTGTGGATTTCTCTGGTTATCTCAGAAACATCTCTCATATTAGCATTATGTTACAATTTGTCAACTGAAACTTTAGGCAATGTAGAAAAAGGCAGAGTTCAAACCTGTTTTCGCAGAGCAACAATTTTTTGTCTCGCGCTCCATCCATTATTGCAGAGAAATTGAACGTGTTAGAGTTGAAACCTGTTTCTCTGGTTATCTCAGAAACATCTCTGTCAATTGGAGGCGGTCAGAGTAAATCACCTCAGGTTGAGCAGTTTTATGTGTCTCGCTCCATCCATTATCGCAGAGCAATTAAACATGTGGAGGAGCGAGGAGATATGTGTCATTTTGTCGTCGCTCCTCTTCTTTACGTGTCTGTGTGCTTGTTTTCCATCCATGTGTAAAGCACATCATGCCTGCACACGTTATTTGTTGTCTTCTTTATTTTCGAACCTATTCAAAATGGGGCGACATTTATGAGCTAATTCCTTTACTGTTTATTTTTATTCTTATCATTATGTATATTATGTCTTTTATATACTCTTATAAAGGTATGTTTTTAGTGTTTATGTATATGTTTTGCCGTTCTCTAATCATGTGTTTTCTTTATTTTAATAAATTCTATTTCATTCTCGTCGTTGATGTTCTCAATATTTTGGCATCAGTATTTATATCAAAGTATAACAATTAGGAACCTATGAAATGCAATTTATATACATTGTGTATGCGCTACAATATCTATGCAAGACCAATAATTCATAAGCAGGCCTTTTATCGTAAGTATCAACTAAAGTTACAAGTGCATATTTTAAATAATACAAATGTCTTTTATATACTCTTATAAAGGTATGTTTTTAGTGTTTATGTATATGTTTTGCCGTTCTCTAATCATGTGTTTTCTTTATTGTAATAAATTCTATTTCATTCTCGTCGTTGATGTTCTCAATATTTTGGCATCAGTATTTATATCAAAGTATAACAATTAGGAACCTATGAAATGCAATTTATATACATTGTGTATGCGCTACAATAACTATGCAAGACCAATAATTCATAAGCAGGCCTTTTATCGTAAGTATCAACTAAAGTTACAAGTGCATATTTTAAATAATAAAAAAGGCCGCAAGAAATCCAAAGTTAATAGTTAATTAATATGCATTTAAAGAATGCCTGCCAGATCTACCTTCGTCTGTTTCTCTCTTGGCCCCATCTATGTTGTTGTTCGCTTCTCTGTCACTTATCTATCTCGCTCTTAAGGTTGAAGAAATCAAGAAGGTTTCGCTGATTTGATGCATCGACTTTCAAGGTCCAACTTCAAAGATGAAAGGTCTGACAAAATAATTCAGAAAGGCCCGAAGAGATCTATGCATGCACGCTGGCGGGTCTTCAGAATGGTGGCCACGGTCTTTTTGTTCCATTAGTCGAACTATCCAAGATTATGCAAAACAGGTGTAACACATGCAGGGAGGGTCTTCAGAATGATAGCCATGGTCCTTTTGTTCCATTAGGACATTTCGAACGAGTCATACGAAGGTCGAAGTAGGACCATCTCCGTATTCAGGTTTTTCTTTGTAGATAGTTATGCCTTGTGACTACACTTGTTTTACACTTCGTATTTTATGAACTCGTCTAATTGTTTGGGTCCGTGGATTATCTCCAGAACAGGTTCTACACGACGGTTTGAATTTTTTCTTTTCGAATTCTGTCTATTGTAAAGGGTTGTTGTCCATCAGATTTCGACGATTCATCACCCAGGGGGATGAAATGTGTTATCTATTTTATCGCACGGTGAAATAAATTAGGGTTGGTTGTCGGCCAGCTACATTTCTTAAACATATTTGAAAGCATTTCTTTTAATCCTCAAATCTTTAGAATTATATCTCTTACCTTGCATGTCTAGTGACTTTTAATTAATCTTGAAGTCTGTTGCAATACATGGTAAGTCACTTTTCAATAAATATTTAAGTCTATTACAATAGATGGTAAGTCACTTTTCAATAAATCTTTAAGTCTATTATAATATGGGAAAGTTAATCTTTAAGTCTGCACAATAATCGTCTAAACTGGTGCCATTCCTTCGTGCGATAATACTCTAAACTTAGGCCATTCAGCAGAGGCCATTCTTTCGTGCAGTAATTCTCTAAACTGAGGCCATTCCGTCTTGCAATATTACTCTAAACTGGGCGCATTCATTCGTGCAATAACAATAGCAAGGAAACTAAAAATGGAAAGGCCATCCAGTGCACATAACTTCAAACAAAAAACAAAATGTTAAAACAATGCAATTGGACGCCATTGATCTACACAATTGACAGCAAAATAGTTGCAATATTTATCAGAAACTCAAGAAGCCCAATACTACTGAAGGAGTTGTTACGATACATGGTAAGTCACTTTTCAATAAATCTTTTAGGTCTATCATAATATATTAAAGTTAATCTTTTCCTTATGCCTTCTCGTGCACATAAATTCAAAACAATCAAAATGTTAAAACCATGCAACTGGAACCCATTTCACTAGACAGTTGACAACAAAATAGTTGCAATTCAGGAAGCCCAATACTACTGAAGGAGTTGCTCCCAGATCTTTACAATATGATTCAACTAGAAGAAACCGTATGCCTCAAGTTCAAAGCCAGTCCGGCACACATATAATTGAACGATCTTAGGATACACAGAAAAACAGAAGAAACCGTATGCCTCAAGTTCAAAGCCAGTCCGGCACACATATAATTGAACGATCTTAGGATACACAGAAAAACAGCAATTCTCGAAAGCTAAATGGGCTAGATAAAAAACTATGTGAACTATGTGCAGGGACTAGCTGCGATCCTCAAGTTCAAAGCCAGTCCGACACACATATAATTGAACGATCTTAGGATACACAGAAAAACAACAATTCTCGGAAGCTAAATGGGCTAGATAAAAAACTATGCGAACTATGTGCAGGGACTAGCTGCGATGCAGCCTCCCTTGTTTTATACAGAATTGTGATTAGAACCATATGTTTGTGATGGGGATAGTATATCCACTATCCACTATATCTACTTTGGAATGGTGTGTAATTTGTATTTAGGACTAGCGGAAAACTATTATGTTGTTTTTTAAACTATCATGGGAGACAATAAATTATATTTAATTGAATTATATTTTATACAAAATATTTTAGGATCCCATAAATGAAATCGAATAGGACTAACAAATCTATGCCAGGAAGAAAAATCATATGTAACCTCTAACCATAGCACAAGATGCATAGATGTTTAAGGATTTCATTAGAAAAAATGAAATTCGATAATTCTCTCCCATGCAATATTTGGTGTTGTCTTTTAGCATTAGGGGAAGGAATAATTTTAAATGTTTCTGAAAAGGTGTGCATTGTGTTGGATGCAAAATAAATTATTTCAATGTTATACTGAAATATTTTGTTTATTTATAATTAAAATTTAATTTATTTTTATAAAATTAAATTATATAGATTCCGATTTCACAATTGTAAAGGTTAAATTATGATTTATGGTTTATTTAAATGTTTTCTTTAGATTAAATCATAGAATATATTAATGATTAATTTATGGTTAAATTGTATGGGTGGTAGGAGGGGTGGTTTTTTTTTATCCGAAAGAAAAATTGTTGTCAATTATTGTTGGGGGTTGGGTAAGAAAAACAACAATTAAGTGGAAATGTATGGTACTTTATTAGGTCTAAATCTCCCTCATGACATGACAATTTCTAAGATAATAATATTAAGAGATTCTATGATTACAATACAAAATCTAAACAATGGTTCATATCCAAAGGAAAATCTCCTGAAGCTCCTCCTCAAAAGAATAAATTGTGATTTGTATCTCCTGCTCTCAAACTCTCTCTTCCATATCCTCAGAAGCCAAAACTCAAAGGGAAATTTCCAAGACAATATAGTTCTCCTCCTAGACGTGGATCAAATGGAAGTTAATGGAATCAAATATTAGCATACTATACCATAATATCCTAAATGTTATCTCTCCTCCCCAAGTAATCATCCATGTGCCGCCCCGTTGGATTCACATTAAAGGTAATTTTTTCTTCGATATTGAGTTATTTTGGGTCAAGTTGACTGGTATAATTTTTGCAGCTGAGCATTTGACCCATGCATGGGAAACTCTATTAATTTCACATGCTCCTCCTTGCCTCATATAAAAGTCCCTGCCTTGTAAAGCTCCACCGCCTCATGGAGTGATGAATCTAGAGAAATTGAGCGTGATGGTGTTTTAATGGTGATTCAAATGTCATTTCATGTGAGGGACACCATTTTAGTGTTAAATCCAAAGCTTGCTTCATGCTCTTTCACAATTTTGCCTAGGAAAATTCTTCATTAAGTTCTCTCTGACTCGTTTCTATTTGAATTCTATGTTCAACCCTCTGGAAGTCATTGTAGCATCTACAATATTGGGCATTAATAGGATGTGTAATGATTATGCATGTCAGCAATTTTAACAACAGCGGGTCAATGAATTGGCATTCCCATCCTTGCAGTTTGGTTAATTTGAGAAATTCTCTTTCAGGAACCCATCCTATGCAGAAAGTAGGCAGTGATAGAGCTTCATGCAACTTTTGCATTTTGGAATTCGACTACATTAGGAGGCTCTTTCAGGTTTTTCCTAAATGCCTTCTCCTTATAGAAGTGGATTTCTTTGCTCTTTTTCCCCCCATTCAACTCTGATCGCTCAGGAATCTTCTCTCGACATCTCTACCATTTTAGGCTAGCTTAATCAACTCCATTATTCCCCATTTAGCAGTAGAAGGTTGTATTATCTTCATAACAATGGGTCCCTTTTGCTTCCCCTTCATCAATCCCACCATCCTTTGTTCACTCTCCCTATTCATGAATGAAGCATATATCTTGAATAATCACCCATCCCTCGACGCTGATCCATCTATCACTACTACCCTAGATATCCTTGCGCTCGTTGGAATCTTTTGAAACCCTTGCGACATCCTTTTCCTTTATAATATGAGACTAACCTCCTTAGTCCCCAAAATCACCACCACTATATAATTGATCATGTCTACAAGTCTCAATAGTTCAACCACCACTGGAAGTACCAAAGGTTGTAATGCATGCAAAAAGCTTATTGAGGCCCTATAGATGGAGAATTTGGAAATAAAATGAAAATTTCATCAACACGCTAATCTATATACTTTCATCACTAAAGAAATACATACTATTAAATACAAGCGCTCCTACCAGGATGATGAGTTGGATGCTCTGCTAAGGAAACTAGAAGACCTAAAGCATATAGTCCAATTTCCAGGGAACCAGGATATTGCCAACTCTTCTTCAATCCTCCACTCTGGCAGTCTGAAATTTGACATAAACAAGCCTCTAGAGGAAGATATCTTCTTTACTTTCTAATGGGCTATTAAAGAGAATTTTTCCTTTTGTTATCATAATTTTATAGGATATGTGTATGTTTGCCTGCCATCATAGTCTTTTCTTATAATAGTCCTTTTGATCTAATAGTCAGCTCCTCAGTAAAGGATTGATGGAACATGATGCATGTAATGAATTCCTCAAGCATTTGTTGGGGCCAGGCATAGATTTAAAATAATTACTATTGAATTATGTTTAAAAATAAATTCATCCCAGTATGGTAGAGATGTTGTAATGTAATAGTTAACAATTTGACTAAGTCAAATTACATAATAAAAATAATAATAAATAAATAAATAAAAAGATTACTTTAATGTAATGTAAGCATGTTAACTATGTCAAAATAAAATAAAAATAACCCTATAAAAATAAAAATTACCCTTAGTATTGACTCATGGTATTCATGTGCAAGGGCAAATTAAACCAACCAGGATGCATCTTAACTCTAAGCATAGAGAGGAATCAAATCTCTTAAGATGAAAACTCATATTATATTCAAAAGAAATTTAATCCCTCTAGGAGCTTGATAGATCCACATTTAATATGGATTTAGGTTGGTTTATATTTAAATCTATGTAATACGTTTAAAAGTATTATAAGACTAAGATGGTATATGTGGATTTTGGTAAAATTAAGTAAAATCATTTAATATGTGGAATAATTTCTTAGGTATATCTTGAAACCATGTAATTATTATAATTTGGATAGCATCATGTGGTTTCACTATATCATATGATCTAATTTCTCAATTTCCTCATTGCTTCTTGGAACTATATAATTATTACTTTAACATATGGTTTATGAACATAATTAGCTAATTATTAACTCAAAATTATGTAATTATATATTTAAAACCTTGCAATAAAGATACTGACATGTCGTATTTGAATCAATTATGTCTTTTTTCCCTAAAATTGAGTAGCTAAGTTCTATACAACATAACTTGGGGATAGTAGCCCGCTATTGTACATCTTCCTGTGGGGATATGTGGTTAAGTGAGGCTAGATAATTTAGAAAAAGTAGTTATATACATTTACATATGCACATAAAAGCAAGTAAAAAAACAAATTAGTGTAAATCTATGTAGATTTATCAAACTAAGAGAAATTAAATTTCTTAAGGTGCAATTTTGTGCAATTATTTAATCATTTAATAGAAAACTTGAATGATAAAGAAATTACATTTTAAGAAATTGGAAACTTCTCTATATTGATAGATGTGTATTTAAAATAGATATATGATGATTAATAATCAAATTTTATAATTTTAAACAAAATCATATAATATGTATCCCTCAATTATACCAACCTAGATCCATCTTAATTCCAGATCTACTAAGTTTCCATGGGGATCAAATCTCTTTTCACTCTAAAAATTGTTTGCACCTCAAGATATGTGATGAACCTACATGCTTGGTAGATTTAGAATGATGTAATCTAATTTATAGAAGAAATAACCCTTTTCATCCAAATTAGGTGATAGAATTTCAGGCAAGCTTGTGATTTTTTGTTGTTTAAAGCATTTTTTGAATGCATAAATCAAAATTCCTGGGTACTCGAATTTTGCAAATTAAACATCTTAAACTCTAGTTTCTAAAAATCTCTCTTGGAATTTGGCTAAAATTAACAAGAAGAAAAAAAGACTATTCCGCCTATAAATTAGACTATGCAACTATAGAATTAAGATTGATCTCAGACTGATTTAATTAATAATTATAATTATAGTTATTAATTTATTTATTTATTTAAATTTTATTTTATTTTATTGTTATGTAATTTTAGTGAGTTGAAATGTTTTATTACTAATTCTAATTATTATTTATTTTAAATTTTATTTTATTATAATTTTTTCTTTGATGTGATTTGACTATGTCATAATATATAATAGAACATCATAGGACATATAACATATCTTCCATATTACGTGTGGAATGTCTCTCAACATAATAATTCTTTATAATTTTAAATTAAATGGTATAATATTTATCCCTCAATTATATAATTATGGCTAAAAATATATAATTATGGCTAAAAATATTTAATTACATTAGTAATATATTTTCATAAATATAATTATCTATTTTTAAACTCCAAATAAAATAAAATAAGGTTTGTAAAATAATTTATAAAATTACATGATTTAAGCTTAAATTAAATCATATACTAAATAATACATATACGTAAATTTTTAACTCACATATTAAAATAACAAACTATTAGTAAAAATATTAATAAATTATATAATAATAAATAGTTCTGACTTCACAATTAGATAATTAAAATACTAAACTCCAAGTGATAATATTAATTAAAGAACCTTAAATTTCAAAAGTTATCTTTGTCAATTAAACCACATAAATTCAGGGTTTTAAAAATATTTATGGAATTTGGTTAAAATTAATAATTTAAAAAAAAACACCCTTAAAAAGACTATTCTAAAGTTAAACTAGGCAAATTCGAAATTCAAATGGACCATAGGCTAATTTAATTATTAATTTTTATTTTTTATTTTATTTTTATGTAATTTTACCAACTCAAAATGTTTTATTACTAATTTTGTTTATTATTTATTAAAAATTTTAATTTATTTTAATTTTTTCTTTTATGTAATTTGACTATGTCATAATATTTAACAGAACAATAGTTCGCTGCAAAAGTCGACCTAAAAGAGTTAGTACTGTTAACTAATCCTTCAAGATTGTTATTGTACAATATGTAATTAGTTTTATAAAAAAAAATTACAATTAATAAGTTACCAAGACACAAGTGTCTCATATCTAAATTGCACATGTATAAATAAGTAATTTTATCATTAATAGAATGCTCTTTCATTGTGGAGTTTACAAGTGTCTCATATCTAAATTGCACATGTATAAATAAGTAATTTTATCATTAATAGAATGCTCTTTCATTGTAGAGTTTATTTTAGCTTGTACAGTGGTATCAAAGCCTCGATTTTGTTGATAATTAACCTCGTTTTCGTGTTGGAAAAAGAAAGAGTGTAGGTGTCTAGTGCGTAAAGCCAGAAGGAAAGACTGTTGAATAAAGCCCACCAACAAGTCATTGCCTGAAGAGAATGTGTGATCAGATCGATGACATAATCAGTTCTGGTAAGCTCTGTTTTGGACTTGTTCTGTAGAAAATTGCGTAAACAGTTAGTCTATTCATTTATAGTGATGGCTGCATAAACAATTCCTCGATTCATTTCATTTCAAAGAGTTATTTTCATTATCTCTTTCAACCTCCTCTACCCAACTGTTGTGATTATGTCGATGATCATTGGTCTTTAAACATAATAGTATTAGTCATTGATTACTAGTTACTTAGACAGGTGAAAATCCTTTCCCAAAGGAGAAACCGAGGCTTCAGTTATAGTTGGTAATAATATATTGAACGCTATTAAAGACAAAACTTTCATAAATTATGTTGCAGAGGATGAATGAGGAAATTCACTCATGTCAAAAACTCTGATTTTGAACCATACTTCTGGAGAAGGCACTATATTTTTCCATTCAGTCTCGGTTTTTTGTTTTTGGAAGAGAAATTGATAACCAGAATTTGAATGTCATTTAGTGCTAAATATAGCTTGTCATAATGAATTTTTCACGTTAGCTTTTGACAAAAAAATAATGAGACGTATATTTTTAAAAAAAATCTTGAAGTGAAAGGAGTCCGCATAAAAGTGAATGGGAATTATTTAAAAAAAAATATTGAAGTGAAATGGGTATGCATAAATTTGAATGGGAATTATTCATATTTTCTAACCATCAATTTTTTAAAAGATAATTCTTGAAGTTTTTAGCCATTAAGTGTTTTTCAGAGGAGGAAATAGCAAGGTTTGATCCTATTTCTCAACTAAGTTATTTCTGAAGCCTACCATAACACCACAACAAGTGCTTATATAAATAAAAGGATAAAGGGACTTGTATTTTTCTTAAAGGGTATTGCACATATTTGAAAACTTGAAAAGGATTTGAAGAATTTATTCAGCTTCAAAAACAATTATGACTTCAATAGTCTCCATAGTTGGAGTTGTTCTTGATGAAAATGAAAATTATCAATAGTGGTTTAGAAAGCTTAAAAGTGCCCTTGTTTTTAATGATTTGTGGGAAATTTTTCAAGGAAAGAATTTTAATGATAGAAAAAAATTACACTGGAGCCGCCTGATAATGAAAAGTAGCGTGAAATTTGGGAGGCAAAGGACAATAAGGCATATGCATTAATAATAGAATTGATGACAACAGAGGTAAGCTGATATATCTTTTTTTGTGTACTGGATTTGAAGCATTAAAGAAGTTGAAAAAATTGTATGATTCAAATTAAAAAATCAAAAGTATTCAGTTGTTATTCAAGTTGTTCAATTTGGAGATGAAAGATAATGATCCATTGAAGAGTGCTTGAAATAAAAGCCATTTTTCATGATATAAAAGCCACTGGAATTGAAGTAGATTTACAACTTACAACTTTTATAAAAGTCCTTCACCCTATTTATTCACACTATTTGGAATCCCTCCAAGCTAGTGGGAAGTTAAAAGACATTACAATTGATAAACTTGTAAACAAATTAGCTGAGAGAGAAAAGGCCTTTGGAAAGAAAGATGCCTCGCCGAACTCAAATGTAGAAACTTTGTGCCTTTCACAAAAGGATCAAAAGTTTCATGTTAAAACTTATAGAGGTGATAAAATTAGTAGAGGTTGTGGTAGAAGAAATTATAGAGGCAAGGGGACCAAAAAAAATCATGGAGACAAACAGTAAAATGATAGACAACAAATAAATTTGAATGATAAACCAACTATCAAATTTTTCAGATGTGGTAAAATTGGTCATACTACTGCTAACTATAAAATCCCTTGGGAGAAAGTCATTGAAGGGAGAGAACAGTGGAATGAAAAGAAATATTAACCACTACCAAATAAGGGAAAATCATCATAGTCTGCACATTATATTGTTTCTCACTGTAATTTTAATACTAATGATGTTTTCAACATTGTCTTTTCTTCGTGGTGAGAAAGTTGGATTTTGGATTCAGGAGCCACTTGCCATATGACTTTAAGGTGAGATTTTTTTGAAAGTTTTAGTGATGATATTGATGGTGTTCTTTACTTTGCTGACAAGTCTCAAATTAAACCATCTAGCATTGATTCTATTCATTTAAAGATATCAAATCTTGCATATTGTGTTCTACAAGATGTACTTTATATTCCACAATTTCAGTGAAATATGATGTCTCTTATTGATATTCGGGAATAGGGGCATTCAATTCATATACTTGATGGCATCATCGAGATACGAAGATCATGTGATTATGCATTTATTATGACCGGTGTGGAAGAAGGTCCACTTTTAAATTTAAATGATACTTCATCTACTAATTCTCGTGAAAGTTCTATCTTTTTGGCACAACAAAGTGATATCTTGTCTCCCATATTGTTCTGGCATGCTCGATTTGGTCACATCAATCATTCTTTCCAAAGATATTATTTTCGTTGAATAAGATAAAGATAATTCCACTATTGATAAGAAATTGGCTCATTTAGATTTTCATCTAAGAAGTTATATTTTGAATCTAATAATGATGTTCCACACTTTGAAGGAGGGGGTCCCATTCTAGATCAACCTATGGCTTTTTTGTCTTTGACTCACGAGGATGTTTCCCCTAAAGAAAAATTGGAGTATAGTGTTGTTTCTATAGGGTCAAAGGGTGTTATTGAATAACATGTACTTCAGGATGAACAACCATCACTTCCACTTCAAAAAAATTTATGAGGATTTACATGTGCTCAAAAAGTTCCAAGCAAGTATGATGATTTTGAAAAAGGAAAGTCTTATAAAGGTGATTCGGGTAACGTTGCTCATGAATGTGAATTCAATCATTTTTCAATTAGTGAACCTAGTTGTTTTGAAGAAGCTTCTAATTGTGATGTATGGAAGGATGCAATGAAAACGTAACATGATGCACTTATTAAGAATTGAACTTGGAGATTAGTGACCCTCCTACAGGTCTCAAACCCATTGGCTGAAAAGGGATGTATAAGATCAAGTACAAAGTAGATGGTTCGCTTGATAAATACAAGGCCATTCTTGTAGCAAAATTATATGCTCAGAAGGAAGGTGTTGACTACACAGAGATATTTACTCCTACAGAAAAATGGGGTGCGATTAGAACTTTGTATTCTCTTACAGCTTAGAATATCTAGAAGATATACCATTTGGATGTTAAAACATCTTTTTTGAATGGCGATTTGAAGGAGGATGTTTACATGTTTCAACCTGAAGGTTTTGTTGTTAAAGTAAAAAAGAAAAGAGTATGTAAGTTGGTTAAGGCTTTGTATGGATTGAAACAAGAATCTCATGCATGGTATGAAAAACTAACTAAACACCTTCTCAAGCTAAATTATAACTTATTTTATCTGGATGATGCAACTGTTTTTGTTAAGAAAAGTGGAAGGTCATTTGTATATTTGGTTATGTATGTATATGATTTGATGATCATGGGAAACAATGATGACTATATAGCATTTGTTAACAGAGAATTATTGAAATTTTTTGACATGAAATATTTGGGATTATTACATTATTATTTAGGGATTGAAGTTGATCAGAAACCCAAATACGTTTTCGTTTATTAGAAGAAAAAAAATATTGGACAACTATTGGATAGATTTGGGATGCAAGATTGTAATCTTGTTGCTAATCCTATGGAGTAGAATTTGAAGCTTACTTCCACTGAAGGAAGTATGTTTGAATATCCAACAAACTATAGTCAACTTGTTGGAAGTTTAAAATTTCTAACTACTACTCGACTTGACATAGCTTTCATTGTAAGGATACTTTCTAGGTTCATGCATCAACCATGTGAAGGTAATTGGAATGCAGCAAAGCGAGTGCTCAAGTATTTGAAAGGAACTCAAACATATGGCATCAAATATTCCAAACTTGCATATTTCCATCTCAACAGCTATTCATATTCTGATTTAGATGGAGATAAAGGGAATGGAGTCTCTACTTCTGGCTATGTGATGAGTCTTAGATCAACATCCATCAGCTAGAGATCACGCAAGACATCTATTTCTGTTGATTCTACCACTGAAGCTGACTATGTTGTAGCATCTCAAGCTACAAAATAAATCATTTGGCTTCGCAAAATACTTAAATATTTGAAGGAGATACAAAGGCTTCAACTCCATTACTCGTTGACAACACTTCTGCAATTTAGTTGGCCAAAAATTGCAACTTTCATGATCGAATCAAGCATATTAACACCAAACATCACTTGATTTGACACTATGTAGAGGCCAAAATTATTCATCTGACACATTGTCCTACTTTATAGCAAATCACAGACATTTTTATAAAGCCACTTGGATGTGAAAAGTTTAGAATGTCGCTCGGCATGTCAGATGTCCCTTCGGATTAAGGGGGGGAATGTTGACTAATCCTTTGAGATTGTCATTTTACAATATGTAATTATTTTTATATTCCATTTTTACAGTTAATAAGTTACCGATACACAACTATCTCATACCTAAATTGTGTTAGGGTCCTATAATATAGGTAATTTGTTTGTTCTGTGATCTATTTTGGAAATTTGTTGGTAAAATTTAGACTATGAATCTTTAGGTGGCATTGCCTAAAGGTTTGCTTGTCCAAGGAGCCATTTAGTTATGGAAGTCTGATGGGAAAGACAAAGTATGGATGTTTGGGATATTTTTTGCATACAGTTTCAGGGTCAGATAATATGGCAGTTGTTTTCATGGAAAAGTGCTCAAAATAAGATTTCCAAAAGTATATTTGGTGCTTCAAATCAGCTTCCGAATTAAAAGGTAGATCAAGATGAAGTTTTCTTCTCAAAACCACAAGCAAAGAAGTAAGCCTAAGTGAGAAATTATTTATTGGAATTATCAAAGTTAAAAAATAATAAATAAATCCAAACTCTCAAACATTAGAAACATATTTATCATGCGTCAGTGAAAGTTATAAATTCAAAAGTCAAAACCTATGGCCCCATCCCGAACTTCATGCATTAATTTTCCCCCAATGTTAAAAGGCCTTGAGATATGTGAAAATTAAAATCAATGGTTATAAATATATTTCAGAGCCCAGCCCCTGTGACATAAAACCAAGAAGGGGGTCTCAAAACTTGTTTTCACTTTTACTCTTTTATACAGCTGTCACCCTCTTGTTAAATCTGATCCCCCACCTAAACCTCTTCCTACCTACCCCTCTCCGGAAAAACATTTTGACAATGATTTAAATATCATTATATATGGTGGGAAGTTCATTTTCCATTCGATTAATTGTATTTAAGCTTGGATATATTTTTTAAAAGAAGCTATAGGTAAAAGTAAAGGGAGGATGTGTCAAATATGACTAAGGTTAAAGGAAATTTACAGGTCATAAATTTATCAAATAAATTTACACGTGTCTGTAAATAAAGTTACGAGTGAATAAATATTTTTACAAAGTTGGAAAGTATATAAAGAAATATTTCATACATTTATGAAATATTTATATGGATGGGAAGATGAGCCAAAATGACACTAATGTAAATGAGTTTTACATAAGTAAAACATGACTTACAAGTGTAAATAGAATTTATATATAGATGTGAAATGAATTTATAGAGGAAGGTGAAAGGAGAAACAACGAATGGTTTTGGAAATCCATTCAAATATTCTACAGGGGTAAAAGTAAATTCCAAGTATGAAATGGATTTACAGAGAAAGGTGAAAGGATAAATGACACATGGTTTTTTAAAACAACACATGGGTTTCAAATTCCATGGATTTTGGAAACAACACATTGATTTGAAAATTGGCTTTATAGATCATTCAAAATAAATACTTTGAAATTGAAATTATGAATTTTTTCAAAATATTTGCAAATATTATTCAAAACTATATTTATTTTCCCAAATATTTTGTGACAAAATAAAGTATTTAAAGGATGATGAAAACCAAAAAACAACAGAAATAGAACTTAAAGGTAGAGCAATCAGATTTAAGAGGGTAATTAGTTGATTTTGTAAAGATAGTTTCAAACATGTTTCCAGATTTGAAGGGCATGAAGATTAGTCTAAAACTTCTATCACCAAAAGATCAGCAAATTAAAGATCAAACAACAGATTTTCAGCAGTCAGTGACCGAATTCCATATTTCAATGCACAATACTTGCAGACAAATCAAAGTTTCCAGCAGATAAATTAGAGACTATTTTATCTTTAGTTTATTATGCAGAATTTTTCCAGAAATAGCCACAATCAAAAACTATTCACTTTAAAGTCTAAATAGAATATCAGAAATAGTATGGAATTCCTATTAGTTAGTTATATTTTGGAAATGTCTACATGTTTTTGGTAGATATTATTTGTAATAAATTTTATTCATATTTTTCTAGAAATTATTAGAGAATATTTTGTAAATCAACTCCTTTTTGGAAACTGATATTAGTTTAGCAGAAAATCTATAAATATGTTGTAATAAGACTTATAAGTGGTTGGGACTTGTTTGAAGAAAATCACTTGTATTGTAAAGAATCTCACATAACCACCATTGATCAGATTTTCAATAATATAGTGCAATCATTACATTATTCTTATGTCATTTTTATTGGTGAAGTGCATCTCTCTTTGTGAATTTGTTTTCTTTTTATTCTCGTATGTGATTCTAAAATCTAAATTATTCTAAGAAGATAAAGAACATAATTTTTTTTTAATGTACACTTTGTCTCTGGCTTAAGAATATTTTTTATGTTTTCCACTAAAGGTTAAAATCAGATTTCTTAACTTCTTTGTTTCTCATTTGGACCTCTAAATCCTTTCCTCTCCTTCACACCATAGATCTTAAAGAATTTCCTAACCTACCATATAAGTTTAGCTTGTAAACTTTGTATTTGATCACCTCAAACCTGTGACTCCATTTTCCCAATGGCCTCTCCTCCCAGTTTCAACCCAACAACATAAAAAACCCAAACATAAACTTAATAGATAGCCTAATGCCTTCAACCAAACAAAGCTAAATCATAAAGAGATATCCCTCTCTTAAACTGGAAGGGCTAGATTCCCAGTTTCCAAAGTGGTTTTTTGGTTACCTCTCTGATTTTTTCTGCAGCCTAAAAAATTACGGAGTTATAATATCCTGGTGACCATACTGGGGAGGAACGATTTAATCTTCGTGAGGAAAGAGTATCATGCTTTAGATCTGGTTATTGACGATGGACAACAGTCAGCCATATGAAAGTTTAATCATTCACCTGGCGACTCCAAACAGTTTAAAGCGGATCTAAAAACTCCACTTGCAGTAGAAACCATAAATCAAGATGAGCTCTCAATCTAGAAGGTATGCACCTTTGAATATAGATCATCTTCTAGGATTTCCAAATCGAATACCTTGCATAGATTGGAAAATTTATTTACAAAAATTCAAGAATGAGGAAAAAGATGATGCTGCTCTTCACTTGGTCAAGTTTCACATGCATGTACATAGGCTAAAAAAATCAATTTCCTAAATATTACCTGATGAAGATGTTCATGGAAACTTTGGAGGGAAATGCAAGATCTTGGTATGAAAATTGGCCTACTGCTAGTATATAAAGTATTTTCATATTGTTTTTTATGAGGAATACAAAGAATATTATCCATCTTTATTGCTAGTTCAAAACTGTTGTGATTATTTTGAAAGTTTTATTCAATATCTGTAAGGTTACTATGAAGATGATCAATTCATGGATGAAGAGATACTAGAAGCTTTGGATGAAAATCATTTTCAACATCATTAACAAAAATTAGAAGCTAGCAACCATAATAATCATGAAAAATCTCAAAAATTAGTTTCTTCCTTGGTTGTTAATGAAATAAGATAGTATGCTATTGGAAGTCATGTTCCTTCACCTGAATTTGATGAAAGTTTGTAGCTATCTTGCTAGCTTGTGTGTGACCAAGTTAGTGATGAGGGTAGTCAATCAACTCTTTCTACTTTTCATTCATTTTCTAACTCAATCATTAAAAGAGAAGATGTTATCTCAGATCCTTTTGAAGATCAAGATGAAATTACTGTTGAATTGAATAAAGGGTCCTTTTTAGACATCCCTATTGCACATGATATTGTTGTTATATTTGATAAGATTCAGGAACATTCAGAGTGCTTGCCTATTGTAAATGGAAGGGATGATAAACTAACTGTTGTTTCTTCATTTAAATGATCACAAGTTTTATAATGATCACTCTTATAAAATAGAACAAGAAACAATTTTTCTTAGTCCTTTTGAATATCAAAACGACATTTACATCGAAATACATGAGGAGCCATTTTCAAATTTTCTTCAAACATGTTAGGAAGTCGTTTCATCTAAATATGTTCAATAGTATACAACACATCTTCACATTATGGATGATGAGAGTAAAAAGTAGTTTACTACCATTCTATTCGAAGGGGATTAGTTTCAACACATAAACAAACTAGTAGTTTGGAATGAGGTTTTCTTTCTTGCTTTAAATCATCTAGATGATCTTATGTTGCATGTTTTCCATGATCGTTTGGTTAGTTTATTGGAGTCATCAGTGAAGGTAGAATTTTTGTTGATCATAAATACATGTAATTGATCCAGATGGAAGTTTGAGTTGCTATTCTTTGAGTTTTTATTTTTCTTTGAAGACAACGTGAGTAGGGGGAAATCGAGAAACCACATGCTTGATTTGTTGCTTTGGCACTTTTTTGTCACTTAATTCAACACTTGATATCAGTTATTAGATTGAGTAGATGTGATGAATAAGCTCCAATCTTTGAGCATTCTTTTCATTTTAAGTATACATTTCATATTCAAGTTTAGAGAATGCATTTGATTCAATTTGAAGAGTAGAAAATATTATCAATTGGTTTTCAGTTATAGTGGCTTCATGGCAGAGCATTTCGTAGGCTTAGGATCAACCCAATGGATCAGGCTACTAGTCTATCGTGTTCTTTCTCACCTCACTGGGAGGATTCCATCCCCATTGGAGCCACTATTACGGTCCTATAATATAGGTAATCTATTTGTTCAGTTATCTATTTTGGAAATTTGTTGGTAAAATTTAGACTATGAATCACTAGGTGTCATAGCTTAAAGGTTTGCTTGTCCAATGAGCCATTTAGTGCTTGAAGTCTTGTGGCAAAGACAAAGTTTGGATGTTTGGGAGCTTGTTTGCATATAAATTCTGGATCACATCATATGGTAGTTGTTTTCATGGTAAAGTGATCAGAAGCAGTTTTCCAACGGTATATCTAGTGCTTCAAATTGACTTTCAGATTAAAAGGTAGATCAAGATAAAGTCTTATTCTCAAAACCGCAAGCAAAGAAAAAGCCTAAGTGAGAAATTATTTATTAGAATTATCAAGATTAAAAAATAATAAATAAATCGAAACTCTAAAACATTGAAAACATATTTATTATGCATTAACCAAAGTCATCAATTCAAAAGTCAAAACCTATGGCCCCACCCCGTACTTCATGCATTAATTTTGCCTCCATGTCAAAAGGCCTTGAGATATGTGAAAATTAAAATGAACGATTATAAATATATTTTGGACCCCAGAAATTAAACCAAAAGGGGAGTCTAAAAATTTGTCTTCAGTTTTACCCTTTATTACAACTGTCACCCTCCTTGCATTAATTTTGCCTCAATGTCAAAAAGCCTTGAGATATGTGAAAATTAAAATGAATGATTATAAATATATTTTGGACCCTAGAAATTAAACCAAAAGGGGAGTCTAAAAATTTGTCTTTAGTTTTACCCTTTATTACAACTGTCACCCTCTTGTTAAATTAGACCACCTCCTCCTAAACCACTTCCTACCTACCCCTCTCTGAAAATCCATTTTTACAATGATTTAAATATCATTATATCTAGCATGAAGGACATTTATGATATATGGCGAGAAGTTCATTTTCCATTCGATTAATTGGATTTAAGGTTGGATATATATATATTTTTTTTCTGAGTAAAGACTATTCTATTAAGTAAAAGAAAGATAAAAATATTTACAAAGAGGTAGCAACCTCTGAGGGGGCCAAAGCCAGCCCTCTGTCTGACAAATTTCGGCCCTCGTCGTTTGACTGATTGTTTACATAAACAAAAACGAGAGCCTCGGATTCCTTATCCCAATACAGCATCACCCAAAAAGCACAAACAAGAGGACAATAGAGCGTTACAATGGCAAAACGCTAACGAGGACATCCGCGGCAACACAAAACCGCGTTACAAAACCACCATGCTATCGGACCGCCTTCGACCCACAAGCAGTTTCCATAAGGGAAAGCCTGATAAAACCTCTTGTTGACGCGTGGCTTTCGCCTGACGTCATCAAGTCCAGCTTTTCGGGGCGTAAAGTTCCGCCAAAAAAGGTCTTCCGAAATCCTCCTCCGCCGTGCGATCTACTCCATCAATCCTCGCCGTTGATAGAATCTGCCCGAGATGGTAACTCTGCATCGTTGCTGTTGACCTTGCCCGGAGACCTGACCCACTCTATCATTACATTGTCTTCAACGTCCGTAATGCTGCGCCCAAGAGGCATCACCAGATACAGTACTGTGCCGGAGAACTTCGCCGATCCACAAAAAATAACCTCCTCGCATGAGGGTGTTTGTTGAAGACCTTCATCCACTTCGTGGCCTACATCTTGCGGCATTTCTCGAGGATTGGGAGGAACCTCTACCCTGCCTCCTTGGGTGTCCTTGGAATTCTGGGAGAGATTTCGATCAATAGAATGTTCAGCAGAGCTAGGAGGGTCATCTTCTTCCTCTGAAAAGATGACCGTGATAGTGGCCGAGACAGTAGGCTTGTGAAGCTTTCTCTTGAAAGTGTAGCAGGAGGTGTGGCGAGAACTGGAGTGGGAAGGACCAGAGTGATCGGAAGGTGGAGAAGCAGGTGAGACTGAGACACGCCGGGAGAAGCATCAAGGAGAAGGACCTCCCCTACCTCTGGCCCTCCCCCGTGTGCCTGGAATTCTTCCCCTTCGGGAATTACCGCGAGGCTGAGCCATACTAGCAAGAAGAGGTAGGCAGATGAGGACGACCTTTTGCAGGTTTCAGTGGAGCACTGATGGCCTCCGAATGTTTTACTCTGTATCTGACACCTGAGAACCTATGCAACCTTGTATATCTCTGCTAGAATGCGCCAGAGAAAGTGCTAGGCTCTGGGCAGTTCATATAGATGTTGATATCATCCTGAAGTACTTACCACACTTGTTGTTCATCCAGTTCCTCATTAATGGGACTTGATGCTCTAACAAAAATCGCCTACTTGCTCTACGATGGTGGCCCACACCGGCGTCGCTCGTACCGATTTCCTTCCTCAGCGTAGCTTGATAGTGTGCCAGCATTGATGAACCATAAATTCCCACCTTATGCCGCTTGCGGCAGCCTGTCACCTCGCTCGCTACCATCTGCTTATGTATTGTCATTAACTTCTCATGTTGACACCCGCATCCGGGTAGGTTGGATATATTTTTGAAATGAAGCTATTGGTAAAATTAAAAGGAGGTTGAGTCAAATATGGCTATTAATTGGATTTAAGGTTGGATATATTTTTGAAATGAAGTTACCCATAAAATTAAAAGGAGGATGAGTCAAATATGACTGAGGTTAAAGGAAATTTACAGGTCATAAATTTATGAAAATTTTACAAAGTTGGAAATATATAGAGAAATATTTCATGGTTTATGAAATATTTTTATGGATGGGAAGTTGAGCAAAAATGACACTATTATATAAATTAGTTTTACGGATAGAAGGATAAGTAAAAAAGGACTTACAGGTGTAAATATAAGTTATAGGTACATGTGAAATGAATTTACAGAGGAAGGCGAAAGAAGAAACAACACGGTTTTTGAAAACAATGCATAGTTTTGGAAATCCATCCAAATATTCTACGAGGGTATGAGGAAATTATAGATATGAAATGAATTTATAGAGGAAGGTGAAAGGAGAAACAAAACATGGGTTTCAAAGTCTATGGATTTAGAAAACAAGCAATGGATTTTGGAAACAACAGATTGATTTGAAAATTTGTTTTATAAATCACTGAAAATAAATATTTTCAAATTTAAATTATGAATTCTATCAAAATATTTGGAAATATTATTCAAAAACATATTTCTTTTCCAAATTATTTTGTGACAACATAAAGTATTTAAAGGATAAACTAAGAAAACCACAGAAATAGAACTCAAAGGCAGAGAAATAAAATTTAAGAGGGCAGTTAGCTGATTTTGTAAAAAAAGTTTCAAACCTATTTCCATAAGGGCATGAAGATTAGCCTAAGACACCTAGCATCAAAAGATCAAATTTCCAACAGTTGGTGAAGCAATTCCAGAATTCAATGCATAGTACTTGGAGGGAGTTCAATGTTTCTAGTAGATAAAATAGAGATATTATTTTATCTTTAGTTTACTATGCATAATTTTTCCAGAAATAGCCATAGAAACTATTCACTTTAAATTCTGAAAAGAAGATCTGAAATAGTATGGACTTCCTATTACTTAGTTATATTTTGGAAGTATCTACATGTTTCTGGTAGATATTATTTGTAATAAATTTTATTCAAATTTTCCAAAATTATTAGAGAATATTTTGTAAATCAATCCCTTTTTGGAATCTGATATTAGTTGAGCAAAAAACCTATGAATATGTTGTAATAAGACTTATAAGTGGTTGGGACTTGCTTGAAGAAAAGGACTTTTATTGTAAAGTAGCTCACAAGGGCACCATTAATTAGATTTTCATTAATGCAATGCATTGATCAGATTTTTAGTAATGCAGTGCATTCGTTACAAGATTCTTGTGTCATTTTTATTGCTAAAGTGCATTTCTATTTTTCAAGTTGTTTTCTTTTTCTTCTCATATGTGATTCAAAAATCTGAACTATTCTAAGAAGTTAAAGAGCATAATTTGTTTGAATGCACACTAGGTCTCTAGCCTAAGCATATAGTTAAAGAGCATAATTTGTTTGAATGTACACTAGGTCTCTAGCCTAAGCATATCTTTTATGTTTTCTACTGAAAATTAAAATCAAAATTCTTAACTGCTCTTCTTTTCAATTGGACATCTAAATCTTTTCCTCTCCTTCACACCATAGATCGTAAAGGATCCAGTGAATTTGCCTAACCTACCGTGTAAGTTTAGCATGTAAACTCTATATTTGATCACCTCAAACCTTGATCCAGCTAATTTGCCTAACCTACCTTGTAAGTTTAGCATGTAGACTCTATATTTGATCACCTCAAACCTGTGATTACATTTTCCCAATGGCCTCTCTTCCCTGTTTCAACCCAACAACGAAAAAAACCCAAACCTAAACTTAATAACTAGCCTAATACCTTCAGTCAAACAAAGCTAAATCATAAAGAAAGATCCCTCTCTGAAACTGGAAGGTCTAGATTCTCAGTTTCCAAAGTGGTTTTTTGGTTACCTTTGTGATTTTTTCCACAACCTCAAAAATTACAGAGTGATAACAAATTGCACATATATAAATAAGTAATTTTATCATTAATACAATACTCTTTGATAGTGGAGTCTATTTCGACTTGTACAATTATGTGATCTGGAGAGAAAATAAGATATGACAGCATACCTTCCATACTAAATTAGAGAATGCCTCTCAACACAATAATTCTTTATAATTTTAAACAAAATCATATAACACTTAACCCTCAATCATATAATTCTTACTTAAAAAATATTTAAATAATTACCTTAATAATATATTTTCATAAATATAATTATATATTCTTAAACATCAAATAAAAAAACATTTATAACCAAAATACCTCATTTAAACTTAAATTAAATAATCTATTTACATAAAATTCTAACAAACTATAAATAACCATCTTAATAAATCGTATAATAATAAATAGTTCTGACTTCACAATTATATAATTAAAAAACTAAACCCTAAGTTATAATCTTAATTATAATACTCTAAACTTCATAAAATATATTCATCAATTATTCCTATTTTTTTAATTGAAAATGAATTATTATATCGAAATCCCTTGCATTCCTCACGTTAAATAGTAAAGGACTTTATTGTTTGGAAAATCAAGACTTATATCAAGTTAATCATTTGAAAAAATGAGTTTTTTCATGCCACGTTGACATGATGGTTACATTTTTACATGTGATTGCAATGAGTGTTTTCATGCCATTTTCACACGATGGTTACATTTTTACATGGATTGAGTGGTAAAGTCTTCCTGGTTAGTCCTTGCAATGAGTTTTTTCATGCCATTTTGACATGAGGATTACATCTTTACATGTGATTGCAATGAGCTTTTTCATGCCATTTTCACATGATGGTTACATTTCTACATGTGATTAGTGGTAAAGTCAAGGAGGTTTACTTTTATGGTTAGCACAAATATCGAAAACGTTTTTCTGACATTATTTCTTAAATTTCGAGTCATTATCTCACCAAATTTGACAAACATGGTCGTTTAGCTAACGTGTATCGTCATTCCCCACAAATCCTAAGAAATATGTATATCCGTTCTTAATCAACTTTGAAACAAACTATATTTCTGGGGAACGTGCCTTTAATATGTATGTTTAGGGATCTGAAATGAGTTAAGGTAGCGCCAGGTTTTGTTTATTTATTTATGGTGGGGAGGTATTGGAAATATTTTTAATTATGAAATTAGAACTATTAAAATTTTATAATTAATGTTTTTTATTAACTAATGAAATTGATGTGAAATTGATATTTTATAACGCAAGTTTTTATGATTTATGATTAAAGAATATTTTTTTGTTTTTTATTTTTTAAATAATATCGTTATTTTAGGATTGATGTTTTGTTTTCCTATTGAGTTTATTATTAGGAGAAAGAGGAATAGCAAGATTAACAAATTACATTATTATAGTAGAGATGCAATGGTAAATTTCAAATAATTACAAATAATAAAACTTCTTAAAAATATCGAGTCAAAATTACTAGAATTATTACAATTTTTGGTCTAATAATAAATGAAAAAGCTCACTAAATAGATTTTTTTTTTTTAATTAACATTTCAAAGATTATAAAATATAAATAAACAATTTTAAGAAATTATAATATAATTACTTTGTTTTTTGTCCAATATTAAATAAATAAAATATAAATAAACAATTCTAATATAATAAAAACAGTATTATAACTATTTTATTTTTGGTCAAATAGTAAATCAATAAACTAACTAGCTAGAATTTTCTCTAAAATAATATCGGAGAGTTTAAAAAATATAAATAAACATTTCTAATAAAATAAGAAATTAGTATATAATTAGTATATTTTATTTAATAAGTATTATTAAATCTAAAAGGGAAGAAAATATGGAATGATAAAAAATAAAAATAAAAACTCTAAAATATTAATTTAAAAAATATATTGTATCTATATATAAAAGAGGAAGAAAATATAATAAAAATAATATTAATATATATATATATATATATATTAATTGGAAAAGTAAAGGACCAAACTGATAGTTTAGTTAAGATAGAACAAATAGTTTTGAAAGAGATCAAGTTGAAATTATTATTACTCTTGATTATTTACATAAGGAGGAAAAAAGGCTTTTAAAAAGAGATAAAGTTGAAATTATCTTTAAAGTTGAAATAAATTTATACATTACTTTTGGTTAACTAACTGTGGACTTGCAAGTCCTAAATATTTTACAATGCATTTTCCGTCTTCTAGAAGAAATAGTATGTTCTGGGATGTGAATTGCCATGGAATAAACATTAACCACATTTTCAAATAATTAATGTCTTTTAATGTTGAAACTATCTTTAGGAATGTAATGCTAGATGAAGGGCCCATAGTAAAGTAATAATAGTGGAGGTAATTCCATGTAATGTGGACTAGGCCCACTATAATATTAAATAAGGTTTACTATGGTATTTAACATCGAGTAAATTTAATGGAGTCTCATTAAAGAAGGTCCACTAGGTAGTTATAAGGTTGTATGATTAGTGTTCTCTTGATAAATATAAACAATGATAGATTCATCTTTATGAGAGTGTGGAAGATTATTGTATTTGGAGTTTAGCTCATTAGGAGGTTTCCCCCTAAAGAGGCACATGAATAGGAGTGGATTCCTTCCATAAAAGGATCATTTGTAAGGTGTTTTCATACCTTAAGGGTTTATTATCCTTTTCATATTGTCCATGACTTATATTCAAATATGTGGTACATATCACTAAAGTTACTACTTTAAATCATATAATTGCTATGTGAGATAAGATACAAGTTTTTTCTTCTACTTCAAAATAAACTATAAAATCTTATTGAATTGCTTTGTGCAAAATAATATGAGATAAAAAGAGAATGCGTAATTGTTTGTTACTAACTATGTTATGTATTGTATCTATAACACTAAATTTCACTTACAATATTAAGGTTCAATTTCATAAGATTCTTAAGTTTTTTCTTTATTTATTTATTTATTTATTTCTCTTCTATGTTGTGGGTGTGCCACAATATCTACATGAAACCAATTAGACTTCCATTACAATTATTAAGCTAATGGGAATTCATGGGACATGTAACACTAAACATTGGCGCATAAGATGTTGGGGAGTGGACATAAATGTTGAAGTATGCATGAACACAAGTTAACATGTGTTTCCATCTTATCAAGCACAAAATATGCAAAGAATGGGTACAAGCATTAGAGCATGCTTGTGAACTAGAAAACTTAATGCACATGAAATTTTTTACATCAAATAATATTGATGTCTTACGACTCTAACCTTGAAACCTATAAAAAATGTTGCATGCCATGATGTTATTGTGCAAGGGTTGGCCTAATTGGACCAAGCCTACATAGAAAATAGTATTTTTCCAACACATGTGATGACATGCACTAGCTATATGTGTAGTTTTGTTTGAATTAATATGTATGTATGAATATACATAAACATTTTCCATTTCCAATGTTACATTACAAGGCTCTTATTTCTTGTAAGCTATGACCTCGTGTCTATTTACACCTAGAAATTTGTAGCAAGTAGAGTTTATATCCACAACCTTAATGTATTAAGCAATACATATGAAAATATGCATATTTGCAAATTTTAAAGAGAGAATAATTTAAAACTCCAAAGAGATATTTTGAATAGTGCTTACAGTTGCTCCTTGTTGTTTACATGCTTTGACATAACAACATATAACATAAATTGAAAGCACAACCCTAACTAGAAGAGAATACTTAGAAGTTGAAAAGTTAGCAAAGTATACTTAGTGGAGCTAACTCTAATGTTATATGAATTTATAAAATTAATGGAATATACTTAAATCTTACATAAATTTACAATCAATTTTTCCAAACCTAATTATGATATAAGCAATTTATAAATAATTATTTTCATACATCTTATTAGATATCATTTTGGGATTCAACTGCGTTAAGTAAGTCATTCACGTATGACCCATTTCCATGAGAGGTAGTCGTAACTGACTAATTTCTACTTGAATGGTTCATGAGGCACAATACTTGAATGGTTCATGAGGCACAATACTTGCTAAGGTTTTGCAAATGGGGTAGCAAGCTAAGTGGGCTTGATTGTGGGGAAAAAACTCCACAGTTAAGCGCGCTTGAGCCAGAGGAGTTCTGGGATGGGTGACCTCCTGGGAAGTCCTGGTTACCGGGTGCAAGCCCCGGAAGTGATGATTGATGCTATGTGATTCGTTCTCCACATTTCACTAGTTTCAATCCCACTTCTTCACCTCTGTGAGCATCACCCGATGCAATGAGTGCTAAGTGAACTATTCAAAAATCATGAGAAATTAGTCAGTTACGACTACCTCTCATGGAAATGGGTCATACGTGAATGACTTACTTAACGCAGTTGAATCCCAAAATGATATCTAATATAATGCACTGCGTAAATCCCCCATACTTAAATTCATACATCTTGTTATTATATTATTAAAAAAATGAATATTAAAATAATATTTTTTTTAATATTTATTATAATAAAAAATAAATAATTTTAGGATTATTATTAGATGAGATATTTAACTGGTATATGAGATTTATTTATATCTTAGATAACGAATATTTAAAAAAAAAATAATAAATTAAAAAAAAATAAGGTTTAGATATTTTATATCTGTCTAAGCTTTCAAAATAAAAAATTCATATTCTAAGGAATTTAGACTTCTGTGATCCATAACATTGTAGATAATCTTCGGCAAAATCAAATAACCAATCTTTTGTCGACGCGTTTCGAACCGACTAGTGTGGTTCATCGTCAGGACAAGTTGAAGAACCAATCCGGCTTAGCTTGTTTAATTAGAGTGTGCAGAGACTCCAATGGCTATATTGCCAACGCTTGTTTAATTAGAGTGTGCAGAGACTCCAACGGCTAGGTTTATGAGGTCAAAATTAACCGTTGTCAATATAGCCGTTGGAGTCTCTGCACACTCTATTTAAACAAGCTAAGCCGGATTGGTTCTTCAACTTGTCCTGACGATGAACCACACTGGTTGGTTCGAAACGCGTCGACAAAAGATTGGTTATGTGATTTCGCCGAAGATTATCTACAAAATTCATATTCTTTCTATAAATTGAAATATATTTATTATTTTCAATTTTAAATACACTTTGGATCATATATACTTTCATTATAAATACATTAATTTCATAATAATTAATAGAAATTGTTTGTTTTCAATCCCTTTAAATTTTATTATTAAAACTTTAGCCTTTCAAAATAAAATATTCATATATTTTCTATATTTTAAATATATTTAATATTTTCAATTTTTAATTTCCTATCGTTATATGTACTTTATTATAAATACATTAATTTCATAACAATTAATATATATTGTTTCTTTTCAACGCTTTTAAATTTCATTATTAAAATTTTATTATACATTACAAAACATAATGTAAACTTGCTATAATTTTTTATCTTATTTAAACAATCACACCATTATTCTAAAAATATAAAATATAAAATAACTTTATATAAATACCACATTACTACATTAAAGTAGCCAAATACCCCTCAATGCGATCACCCTCAATGATAGAGTGAGGATGGTCCAATTATCCCATTTAAAATATATATAATATTTGAAGTTTTCAATTCTTATCCTGTGTACTTCATCATAATTATATTCATCAAATTTATTAATATAAGTTGTTTGTTTTCAATGCCTTCAAATTTTGTTATTAAATTTTATTGTGCATTGCAAAATATAATTTAAACATGTTACTATTTTTTATCTTATCTTTCAAACTATTTAAACAACTGAAATAATTTAATTTATTAATATAAATTATTTGTTTTCAATACTTTTAAATTTTAGCGTACATTGCAAAACATAATTTAAACATGCTACTCTTTTTTATTTTATCTTTTAAATTATTTAAACAATTAAAATAATTTCGTTTATTAATATAAGTTATATATTTTCAATACCCTTAAATTTTATTATTAAATTTTAATGTGTATTACAAAACATAATTTAAACATGCTACTATTTTTTATCTTTATCTTTCAAATTATTTAAATAATAAAATCTTAAAATGTAAAATTACCCTGCGGTCGGAGATGGCATCATGCGTCCAAGTGATGGATCCAGTCGCGCCGATGACGGTCGCCAACGCAGCACACACCCTGCCATTGACATTTCCATATAAACAGATCTAGCGTACCACAGATCATCCCCTCCCGTCCAAGAACCAAAATGATGACGCCCCTGTAACCAGCCGCAGCAGACCCAATCTCAAAGCAGAATGTGGATTTCATTTGCCATATACGAGCCTCAACATGGCTGCGACATTCAGGACGCGGTTACCCACATGGCCAGAGTGGCCGCTCTGCTAGAAAAAGGAAACAACATTGACGTCGCCATTCTGAAGAGCCTCGAGCAATCATGGGTATGTGTATGCGAACAACAAATTTGATCTAGCATTCTAAGAAGGTTTACGTATGAAGAGATTTGATACCATTTAACCTTTGGTAGATTTAGATGGATTTAGTTTTCAGATCAGAGACGGCCTATATTGTATGTGCAGGTTGCTGTGTTTGCCGTCTCGAAAGGGGAATCCAGTGCCAATGGGCTTTGGTTGAATCTACCTGAGGTAAGTTTTTTAGATTAATTTTAGATTTCTGAAATCTGCAATAAATCTAAGTTTAACCTTTTATAAGTTTACCATTTTATCGGATGAGAAAAAATCTAGACCCTGACTAATTGATTTGTTATGATAATCAGGCAGCAGTATTCACAAAGGGGATGACCAGCGCAGTCAAAATAGTGGACTCCGGTTGGTTCCGGCTGACATCACGGGAAATAAGCAGAGGGGTTCCCTTTGCTCGGTTATCCCTGGGAGACATTGTTAGCCTCAGAAGAATCTACACGGCAAGCTCGAAGATGCGGGATATGATTTCGTACAGCTGCCTGGCCATACTCAAGTCCTACTTCGTTCGGCTCAAGGGTATATTATCTTCTTCCTTCTATGTTTCTCTGGACGGGAAGCAGATAATAGGGTTAGGAGTGTGGGATAGCGTTGAATCCGCGTCTGTTCTCGTAAATAATGATGATAATCCCAACGTGAACCCTTGGATCGTGTTTTGGAAAAGCCTGGGGGCTAAAAAGCTCAAATACGATGTCTGCCAGGTTGCCTATGTTACATTCCGGGATCCCTGCAACCTCCAGAATTCCAGGCCGGGGTTTCAAATATAAAGTCAATGAAACAAAAATCCATTATATTTCACAGCTGCAATCTTTCACAGATGGATGGATGGTCAGTGTTTTCTACATAATTTTGAGGTTTAAGATATAGAAAAAAATCAAGATGGTCAATCAGAAGTATCGAGCAGAGGTCCATTGCGTGTTATACACGTTCAAGTCGTTCGGAAATAGGATGGCCCAGCCGCTAGCTTGTCAATTTCAGACATCGTGAGTCTGACTGCAAGACAAATCCAGTATACCACAAAATACCAGAAGCCAATGTACTTTTAGCAGAGTGAGAAACATGTGTATAATTATGTGCCCTCCAATTTCAACCATTTGTCATCATCCCATCTCATTAGGAAGACTATGTTCCTCCTCATTTCAAATTTTCCATCGACATATGTAAATGGAATGGGCCCGTTGTCAAATGTGAACAAGAGACCGTAAGTTTTTCACAACTCAAATCATAAAAAATTAAAATATGAGAATCCATGTAATTTGAACATGATAGTTCCAAATATTGCAAGTCTATGTTCCTCCTCATTTCAAATTTTCCATCGACATATGTGAATGGAATGGGCTTGTTGTCAAATGTGAACAAGAAACCGTAAGTTTTTCACAACTCAAATCATTAAAAAAATTAAAATATGAGAATCCATGTCATTTGAGCATGATAGGTCCAAATATTGCAAGTTGAGACCGTATGTTTTTCACAACTCAAATCATAAAAAATTAAAATATGAGAATCCATGTAATTTGAACATGATAGTTCCAAATATTGCAAGTCTATGTTCCTCCTCCTTTCAAATTTTCCATCGACATATGTGAATGGAATGGGCTTGTTGTCAAATGTGAACAAGAAACCGTAAGTTTTTCACAACTCAAATCATTAAAAAATTAAAATATGAGAATCCATGTCATTTGAGCATGATAGGTCCAAATATTGCAAGTTGAAAATTGGATTTATTTATAAAATACACTTCATCATTTACATTATCATTCAATGCTTCAGAAGATATTTTTAGAAATTCATAATGCAAGTAGCCCAAGTAGCCTAGATGTTAAGCAATATGGCATCTCTCTAAGACTCAAACTAAGTTTTCATTAAATATTTGTTTATATCAATATTTTAATGAGAAGAAAACCAAATGAGTTGATTTAGAGGCTTCCGCTTTGTCTTCCATGTGTTCCTACTTCTCTCTAATCTTATCTCATGATATTCTGCATGTTTTTGCTTAATACCAATTCTTACTACAATAAACATAATAAAAATTGGACATTTGGCTTTCATTTTCCTACCCACTATCTCTAAAATTCGATATGCTCCAATAGAATCATGTGATTGATTCTTTCAATTTTTAGCAAGGAAAACAATTCTTCTAGTGGATTGAGTTGTTTTCTTTGAAGAATCTTTCTCACATTCTACACTTTTCTCCAACAAGGAGTTAATTAAATCAAGAGATCTTAGTTGTCCACTAGCTTGAAGTGACTCAAGATAGTGAGAACATGGGGGGTAGAGAGCCTCAATGAAGTTTATGAGAGAAATGTCTATATTCACACCAATAGCATCAACATAATGCATGATGCCTTTAATTTTGGAAGATAAATCCATGATATCATTATCTCTCATTTCAAGGATGAAGAGTTTCATCAAAAAATGAATTAGCTTCATTTATGAAATTTGAATATAAATCATATACATATTTCGACTTCTTCGAATTAGTCCAAATTATTTTAATAGACCTAAACATCTTCACTTATGCAAGTAGCACTAAAAAAAAAAAAGTTTCTTTATTTGTTGTCATTTTCATATGTTTAATATGGCTATCATAAATGATATCACAAAAGTCATTGAAGATCAATGTACACTCAATTTTCCTTGAGAATTCTAGATAATTCTCTTTTCCACTTAGTATGAGACCAACAATAAAAACAATAAAATTTATTTTTCCACCCATCACATTTTGTGATAAAATTATTTTCACACAACCTCTAAATGTTAAAGGTCTTTTGTATGTTTAGATTAAATCAGGCTTAATATTTAGTGCAAGTCATGAGCAATACCTTAAACATCGTGCCCTAGTGCACTCTTTTTTCATCATGCCTTCTCAAGGGGATGGATAATATTTCAAGAGATCTGGAGTCGCTACTATTTCCAAATATAGAGATATATATTAGCGTCTAAAAAAGTATCCAATTGAATATCAACTCCCAATTTTGTTTTAGATTAACTTCAAAGAATTAAAATGTTGTCAAATTCAACATTGGATTCACTTGTAGAACAACTGAGCGAATTTATATAACAAAGCGCAACTTTGGTTTCAATTATTGGATTTGAATTGTAGTTCAAGGAAATTCATGTCCATGTTGTAATAAATGGCCTCATAACCCCCTTCAAAGGTCTTATATATGTACAACACCACATTTGAAGATATAATGGAAACATTAGGTGAGTTCACTCTTTTATGTTTTTCTAAGGCTTATGCCAATGGACTGATTCACACTTGCGAACCACTTGTATGGAAAGGGGCCCTCTTGAAATATACATGCCTCAACTATAAGGAATGCACAACAACCACAAGAACCACCATCAAAAGGTACAAAACAAGGTATTTTGTGACAAAGAACCAGTCAAAAGGAATAAAATGATTATTTCAAGTTATTTTATAGTTCAATTCACTTGAGCTCAACCAATGGGACAACAAACATCAAAAGGAATGGAATGAAGGTTTCAAATTCATGGTTCATTTTCTTTTCTCATGTTCAATTTGATTACGCCACCTCTGTGGATATCAAATCCAACATATTTCAATTGACATTAACAGATAGATGTAGAGATTTAGAAAGAAAAAAATATCCCAAGAGTTGGCTCATCTTCCCCTCATTATAAGAGAAAAATATCCCAATGGTCAAAGAGAGAAATATACCAAAGGTCATATGACCTGTAGAAGCATTTAGGGTTTCTTCAATTCAGGGAGGCATTTCTCACAATAGATATTGTTGGTTACCTGAATAAGAGAAAAAGTGAATCTTTGAACAAGTTGCAGATATTAGTAGATATTTTTCCTAGGATTGTAGGTTTTTGAATATTTTGAATATGAAAAATCAATTGTTTGATTTTATTTTGTTCATTACATTTCTGGAATTTTGAAATGTATCATAAGCTATAATCTAGTTAAGTTTTACTGATACACTAATAAAATGCAAATAGAGGTATTACATCTTAAATATAAAAAAAGGTATTGTGTCCTAATTGTTTCTAGATGAATGTGATTGAAATGGCTACTTTTTTTACATTATTTTTTAATTTACAACAATTAAATTAGTTGTGGACTTATAAAAGATAACATCAGTTTAATTTCGATATTATTAATAACTTACAAACATATAACTTCATGTATTAAAACTTTTATGCCAAAGAAGTAAAATATATGATGATAATGATGATGATGATGATGTTTAACGTCTGCTGAGACCAAACAATGGTCTATCGGACCTAAAGAAACAAATTATTTATTTTGATTTAAGATTTTATTCCTATGCTCAAAAAGCTTGGAGAGAAGCCTCCCCAGCTCACTATAATTTTGACATTGTAAAAGGCTAGGAAGGTCAGTATTGTAACAAAGATTATGAAACTGAGATCTAATGTGATTGTATGTGGGGCACTCTAAGAGGAAGTGGTTTTCATCCTCGATGTTCCTATTCTCACATATATGGCAGATCTTTTCCATCCATGGCGTTTTAGGAACTGCCCAACGATTTGTTTCACTATGGAGCTCATGAGAATTCGTTCTAATCTTTGCTATATTAATTTTCTTCTTTGAGCTAGTTAAAATAGAGAGATACTTTTGATCTTCTAGGGTGGGGTTGATGACCTTCTTATAATAACTTAATTTTCTTTTAGCCGCTAAATCTTTCTCACACCACATTTTTTCTTTGAACTTAGAAGTAACAATATCTTTAATGTTATTTATGTTTTTCAATGCATCATTTTCATTGATCTCCCAATAGTTTAACCAGACCCTTGTGTCTTTATGCCACCCTTGATTGAGCCTTAGGTGGTTTTGGCTGGAATTTAAAGCTAGCTTAGGAAGTCTATGATCGTATATGTTATTGAGTTTGTGCTTGTACAACAGAAACCTAAGCATAGCTAGGCTCTCAATAGGGGAAGACTTGCTTCTATAAGGAGAATAGGATAGGGTGTATTACTTTTAATTTTCAGGTTATAAGTTATAAAACGATTCTGGATTTGTTCAATGTTTCTCCATGATTCTCTGGAGATGTTGCAACCCCAAACCTCACAGCCATATAAGATAAAAGGAGTGACTAAAGTTTCAAAGAGGAACTTCTTTTTATCCCACATTACGAGGTTACAATTATTTTCAAGACCAAAATAAGCTTTCCACCCCCCATTAATCCTTTTCTCAATGCTATGGTTCCAGTTGAGCCTGTGATGAATATCAATTCCTAGGTACTTGTAAGAATACACTTCCTCCAAGTTATTATTGTCATACATAAAATTAGTGTAAGTGTCCTTCTTGGATTTGATAATCATAACTTTTGTTTTGTCAGTGTTAACAGTCATACCCATGGTAGAGCAGAAATCCTTAAGAACCCTGAGTTGCTTATCAAGATCAGATGGGCACCTTGCCAAAAGAACAATATCGTCAGCATAAAGAAGAAGGATGATGACTATCCCAGCTAAGATCGTGCCATCACATCTTGCTTCCTCTAAATAGCCTTCGAGCTTATCGATGTAAATGCCAAATAGGGTAGGGGAGAGGGGGCAACCTTGTTTAACTCTGATGTTACACTTAATATCTTTCGACCACCCCTCATTGCTATTTAGCTTGGCAATTAAATTCTCGTATAACCTTATAGCGGTAGCTCTCAACTCAAGAGGAACCTTTAGCTCTTCTAATCTATTCCAAAGGTTGTATCTAGGAACTGTATCGAAAGCCTTTCTAAAGTCCACAAAGCAACAAAATAAATTGGATTTATCATTACGACATTCCTCTGCAATGATCCTAAGTGTAACAAGGTAGTCTATTGTTGAGTGATGCCTTCTGAAACCTGCTTGGCCTTTAGCCTGCTTACCTTCACTTTCAAGCCATATTCTTAACTTCTTTTCCAAAATACTACCATATAACTTGGCTAAGAGAGGGTTGATCATAATTGTTCAATAATTAGAGGGGTTATTTGTATCCCCACTTTTAAAAATAGGGATAATCAGGCTCTCAGTCCAAGGTTTAGGGAACCCTTGCTTAACTGCTTGATTGAAAAGCTTGTGGATGTGGGGGATGAGGACGGGACCTCCAGTTTTTAAGATTTCCGCCTGGTAACCTTCAATGTCCTTAGATTTCCCATTAGCAAGGCGATTAACCCCAAACCTAATGTCTTCTAAAGAGAAAACTTCTTTTGTTGTGAGAAGGGTTTCCAGGTTATCCATTACATTTGAAGATTCATAAAGCTTTTTAAGATAGGAATTCCAATCGTGAAGAGCAGTTTTATTATTATCCTTAGTCTTCCTAGTTAGAATCTGCCTCCAAAATTTCTTAGGAGCTACCTTAGAGAGGTGTAAGAGATTCTCCTGTCTTTGATGAATGTACTGCCTCTTTTTCCTTTTAGTTAGGGCTTTTTATATTTTTATCTTGTCCATTTTAATAGATTCATCAACAACTTCCTTAATTTCTCTCCTCGCACTTTTACAATCTTTGTCATACCATGGATTGGTTTTGCTATTTCTTTTATTATTTGAAACTTAAATTGAGAACTTGTTAATAGAATATGAGAGGGTTGTAGTAAAATTATGATAGAGGTCTTCTATGTTGTCTATACTAGATAAAGGAAGCAAATTAGTTTTTAATTCATTTAGAAAGAGATCATTTTTATTTCTATCAAATATTAAGTTTTTTTGGTTGTAATTATTATTTTCAATGGGAAGTCTATGCATGACAAAATTGAGAGTTATAAGTAAAGGCCTATGATCAGAGTCAGGTTCGTGGTCGTTTAAGATATCAAAATTTATTATTCCGTTGTATAATGGGAGATCGGAAATAACATAGTCTACCACGCTGCTACCAAGTCCATGGATGCAAGTCATCTTGTTGGAATTGGGCCACTTCTTTAGACCGTTGCAAATTATGAGATCCTGAGCACTACAGAGCTTTACTAGCTCTGACCCAAACAAATTTTCCCCGAGGTCTTCAGAGCTCCTTTTGTACCTGCTAGCCAGAGTAGGGTCTTCGTCTAACCAAAGAGGATTAGGGTTGGAATGATTGCTTAGAATAATAGCTTGGTTGTTTGAAGTCCGAGCATTAAAGTCACCTATTAAAAGGATATTACCATCATTCCTTAGGCTAGAAATATCATTCTTTAAACCATTGTAAGGGTTACTTTTATCTAGATTCTTCTTCTTATAGAAGTTAGAATTGATGGGAGGAAAATAACAGATTGCTATGTAGGACTTTTTATTATTAATGTCTTTGATCTCTATCCAACTATATTGGTTGTGAGGGTCGTTTTTATAAATCCTAACATGGGGGGAGATGTTCTTCTTAGTGTAACAAGCTATTCCCCCAATGCCTCTACGAGAGGATCGCTTGTTCGAGATATACCATAGCGTAAAGCCATCTATGTTAGGGACCTTAGATTCTTCATGCTCCCAAGTTTCAACAAGCAAAATAAATCAACATCATTTGAAATCCAACTTAGCTTGGGGCCTTTGTTCCATGGGAATCCCCGATAATTCCAAGAAAGGATCTGGAGCATGTTTAATTGCTATTGATTACTATCTTTTTGGTTTCTATCTCGAATAAAGGCTTTTCTATTTCTCATTATTGCCAATTTTCCTTCCTTTCTGGCTTCTTTTACCTTTTGAACCTCCTTTCTTAATTCTGCTTGATCTTCTGGAATGAGATCTTCATTTATGAATATTCCTGTTCTTTTTAGACTTGAGGTTTTACTAAGTATGTCATGCTTATGATCAGTGGAGCTCACCTTTATGCAGATTAGTCTTCCTTTATTCTTGGTTAATTTTCCCAACCTTGTTGCTTCTGTGAGACACACTGTTTCAATTTGTAATCTATTATGTAGTTCTGTCTGGGCTAAGGCTACAGTATCCTCATCTACTTCCTCTTTTAAACCAAAGATTATAAGATTAAAGGCCCTTTTGTTACGTTCATGGTCTAATTCTATTAATTTTTTCATTTCATCTTTAATTGGTTTGATATCTAACTTATCTACCACATTATTTAGGGTGAGGCGGCTATTAACTTTTTCTTCTAGTTCTTTAATCATGTCTTTCATTTTAAGACTCTCTAAAGTATCAGCATCTCCTTGCTGGGATGGTTGGTTAGTATCTTGGTTTTGTTTTTCTATAATCTGCAATCTAGTCTCCATTGACTCCATTTTATTCTCTAGTAGTTCTATTTTATTTTCTATTTGTCTTTGGATCGTGTCTTCAAGAGAAGCAAATTTATTTTCTGGCATGGCTTCTAACTCTTTTGTAGCTTGGCTTCTCTTTCTTCTCTACATTTCTCTAAAGACTCTATATACTCATAAAGGCCTTGTAGAGTAACTGTGCTAGGTCTTCCCTTGGTAATCTTTGGTAACTGTGGTGAAATATTCATACTTGAAATTATATGAGCAAATATGTATTAGAAAAAGAAAAAGATAAGGAATGTGTGCACCTGATATCAGCAAACCTGACTGCAAATCGCCCGTCTGCCCTTGGTAATCTTTGGTAGCTGACTGCAGATCGCCCGTGCCCACTACAGCCCGCAGACTGAAGAATATATGCGAAGAATATATAGAGTACGTTTTTAATTCTTTCACCGAGCCTCAGAACTCTTTAACTGAAGAATATATAAAGTGCGTGTTTAACTCTTTCACCGAGCCTGAGAACTCTTTCAGCGAAGTATATATAGAGTACGTGTTTAACCTTTTCATCGAGCCTCAACTCTTTCACCGAAGAATATATGCAAAGAATATATAGAGTAAGAATATATGCCAAGAATATATAGAGTATGTTTTTAACCTTTTCACAGAGCCTCAGAACTCTTTCGCCGAAGTATATATAGAGTATGTGTTTAACCTTTTCACCGAGCTTCAGAACTCTTTCATCGAAGAATATATGTGAGGAATATATAAAGTACGTGGCAAAATTTGTTATAATTTGTTTGTCAAATCAACAGTGAGTCGTCTCTAACACGTTGATTCATCACTATTATTTGAGAAAAACCACACCACGTGAAATTATCCTAGTGGTCCATAAAGAAATTAGATTTTACTTTTGCCATATGCCTCTAAATCTTAGGCTATTAACTTATTTCTTTAGATGAGCCAACTTTTAGCTAAACAAAAACAATTTTTAAAATATAAAATTATTTGTTATTTTTAATTTAATATTTATAATATTAAAAATTAAATATTTAACATTTATAAATAAATCTGACCCTTTATTTGCTTTATAAAATTTTGTTTATATGTTACATTATAAAATTTTGTTTGTCTGTTACATTATGATCGATAAGTCAAGATGCTAGCCGTTTGATGGTCGAAGCACGGGTACAACCTTTTTATTGGGATCCCTGTTGTTGAAGCCTAGCCATTTGATGGTCGAAGCACGGGTACAACCTTTTCATTGGGATCCCTGTTGTTGAAGCTTTTGATGAATATTTTTATTTAAGCTTTTCGATCTCTGTTGTTGAATCTTTATATGATTATTGCTGTCTCAGATTTTCATTTTTATTGGGTACATATATTGTTTTGTTGAAGCATTTGAGAAATATTGTTACTTAAGCTTTTTGATCTCTCTTGTTGAATTATTACAGGATTATGGTTGTCTAAGCTTTTCCTTTTTATGAGATACATATATCGTTTTCGATCTTTGTTGTTGAAGCGTTTTAAGAATATTGTTGTCTAAGCTTTCATTTTTCAGTATGAGATACATATATCATTGAACCGTATCTTTTTTATGAGATACATATATTGTTTTCGATCTCTGTTGTTGAAGCATTTTAAGAATATTGTTGTCTAAGCTTTCATTTTTCAGTATGAGATACATATATCATTGAACCATATCGTTGTTTGAGATCATCATGACACATACTATATTAATTATACATCTTTTGATTGGTGCTTTACATATGTGTTTGCGAACGAATAAAAGAAAACAGTGGTTGTTTTGAAATATCGTTACTCTCAGGCCTAATAAAGAACAACGAACGAAATTTGGTTGGACACTGCCATGTCTGCTTCGAATGGTGTTTTTTATACAAAGTTGTCTTTAGAACAATATGTCTCTGATGGGAAAAGTATATCTACTCTCCACCATATCTACTTTGGAATGGTATCAAATTTTTCTTTAGTACCAACGAGGGATAACAATCATTTTGTTTTTTACATTATCATGGGACATAATAAATTCTATTTAATTGAATGATATTAGATTTAGGATCCAATAAATGAAATCGGATAGGATTTACAAATCTATTGCATGATTAAAGATCATATGCAGCCTCCACCATAACACAAGATGCATATATGTTGAAGAATTTCTTAAAGAAAAATGAATGAAATTCGATGGTCTCATATATATTTGTGTATGTTTCCGAAAAGGTATGCATCTATTAAGAAGGTAAAATAAATTATTTCATTTATTTATAATTTTTTTGTTCTAACGCATTGAACGGTATGTTTTATATATTATTTTATAATAAAGTGATATTCAATTGAACTAATTTCATGGTTTTTATGTCTATTTATGTTATTTTTAGTTAAAATTTTATAATTTATATTTTATATAGTTTTTATTTTAAATTATAAAATATAATAATGATTATTTTATAATTAAATCACATACTTTTAGATTTAGAACCATATAATATATCTAAAAATATTATATGATCTGTATAGTATTATGTGGATTTTCATGAAATTAAATAAAATCATATGTTATGTAGATTATTTATATGGGTATGTTTTAAATTATATCATTATGATAATTAGGATAGTATCATGTCATTTTATTATGATATATAGCTTAATTTCACAATTTTCTCCTTACCTTTTGAAAATATAAATTGTTACATTATTATATTATTTGTAACATTAATATCTAATTTTGAGCTTAGAGTGATGTATTTATATACTTAAGACCATGTAATGAAGCCACTTATATGTAATTCAATTTTATTTTTTATTTTTGTTAAAACTCAATGCACCAAGAGTAGCTAGGTTCTAGATAGCATATTTCGAGGAGAGTGTAAAGGTACTTTACATTCACTTATGTGGGATATGTTGTTAAATGGTGTTAGATAACTAAAAAAGCATATACATTTAAATATGTACAAGTAGGTTAAAAATTGTTAGTATAATTTTTTTTGGATTGATCAATTATTGAGAGGAATCTAATTTTTATGGTGTAATTTTTAAATCTTTTAATATAAAAGAATTATTACCTGACATAAAATTAGACGATAAAAACATTTACATTTAAAGAAAATAGATCCTTCTCAATATTGATAAGTGTTTATGTTAATTAAATATATGATGATTAATAATCTAATTTATAGTTTTTATTTCTCAATTATACTAGCCTAGATCCATCTTAATTTCAAATCAACCTAGGATTGAGAGAGATCAAATATCTTTTTACTCTAATAGTTTACACCTCAAGATATTTCATCCCTCTTGGCACTTGGTAGATCCATAATTAAAATAGATCTAAGTTGGTTTAATTAGTAGTTAGTAATTATAATATAATCATAATTGTTCATTTCTTTTTTATTTTATTTTTATTTCTATGTAATTTGACGAAGTCAAAAAATTTTATTAATAATTTTATAATTATTTTTATTTTATTTTATTTTTATGTAATTTGACTAAGTCAAAATGTTTAACAAAACAGAAAATTGCAATCACATACTAGACTAGAAAACGCCTCTAAACACAACAATTCTTTATAATTTTAAACAAATACATCTAATCTTCATCTCCTCAATTATATAATTCTTACTAAAAAAATCTATTTTTTTTAATAATATTTTTCATAAATATAATTATATTATTTAAACTTCTAATAAATATAAAATAACATTTATAATTAAAATAAATTATTGATATTTAAATTAAAATCTATACTAAATAACCTATTTACATAAGATATTTACGTAAAATTTAACTTAGGTTAAAATAAGAAACTTTAATTAACAATCTTAATGAATCGTATAATAATAATGAATTTTGACATCAGAATTATAAAGAATTTTGACTTCAGAATGATATAAGATGCTAAAAAATTAGTAATAATCTTAATTATAAGGCGTTGAATGTCATAATTTTGACTTCAGAATGATATAAGATACTAAAACATTGGTAATAATCTTAATTATAAGGCGTTGAATGTCATAATTTTGTCAAGCGTTTCTGCATTCACTTCACCATTAAACATAGGTAATTCGAATTTTACATCAAGCTTCAAAAAATGACTTTTTCCAGAGGATCTATGTTTATGAACAGAGGAAGACGAGGATGAAGAGGAAGAAGGTGAAGATGGGGGTGGTGGATCACCATTTCCTCCATGTCCTTTCTTGGAATGATCATCATCCTTCTTACCTCCTGAAGAGCCCTCTCCTTCATGTGGATGTTTGGACCCTTCTCCAGCCAATTTCTCATTTCTTTCTTGGTACAATATCCTCACCATTTCAGTGAGGTCCAAGAAAGCTTTTCTGAAGACTCTTTCTTCTTCTCTTGGATCTGTCTCTATAGGAATTTCTCCTTCATGTTCAGACATCCTTGAAGCTTTTGCTGAGACTCTTGAGGGTGAAATTGAAGGTGGATGTGATGGCTCTCTGGCCTTCCTTGACTGAGGATTCTCTCGTTCTCTAGTCAACTGTCCTTCCCCTCTTTTAAGTTTCAACCTGGTAAGCATCAATACTTTGCAAGACAGTTAGAAGATCTTTGCACAAAAGCCCTGAGCTCTAATACCAACTTGATCTGAATTTGGAACTACTTGAAATTTGTTTGCAAGGTATTCAATTCAGAATTAAACATGTTTAAAAGGTTTCCATGTCTTACAGAAAGAAAACACATGAAATTTTCAGTTGTTCCTAACCCATTTAAGCATAGCAGAGTTATTTCCTTTTACTGTTTAACACATTAAATCGAATTTGATCTACAAAATAAATCAAACAAAAATGAAAAATAAGTTGATAAAGCAGTTCACCCCCTCCAGGGTTACGTTTGTTGGGTCCAAAGCTCCCAACCGGGCTTGTCCTTGTTTTTATTAAATGCTCAAATTGAAAATACAGCTGAATAGAAGTATCTACAGGAGAAATAGATGATAAAAATGGATTCAGAACACTTGAATCCCTCAGGATTGACTATTGGATCACCTCCAATGGATACCTGCGACCGTATACAGTCTTCACAAAACTGGGCCCTAGTAGCTCCTAGAACTTCGACGGCTCCAAAAGCTTTCCAAATGACCTCACATGGCTGTAAGACCTCCACCAATGGCTTCAGAAGGTCGAAGATACCCAAAATCAAAAACAAATTCGTCCAAAACCGACTTTCCTAGCCAAAGTTATGGCTATTTAAAGTTTCTCCAGTTTTTCCCTAGAAAAACTCCAGCTAACTTTAGTTAACTCCAGATAGCTCCGCCAATTATGGCAGGTCCGCCAAATTTGGCGCTCCTGCAAAAATTCCACCAACTTAACTACAGTTACATTTAATGTTTGGTGGTTGCCTCGGATTTCATGCCAGGAGGAATATTCCTTTTTTAATTTTTTTTGAAAAATTAAAATTTCTAATGTTATGGACAAATTCTTCTTTTTGCCATAACTTCCTCATACGGCGACCATTTTTCGAACCGTTTGCCGGAATCGGGAAAACGAGCACTTTCTAGTCATTGAACTTTGAACTAGTTCTAAGCACTTTAAATTTTGAGCATTTTACGACACTTAAGACATGAGCACCTAATCACGCCTCCCCATTGGGAAGCTTTTGGACCCCAAAAGCCTTAAACTACCTGTTAAATACGTGAGGGTATAGCTCCCTCACTCTATCTACCTCCATCCACTTTTCCTTGTTCGGTTTGCTGCCTTTGAAACCAACCCGAACATAATCTACACTTCCCCTCCTTGAAGTGTGTGTCCTTCTGTCAAGGATTGTATCTTCTTTCATCTCATCTAAGAATTCTGGCGAGAAATCTTCTATAGATGGCAGTTGAACAGCATTTTCATGATCAACAATCAAAGGAGGTTCATACAAATGTAATTTTTCCACATTGACAACAGAATACATTTGCATGTAGGAAGGCAAATCTAATTGAAAAGCATTATTTCCAACCTTCTTGAGGATTTTGAATGGACCATAACGAATAGGCTTCAGCTTTTTACCTTCTCCTTGCATCCTTTCCTTACTAATGTACAGCGATACCTCATCTCCTTCTTGAAACTTGTGATCGACTCTATGCTTGTCGTGTCTTTCCTTGTACTTGCCTTGACTCTTCTCAAGTTGTTCTTGAATTTGCTGATGTATTTGCTGAATTATTTCAATGAATGAACGAGTTTTGTCAATGTCACTATGTCCCTCAATGGCGACATCTTTCTCAAGAATGAAATCAAGAGGTGATTTTGGCAAGTAACCAAAACAAACTTCAAACGGTGAGGTGTTTGTGGAAGAGTGCTTGGCACGATTGTAAGCATGTTGTATGTAGTGCAAATGTTCATCCCAAAGCTTGGGATGCTTGCTGCAATAACCTCTCAAGAGGTGCACAATGGTTCTGTTCACAACTTCGGTTTGTCCATCTGTTTGCGAATGGAAAGCAGTACTTTTCTTCAACTTTGTGTCCATCATCTCCCATAGGTTGGACCAAAAATTCCCCACAAATCTGGAATCCCTATCACTAATAATGGAAGTAGGCAAACCAAAGTGAATCCATACATGATGAAAAAATAATTGAGCAGTTTGTTCAGCAGTTATAGTTTTCTTACAAGGCATAAGTATACACATTTTGTTGAAACGATCAACTACTACATATAAATAATCATGTTGCTTTTGAGATTTTGGCAAACCTCCTACAAAATCCATAGAGATGCTCTCCCATGGTCTAGAAGGTACTGGAAAAGGAGTATACAAACCAAGCTTCCTGTTGCTAGGCTTGCTTGTAGCACACAATGAACAACCTCTTATGAACCTTGAAACAGAATCTACCATGCGAGGCCAATAGCAATACCTCTGTAGATGTGCAACTGTTTTGCTCACACCAAAATGGCCAGCAATAAGAGAAGAATGAGCTTGTCTTATGACATTTATCTTCTCCCCCTGTGGTATACACAACTTGCCCAAATGAAACAGCAAATTGTTATGCATGTGATAGTCATTTTCCTCTACATGATTTCCTTTACTCAAGTTAGCATACACATCTTTAAAGTCATCATCAGATGCATATTATTCTATGTAACTATCATGTACAATGGAATCATTCTTAAGTAAAGTAACAACACCAGTAATAGGCCTTGAAAGCATATCAACAGCCTTATTCAAAGTACCTTTCTTATAGCTTATTACCAAATGGAACTGTTGCAAGAAGTCCATCCATCTAAAGTGTCGTGACTGTTGTAACTTGCTTTGTGATTGCAAGTACTGTAAGGGCTGATGGTCGGTATGTATAACAGTTTCTTTGCCCATCAAGTAGTGTTTCCACTTTTTGACACTTTGTACCAACGCATATAACTCCTTATCATATGTAGGATAATTTACAACAGCACCATTAAAAGTTTCATAATGAAAAGCAATAGGCTTACCATGCTGTAGAAGAACTGCACCCATAGCATAATCACTAGCATCATTTTGTATCTCAAACGGCTGTCTCAAATCCGGTAATGCAAGGACTGGAGCTGAACTAATCTTCTCTTTGAAAGATTCGAAAGCTTTTTGTTGCTTTCCTCCCCATTGGAAAGCATGCTTCACACTTGTCACTGATGCATAGGAGCTGCTATAGAAAAGAAGTTAGAGATAAACTTCCTCCAATATTGAGCTGCACCCAAAAAACTTCTTACCTCTGTTATGGATCTGGGAGTAGGCCACTTCACAATAGCCTCAATCTTAGCAGGATCAATTCTCAAAGCACCTCCTCCTACTATGTGTCCCAAATAAACCAAAGAAGTCTTTCCAAATTCACACTTTGACATTTTAAGAAATAACTGATTCTTCTTCAAAACATCAAGTACTTTTCTAACATGCATGACATGATCTTCTCTAGACTTGCTGAAAATTAAGATGTCATCTAAGTAGACAATAACAAAATCATCAAGAAAAGGACGCAAGACATCATCCATTCCCCGCATGAAAGTTGCAGGTGCATTGCACAAACCAAACGACATCACAAGCCACTCAAAGAGTCCTTGTTTGGTTTTAAAGGTTGTCTTCCAAATGTCACTTTCTTCAATTCTTACTTGATGATATCCACTGCGCAAGTATAGCTTAGTGAAATATCGAGCATCTTTCAGCTGGTCTAGCAAATCATCTATCCTTGGGAGTGGGTAACGATTCTTTACCGTTATCTTGCTCAAGGCCCTAAAATCAACACACATACGCCAAGTGCAATCTTTCTTTGGAATCAATACAATCGATGACCCACATGGCGAAGTACTTGGCCTTATGAAACCCTTGTCCAACAAGTCCTTGATTTGCTTCTTTATTTCAACATTCTCCATAATAGACATGCGGTACATGCCTATGTTTGGAAGAGGACAATCTGGATGCAAATGGATTTCATGCTGAATCTCCCCCTTAGGAGGCAAACCTGTAGGCTCCTGAAACATCTCATGATATGCATCAACTACATCATACAGATCTGATTTAAGTTTTGGATCACAATTGTCAAATGACTCATGATTCACATCAACCTTGGGCTTAATCATAAGAAGAACAAAATTCTTACTTGAATTGACCAGCCTTTTTACCTGTCCTGCATTCACCATCGCTATATTTGTCTTCTTGCGATGAGCTCTAACAATGAACTCCTTGCCATCTTTGAACAGATGATATTTGTTTTCATGGCGATGAAAGATAGCTTTCCTGTCAAACAAGTAAGGACTTCCCAAAACAATTCCTGCTATATCAAAAGGTACGACATCAAGTTCAACTGTGTCAATAAAATGTGCAGTAATTGCAAAGCGCAATGTGCACTTTCTTGAAACTTGTAAATTTGCATCCTTGCAAATCCATCCAAGTGGATATGGCTTTGGATGTGGAACGGTCTCAAGTTTAAGCTGCATGACCAAGTCCTCTGATATAAGGTTTGCTTGTGACCCACTATCAAAAAGCGTGTCAATTTTAGTATGTTTTGAAATCACCTTCACATGAAACAGTTCAGTTCTTTCTTCCTCATTAGGAGCTTGTACATGACAGTTTGAGGTACTAGTGCTGGCTTGAGTTTCAACTTCTTTTCCCTTCAAGTTTTTCAAAACCATGGCTGTAATTTTGGTTTCATCACCTGAATCTTCCCCTAAATCTTGTGGTGTAGATGTAGTAGCAGCAATTTTTTGTTTCCCTTTGGATTTGTTAAATTGAGGTCTTTTTTCAGGATATAATTTCCAACAGTTTTTCTCTTCATGGCCTGGTTTAGAACAATGTTTACAGATCACTTTCTCACTCTCATGTTTGACAGATGCATTCTTTTTGCCCTTTCCCTTGGAGGTTTTCTCTTTGTTTTTCCCCTTGGGGGGCTTGTTTCTACCCTCTTCAAATGTTTTTTTCCCATTGCCTCTAAATGGGTAGCTTGGACACAAACCTCGTCCAGGCTAGTAGGGTTAAACATCAAGATCTTGTGTCTAAGGTAGCTATGCAAGCCACCAATGTATTTCAGCAAGGTTTCCTGGGTCTGGAAATCTACCCCTAACAAGAGAGCTCTTCTCCTGGATTCTTGGGTGTAGTCTTGGACACTTTGACCCTTAAGTTGTCTGAAATTTTTCCAATTCATAATGGCCTTCTGCATGTGAGCAAGAGGATAAAACTGTTTTTTAATGGCTAACAGAAATTTAGGCCATGTTAAGGTAACGTTACCAAATTTCTTGATCTCCTCTTTAGTCTTGGCCTTCCACCAGACCAATGCTACTCCATCCATTCTCAAAGAAGCCAACTGAATCTTTGTGGCATCATAATGCATATTTTGGATCCTCCAGTAAACTTCCAACTGCCTAATCCAGTTTTCAAGCTTTTCTGCATTCACTTCACCATTAAACATAGGTAATTCGAATTTCACATCAAGCTTCAAAAAAGGACTTTTTCCAGAGGATCTATGTTTATGAACAGAAGAAGACGAGGATGAAGAGGAAGAAGGTGAAGATGGGGGTGGTGGATCACCATTTCCTCCATGTCCTTTCTTGGAATGATCATCATCCTTCTTACCTCCTGAAGAGCCCTCTCCTTCATGTGGATGTTTGGACCCTTCTCCAGCCAATTTCTCATTTCTTTCTTGGTACAATATCCTCACCATTTCAGTGAGGTCCAAGAAAGCCTTTCTGAAGACTCTTTCTTCTTCTCTTGGATCTGTCTCTATAGGAATTTCTCCTTCATGTTCAGACATCCTTGAAGCTTCTGCTGAGACTCTTGACGGTGAAATTGAAGGTGGAGGTGACGGCTCTCTGGCCTTCCTTGACTGAGGATTCTCTCGTTCTCTAGTCAACTGTCCTTCCCCTCTTTTAAGTTTCAACCTGGTAAGCATCAATACTTTGCAAGACAGTTAGAAGATCTTTGCACAAAAACCCTGAGCTCTGATACCAACTTGATCTGAATTTGAAACTACTTGAAATTTGATTGCAAGGTATTCAATTTAGAATTAAACATGTTTAAAAGATTTCCATGTCTTGCAGAAAGAAAACACATGAAATTTTCAGCTGTTTCTGACCCATTTAAGCATAACAGAGTTATTTCCTTTTACTGTTTAACACATTAAAACGAATTTGATCTGCAAAATAAATCAACCACAAATGCAAAAGAAGTTGATAAAGCAGTTCACCCCCTCCAGGGCTACGGCTGCTGGGTCCAAAGCTCCCAACCGGGCTTCTCCTTGTTTTTATTAAAGCTCGAATTGAAAATACAGCTGAATAGAAGCATCTACAGGAGAAATAGATGATAAAAATGGATTCATAACACTTGAATCCTTCAGGATTGACTATTGTATCACCTCCAATGGATACCTGCAACCGTATACAGCCTTCACAAAACTGGGCCCTAGTGGCTCCTATAACTTCCACGGCTCCAAAACCTCTCCAAATGACCTCAGATGGCTGTAAGACCTGCACCAATGGCTTCCGAAGGTCGAAAATACCCAAAATCAAAAACAAATTCGTCCAAAACCGACTTTCCTAGCCAAAGTTATGGCCATTTAAAGTTTCTCCAGTTTTTCCCTAGAAAAACTTCAGCTAACTTTAGTTAACTCCAGAGAGCTTCGCCAATTATGGCAGGTCCGCCAAATTTGGCGCTCCTGCCAAAATTCCGCCAACTTAACTGTAGTTACATTTAATGTTTGGTGGTTGCCTCGGATTTCGTGCTAGGCGGAATATTCCTTTTTTAATTTTTTTTGAAAAATTAAAATTTCTAATGTTATGGACAAATTCTTCTTATTGCCATAACTTCCTCATACGGCGACCATTTTTCGAACCGTTTCCGGAGCCGAAATCGGGAAGACGAAAAATTTCCAGTCATTCAACTTTGCACCTGTTCTAAGCACTTTAAATTTTGAGCATTTTACGACACTTAGGACATGAGCACCTGATCAAGAGTCTATAGGAATCAAATCTCTTTTCACTCTATTAGTGGTTTGCACCTCAACAGATTTGGTGAGCCTCCTCGTTTGGTAGATTTAGAATGAGGTAGTCTAATTTATAGAAGAAATAACCCTTTTCACTAGAATTAGGTCATACAATTTTAAGCAAGGTTGTGATTTTTTATTATTTAGAATATTTTTTTGAATGCATAAATGGAAATCCCTGGGTACTTGAAATTTGCAAATTAAACAACTTAAACTCAATTTTTTAAGATCTTTTCCAAATTTTGGTTTAAATTAACAAAAAAAAAAAGGCTATTCCATCTATAAATTAGACTATGCAAATTTAGAATTAAAATAGATTTTAAACAGATTTAATTATTAATTATAATTATAACTATTATTTTTTGTATTTTATTTTATTTTATTATTATGTAATTTGATTGAGTCAAAATTCTTTATTACTAATTCTAATTATTATTTATTTTAAATTTCATTTTATCTTAATTTTTTCGTTGATATAATTTGATTAAGCCATAAATTTTAAAATAACAAAATAGGATATTATAACATATCTTCCATATTAAACTAGAGAATGCCTCTCAACACAGCACTTCTTTATAATTTTAAACAAAATGATATAATATTTAAACAAATTGTTTATGTAATTTGACGAAATCATAATATTCAAGAGAACAAAAGTTGGTTGGAAAAGTCGACCAAGAAAAGTGATTATGTGATAATCTGGAAAACATTTAAAAAAAAAAAATCACAAAAATCTAAAATCAAAGAGAATAAACCATTACAATATATCTTCCATACTAAATTAGAAAATACCTCCCAACACCATAATTATTTATAATTTTAAATAAAATCATATAATATTTATCCATTAATTATATAAATAAGTTTCAAATATTATTTAATTATTTTAATTATATATTTTCATAAATATAATTATATATTTTTAAACTTCAAATAAAAATAAAATAACATTTATAATCAAACTTCAAATAAAAATAAAAATAAAAATAAAAATAAAATAATATTTATAACCAAAATACTTGATTTAAACATAAATTAAATAATATATTTACATAAAATTCTAACCCACAAGTTAAACTAACAAAATAACCAACTATAATTAACCATCTTAATAAATCATATAAATAATATATAGTTCTGACTTCGTAAATCATATAATAATAAATAGTTCTGCCCTCACAATTATGTAATTAGAAACTAAACCTTAAATGATAATCTTAATTATAAGACCTTAAACTTTATAAAATATCTTCATCAATTATTCCTATTTTTTTAAGTTGAAAATGAATTATTATGTCGAAATCCCTTTGCATTCCTCACGTTAAATAGTAAAGTACTTTATTGCTGGGAAAAGCAAGACTTAGATGAACTTATTCATTTGAAACCCGACAATAAAGACGAGCATTATTTTCTTTTCAGGACATTTCCACATTACGTTTACATTTAACATGTGATTTCTTCATGCTATTTTCACATGATGTTTACATTTTTTCATGTGATTGAGTGGTAAAGTCAAAGAGGTTTACTTTTTTGTTAGGAAAAATATCGAAAACGATTTTATAACATCATTTCTTAAATTTCGAGTCATTATCTCACCGAACCTAACCAACATAGTCGTTTAGCTAACGCTTATCTCCATTCCCACGAATCCTAAGTATAATATGGATGCCCATTCTTAATCAACTTGAAACTAACTATATTTCTCGGAAATATTCCTTATGTATGTTTAAGTATCTGAAATGAGTTAACGTAGGGCGATGTTTTATTTATGGTGGGGGAGGTATTGGTTTTATTTAAATGCAATAATTGCTAGTGGGATAAGTTTGTTTGTTTTTCTTCTTCTTTTGAGTTTATTGAATTGTTTTGTGTAAAATATTATGAGATAAAAAGAGAATGCACAATTTTTCGTTACTAATTATGTTATGTATTGTATTTATAATACTAAATTTTACAAGAACTGCTACGCCCAGCTGCCGCATGTGCCCTCCGCGTTTTCCTGTGATCCGACTGCGTCTGCCTGGGCTCTGGTCTCCAGCCATGGCCCCCTCAGATCCGCCTATGGAGGGGGTCGATTCTCAGCGCGCCTTCTCTGATTTGGTGAAATCCCTACCCCCGCAGCGCCTCAGGGCTGCTCTTTCAAGATTTGTCAAGAAGCTGGATGTACTCCAAGAAGTTCAGTTGCCTCCTGCCCTGCCTCGCATGGTGGCTTTGTTTCTCAATGAAAATGGTCTCATAGGTCAATTTACAGGCCTCTGGCCCTCTCCTAGAACTGTTCAAATATGGGTTGAAAGAAACTGGTCGGACAAGATTCAAGGGAAAATCTCCATCAGGTTCTATGGGAAAGGGTACTTCACATTCCACTTTGAATCTAAAGAGGACAAGAATTTAATCTGTAGAAACGGGCCCTATTTCATGGATTCCAGGGGCCTCTACCTCAACAAATGGACACCAGACTTTGATCCTGAACTGGATGTCCCTAGCGTTCTTCTGGTTTGGGTTCATCTCCTTCATCTCCCTCATCGCCCTCTTCACTACTAGGGAGATCAGTCTGTTCATGCCATCGAGAACGCAGTGGGAAAATACATCGATCGTAGTGAACCAAAAGAACATGCAGTCCTGCGCAAGGATCTGTGTCGAAGTGGATCTTGGCAAAGGTCTTCCAGAAGCAATAAAACTAAAAGTGGACGAATGGATCCATATCCAGCAACTGGATTATGAGTAGATCCCTTTCAATCGCAAGGTATGTCACGAATACGGACACTTTGCCAATAGATGTTTTAATCTTGTTGATGCAAAGAGTGGCGAACAAGAAGGCCATTGGGAAACGGTCAAAAAGAAGAAGTCTGCTCCATCATCTAAACCCCCCGTGGAATCAGATCCTCCAGCTCCCTCTGCTTCTCGTCCCTCTTCTTCCTCCCCTTCTTTATCTGTCCATCCCCCCCCAGATCCGCCACTCCCCTCTTTCCTCTAATCCCTTTCTAGTCTTATCTTCCCTTGATCCATCTTCCGTGGACCCTCCTCAACCCCCCTTGATCATTTCCGAGCCCTATGATCCCCCTCCCTCCCTTGAACATCTCATCAAAGCTTCTCTAGAACCCTCTCTTTCCAGACATACCAGAAGCAACACTAAAGAACATGGAACTTCTAGCGATACCTTTAAGAAACCTAGACCTGGTAGAAAATCAGTTAAGCAACATAGGGACGAGAACGCTCAGAAGGACATAGCCATGGGAACTCAAACCCCAATAGAGTCCTTCATTCAAGGGCATCAAGAGAAAGAGACAGATTACAAAGATCAAGAGAGGTGAGCACCTCTCCACACGCCAAATATCCAATGATGAAAATACTGTCTTAGAATAGTAGGGGGTTAGGGCACCCCTCCAAAATTTTAGCCCTTAGATATTTAATCCATAGTGAAAAGCCAGAAATCTTATTGGTTCAGGAGACAAAACAGGATCAAAAAGTAATGAGAGGCATTATAGACCAGCATAAACAATACGAAGGGTGCACCAGCGACGCAAAACGAGCTTCTGGTGGCATAGCCACCCTCTGGGATCATAGCAAGTGGAACTACGCTTCAGTAAGCCTTCATCAGCATTGGATCAGAACCAAGCTGAAAAACAGAACAAATAACCAAATAGTAATTATCTATAATGTGTACGCCCCCAACCACTATAGAGAAAAGGAAATTTGTTGGGGCATCGATGGTGAGCTAAGTTTAAATATCATAGTGGCAGGCGACTGTAATCTCATCATTCATGCCAACGAGAAACGGGGAGGCAATTTTTCACTAGACCCCTTCAAAGGCCGGTTGGAGGCTATCATTCAAGATCATGACCTAGTGGACATTGCCCCTAAAAACCGTAGGTACACTTGGAGCAACCGCAGAATTGGTATTGGAAATATAATGGAAAGGTTGGACAGGTTTATAGTCAACATTTCGTTTCTTTCCTCCTTCTTCGTGGGATATTCCAACATTCTCACCACTTCAGCCTCTGATCATTACCCCATTACCCTCACGTTGGAAACTCACTGTCCCCTTGAACCCATACCGTTTAAATACAGCCCCCTCTGGAATTGGGTTCCAGCAGTCAGAGAAATAGTTCAGAGAACTTGGAATCGGCATGTAGAAGGATCACCAGCTTTCATTTGCGAAACTAAACAAAGAAAAACCAAACAGGCCATCAAATAATGGGAAAGAGTTAATTATAAGGAACCCGAGGAGACCAAAAAGAAAGTTAAGAGCAATCTAGAGAATATCCAGAGAATGATAGAATAACACGGCCTCTCCCAGCAGAGTATGGAGCAAGAAAGGGTTCTCTATTCTCAGCTGAGTCACATAAACAGGGAAGAAGAATCCAAATGGCGGCTAAAATCTAGGCAACTCTGGCTCCAAGGTGGAGATAAAAATACAAATTTTTTTCACAAACAGGCCACAACTCGAAAACTCAAGAATAATGTAAGTTCAATCTTGGATAATAAGGGCAACCAACAAAACACCCAAGAGGCCATTAGAAATGCTCCTACTGAGTACTACAGAGATCTATTAACTGAAACTAAAGGCGAAGAGGATTATGCTGACCATCTTCAATACTTACACAAGGGTATCACTGAGGATATGAATGACAGCCTGAATAAAGAAATCGAAGAAGAGAAAATTAGAAGAATGATTTGGACTCTGAATCCTGATAAGGCTCCCGGGCCTGATGGATTCCCCATATGTTTCTACAGGTCATTCTGGGGTTTAATAAAAAAGGATCTGATCAAGATGATCAGGTGGATCCAGCGGAAGGGTAAGATAGGTGGTTACACCAATGCCACTTTTCTAGCCCTCATCCCTAAAGAAAATCGACCCACTTCTTTCTCTCGGTTTAGACCCATATCCCTCTGCAACTCCTCCTACAAAATCCTGTCCAAAATCTTAGCATCTCGACTCAAACCCCTCCTCCCCTCTGATTTCTGAAAACCAAGGAGGGTTCTTTCCCAATAGGCAAATTACTGATTCTATTCTTCTTGTACAAGAAGCCATTCATTCGAGTCTCTCCAGGAAGGAGAAATATTTCATTCTCAAACTTGACTTGGCCAACGCCTTTGATAGAGTTAGGCACTCCTTCCTTATTGCATTCTTAAAGAAGATGGGGTTTCAGTCGCCCTTCATCAGTCTTATCTCTGCTTGCATCTCTGGGCCATGGATTTCCCTCTAGTTAATGGAAGACCAGGTGAAGCCTTTCAATCCTCCCGGGTCCTCTGACAGGGTTTCCCCCTCTCCCCCTATCTTTTCATTCTTATGGTGGAATCCTTTATTCAAGCTTTGAACTTCAACATAAGAGTGGGTCTCATCACCAGTATAAAATTTGGGAATGGAGCCAAGAATATTAACCACTCACAATTCGTTGATGATACCTTGCTCATTGGAGGAGCCTCCACCACTATAGCACAGAGGTTCAAGATTCTTCTTGATCAATTTATGGGGTACTCTGGAGGTTTGATCAATCAGCAAAAAAGCTGTATATATGGATGGAATGCTTCAAATCAGGTCATTCACAACATTGCAAATATTTTTGGTGTCCCTTGCAATTTAGACTGGACTCATTTCTCTTACCTGGGCATGCCAGTGAGCCTAGGACCTTTGAAGGCAGGAACTTGGGACAGTATCATTGACAAGATGAAGAGGAAAGTTCAGCAATGGGGTTCAATGTGGCTCAACCCAGCAGGCCGTCTCATCCTTCTTAAATCAGGTATCTCTTCTCTTCCCCTCTATCGCTTTTCTCTTTTCCAAGCCCCAGCTTCCTTTCTCCACAAAATGGAAGTTGTTCTCCGCCTTTTTCTCTGGCAGGGGGGGAAAACGACAAGAAGAAATTCAACCTTGTCAGTTGGAAACAAGTCATTCAAGCCCAGGACAGAGGAGGTCTCGGTATTAGGTCCCCCACTTTTTCTAATCTTGCCTTTGGAGGGAAGATTGTTTGGAGGCTCATCACTGGCCCTCCTGCGTGGTGGAAACGGGTTCTGGAAACCAAATATTTGAATTGGCCTAGACAGCAGCTTCTAGATTCTAATATCCCCAACAGGGACTCCTCAAAAATCTGGCGATTATGCAAAAAAGCTATTCCTTTCATGACTGAGAATATTTCCAAAGTACCTAGGGGAGGAGCTAGCATAAATATTGGGGCTGATAAAATCCTAGGACAACAGCCAATAAATAGGGATGATGAAGCTATTCCTATTCTAACTTTTCTTAACAACATGGGTATCTTTTATCTGGATCAAATTTCTAGATGGGATCCTCTGTCTCATATCTGGATTGGATGGTCCTTTCATGCTATCCCCAGTGATCTTAATTTGATTCTATCTGCTCTTCAAGCTCTCCTCCACAGTAAAGCTCCCATCAAAAAGAATGAGAGGGACGGCTTTCGTTGGGACCCCTCAGGATCAGATTACTCTATCCAAGCTGGACACCAGCACATTTGCTACAGCACCTTCCCCATGACATTATGGAACCACTAGAGGATCATTTGGAAATCAGAGGCGCTACCTAAAATCAAATTCTTTATATGGGCCCTTCTAAAAGGGAAAACCTTAACAGTAGAAAACCTGTAGAAGAGGGGTATTAACGGTCCATCTCGCTACCCCAACTGCTGTGGGGCTCAAGAAACTATGCACCATCTCTTTGTCAACTGTTCCTTTTCTGTTGACTATTGGAAAAATTTATCCCTCACTGATAAGTTGTCATGGACTGCCCAACAATCTATAGGGGAAGTGATTCTTGCCTGGAAAAAGAGCTGTCCTTGGGATAATAAGAGGAGAAACCTAGTGAAGAGAGTATACTCTCCCCTACACCATGATATGGAGTATCTGGCTAGCAAGAAATCGGAAAATCTTTAAGGATAAGAACTTGGCAACAAGAATTGTATGTAATAAGGCAAAGAATCTTGTTCTTGAAACCATTTCTGTCAAAACCCAAAGTAATATTGATGTAACAAAGTACAATGTTGAGGAAAGAAGTTTCATTAGCTACATCCTGGATAAAAACAATAGCACTCAAAAAGGCAATACAGGGAAATATCACCGTAGTCAGGAAACCCATTCATGGAAAATCAAGTTAAGAGAGGAGGAGTTTGCCAACTAGTTACAAAATTGCAACGGCTACTATCTGTTCTTTGACGGAGCATCTAAATCAAACCTAAGCATCGCTGGAGCAGGAGGATTGATCCTAAATGCTAATGGGGAATGCGTTCTCTATTACGAATGGGGTCTTGGGAATTTATCTAATAAGAGGGCGGAAGCGTTGGCTCTTTATCAGGGGTTAACGCAGCTCAGCAAACTTGGGATAAGAACAGAAAATATTTTTGGAGATGCCTCGGTTGTTATAAGCCTTATGATTCAACAAAAAGAGTCTCCCAACATCCTCCTTCAACAGGTCATTCAGAGATGCCAACTCTTGAACCAAACATTGGGCAACCTACAGTATCATCACATCCTCTGTAATCTTAATAAGCATGCTGACAGGCACACCAGAAAGGCTTGCAAAAGGACAAGGGGCAGTTTATGTTGTAACGCTGGGGAGATTCATCAACCCTTGCCATGATCCAATTCTGTTTACCTTGCATCAAATCAGTTTTTCCTGAGAGAAAGAAGTGGTCTCAGACTTCCCAGATATCCAACAAAACCATTATTTGCAAAAGGATTTGGCGCAGATCAAATTCCCTCAAAGCTCTACTCCTATTAAGTAATATTGTTGCTTTCTCTCTTCACATTCTCAACACTTTGACTTTTATGGGCAATTTCCAGATCACCCTTTGCCTTTCTCCAGATCCCCTCTCTTTCCCCGTGTTCGACCCTCGTCCCTCCCACCTTTCTCCACATTATTACTCAGCACCCTTTCTTCCCATATAACCTCTATATGCTCTCTCACAGTACCCTGGTGGCCAAGTGGATGTGTTTGTCTCCTTATCTGTTAGAATCCATAGGTAGTTACTCATTGCTATCGATCTACTGCAGCTCAAGATCCTTCCTCTTCTTCAGAAACTCAATCATCGGTCTATCAGAGGCAGTCAGGCGAAAGAGCTCACTGCGGTTTTGAATTACGTGAAGGACATTTGCAACAACGTAACCCCAAGTCCTTTAAGCGCCAAGCACATAGAAGGTGAAGAAATGCCGGAGGTATCCATAACATGGCATAACAATCACATTAGTATAGATTATAAATTATTTGCCAATGTCCGTTTTTGCTGTTCTAATTTGTAAGAATCTACTCTTGTCGAGAATTTCTCAAAACCAGAATAAGCAGGATTAAGAAGAACTTTCTGCTTTGTAACTCCTCTGATCCTGACTTACTTCGACATCTATTGTACCTTAGGAGTTCTGACTCCCCTCCTTTTTTCAGAGATTAATATAGCAACCAACTTTGTAAAAAAAAAAAAAATTACTAAATTTTACAAGATTAAATTTTAACTTTTTCAGATTCTTAAGTTTTTTTTTTTTTTTTTTCTCTCGTTTCACTTTTATGTTGTGGGTGTGCCACAATATCTCTATTAAACCAATCATGCTCCTATTATAATTCTCAAGATAATGGGTATGCATTGGCACATGTAACACTAAAAATTGCCACATAAGATGTTGAAATATGTACTAACACAATTGAATTGAATATGAGTGTCCATCTTATTAAGCACAAAATATTGCAATGGATGGGTACACACATTAGAGCATGCTTGTGAACTAGAAAACTTACTGCACATGGAATTTTTTACATTAAATAATATTGACGTCTTAAGATTCTAACATTTAATGCTATAAGAAATGATGTTAGGGTTGGCCCAATTGGACGAGGCCTACATGGAAAATACTCTTTTTCCAACACATGTGATGACATGTATTAGTTACACGTGTAGTTTTGTTTGAATTAATAGGTATGCATGAATATACATAGACATTTCCATATCCAATGTTACATTAAGAGATTCTTATTTCTTGTAAGCTATGACCTTGTCTCTATTTACACCTAGAAATTTGTAGCAAGTAGAGCTTATGTAATACATAGGAAAATATGCAGATTTGCAAATTTTAAAGAGAGAATAAATTTATAACTCCAAAGAGAGATTCTGAATAGTGCTTAGTGTTTCTCCTTGTTGTTTACTTGCTTTGATATAACAATATATAACATAAATTAGAGGAAAATACAACATGCTTTGATATAACATGCTTTGATTTTGAAAGCACAACACTAACTAGAGGAAAATACTTGAAGAGTTAGCAAAGTATACTCCAATTTAACTAATTATGATATAAGTTATCTATAAATAATTATTTTCATACTATCTTATTATTATATAATTAAAAAAATATGAATATTAAAATAATATTTATTTTATTTTTTAAATATTTATTATAATAATAAATAAAAAAATAATATTTTTAGGATTATTATGAGATGAGATATTGAATTGGTATATGAGATTTATTCATAAGTTAGATAATGTATACTTATAAAAAAAAATTACTAAAATTTAAAAAACATTTAGATATTTTATCTCCGTATAACCTTTCAAAATTAAAAAATAAAAATTAAAAAAAAAATAAAAATTCATATTCTTTCTCTATTTTAAAATATATTTATTATTTTTAATTTTAAATACATTTTGGATCATATATACTTTATTATAAATAAATTTTATTATACATTATAAAAGCATAATTTAAACTTGCTATAATTTTTAATCTTTTTCTTTTTAACTATTTAAACAATCACACCATTATTCTAAAAAAAAATTAAAATATAAAATAACTTAATATAAATACTGTGATTATTCTAAAAAATTAAAATATAAAATAACTTTATATAAATACTACATTACTAAATTAAAGTTGTCAAATACCCTTTAACTCCATCATTCTCAACATTACTACATTAAAGTAACCAAATACCTCTCAATGCCCTCATTCTCAATGATCAAGTAAGGATGGTCCAATTATCCCATTTAGAATATATATAATATTTTCAATTTTCAATTCTTATCCTATATACTTCATCATAATTATATTCATCAAATTTATTAATATAAGTAATTTGTTTTCAATGCCTTTAAATTTTGTTATTAAATTCTATTGTGTATTGCAAAGCACAATTTAAACGTGCTACTATTTTTTATCTTATCCTGCAAACTATTTAAACAATTAAAATAATTTTGTTTATTAATATAAATGGTTTGTTTCAATGCTTTTAAATTTTGTTTTATAATTTTATTTTGCATGCAAAACATAATTTAAACATGCTACTATTTTTTATTTTATCTTTCAAACTATTTAAACAATTAAAATAATTTAATTTATTAATATAAATTGTTTGTTTTTAATACTTTTAAATTTTGTTATTAAATTTTAGTGTGTATTACAAAACATAATTTAAACATACTATTTTTTATCTTATTTTTCAAACTATTTAAACAATTAAAATAATATCATAAATAATAAAATCTTAAAATGTAAAATCAGTCTGTATAAACATTACATTAAAACAACTAACTCAATACCAACGGCTCATCCCTAACACTCATTACATTAAAACAGCTCAATACCAACCGCACTCAAAATGATTGAATAAAAGTGGTCCATTATTCCCACTATAAAAATATATATATTATTTTCGATTTTAAATTCCCTATAAGTTAACTCTACTTTTCCATAAATACATTTATCAACGATTATGTGGTTTGTTTTCGAAGTCTTTAATTTCGTTACTAAGACGTTCTTATACTTGTACCTCCAAACAAATATATCATAACTTTTTATCTTGAACAATTAAACCCTATCATACTTTATCATTAAAATAACTTTGTATAAATGGAACCAAGTACCGACCCCTTAACCTTAACAATCACAGGAACACTGTCGATGATTGAGTAATGGTGGTCTTTTGTACATTGAGATTAAATTAGACTTAGCATTTAGTGCAAGCCACGAGCAATTCCTTAAACATCGTGCCTTAGTGCACTCTTTTGTAACTATGTCCTCTCAAGGGCATTGATACTATTTCAGGAGATTTGGAGTCGCTACTATTTCCAAATATGGAGATATATATTAGCGTCTGAAAATGTATCGAGTTGAATATCAATTCCTAATTTTGTTTCAGATTAACTTGAAAGAATGAAAATGATGTCAAATTCAGATTCTCTTGTAGAACAACTAAGAGAATAGATGTAACAAAGTGTAACTATAGATTTTAATTGTAGTTCAAGAAAAACCATGTCCATGTTGTAATGAATGGCCTCACAAACCCCTTCAAAGTGCTTATATGTATGAAAACGCATTTGAAGATATAATGGAAACATTCGTTGAGTTCACTCATTTATGATTTTCTAAGGATTGTGCCAATGAACTGATTCACAGCTGCAAACCACTTGTATGGAAAGGGGCCCTCTTGAAATATCCATGCCTGAACTATAAGGAATGCACAACCACTAGGATAACCACCGTCAAAAGGTACAAAACAAGGTTTTCAAAGACAAAGAACCAGTTGAATGGAATAAAATGATTATTTCAAGTTGTTTTTTAGTTCGATTCACTTGAGCTCAACCAATGGGAGAGCCAACATCAAAAGGAATGGAATGAAGGTTTCAAATACATAGTTAATTTTCTTTTGTCATGTTGTCATTGGAGCTGAGCTTGTGAAACACAATTCAATTTGACTATGTCACGTTTGTGGTATCAAAGCCAGTGAATTTCAATTGACATTAATGTATACAAGTAGAGACTTAGAAAGAAAAAATATCCCAAGAGTTAGCTAATCTTCCCCTCATTCAAAAAGAGAAATATCCAAATGTCACATGACGTATGGAAGCATTTAGGGTTTCTTCAATGCTGGGAGGCATTTCTTATAATAGAGATTGTCGATTTCCTGAATAAGAGGAATAGAGACTCTTTGAACGAGTTGTAAATATTAGTAGATATTTTTATTGGTATTCAAGGTTTTTGGAATATAGATTTTTTTAACAAGTTGCAGATATTAGTAGATATTTTTCTTAGGATTGTAGGTTTTTGAATATTTTGAATAAGAAAAATCAATTGTTTGATTTTATTTTGTTCATTACATTTCTGGAATTTTGAAATGTATCATAAGCTATAATCGAATGGAGTTTTGAAATGTATCATAAGCTATAATCGAATTAAGTTTTACTGATACACTAGTAAAATGCAAATAGAGGTATTACATCTGAAATATAAAAAAAGGTATTCCATCCTAGTTGTTTCTAGATGAATGCCATTGGAATGGCTACTTTATGTACATTATTTTTGAATTTAGAACAATTAAATTAGTTGTGGACTTATAAAAGATAACATTAGTTTAATTTCGATATCATTAGTAGCTTACAAACATATAACTTTATGTATTAAAACTTTTATGCCAAGGAAGTATCATATATATATTTATATATTGGCAAAATCTATTATAATTTGTTTGTTAAATCATGAGTAAGTGATCTCTACAGACTCGCTGACAAGTTGATTCATCACCATTACTTGAGGAAAACCACACCACGTAAAATTATCTCTATGGTCCATAAAGAAATAAGATTTCACTTTTGCCATACGCCTCTGACTCTTAAGATATTAACTTATTTATTTAAATGAACCAACTTTTAACCAAACAAAAACAATTTTTAAAATAAAAACTTATTCGCTATTTTTAATTTAATATTTATAATATTAAAAATTAAATATTTAACATTTATTTTTAAATACTATTTTCATTTATTATTTTAACCTTTATTTGGTTCATAAAAATTTGTTTCTATGTTACATTATCATCGATAAGTCAAGATGCTAGGCATTTGATGGTGGAAGCACGGGTACAACCTTTTTATTGGGATCCCTATTGTTGAAGCTTTTGAGGAATATTTTTATTTAAGCTTTTCGATCTCTGTTGTTGAATCTTTATATGAGTATTGTTGTCTAAGACATTCTTTTTTACTAGGTACATATATTGCTTTGTTGAAGCATTTGAGGAATATTTTTATTTAAGCTTTTTGATCTCTGTTGTTAAATTATTATAGGATTATGGTGGTCTAAGATTTTCTTTTTTATGAGATACATATATTGTTTTCGATCTCTGTTGTTGAAGCATTTTAAGAATATTGTTGTCTAAGCTTTAATTTTTCAGTAGATACATATATCATTGAACCGTCTGGTTGTTTGAGATCATCATGTTTGAGATCATCATGACACATAATATATTAAGTATATAGCTTTTGATTGGTGCTTTACATATGTGTTTGGAAACACTAAAAGAAAACAATGGTTGTTTTGAAATATCATTACTCTCAGGCCCAATAAAGGAAAACGAACGAAATTTGGTTGTACACTGCATGTCTGCTTCGAATGGTGTTTTTTTATACAGAATTGTCTTTAGAACAATATGTCTCTGATGGGAAAAATATATCTACTCTCCACCATATCTACTTTTTAATGGTATCTAATTTGTCTTTAGTACCAACGAGGGATAACTATCATGTTTTCTTTTTCATTATCATGGGACATAATAAATTATATTTAATTGAATCATATTTTATTACAAAATAATTTAGGATCCAATAAATGAAATCGGATAGGACTTACAAATCTATGGCATGATTAAAGATCATATGCAGCCTCCACCATAACACAAGATGCAAAGATTTTTAAGGATTTCTTAAAACAAATGAATGAAATTCGATGTGTCTCATATATATATATGTGTGGATATTTCCGAAAAGGTATGCATCTATCAAGAATGGTAAAATAATTTTATTTATTTATAATTTTTTTTTCTAACGCATAAGGATTTGAAATTTATGATTTACATATTATTTTATAACAAAGTGATAGTGCATTGAACTAATTTAATGGTTTTTATGTTTATTTATATTATTTATAATTAAAATTTTATTTGTTTTTATAGAATTCATTTATATATATTTATATTTTATATAGTTTTTATTTTAAATTATAGAATATAATAATTTTATATTTAGAATCATGTAATATGTCTAAAAATATTATATGATTGGAATAATATTATTTCGTGAAATTAAATAAAATCGTATATTATGTAGATTATTTTATTAGGTATGTCTTAAACTATATTATTATGATAATTGGAGTAGTATTATGTCATTTTACTATAATATCTAGGTTAATTTCACTATTTCCTCATTGCCTTTTGAAAATATAAATCATTACATTAATATATTATTTATAACATGAATATTTAATTTTGAGTTCAGAATGATGTAATTATATACTTAAGACCATGTAATGAAGCCACTGACATGTAATTCAATTTTATTTTTTATTTTTGTTAAAACCCAATGCACCAAGGATAGCTAGGTTCTAGATAGCATATTTTGAGGAGAGTGTCAAGGTAGTTTACATTCACTTATGGGGATATGTTGTTAAGTGATGCTAGATAACTAAAAAACATATACGTTTAAATATGTACATGAAGGTATGTTATACTAGCTTATATTCATCTTAATTTCAAATCGACCTAGGATTGAGAGAGATCAAATATCTTTTCACTCTAATAGTTTACACCTCAAGGGATTTGATCCCTTTTGGCACTCGGTAGATCCATAATTAAAATAGATCCAATTTGGTTAAATTAGTAAGTAATTATAATATAATCATAATTGTTGATTTCTATTTTATTTTACTTTTGTTTTTATGTAATTTGACCAAGTCAAAACTTTTTATTAATTATTTTTTTAATTTAATTTTATTTTTATGTAATTTGACTAAATCAAAATGTTTAACAAAACAGAAAATTACAATCCCATACTAAACTAGAAAACGCCTCTAAACACAACAATTCTTTATAATTTTAAACAAATACTTGTAATATTCATCTCTTCAATTATATAATTCTTACTTTAAAATCTTATCATTTTAATAATATTTTTCATAAATATAATTATATTATTTAAACTTCTAATAAATATGAAATAGCCTTTATAACTAAAATAAATTATTCGTATTTAAATTAAAATCTATACTAAATAACATATTTACATAAAATTTTAACTTATATTAAAATAAGAAACTCTAATTAACAATCTTAATAAAGAGAATTTTGACTTCAGAATTATATAAGATAGTAAAAGCTTAGTAATAATCTTAATTATAAGACGTTAAATGTCATATTTTTTTTCTTTCTTTCTTGTTTCGAGTGTGGTTAATTCTACTACAGAGCGATATAATAAATATCTTCGTTAAGTATTCTTGTTATTTTCTTTAATTTTCAGCGTGGTTAACTTTCTTCTGCGTATTTCTATTTCATGTTAAACGCATTCCTCGGAAGTTAGTATATCATTTTTTTGTGGAACTGGAACCCAAATGAAGAGAAAAGCGATTCCAATGTATAATTCGAGTCACATTTATTGTAACCATTCCTTTTTTTTATCTTAGATAATTGATGGAAAATGATGTAATGTAATAAATATCTTATGTATTGTTGTATTTAGGTATATATTTAACATAATTATTTTTTAATTATTTAAAATATATATATTTAGAGATGATGTAATGTAATGATTAATATTTTAATTAGATTAAATTAAATATACATAAAAATAAATAAAAAGATATGTAAATATTTTAACTCTATTAAATTAAAATTAAAAAAAATTCTATAAAAATAAAGTAATAATAAAGAGAAAAATGACTCGTAGTATTGATCCATGGTATTTATATGGAAAGAGAAATTAAACCAATCAAGAGGCATCTTAACTCCAAGCATATAGAGGGATCAAATTTCTTAAGATGCAAACCTCTATTAGACTGAAAAGAAATTGAATTAGTAAATCCACATTTAAGATAGATTTAAGCAAGTATCATGTCGATTTTGATAAAATTAAATAAAATCATTTACTATGTAGAATAACTTCTTAGATATATATTGAAACCATATAATTATTATAATTAGGATAACATCATGTGATTTTACTATATCATATAGATTAATTTCTCAATTGGCTCGTTTCTTCTTGAAACTATATAATTATTACTTTAACATATCGTTATGAACATAATTACCTAATTTTGAACTCAAAATTATGTAATTATATATTTAAAACTTTGTAATAAAGATATTAACTTGTAATATTTGAATCAATTATGTTTTTATCCCAAAAACCCTATAGCTAAGTTCTATACAACTTAATTTGGGAATAACAGTCATATACTCTACATATTCCTAGGAGAATATGTTGTTTAGTGATGTTAGGTAGTATAAAAAACGAAACAAAAAATATAATATATATATTTACATATGCACATAAAAACATGTAAGAGAATAAAATCTATTTAGACAAAAATCAAATTTCTTAAAGTGTAATTTTGTTTAATTTTTTAATCATTTAATAAAAAATTGAATGACAAAGAAATTAATTTTTAAGAAAATGGAACTTTCTCAATATTGATAAATTTATATTTAAAATAGATATATGATGATTGATAATCCAAATTTCTAGTTTCCGTCAATTATATCAACCGAGATCCATCTTAATTCTAGAGAAGGGTTCAGAGAGATCAAATCTCTGTGCACTCTATTAGTGGCTTGCACCTCAACAGATTTGATGGGCCTTTTTGTTTGGTAGATTCAAAATGAAGTAGTCTAATTTATAGAAGAAATAGCCTTTTTCACGAGAATTAGGTCATACAATATTAAGAAAGGTTGTGATCTTTTGTTGTTTAAAATATTTTTTTGAATGCATAATTGGAAATCCCTGGGTACTTGAAATTTACAAATTAAACAACTTAAACTCAAGTTTTTAAAAATATTTTCCAGAATTTGGTTAAAATTAACCACAAAAAAAGTTATTCCATCTATAAATTAGACTATGCAAATTCAGAATTAAAATAGATTTTAGGTTGATTTAATTATTAATTATAATTATAATTATTAATTTTTGTGTTTTATTTTATTTTATTATTATGTAATTTCATGGAGTAAAAATGTTTTATTACTAATTCTAATTATTATTTATTTTAAATTTCATTTTATTTTATTTTTTTCTGTGATATAATTTGAATAAGCCATAAAATTTAATATAACATAATAAGATATTATAACATATCTTCCATATTAAATGAGAGAATGCCTCTCAATGTAATAGTTTTTTATAATTTTAAATAAAATAATATAATATTTATCCCTAGTTGTATAATTCTTACTATAAACATTTAATTACATTATTAATATATTTTTATAAATATAATTATATATTTTTAAACTTTAAATAAAAGTAAAATAACATCTATAACCAACTTGCATGATTTAGGCTTAAATTAAATCATATACTAAATCATGTATTTACATAAATTTTCAATTCACATGATTTCGGTTTATATTAAATCATGTGCTAAACATGTATTTACATAAATTTTTAACTCACATGTTAAAATAACATACGAGAAGTAATATAACCAAATTACATGATTTAGGCTTAAATTAAATCATATACTAAATAATGTGTTTAGATAAATTTTTAACTCACATGTTATAAGAGACGAGAAGTAATAATCTTAATAGATTATATAATAATAAGTAGTTTTTAACTCACAATTATATAATTAAAATACTAAACTTTAAGTGATAATTTTAATTATAAAATTTTAAACTTTATAAATTTATTCTTCAATTAAACCATTTAAATTCATTTTTTTTAAACCATTTATTAAAATTTTGTTAAAATAAACCAGAAATGTAATGCCCCGAGAAAAAATGTAAATATTTGGTTTATTGTGGTAAATATAAACTAAACCTGATATTATTATTTGTTTGAAATTTAAATATATTTTTGTTTTCATTATGAGATTTAAGAAGTGTTTCTTTAAAAGATGGTAACTTTACAAGGAGGAAGTTATCCTCTTGAGGTAGAAAAGACAGTTGCTGTGAGGGCAACCCTAAGTACCTCCCCTAACTGGAAGAGTTTCTAGAAAAAAGGAGGGGAGGAGAGGAAAATATGCAGTGTAGGGACATGGAGAAGAAAAAAAAGGAAAAGAAAGGCGGCTAAGTCTGGTGATGATCAGATAGCCGTGCACGTTGTGCAAGCAACTTACGGAACACTGTGGTCTAGCAAGTAAGCAAGGGGGGCGATTCTGGTTCTGAAAGACCAATCTCATGGTCAGGCGGTTGAGAGGTAGGAGACCCAGGTTCGGATGACCTTCAAGAAGATCTTTACCAGCCAGAACACCAGATATGTAAAGAAACCCTTGGGGAAAAACTGTTGTGTGAACTTTATAATGTATCATATTTCTGTTAAAAGAAAGTTGCAGAAGGTTTTCTTTACAGTGAATAGTAGAGGAAATATGATAGGAGTGATGGGTATCCTCCTATAAATATCTTTAATAATGTAAGAGTTAGTAGTCTGTGAAGAGTTTTCTTATTTTTGAATTGGAGATAAATGTAAGAGAAGTCCCAGGTTTGGATGACCTTCAAAAACATCTTTACCAGCTGGAACACCAGATATGTAAAAAAACCCTTGGGGAAAAACCGCTGTGTGAACTTTATAATGTATCATATTTATGTTAAAAGAAAGGTGCGGAAGGTTTTCTTTACAGTGAATAGTAGAGGAAATATGATAGGCGAGATGCGTATCCTCTTATAAATATCTTTACTAATGTAAGCGTTAGTAGTCTTTGAAGAGTTTTCTTATTCTTGAATTGGACATAAATGTAAGAGAAGTCCATAGGAAAAATTTATCAAAAAATTAAAAACAAAAAACTCAAAGATTTATAGCAGACTCGGAATTTCAAAAGACTAACCTTGTAGTAAACCAGAATCCATACAATAATTAATAGAATGACCATTTATGAGCTCTTTCCTTACATATGCCTGAACATAGAAATGCAGGAAAATGTAGAGAGTAAATTCAGAACCCTCTAGCACAACCAACGGAGCGACATTTATATAGATTTTAAAGAAAATGCTGAGTGGCAAAATAGTTCCCGTAAGGTTATCAAATCCAAATCCAGAACCTATTCTTTCCCTACTTGCATGGAGCTATGTTATTAAATGATAGCGGTGCAAATCATGTAACTATATATATTATTGACAAAAGAACGAATCTTGCAACTACATAACCATACGAAGGCGAGTATTCATGATATAGTTAGATAATAACATAACCAGAGATCTGAGGAGCATATTTAAGCTTAAGAGAAAATGCAAAAGTGTTATGCATAGAAGACTAGCAGTATCATAGGATTAGCCCTGAAAGCAAATGCCAACATGCAACAAATCTGCTAGGTATATAACATTTTCACTGTGCGGGAGATTGCCTACACAAAATATCATAAAATATGCAGTGCAAATACCATAGCATTCCGTGGGTTCAAAACTATACATATAAATTACACTGTATCAATCATAGGAATATCTCTATAACCCAAGTAACCCTGAAGCGGGTTAAAACATTATAGTATAAAAAGAGTTACAACGCGCAGCAGAGATGGCATGCTTCTTTTAATAACTTAACACTTACTCAGGTCACAAATACCTTAACAAAAAACTAGAGAATAATTATATGAAAATTGTGCTCAGCCAACAAACGAAACTGTAGCAAGCCCACGGATTCTAACCAGGGTTTATAACCTGAACAATCCTCTTTAAAATAAATGTAATACATAGAAAATTAAGAGCAAGCCCAAGGGCATGTCAAATTTAATAATGTGCTAGGATAATCAGGGCTATAGTTTGGAGGAATAATTTCAAGAACAAGATTTCCCAAACCCTGAAAAATGCAGGGCAACCCTGACTGGTGTATAAACTTCGCCATAAATCTGATACAATAAATGAAATAGGAGTCGTAAGGACTTGCACCAGAGGGCCATTTCTAAATAAAAAGGAAGAACCCTTTTCCTCCATCAGTTGAATGAGCAAACTGTCAATAGCACCAGAGAATCGACTACCATCAGGAGAAGTATTTCTAGGAACTTACCCGTTAGCCAATTGCAGCAAAGGTAGGGCCTGGAAACCTGGGAAGCATCAACCAGAACCCTCAGGTGATTGTTGGAGGTCGAAACCATGACCCTCGACCATAGAACAAAGGCAAGCGAGAAATCTATCAGAGTTTCGGACAAAAAATTAAAGAAAAACCTGAATGAAGGAAAAGAAATCGGTAAACTGAAAATTTGCATGATATAATTCTTACCAGAAGACGAATGTTGTGATAACAAGGTCCAATTCTGTCCAGAGCTCGGCAGTGTACAAGAACCATCTGCATTCATTTGACGCGAAGCAGTTCTGGACGATTCGGCACCAGGAAAGTAAGACAGAACTGAAGCTATGCCTAGTGCAAATGTTTTGGGAAACTCCACGCTACAGGATAAACAAGGGTGGATCATATCAGTCCAACACAGCCGTCGGATGGGCATCCATACACCCACACCATCAATGAGGGGAGAAGCCCGAGGGCATGAAGGCAGAGTGTACTCTGACTATAACCATCACGTGACAGAGCCGGTGGGCATAGAAATTTTCGGATAATGCAACAAGAAAGCAATACCCTTTGATATTTCCAGAATGATGGATGTGGTATTAGAAAGTTAGTAAGGTTAACAAGTATTAATAAATATGCAAGTATGAGGTAGAATAGTGTTCGACTTACATGAAAAAAAAAATTATCTGCTAGGTTTACTCCCAGTAGGTGGGTATATTACATGAAAACACTATTAGAAAGACTATTCTATAAGTTATATTAAGAAAATTCGAAATTATAGATTTTAGACTGATTCAATTATTAATTATAATTATAATTATAATTATTAATTTTTGTATTTTATTTTATTTTTATGTAATTTGATCAACTCAAAATGTTTTATTACTAATTATAGTACTTACCTATTAAATAATAAATTAATAAACTAATATCATTATTTAAATATTATTTTTCAAAAACTAGTCATTTAAGATAGCCTTTACTTAATAATATTTGTTTTCAATATATTAATAAATTAACATAAAAATTTAAATATTATTGTTCATGTTGTCGTGATGATGAACCATACTTGTTGGTTCGAAATGCGTTGGCCAAAAATTTCTCTTATGTGAATTCCACAGAAAGACTTTTCTTAATTCATTATGCATCGCAGAAGCTTGAATACATAAATTATAATACTTATTTATTTTAAATTTTGTTTTTTTGTAATTTGACAAAATCATAATATTTAAGAGAACAATAGTTGGCTGGAAAATTCGACCAAAAAGAGTGATAATGTGATCAATCTGGAAAAAATTTCCAAAAAAAAAATTAAATCACAAAAATTTAAAATCAAAGACAATATGACATTACAACATATCTTCCATACTAAATTAGAAAATACCTCCCATGAAAATAATTCTTTATAATTTTAAATAAAATCATATAATATTTATCCCTTAATTATATAAATGTTACTTTAGAAAATTATTTAATTACTTTAATAATATATTTTCATAAATATAATTATATATTTTTAAACTTCAGATAAAAATAAAATAACATTTATAATTAAACTTTTATATATATAATTAAACTTCAAATAAAAATAAAAATAAAACAACATTTATAACCAAAATAACTGATTTAAACTTGAATTAAATAATCTATTTACATAAAATTCTAACATGTATAATTGACCATCTTAATAAATCATATAATAATAAATAATTCTGACTTCACAATTATATAATTAGAAAGTAAACCGTAAGTGATAATCTTAATTATAAGACATCAAAATTCCTAAAATATCTTCATCAAATATTCATATTTTTTTAAGTTGAAAATAAATTATTATATCGAAATCCCTTTGCATTCCTCACGTTAAATAGTAAAGTACTCTACTGCTGGGAAAAGCAAGACTTAGATAAACTTATTTATTATAATCATTATAGAGACGAGTATTATTTGCTTTTTCATGCCATTTTCACATGATGTTTACATTTTTACATGTGATTGAGTGGTAAAGTCAAGGAGGTTTACTTTGTGGTTGGGAAAAATATCGAAAACGATTTTATAACATTATTTTTTTCATGCCATTTTGACATGATGTTTAAAATTTTACATGTGATTGAGTGGTAAAGTCAAGGAGGTTTACTTCGTGGTTAGGAAAAATATCGAAAACGATTTTATAACATTATTTCTTAAATTTTGATTCAATATCTCACCGAACCTAACCAACATAGTCCTATAGATAACGCGTATCTCCATTCCCACAAATCCTAATTACAATATGTATGCCCATTCTTAATCAACTTTGAAACAAAGTATATTTCTCGGAAATATTCCTTTAATATGTATGTTTAGGTATCTGAAATGAGTTAACGTAGGGCTAAGTTTTATTTATTAATTTATGGTACGGAGGTATTGGTTTTATTTAAATGCAATAATGGCCGAGATAAGAACTAAGTTTTTTTTATGCTTCAAAATAAGCCATAAAAGTTTATTGAATTGTTATGTGCAAAATATATGAGATAATAAGAGAACGCAGTTACGAATTATGTTATGAGATAATAAGAGAACGCAGTTACGAATTATGTTATATATTGTATTTAGAAGACTAAATTTTATTTATAAGATTAAAGTTTAATTTGTGAAGGTTTTTAATTTTTAATTTTTTTTTAATTATGCGATAAAAAGATAAAGCATAATTGTTTATAACGAATGATGCTGTGTATTGTATTTATAACATTAAATTTTATTTATAAGATTAAAGTTTAATTTTTTTAAGATTCTTAAGTTTCATGTTTATTTTTTCGTTTCTCTTCTATGTTGGGTATGTTTCATAATTTCTTTATGAAATCAATCAGATTTTCATTACAATTTTTAAGTTAATGGGCATGCATGGCACATGTAACACTAAAAATTGATATATAAAATGTGGAAGTATGCACCAACACATTTGAATTGAATACGTGTTTCCATCTTATCAAGCACAAAATATTGCAATGGATGGGTACACACATTAGAGCATGCTTGTGAACTAGAAAACTTAGTGCACATGAAATTTTTTAAATCAAATGATATTGACGTTTTAAGACTCTAAGCTTTTATCCTATAAGAAATGTTGCATGCCATGATGTTAGTGTGCTAGGGTTGGCCTAATTGGACGAGGCCTACATGGAAAATAGTCTTTTTCCAACACATGTGATGACATGTACTAGATATGCATGTACTTTTATTTGAATTATGTATGCACGAATATAAATAGACATTTTCCATATCAAATATTTCATTACAAGGTTCTTACTTCTTGTAAGCTATGACCTCGTGCCTATTTAAATCTAGAAATTTGTAGCAAGTAGAATTTCTATCCACAACTTTAATGCATTAAGCAATACATATGATTTGGAAATTTTAAAGAGAGATTTTGAATAGTGCTTAGTGTTGCTCGTTGTTGTTTACATGCTTTGATATAACAACATATAACATGGATTGCAAGCACAACCCAAACTAGAACAGAAGACTGAGAAGTTGAAAGTAAGTGATGTATGCTCCAATTTTATTTAAATTTATAAAGTTAGTTAAGCTAACTCCAATATTATATAAATTTATAAAGTTAATGAACTATAATCCAATTTTACATAAATTTATAATCAATTTTTCAAAACTTGATTATGATATAAGTTATTTATAAAAATTATTTAAATGCATCTATTTATTATATTTTTACAAAAAATATGACTATTAAAATAATATTTTTTAAATATTTATTATAATAATAAATAATAATGTTTTTAAGATTATTATTAAATAAGATATTAAATTAGTATGTAAGATTTATTTATATGTTAATAGTTAAAAAAAAAAAAAATTATATTAAAAAAAAAAAAAAAAAAATTATCTACTTTATTTTCTTGTAACTTTCCAAAATAAAAATAAAAAATCATATTCCTTCTCTATTTTAAAAAATATTTAATATTTTTAATTTTAAATAAATTTTGAATCATATCTACTTTAGTATAAATACATTAATCTTATAACAATTAATATAAATTGTTGGTTTTCAATGCTTTTAAATTTCATTATTAAAAATTTAGCTTTTCAAAATAAAAAATTAATATCCTTAATATATTATCAATATATTTAATATTTTCAATTTTAAATTTTCTATTCAACATATCTACTTTATGATAAATACATTAATTCCATAACAATTAATATATGTTGTTTGCTTTCAACACTTTCCAATTTCATTATTAAATTTTTTTATACATTACAAAACATAATTTAAACATACTATAATTTTTTTGTCTTATTTTTCTAATATTTAATCAATCACAACATTATTCACAAAATTTAGATTGTAAAATAACTTTATGCAAATACTAAATTACTACATTACTCTCAATGATCAAGTAAGGATGGTCCAATTATCCAATTTATATATAATATTTTCAGTTTTCAATTCTTATCCTATGTACTTCATTATAATTATATTCATCAAATTTATTAATATAAGTTATTTGTTTTCAATGCCTCTAAATTTTGTTATTAAATTTTATTGTGCATTGCAAAACATAATTTAAACATACTACTATTTTTCATCTTATTTTGCATACTATTTAAACAATTAAAACAATTTAATTTATTAATATAAATTGTTTGTTTTCAATGTTTCTAAATTTTACTATTAAATTTTATTGTATATTGCAAATCATAATTTAAACATGTTACTATTTTTTAATTTTATTTTTCAAACTATTTAAACTATTAAAATAATTTAATTTATTAATATAAATGGTTTATTTTCAATACCTTTAAATTTTATTATTAAATTTTAATTTACCTTATAAAACATAATTTAAACATACTATTATTCTTTATCCTATCTTTCAAACGATTTAAACTATTAAAATAATTTGATTAAAATAATCTGATAAATAATAAAGTCTTAAAATATAAAATCACTTTTATAAACATTACATTAAAATAAAATAGCTCAATACCAACCGCTCAACCCTAACAGTCAAAAATGTTTAATAAAGGTGGTCCATAATTCCCACTATAAAAATATATATATTGTTTTAAATTTTAAGTTCCCCATAAGTTAACTCTACTTTTCCATAAAGATATTCATCAACGATTATGTGATTTGTTTTCGAAGTCTTTAAATTTTGTTACTAAAACATTCTTACGCTTCTACCTCCAAACAAATATATTATAATTTTTTATCTTATTTATTAATTATTTAAACAATTAAACCCTATCATAATTTATAATTAAAATAACTTTGTATGAATGGAACCAAGTACCGACCCCTTAACCCTAACAATCTCAAGCACACTGTCAATGATGATTGAGTAATGGTGGTCCCGTTATGCCCAGTTGCACCTGGAAGTATTATTAAGTTTGGCCCCCTACCTCCACTTACCGCGTATTATAATCCTTAGGATCAACATGGGATCTTTATTTTCACTACATTCAAACTATTCGCCGTGGTCGGGGATGGCATCATGCGTCCAAGTGATGGATCCAGTCGCGCCATGGTTGCCAACGCAGAACACACCCTGCCATTGACAATTCCATATAAACAGATCTAGTGTACCACAGATCATCCCCTCCCGTCCAAGAACGAAAATGATGACTTCCCTTTCCTCCTGTAACCGGTCGCAGCAGACCCAATCTCAAAACAGAATGTGTATTTCATTTGCCATATACGAGCCTCAACATGGCTGCGACATTCAGGACGCGGTTACCCACATGGCCAGAGTGGCCGCTCTGCTAGAAAAAGGAAACAACATTGACTTCGCCATTCTGAAGAGCCTCGAGCAATCATGGGTATGTGTATACCAACAACAAATTTGATCTAGCATTCTAGGAAGGTTTACATATGAAAAGATTTGATATCTCTTAACCTATGGTAGATATAGATGAATTTATATTAATATTTTCATTTTTTCTAGTTTTTCAGGTCCGTCATACGGCCCTCTAATAATTTATTATATTGTACGTGCAGGCTGCTGCGTTTGCCGTTTCGAAAAGGGGATCCCGTGGTGATGGGCTTGGGTTGAATTTGCCTGAGGTAATTTTTTTAAATAAATTTTAGATTTCTGAATCTGCAATTAACATAAATTTAACATTTTATAAGTTTAACATTTTTTCAGATGAGAAAAAATCTAGGCCCTGACTAATTGATTTGTTGTGATAATCAGGCAGCAGCATTCACAAAGGGGATGACCAGCGCAGTCAAAATAGTGGGCTCCGGTTGGTTCCGGTTGACTTCACGGGAAATAAGTAGAGGGGTTCCCTTTGCTCTGTTATCCCTCGGAGACATTGTGAGCCTCAGAAGAATCTACACGGCAAGCTCGAAGATACAGGATATGATTTCCTACAGCTGCCTGACCATACTCAAGTCCTACTTCGTTCGGCTCAAGGGCATATTATCGTCATCCTTCTATGAGTCTCTGGACGGGAAGCAGATAATAGGGTTAGGAGTGTGGGATAGCGTTGAATCCGCATCTGTTCTGGTAAATAATGATGATAATCCCAACGTGAACCCTTGGATCGTGTTTTGGAAAAGCCTGGGGGCCAAGAAGCTCAAATACCATGTCTGCCAGGTCGCCTATGTTACATTCGGGGATCCCTGCAACGTCCAGAATTCCAGGTCGAGGTTTCGAATATAAAGTCAATGAAACAAAAATCGATGATATTTCATAGCTCACAGATGGATGGATGGTCAGTGTTTTCTACACAATTTTGAGGTTTAAGATATAGAAAAAATTCAAGATGGTCAATCAGAAGTATCAAGCAGAGGTCCATTGCGTGTTATACACGTTCAAGTCGTTCGGAAATAGGATTGCCCAGCCGCACTCTTAGCTTGTCAATTTCAGACATCGTGAGTCGGACTGCAAGACAACTCTAGTATACCACAAAATAACAGAAGACAATGTACTTTCACCAGAGTGAGAAACATGTGTATAATTATGTCCCTTCCAATTTCAACAACTTTTCATCATCCCATCTCATTATGAAGACTATGTTGTTCCTCATTTCAAATTTTCCATCGACATATCTAAGTGGAATGGGCTTGTTGAGACCGTAAATTTTTCACAACTCAAATCATAAAAAATTAAAATATGAGAATCCAAGTAATTTGAGCATGATAGTTCCAAATATTGCAAGTTGGAAATTTGATTTATTTAAGTAATACACTTCACGATATACATTATCATTCAATTCTTCAGAAAATCTCTCTAGAAATTCAGACGGCAAGTAACCAATGTTAAGCAAGGGCATTTTTCTAAAAATCAAACTAAGTTTTCAATAAATATTGGTTTATGTCAATATTTTGGTGAGAAAAAAACCAAATGAGTTGATGTAGGGGCTTTACTTCTCTGAACCTCTTCTTCATACTTGTCTTTAATCTTATCCCATGAGATTTTATATGTTTTTTCTTAATACCAATTCTCACTACAATGAACATTATAAAAATTAGAAGTTTGACTTTGATTTTCCTACCCACCATCTTTAAAATTCTACTTTTTCATCACTTCTTACTGCAATTTCCTCTAATAAAATCATGTGATTGAATTTTTTCATTTTTAACCAAAACAATTTATTTAGTAGATTGAACTGTCTTTTTTGAAGAATCCTTCTCACATTCTATAATTTTATCCAACAAGGAGTTAATTAAATGAAGACATCATAGTTTTCCACTCACTTGAAGTGACTCAAGATAGTAAGAACATGTAGGGTAGAGAGACTCACTAAAATTCATGAGAGAAATGTCTATATTCACACCAATAGCATCAACACAGTGCATTATGTCTTTAATTTCAGAAGATAAAGCCATGATATCATTATCTCTCATTTCAAGGATGAAGAGCTTCATCAAAAATGAATTAGCTCCATTTCTGGAATTTGAATACAAATCATATATATATTTCAACTTCTTGAGATCACTTCAAATTTTTTTAATAGATCTAATATGATGAGTCACATCTTCACTTATGAAAGTAGCAATTAAAAATAAATGTTTCTTTATTTGTTGTCATTTTCATAAGTCTAATATAGTTATCATAAATGGCTTCACAAAAATTATTGAAGATCAATGTATACTCAATCTTCCTTGACTATTCTAGATAATTCTTTTTTCCACTTAGTATCACCAGCAATAAAAACAATAAAATTCATTTTTCCACCTACCACTTTTTGTGATAAAATTTATTTTCACACAACCTCTCAATCCTAAAGGTCTTTTGTACATTGAGATTAAATTAGACTTACCATTTAGTGCAAGCCACCAACAATTCCTTAAACATCGTGCCTTAGTGCACTCTTTTGTCACTATGTCTTCTCAACGGCATGGATACTATTTTAGGTTATCTCGAGTCGCTACTATTTCCAAATATGGAGATACATATTAGTGCCTTGAAAAGTATCCTATTGAATATCAACTACTAATTTTGTGTTAGATTAACTTCAAAGAATTAAAATGTTGTCAAATTCAATATGAGATTCTCTTGTACAACAATTAAGAGAATAGATGTAACAAAGTGTACCTTCGGTTTGAGTCGATGGATTTCAATTGTAATTCAAGAAAATCCATGTCCATGTTGTAATGAATGGTCTCATAACCCCCTTCAAAATTATTATATGTACAATACCACATTTGAAGATATAATGGAAACATTAGGTGAGTTCGTTCTTTTATGTTTTTCTAAGGCTTGTGCCAATGGACCGATTCATGATTAAGAACCACTTGTATGGAAGGGTACCTCTTGAAATATCCATGCCTCAACTATAAGGAATGCACATCCACCGAGAGAGCCATCGTGAAAAGGTACAAAACAAGGGTTTCAATGACAAAGAACTATTCGAATGGAATAAAATGATTATTTCAAGTTGTTTTTCAGTTCGATTTACTCGAGCTCAGCTAATGGGAGAGCCAACGTCAAAACGAATGCAATGAAGGTTTCAAATTCATAGTTCATTTTCTTTTGTTATATTGTCATCGGAGCTGAGCTCGCAAAACACAGTTCAATTTGACTACACCACCTTTGTGGCATCAAAGCCAACGAATTTCAATTGACATTAATGGATACATGTGGAGAATCCACAAAGCCAACAGATTTTAATTTCCATTAATGGATACACGTAGAGACTTAGAAAGAAAAAAATATCCCAAGAGTTAGCTCGTCTTCCATTCACTCAAAGATAAATATCCCAATTTTTAGATGACCTATGGAAGCATTTAGGTTTTCCTCAATGCGGGGAGGCATTTCTTATAATAGAGACTGTTGTTTTCCTGAATAAGAGGAATAGAGACACTTTGAACAAGTTGCAGATATTAGTAGATATTTTTATTGGGATTGTAGGTTTTTGAATATTTTGAATATGAACAATCAATTGTTTGATTTCATTTTGTTCATTACATTTTTGGAATTTTGAAATGTATCAGAAGTTATGATCGAATTAAGTTTGATTGATACACTAATAAAATGCAAATAAAGGTATTACATCTTAAATGGAAAGAAATGTATTGTATCCTAATTGTTCTAGATGACTGCAATTGGAATGACTACTTTCAGTACATTATTTGTAAAATTAGAGCACTAAAATTAGTTGTGGATTTATAACTTACAAACATACAATTTTATGTATTAAAATTTTAGTACAAAAGAAGTATCATATATATATTTTTAATATTTTTAAATATGTTTTTTTTTTTTTTTTTTTTTTTTTACATATTGGCAAAATCTATTATAATTTAGTTGTCAAATCATTAGTGAGTCATCTCTGCTACTATTCTCAAATACAAATACAAATACATGTTGACTCATCACAGTTATTTGAGAAAAACCACAGTACCTAGAATTAGGAATTATCCTCGTGATCCATAAAGAGATAAGATTTCACACTTGCTATATCCCTCTAAATCTTAGGCTATTAACTTGTTTCCTTAGATGAACAAATTCTTAGCCAAACAAAAATTATTTTTAAAATATAAAACTATGGCTTATAACTTTATTTTTAATTAAATATTTATAATATTAAAAATTAAATATTTAGCCTTTATTTTATTAATATTTTTTTATTTATTATTTTTCCTTTTATTTGCTTTATAAAATTTTGTTTATATTTTACCTTATAAAATTTTGTTTCTATGTTACATTATCATTCATAAGTCGAGATGCTGCCATTTGATGTGGAAGCACGGGCACAACCTTTTTATTGGGATCCCTGTTGTTGAATCTTTTGAGGAATATTGTTATTTAAGCTTTTCGATCTCCGTTGTTGAATCTTTATAGGATTATTGTTGTCTAAGATTTTATTTTTTTATGAGATACATATATTGTTTTCGATCTCTGTTGTTGAATCTTTTTAGGATTATTGTTTTTAAATTTTTATTTTTCTTCAATAGATACATATATCATTGAACCGTCTCGTTGTCTGAAATCATCGTGACACAATGTATTCATTATATTTCATTTGAGTGGTGCTTACCATATGTGTTTGGGAACGACTAAAAGAAAACAATGGTTGTTTTGAAATATCATCACTCTTACGCCCAATAAAGAAAAACGAACGAAATTTCGACGTATATTGCCATATCTGCTTCGAATGCTGTTTTTTTTTCAGAATTGTCTTTAGAACAATATGTCTCTGATGGAAAAAGTACATCTACTCTCCACCCTATCAACTTTGGAATGGTATCTAATTTGTCTTTACTACCAAGGAAGGATAACTATCATGTTGTTTTTTACATTATCATGCGACATAATAAATTATATTTAATTGAATGATAATTTGTACAAAAGCATTTAGGATCCAATAAATGAAATCGGGCATGACTTACAAATCTATGGCATGATGAAACATCCTATGCAGCCTCCACCATAACACAAGATGCATAGATGTGTATGGATTTCTTCAAGAAAAATAAATGAAATTCGATGCGTGTCATATATACCCACCTAGAGTGGAACACTTTATCGTTATATTTGGATGTTTCGGAAAAGATGTGCATCCATCAAGAATGGTAAAATGTAATGGATAAAAATAGCTAAAACAACACAATTATAGAAACTCAATCATATATTATGCACAAATAGTGTATGTGCAAACACACTCACACACATATTTACATTCAAATTACTCTATTAAATAGAGTTTCTGAGATCCAACTTATTCCTAAATTAGATAGAGATCTTGAGAGAATTTTCAACCATCACAAACCAACTTCTTAAATATGGAATGTAAGATTTCACTCCAACATCCCCCCTTAATGATTACATTACATGAAAATAACAAAATTATCAAGCTTATCAGTAGATGCTCCATCAAGTTACCTCATAACCCTCGGAAAGGTGTAGTTGGCAAGTTGGATTCCTGAGTTCCCATCCTCAACTCCCGAATCAAGGACCTCCCGAAGTCAATTACTGGACAACATCTCAATCTGTCGCATAACCTCATTAGGAAACCATTTCCATGTCTACCACTAATGAGGGATCCTTCCCTAGATCCGCAACTGCCATACTATCTGGACAACCATCCATATTGAGCCTTACTGCTACTTGATCTTTAAGTACTGGCATCAAACACATAGTTGAACTTCTGGTTATTTTTAAAAGAGTTTAATAGGTTCACTCTCTTCATCATCAAAATTCATCATTTCATTTACAAATAATTTATAATACTATTATTTGACAGGCTAATAAGATCTTTCGATTTTCGTCATACTTCATTGAATCATTTTTACGAATCATTTTTTATTTTTTTTTACCACGTGGAGATTATGCAGCTCAGCAGAAACTGTTTCTACGGTTTGATCCCAGCCAGTTAAGAAAACCTGATCCCCGCCTGTGTCTTTGGCATAGATTCGATTTTGGATAAGGGAGCAAGGTCAACGGCCCGGCCAGCGCCCGACAAGAATTTTCGAGCTTCGATGCTTGCAATTACACGATTAACAGACAAAAGTCGATTTCTTGAATTTCTAAATAGCGGAAATTGCGACGACTTGCAACTAGAAATGTTTAAGATTTTCTCGGAAATTGAAATCCTCTGGTTGATCAAACCCTATTTATTTACTTCACTAGACAGCCAGAAATGCTCAAATGTCCTCAGAAATTAATCTCCTGGACGGATCAATCCATGCACCTTTAATTAACTCTTTCGATCAGATTCAATTATAACTTTTGGAATCGGCTGTCTCTCTACGTGAATATCAGACACGGCTCTTTGTCTCTCACATCTGGACTGGCTCGTTTGATCATATCTCTCTGCAACGCAGATTCTTACAGACAATTTCTATAGGGCCGTGGCACCGTCCATCTCCAGTCTCCAGCTGCGCAGTATTGGTCAGTGGGCGAATCCATTGAGAAGAGAATGGTGCTGCACCCACAGCAATGAGGACAAACCGGCTAACTGCGATGTGACTAAAATCTCTGGTTCTAGATACAGAGTCCAGGACATAACAAAACATCAAAATGAATACCGTGAAACAATATTCATAAGGTTTGAGCTTTGGATGCAGCTTCGCAAAAGTGGCAAGTGAACCGCAGGTTGCTCTGTCCAGAATACTCAGGTTGCAACAGCCCGGTTAACATCCAGATGCACCACCTCACAACACAGGTTCAGATCTAGCTCTGATACCATGATAAAAATAGCTAAAACAACACAATTACAAAAACTCAATCATATATTATGCATAAATGGTGTATGTGCAAACACACTCACACACAGATTTACATTCAAATTACTCTATTAAATAGAGTTTCTGAGATCCATCTTATTCCTAAATTAGATAGAGAGGTTGAGAGAATTTTTCAACGATCACAAACCAACTTCTTAAATATGGAATGTAAGCATTAACTCCAACACTAACATATAGGGATTTCAACTTTTATATTTATTTATATTCTTTATAATTAAAATTTTATTTACTTTTATATAACTTATTTATATAAATTTATGTTTTATGATATATTATTTAATATTAATTTATGATTTATCATATAGATATACAGTTTTTATATGAAATTATAAATTGAATAATGATTACTTGATGATTAAATCACATAATTTTATATTTAAAATCATGTAATATGTGTAAAAATATTATATGATGGGATAGTATTATGAGGATTTCATTAAAATTAAATAAATTCATTTAATATGTGGATTATTTTATTGGGTATGTCTTAAAACTATATGATTAGTATGATAATTGGGGTAGTATCATGTCATTTTATTATGATATATGGGTTAATTTCACAATTTCTTCATTATCTTTTGAAAATATAAATTATTACATTATTATATTATTTGTAACATAATTATTTAATTTTGAACTCAAAATGATGTAATTATAGATGAAGCCACTCATATGTAATTCAATTTTATTTTTTTTATTTTTGTTAAAACTCAATGCACTGAGAGTAGCTAGGTTTTAGGTAGCATATTTTGAGGAAAGTGACAAGGTACTTTACATTCTTTTATGGGCATATGTTGTTAAATGATGTTAGATAACCCAAAAGAAAAATATACATTTAAATATGTGCATAAAAGTATGTGAAAAAAAGATTAGTGTAAATTTATATCGATTGATTAAATATTGAGAGGAATCCAATTTCTTAAGGTGTAATTTTATAATCATTTAATATAAAAGAATTATTACATGACATAAAATTAAAAGATAAAAAAATTTACTTCTCAATATTGATAAATTCTTATCTTAATTAAATATGTGATGATTAATAATCCAATCTATAATTTTTAACAAAATCGTATAATATTTATTTCTCAATTATACTAGCCAAGATTTAGCTTAATTCCAAATCTACCCGGGATTGAAAGGGATCAAATATCTTTTCACTCTAAAAGTAGTTTACACCTTAAGAGATTTGATCCCTCTTGAGGCTTGGTAGATCCATAATTGAAATAGATCTAAGCTGGTTTAATTATTGATTATAATTATAATATAATCATAATTGTTCATTTCTATTTTATTTTTATATACATTGACCAAGTGAAAATATTTTATTAATAATTTTATAAATATTATTTATTTTTATTTTCTTAATTTATTTTTACTTTCATGTAATTTGACTAAGTCAAAATGTTTAACAAGATAAGAAATTACAATCCTATACTAGATTAGAAAAGGCCTCTAGTCACAACAATTCTTTATAATTTTAAATAAATACATATAATATTTATCCCCTGAATTATATAATTCTTACTAAAAAAATCTAATAATTTTAATAATATATTTTCATAAATATAATTATGTCATTTAAAATTCAAATAAATATAAAATAACATTTATAGCTAAAACAAATTATTCATGTTTAAATTAAAGTCTATACTAAATAACCTATTTACATAAAATTTTAACTTGCATGTTAAAATAAAAAACTATAATTAACAATCTTAATGAATCATATAATAATAAATTGTTTTGGCGTCATAATTATATAAATAAGATACTAAACCCTTAGCAATAATCTTAATTATAAGACGCTGGATGTCATAATTTTTTCTTTCTTTCTTTGTTCAGTGTGGTTTATTTTACTACATAGCGATATAATAAATATTTGCATCTTAAAATAACAAATTATATTTAATAATTTTAATGAATCATATAATAATAAATAGTTTTGATTTCACATTGTATAAATAAGGAGGGTTGCATAGCAGCTAGTCCTTGCTTTGTGCAGGAGGAGTAGGGAGCGGGTGGTTTAGGACTGCATCGGTTGACTTCAAAGTTAAGCAATTGAATAGGTAGTTTTTGTGTATGTGTTGACTTCAAAGTTAAGCAATTGAATAGGTAGCTTTTGTGTTGCATGGGTTGACTTCAAAGTTAAGGCAATTGAGCAGGCAACGATTATACAATACCTGAGTTCAGTAGAAGGAATCAATAGCTTAGGAGCCTCCAGAGATACCAGTACAAACATAATGAGCTACTATACATGGAAAGAGGTACTAAGATCGATTACTTATACTAATACAAGTAACTGATTACTATATACCAATACATTATTCTTAATAAGAACATTGTAAATCACTTTGGGCTTCCAACAAGCTCTGCAGTCGCAATGGCAGGGAAACTAGATTTTGCAACTTCGATATCTGTCATTGTACTTGGTTTGAAAGTTAGTTCATCACTCTTTAGCCGACTGAGATCATTAAGAATTCATTTCAATGGCATATTCTTAATAGTCCGATCCTTGTGTATTTCTGTAAGAGGTGATGATAAGCCAAAAAATGTTGTTTGATCTGTTGTATGAAGATTTGTGAACAAATTTTCTTCCAAAATGACCATAAACATTTGACCAACTACTAGTTGAATAAAACAGAGTACACAATAATATTGCATCTATAAGCAGACTAAAATGTGGAGTATAGGCTTTTCATGGGGCTCGAAGCAATACATAATATGTGATCCACATAGTAATACATTTATGCTTGTATTGTAAAGAGAAGCATAGCCTACTGTACGAGCATATAAGAACCATCAAAGAGTACACTGGGATATTTTTCTTTTGTTGTTTTATGGAAACAACAAACAACCATATGAAATTTGCTTGAAGATTGAATTCTAATCCAATTGTAGAAGGCATAGTAGAATAAAGGACACAGTACTAACCCATTTGAGTATGCCAATGGAGCTGAGCACCTTTACTCCAGCATGTTCTCTTATTTTTAACTTGTGACTCAAATGGATGAATGCTGAGAATTCTTAGATGTTTCTTTCGGTGCATCTTATTTATAGCATTGAAGATTCTATGTCTAACTTTAAAACTAAAAAAGAGAGGATGTAATTATAAAAGAAGCAGTGTCTAATATTGCAAGTAATTGCAGTAGTAAACCAATATACCAACCTCATTTTAAACCAAATAAAAGGGGTTGAAGAGAGATGACCACATAAGTAGACTTTAGATTCCATGCTATATTGATCATTCCATCAGCAAGGTGTTTTCAAATTAGTTGATGACATCGAACTGTTTATTTTCAACAAAGGTCTTTGCATGTTTCTAATTCAATTTTCCAATGACTATGTGAGGGATTAGGCTCTAGTTTAAGAGAACAAAACTCTCAAATGACGTCCTCCAAATTTTTCAAGAAGTTTGTTTTCTTTGAGTCATAGAGAAGGTATTTTAGGTGGTTCTAATTCCCCCACTGAAACGAGGAAAGTTGTCTATGTGTCCTTTTCATGAAAAGGAGATTTTCAAGCTTTGTTATCTAATTCTTGTTCTTCTGCAGACAGGATTTCTCCCCACTTTAAAATTGAATCTAGTCACTGCACAAAGAACTTTAACAACTTATGGGATTGGGACACCTAAGGAGTCTTTTTCCTTCAATGGCAGTTTATTCATGATATATGGATGAAGTAAACCTCTATGGAGGGGGTGTTTTTGTGGAAAACTACAAGGAAGATCCAATTTTTTCTTAGAACAAAGAGAAACTTATCAAATTTCAAGACTTGAAGATTTTAGTGTGTTCCACTTTTTATGTTTGCATTGAATTAATCATCGTAACTATATTATTGGGGACAACTCAATAAATAGAATCTTCCACTACTAGGGTCATTGCATGACAGTCATGTTTTTGGAAACCATGTTTGAGCAAAGGGCTATGAGCAGGATTTTGTGTAGCTAGTAGAGAGGGCTCCCATCCATGTCTCAGCAAGTACAATGATCATATTAGAGGAAGCTTAGGTGGGAAAGACGTCAAAAATTGATAAAAACGATTGAGATTATAAATGCAAATAAGGTCAATCATGAACCAGCAAAGGGCTGTGAGCAATATTTTATTATTCCTACTTTATGTGTCAACAAGGCATTGGGATCAAGAAAGCATGGAACAATGTGACAAGTTGTAGAACCAAGCTATGACACATAGATGATTCATTCAATTGCTTCCTGAATAGAATGCGTGTTAATGGTTGTCAGATGGTGGATAACGACTATGAGAGAGGGAGAGGGGTCATGATCTCTGATATCTCATTTGGATTGTGCAATAAGGAGCAGAAGCCAGTTTTTACCTTGAAAAGGGATGGATAAGGGATTTTTTTTATTTAGAATTTGCTTTCAAGTGTCAAATTTTGACGTATCAAAAGCACCGAACTAGAACATCATGTGCTTGTCAAACATTTCAGAGGAATAAAATGGTTGATATAGAAGTAATCACACCCGTAACTGGTAGCACTTCATTTCATCTCTTGCATTTAGTTAGCAAGTTTTTATAATTAGCCACATGGCAGGAGCATAAATGTTGGCAAGAAACACCATAAGCCTTCACATTTTTTTCTCTTTTCAACAGATACATGTCCTAAGCCTCTCCCCTCTTTGGTTTGACCAGAAAAAGAATGAAAAAGCCAAATTCTTGTGCTTGCATCTACAACTATAGAAGGAGTTAAGCAACATCTGTTGAAGAGTCACCAATGGATTAAGTTTAAATGGTGTGATTTTTCGATTTCACTCCAATATCAAAGGGAGTGGCACCCATAGGGAAGGTAGCACAGGTGGAGGTGGGGTTAAAATTCTCAGGACAAAACTTACATGAAGTCTTTAAGAACGAAAAATAAAAGAGCTATCTCAACTTAAAGCTAATTTTTAAGACCACTAAAGTGCCTAAAAACCTTCTCAAGGTAGAGTGAAATTTTTCTCTAAGCCAATTATGAAAATGTGAATAAAATGGCAATTATACCTGTTATGTTTTTGCTGGTTTCAAAGGGTTTGAATTTTGTATTTCAGTAGGTAAAAGAATGGAAAGTATTTTAGTAAAGGCCCTTGTTAATGGCTCGGTGTAAAACCTGTTGATGTCCCTAAAACCTTCTCCAGCTAGAGAGAATATCTACTATAATCCAATAGAAAATGGCATAGAACAACCATAAGATTTGTAAAGCTTATATTGGTTCCATAGTGTTTAAAATTTATCTTTTAGTAGGTAAACGAATAGAAAGTATTTTCGTAAAGGATCTGCTAAGGGCTGGATGTAAAAACCACCTAAGTCCCTAAAATCTTTATGTGTCCTAGAACGGTTCATATCTAAATTTTGTGTTTCCTAGAATTTCTTATGTGAATACCCGAGGCAAGTATAGGAATTAATTATTTCCTTAAAATATTGAGATCAAAATTCAATTTATATTTCACCTATCCTCATACTACTCTTAGGAAAGTGCATTAAACCATGGAGTTTATTCATTAAGTATCTTAAATCAGTTCTCTAATGTAGCTCAAGATATTGTGATGAGTCCATTAATGTATTTTCATGTGAGAAAAAAACATTAATATTGAATAGATCAAGAGACCCTTCTTGGTATTATCCATAGGTAAAACAATGGAAAGTATTTTTGCAAAGCTTAAGGCTTGGATGTAAATCAGGAAGCAACCTTCACAAAAGGGATGACTAGCATAGCCAAAATAGTGGACTCTGATTGGTTCCAGTTGACTTCACAGGAAAGAAGCAGAGGGGTTCCCTTTGCTTAGTTATCCCTCAACGACATTTTTGAATCTACACAGCAAGCTTGAAGATATAGGATATGCTTTCCTATATCTTCCTAGCCATACTCAAGTCCTACTTCGTTTGGCTCAAGGGCATATTATCGTCCTCCTTCTATGAGTCTATGGACAGGAAGCAGATAATAGTGTTAGGAGTGTGGGATAGCATGGAATCCGCATCTGTTCTAGTAAATAATGATGATAATCCCAATGTGAACCCTTTGATGGTGTTTTGGAAAAGCCTGGGGGCCAAGAAGCTCAAATACCATGTCTGCCAGGTGTTGATGGTGCTAGACCCACCAACATGTCAAGGAGATCTCCCTAGTAAGAAGTTCTAATTAGACCATAGACTGTTTGTTGTAGGATTCCCAACGGTCGGTCGTAAGGTAACGCCTTGACCGCGATGTTGCACAGAGGCACGTAAGATAACTTTATCAGCAACAAGGGTGTGACTGATGCAGTGCATCAAGGAAGGTGTATGAAAGGTTCCAACACTTCGAAGGGGGAAGGAGGTGAAGGAGAGTTCCAAGTTGAAACAGATCAATCCAAACTTGGCTACGAACACACAACACAAAATTATGTGCACATCTTCCCGTGGAGCAGTCAACTTGGATGCGGCAGTCACATCATACAAGTTAAGATAACAGGTACACCAGTCATGGATCAGTTCGAGATGAGTTCAATGTTTGTTATGGCAAGGTTCAAGTGAAAGGTTTGTTTGATGTTCGGTAGAGTAGTTAACATGGACAGTGACAAAATTAACAAAAAATGAAATGCATTGACAGCAAGATTCATATAATGCCATGTGAATCAATTCATACAAAAATACGCAAGTTAAACAACATTTATCATTAAAGAAACCAGAGCAGTCCAACTACAATAACAACATATGCATGAAAACTTGTTGGCTCTTATTATATAAAGAAGTGTAAGTCACAATCATACAATACATCCATGTAAACCTGCTAGGCCCAATAGTGGAACATTACAGCCACATCCACCTGCTCCCCCAAAGAGATGTACTAGCTTTGTGTAGTGGAGAATCCAAGGCACATTACAATATTGTCCAAGACTTCTTTAAGATAGCCTTAGTAGAAGCTTGGCTGACCAAAAGGTAGTACAATGAGTTATGAGGGACTATTTATAGCAAAGGGTGGGGTGACCCTTGACATTCCCCTTTGTGACCATTCAACTACCCTCATGACCCTTCACCTACTCTATGACTGTTACATCCACTATTGACACTTGTCGTACACTTGACATGAATCAACATTATAATGTACATTTACTCATGTGAGACAACGTGGATTGAGAAAGTCTTTCAAGACATCATTAACACTCGGTCCATTGTGGTGAGACAAACTCTTTAACATGCTTGTGATGGTGAAGGTGGTGAGATGACGCCAAGCTTGGTCGTCTGTGATGGCGTGCATGCACCTCATAGTGACATCTTGTTGAAGCGAACTCTTTCCTCTATTGCAACCAATGCATTAGTTCGGCCCCTTCATCCAACTCGTTCACTAACATGCGCATGGTCTTCCTGGGTATGACTAAACTGAAAAAAAAAACTAATGCATAATGTCTGTGCCGATCTTCAAGGGTGTGTTGGTGGTCATGTGCATAAACTTGCCGAAGTACATGTTCAGCTCCAGTTGGACTTGCTTATTGTCTTCGCCTTGGTAAGTGTGCTAAATGGGTTGGGTTGCATGCGTGTGCACAATGACATGCATGCTACTGAATCCCTTGCATGTGATCAACAACACTGCTCACAATGTCTACTTCATGTTAGCTGTTGGGATGGATCTTTAACTTTTACAGGCATAGTTTCATTCGTGAGTGCATGTTGTGCCCACTACTATTCCTGATCCTATCTTAACTCATTCGTTTGTCTTTGCAACTTCATTTTCTTCCTTGAGTTGCTACTTCAGTACATGCAACTACTTCTTCATTTTATTCTCTATATTCGCGTGACTTTCATGTCATGTCGTCACCTCATAGCCCGAGTCTCCAAAGTTTCCTTCATTATCAGTGGATCTGTTTTATCTTGCAACTTTGTTCTGCCTCTATGTTGTCAACAACCTTCCTCTTTCATTCATTGGGTTCACTGCATTCGGTATGCTACCTTCAGTTGTTGTTCATGATGTTGCTTGCTATGATGATGCTGCTTGATTTCCTTATCTACAAACAACTTGATCTCTTTGTGAGTAGGCAAGCTCATAGACACTTGATCGACTGCATCCCAATCGTACTTTGAATGGTGTCTTCGTCTCTTCTCTCCTGGAAACCGTTGTAGCTGTATTTTTGGGAGGAAAATGAATGCCTGTGATACTAGGAGACATGGAAACACTCATAGCAAGTAATTCGTCAGTCGAAAACCAAAATGAACATGAGAACTGACTTGCAATATACATGGGTAAATGATCATGAAGGTTTTGCAATTTCGGTCGGGAGGTCGGGAGACCGACTCCCAAGACTACTCAAGGCATAGTTTGGGCTGCTCGAAGACTGGCTGACTACTGGCAATTCATAGTCCAATTTGGCTACTAACTGCTGGGATTTCACATTTCTAGCTGGGAAGGACTATTGCCTCATGGACAGATTTGCGCAATTTCTTGGGTTAAGGAGCTACTGTCCTCTAGAAATTCACAAAATAGTCATGGGGGCTAGTGTTGGGAAGGAATGCGCAAATCTGGAAAGGAAAGTGAGCCTTCCTTCCCTAGATTGTGCAATGCAGCCTTGGTGGAGGCAGAGTTTGGGCCAAGGTTGGCCCGACTCGCCGAAGCGAAACTAAAGGAAACTAAGATAGTAAATGTATGGAGACATCAAGTGATAGAAGAAGTGATTGATAGTGTGTGCAAAACATGAATGAAAGATTCAACAAACAGATCAACATGCATGTGGGTGAGGCAATTCGTTGGTTGGGGGAACGTTTGTGCAAAACAATTTCATGCATGCGACAACAATGAGATAGCAACAAAAACTAAAACATAGTTAGGGCAAGCTAGTATATATGTAAACGACAGTGAGCATTCAAAGAAATCAAGAAAATAGTATTCACACAAGGGAAAACACAAAAATCAACAGAAACACAGCACAAGGCATGGGAAGCAGGCTTACCCCAAAACATTTGAGCCGAATATGTCGACTTCTGCTAGATGTGATGTGGGATGTTAGAGCTGCAAGGCTGATGTGAGGAATAAGCTCTACAGCATCCAGCTGATGAGTTTTGATAGCATCAAGGTTGTGACGCACATGCCACAAATCTAGGGAAAGTGGCACTTGGTGGGAGGTTTCTAAATCAGTCCTTGCATGTAACCTCCAACTGTTAAACATGGATCCTTGAAACAAGGGATGCCTTTGCATGCTGCTTTGGTAGAATTAGCCCATGCATGCAAATATGTTTTGCTTAGTCCCAAAGGGAACTGATCAACTCAGGTACACATGCAAGAGATTGCTCGACAGCTAGAGAGAAATGGGAGTTTCTGGCTGGGAGATGGGCTAGCTGGCTAGAAGATTTGCACAGTTTTTGGGCCGAGCAACTGATTGTTGTTGAGATTTGTGAAAATTATGGGTTGAACAACCTGCTGCTGGGAAAATTTACACAATCCTACTAGGAGGGTTGGCTGGCAAGATTGCACAATCCTGGAGCCCAGCGGGTTGTGAGATAGAATTCTGTAATTTCTCGAGGGAAGGCTAGCTATCCTATAGAAATGCATAGTTTTCTTGGGGAAGCTGCTTAGCCTACAGCTGGACCAAGTTTGGGTGAGCAACCTATGAGGGGAATGGATCAAGTTGTGATCGACAGGTTGCCTTTGTGCAAGAAAGACACTGAAGCTTGTGAACATGATGAAGCAAGGCAAGATGCTATGAAGGTTGGAAGGGAGGCTCCAAAACGAGGCTAAGAGAAAATTTTGGAGGGTGGTTGTAGCTGTTACAACACTAGGTCACCTATGATACATTCCGGGATCCCTGCAGCCTCTAGAATTCCATGCCAGGGTTTCAAGTATAAAGTCAATGAAATAGAAATCCATGATATTTCACAGATGGATGGATGGATGGTGTGTTTTTCCACATAATTTTGAGGTTTAATATATAGAAAAAACTCAAGATGTTTAGTTAGAAGTATAGAGGAGAGGTCCATTTCGTGTTATACATGTTTAAGTCGTTCAAAAATAGGATGGCCCAGTCGCGCTCTTAGCTTGTCAATTTCAAACATCGTGATTATGATTGCAAGACAAATAAAGTATGCCACAAAATACCAGAAGACAATGTACTTTTTGCAGAGTGAGAAACATGTGTATAATTATTTCCCCTCCAATTTCAACAATTTGTCATCATCCCATCTCATTATGAAGACTATGTTCCTCCTCATTTCAAAATTTCCATCGACATATGTAAATGGAATGGGCTTGTTGTCAATTGTGAACAAGAGACCTAAGATTTTTTCAACTTAGATCATAAAGACATAAAATATGAGAATCCAAGTAATTTGAGCATGATAGTTCCAAATATTGCAAGTTGGAAATTGGATTTATTTATAAAACACACTTCATCATTTACATTATCATTCAATTTTTCAGAAGATATCTCTAGAAATTCATGCGGCAAGTAGCCCCAATGTTAGGCAATAGAGCATCTCTCTAAGACTTAAACTAAGTTTTCAACAAATATTTGTTTATGACAATATTTTAATTGGAAATAAACCAAATGAGTTGATTTAGGGGCTTTACCTTTGTCTTCCTCATGTTCCTAGTTGTCTTTAATCTTATCTCGTGACATTCTACATGTTTTTTCTTAATATCAATTTTTACTTCAATGAACACACTAAAAATTAGACTTCTGGCTTTGATTTTCCTACCCAATATTTCTAAAATTCTTCTTTTTGCATCACTTCTTACTCCAATCTCCTCTAGTGGAATCATGTGATTGATTCTTTCATTTTTGAGCAAGGCAAACAATTCATCTAGTGAATTGAGGTGTCTTCTTTGATTAATCCTTCTCACATTCTACAATTTTCTCCAACAAGGAGTTAATTAAATCAAGATATCTTAGTTGTAAAGTAGCTTGAAGTGACTCAAGATAGTGAGAACATGTGGGGTAGAGAGCCTCAATGAAGTTCATGAGAGAAATGTCTATATTCACACCAATAACATCAACATTATGCATGATGTATGTAATTTCGGAAGATAAAGCCATGATATCATTATCTCTAATTTCAAGGATGAAGAGCTTCATCAAAAGATGAATTAGGTCTATTTCTGAAATTTGAATATAAATCATATACATATTTCAACGTCTTCAAATGACTTCAAATGGCTCCAATTTTTTTTAATAGATCTAATATGATGACTCACATCTTCACTTATGAAAGTAGCAATAAAAAATTAATGTTTCTAAATATTTATTGTCATTTTCATAAATTTAATATGGTTATCATAAATGACATCACAAAAATCATTGAAGATCAATGTATACTCAATCTTCCTTGACTATTCTAGATAGTTCTCTTTTCCACTTAGTATGAGACCAACAATAAAAACAATAAAATTCATTTTTCCACCCATTGCGTTTTGCCATAAAATTTATTTTCAAACAACCTCTAAATGTTAAAGGTCTTTTGTACGTTGAGATTAAATTAGGCTTAGCATTTAGTGCAAGCCACAAGCAATTCCTTAAACATCGTGCCCTAGTGCACTCTTTTGTCCCTGTGTCTTCTCAAGGCATGGATACTATTTCAGGATTTTTGTAGTCGCTACAATTTCCAAATATGGAGATATATATTAGTGTCTGAAAAAGTATCCATTTGAACATCAACACCTAATTTTGTTTCAGATTAACTTCAGAGCATTAAAATGTTGTTAAATACAATATCAAATTCTTTTGTAGAACAACTGAGCGAATAGATGTAACAAAGCGTAACTTTGGTTTGAACCGATGGATTTGAATTGTAGTTCAAGGAAAGTGATGTCCATGTTGTAATCAATGGCCTGATAACCCCCTTCAAAGTGCTTGTATATATGACACCGCATTTGAATATATAATGGAGACATTAGGTGAGTTCACTCTTTTATGTTTTTCTAAGGCTTGTTCCATTGGACAGATTCACGGTTGTGAACCACTTGTATGGAAAGGGGTCATCTTGAAATATCCATGCCTCAACGATAAGGAATGCACAACCACTAGGATAAATACTGTCAAAAGGTACAAAACAAGGGTTTTAGTGACAAAGAATGAGTCAAAAGGAACAAAATTATTATTTCAAGTTGTTTTAAAGTTCGATTCACTTGATCTCAACCATTGGGAGAGGCAACATCAAAAGGAATGGAATGAGGATTTCATATTCATAGTTCATTTCTTTTGTCATGTTGTCATTGGAGTTGAGCTTGTGAAACATTGTTCAATTTGACTATTCTACCTTTGTGGATATCAAAACCAACAAATTTCAATTGACATTAACGAATACATGTAGAGACTTAGAAAGAAAAAAATATCCCAAGAGTTGGCTCATCTTCCCCTCACTCAAAGAGAGAAATATCCCAATGGTAAGATGACCTGTGGAAGCATTTGGGGTTTGTTCAATGCGGGGAGGCATTTATCACAATAGAGATTATTGGTTATCTGAATAAGAGGAATAGAGACACTTTGAACAAGTTGCAGATATTAGTAGATGTTTTTATTGGGATTGTAGGTTTTTGAATATTTTGAATATGAAAAATCAATTTTTTTATTTTATTTTTTTCATTACATTTTTGGAATTTGAAATGTATCAAAAGCTATAATCGAATTGAGTTGGCCTAATACACTAATAAAATGAAAATAAAGATATTACATCTTAAATGTAAATAAAGTTATTGCATCCTAACTGTTTTTAGATGAAGCAATTGGAATGGCTATTTTATATACATTATTTTTGAATTTAGAACAGTTAAATTATTTATGGACTTATAAAAGGTAACATCAATTTAATTTTGATATCATTAATAATTTATAAATGTATAATTCTATGTATTAAATTTTTTATACCGAAAAAGTATCATATATATTATTTAATTTTTTTAATTTTTTTTTTTACATATTGGAAAAATCTATTATAATTTAGTTGTCAAATCAATAGCGAGTCATCTCTGTTGTTATTCTCAAATACAAATAAATGTTGGCTCATCACCATTATTTGAGGAAAACCACACCACTTGGGATTATTTTGTGATACATAAAGATATAAGATTTCTCTCTTTGTCATATACCTCCAAGTCTTAGTCTATTAACTTGTTTCCTTAAATGAACAAACTCTTAACTAAACAAAAACAACTTTTAAAATATAAAACTATTCCTTCTTACTTATAAATTTATTTTTTATTAAAATTTTACAATATTAAAAATTAAATATTTAACATTTATTTTATTAATTTTTTTTTCATGGATTATTTTACCCTTTATTTTCTTTATAAACTTTTGTTTATATGTTACATTATAAAAATTTGTTTCTATGTTACATTATCATCGATAAGCCGAGATGCTAGCCATTTGATGGTGGAAACACCGGTACAACCTTTTTATTGGGATCCGTGTTGTTGAAGCTTTTGAGGAATATTGTTAGTCAAGCTTTTCGTTCTCTGTTGCTGAATATCCATCGGATTATTGTTGTCTAAGTTTTAAGTTTTTATTTTTTATTAGACACAGATATTGTTTTGTCGAAGCATTTGAGGAATATTGTTATTTAAGTTTTTTTTTTATCTTTGTTGATATTTTTTGTTGTTGAATTTTTATAGGATTATTGTTGTCTAAGAAATTATGAAATGCATATATTGTTTTCGATCTCTATTGTTGAAGCTTTTTAAGACTATTATTGTTTAAACTTTCCTTTTTCAGTGGATACACATATCATTGAACCGTGTCTTTGTTTGAGATCATCATGACACAATATATTAATTATATTTCCTTTGAGTGGTGCTTTCCATATGTGTTTGGGAACCACTAAAAGAAACCGATGGTCATTCTGAAATATCATCACTCTGAGGCCTAATAAAAGAAAAACAAACGAAATTTGGTTGTAGATTCCATGTCTGCCTCGAATGTTGTTTTTTTATTCAGAATTGTCGTCTCTCATGGGAAAAGCATATCTACTCTCCACCATATCTACTTTGGAATGGTATCTAATTTGTCATTAGTATCAAGGACGGATACCTAGCATGTTGTTTCTGATGGGAAAAGTATAGTTCATCCACTGATAACAATGCTAAGTCTTTATACACTTTAATGGATGTGACTGCCCTATCAGATTTCTTTGGCAAGATCTTGAGAGCCTACTCTACCATTTTTTTTATTTAAAATATCTTCACCATTCATCTTTATTTTATTTACAATTCTTATAACTTGGGTCATGTATTGGCCTGTGTAGTTTGACTCTTTCATCTTCAAAATCTCAAAATTCATCTTCAACATCTGTGACTTCATTGATTTTACCTTTGTAATTCCATGATGACTAGTTTCTAGGATGTCCCACATTTTTTTTGAGGTCTTCACTCTTTCATCTTCAAAATCTCAAAATTCATCTTCAACATCTATGACTTCATTGATTTTACCTTTGTAATTCCATGATGACTAGTTTCTAGGATGTCCCACATTATTTTGGGGGTCTTCACTATTGAGATCTTGGGAAATAAAGTTGTATCCACACCATTTTGAATAGTCTAAAGTGCTATCACATATTTATTTTCTATGGTTTTTATTTGATATTTTTGTGTTTTCATCAAATGTTATTCAGTTTCTTCATCAGTTGGCTCTACATAACCATAGACTACAAGCTCACACACACTCTCAGAATATAATGAAATATGCATTTTAATATCCCAAACTTCATAGTATTTTTCTATTAGGACATGGAAAAACTCTCACCTAATATCATGTCTCATTTTCCTTAATTACCATTAAAAACTATTTCTTAATGATTTTTTCTTTTCTTTTTAATAATACAAGTTTTTACATACTTATTAAAAGTCACTCTTGAAAAATAAGTCCTTTTTAAAACTAAACAAAATTGATGCAATAATTAAAAAAACGTTTTAAAATGAACCTTCATAGCCACATTTAACCCCAAAAAAAAAAAAAAAAAAAACTTACACCCCATTAAAATAATCTGGCACTTGTAAACTACATCAAAAAACAAGTTAAATATAACAGAATTATTCTTCCATATTTTTAGAAGTCATTTTGAATCTTTGTGGTAGTTCATGATGATTCCTCACAATTGGATACAATGGCTCACTGCGACTCAGCCAAGAATATGGCCTGTGGACGCTAATTGAATGCCTATAATGGAAGCCCCTGGTTGGTTGTTACGAAGGAATCACTGCTCGACTTTCAGCATGCAACATTGGCTCTGACAAAGACGGTTATGGTTGTTCTCAAAGAAGGTTGGTCACGACTCCTAAACAATAACGAGTGCAACTTTTCAAAACAACCAACATTCAACGAATATTAATTCACAACTTTTCAAACCGACCATCATTCAGCGCAACGAGTGCAACTTTTCAAACCAACCAACATTCAATGAACAACGAATGTTAGTTAATTCACAACTTTTCAAACCGATCAACATTCAACGAACTACGAATGTTAATTCAAAAGCAGTGGATTTTTCAATTTTTAAGTTTTTTGGTTTTTCTTTAACTTTGATATTAATTTGAAAGGTGGATAGGAAAGAACAAATATTAATCACCGTACACTATTGGTTGGAAATAGTAAATTTACTCTCGTGTGTATACAATGCATGGCAAGATGAGATCAGTTAAGTCGAGTCCAATATAACACATCGACTGTCAATTTGCATGAACAAATTAGTTTTAGCTGAGGCAAGTCCAGTTAAAGATTGCATAGTTTTATATTTACTAAATTAGGTTCTTATATACCTGTGGTTAGGTCATTGTAATGTGCGTGGAAGATAAGATCCACAAATTTATGGATGGTTATATATGAGAAGATTTAATCCATAAAAGTTTATTTGCGTGCGTATTTTGTGTTTTTTCTCCTCTACCTTTCCACCAAATTGGTATCAACCAAATTGGTATCAGAGTTGATATCGAACTACAAAATCCAGAAAACTTGAAAATCTATCCCGAAGAAAGTGAAGAAAAGAAAACTTGAGATTTAATAAAAACCGTAAAAGAAAATTTTCGCAGGATTAAAGCTTACAAGAACGATGCTTTGAAGAAACTTAAAGCACGACTCTCGCAGGATTAAAGATCAAAGGCACAATATTTTGGCAAAATTTAACAAACATGAAATTATTGGTTTTTCGTCAGGAGTGTTACATCGATACGTGCAACAAGCCTCCAAGAAAATTCAACAAGAAATCATGCATAAAGCGCAAGCTTAAAAGGTTGAGATGACATGAAAACACCAAAAGCCACCTACTCGTATGCTTTAAAAGGTGATTTGTTAAAGTGTTAAGAGATATATTTTTAAAAGTCAAGTGAGGCACTTAAAAATGTTAAGAAGCTTATTCGCAAGGGTTTATTAAAAGTTGGAGATGTTAAAGGATTATTAAAGGTTTGTTAAAGTTTGGGGGATATTTTTAAAAAACGTTCAATGGGCAAGTTTAAATTGTTTTGACAAAACGGTTATTAAAAGGGATGGAAAGAAAGCGAGTTAATTAAAAAGTTTATTTTATATGTTTTTAAGCGGAGCCTTGTAAAGGTTTTAATAGAGATATTAAAGCTTTTTTGTTAAAGGGTTTTTTAACGGAGAGATATTAAAGTTTTTTTGTTAAAGGGTTTTTTAACGGAGTCTTTGAAAGGTTTCAAGAAGAATTTTTTTTTTTTCAATTTTTTTTTTTTAATGTTTTTATTGGAAAGAGAGTTTCAAGCTTTGCAAAGGTCCGTTGGTATGTAAAATTATCTTGTTTTGTCAAGCATGACATTGTTTTGGGTGAATATTGTGTCTTACGAGGTGCATATTAAAAGTTATATATATCTATATATATATATATATATATATATATATATATATATATATTGGTGATATGGAAGGAAGCCTCATGCAATAAGGAAAGAAGTTATAAAACAAAAGAAAGACAATAGTGACAATAGTCATGACTCGCAAAGCGAGAATGAAACAAATTAAAAGAAGAAATCGACAAGAAGAGACATAATATTTTGAAGAGTTCATAGAGGTTCTCACCGCAGTCGTGGAATCTAAAAGACGAGCAGATGAAGTAGCACAAGTCAAGGATGCATGGATCAAGATGGATCTAGTAATACTACCAAATTTTACTTGTAAAATTTTTTGATTTTTGGATTTTCAAAATGCATTTTTTTCTTTGATATAAAGAATTAATTGAGTATCGGTCCAATAACCCATATGATGAAGTATGTAATGCTCTAGTATTGGATGTTATAAAGAAAGAATTTGATGAGAAGCTTTTAAGCAAGGTAACAAAAGCTACATCTTTCGAGGAAGCATGAAAGATCCTAGAACATAATTTGGTACAAAGAAACATGGCATGCAACAACAAGTTGTGTCACAATCTATTGAGGAATCAATAGAGAAGTCAACCACAGATTTAAAAATAGATGAACAAGACTATAACTCAGAAATAGATCTTGGAGAATCCGTGTGTATGGATGAAGAAGGCACATAAAAGATTGCAGGGAGAGAAGTTGAATCCATTGTGTATGAAGTAGAGCAAGAGCATATAAATGCTCAAGAACTGCACAGTACTGCACTGTAATGTGGATGGTAAAGATAACGATAAATTCCACTATGATTAGATAGGTGTGGGTGATGACTACAAATTGAAATGTGAATTGGTGAATCTAGCAGCAACTAATGAATTTGGTGAAGTTGAAATTGTTAATGAGAACATGCATGTTGGAGTATCCCACCATAGGTTGGATGAACATTATGTTAATGAAATTTGTGGTATATTTATTGCAACAGGGACTGATTGTGGAAATATGGTAAATTTCATGTTTGATGAAGAATTGAAGATTGAAACTACCATTGTAGCTGCAAGTTATGAAGAAAAAGATGGAATTTCTCATGAAGCAGTGTGTGGAAAAGCATGAACTCATTTTGGCATAGATAAAGCAACAAATAGAGGATCAAGTTCTTTGGTGGATCCTACAATTGAAATTATTAATGTTAATTTTGATGACAAACAATTAGCTAGTAATGAGTGGTTGCACATGACACAATAGAAAAAACGCTTTAATATGTTGATATTTGGTGAGAGGAACTCACTTGTGTCTCAAAGTCAAGTTGAAGACAACATGTTTGCAACAACAAATGTTTTTAAAGAAGTGGAAGAGAAGGCAAAGAAGATAGGTGAAGAGAAGAAAACTCTCACTGCAAAACATAGTGAATATGTGTTTAATATTGATTTTGAGTGTGCAAGTAAACATGATATCAATTCAGCTGAAAGAGAATATGAAGAAAAATATGCAAGAAAGGACATTGAGGTTTATGAAGATGAAAAGGAAAGAAATGAAACAATATTTCAAAAATGAAGTCAAGAAGAGATTTATTTTTGTTATCAAGAAATATGGCAGAAAGAAGATTATGATTATTATGTGCAAGAAACAAAGGAAAACTCACAGTCTGAAGATGAAAAGTTGTATCTGTAGCCGATGAATGGAAGAATATTTGAAGAGGAAGATGTAGAAGACGAGATCAATTTTTTTTATAATAAATACAAGAGAAGTCAAAGAAAAATTGCAACAAAAACAAGTGAAGAAATATGGAGTTTACAGCAAGAAAGAAAGAAGATTATGATTATGATGTGCAAGAAACAAAGGAAAACTCACAGTTTGAAGATGAAAAGTTGTATCTGTAGTCGATGAATGGAAGAATATTTGAAGAGGAAGATGTAGAAGACGAGATCAATTTTTTTTATAATAAATACAAGAGAAGTCAAAGAAAAATTGCAACAAAAACAAGTGAAGAAATATGGAGTTTACAGCAAGAAAGCAAAGTTGAGAATGAAGTAGTTTCGAGGGTATAGAATTTGGAGAAAACAAAAAAGAAAACCCATACTTATAAAAGTTTTTGAGTGAAATTTTGATTGTAAGCCTCGTTGAGACATATACTAGTAGACATGTTTAAGTTATGTTGAGTCATGATTAAGTTATGTTGGCTCATACAAACATAATTAAGGGGGAGTGATGGAAATAGTAAATTACTCTAGTATGCATGAAGAAATGAGTTCAGTTAAGCCAAGTCCAATATTAAAAATAGAGTGTGAAATTGCATGAACAAGTTAGTTGAAGTTGAGGAAAGTCATATTAAAAACATTGCATGATTCCATATTTAGTAAATTAGGTAGTTAAATACCCATGGTTGGGTCATTGTAATGTGTGTGAAAGCCAAAAGTCACAACTCTATGGGTGGTTGTATGTGAGAAATTTTAATTAATAGAAATTTATTTTTGTGTGTATTTGACTGAGACGAGAGGTTCATTTTACAATATGAGGGGATGTGTAAGTATGCCCGTGTATTCGCGCCCCTTTAAAATAAAAATAAAAATTATGTCCTAAATAGAAAAATAATGTGGGCTATAATTAAAAAAATGAATATATTGTAAAGTAATTAAGAAAAATGAATATCAACTTTATATATATGTTAAGATCTATGTTAACTAATTTATGTCGATATCAATTTTATATATATTTATGTATAAAAAAACCTAAGTTTTTATGGTTAAATTTTTTATTTGACCCTATATAAGCTTTATTTAAAATTTAAAAATACAATTTAAATAATAAAAAATAATACATTGTATGAATCTCTAAACTAATGTTAAATCCCGTATGTTAAAATAAATAGATCTATGCTGATGTTTTTCTCCTCTACTTTTTCATTGCTATGTTTATTAGCTTTTTATCTTACAGAAAATAAGAAAATAAAAAACCAAATCACTTATTGCATAGGTTATGTACACACCGATGTCTTCAGTTTTAATATAAAATGGTACAAAAGGCATTTTGAAACCGTGTAAAATGATAAGTCTCTATCGGAAACCCTTCCAAATAAGTTTATATTGGTAAACTTAAAAATTTAGAAAACTGTGGATAGAAATCTGTTGCTTCAAAATTCCTAGAATCTATAAAAATGCCTTTCTATAGTTTATAATTCTTCGAAAAATGCCTCGCTAAAGTTTATAATTCTTGGAAGTCCACTTCCCACGTCCTTTGCGCTAGCCATGGAAACACGCGATACAACCACTCCCAATATCCAACAATTACTCATTAGCGAAAAAGTTTAAACAAACGACTCAGACATTACCACGCTCAGTATCGGGCAGATGACTCATTCAGAAAGGGGCAAAATAATAATAATAATAATAATAACCTAATGACTCATATTATGAATTTGTCAATGTGATATAACATAATTTTATTACAATTTTATACATAAATAAAGTAGTTAAGAAAATTGAAAGTATATATATAGCACCTGAAAAAAAAATTATGATTAAAATATTTATGCCCAACTAAATTTAAAACATTTTGAATTTATTTTATATATCCAAAAATATAATTTAAAAAATAAAAAATTACATTTAATTTATCCATAAAAAACATCAAAAATTTTAATTTTTTTAATACTAATTAACTGCATAATTTAAATGAATCTATACTAATATATGAGGGAGTTGTCTATAACGCGACTTTTTGAAAGTCTTTTCGGCGGATTTTTCCGGTCGAAATCCGGCAAGAATTATTGGAATCGCAAGTTTGGTAGCTAGTTTCTGCACAATGAAAGTGTCCCGGGGGTTTTTCAGGGTGCTGAATCCAAATATGCAGTTAAAAAACCATTTTAACTGCAAGAAATCAAGATTTGACCTCAATTTCTTCGCCGGATTCCGTCACCGAAATCTTCAAAAAGTCGCATTATAGACAACTCCATATATGAGCATGTGTCATTGAAATACCTCTCTATATCATCAATGTTATCCAAAATTACTATGCACTACACCTCTCTATATCATCAATGTTATCCAAAACTACATAGTAAGGAGGTACAATGATTAACAATCTTTTGAACTTGTGTTAACTAATAAAAACGCCTGTTACCTGAAAGATGTTGGAGAAGGATTCGAACGATCATTCTGCTTCTAAAGGTAGATTTAGAATCAAATTAGTCGATTAGGTTCCAAATGTGGGACATAGTCAAGGAAGATTTAACTTCTATATCTAAATAATAAACGTATATTGGTACGTCAAAATGTTGGTAGTGCGAGTTTTGTTGGATTAACGAAGCAATGGAGGAGATCTTGCTAGTCCTTGATGAAATCCAACGCTCAATATGTGGCATGGATATGGATAGACGTCTATAGTGCATCAAACTCCCCCACAACTAGATGACAATTTGTGTTCTTTCCTTTTATTTATTTTCTTCACTGGTTTTATAGTTTTCAATGAAATCCAACGCTCAAAATGTGGCATCGATAGACGTCTATTATGCTTCAGACTCGTGCGAGACTCGATGACGAGACTCGTGCGAGACTCGATGACGATTTGTGTTTACTCTCCTTTTGTTTATTTTCTTTACTGGTTTTATAGTTTTCAATCTATAATTATTTTAATTTTGAATCTCAGAAAACTATTTTGCAATTAATTTGGTTTTTACTTTCGTTTCTGTTTATTCTCTTTACGGGTTTTATAGTTTTTAATCTATAATTATTTTACTATTGTTTTGTAATTTTGAATCTCACAAAACTATTTTACCACTAATTTGGTTTTGAGTAAATATAAATATAAATATATATGATTTAATAAATAAAAACATATAAATATAAATATAGATGATTTAAGAAATAAAAACATATCAATATAAATACGGATGATTTAAGAAATAAAAACACTTACAGGTTTAGCTTTGCAAAAGATTCAAAACAGTGTCATAAACATATATCATATATAAAATTTTATTATAATTTATATCTTTGATAAAAATTATAATAAAAAATTATGAAAAGAAAAATATTTGTAAATATTTGTAAATTTTATTAATATTTAAAAAAATTACAATAAATAAATAGTTTAATAATTTTTTCTATTTAATATATAATATAATCAGTTGAATGAGATGAGGCTTGCGGTTTATCTGAAGTGGAGGTCTGACAAGGGTTAGGTTTGGGCTCGTGCACTGAAGACTAAAACAGTTCCCTCCTACGCGTGTTCCATTCTGGTCACATTGAACAGTACCTGCTTGACGTCATTTCACCTCAACTGTCTTCTCAGTTGTGGTTTGGGTTTTACCTCCCCGTTTTTTCACCGTTTTCACTTCGACCTTCCCTACCTGCTCTTGGTCTCAACAGCGACAGGCTTCAAAATTTTTACGATGGCAGCTAGCATGGGTCTTTTGAAGTGGTTATGGAGGACCTTGTGGACTATTCGAAAGACCCTAGAGGGCGCCTCCATCTGGACATCTCGCCATGCAAACCCGACAACCCTGTTCCCTTATAGCTGTGAACTGATCGACACCATAGTGATGTTGCCCTCGATCTTAGGACCCTTGTGCTCAGTCGTTACCCTTTGAGAGGTCACCCCCTCTTGGCCAGCCTTTTCAACTCTGCTCTGGTCATCACCCACCCTAAACTTTGTGGCCTGTTCCATAGGCCTTAATATAGTCATTTGCTCGATAGGCTACCCATCTTTCCCTCCATCTGTTGGTTCTCACAATCACTTTATTTCTCCCTCCAGTGAACCATTGCCCACTTTACTTGGGTTTCTATTGGTGGATAATATTTCGGCCCCCCCATCAAGCAGATTCATCAAGGTCCCTTCCATCTCTGGCATCTTCCCCTTTGGGCCAATTTTAAACTCTGCAAACCCTCATTCCAACCCTCATTTAAGTGGCACTAACCAAACCCCCTCTAATGCAAGGCAGAGGCCATGTAAGAAACATAGGTGTGTAAGATCTAAAGCACAAGATGTCATTCTTAGCTTGGGTGAAGATATTTAGTGGGGAGACACCATGGACACTGCGGATAGAGTTCTGGTTGGAAGATTTCAAGAACGAAATTATACTACAGTTCGGCTGAAACAATGAATGATTGAAGTTTCGGGACAACACTTGGCCAAGCTTCCTTTTGTCCAAACCTTCCTCAGCGGCTAGTTCGCGTTAAGGTTCGCAAGAGCCGAGCATACAAATTGGGTCCTGTCTTTAGTTTGGCATATTGAAAATGCCCCCATCCTCTTGTGCCGGTGGAATCCCCTATTTGATCCACACAAAGAGCAACTTGGGGTTGCCCCCCTTTGGGTCCGATTACCAAGATTTCCCCTGCAATTCTGGTCTAAAGACATCTTTCAATGCATTGAAAACTCCTTAGGCACATACCTAGAACATGAAAAATCATTCATTTCCATCGGCATAATGGAATACGCAAGGATACTGGTACACTTAGATACCAGGGAGGGCTTACAGGAACACATTAGCCTCCAATGGAGGAACTTCTCTTAGCAACATATTCTTGACTATGAAGGGGTGCCTTTCAGGTGTAGGAGGTGCCATAAGGTGTTTCATCTCTTTCAGGACTACTCGCTCAACAACAAAGAAAGAGCAAGGTATTTCGGCAAGGCTATACCAACCAAGGAACCACAAGCTCAAGGAGACCACCCCCCCTGAAGATGCAGAAATTCATACCGACCCTGAAGTAGTAGAGGAGACATCAACTAAGGAGGCCCTAAAGAAGTGAGGCAAGGCACCACATTAGTCTCCCTCTCATCCTCTCACCAGGGCAAGGGCGGCATCCAGGGTTGCATTATCTTCGAGTATGCATACTTCTATACCCAGCTATGTTCATAATTTTTTTCCTTATGAAATTATAGCTATTTCTTCTTCTGTACTTAATAAGGCCTCGATATTCACCTCTCAGCAACCGATTTCTCTGGCATGCCCCCTCCATAACCCCTCTTCCACATTCTCTAGTACTCCACCTTCCCTCCCGGACAGAGCTCCTAACATAATCCCTACCTCTGATCTTGGGCCACCATCTCCCAGATACCTAATTCGATCCCGGGTGAAAATTTAGGCCCTCGATTATATTTCCATTAGCCTGGATACTACTCCCAATCCTCCGAAGCATCCCCAAGGATGTCCTTCCTCCCTTTCCAAAGCAAAGTTGTAGGTCGGAGAAGAGATTTCATCTGGGAATAAAAACACCATCGACAGGGCACTTAGAGCTATGAACACCCTGGCCAACCCCCTCCATGAAGCTTTTCTCATTCAATTGCCAAGGGCTAGCTAGGCCTGACAAAAAACTAGCTCTTCGAAGACTTATCATCTTTGAATCAGTCGATATTATCTTCCTTCAAGAATCCTTTGGCACTACTGAAACCATCTCCCACTTGCTTGAATCGATGCTCCCGAGCTAGTCCTTTCTTACTCTTGATGCAAATGGATGCTCGAGTGGCATAGCAATGGGTTATAACACTCGATCCATCAATCTGTGCAATAGTTGGGGAGGTAGTGGGCACATTGGGGCAAACATTTTCTCATCTTACATGGGCATTAACATTAGGCTAATTAATGTGTACGTGCCATGCCATCATCGACCAGAATTCTCGGATCATCTTTTGAGCTCTGATATCTTGCAAAGGGATTTATTAATCCTTGGAGGGGATCTGAACTTTTCCATAGGTATCTCCAAATTTTGGGGACATCGTACCGATATTGATCCCCTAATAGCATACTTTGAGAACACCTTGGAAATACACAGTCTTGTGGACATCCCATCAGCAAAATTGCAGCCCACCTGGAGGAGCAACAGAGTTGGTGAAGACAGCCTCGCCAGAAGACTTGACTGTTTTCTTATCAAGGAGTGCCTTCTGAACATGGGTCTTAATTATAGACAATGGGTGGGATCGGGAGGTATCTCAAATCATCTGCCAATATGCTTAGAAATAAGAGGGGGGTTTGATAAGCCTAAAGGTGCTTTCAAATTCAACTCTTCCTGGTTAAAGGATGCATCTTATGCCTACATGGTTACTAATTTCTCGAAGGTCCACCCCTTGATGCTGGAGGGCATATAGCATAAGGCTTTGCACATAACTTAAAATAGCTAAAGAGACTCTCTAAAATCTAGGCTCACAACAAGAGAGTACAGGTTGATCAAACCCTAAGGGATATCGAAGCAGAGATTGATGAATTTGAAAACAATCAGGGAGGGGTCTTCATCTCGATCAAACAAAAGGAAAATCTCACATTATTATATTCTAAGAGATGCAAAATTCTAAAGGATAAAGAAGAATCTTGGAGATTGCGAAGCAGGGCAATATAGTTGTTAGAGGGAGATGATAACACGAAATTTTATGACAAATTTGCAAATGGCCAAAAAGAAATCAACTCCATATGGAAGCTCATGAATGAGTAAGGGAATACAGTAAACACCTTTCCAGACCTCGCATCCTTTCCCACATCTCATTTTAAGAAAATATACAAGGCACAGGTCCAAATTCCACCCTTGATGAAATCATTCAAGTGGCACAACTATTTCCCCGGATTTTTAGATTAGTAGACTGCCATGGAACTGAATAAGGAAGTCACTCTAGGGGAACTTGAAGCCATTCTTAAATGGTTCAAGCGAGACAAGAGCCTAGGGCCAAATGGATGGTCGATGGAGTTCTACTTGGCTTTCTTTAAGACACTTGGAGAAGACCTCCAACAAGTCATTGAGGATTGCAGGATCAATGGAAAGATACAAAAAGCTTTCAATACTACTTTCATTGCCCTCATTGCCAAATCTGATAACCCGACCTCTTATGATGATTTTTGGCGCATATCCCTGTGCAATTGTATCTATAAAACCATTGCCAAAATCATAGCTAATCACCTCCACCACATCCTATCCACCCATATCTCACCAGAACAATTTGCTTTCTTGCAAGATCGACAGATCCATGAGGTGGTTGGAACTGCACAAGAGGCACTACACTCTCTACAGTCCAATAAAATGAAAGGTATGATCTTAAAGGTAGATCTTTCAAAATATTTCGACAAAGTAAGTTGGTTGTATATAAGAATGTTGCTAACTCACCTTGGTTTCCCATATGAGTTTATTAAATGGATCATGTGTTGTATTACTAATATATCCTTCAATGTTCTCGTTAATGGAGTGGCATCACTTTTCTTTCACTTAGAAATAGGTCTTAGACATGGATGCCCTCTATCTCCACTACTTTTCCTTCTCATCGTGGAAGGGCTTAATAGACTCATCAAAGAATAACATAATAGGGGAAGGCTCCAAGGAATCAAAATCACTGATAGATCCATCCTGACTCACTTATTATTTGTGGATGATGTGTTGATATTCCTCAATGGATGCATAGTGGACCTGACTATAATGAAGAATACTTTCTCTTTGTTTTAAACTGCCACTAGCATGGTAGTCAACTGCAGCAAGTCCACGATGACAGCTCTTGGATGCTCTCCCCATGAGATTCAATTTTCTTTCCAAAGATTCTACTTTACCCTACTACACATGGAGGATGGTCTTAGATATCTAGGATACAAACTAAAGCCCTGGGATATAAAATATCAGACTGGACATGGCTTATATCCAAATTGGAAAAAAGGCTCAACATATGGTATGAGAAGTACCTATCCAGGGCAAGCAGATTAGTTCTCATAAATGCAGTACTAGAGGCCACTCTGGTATACTGGATGTCTTTAATTTGGATTCCTAGGGGCACCTTCTATAGAATACAAAACCTATGTTGCAGGTTTCTTTGGAAGGGTAAACAGTCAGGGAGAATCTTTGCCTAGGTCAAATGGGAAGTGCTCACTCTACCAAAGAAATGGGGAGGATGGGGCATCAAGAAGCTGGAGGAATTCTCCTCAACACTAGCAACAAAACTGGATTGGCAACTAATCACCACGAACAACTTGTGGAGTAAGGTGGCCATCTTAAAATATATTGCACCTCTCAATCTGATGGACTGGCTAAGACAACCACAATAAAGCAACACAGGGATATCAGTCATATGGAAGGTAGTGCTAAAATCAGAGCATGCCTTACTTCAAGAATACAATTTGGCACATTTGTACGTATAGGGGAAGATCCATGGATTGGCTACGAGAATGCCCACAAGCTATCTATAGAGCTTAAAAACCATCTCAGCTCTAAAGGCATCACCCACATATGTCATATTGTGGACCCTGATCATACCACTTTGTTTCAACAAGCTTAGAAATCTGCTCGCATCCCATACATTCCACAGTAGTGGGAGTAGCAATGGGTTGAATACACTGCGGCCTTAACTAAATCTCACATTAGAATTTCTTAAGGGGAGGACGCGATAATCTGGGCACTTGCAAAATCAAGGAAATACTCCCTTAAGGAGGGCTATTTTGTTTTAGCCGAGAGTCATCGACCACAAGCTATTGATCTCTGGTGGAAACAGTTGTGGAAGCTCAAAGCACCTCCTAGGACCTAACTACTCATGTGGACAATCCTCAAAAATAAGATCCCCATCGGTGATAACCTCCTTAAACGTGCTCAGTACAGACCATTTTGGTGTTTCTTGTGCAAGAAAAATAACAAAAATGTAGACCACCTTTTCCTTGATTGTGAGGCTACAAAGGATCTCTAGTGCTCAATCTTATTGACCTTCTCCTCCCACAAAAGATGGTAGGGACTGACAATTAAGGAGGCCTGGTCTTCATGGTGGACCAATGCGGACCCATCAAAGACTAGGAACCTACCCCTCCTTATTTGTTGGGCAATTTGGATAGCTCACGATAGAATTATCTTTCAGAATATATCTCCCCACTGGCCCTCCATCTCAGCTCATATACTGACTAAATACAACATCATCCCTGATGATGAGGAAACCCCTCGACCTAGAACCATTGTCCCCAAATCCATAAACCACCTACATCCATGGGCATTTTTTGATGGATCAACACAGGAAGCTAGATGTGGGGGAAGTTCCATTATGCACTTATCTGAATCCAACCACTTTCATATTGAAATGGGACTGGGGAGAGGCACAAACAATTTCGTTGAGCTAATCACAACAGAATACCTCATTCAATTTGCATTGGAAAAACACTGTAGAAATCTACAATTGTTTGGTCATTCAAAAATTGTCTGTAACTGGATAAACAAAACATCAAACTGCTTTGCATATTCTCTGAGACATATCTTAGATGAGGCACACCAACTTGTTACACATTTTGACTCATTTGTATGCCATCATATTTGTAGGGAATGAAATACAGCTGTTGATCTACTATCTAAAGAAGTTGTGGCCAGGCCTTTTGGCACTTGGCTGATTCGAGAACAGAGGGATGGCACTCATTACTGGTTTTACCATCAACCGTTTATGGACATTACAGACTAGATGGCTGAGCTAGAGACTGGTTTTATGTTTTTTTCTACCATTTGTAAATATTCATACATGCTTTTAAATTATCAGATGTATATATAACAGACATGCACTCTCTATGTAGAGTTATTTTGTTTATTTTTCGTTGATCTTCATCAGAGAACAGTGCCTCCCTGCGTGGATACAAGGCACTAATTTTTTTTAAATTGGATACTTCCTACATATGACAGGCACCCTGCCTCACATTCAGCGTATGCATTTTTTATATACAACATGTAATTTTCTTTCACGTAATGAAAAATAGGATTTTTCCAAGGGGAAAAAAATATGTTGAAAGAGCTGAGCTCAAGTGGTAGAGGTACATATTGTGTTTTTAGTTATTGTATTGAAATTGTGTGCAATCTATAATAGTTTGGTTGAGTGGGCCTAATGGTTAAGATCATGTGTTTCCTCATAAGAGGTCACAGGTTCAAAATCGGAGGGGGGTAGAGTATGTATGCCTTTGCAGACTTGGCAGTCAAATCGCTGGACGGAGTCCCACAAATAAGGGTGTCTCATATACTAATTCTTTAAATTGGATATATATATATATATATATATATATATATATATATATATATATATATATATATATATAGTTATAATTACTTTCATAACATAATATTATTTTTAGCTTAATTATATAAATTAAATTACTCATAAATGGTTCTAATTTTACTTATTATTATTATTATTATAAAAAGAATCAATATATAAGTTAAACATATATATATTTAAGAAAAGACATGTAATAGGATTATTCACATAAAGATTCGCTTCCACTTTATGATTTACCATAATATTTTTAATCTATGAATAAACATTGCTATGCGACACTTTTCTATGTAATATTAAAAAAAAAACTAATTAATTTAATTGAAAAGACAAAAAGGGCATAATTAATTTGAAGATAAATATCAACCTTTAATTTGTGTATACTACTAAGAATATTCTAGAGTACTGAGTGCAGGTTAAATCCCTACCATCCGCTTAATAATAATTGATAATTCAAAGAGGCATGAGTGGGAGGGGTTATTTTTCATCCCAAGGAAGAAACATAGATTAAATATGCTTGGGGTTTGGGGATCTCAACCAATAATCAGTTTGGATATTTAGCATTGTGGCATGGCTTAGATTTGGATATAACACGGAAAATTTGTGAACTAATGGTGTTTGCATATTTGATGATAGTTATCCAACATGTATGCAAGATTAAACAGGATCCTTCGCCGATTCATTCTCCAATTCTTCATAGAATAAGTTTTCAAAAGTCAAAGTTTGAGGTTGTTGATTACTTCCACATCAAAATACATCTCAATTAAAGGCAATATTCATTAGCGAATTAGGGCATCAATATAGCACAAGGAATGGATTTTGCAATCAAATATATCCCTTGAAAATTCTAATTTTAATGCACACTATAGGGGAAATAAAAATATTAAAGATAATTAATGGAAAAAGAACAAGGGTGATCGTCTGATGGAAACCTAATTTAGGTTGGTGTTGCTATTGAGATAGATTTGATAGCTCATATTCACTACCGAATGTTGGGATTGCATGCTTGCATGGAGAGATCACATTTCAATTACCTTTGTATTGGACAGATTGACATTGATTCATTCATATGTTAAAGTTGGATGGATGTGGAAGGATGATATATGCAAATTTGAGGTGCAACAAACATGGTTGAGGTCTCTAGATTTAATGGAATGGGTTGTAGGTTGTAGATAAATGAACTATGTTATTGAATGTTTGACTCGAATCATGTACATGGATGATAGTCAACTTGAAGTTGGTGAGAGATGTGAAGCTCCAATAAGGGTAGGAATACATGGTTAGAAAGATAGCATGTACATCACTCTTGCCTCAGAAATTAGGATTAGCTACTCAAAAACTCTAAAGGAAGTGATGTTTCTTTTGTTGACATTCGAATGGAGCATTTACCTAAAGGAGAGATTGATTACTTTAGTTGTCATCTACATTATATGACAACAACATGGAATATATCCTCTTTACTATCTAGGCAAGGGGAAATGGGGAAAGTAGGAGTGCAAGCTCAATTTTCCCTTTTGCACCCCAAAATTGGTCTATTGCAGCCCAAAATGGATCATTTGCAAGTTGATTTTGATCTCCTAAATATCAAACCTTATAGATTGGTAACTATATATGAACAAATAGTCTCTCAATTGAACACATAATCAAATTTTGCGACTGAGGTGCAATTAGATGTGCTTGTAGAGAAACTACTGATGAAAATCAAGGAGGCGAGTGTAGATATGTCTTCAGTTCCTTTCCAACCATGACATGAAGAAAATGAAATTGCTGGCAATGTAATACCTAGTCCAAGTGTTGAAGAATAGATTCTCCTTTAGTTTAATATATGTGTTGTATGTATGCAGTTATCCTTGAATTGTTTTGGAGAATATATAAGAAAAGTCAAATTAGAACAACAAAATTAGAAATCTTTTGGAGAATATATAAGAAAAGTCAAATTAGTACAACATTATGTAGTTAGATAATTGGAGTTTCAAGTCCTTTTTGGATAGTTTTGAATCCAGACGAAGAAGAGTTTGTAGTAGATGTAAAAGGTTCTAGCCTTCAAAACAAATTGAATTAACAGAAAATCCATACCCATTTCATTTAAATAATAATAATAATAATAATAATAATAATTAAATTAAAGTTGTGAGAACTCTATTCTAAAATAAACATGCCTTACAAAAATAATAAACAAAATAACTTGAATCAAAAGAAGAAACCAAATATCATAAGTAAAACTAAAAAAATAAGACAAACATGTATCACGTGACATCTATTTATAAATAGCTCCATTTTTAAAATAATTCTTCAAAAAAGATGGATAATTTTTCTCTTAACTCAAATTGAAATATAAATTATTTGATCTTTTCAATATTAAAAAAATAAAAAAAATAAAAAAAAATAAAATAACTATTTTTTAGGTTTTGATATTATATTTGAGAAAAACTAATTATTTAAAAGAAATAATAAATTTATTTTTTGCCTTAATGGCTGTGTTGTGGCAACTATAATAGAGGTAAAGCATGATATGACAAGGCCCCCTGCCCCCGCCACCCCACCACCTTGCACACTACACTCTGAAGGAACATTTATGAGACCTCACCTCCCAAGGATAGTGGGAGAGACTCTCTAGCATATCTTAATGCTTGGATCCATCCAGTGGTTTGCAAGCTACAACATGATCCTCCTTGGACTCAAATGTTATGACATGTGTTTTCTTTGGGTTCATGATATTAGAAACTCCTAGAGATGACATGACCATTACCTCTAGAAAAGGGACCTTTATTGGCACATTAAATTATCGATGGGTAATATACTTTTGGATAGAAGATAGATCTAGGTGAACCTCATTCATCAACTAGATGAGCTCAAGGGTATGATGCTAGACATGGAAGGAAAAGTAATGATACTAGAGATGGGATCTCCACTCATATCTCCAATTCCTCTACCATGCAAGGTCAAGGAACAAACCAGGAACCTCAGACCTTAGTATTCCTCATGACGTTTAGGCTTCTTCTCTCTCATAGTTTTATTGGTTGGGCTTCTATTTCTACCCTTCAAGGTTGTTGACAAATTCCTTTGGGAGTTTATGTTTAATTTTCTTAGCTCGTGGTCCTACACTCTACAGAATTCAAATCCATACCCATTTTTTTTTTGGTAGGGAACCTAGGCGGAACCACCGTCAATCCACTATTCTCACCGCGCACTTATCCCTTTGGTGAACACCGCTGCCTGATAGATCACACCAGCGAAATGGAAAATGCAGAACGAATAATTAGTCGCGCAAGTCCACGACTAATTTATACGCAGTAAAGGAAAAGTATTGCTGAACGTACCTGTGGTAGATACAGAGCTGGCTTGTCTCCACTGGAACCCCCTTTCCGGATTGCAAACACTACGGCCTGCAAACAGCCGATATAATTCGTTAATACCAGGCCAATGTTTTTTTATCTGAAAAGGAGAGAAACAGATAATGAGCATTATACATGAGATTGAGGTCACATGGTAGGCACTCATACCCATGATTGTTCTAGAATCTTGAGAATGGCGGCGTTGATGCTATTTCTCTTCTCTAGCACAGAAGCCATTTTGGCCATGTGGGTTACTGCATCATGAATGTCACATCCATCCTGAGCTTCGTATATGGCAAATAAAACACACGTTCCTCTTTGGCTTCGCTGCGCCTCACTACAGGCGGAGGAGGAGGTGATCATTTTGTGGGTTGCATGTCTGATCCCTTCCCTGGGATGATGGGACTGAGCAACTAGATCTGTGAATATATACATGGATTGAGAGATGACAAGGTGTGTGCTCCGATGTCGTGTAGTATTGGATGATTGGTACGCGTAAACAAAGGTAACTGGCACGCGTTTAAAGCGTTGGAACAGTGGGACACAGGGGTTAAATTTGACGCCCGTATGCCCGTATTTAGCGTTTTTACACGTAAAATACTTTCAACTTTCAAATCTCCACGTCAGGGGTAACTTGCTAATAATTTTTAAGACCGTCAATATGACGGGCATATTTAAAAATCAAAAGTTTTAAAATTTATATATATATATATATATATATATATATATATATATATATATATATATATATATATATATATATATATATATATATATATTTAACCTTGAGCTAATAGCGATTCATTAACATTTTTAATATCTAATTTAATAATCGTGACCCGTATCGCAATTTGCCAATTTGCCAAGTGATTGCTATCCGGATTCCGGACTAAGTCCACTGTCCAAAATATCAATTTCTAATTTTCGTATCAGGTATGGTATCACTGGTAATTAATTCCCAGCGACCCACCGCTGAGTTATGTTGCTGAGTTATGGTGATTTGGACTAAGTCATAATATCAATTCCTAATTTTCAACAGTTAAATGGTTATTGGCAATTAATTCCCAGCTACCACTGCCGAGTTATGTTACTAATTTACTTTCAAGTTCCAAGTTCCAATTCGTGTCCAATTCCAATGAACAGCAATCTGTGAGTTATTCACTGGACAACAATCTGTGAGTTATTCATTGTTGAATGTGGCGACTTTGGTGAGGAGCAGGGCATAAGAAAAACTCTGCAGACTTTGGAACTTCTTCTAATGCTACAAAACCAGAACGCAGCCGACCAAGTAACCAGTAAGTGATAGCCTATTAGGCATAGATAGTAAGAGATTCTCTGCTCTATTTTCTATGCATGCTTGTTGGATATCTGTATTCGTTTTTCTATGCATATATTCGACATATTCAACTCGTTAAATTTTTTCACTGCCTTTGGAATCTCCATTACCTACAAAAAAACCAAGTTCATTTTGCTGTTTTATCTACAGGAAAACCAAGTTGAATTTGGAGTTTGCTGTTTTATCTACAGAAAAACCATGTTAAATGTGTTGTTTTATCTATAGAAAGTAAACAGTTTGGCAAGACTGTTATGAAAAACTTACCTCATTTAGGTGCTTGTTTCCCTAGTCCATAGTTTGGCAAAACTGTTATGAAAAACTTACCTCGTTTCGGTGCTTGTTTCCCCAGTCGTTTGGGTGCTTGTTCCCCAGTCCACGACAAACTGTATAGAGTCACATTTTCTATGGACAATTATAGGCCAGTAATGGTGTTGGGGAACAAGCCCTCTGCTATAAAAGTCATAGTATTGTGGTGTTACCAAAAGAGTTGGTGAGTCACACGCCAATACTACTATAAAATAAATTAGCTGGGTTGTAAAGTCCATGCCTGGAGACTATTACCCTATGTTGAATTGGTAAATGCATCGTTCTTCTTTGGAAGAGGTGCAAGCTTCAAAATCTCGTGTGAATTTAGGGTTTACAGGTCTGCAAAGATCAATTAAAAGCTTAATGATTAAAAAACTAAAAGCTTAATATAGACCTTAAGAATCCTATTTTAATACACTTTACCAAGAATTATTTGCAACTCTTACAGCGCTTAATGTAGCTTACATATCAAAGGCTGCTTGGCAGAACCCTGTATCTTGTTATAAACGACCTTAGGACTTCGAAATAGATTAAATTATGGTTACATGCCAAAGTTTGAAACTTGAAAGGAGATTGCCAGATACTGCAGAAAAGCAGAGCGCACAGACATTAGTGAAATTGAATTAGTGTTACATATCTTCAGAAAAAATTTCACCATAACCCTGTGTGAAATGGATAGTTACTCCGATAACATCTAGTTTAATAAGCAGCGAAAAATGGCTCCACCAGATTTCAACTTTCAGATTGCACAAGTATAATACACCGGCCAAAGCAAATAGATAGAGAGGCAACAACATGAAGGAGAATCTGAATAATTGTTACCAACATTTTTAGGGATGGCTCTTGATCCAACTTAAATAAAAACACACATTAATACAGTACCTGTAAGCCACCCAAAATGAGGACCACAAAGAATACAGGCATATTCTCCAGAGAGTTCTGATGTCCTCGCTGTAACCAAACAATCAATAATTGGTTAAACATAAAAATACACGGTTAATATTAACATTATCCAACCCTAAGAATTATCTGATGTCCTCGCTTAAGAATTGTAACTTGCCCCATTAATAGAGTATTTTTAGCTGGCTCTTTCTTCAAAGTTTGGGCATCAACAGGGCCAATTTTTTTGTCACTGGCTTTATGAATTCTGTTAATAGCCCTTTTACCTACCTCGAGAAATGATGCGCCCTGGGGTTTAATCTTCAAGGGCCGTTTCTACTCAGGATTCCCATATCCATCCAGCGCCTCAAAACTAAACAAAATGAAGGTAAGAACTGAGAAAGAAGCGAAAGATTGCAGAACGATTTGAAGGGAGGGCAAAGAGGTAAAGAAATAGGCATCCTGTCACTGCGCGTCCCGACGATCTTTCCATGAAAAACCTTGGAAAGGGTGAGGTGTCTCATCCCTTCTATAAAATTTAAAAAACACGTATAGCCCTGGAAATATACCTGAAACTACGTTTATGACAACTTTCTGTAACTGAGGATTGAGGAGATCATTCCCTGAACAGTTTGTGCACTGAGCCTCCCATGAAAGTTCCAAACACAGGCAAAGAATCTAGTGCAGACACAGGAAATAAAACACAGAGGCGAACTGTTACAACGAGAAGAAATCTCTGTTCAATAGCGCTTCACAGATTCGACATGGAGTTTTACCCAACGCGAAAAAGAGAAATTGCTTCTAGTTTCATTCATATTCAGAAAATCGCTAGCCCAATACATTACACACGTGGCTTTGATATAGCCAGCTGGAGTCTTTATTTGAGCAGCTATTATAATCAATGACACATATTCGAAAATCAATCATCTTGTGTAAAACATTATAATTCATGGAATTTTCCATGTGGCGGAGATACATAGCCGGGCCGTGAGCATTCTCCTACAGTTTGTGTTAGTGGTTAGGAACAAGGCCCCTGTCTTATGAAATGCCCTCCAGTTTCCATTCTCGTCCACCAGTGTTCGCGGTTAGGTACATGAGTCTGATAAAGAATTAAAAATAAAAATAAAAACGGTTGTTTGCTTGCTGCCATACTTGGGTTTCACTCTGGTAGAACAAAATTAGTATTTTTTACCTAATGCTCCAGCTTTGCAAGGCCAATTATGTAATCAGAATGAAAATAACTAGTACTTTCTTCTGCTACAAGGATTTATTTGCCATGAATACCAGCAGTGAATATCAACATTATTTCACAAAAATTAATATTTGTGGTATCCTGCATATTATTTTCCTCTAAAATGGTGTTAGTTGATATTTTTTATCAGATATCTCTTCTAACCTGAAACAATTTGGAAAATTTGCAGAAAAAATTGATCAGCAGGTCTCAAAACAAAGTGTAGCAATAAGACTTGAGCCAAATGACACAATAAAGAATAGAAAATAACAAAGTGTAGCAATAAGACTTGAGCCAAATGACACAATAAAGAATAGAAAATTTGAACAATTATGAGTACAATTTGAAATTATATGAAACTTGTACAAATAAATTTTAAAAGTCATATGATGGGCAGTTTAAAAATAAAAACGTCACAAAAAATAAACGTCACAAAAAAATTCCTTCACGGGTAGGGTCACCCGTCAAATTTAACCCCTGGTGGGACACCAAAGCAACATTTTCAGGCGCGGTTTCCTCCAATGATTAAAAAATCCAGTTGAATAAGTGGATCCCAACTCGTGGACCACCTGCACATGTATCTAAGCAATTACTTCCGGAAAGCAATCTCCAACAGTCGAACAAGCTTGCCGACTGGCAAATAGAAAGATGATTATAAAATAAATTTGATGATTATAAAATAAAATAGTCCTACACTCCTCATTTCTCATGATTCCTAATTACGCACTTACGTGGCCAAATGAAAATGTAGATATGCACGAGAAGCACATGGAAGCGAAAATCTAACGCTTGACATGGAGTTTTAAGACAACTGCAAGCATTCATAACGCTTCTTTTTGAAATCAAGAAAACAGCGACATGATTTATTCCAGTGGTTCACCTGTAATATATTTATATGTAAAAAATTGGCCTCGTGGCTTCGGAAGTTGAGAGTGTAATTCAGAGTTTCTTACTGAATTAGTAAGGCTTGTTAATGCTGTAGTTATAAGTTTTTTCACAATCGTTTATTTATTTATTTATGAATTTCGTTAAATTAATTTAATATTTGTTGTTTTAGTTATGTAAATTATATTGGTTACTTAGTTAGGTAAATTATATTGGTTTGATTCATGTAAGTTTTTTTGGTTTTTTAAGCTTTAAAGGTTGGTTTTTTAGTTTAATTTTTCTAAAATTAGGCAGGGACTTATTAAAATTATAATTTTGATGGGTAATCCCTGCACAATAGGAGTGTCTTAAAAATTTTGGAGGGTGGTGAATCCATATATAGTCAAAAACCAATTTAAATAACACAAATCAAAATTTCACCTCAAATTTTTCAATAAATTCCCACACCAAAAAATCTAAAATTTCACATTAAAAACAACTGCAACCAAACAAAACTACAACATCAATAGCCCGGTGAGTCAATTTGTGGGAGCGGCTGCCCCCACAAAAGTAACAGCAGGACATAAAAAAGGGAGTTGTCTATAATGCGACTTTTTGGAGATTCCGGTGACGGAATCCGGCGGAAGAAATTGAGGTTAAATCTTGATTTGTTGCAGTTAAAATGGTTTTTTTACTGCATATTTGGATTCAGCACCCTCGAAAACCCCTGGGACGCTTTCATTGTGCAGAAACTAGCTATCAAACTTGCGATTCCAATAAATTCCTGCCGGATTTCAACCGGAAAAACCCGCCAGAAAGACTTTCAAAAAGTCGCATTATAGACTATTTCATAAAAAAGTAGCGGCGGCCGATCAGATACCAACCTTTCCATCCTGACGACTCGCGAGTATTCGTGGGATTTGGGCAAGGGATAATATCGAAACTCTGAACACGATACATTTATCAATTTTGTTTATCGTAGTGTGACGTAGTAGCTGAGAGAAAGGAATACGAGGAAGAGGGCATGGCTAAGTCTTCTCGATCCGATCGAATTTCCTTCCCGGAGGAACAACCTTAAGTGCGAAGACCTTCCATCATTTTCTGGGAAAATGAATCACGCAACCATGGACTCCAGTTCGAAAGTCGTCATTATGCACTCAGTTTGGCTGATTATTACGTACGTTGATGGTGTTGAAATGACCTTTTTATAGTTTAATAGGAGGCAGATACTGATTTTTTTCCTTCTTCGATATCCGAAATTCCAAACATATATTAATTATTAAAATAATTTCAATATTCATTGACAATAAAATATTAATATCTATGATATATATATAAACACGAATTAGAATTAAATATTAATGTATATATATGAATTAGAATTAATTAAAATTAGAGATAGAGAGTATATCATTTTTTTTAAATATTTAAATAATTAAAAATTTATTATTCTTTACCGTAGCAGGGTAATAATGTATTAAAAAAACGTTGACATGGACATTAATTTTAAAATTGCCACAAATAAAAAGATCTTGTCTAATGTTTAACTTCGAATTTTTTATTTTTTTTTAAAATCTATTTTTCCTTTTTTTTAATCTATTTTTTCTTAGCTTTTGAGATTCTTATTCTGTAATGATGATTGTAATGATGATTGATTCTGTATTAATGAGTTGGTAATTTTTCGATTTTTTAATTTTTTTTTTAAATCTATTTTGTCCTTTTTCTTTTTTAAATCTATTTTTTCTAGCTTTTGAGATTCTTATTCTGTAATGATGATTGTAATGATGATTGATTCTGTATTAGTGAGTTGGTAATTCTGAGATTCTTATTCTGTAATGATGATTTATTATGTATTAATGAGTTGGTATTACTAGAAGCTTCTGATTGGTTAGTGGTTGTATTAGTGAGTTGGTAATTCTGAGATTCTTATTCTGTACTGATGATTTATTATTGGTTGTATTAGTGAATTGGTAATTCTGAGATTCTTATTCTGTAATGATGATTTATTATGTATTAATGAGTTGGTATTACCAGAAGCTTCTGATTGGTTATTGGTTAGAATCTTATCTTGTAATGATGATTTATTTTGTAATAATGAGTTGGTATTACTAGAACTTTAACTTATTTATTTTTTATGAGAAACTTATTTATTTTTTTGTAGCTTCTGATTGGTTAGAGTCTTAGAACTTTAACTTATTTATTTTTTATGAGAAACTTATTTATTTTTTTGTAGCTTCTGATTGGTTAGAGTCTTAGAGTCTTATTCTTGGTTAGAGTCTTATTCTGTAAAGATGAGTTGGTATTACCAAAGCTTTAACTTTTCTGAAAATTCAATGCAATGACAAGTACTATTTCAAGAGAATTCTCTAGTGCTTTAATGGAAGCTAGCAAATCTCTCGAATACATCAGACAGAGAGCCTTGTTGTTGTTAGCTACGACGTCAGCTGGATCACCATCCAAGGCTTCTTCGTACTCTCTGATCAAGAAATTTCAGAAGAGACTTGCAACTAAAAGGTATTGTCGAAACAACCTCTGAAAACAGTGCTGCAACCAAAACGCTTTGTCAGTGCATTTCATGAATATATTACAAAAATAATAGTCATTTCCTTAATGGTTACCAAAATGTAGAGGTCATTACCACTAATAATTATCTAATTCAATAGTATCAATGACTGCTGTAGGTATCCAGTTCAACTATCCTAAAAGTGGTTTCCGTTCATTTTTTCTTCCAGGTATGATTAGCATCACAGCGAATCTCCAAGTATCTTATCAATCAGATTAGGATCAAAGTGAATATCGAAATCATGAGAGTGGATAGAAACTGCTAGAAAATTGAACACACAAAACCAGAACTTGTAATTGAGCACACAAAACCAGAACCTGTAACTGCTAAAAAGTTGAACCCACAAAACCAAATCCTTTAATGAAGGTAAAAGCTCTGCTCGAAAAAAGGCGGATGAAAATAAAACTCTGTTATCTACACCTCTACAGCGAAATGCTTTGGGTAAATTGACAATGAACGATGAAAGACAAGTGTTAATGTATCGAGCACTCTACACTTCTACAGCCAAATGCTTGGGGTAAATTGACAATGAACGATGAAAGACAAGTGTTAATGTATATAGCACATAGCGTGACATGTGATGGGCACTTGGTAATGGATACATGGTCTCCCATATGTGATGGGCACGTGGTAATGTATACAAGGGCATACCTCATTATAACATCCATACCAATTAGTTTCACAAATTATATGCATCACCCTCTACTATATAAAGTATTAGCATACGTTCCGGAAGAAAGTAACGTTGAACAAAATGCGTAGTGCATAGGTTGTAAATGCAAAGTGTCCTAGTTTCTTAGGTTTTAAGTTTTTATTAATTTCATAATCTACAACATTATTATTCCGTGCCACAGCCGGTTATTCAAAAAGCATTGAGGTTCACATTAATTTTAAATTTACCAATCTAATGCTTCTTCGTACTCTCTGATTGCTGCCGTATAATCTTTTGCAACCAAACGCTGAAGGCATCTGTTACCGTTTACCATATTTTTAGGCCCTTCCAAGCTTGAGTAGGTACTTGACCTTGATTAACCATGGCCTCAATTCGAAAAAATAATAGAGAAAAATGTATTTTTTGCGCCATTCAAATTGCCAAGCTGCATTTGAATCTGACCAAGCTTAGACAACAAGAATGGATCTAATATGTTTTTCTGCAGCAGCTTCTCCATCCACTTCATAGAAATATTATATTCCTTTTGGCTTAGATGATAGCCCACGACCGATCTTATGACAATCTCTTCTCTCCTTCGCCACCATCCAAGGCTCGTCGAAAGGGCACAAAGTTGGTCATCGGTTTTCGATTCTAAGGTCACCTTCTGATCAAATTCTTGTGAAACTTCATCCACATTATTCAACACAATATCAACATCCTGAACCCCTAGCACAGGTAACTGAGGAAGGATGGAACGCAATGTTGCGTCAGCCGCTACCACCCAAATCTCACAGACACGCCAATGACGTAAATGTCGCCAAGGTCACCATGTCAATTCGTACATTGCAATCATACCTCCCTTTCAGAAATATCAACGACTAACCAGTCAGCCGTTCTTATATATAAAAAATATTACAAAAAACTAGAGACTTGCTTAATATTTTAAATATTTCTTGTGTTGCAACGCTGGGAAACTATGATTTGAGAGGACGAATCAAGGCGAAATAAACGTTTTTCTACTTTCGTGGTGTCAGCCACTCGTAAGTGTGATTCGATAAAGATCATTAATGATTTGTGAAAAATCCCACGGGCCTTATCAAATTGGCCTTCTTATTTCCAACCCTATTGAAATGTAAATGCAGTCTGACATGCTAGGGGAATAGCAGTGGCATTGCATTTATACTTCTCTCAAAGTTGACTTTGGCATGTTAGGAGCAAGGCAATTCCTATTCCCCTTGCATGTGAGACGCATTTATATTTTTAATAGGGTTGGAAATAAGAATTGCCCTATCAAATCCACCTTTTATGACAATCCCAAAACGACATGCTTGCTAGTAGTAAAGGATCATAATGGAAGAATGTGTAAAATTAATGTGAAGTAGACTTAAATTATATTATATTTATATGGTATTTACTAGTTATTGGAAATAATTTATATTAGCAAGAAATAAAATTAAATGGCTATAGTAAAGTGAAAGAATTAATGGGTAAAATGATCTAGTTTTTTAATAAATATTAAATATCATAACCAAATTTATGATATTTTGACAAATAAGTCACAATAAAATGTTTTGCACTTGTGATGTTACAAATAGTTTCAACAATTTTTCACGCCAGCGATACAAGTTTCTTTAAATGGTGGATGAATTTTGCCTATTGTTAAGGAAAGGTTTTCAACTAAAAGTGAAAGTAAGAAGGTGCAATGGGCTTAAGTGTCTCCCCCAATTCATGTGAAATATTTTGGAAATTATTTTTTTAATTCAAAATTTTAATATCTCCTATATTTTTAGTTTTTGTTTTATTTAATTATTTTGTATCTTTGAATCTTTATTTAATTCTTTTGCATTTTAAAATTCATATTAAATTTCAATTTCTAGAACTATACAATTATAAAATTGTCATATATACTATCAAATAACATACTACATCATATGGGAGAGGACGATTGCGATCGGGAGAGCTAGGGTTCTAAGGTAGAAACCCTGACGGCGCCGACAGCACAGAGCTACGCGCTCAGGCTCTGCACGGGATTCTCTGCAGCGTGACAACACTGAAGGGGATCAGAGAAGATCAATGGTTACGCCTCAGGGGGGGGCGTCAAAGCCCTCCCCCTCACTGCACAACCCAGAGCCTGAGGTCATCTTTGGATCAGTAGATCCGGACATTCTCAGCAAAGGGAAAAAGCAACAAGGAAATGTCAATGATCCACCAGAAGAACAAGAAACTCAGGGGAACAACCCGAAGGTCACTTCCTCTACCTGCCGACCTGTAGCTAAAGAAAGGCCGCGAATAGAACTGCCCGGAGATAAGATCGATAGAAGGATAGAATTTATGAAAGATCACGCTATCATTGGAAAATTCATAGGGTTTTGGCCGACTGAGAGAGCCTTAAATGGCTGGATTGCGGCAAAATGGAAACCTAAGGGAGATGTCACTCTCCAGCTTGGAGCGAAGGGCTTTTTTACTGCCATCTTTTTCTGCCTGGAGGACAAGCACAGGATCCTAGGGGGAGGACCGTACTTCTTCAACTCGGCAGGTCTCTACATGAGAGAATGGATACCCAGATTCAACCCTGACAAGGAAGATCTCACATGGGCACCAGTATGGATCCGTTTATACTCACTCCCTGATGAATACTGGGAAGAAGATTGTCTTAAGGGCATAGGAAATGGAGTGGGAGAATACATCAGGGCAGCAGAAGAAACCAAATCCAGGAAGTATATCTCCTATGCAAGAATATGTGTCTTTATCCGTCTAAATGAAGCTTTACCAGAGTCTGTTACCCTTGCCCATCGAGATGAGGAGTGGATCCAACCTCTTGATTATGAGCATGTGCCTTTCAGGTGCAGAAGATGCCATGCGCTGGGACATCTGTTTAGAGACTGCCCTCTCAATATCAAAGTCCACTCCTCTGATCCTTCTGAATCCCCACCTCAGGATGGCTTCACCAAAGTCTCCAGTCGGAAGCGCTCGCACAAAAAGCATCAGAATGGATCCAAACCCCAGCCCACCAAACCCCATCATCCCGCTTCCAAGAATAGCTTTGACATTTTAAGCGATTTCACAGATGATCAGCCCATTGACTCTGATAATATCCATGCACGCCCTTCCACTTCCACCGACCCCCCCTTCCAGCCCACCCCCCTTGTCTAAGTCTCCCTTGAACATCCCTACTATCCTTAGACGGATTCCGAAAGACTCGGCGGAGATCCCCAAGGAAATGGAGATGGATGGGACGATAATCCCCCCGCAGGATACAGAGACCAATCAAGAGGAAACCAGTCAAGTACAAAATATGGAGGAAGAGCCAGAGAGCATTGATCTGCACGGTTTGGACATTATAGAACTGGAATTAGCTTGCAAGAAAAAAGCATATGAATCCATCTCTGAGACAGATCTAGAAAAGCTGGAAGTGGTCATCTCCAGAGCTTTCCACCAAAACCAGCTCGGTATACAACCTGGTAGCACTTGGGATAGCAGCATGCGTCCAAAGGACTCCAAAAAAAGAGGGCGGAAGACGGATCTCCAGAGAACAATAGAGGTTGGAAAAATCCTGGTGGATTCCGGTAGATATGCAAAGCTGACGAAGTATTACAGTCCTGCCCATACTAGTTGAACCATGAAGCTTGTATCCTGGAATTTAAGAGGGCTTAATAGCCCCGGGAAACTTAGGATGTTAAAAAACATGATCAAGATGGAAAAACCACAGATGTGTTTCCTCCAGGAAACCAAATGCAATAGTACTACGCTAGGCCGCATACTCTCAAAAGCCTGGCCAGGATGCAGATCGGTTGCTGTAGATGCCACGGGAGCTTCTGGTGGGCTTGCAATAGCATGGAACACCCAAGCTGTTTCACTCACAGATTTCCACGCCTCCCATCACCTAATACAGGCTACCTTTCACATTCTAGGCACCAATATTCATGGCAACCTATCCAATGTCTATTTTCCGCAGGATTCCGGAAGTAAAAGTGCGCTCCTTGACACCATTGAAGCACTAAGCACAAATAGGCAGCATCCACTTTGGATCGTGGCAGGGGACTTCAACATGATAACCAAAATCGAGGAGAAGTTAGGAGGAAGAACCAGATTAGAGCCAGAGGTAGATCGATTCAAGGACTTCATCCGATTGGCCTCTCTCATAGATTTGCCATTCTGTAATGGCACCTTCACCTGGAGCAATCGCAGAGGGGGCAAGCATCAGATTGCATCCAAACTTGATCGCTTTCTGATCTCGGACAATGCGGTGCATCTCGGAGGTGATCTCACTGCTGCAATTTTAGCCCATACTGGGTCGGATCACTGGCCAATAGCTCTGCAATGGCAGAGACCAGGGGATCGAACCAAACGTCCTTTCCGTTTCGAGGCATTTTGGCTTACTCATCCTGCATTCAAGGACTTCGTCAGAACCACATGGGCCTCCTTCATCCCACCAGAGGGTTCAAAAATGTACCAGTTTCAGCAAAAGTTGCGGTTCTTAAAAAGTCACCTAAAACGCTGGAATAGGGAGACCTTTGGGAACATATTTGAGGCGCAACAGGAGCTAAATCAGGAACTGAAGGATCTCCATCAGAAAATAATTAATAAAGGGCACACGGAAGCAACTTTGGATCAGGAACGGCACATACACGATCAGCTTGAAGAAAGGAGAAAACAAGAGGAAATTTATTGGCGGCAAAAGTCAAGGGTTAGGTGGCTAAAGGAAGGAGAGCGCAACACCAAGTTCTTCCACAGAACTACAGTACAGAGAAGGATGCACAATAATATTCCTTTCATCCAGAACCAAGAAGGGGCAAAAGTTGAGGAGCATGAGGAAATAGAAAAGAACCTCCTCAATCATTTCCAGCAAGTACACCAGGAGCAGGCAATGGATCGGCAGCGGGCGATTGGAAAAATAACCAGCAACATACCTAAGCTTGTCACAGAGGAACACAACGAGCTTCTCATGCGCCCTATTCTTACCCAGGAAGTAGATGAGGCAATGGCGCAGCTCAAAGAAGGTAAGGCCCCTGGCCCAGATGGTTTCACAACCACGTTTTTCCATGCTTTTTGGGATTTGATTAAAATGGAGGTTTGGCAGATAGTAGAGGAATCCAGAGCTCTGCGCTGGCTTCTCCCCTCCCTCAACTCCACATTCATTACTCTCATTCCCAAAGAGGAGAACTCCATGACACCGGATAAATTCAGGCCCATTGCTCTCTGTAATGTCATTTATAAAGTCATATCCAAAGTCATTGCTAACAGGTTAAAACCTCTTCTACCCATGCTCATCTCTCCGGAGCAGTCGGGTTATGTCGAGGGCAGACAGATAATGGACGGTATCATCCTCTCGCATGAAATCATTCATTCGCTCAAACAATCCAAGCAAGCAGGTATGTTACTCAAGCTAGATCTCTCTAAAGCTTTCGACAAGCTCAGCTGGTCCTATATTCATCATATGTTGAAAGCTTTTGGCTTTTGCCCCACATGGGTTCGCTGGATCATGAGCCTTATCACTTCCACTCATTTCTCTATCCTTGTTAATGGTCTTCCCTCCCGCCCATTCAAGCCCTCCCGAGGCATAAGACAAGGGGATCCCCTCTCCCCCTTCCTCTTTGTGCTTATGGCTGAAGGACTTGGCAGGCATATCAAGCATGCCCTCCATTCTCATCAGCTCAGAGGAATCTCTATCCACAATTCCCCTGCCTCCTCTCATCAGCAATTTGTTGATGACACCATGCTTTATGGCTACCCCTCGGTTCAGGAAGCCTCCCTTCTGAAATCCCTGCTCAACGATTTTTCTGAAGCCTCTGGTACCCAAGTCAATTGCTCCAAATCTCAAATCTTCTTCTTCCACACCCCTCCGTCGGTCAAATCTGCTGTTTCCCGTATCCTAGGCTTCCACACAGCCTCTCTCCCATCCACTTACCTTGGAGCTCCCCTCACTGCCTCAGCCTTAAAGCAGCCTGCATGGCGCATTCTTCTAGAGAAGCTCGAGTCAAAACTCAATCTTTGGACTCACCGCTCTCTTAATCTAGCTAGTCGGGTGGTGCTTATAAAGTCCGTCCTCCAAGCTATGCCTCTCTATCTTTTCTCTATCCTGGCTGCACCAAAATGGGTATTAAAAAGATTGAGGAATCTGCAGCGCGACTTTTTGTGGGGAAGCTCAGCCACTAACCGCAAATGGGCACTGGTGAAATGGGATACTGTCTGCATGCCCAAAATCAAAGGCGGCATTGGACTGAGAGATCCTGAGTACAGCAATACCATCATGAACGCTAAGATATGGTGGCAATGGGTGACTAATCCAGACAAGCTATGGGCTAAAATATGGACTGCCAAATATGCCAACAATAGGCCCCAAGAAGAGCTTATCAGATTCACACCCACAGACAAAGGGTCGCTAATCTGGAATGCTGCCAAGCAGCATCATCAGCTCATTAAATCAGGAATGGTCACATTGCTCATTTCTGGAATGATGCTTGGAACCAACTGCCCAACCTCTCTAGTGTTCTTCCTCCAGAGATAATTCCGAACAGGCAGGAGCAGTAGCAGGCAACCGTCCATCAGTTCTGGACACAAGAAACGGAAAATGGATTCAGAAAATGGCTACCGTGCAACCAGATAACCAGTAACACAAACACTGAGGAAGCAGTAGAACTTGAGAACGAGTTAAGGAAGAGAAGTATTCGGTATGAGGACAGCGATGACATACTCAGATGGGGCTACCTACCTAAAGGATCCTACTCCACCTCCGAGGCCTACAATCTTATAGGCGACTTCCCCAACAGGCCGGATCCTCTTTGGGGGAGAATTTGGAGCTTCAAAGCATGGCCCAAAATCTCCCACTTCCTCTGGATGGTAGGACACAAGAAGATTCTCACCTGGGACAGGCTAAGAAGACGCAGCTTCCAGGGTCCCTCGATATGTCACAACTGCTTTCAAAATGAGGAAACCTTGCAGCATCTCCTGGACACATGCTCACTCGCCAAACAGCTATGGGAAAAGGTCAGCTTCAGATGCCAAAAGCGGTGCAAAGGAGATGGCGATATCATTGATACCATCCGACAGTGGTCGAAAAGTCCCTATGGCTGTGAGATACTCAATTACCTCTGGAACATCATCCCAGGCACAATATTATGGAACATCTGGAAGGAAAGGAATCGGCGCATTTTTAAAAACCAGAGCTCTCCCATTGAGGTAATCTGGAGCAGATTGCATGGCAATCTCAGAGAAACCATGCTTCTCCGATCATGGACAAAAGAGGATCTCCCTACCACAGACAATGAGAAAAATATCCTCGACAATTGGAAGCTGCAGCTACCTCAGGAGTATGCCATGCATCAGACAACAAAATACAATATCAAGGAAAACAGCAGATGGACTCCCCCTCCCAACAACTCTTACAAACTCAACTTTGATGGAGCCTCCAAAGGCAATCCTGGACCAGCAGGATTTGGAGGTATTATTCGAAATCACAAAGGCACCCCCCTGCAGATTTACTTTGGCAATATCGGATGGGACACCAATAACTCGGCCGAGTTGGAGGGACTCTGGCAAGGGCTCTCACTAGCCAGGGAACTCAATCTTCAACCACTGATGGTGGAAGGCGATTCCCAGATCATCATCAACATGGCCACGCGTATTCAGAATGGCTCTCAAGCCAGAAAAGTTGCTGACAGCTGGAGACTAGAAGCAAGGCTAAACAACATCGCTCATGAGATGCGCAATCATAGGGCCCTCTCCTTTCACCACATACGAAGAGAAGGCAATAAGATTGCCGATCTCCTAGCCAATATTGGGGTGGAAAGTAACCGAACCCTCCTAACAGGCAATTTGGACATCATCCCAAGCAATCAACAGACTCAGGACTGTGAGAGTCTTCTCCTAAGCGATGCTGAATCCCCGGATGCGGGTGAGGGCACGTCACACAGGGACGAGCCACATGCCCAGCATGTGCCGCCCCGTGCTAGCAATATAGAGTAATGGGTCTCCGCCGCCAGGGGATTTGGTTTAGCTGCCCAAGCTCTTGGCATTCAATGCCGAGCAGGGTGAAACGATGGGGAGGCAGAGCGCAGTTAATGCATGCTCGTTTCGAGGTTTTGCTGCGAGTCTTCAAGGGGAAGGCAGAGCACTACAAATTCATAGGCATGGTGAGGCAGGGGTGTTGCAGGTTCAGAAGGAAGCTGATCGGGTGGGCGCTCCACCACCTCGCAAGGCAGTCACAGTACTCTGTAGCTGCTACTCAGGGGAATGTCTCGGGTGGAAGCGGCACATTCAGGACAATTGGGATAAATTGGAGGCGAGGCGGTCATCCTGTGCATGGTCTGTGGCAAAGTCCTGCTCTGAAGCCGTTTTTCCTGTGCGTGGTCTGTGGCAAAGTCCGCTCTGTGATTGTTCTTACATCACAATTCAGATACTGCAATCCTTCAACAGTCTCCACGGGGATCTCAATTCCTCGAAAGCAGTCCGTGAACAAGAGAAAGGCGGTGGGGAGTCCATGGCCAAATTGTGAGAAAGGAAAGCGAGCAGAAGCGGACCTGGGCGAGGTGCGTCCTCACGCCACCCTGCAGCAGATGAGCACCACCATTGTTGCTGCTGCTACTGCCATAGGAGGGCGAGAGCCACACCAATTTAGGCCGAGTAGTTCATGGAGGTTGGCAGCTCAAGTGAAGGTGAGCCAGTGCTTCCAGCCTTCGGCTCAGTCGTCTTCACCTTGGGCAGTTCGAAGGATAATTCGGGTATCAATGCTCATATCTCGGTACTCTTTACTAAGGCTCCTGAGGGAAATGAGAGAGGGAAGCAACCAGTTTCGGCTGAGCCACTTCAAGAAGGCTTGGGGGAGGAGAGTCCCGTGCTGCAGCCACCTATCGAAGCCGGCACCTCTGGGAAAGAGATCCAGCAATCCCCTCCCAATCCTCCGGAGCAGGCACCTCAGAACATTGCAAAGGGTCCAATGGACTTGTGGGCAGGGATGCCTGAGGGCCAAGGCTGGAGCTATATCTACGAGGAAGAGCCCGAAGACTAATCCCCAGAAGCGATCTCCGGCATACTCCCTTCTCTCTCAGCACCGGTCTAAATCAAAGGTCTCAGCGGGTATTTGGATTCTGTTCGTTACTGTGTTTGTTAATTTCAGTTATTCATTTGGTCATGTAATGTCAGTCACGCATCTGGACAAGTTTCACTACAAGTTTTTTGGATGGAAGCCCCTGCGTGGGCCGTCTCGTCACTGTCTAGCATAATGTTGTTCCATGTTCGACTATAGTCATGTCATTGTCATTTTGGTCTTTGCTTTAGTAAGCTTGGTAAGTCCTGTAGATGCTGCCCCTGCGAGGGAGTATTTTGGTAAGTCCTGCAGATGCTGCCCCTGCGAGGGAGTATTTTGTGTCAAACTATGCTTTCCAAGGCTCCATAGTTGGCCCTGGTTGGCCTGTCTCTCAGCATGTAAAGTTTACCTGTAAATACTATATAATATACTAGATAGTCTTTTACCGAGAAAAAAAACATACTACATCATATAAAAAAATAAATTATCAAATAATAAATAATACATTTCATTTTGAGAAATATAGAAATTATTAAAAAATGTAATAGTTGGCTAAATTATTATTTTACAGTACTTAGATTACATTACTTTTAATTTATTGGTTCTTGAAACACACCTTGAAACACCCATTTTTCACGGAGTAATATTTTAATTATATTTATTTTCAAATTTTTTGATATAATTGTTAGTTAAATTATAACTTTATATTGTTTAAATGACAAATACTTTATTCATTTTGAAATGTCATAAGGTAATTAATGCAAATGTAATTTTTTTATATTTTTTACAATACATTGGAATCTAGTTATGTAAGTCATGGTCAAATTGTCAATAGTGATTTTGGCCTAAAATAAAAAAACAAAATTATTTGAAATATCTTTAAATTATTATGAATTCAAAAACACATTATTAAAAAAATATATATCATAATTTTGTTAAAAATTATATCAATTAAAATTAATAAGGTAACTATGTCTTTACTACATAAAACATTACAACGTCAATATTTTCTTAATTTATTAGTTCGCTTATTGTGTTTGATAAAAATCTCAACTTGAGTGTTCGTTTCACTTGTGTAGAACATATACTTTTTGTTCATATTTAGTATATTCGTATATATTTGTGACGTTTATCTTGAACATATTCATATGTATTCGAACAAATGTAATATTGTGTAAAAATAGAATTTTATGAGAGGTTATATATATTAAGAGTTTTAGTTAACAAATTTCCAATGCAAGATAACAATATTTTTTTTACTACTTTTGGTAGAAACATTTTTTGGCTTGGAAGTATGGTTCTAGAATTTTGGTTTCAACCTTCAATATCAATATTTTTTTTACTACTTTTGGTAGAAACATTTTTTGTTTGGAAGTATGGTTCTACAATTTTGGTTCCAACATTCAAGTACTAAGTCTTAGGTTATTAAAAGTTTTTTATGGCTACTAAAAACACCTTATCCATTCATTCATGTATGTCTTATTTGTTCCTTAATCTAATTTAAGGATACTTAAAATAAGGAAGAATATCTACAAATTAGCCCTTGTTCAAATACAATAGTTAGTTCATACATTTCGAAATTCAATAATTGAACTAAGTGGCAGAGAAACGCTAGCTATGTGGCCTCTCTAAATATAAATTTAATAAATTATTTCAATATCAAATATCTATATTTATATATAGTATATATTTCTTTTAAAATATATAAATAACTAAAAAGTTATCTAAAACTATATTTTGTAAATTATTTCGATATCAATTATGTATAATTATATATGAAAACCATCATAAAGGGAAAATTGTTTATATACACTAACAAATAATATAAAAGGTAAAATTGTTTATAGTTTATATATAAGTTTGTTGTTTTTTCTTGATAAAATATTTTAATGATGTCTTGTTCATTCCAAGTGAGATGGATTCACTTCCATGTTTTATATGGAATGGATATATCATGCACACATACATACATATTTTATGTAACCAATTTACAAAAAAAATTAAAAAGATAGACCACTGACTTGAAAGATAGTCTTTTCGAGGGGGCAGCCTCCTTTACATCACATAAATGAACAATTTTAGGATGATTCAAATGAGAAAACCTCTTTTTTATATATAGGAGTCTAAGGGGTCACAATATAATTAGAGCCTACATAACAATAATAACGTAATAGCACAACAATAACAATAATGAGCTTCTATGGGGTACAACAATAAAAATATGGGGACTACATGGACACATCAATAAAAATTAGGGGCTACACTAATATTATAAGGACCTAGCATACTCCTCTCCTTCAAAAAGTGTTGTCCTCAATGCTTGAGTAATTCTAGATGCTTCTATATGAAATTCTCACCCTCCCATGTGGAATCTTCATTGGGTAAGTTCTTCCACATGACGAGATACTCTGAAATTAATCAATTGCATTGCTGTCGAGTTCTTACTTCTGTGACTGCTTCAGGTTCTGATATGATTTTCCCTTCACCATCAAGTTCTATCAATATGGTTTGAAATAGGAGCCTGTCACCTATAGCTTTCTTTAAACATGAAACATGGAAACCTAAGTGTACTCAAGAGGATGCAAGAAGCTCCAATTTGTATGCCATAATACCAATAATTTGCAACAACTTGTAATGACAATAGTACTTTGGCGATAATTTATTATCCTTCTTAGCTTGCTTGAGGGACATTTGTTTGTATGGTTGGAGCCATAAAAACACCTAGTCGTCTACATCAAAACTTCTTTCGCTGCGATGTTTATATGCCTGTTGTTTCATTCGATTCTGTGCAAATGTGAGGTTATCCTTTAAGAGTTGGAGAACTTGTGATTAATGCTCGATGTGATCTGCCACTGCTTGAACCTTAGAATTTTCTCTTAAAGATGATGTGATAGACGGTGGATGATATCCATAAAGTGCCATAAATGGGGTCATTTTTGCTGCAGTATGGAAGGAAGTGTTATACCATTATTGTAACATGATTAGTTTTGATAATTTTAATTTTGTAACTTAGAAATCAGAGAACCCACAGTAAAAACCATTTTTCCATCAACGTTTCAAATCCCAACAGGGGTCCATCATTAGAACTATTTTGAATGTTGATAGTAGAAGAGCTCGGTTGACAGCTCTTCTTGCTATGTTAACCCTAAATTTTTCGAGTAAAATGATTTCACTCCATGTATCCCCTCTGCATAGGGAAATGATTTTCGATTTAAGACCTATGTGGTTAATATCTTGGATTTAATTTGATGATATAATACGTTTTAGTAGTTTAGAAATAATAAATGCGTCTGCAAGAGTAAATGCACCCTCAAAATGTAAATTTAAGTCTCATTAGCTAGTTGATTTAGTTAATCATGCATTTAAACATGACTAAATGATGTAATAATGCAAATTCAGACACGGTTTACAACCAGTTGAGAACAAAGTTTCCAAAATGGAAAGAGGTTTTTATTTATAACCTCTTCATGTACAAAAACCTCTCTCTATTTTCTAACAGCTATTATGGTTTGGGATACACAAATGCATATTTAAAGGCATATTTTCCAGAAATTTCCTATTTCAGTCACATTTTTCAGAGCATATTGTGGATAATCAGAGATGAATTATGGTAACTGGAAGGAGGTTTTTGTTCCCCAGATTCTAATCTACAAAACCCTCTCTCTATTTTGTAACAGAGGTTATTATTTGGGAGATTCATATGACTCTTTGTAGGCATGTTTTCCCAAATTTTCTTGTTTTTAGTCGGTATTTGAAAATGCAGTTTCCAAGCAGGTGGAAATGAATTTTCAAAACATGAAAGATTTTTTTGTTGCCAAGATCATCCATTAAAAAAACCTCTCTCATTTTTCTAATAACTATTATGGGTTGGAAAAAATAAAGGTATTACAGGACCCTATTGTTCAGAAATTCAACAGGAAAAAGCTCAAAGACAGTTAGTGACTTGGAGGCCACCTCATGAAATATGAGTTGCAATCAAATTCAAATTTATCTTATTTATCAACAAAAATCCTCAAGGATAGTACAAGAACACTTCAAATAGTTTTAGTTACCTTTTTTTTGTAATACAACTTTCAAATATTTGTAATAGCTCTTGATATTTTTTATCAAGATATTTTGTGAGGAAATTGTATAAATACTTCATCAATTGAAGTAATATCAGTGGAATTTTGATGCCAAGGCTCTTCACTTTATGATAGCTTCTATTATAGGATTTCTAATGAAAGCCTTCCAGCTCCAGTTTCACAACATTGTGTGTTTTCTAGTATGTCTTTCTAGTGTTTCACACCTTATTTCTACACATGTTCAAAGAATTTATAGGAAGGTATGGGTAAGTGTAGATTGACTATCAATTTATTCTTAATTCCCTTGCAAAATCATAACCTTTAGAAAGAGATTATCTTATTGGATTGTTTGTCCAAGATAACTCCTCTTTGAATGGTTTTTTCTTTATGCCTTCTAATAGCCATTAAAAGAGATTAGCTTATTGGACTATCTATCCGAAATAGCTCCTCTTAGAATTGCTTTCAGTTTGGCCTTCTTGAATACTCTATGTTGGCTTAAATGGGCCTAACCTAGGTTTAGAAGAATTATTTAGCCAAACAAATCCCGCAGCTACTAGCCCTTTTGGCAACAACCCGCGAGGCGTAGACTGAGGTCTCACCCGACATAACAGAGGAAGGTACTGGAAATAGGTTTTTGCACCCTTGGGATGTCTGTATGTGGTTGGGAGGGGTTGCGCCCCATTCTACAACTTCGCGTTGCGCAGATCCGAACCCAAGGCAATCTTTACTACTTATTATTACGTTGTTTATGTATTCAATCTACTTATTATGTTCTTTAAGCAAATTATCAAAGTTAACCAATTTGCATATTAGAATAGACATTGGTTCAGATATTCATAACAAAACCATATGCGCATAAATCAAACAGTTACAGTAACCACAAGGCAGATTCACAATAATTTAGATTTAACATAGAATATCAGAAACACTTATATTTATTTACTTTCTTCACCAATACATCCCAATCCACCCTATGCACTTAGCTGTAGGGCTCCGTGAACATAGCGGCGGACTCTTTCAGGCAATTGCGCACACAGCTACAAAGCCTTTGTATACTACCCCAAACCCTCGACTGAGACTTACAGATGCTTTTAGACTTTCCTTCAGAAACCCATTACACCTTTTTTTCCGAAGATTACATACCAAAAACTGTCTTTCCCTTATAAAGCTATGCTCTATTTATACCTTTCTATGGTCTTCGGACCGACTTACTTCTTATTAATTTATGTTATTTTTTAGGTGGACATCCCTTTGACTCGACCTTTTACACTTCGCGCGACGCATAGTTCAAAGTTTTACAATATTTTTATCCTAATTTCTAGGCTAACAGACCCAAAACTATTACATGGGACCTCCACTACCCAACAGTCCCCCAACAAAATCATCGTGACTTGTCTCGAGTCACTTGTTGGTCGGGCGAAATGCGCTGTCGTGGCTTCATGGTTCACTTCCCTTTGAGTGACGCTTGTCGTCCTACTGGATCCTTGGTGTCTCCTACAGCACATCTTCTGACTCCTACTTCCGTGTTTTGACCACTTCCTACAACCAATGATACTCATTCTACTCTACTCGGTTAACACAGAACACCCCCTCCTAGGATTTTAGCTCGAGTGGGGGAGCTGCGTATGGGACCTTCTTGTACCATTGCGGCTACTTCCAACCATTGTATCTCGTCATTGCCCTCTCTATTGTAGCTTGTGTTGCAATTTTTCAGGACTATTGCTGCTATCAGTGAGATCGAACTTCTTAATGTCTTTTAGAGATGTCTTAGTAACTGTGTTTCCACCTGTGGTCTCTATTTTTCCATTATTCCGCTGAATTATTGTAGCTTGCCGATCAACCCACGACATCTGGACCACTTCTGCTTTGTGTCTGCCTTCTTCTGGTATATCCTCTATGGTTGAGGCTGCAAGCTGCAGAATGCCTGCGGCAGTCACCATCATGCTCTTTAGATAGTTTGGCTACTTTATCAGCCATATCACCATCCTTGGGCTTACTCCTTATGCAGAGGTAATAAACAACTCCATAGCAATACTGAGCATACGCTTTTTGGAAGTCTAGTTCGCCTGGTGGATGCCCCTCGGTGATTTCTAAGCACTTCAAAGTTCAAATCCCCTGATTCCCACTTGTTCTAGTGTCCCCGTGGCTATTCTGTGGTAGCTCGTGCCATATATGGCTCGTACTTCTTCTCTTAATTTCCCGTCGCCCTCTCCCTTTTTGCCATAATGTAGACATCTTGTCATGAACAGTGATTCGAATGGTCACTTCTGCTTGGAGTAAAGAAGCAATGTACTTTTGATCATGCACCTGCGATCTTCATGATGAGCCCGATCGACGTGTAACTTGGCATTCACGCCTTGTTTCCCCAGACTGCTTTACCGTCTCGCGCTCTCTGCCAACTAGTTGGAACGGTGAGACTATCCCTTGAACAGTTAGTTAGGCAGCCACCCCGCCCGTATAAAGCTTCAAGTGACTACAATTCACTCAGCCTGGGAAGGGATACCCATTGAGTATAGCCAACTGAACCGCGCCCTCTTCGGTAACTTCTTTGATGACATAGGGTCCCAACCAATGCATTCAGAGTTTGCCAGGGAATTTCTCAAATTTACTATCGAATAGCAATACTAGATCATTTTCCTTGAAGGTGCACACCTTGATATGTCAATCATTCCATACTTTTTTGCACTATTTATGTACTTGCTGATGGAATCCAGCTAAGAACCATTCCTCTTCCAATTCTTCGAGCTGCGCGAGCCTTTCCTCTCAATCCCCGCAGTTTGCCATATCAGCGATTGCCGCTATTCGCAAACTAGGCACAATATATTCCATAGGCATAACGGCCTCTTGGCCATATACTAACCAAAACAGTGTCTGGCATGTCAACTTCTTGCATGTAGTGCAGTATGCCCAAAGCACAACAGGGATGCGCAAGTCCTCGTCATTTCGTTGTGCATTACAAACCTTGATCAACATGATTTCCAAGATTTTGTTGAATGCCTCCAAGGTCCCATTCACTTGCGGGTGGTATGGCATACTCTACTGGTGATATATCTGGAATCTTTAGTGAGGCCGCTGATTGTTTGATTTAGAAAATGCGTGCCGTAATTGCGCATGAGGATTTTAGGACATCCAAACCTTGTCAGTATATTCTCGAACAAAAGCTTCGCAGCTGTTGTAGCTGTGCAATATTTAACTGGCTGTGCCTCAGCCCATTGGGTCAAGTAGTCTGTCGCGGTAATGAAATAGCGTGCGCCTATTTTCCCTCGATGATCGATAGGTCCTACAATGTTGATTGCCCACTTTTAGAAGGGCTACAACGTCATCTATGGATGGAGTGGCACTTCATCTCTCCGTGATGATTTCCCCATCTATTGACATACATCGCAGGCTCGACAGCATGCTTCCAAATCTTGATGTAGAGTAGGCCACCATAATCCTGCGCGAAGGATTTTCTGGGCTATGGCGTGACCCATGTAATGTCCGCCAGCAACCCCCCCATGTGCTTCGGCTAGGATCTATCCTTGCTCGAACTCTGGGACATATCAGCGCAATATCTCGTCGTTGCCCATTCTGTAGAGGTGGCTGACAATCACGGTGAAGTCTACTATCTGTATCACCAATTCCTTCTTCTGTTGAATGGAGTATCCCTACGGCACAGTTCCTGTAGTTAATAAATATATTATATTTTCAATGTGATCATCCGCGACGCGCACCACATATAACTAAGCACCCGGAAATCCATCCTCTAGATTTGTGGGTTCTTCGCTAGTTTCAATTCGGGACAAGTGATCTGGGCCTGCATTTAAATGTTCCAGTTTGAAAATGACCTCAAAGTTATACTCCTAGAATAGCAGCAACCATCTACAGATACGCCCTCCCAACATAGGCTTATTCACTAGGTATTTCAACGTGGAGTGATCAGTATACATCTTAAAGTGACCACCAAGTAGGTAGTGGTGGAATTTTTGAAGCGCGTATACCATCGCTAGTCCCTTGCGCTCAGTAGTGGAATAATTCTTCTCTGCTTTTGACAACCGACGACTTGCAAATTCAATCGGGTGGTCAATTCCTTTTTCTCTTGGTTGGGTAAGTACCGCCCCCAATGCAATACATGACACATCGACATGCACATGAAATTCGACGTCCCATTTTGGAAAGACCAATATAGGGGCCGATGCCATCTTTTCCTTCAGCATCTCCAGACTTTTGTCACATTCCTCATTCCAGTAATAAGTAGCATCTTTCTTAAACAATTGTTCCATCGGAGCTGTGATCTAGGCATAGTTTTTGATGCACTTTCGATAGTAGCCCATGTGTTCGAGTGTGGTGCGTAATTGCTTGGCACTTCGCGGTGCTTGAAAATTGAGAATGACGGTGATCTTTGCTGGGTCCACCATCATGCCTTGCTAATAGACCACATGGCACAACAGGTTCCCAAACAGGACAAGGAAAGTACACTTCTTCAAATTTAACGCAATCTGATGTCGGTGGCAAGTATCCATCGTCAACCGTAAGCTCGCTACGTGCTTCTTAACCAATCCAAACATGGTCCAGTCATCAAGGTAAACTTCTAAGAACTTGTGGATAAGTTCTTTGAATGTCGCGACTACTATTCGTGAAAATATTGTCGGTGCATTCTTCAGTCTCAAAGGAATTACTATGTACTGAAAGCAACCCCATTCGGTGGTGAATGATGTATTACTCCTATCCTCTGGTACGATCTTGATTTGGTGGTATCCTGAGAATCCATCCATGAAGGAGTAGGCTTCTTGGCCCCCCACATTTTCCAGCACCTCATTTGTGAATGGTGTTGGAAACAGATCATTGACGCAAGAATCATTGAGCTTCCTGAGATCCACACAGATGCGAATCTCGCCCTTCTGTTTCTTCTCCTACACAACCATCGAACTTAACCAGTCAGACTCCTCGATTGGTTCAATGATTCTCGCTACCAACATCTTGTCTAGTTCCTTGAGGACCTTTTCTTTATATTTTGGATTCAATCGGTAGGGCCACTGCTTCACCAGTTTCACGTCTGATTTCAATGTTATCTTCATCATTCCTAAGTCTCCTAGAATCCCTTTCAGCTCTGTAATCTTTGTTGGGAACAAATCCTGATATTCCCGCAGCAAATTGATGACCTTCTCCACTGTGGCATCATCTCAGTAGTCCCTAAGTGTTGCATACTTTAGCTCTTCTTCAGTTCCAATATTCTCTTGTTTCGTTTTCAATGACACCGTGATATTTAGATCTTCGATTTTGGGTCCGCGCACATCCCGACTCCCCTCTGATTATGCAATATTGATGTTTCACAGATCATATTCATCATCTTCCATCTGGATATTATAGCATTCAAGGGCTTGGCTCAACTACCACGCCTAGTTGGGCTGCATGGTTTTCTCTGGTTCTAGCAGTGTTTTGAATATGGTGGCTTTTACCAGCTGTAGTGCTTTGTCCACGGGGTCCCATTGATCTTCAAATAGGAAGGTCGAAAAAAACTCTATGCGCAGGATATCAGACTCGCCTGTGTTGTGCTGAAGCCCTGCTTCCATATACCAGTTTCTGTGAACGACATCTAAGGTGTGAAAAAATAAGTGCACCCATTCTAGTTGAGGTTCCTCTCCGTAGGCTTTGATCCATTTGGTAAGGTGCATGCGTGGATCATCACGTCCATCGTATTTCTCCGTTGTGCGTAGCTTCGACTTCCAAAATCTGATCTTCATCATGCACCTGCAGGCATGCCAATCTTAGAACGTCCCTTCATGTGTGCCCCACCATCATGCAGGCATCGTGTGCAATGCCAATCTCATTGCATCAAACTGTTGATGCTCTGGTACCACGATTTCATATTTGGCTAGGAATTCATCTATTATGGTCAACCCATCATACTTCGACAATTCGCGATCCTGAGCCCTTACATAGTACAACAATTTAGTTATCATATTACAGTGTAGTGTGGTTACTCCTTTGTTGCACCATCGCTCGCCTTCCTCATCTAAATCTGAAGTGCACGATTCTCCATTACCCTGTAATATTATTATATCTTTCGTTGTCCTGGCCCCTCCTTGCTCCTAGGCAGACATTCTGTAGCTACAAGCTACGGTGTCGTCGTGTCTTTTGTCACACACAGGTTCAATGTAGCGCAGTCCTTCAGCAGGATCTAGTGGAATGACTATGTGGAGCGACTTCGTTTCAAATATCATTATTCAATTCCTTAGATTAATCACCCCATTCATGTCGGTGGCCCACTCTATTCCTAGCAATGCAAGATAGGGCACACTTTCATCCATAAGCTCAATAAGTTCAAAGTCCGTTCTGGTACTTGTGCCATCAAGGTCTACCATAACCCCTTGCAGCCTTCCCATGGGCAACATCTTCTACTAATTTTCCATTCGTGATTGGATAGGGGACCATTGTAGTGTAGTCTTACCCATGTGCTCCCAATTTTGTTTTAGTAGTACATTGGCATTTGATCTTAGATCCATAATGACCTGCTCCATCTCATACTCGTCGATCTACGCCGTTAACCGCAATTCTCTTCTGGTTCGTGATGCATGTCTTCCAAGCTTCCGAATGACATGAGGTCCACTCCATCCTGTGCATCTATTTACTAATTCTTGAAAGCTATTAACCATCGTATTGTCACGAAGCAACTGTAGACATGTATCTAAAAAGGTAGTTATCATAGAGGGGTCCTTGCCCGATTCAAGTTGATCCCAACTACCTAAGGTAAAGACCTTCACGAAGTTCTCTTCAGCTTCTAGATTCCCTCCATCTGCTCCCGTGTCCGTACCACTTCTCAACACCATGTTGACCTTGGGATCTTCCTCGCGAGGTTCGGACCTCATCATTTGTACATTCTGGGTCATTTTTTGTTGCGTTTCCCTTTTCTCACAAATTTGTGCTATTAGTGTAAGGCGATCTATTAGCTCGTGATCGAATTACTCACAATAGTTGCATGAAATTCTAGTTGGGTTGGGACACTTCCGTGCGTAATGTCTTGGTCCTCCACAGTTGTAGAAGATTATCTACTCATGACCCTTTCTAGGCCCCATTCTTCCCCATCCTTGTCCACGGCCCTAGAATCCACAGCATGTAATCGCTGTGACTGGATCCTGACCTCGTGCCTCAGTCTGCATCTTGTAAGCAGGTGACTGGTCTGTTAACAATTAGTGGCTACGACGGTATTTTTCCTTGTGACCCACTAACCTGCAGAAGTTGAAAAATAGCTGTTGGCGGGTCTGGCTATATTTGGTAATAGATGACAGTTATCAGTGTTGTGCTTTCCTCCCACCTGATAGATTGCGCACTAGAGCAGGGCTATAATTCTTGGTCATGTCTGTGCCTTTAGTCGCAATAGTGTTGGTCCCCCCGTCACCACCAAATTCACTAAGACCGGGCAGTGGTCTTTATCATGTCCCTGGCTTCTGCACTTTATATGCCATACTTCCTCTCGAGCTTTGGCTCGTGGTATCTATTCTTGTTTTAGCTTCTTCATTTTGACATACAAGTCCTAGATCTGTGCTTGGATTTGCTGCACTCCCAACCGGAGATCTTGCAGCGGAGTTTCGTATAACCTCATGGCTATCTCTAATTCTTCAGCCTGGGTTGAGATCTCCTATTGTGATAGAGATACCCTTAGGTGTGGTGTTAAGGATGCCATAAACCAAGTGCAGTGTTGTGCATCTGTCAATGTCATGTTAGCCTCACGAATAGTACTTTTTAGCCTTTGGTCCAGATCCCACAAGGTTTCTCCAGGCGTCATCGCGATTTCTTTGAACCCTATAATTAACTGTGTTTCTGACTTTAGCCAGCTAAACTCCTTTTTCAATTCGGTTTGAATGTCTACTATTCCTGCTGTTGGGTGCATGCTTGAATAGTTTATGTACCATGTCAGAGCTCTGTACTGCAGTGCGTTGACTAAGGTAGCCTTTCTAATATGATCATCTGTAATTTGCTACGCATTCCATATTGATGTTAGCACAAATGAGAATTGTTCGAGGTCTTCGCCTCCTACTCATTTGAATACTGGCAAATGAATCGTGCTAGCCATAGTTACCCTTGATCTACTCCCGTTCCTGATCCCTTTAATCCTTTAATGTTCTTTTCTATGGAGTCCTCGCGTTTCACACTAGACGCCCTTTAGGCAGATCCTAGTCCTAGCAACAGAACCATTTGTTGGCTTAAATGGGCCTGACCTAGGTTCAGAAGAAGTATTTAGCCAAACAAATCCCGCAGCTACTGGCCGTTTCCGCAACAGCCCGCGAGGCGCGGACTGAGGTCTCAACCGAGGTAGCAGGGAAGGGTGCTGGAACCAAGTTGCTACACCCTTGGGATGTCTATATGTGGTTGGGAGGGGTTGCACCCCGTTCTACAACTTCGCGTTGCGTAGATCTGAAACCAAGGCAAACTTTACTACCTATTATTACACTGTTTATGTATTCAATCTACTTATTATGGTCTTTAAGCAAACATTTATCAGAGTTAACCAGTTCGCGTATTAGAATAGACACTGATTCAGATATTCATAACAAAACCATATGTGGATAGATCAAACAGTTACAGTAACCACAAGCCAGATTCACGATAATTCATATTTAACATAGAATTTCAGAAACACTTATCTTTATTTACTTTCTTCACCAATACATCCTGATTCGCCCGGCACACTTAGCTCAGGGGTCCATGCACACAGTGGCAGACTCTTTCAGGCCTTTGCGCACACAGCTGCAGAGCCTCTGTCTACTACCCCAAACCCTTGACTTGGACTTACAGACGCTTTTAGACATTCCTTCAGAAACCCATTACACCTTTTTTCCAAGATTACGTACCAAAAATTGTCTTTCCCTTATAGAGCCATGCTCTATTTATACCTTTCTATGGTCTGCAGACTCACTTACTTCCTATTAATTTATGTTATTTTTTCATGCGGACAACCCTTTGACTTGACCTTTTACACTTCATGTTCCGCATAGTTCGGAGTTTTACAATATTTTTATCCTAATTTCTAGGCTAACAGACCCAAAACTATTACGTGGGACCTCCGATACCCAACACTCTGAATATGTTTTGTTTTGTTGTAGAAATCTTCTACATCATAGTTGTTAGGTAGTCATTCTCATTTCTTAATTATTAGGAATCCCCTTACATTCTTCTACCATAATTGTTGAAAAAGCTAAGTCATTCTGACACGCTGGATGTTGACACTTTAAGAAGGGACCTTATGAGAGAGGCTTTTAATCATGATTAGGGATTATCATTGATCGCCAACCGTCCCCAATTAAAACTATAAATCTGGACATTTTGCTTCAAATTCTATTGTTCAATGATAGGTGAACAATGTTAAACAAAGACTCATAACCACTGAGTGAGTCCCCTTTGGTTCAAGGGCCATCTTGAACCTAAAGGCTGGTTGAGTTGGTTTCCTGGCGTAGTTTTTGCAGCCAAGGACTTCCTACAGGAAATAGGTACAACAACCACCATTCAGCCAGATGTAACCACTTGACCCATTATGTTTTTTTATCAGATATGAAGGAACGAATATATCCTTCCAAACATTTGTTCCTTATCCCAATTTTCCCATCAGATTGAGGACGATAAGATGAACTATGATCTAATTGAGTACCCAGACAAGAAGATAATTCCATCCAAAAATTTCCTGCGAAAATGAGATCTTTCTTGTTTACAATAATCTTTGGGTTTCCATGTATTTTTTGAACTGCTTCAATAAATGCAATAGAAAATGTGTAGGCTTTAAATGGATTAGATAATGCATAAAAGTGTGCAAACTTGGTAGGTCTATCAATTACCACCATAATTACACTTTTTCCTTCGAACTTGGGTAACCTATGATGAAATCCATTGAAACTTCCTCCCAACATTGACTTGGAATGGATAAAGGTTGTAACAAACTCAAGGTCTTAATTTTCACAACTTTATTTTGTTGAGAAACCAAACATTCCGCTACAAACTTTGGAATATCAGATTTAAGGTCATCCCAAAAAAATTCCTTCTTGACCCTGTGGTAAGTGTCTAAAAATTCTGAGTGCCCTTCTAAGGAAGAGGTGTGCAATTAGAAAAGAATCTTTCGTTTGAGTTGGGAATTCTTACAAAGATATAAGCTATCTTTGTACCATAATGAATCATTTTTCTAGCTAAATGTATCAAATATATTGGGATCTTGGTGCAACTTGTGAATGAGTGTCCACACATCTTCGTCATTCTTATATTCATCCCTTGCTTTGGTTATCTAATCTAGTTGGATAATAGAAATGACACATAATAATGCTTCCATATCCGCGTCCTTTCTTGAGAGTGCATCTGCAACAACATTTTGCTTCCCTTATTTGTAGATGATTTCAAAGTCTATACCCAATATCTTTGCAACCCATTTTTGCTTCTCTTCGGAAGATAATATTTTTTCGAAAAAGTATTTAAGACTATCATGATCTGTTTTTACCTTGAAGTGTCTTCGCATTAGGTAAGGTTGTCATTTATTTAGTTCATATAGTATTTCAAAATCAACGGGTCTTCATTATTGCATTAAAGCAACACCGATACCATTTCCTGAGGAATCACATTCCATAATAAAGGTTTTTGTGAAGTCTGACGTAGCTAAGACCAGTGTTTGACACATTGCCTCTTTAAGTTGTTCAAAGACCTTAGTTGCTTCTGGAGTCTAAGAAAATGCATCTTTCTTCGGTAATATTGTTAGAGGTGTTTTTATTCTCCCATAATTCCTAACAGAATTGTGATAATGTTCCAACCATGCCTCAATGAAGTCTTATCACTGAAATAGCCCTGATGTGCCAGAATGTTGATTCCCTCCACACAGTTGGAGCCGGAGGAGCTTCGAGTTGTTGCAGATCCTAATTAAAAGAAGAGTCTTCAACTTGTATCTTTTATAAGCACACCCATACATATTTTTAGGAGGAAATTCAACTGGTCGACGCAAAAATTCAACAAGAAAGGCAAGTGACTTTGGACTCAAATGTTATGACATGTATTGTCCTTAGGTTCATGATATTAACAACTCCTATAGATGACATGACCATTATCTTTAGACAATAGACCTTTATTGGCACATCAAGTTATCGATGGGTAATATACTTGTGGATAGAATATAGATCTAGGTGAACCTCATTCATCAATTGGATGAGCTCAGGGGTATGATGTTGGATGTGGAAGGACAAATATTGAGACTAGAGATGGGATCTCCACTTATATCTCCAATTCCTCTCCCATGCAAGGTCAACGAACAACCCATGAACCTCATGCCTCAGTATCCTCATGGTGTTTAGGCTTCTTGTCTCTCATGGTTTTATTTGTTGGGTTTCTATTTCTACCCTTCAAGGTTGTTGGCAGATTCTTTTTGGAGTTCATGTTTAGTTTTCTTAGCTTGTGGTCCTAGATTCTATGAAATTCAAATCCACACCAATTTTTTTATTGTTTTCCCTCATGGTAGGGAGACATTTTTACCTTTCAAATCTCAAACTATCAACTATGTTTCAATTATGTTTCCCTAGAATTCTTATTCTTCTATCTTTAGTCTACTTTCTATATGGTGGAATAGAAACAGTAGAAAAAGTATCTCAACTAGAGTTTTGTGAAATTTTCAATTGCAAAAATTAACTTAAAAATTAATTTTATATTTTATATTTTATATTTCTAAAGATTAATTATTTTAAAAAAATAAAAATAAACATTTCCACATAATTTACTTGTAAAATAAATAAAATAATTAACATTTATCAATAAACTTATAATGTACAACATTAAAACCATCAATAAAATAATTTAGAAAGTTAATTTAAAAAATACTTTAAATTTTCTATCTTATATATATATATATATTAATTATAATATATCTTTTATATATATATATATATATATATATTAATTATAATATATTTTATAAGATCTAAGACATCTCCACCTATTACTAATCTTTCAATTTTAACTAAACTATCTTAAATAATACTTACAAATCTAATACTTTTCAATTCTAAAATCCCTTTTATTAATAATAAAACTTTAACTAAAAACAAACAAACAAAACAACTTCACCACTAACCTAAATACACCACAATCCCCTCCAAATAAAATTCCTAACATCACCCAAACATGGGAAATTTGTAAACATCCATGAGTATTCGCATACTTCACCTTTAAGATCTTTGGAATTAAGTGTGAATAAGGATTAATATTCGCATATAGAAGTAAAACTATATAGTCTCTCCATTAATAACCATCTTCATAGAAAATTAGAAATCCAATATACTCCTTTTTTTAATATTTTTTTAACAATTATGTCATTTAGTTTTGGAATATATATAATTCTTTTTTTTCATAAAATACACCTCCACTCCACATCTTCATTCCATTATCACTCCGAACATTTCGAGCTGACCACTCCCATACTTGACCTTTAAGATCTTTATGAAAATCATTTTATTATGCTCTCTTGATTAAGCGAAAAATGCACACTTCTAATAAAGTTAAAATGTGGATTAACGTTGGAATGGCCGTCTACATATAAAATTAGATTTTCGGTATGCTCCTTTTAATGACTGTATAATTTAGTTTTCGAATAAATTTGAAAGCTTGATTTTTTTTCCAAAATTGATTATAAATGTTAAATTAATTATTAGATTTTGAAAATCAATTTTATAAATTAAGCATTATCTAAAAATATAAAATTAACCATCGAATCAGCCTCAAAATGAATATTACTGATTTAAAAGTTTATTTATACCTATAAATATAGATTTTGGTATAATAATAAACCTTTAGTGTGACATTTCTACAAGGATGTCGAACACTAACACATCAACCTGATTTAAAAACCCATTATGAATCTACGTGACTTTACATCACATCTACACCGCAACCCAACTGACTCTATGGGAAATTTGATCATTGATCTACCTATTCGTCCCATTACCCGGTGCCAGACAGTTTTCTCAGTTACTAGTAATGCATTTGCTGTCATCTGATTCAATATCTGGAGAGAGAAACCCCAATGGTCGAAAGGGCAATCCTTCTATTGCTACAATCCAAGCCACAATCCGAGGGGTTAGGTTCCCTCTAAAAACTATATGCAACCACCTGGAGCGATAAATCGTCCAATTTTATTCAACCATCTTATAACAGTTTCAATTTAAATGATTATATTTGAAAGCTTGGCCTTGAATATTCGACGCAGGAAGTCTGGCAGGTGACATAGACGACCTGGCAAACATCGTATTTAAGTTTCTTGGCCCCCAGGCTTTTCCAAAAGGCCACCCACGGGTTTGCGTTGCGATCATCATTATTTGCCACAACAGACGCGGATTCGATGCTATCCCACACTCCTAACCCTATTATATGTCTCCCGTCCATGGACTCATAGAAGGAGTAGGATAATATGCCCTTCAGCCCAGCGAAGTATGACTTTAGTATGGCTAGGCAGCAGTATGAAAGCACATCTTGTTTCTTCCAGCTCGGCATGTATAGTCTCCGGAGGCTAACAATGTCACCCAAAGCTAATTGCGCAAACGGAACTCCTCTGCTGATCTCCCGGGAACTTAGGCGGAACCACCCTGAATCCACTATTCTCACGGCGCACTTCATCCCTTTGGTGAACGCCGCTGCCTGATAGATCACACCAACCAAATGGAAAATGCAGAGCGAATAATTAGTCGCGCCAGTCCACGAGTAATTGATACGCAGTAAAGGAAAAGTATTGATTTCTAGAACGTACCTGCGGTAGATACAGAGCTGGCTTGTCTCCACTGGAACCCCCTTTCCGGATTGCAAAGACTACGGCCTGCAAACAGCTGATATAATTCGTTAATGCCAGGCCATTCTTTTATTGATCTGAAAACGAGAGAAACAGAGAATATGAGCATTAGACATAGTAAGCACTCATACCCATGATTGTTCTAGACTCTTGAGAATGGCGACGTTGATGCTATTTCTCTTCTCTAACACAGAAGCAACTTTGGCCATGTGGGTTACTGCATCATGAATGTCACATCCATCCTGAGGTTCGTATATGCCAAATGAAACACACGTTCCGCTTTGGCTTTGCTGAGCCTCACTACAGGCGTAGGGGGAGGAGATCATTTTGTGGACTGCCTGTCTGATCCCTCTCCCTGGGATGATGGGACTGAGCCACTAGATTTGTGAATATATATATATATATAGATAGATAGATATCTAGACAGAGCCATGACAAGGTGTGTGCTCCGATGTCGTGCAGTATTGGATGATTGGTACGCGTAAAGAAAGGTGACTTGCACGCGTTTAAAGCGTTGGAACAGTGGGACACCAAAGCAACATTTTCAGGCGCGGTTTCCTCCTATGATTGAAAAATACAGTTGAATAAGTGGATCCCAACTCGTGGACCACCTGCGCATGTATCTAAGCAATTACTTCCGGAAAGCAATCTCTAACAGTCGAACAAGCTTGACGACTGGCAAATAGAAAGATGAGTATAAAATAAATTTGATGATTATAAAATAAAATAGTCATACACTCCTCATGTGTCATGATTCCTAATTACGCGCTTACGTGACCAAATGAAAATGTAGATATGCACGAGAAGCACATGGAAACGAAAATCTAACACTTGACATGGAGTTTTAAGAGAACTGCAAGCATTCATAACGCTTCTTTTTGAAATCAAGTAGACAGCGACATGATTTATTCCAGTGATTCACCTGTAATATATTTATATGTAAATAATTGGACATGATTTATTCCAGTGATTCACCTGTAATATATTTATATGTAAATAATTGGCCGGGTGGCTTCGGAAGTTGAGAGTGTAATTCAGAGTTTCTTACTGAATTAGTAAGGCTGGTTATTGGGTAGTTATAAGTTTTTTCACAATAAGTTGAGCGTGTAATTCAGAGTTTCTTACCGAATTAGTAAGGCTGGTTAATTTGGTAGGTATAAGTTTTTTCACAATCATTAAGATGCGTATTTATTCATTTATTTGTTTGTTTGTTTGGTTGGTTGGTTAGTTAAACTAATTTAATATTAGTTGTTTCAGTTATACAAATTATGTTGGTTACTTATTATAGATTGATCCCTGTAAGATTTTTTGTTTTTACTACAATAATCTATATAGATTTTATTTATTTTTAAATGTTTTTACTGCAATAATCTAATCAGTTTGTGAGAGCGGCTGCCCTGACAAAAGTAGCAGCAGGTCATCAAATAGTAACATTAAAAAGTAGCAGCGGCCCATCAGATACCAACATTTCCATGCTGACGACTCGCGAGTATTCGTGGGATTTGGGCATTGGATATGTCGAAACTCTGAACACGATACATTTATTAATTTTGTTTATCGTAGTGTGACGTAGTAGCTGAGAGAAAGGAATACGAGGAAGAGGGCATGGCTAACTCTTCTCGATCCGATCGAATTTCCTTCCCGGAGGAACAACCTAAAGTGTGAAGACCTTCCATCATTTTCTGAATCACGCAACCATGGACTCCACTTCGAAAGTCATCATTACGCACTTTGGCTCATTATTACGTACGTTGATTGTGTTGAAATGACCTTTCTATAGTTTAATAGGAGGCAGAGACTGATTTTTTTCCTTCTTCGATATCCGAAATTTCAAAGATATATTAATTATTAAAATAATTTCAGTATTCATCAACAATAAAATATTAATATCTATTATTTATATTTTTATATATACAAGAATTAGAATTATAATTAGAGAGTATATAGTTTTATTTAAATATTTAAATAACTAAAAAGTTATCTAAATATAGTTTGAATAAATTATTTCAATATCAATTATGTATAATTATATATGACAACTAACATAAAGGAAAATTGTTTATATACAAATACAAATAATATAAAAGGTAAAATTGTTTATTGTGTATATATAAGTTAGTTGTTTTTTCTTGATAAAATATTTTAATGATGTTTTGTTCATTCCGAGTGAGATGGATTTCCTTCCATGTTCAATATGGAATGGATATAGCATGCACACATACATATTTTATGCAACTAATTCACAAAAAAAAAGAGGATAGATCAACTACTTGAAAAATAGTCTTTTCGAGGGGGCAACCTCTTTTACATCACATAAATGAACAATTTTTGGATGATTCAAATGACAAAACCTCATTTCTATATATAGGAGTCTCAGGGGTCACAATATAATCAGAGCCTACATAACAATAATAATGTGAAAGGACAACAATAACAAAAGTGGGCTTCTATGGGGTACAACAATAACAATATGGGGACTACATAGGCACAACAATAACAATAAGGGGTTACACTAATATTATAAGGACCTAACACACCCCTCTCCTTCAAAAAAGTGTTGTCCTCAACGCTTGAGTAATTCTAGATGCTTATGTATAAAATTCTCACCCTCCCATGTGGAATCTTCATTGGGTAAGTTCTTCCACATGATGAGATACTCTGAAATTAATCAATTTCGTAGTTGTCGATTTTTTGCTTCAGTGACTGCTTCAGGTTCCAATATGATTTTCCCTTCATTGTCAAGTTCTGGCAATATAGTTTGAACTGGGAGCTTGTCACCTATAACCTTCTTTAAGCATGAAACATGGAAACCTGAGTGCACTCTGGAGGATGCAAGAAGCTCCAATTTGTATGCCATAATACCAGTCATTTGCAACACCTTGTAATGACAATAGCACTTTGGTGATAATTTATTATGCTTGTTAGCTTGCTTGAGGAACATTTGTTTGTATGGTTGTAGCCCTAAAAACACCTAGTCGCCTACATCAAAACTTCTTTCATTGCGATGTTGATATGCTTGTTGTTTCATTCGATTAGGTGCCAATGTGAGGTTATCCTTTAAGAGTTGGAGAACTTGTTGTTGATGCTCGATCTCATCTTCCAGTGTTTGAACCTTAGAATTTTCTCTTAAAGATGAGGTGATAAATGGTGGATAATATCCATAAAGTGCCATAAATGGGGTCATTTTTGTTGCAGTATGGAAGGAAGTGTGATATCACCATTCAGTGAGACGTAACCACTTGACCCATTATGTTTTTCTATCAGATACAAAGGAATGAAGATATCCTTCCAAACATTTGTTAACTATCCCAATTTTCCCATCAGATTAAGGATGATAAGATGAACTATGAGCTAATTGAGTATCTAGGAAAGAAGATAATTTCGTCCAAAAAGTTCTTGTGAAAATGAAATCTTCATCGTTTACAATAATCTTTGGGTTTCCATGCAGTTTTTGAACTATTTCCATAAATGAAGTAGAAAACATACATGCTATAAATGGATGAGATACTACACAAAAGTGTGCATACTTGGTAGGTCTATCAACTACCACCATAATTACACTTTTTCCTTCGAACTTGGGCAAACTGTGATACAATCCATTGAAACTTCCTCCCAAGGTTGACTTGGAATGGATAAAAGTTGTAACAAACTCGGGTTCTTAATTGTCACAACTTTATTTTGTTGGAAAACCAAACATTTCACCACAAACTTTGGAATATTAGATTTAAGGTCATCCCAAAAAAATTCCTTCTTGACACTGTGGTAATTTCCTAAAAATTGTGAGTGCCCTCATAAGGGAGAGGTGTACAATTAGAAAAGAATATTTTGTTTGAGTTGGGAATTCTTACAAATGTGTAAGCTATCTTTTTACCATAGTGAATCATTTTTCTAGCTAAATCTATAAGATGTATTGGGATCTTGCTGCAACTTGTGAATGAGTGTCCACACATCTTCATCATTCTTCCATTCATCCCTTGATTTGGTTATCTAATCTGGGTGGATAATATAAATGGAACATAATAATGCTTCCACATCCCAATCCTTTCTTGAGAGTCCATCTGCAACAAAATTTTGCTTCCCTTTTTTGTAGATGATTTCAAATTCATAACCCAACATCTTTGCAACCCATTTTTGTTGCTCTTCGGAAGATAAAATTTGTTTGAAAACTTATTTAAGACTCTCATGGTTTGTTTTTACCTTGAAGTGTCTTCGCATTAGGTAACATTGTCATTTCTTTAGTGCATGTAGTATTTCAAAAGCAATGGGTCTTCCTTCTTGCATTAAAAAAACACCAATACCATTTCCTGATGCATCACATTCCATAATAAAGGTTTTTGTGAAGTCTGACGTAGCTAAGACCAGTTTTTGACACATTGCCTCTTTAAGATGTTTAAAGGCCTTAGTTGATTCCGGAGTCCGAGAAAATGCATCTTTCTTCAGTAATATTGTTAGAGGTGTTGCTATTCTCCCATAATTCTTAACAAAATTGTGATAATACCATGTCAACTCGAGAAATCATTGCAGACGCTTTGTGGTTGTGATTTTCCATTCTTTAATGGATTTTATTTTGTTAGGGTCTAACTTAACATCCTCATGAAATACAATATGACCCAAATATTTCACCTCATGTACTCCAAAGAAACATTTGGAGGTTTTTGCATATAATTATTTCTCCTCCAATAGTTTGAGCACGCTGTCAACATGTTGAACATGATCCTTCCAAGACTTGTTGTAAATTAATATATCATCAAAAAATACTAACACAATTTTTCTAAGGAAGGGTTTGAAAATGGAATGCATCAACCTTGAAATGTAGAAGGTGCATTGGTAAGGCAAAAAGGCATGACAAAAAATTCATAATCACCCTCATGATTTGTAAATGTTGTTTTCAGAATGTCTTCAGTCTTCATTCTAATTTGATGATATCTTGGATTGAGATCCAACTTGGTGAAGTAAATTGATCCATGTAATTCATCAAATAATTCATCAATGACAGGAATTGCAAATTTATATCTAATAGTGAGCTTGTTGAGCTCCCTATAATCTGGACACATGCGCCATGATGCATCCTTATTGTGAACCAATACTAATAGAGCAGAGAAAGAACTTTAAATATGTTGAATTATATCGACCTTTAGCATTTATGTAACCATATGTTCATTTTCACTCTTTTGGACATAAGGATATCTGTAAGGCCTCATGTTTGGAGGAACACTTCCTGGAATCAAATGAATATCATGATCATGATCGCAAATAGGTGGGAGACCTTTGGGAGTCTCAAATACCTTGGATTGATGATTGTCCAATACTTTTTGGAGATTTGGAGAAATAGATTATTTCGATGTTTGAACCTCTAATGAGCATAATTGTGTAATTACACCTTGTTTTTCTTTCTTTAGAATGTTTTTCATGTGATTAGAGTTGATTATATTTCCTCATTTCCCTTTTATACCCCTAAATTCTATTCATTTCCTTCCTAAAAAAAAATTCATGAAACTTTCTTGAAAATTAAAAGCTATCCTACCCAAAGATGGCAACCATTGGACTCGTCGTACAACATTAGTACCACCCATTGGAATGGAAATAATTGGACTATTCAATACATATTCCCCCATGGTTATATTAATATTCTGGCATTTTAGAGAGAAATTTTTGGTTCCTCCATTTGTAATCATCACTTGACACTATAGTGTTGGATATAGGAAGTAATTCAATTCCTTGGATGTCTTACAATGAATAAGATTATGGGTATTACCTAAATAAATCAACACTATTATCTTTTCCTTCTTGATATGTCCTTCTATCTTGAGAGTTTGAGGAGTGATAATTCCTGCCAATGCATTAAAAGATATGGTTGGATTCATTTCTTCTTTATCTAGGGTTGGCTCTTGGTGTATATCCTCTTCTTTTGAAGTTTATTGTTCCTTTCTTCCTCCTCTTTACAATCTATGTAAAATATTATCTTCTCATCACACCTATGACCTTTAGTATATTTTCTATCAAAACTATAACAAATCCCCTTTGCTCTTTTTTCTTCCAATTTTTGTGGTGTCAACCTTGTAGGTTTTGGAAGGTTAGGAACAACAAAACTTCCATATTTATAGTTGTGAGTGGTAGGCTTTCTTGTTGCCATAATTTTACTTTCATTTTTTCTTGCCAACCTGAATGCCTTCTCCAATGAATCAGGTTGCCAAAGGCGAACCTCATGTTGGATGTTATATGATCCTATGGAATATCATTTACCCTTATAATTAATTTTTGGAAGTCTTTAATGTGCTCCACCAGAAAGCATCAATGTGCTATGCTAGAATCCATTTTAACTTTGCATTTATTATACATTAAGATGCATCAAGTCTCTCAAGGTCAAAATATTTCTACATTTTAGATTAACAATAACTTTAGGAAAGGCTTGTAACATCCACAAAGATGTATTTAAGATGGCTATATACTAATTAAACTTGAACCACATCGATGGATATACATTAGTTAAGCATGAACCACATAGACGATTATGTATTACTTAAACCTGAACCACATAGACTACAGGTTTGTTGATGATTCAGTAAGTGGAAAGTCATTTATTTTTTTGCTGAAACAAGAGCCGAACCTTCTATTTCATTAATTCAAAAGAAAAGTTACATAATATACAAAAACCTGACCAATTACAAGAGCTCAAGAGAAAAGGTAACCCTGCCAATGACAAGGACCCCTCGTGTTACGCCAGAAATCCCCAAAACCATGAGAAACATACTTAGAAGGACTACAGGGACCCCCAACCACTAGGGAAGGTCCGGAAAAATCATGGCCCCTGGAGCCGACCAACGACAACAGTCACCCCTGACCACGCAGTGCATGCAAAGAATGAAATAGGAAAAGATGCGCCAATAGGATGAGTGGAAATAACCCGCCTGGCCCCACAAAACAACTCGAACGATCCTAACCGTCGATTCGGGCTACTGGATCCAACGGCCAGGAGCCATTTCGCACAGCCTAAGACAACCGAACAATAATGTGCGATGGAGGGCGGTTTCCAAATCTTCCACCCTGCCACGTGTTGTAATCCCTATGGGATCGCTTCCGAAACTGCAAAACCACTTACCACTCCATAGATGTACGATCGTCGGAAAACCAAAAAGGGCAAGGTTTTCTAGCCCGAAAGCAGAAAGGGGGAAGCTATAACTGTTGGAAAAAACCAACTATCTGTTCTGCCTATTCTTTCAATGGATCTTGAACCCGATACTCTGTTGATTGGAAATTGACCTAGAAAATTGCCGTCCGAAAAACTGGGGATCCTGGTCAGCTTACTCTGGGGTAAAGTGAGGCCGCACTTCGCTGCCCTCCTTCTAGGTACATCCTGATGGGCTGTGGTTGCACTTGCCGGAAAAGTCAACTCATGCTAGTCATCCTAGTCTGAAATCTAAAAAATTCCTTGTCCTCTGCAGCTTGATCGTCGCAGAGAGCTTTTAGACGATTTTGAGGTATCTCCTGCCACTTTTTCGCCATCCCACAGTCTGCATTATTGACACCTTGATTGGCCAGTAAGTCCGCTAGCTTATTGGCATTTCGTCGAACATGGTTGAAACTTACAGTTCGAAGTCCCTGGAGATGAATTTGAATTCTTTGGTAAACCTGGATTAGTTTCTAGTGATTTGAGACTTTCTTCGGCCGAGAGCCACCGCTGATTCTTTTCACAGAGTTAATGGTTATCTCTGAGTCTGCTTCTATAATGACATTTGCGTGATGGTTCTGAATCAGACACTCTAGACAATGCTCCAGAGCCATTAATTCAACCATGTTATTGGTGGCTCTACCTAAATGCCCGTGGAAGATAAAGATAATATTGCCCTCTTCTTCTCTTAAAACTCCTCTGTACCCAGTTGTACCTGGGTTTCCTTTGGAAGCGCCATTGATGTTGAATTTCAAATAGCCTTTCGGTGGAGGTTACCAGAAGTCCTCTATAACCATAGCTATGTCCTTCCTGTTTAGTTCTTGGGGAATAATCCCTTGCATTCCCAGTTGTCTGAGAGTTCTCAGCTCAGTCTCTGAGGGGGGATTCTTGGGGATATTGCGAACAGTGGTGCTGACTGTCTCTCGGAGCTGTTTCAAGATTAGATCAAAAAGTCGAAGAGGGGGATACTTCTCATTCTTGAAAATTCTCTTATTCCTTTCTTTCCAAACATTCCAGATAATGAAGCATGGTGTGAAGGCCCAGGCCAAATTAAGGAACTCATTCTCCGTATAGTTTCTTCTCCATTTGTTTAGGGTATTTTTGATACTTCCTCTGTCCCTATCTGACTGATGGAAAATTGTTGAGAAAGAATCCCACATCCAGGTGGTGTAAGAGCAACTGTTAAGAATATGCTCCATAGTCTCCTCCTATTCTTCACAGAGCTAGCATCTGGAAGGCCCCATAACTCCTCTTTTCCTGATGTTGTCCCAAGTCAAGATTTTCTTATGATGCACCAACCACATGAAAAGTTTGATCTTCATCCAACCTTGGTGTCTCCAGAGAAGCTGCCAGGTCTTGTCTGGAACACTAGAATCAAGCCCAAGGAGAAAACCTTTTGCTTCCTTAAGATTAAAGGTGCCTTTATTGTTATTACCCCATCTCAATTGATCCTGCCCCTCTGTTACTAAGATCATCCTTTGTTTTAGCAAGCTCCAAAGTGCCTCTGCTTTAATTTTTAAGGGGTTATCATCTCTGCAGTCAATGTTTCTCAAGCTTCTCCACTTTCGGAGGTATGAGAAAGATCCCAGAAATCCTTTACTTTGATTAACCCTTGGGAATCTGTTTCCTGTTTGAGGCTTAAAAAATCCTCTGTTAACAACGTTGGTTCTTGTTGCCATTTGCCCTCCCAAAAGAGTGCTAGATCTCCTGCTCTTATTTCCCAGAAACTGTTCTTTTGTGCTAGGCTTCTGTTTTCCCAGGCTCTATTCCATATGTAGGAGCCTTTTATAATTCCAGACATTCTTATGAGATCATTAGTGTGCCAAGAGCTGGCATATTTCTCTTTCCAGATCCTGGCCCAATGGGCTTTTGGCTCTTGAACCCATCGCCACCAAAGCTTAGCTCCTAGAACTTTACTAAGGGTCTCCTGATCATCTAAGCCTAGCCCCCCATGGCTCTTGGGTTTACAGATTTTATCCCAAGAAACCAGGGCCCATTTCTTCCTTGTTTCCTCCTTACCCCAAAGGAAATCTCTTTGTATATTCCTGAATTTCTCTAAGACACCTTTGGGAGCTGGGAGAGCTGATAACATGAATACCGGGATAGATTGCAGAACCGCCTTTGTTAGTACCAACCTGCCAGCCAGGTTCAAGGCTCTGAACGTCCATTTTTTGACTCTTTCCTGCAACTTATTAAGTACCAGTTCCCAGATACTCTTGTGCATAGGTCTTGCTATAAGAGGAACTCCTAAATACTTTGAGGGGAGGGAATCTCTTTGGAAGCCAAGAATTCTTGAGATATTTCTCTGAATAGCAATGTTGGTATTTAAGAAAAAGATTTTTGACTTAGAGAGATTGACTTCCATACCTGTAGCCATGGCAAAATCCTTCAGGATTAGATTGTAGGCAGAAGCCTCTTTGACTACGGGGATACCTTGCAGCAAGGTATCATCTACAAATTGCTGGTGAGTCAGAGCTAGACCACTCTTAGATAATTGAAGACTCTTGATTTTGCCCATGGCCTTGGCATTCTTAATGGACTGACCAAGTCCTTCCATCATGAGAATGAAGAGAAAGGGAGAGAGCGGGTCTCCCTGCCTGAGGCCTCTAGAAGGAGTGAAGATCTCTGAGCGAGAGCCATTCACCAAAATTGAAAAGATGGAAGAAGTCACTAGCACCATAACCCATCTCACCCAGTTGTGATCGAACCCAAAGTCAGTGAGAACCTTCTTGATGTAAATCCAACTCACCTTGTCATATGCTTTAGCAATATCCAATTGCATGATCATCCCCACTTGCCTTTTGCTGGTAAGCGTATGAACCACCTCATGGTCTTGAATAATGTTATCTAAAATTTGTCTGCCCTCCACAAAACCTAATTGTTCCTTTGACACTAAAGAAGGATGGAGAGGTTGGAGTCTACTAGCCACTACCTTGGATATTATCTTGTAAACCACATTACATAAAGCTATTGGTCTGTACTTATCAGCAGTTTGAGCTGAGTCCTGTTTGGGGATCAGTGAAATGAAGGAGGTGTTGAGGGCTTTCAGGATAGTTTTGCTACCCTTGGAATCCTCCACCACATTCAAAATATCTTGTTTGACAATATTCCAACATGCTTTAAAAAAATCCACATTGAAACCATCCGGGCCTGGTGCTTTGCCATTCTGCATGTCTTTGAGTACCTCGCTGACCTCCTCTTCAGTAACTGATCTATTGAGGTTCCAATTATCCTCTCTAGACACTAGCTTAGGTATATGCCTTGTAATTTCCCTGATGGATTGATCCCTGTCTGGATTTCTTTCTCGAGTGATGCTTAAAAAATGCTGAACAAGCATAGCTTCAATATCCTTATGAGTGTTTTGAAACTCCCCATCCTCATCCTTTATCGTAGATATTCTATTGTAAGCTCTATTAGCCATAGTGGATCTGTGGAAAAATCTTGTATTCTGCTCTCCTTCCTTGAGCCATTGAACTCTAGACTTTTGTCTCCAAAATATTTCCTCTTGTTTGCATAACTTTTCCCATTCTTGATGTTATTTATCAGCTTGATTAATTTTTTCTTTGTCAATGCCATCTTTGATCAGTGCCTGGTTGCGTTCCTGAATTTTGTTTTCCACTGATTTTTTGTTCACAAAAATGTTATCGGAATCCTTCTTGTTCCATTCCTTAAGTCTAAACTTAATGTGCTTTAGTATTTTATGAAGGAGGTACATTTTTTATCCTTGGAATTTCAAGTCTTCAGACCACCATTTTTCAATGTTACTGATGAAATCCAGGTGGGAGAGCCAGATATTCTCGAATCTGAAGGGTCTATTCCTGGGAGAATCCATACCCTTGATTTCCAATTGGATCGGCCAGTGATCTGAACCTCCAAAGGGAAGAACTCTTGTTGTTATTTCTTTATTTATAAGCATCAACTCCTCTGATATCATAAACCTGTCTAACTTTGAGGCTACCAGTGCCTCACCTCCTCTTTTGTTGTTCCAAGTAAAAAGGCCATTGCCTGATTCTGGATCAACCATTTTCATATTATCAGTGAATGATTGGAATGCTAGGGAGTCTTTGTTTAGCGCTCTGGTACCTCCTTTTTTTTCCGAAAGAGATTTGATCATGTTGAAATCCCCTCCCATGATCCAAGGAATTCCAGCCTGTCTGTTCCTGAGGTCAATAAGGGATTCTAGCAATTTGAGTTTATCATCTATTCTTTGAGGACCGTAAACATTTGTGACCAGGAATGTTTCCGAAACCCCTACTGGTTGAATGACCACTGATAAGTAATTTCTAGATGCCTCTGCATCAATTATGCTGACCCTTTGGGGGTTCCAAAGAGTGAGAATGCCCCCCGCTGTGTTCTCAGCTTTAACCTCTAGAAACTCAAATCTATTGAGCCATTTGCTATGGATTAGTCTTATTTTCTGAATGGAACATTTTGTTTCCTGAATGAAGATCATATCTGACATATCTTGTTTCATTCTATAACTAAGAATTCTTTGTTTTCTTTCACTACCTAGACCTCTGATATTCCAAGATGTGAACTTCATAATTAAAGACTTGTAAAGGAGTAACTGGTTAGGTCTTTCATCTTACCCGAGTCTGTCATTAACTTTCCGCACTCCATCAAAAGCTCCTTCTGCTTTTTCCTACCCATCTTCTTGCCTACATTTCTAGTATCTAATCTTGGAGTTGATTTCATTATTTTCACACCTCTGTTCTCCTGCTTGTCGGTGGTTTTTCCTTTACCTAACTCCCCTTCCTGAGTTTTCCATAAAAACAATTGCTGTATTCTGTTACAGTCATCTTGAGGTAATGAATCTATCCCTCCCTTGGTTCCCTGCATTAAGAACCCTTCCAGATCTAGGTGTTCCTTATCTAGAATTTCCTGAAGTTCATGGTCCTCCAGATCTGTTTCACTTTGGGTCATTTCCTGATCCATTTCTAGGTCTGTTTCACTCATCATAGTCTCTTTCTTATTACCAATCTCTTGTGTTGGGTTGTAGTTCTCTTCCTTCTCCTTTTCATTAGGGCCTTCCTCCATAGTTTGGTCTTCATTTGTTATTTCTTCATTCTGTTATAGTACTTGAAACCTATTCTGACTGGGCTTTGGCCCCTCATTGGGTTGTTTCTTTGGTCCTTTTTTGCCTCCTTTTCCTCTACTTGCCACTTTCTGAAAGCTTTCTGTGTCCTTCATTGTATTAGGTTTTCTCTTGTTGTCTACTTTACTAAGAGGGTAGTCACTGAACAAGTGTTCGTGTCCATGGAATTTACGGCATCTGAACGAGATATTCTCATAATCCACAGTTTGCACCCATTCCTCATAAAAAACTTCCAATATAATTTCATCCAAAAGAGCTCCTGATAGATCCATTTCTATACAAATCCTTGCATAGGAAGTGTATTTACCCCTTCTTGTGGCTTCCGAAGCTTTGACAAAATGACCTAGTTTGTTGCCTATGGCAACAAGCGATTCAGTTTGCCAGTAATCAAGAGGTAAGGAATAAAGTCTTACCCAGATAGGTACCGAGGTGAAAGTCTCCCACTCTGGAACGAAGTTCATCATCCAAGGCCGTATATAGAGGCCAGCTATTACATAAAAGTAGGGTCCTCCTTTAAATATTCTGTCTTTATCTTCGATGTTTGTGAACACCACTGTAAAAAATCCCTTTGACCCAAGACAGAGATCAATGCTTCCTTTGGGTTTCCAGTGATATTTGATCCATGTCTGTAAAACCTTTTCAGTGGGCCATAATCCCATGAATTTGCAGATTATTGCGTAAGTCCCATATGTTCCTTGTGCACCTACAGTGCAGGATCATTTAAAACAACTCTAGGAGTGATCTCCATTTTGGGTCTGCACAGTCCCTTTTGTTTTTATCCGTTGTTCCCTGGCTTTTTTCTTCTTCCTCCTTGTCCGTAGTGCTGTTGTTTTCCTTGGACCTGACTCCCTCTGACTTTTTTTCCTTATTTCTTTTTTCTTCTTCAGCAGATCCTCTGACATTACCTAGTGGTGACTTGCCTCTGCTAGCAAGGGCATCCTTGTAGGAGGGAGTGGAGCTCCCTCCTCTGCAGCCCTCGATTAGGAGCAAGCTCTGAACCTCTCTGAAACCCTAGCTGCGCGTCTCCCTCTGTTCCTCCTAATTGAGCAGTGTTTTCACTACCGTGACCAAAAATGTGGAAAGTCAAATTTTTATACCATATTAATATCCAGATTAATTTGGAGAGAAAGAGATTGATTTTGTTCGAATAAGGAATTACTGAGAGGGGGGTTGAATCAATAATTGTGAGGTTCTTAGAGAAAGAACAAATATTTATTTCTTTTCACTACAACCATTTACTTGAGAGAACATTCATAATATAATATAAATCAACAACAAGGTAAGCCATTCACATGTACACACAATCCAATAAATGAAAAACAAACACATATTGACACATATATTTTTTAGGTGGAAACCCAAAGGAAGAAAATCACCGATTTGTTTGTTGTTATGATGTAAATTAAGAAACTACATAACTAAATCATTTTTTTTGAGCACCCACTCGTAAGAGGCCCCAACCCCCTTCATATAGCAAGTTGCTACTTGCCAAGAGGCACCAAACTCTTATGAATGCAGGTCAATGCCTGATCTAGCCACTGTTATACTTTTCATACAATTTTCAAATTTAAAAAATTGACTAATACATATACACGGACATATAAATATGATCTACTATAATACAAACTCCTTTCCTTCAGTTGTGCAATTCTCCTTTGAATTTGCTCTCTACTACTCAACTAGTTTTGGTCTTGGCCCTTTGCTACAATGTCTCTTAGTTAACACTTGACTCAGTGATATATTCGATTACTCACTCATAACACTGCACTCCGTAACTCACAACAATTCTATGTTCCCCCTTTTGCTCAACTACTTTCCATTGTTTTGTTCCTCTATAGAGCTAAGAATAATGTTGTCTCTACTATCCATTACACATTGTCCAAGAGTATACTCATCATGGCTCTCCATGTTGCTATTACATCAAGTTTCCTGGCCACTACAATGATGGTAAACCATAGAATGGGCATCTGAATGTTTTCTACACTTCAACAACCCAAATTGCATTATAATCAATGCAAATAATGGCTGCCTATGTGTTCTCCCATACTGTGAATTGAATCTGAAACTTCCCTTTGCACTAAACAAGAATATTTAATGAGTTCACTATATACATACCACTTTTTCATCTTGCACACTCCAACAAGGCTCACCATGTCCTCTTAACTGCTTAACAGAGGCTTGAGTGTACTAAAGGCATGGCTCTCCTTCCTTTAGTAGTTGCAACACTCTGTTTTAGGTCATAGACTTACTTATATTATGTACCTAAACCATTTTCTTCATTTATTTCTTGATGGCATGCAATTAACATCAGAGGAGGCTTGCTTTGGCTCGGGACTATACCTTCCAGTTGCCATTAATCAAATGGCACCAAAGTCTCCATGCATATTTACTATCAGCTTCTGACTCATTCATCCTTGTAAACTATGCATTTGATATGCTGACTCACCCATGGATGTTACATGGAGGGCTTTCAACTCATAAATCCTTCAACCATATTCCAACTAGTTTCCCAAAATGCCCTTTCTGTCTCAGTGTATAAATAAATACATACATATGCTGCCATTGAGTTGAAATCCTAGATCCCTGTATCCCTGTAAATTTTATAAATAGATTTCCTAAAGAATTTACATGCTCGCGGGGTTCCAGGGTTGCCCCACCTAGCCTTAACACTTTTCTTTGGCAAATTTCCTTTGATTTTTGCTCGAGATCCTATAATTGGTTGCTCACAGTGTTTTAGCCTTATTGACGACTCGATGGCCCTTGGTCACTGCAATACATGAAAACTTTACAAACAAGTCTTGGGTGCACCTTTTGATATTTCATAAAATGTCAAATGTCGACAAAATATTTGTCTCCCATCTCTGTTACTTACTGCAAACAAGGGGCCTTATCCTTTTTGTTATTTCTTCGATCTCTAAGGATTTCTAGGATTCCAGACTTCTAGACATTGTTCCCTGCTTTCCTGAATACTTGCCATATCCGACCACCTTTTAAAAATACCTCTGGTGTTCTAGGCTTCTGGAGTTTCGAGGTTTCGGACTTCTCACTACCTTGGATCTTTGAAATATTGTAACTATTTTTAAAGTAATCCTTTGTGGTATTGAGCCTTCCGACCTTCTAGGGTTTCGTGCCTTCCAGGGTTCTGAGATTTTCTACTAAGGGCTCCAAAGTCCTTGGTTTGTTTGATTATAACTTTTGATCCAAAGGCCCATTTGTAGGATTCCACTTACAGTTGGAAAGCTTCTTCTAGGAACTTTCCAACTATACCACTTTCAGGAAGAACTAAGTTGATTTCTTGAGACATAATCTCCTCTAAATTATAGGACTGCCCAACCAACATATTCATCTTTTTATGACTTTTCAACTAAGCCTACTACTATGATGATTATCTACATAATAATGCAACAACCATGGGACTCCCCTTGAACAACATGCTCATCAATGCCAACATACACTGCTTTTATCCTTAATGATAGTCCAGTTGACATCAATTACAACTAACCAAGTGCCACCAACCATTCAAACAATTCCAACTATCCAACACATTGTCAACTAGATTACACTAGGTCACCCATGATTCTTAGAGATGCAATACTTCCACAAAGGAAAACTAAGGAGGTGAAGAGTGATCTAAATCATTTCATGAGATATTGAATCTCAATAGTTTTTACAAATCCCTCTCCTCTCTTATGGCCAGGTGGCTCTTCCATTTTTCATTCATTACTAATCCATTACTAACTATGGAAAGGAAAACTCATGATATGAACAATTGTGCAAATGATTTCGTTAGTTATTAATCACCATGTGGTATCCAAGATATTCATGTTGTCTTGTCTCTTCTATTGATGTGTTTGGTTCTCACATTTATTACAATGTTAAGAATTATTATTTTGAAAATAGGATGGAGGGTGTTTCCAAATTCGCAAATGATAACATATTAAATAGTCATCTAATCTCCATCATCCAATCATCTATCCATTCAAATGTTAATGGGAGATATCTTGTACTCATAATTTTTGGGAATGTTGATCATTATTGATGTAGCACAAGTGATAGAATATTTTCATCATGACCACAATATCAATTACACCCTTAATTACATCAAGTCGTTTATTCTTGTCATAAATCCAAGATATAAAGCATGAACGTGCCATCTTTGTGCCTACTATCTTGCTCATGAATATCAGACTCATAATATTTTTGAGACAAGGGAAGTTGGAATTGAATGTCCATGTTGGTTGTTTGCACAAAAGTTCTAGCATAAACATAACCAATGTGATATCAATTACTAATGAGAGTTCTCTTATTGGAAAAGGATAGATGCCAACATAGTTTGTGGATGGTGATTCTATTAGCACTCACTATCAACTAATAAGATATGTTAGATCTATCCATATGTCCTTTTTACTCGATGTCAAAATCATTGTTTCCCCATTTGTTGTACAAAAACCACCTCTTTAAACATGATAAAAGTTAAAATAAACCTAAACCTCTCCCTTTAACCATAAAAATCTAGATTTATTATAAAGTTATAGATTTCCCTAGCTTTAGAAGCTTGGTGGTCTCGTAATTTTTTGATACTACTTTCAAATTTTCTCGATAAATGCATTTTGTACTAGTGATATATGAAAAAGAATTTAGTTATATTTTCATTGATTGAAGTTTCATTATTCTTAGAAGAATATCTTATAATTGACATTAATCTTATATTTTCTTTAACACTTTAAGTTTCAATTTTTCTTGATAAGAAATGCATTTCATTTTTCTTAAATTTGAAAACTTAATATAATTATATTTCATTATTTCACAAGCGACATTTTATACATTGGAAGTTGCGATGACAAGTTTGTATATCATATTTTTGTCACACAATCATGCGAAGGAAAGCAATATAAATATTCTACCACATTTTCAATATTGAAAATTGCGATGTAAAATAATTAAAACTATTACATCAATTGTTCTAAATTGCAATGATATTAAAAAACCATGTTAAGCTTACGACACAATTACAATGTGACAAACTGTAATATGTAATCTTCCAATTTTCTCACACCTTGAGTTTATGAAATAGTAATGATAATTTGAAACATAATAAAACAAACAGTGATCATAATATATCACCATGCACAATGGATTTCATATTGCGCATAAAGAGTATATTAACCACGATCTATCGCAATATAATGGTTATGATTGCATAAATTTTCATATTCATTTTATTTATGTCATGTGTCAAAGTCTTAATACGCATTTCTTGCACTGTTTGCAAGTAAATTCTAAAGTTAGCATAGTTTTTCACAAATTTAAAAGGATTTTAAACAAAATGAGCTCGATTGTGTTTCAAAATGAGGAGGAACTTGTGTTAATTTCTCATAGGGTGACATTGTTATTTTCTATGATAGCTCCATTTCATCATTAATACTCTAATTTTAGTCCATATCATCATTTCCTTATTCATATCTACACCATTATACATCAACAACAATATCACCAACATCACCAATGTAGTAGAACCTAAAAGCAACAGTAGAAGAAAATAATGCACACATGTAGAGAGTATAATTATCCATAACTTTGTCTATGCAGGAAAATAATAATGATATCTATGAAACAGATCTAATCATGCTAGGAATCAAAACCCTCATACTAATGGTTGTAATGTGTTGTCACAAACTGATGTCAATTGTTGTATAATGTTGTCACTGTGCGGAACACTACTAAGCATTGTTGCCATTGTCAATAAGCCCAATACATATGTTTGCAACAGAAATTAACAAATCAGATCTACAAATCTACAGATCCGTATAACGTAAGAGAGAAACCTAGATCTACTAGATCACTAAAGTCAACTAAAGCCAATATTTCAAACCCTAGCTTAGAACCCCGGTTGCTCTCATTGAACTCTCTCCGTGTTAATGAAAACTTCTTGGTTGCTCTCTTTGTCACTTTATACGAGGGAAAGTAACTGTAGGGTCGCTCTCAGGAGATCTTAATGTGATCGATTGTGGCACATACTGCTAAAACCCAAAGTCACACTCTTGCTTAGCTATGAGAATAACTGAAAAACAAAGTCACACCCTTGTTGAGCTATGCTAGCAACCGATATGACAGGGTCGATCCCAGGGCTACCTTCTGTGAGTGACCGGGGATTAGAACCTTCCAATTTGCCTATGAACCCAAAGTCGCTCTCAATGAACTGTCTCAGAGAAAACAAAGAGCTAGAGTCACTCTCTTTCCTACTCTATGACTGCGACTGAGGAAAAAGATTTTTTTGTGTGCCAGTGACCGTGACCCAGAAAACCCCAACCGAGAGCGAACCTTTCACATGTAATTTTATACTGTGTGCAAACTTCTACCGATGACTTGTGCGAGCCAAAACAAAATTGAAGAATAGAAACATTTCTTGATCAAGTGTGTTCAAATGAACTTGATGTCACTTCCTTTTATAGGCTTTCTTTAGGGTTTACTTGGGGTTGGGGTTAACCAAACCAATTAGCCAAGTGATTGGGGCCGACCCATTCCATAAAACATGTATGAATAAAAGAATTCATAACTCAACTTCCTCTTAACCAAATTGGGTGATCTTTAAGTCCATTTTGGTCCTCTCAAAAATAGGAATCTAATGCAATCATTGTATTGGTAATTTGTGTTGTCCAAGGTCAAATTTTACCGCAGTTACAAAAATTAACACTCCCTCTCAACTAGGGAGAATTCCACTTGCCAATATATGTCCATCGAACAATATGCCATTCTGGAATCTTCAAGTGTCATCACGTATCATCACGATCATTTCTGTCATGTATTAATCATGCCATGCCAACATCAAGTATCTCATCATAACAAATCATCATTGGACATCTTGTTCTATATTTTTCTTATTCATGCGTATTGCTTGATTGATATTGCTCGTATGATGAGCATTATCGAATCTAAAAGAAGAAGCATTTGATACTGGAGGGGAGCTCAAGCTCACCCTCTATCCATCAAGGTGCTATCTGGAATCTCTGCCAGCGAGCTACTTCCTATATCATCATCAAGCATCATTGGAGAACATATCATCAGGGAGTGCATCTCACACTGGAATCACAATGCGGAGCAATAGCTTCCACCCATACTGAGCAATGGGATATATCAACACATAGGGGAGTAAACTCTCAATCCTAGATCACATAGGGGAGTAAACTCTCAATCCTAGATCACATAGGGGAGTACACCCTCAACCCTTGAATATCAACGGGGAGCTTTACCCTCAACCCAGAATCATATTGGGTCATCTCAACCCATCCTATTGCCTACTGACCATCCCATCGATGACCCATAATAGTCATGTGGTAGAACACGTGCATCATAATCGCCTTAGGTTGTACACCCAAAAGCATACCCTCAACTCGTTGGCCAGAAAAGAAGTAATATTCCCAACAAGCTATGCATGTGAGTATGATGCCAACTCGGGTATACTCTATTAAGACCAAGATAGGGTGAGCTACAACTGCAACCATATGGATAATGGATAGGGGTAACTCCCTATGGTCTGAAGATAGATAGGGTAATGCCCTATTGTCTAGAGTTGCCTCAAACCCAGAAGCCCTTATCCCACAATTATTCACCCTAGGAGCTCAAACAGGGGGAAAGAGTTGGCTTAGTGCCCTCAATTAAAGATTCTCTTATCATACTCGAATATGGTATTTTCTTGTCTCAATAGCAGTTGTTTCTTGTTCATACTGAACATAAAATCATGTTAGATCATATATACTCATATAAATTACAAAATGATACCATAATCATCCTCTCTCTCAAGGAGGTGCCAACCACAAGCCCTAGCTTGTTTTGAACAACTGCATTGTTTCAATACGTGAGATTATCTTGGTCCCAACTATAAATATGGGACTTACTGCCAACCGAATCATCACAATGTATCGATGTCATATCTAGATCATGCTCAAACAACAAACTAAAAACTTTTGTATCCTGACTCATAGCTACTCATGCTAGCAACATCATGATCAACCTTGGTCATGCTATGGACCTCTCATTGAAGATGTCATGGAAGATCACATACTAGTCAAATATTAGTGGAGCTCTAATTGGCTATACATAGAGAAAACTGTTAAAACAACACTAGATCATTATGGAAAATACAAATGTGAAAATACTCATGTTAACATTAGTTCAAATGGCGCTCTTTGTTTTAATTATTATCATTTCCTGGAAATTTCTGAAGAGAAATGAGTTCATTTCATCACCAGGGAGTATATAAAAATGAAGGTATGGCTCTAAAGATAAGGGTGGGTTTGAATCCATAAAAAGGGGAAACTTTGTGGGTAGCGTTTATCTACACTGTTGTAACAAAGAGGAAGTTAGTTGTAGGGATAGATCTTAGGCCTTGTAAGGGGGAGTTTTTTTGGAACTATTTTCGAATTATTTTTTGAAGGAGTCTGAGATCTGATGACTAAAATTTACAAGGAATTAGTGATAATTATAAGTATCATTTTTCTTGCACTTTTGTAAAAATTCCTGAGCTTTTATTATTTTCCTTCTTTATATTCTAGTTTTTATTTAATTTTGTACCAGTTAGTATACTAGTGGTCAAATGGAGCACTATTGTCGATTTTAATTGTTTATACAGACTCTTATTCTATTAAAGCTATATTTTCATGGATAACAGGGTTATATTAGAGATGGAAATTATTTCATGGATATTTGTTTGTAATAATAATAATTATTTATTTGTTTTTGCAAATTCTTGTTATGTTATATTGCATCAAGTTGAGAGGACTATTCCTTTTGCTTTATGAAAACTTTATAGTGAACTCATTATATATAGTTTGTTCTAGGTATGTGAATGAGGCCATCTTGATAGCTATCTGTTTGGATTGTTTAATTTTCATTGGTGTTTTAACCATGTCTGAATCTTCAAACTACTTTGAGATTTACAAGTCAACCTATATCTTGAAATCAACTATAGTTCTTCCCCTTCTCTTTAGGTACCTTTAGTTATTGGTCATGAGTAAGGCTATCCTTCTCTTTGATAAGCTAGGTTTTCTTTCCATTCATTCACATATAAGGGTTAAAATGCATTTGAATTATTTTATTCTTCAGTCTCCTTTCATAGGAGAAACCCTCATTGTGGATAGACTAAGCCTTGATTTTACACACCTAAAAGGAATTATCATTTTTAGAACAACAACATAAACATACCTATTTTCCCTTAACTCTGTAAATAATAAGAATCAATATCATATACAAGAAAACTCAAGGAAATGTACATAGCTAGTTTTACATATAGGATAGCTCAGGCAAGATTAACCTTAGGCTAGTATTAGGGTAAGGGTAACTGGAGAGCCATCAAACCAATGGAAATCACCATACCAAATAGATAAGGGTCTAATTGAGACATTGAATGGGTGATCTCCTTAATTTTGGCTATTTTCATTTCTGGCCATCAATGGGTTGACCCTCCACAAGCCCAAAACCATAAGACAAATATAAATAAACACCCAATCATTTGTTCCAAAACAAAGCAAGAAAAAGATTTTTTTTTGTAGTTCAAATACAAGTTCTATTAATCAATAAAGGTCAAATAGTAGTGGAGCGAAAAATGTTCTTATGGTTATTTCATGGTTGCATTGTGAATTAGTTTTCCTGTTTATGTCTATGGTGATGTCAATTGGTGGCTTGATCTGATTTGTAAGGTGTATATTATTCATAACTCTGGGTTGAATCCCTGCCTCAATCTCTTATTCATGTGGCTAAGGCATAATATATAAAATAGGGTTGGATTGGTGCATAAGGCCACAGTGGATTCCATGATGGCCCTTGATAATATTACATGGAATATCCACACATAATATATGGCATATTGGTCAGGACACACCATAAAATTGAGATTTGTAAGACTAGTCCATGCGAGCCACAATGATCGCACATCGACCCTACATGGAATATTAGTGCATTGTATATGATGTATTTGTCAACACAAAACACAAACAAAGAAGCCTAACACTTTGGATCTCAAATTATATAAGGATTAGACAAGATGTAATGCATTTGAGTATAAGATGGGCTTATTCCCTTATCCTGGCTTAGAGTTAACTTTATAGTAATGTTGAGAGGTTATTATTGCAAGCATAAATGTATGGCACAATTGGTGGTGTGCCAGTATTTTATTGGTCAAGAAATTTGTTCATGTCTTGATAATAGTCAGGTCAAAAAGCATTTTCTATTTAACACCATAAATGTTTATTTTGTTGAGTTTTTAGCAGACTTGCAGTGTACATTTTGTAGCACTAGTGTCGAAATGTGTCCATTTTTTCTAATGAAACCTAAAATAGATAATTTGTATAATTTATATTTACTATATAGATTTAAATAGTTATTTTTAGCTTTGAGTTCATTCTTTCAGAGCCAAATTGAAATAAAAAATATTCGCAGTATTGAATCATTAAGGTATTTTGAGGTCTAAAATGTGCTTCCTAAGAAAAATGTACAACCAAAATAAGCTTTATAAGAACCAATAGGATTCAATATGATGATGTCAACCATGGGGCCTGATTCACCATTTTTGGAGTAAAAAAGTAAAAAGTTAAAAAAATAATAACAAAACTACTTTTTCAACTCATATTTTCAACTTATCTCCATAAAGTTTTACTCAAATTTCAAGCAGGACTACTTGTTGGATGCAAAATTCTGTTCCTCATCCAAGGAATAACCATGTTCCATAAAAAATTATAAATAGATGAAAAAATGTGATTTTAATCACATTTTTCATGTATTTCTCATTTTTCATGTAGCAAGGTTCATAAAAAAATATGAAACATGGGTATTAATTGGATGAGAAATCAAATTCTGCATCAAAAGAGTGTTTCTTCTTGAAATTTGAGTAAACCCATAGGGAGATAAGTTGAAAATATAGTTTTTTCCTTTTTCCCTCTAAAATTTGATGATGTAATCTAATCTTATTTTATTTTATTATTTCCACTATTATTTAATATTTTCCTTAGGAGGCCTACTTTATACCTCAAAATTCCCCTAATGGTTTAGAGGTGGATGTATCCAAAAGCATGAAAAGATTTGTTGACATCAATTTTATGACCAAAATATCCATTGCATGATTTTGAGGGTTTATGACTAGCTCGAGGAGGTTTTGGATATATATTAACAGATTCCAAGAAGAGATTTGCGAGAACGGATTGATGTGCATGTTGAAGAAAAACTACAATAGGGTATGACATAATATGGACATTATTTTTACAGCAATAGCCTATTCACTTTGATGACTTATTTTGTTTGAAGAGAAGTTTCATCCATTTTGAAATATTTTGAAAATAGGTCTAGAGGGAGTTGCATAAGGAGTTGGGTGCCACCAATGAGGCTGGATTCTATAGCATGTCAAAACCCACTTATCACGAAAGTTGGAGCCTTAATCAAGTTGGAGCCTAGGGAAGGTCGATCTTTCTCATCACTAATGGAGGAGCCATACTCACTTACATCGCAGAGTAAGTTGGAGCTTTTTCATCAATGCGGTAGGAGCCTTAATCAGGTTAGATTATAAATGAGGTCAAAGATTTCTCATCATCGAGGTTGAAGCCTCAATTATGTTAGAGCCTTGATGAGTAGTTTTCATACCTTGGGGGTCGATTCCTCTAGCAAGTCAAAGCCTACAAATCTATGTAATGAGTTGAAGCATAATAACAACAAGAATTTGTGGTTTTCTCTCATATGCATTTCTGTGTAAAATTTTGTGTATCCTTGCGATGTGATGGATTCTTTACATTATTTAATGTCATGATATATTTATGATGCACTGTTCTATTTGTTGATATACTACATATTGTTATGGTTCATTTCAATAAGATTATTTGATTATGGAAAGTTATGAAATTGTAAAATTGGTATCACACTGATTCACTATCCCCCCACCATCCTCAGTCTGACTTTTGGTCCAAAAAAATTGACCTTAGACATGAAGGAATGCTATCCTCCTCTATGATCCAAGCCTCTTAGAGATAACTCCCTACAATAAATTGTAGCGATCAATTAATTGAAAAAACCAAATTGAGTAAAATCACTTTCAATCATGTGCTTGATAAGATTTTGATCAAACAGTTAGTCTCACTATAAATATTTTAGGCAATGGAGAAAATTTCCCTTCTTGGCTTGGAGGTGGAGCACTTGACTAGATAACCTACTTTGAGGAAATGATGGGGATTACGGAGGGTGTAGTTACACCAACATAGATGAACCACCATAGATGCAGCTACAATAGATGAAATGCATGTTTATACAATAGTGAATGAATTGATAGGAGTAGGATATCTTAGCTAGAGAACCTACTCTGAGGCAGTGATGACCACTAGGGCAGATGTAGTTGCAACAAATATAGATACAACCATTACAGTTGTAGCTACGGTAGATGCAATACTAGTTTTAACAATAAGATATGTAGTGATAGGAGGGGTCTAATGATAGAGTTGAGTAGGGTGAATGGATGTGGACATTGTGGAAACATGTAAGGAAACTGTGTTATGCATTGAATGAAATACACCCTCACCAACTGTGCAATAGGAGGAAGCATCCTAGGGAAGGAAATAGGAGTGCCAAGTGCTGGTGGGCAAATCCAATGGTTGGACTTGGAATGTAATGTGAACTAAATGGGATAGGTGAAGGATGGAATTGGGTGGGTATAGAAGGGGAAGGGACTAGGAATGATGGAACCTACATAGGAATTTCTAATATGTTTTATTAGTACAAAAACATCAAATTTAGCTAAAATAAGGTAGTGAAACTAAAATTAAGAGTATATACAATCTAACATACACTACCTAGTTGAGAGGGAAACTATTAATCCTAGTGGAGATGGAAACTCAAAATATTTACTGTACACTTGTGGAAATACAAAAAAATTAAGATTCATTTCTCCCAAATAACTTGGACATTTGCAGAACAACAAAATTTTAAATCTCGCTAAGTTATTATTGAAGTAGATAAGAATAAAGTCATTTCAATACCTATGTGTGAGGTCTTGAAATGTCAATTTTTCAGCCATGGTTGCATCCATATTGGGGAGCTAACGTCTTCACATATATTATAGTGTATTCTCTCGCAGCATCAAGACATTCTAGGATTTTTTTAAAAGATAAATATTTTCAAATTATTTTTATTAAAAATATTTCAATTATACAAGCAAATATATAACCAATGATTAAGAATTATCTAAAAATCATAGTAACCTATGGATAGGATCCTCTAATGGATCTCATCTAGAGATCACTACAAATGAACTATGTTACAAAAAACTATGCGTAAAACATACTATCACACTGCTATTGTCAAGAAGGTGATATGGAAGCTGACGTGCCAATGGGTGGAGCTGGGCGATCCAAATTGGATAATTATATTTTTTTCAGCCATATTGATGTTTTTAAAGTGGAAAAAGTGGAGGAATCAACTCACGAAATGAATTATAATGTTGGGACCTAGTTTTGTAAATGAGGATCTAAAACCTTCCAGGGGTAGTTTGAGGCATCAAACAAAAATTTTGGGGGATAAAAAATTGATGATTAAGTGAAACCCCTTTTTTTCTATTCTACCCATGGATACCTTTGTAATGGTGCAAGAATTTCCTTAATTGAATTTCGTATGAAAATGTTATGCCACTCGGAAGTTAACCTTCTTGTTTTGACAACCATAATTTGGAAGAATTCCATGTCATCCTCTATTATTCATGGAAAATGGGCTAACCATTCAATAATTATGAAGAAGACTCTAGATTTTCTTTGTCCATATTTGTACCTCTAGTTTATAGTTGAAGGACTCAAACTTAACCACTAGTAGACTATCAGGTTGTGTCATAATCAGACCACTTAGAGGAAAAGGGGTTGCACTATTTTCAAGTGCATGTTATTCTATAGATGAGAAAAGAAGTCAAGAGGGGTAGAGAGACAAAACAAAGAATTTTTTTTTGCACTATATTAGCCCTAGAGCCATGGGCATTACTTCTTTGTACCTGCATCCATTTTCTATTTAAGGAAAGAGAGAAAAGAAGCCCTAGCTTCCAGCTGGGCTCTCTCCAAAATGGGCTTCCCAAGATATACCTTGTGTTAATTGTGGTTTGTCATTTTTTATTTCACTTTTCTCTATTTTATACATAATTATAATTTGCGTGCATATGCAACACATAGTAATTAATAAATCCATAAATCTAAGGAGAATAAACCCTCATAGTGTAGATTTCATATTTTGTAATATATTTTAGTATATTTGTTGGGACAAATTGTCTAGTGGAATATCCACGACAATTCTCAGATCATATTGGTATCAGACCAAGTTTCTTTATGTATATTGTGGGGATTTGTATGGAATTTATATTCGTAAAGCTGAAAACCAAAAAAACCTCGATCATGGTCGATGAATCTGTGAATAGCACTCTTGATCCCATAGAGGACAGGTTTTCAATGTTGGAAGCACAAGTTGTGGATATAAACCATAATGTAAGCCCCTCATGGTGTCCCTAACTAACGAGATCTAGTTATTAAAAGAAGATGGGTGTTCTAAACTACAGGTTTGATCAGAGGAGAGATCAAGATATTATGAAGAAACTAAGAAGGAGTTGAAGCAAGAACCCCAAAAAGATCATCCTAGTTCTATTGTTGCAAACCATTCACAATCCATATTGAAAATGGAAGAAAATTTTGATATAAAGTCGTATCAAGGTGATTTTTATGTGATGAACCTAAGCCATCGGTTGCAAGAATTTTATTTTAATGTTCATCATGTAGATCAAGAACAAAATATTTCATTTTCTCAGCTAAAATTAGAGAGCTTTTCCTTGACTTAGTGGGAAAGCCACATATAGACCTTAAGGTTGGAGGGAGATCCTCTAGTGATGAAGTGGGAGGTCTATAAAACCCTCATAAAGTCACAATTTTTCCCTATGAATTATGTAGAGGAACAATGGATTTGATGGCACGATTTCATGCAGAAGAAAGGGTATAGTGTAAGGAGTACACCATAGAGTTCAAAAACATGGCCATAATGTTGGGTATCTACTCAAACAACACATATATACTCCTCAAGTATATATGGGGTCTACATAGCCATATGTATAAGCAAGTGATGCTATCTAAATGTAGATCGGTGGATGGAACTTGTGTAATAGGAATAATACCTAGAAAGCATAGGCCAAAAGAAAGGGAAATCAAGTGGGTCAAAGTAGAAGAAGCATGAGGATGATTCTAAGGAGGAAAAAAAGAAGTGGAAAGGGGAAAAGATAAAAATACAACAACCACAACACACCATATCAAAGTTCTCAACAACCATTATAATATTGATGATCATACAAAAGGGAAGTGTTGGAAGTTGCATCTAGAGCTTAGCTGAAAGAAAAAAAAAAGATGAATAGAAGAAGAAACTCATGCTCGTTTATTCAAGAAACTAGGTTGGAAGTAGCTCAAATATGTATGAGAATATTATTTGTACATCAGCGAAAAAGGAGAGGAATTGAGGTAACCTTCAGTAATAGGGATTAAAGGAAATTTCCAAAAATTTTCAACATAAAGATACATGTAAGGGAGACAAAGATTGATGCTCTGTTTTACTCGGGATCAGAGGTAAACCTCATTGTAGTAGAGTTTGTCAAAAATTTGTGTTTGGAAGTTTGTGATCATTCAAGCCCATATCCATGGGGATGGGTAAATAAGGATTCAGAAATAAAGTGATGTAGGAGCATTTAGACCTAGTCAGCAATGTGATGGTATGCTCACATGTTGTGGCTAACAAAGGGTTGGAAGAGAAGAGATTAATTAATTTTATTAATTTAAATGTATGAGAGTGTTTTATTTGTTGTCAAAATCTAAGCAGAAAAGGGTATAAGTAGTTGATTGATCCTCCCTGCATGGAGATCAGGCCAAGCAGTTAGATTATCTAGTTTGAATAGGATATGAGGGACTTGAAAGCTTAAATTAGCATTTGTTTGAGAAAAGAGTGGAGTGAAGAAACTATTTAGGGAAGAATGAGAGATTTCTAGATTTGAATTAAATGGGTTCATGAATCCACATTTTTTATAAATTGTAATTTTTTGGAAGAGTGAGAGGGTTAGACTCAAATGGAAAGATAGGATGGATGAGCGAGGACATAACTGAAACAATTGAGTGTGACTATTTCTTCTATAAATATTTATCAATATGAATACAGTGTGGATTGTGTATTTCTTTGTGTAATTTAGTATTTAGCGTGTTTATAAATTTTAGTCTTTGGATTGAGGATCTGATAATTATTGTGTTTGTTGATGCTTAGAATATAGGATAAGAGTGTGTGTTCTGTATATAATGCAGAAAACTAGTTGATGTGGATTATCCCGACCAGATTAACAGACAGAGATTGAATGAAGGAATGAATCATCATTGATCACAAGTTTGATCAATGATGATCTACTTGTGAGAGGATCGTAAGTGTTCTCTAATAAATGTGCATGCGGTTTAATACAAGAAATAGACCCGAAACATCAAAAGACTGAGTTGATTGATAATTTGTGAAGAAACCCCAAAATAAGTCAGGACCATCCGTTGGCTGGCAGATCCAATGGTGATCAGCAACTGTAGGTGTAGGAGTGTATGGATTTCTTGATCGTGGCTGAAGCCCTGCACTCGCTCCTAGCCATCGATCTCATATTCAAACTCTTAGGTCACAATTGATTGTGGGGGTTAAGCCCATTTTTAAACTGTGTGCTAGTTGAAGTCCCGAAAACCGTAGATTTGATGGCCTCTTATATCCAACGGATATCACGTCATAGAGTGATCGAACTTTAATTTCAAAAATGGACCCAAAAATATATACATTAAGGATCTATATTCCTTATTGGCTCCGTAAGGGTGGGTAAATGTTGCACAAGTTTCTTGTCCAATATTGTTGTTAACCGTTGGATCAAGTGTGCTTTGATCAATGGTGGAGGATCACCGATTAGTTTTGTTGATCAGGTGAACCAACAACTGTCGGATTGAACGGTAAGATCAACGACAGAGAATTAATGCGATAATATTTGTGGAAAATTCAGACCCGATATGTTATCAACGCCGCTTAAAATCTATTTGCGATCCGGTCGAATGCGGTCGAAGTGGGACTGAGCTCGTTGACAGGTTATATCTTTGTTTTCTGTTGATCGGGTGTATAGTTGAGGTTTTCTATTGTTTTGGGTTCCGATAATTTGATGGGGTTTTATTAAGTTAAGTGAATAGGGATTTAATGAGTTTTAATTTTGAATTTATGAAAGGGTGTAACCTTGCTTCACTTTGGAGGTTATGTGGGCATAACTCATAGGTCCAAATGGGATTTTTTAAAGGATGTCAGTATCATGGCATCATTTTTGGCATCAGAGCAAAAGAGGATTCTGCATAGAAGTACAATAATGTTAAAGATTGGAGATATCTGCATGTTAGAACAATCAAAGCAAAATCAGAGCTCAATATGATTTAATGAAAAGGACACTAAGATCAGAAAAGGGAAAAGTTGAATCCTTTGTTAGCAGAGAGATTTTTTTGGATGTTTGGAGAACAACAATGGAGTGGAAATTTCCTTTCAGACCAATGAAATTTCCCTGTAAATTGATTGAATGATTGGTTTGATTTGAAAGAAAAATTGAAGTAGAAGGTTTTGAATTTAAAATCAAATAGAAGAGTGGATTGCTATGACTGAAATCATTTAAATGATTTGAAGAATTTTAATGATTAAGGATTGCTTAAAGTATTGTTGAAGACAATGATATTGATGGTTGAAAGAATAGAGATTGGGTTTAATAGATCTGAAAGAAGAACCACTACAAGGAATGAATTTTGGAATTTGTAGAAGCAAGACAGGATTTGCTTACAACAGATTATCAGAAGGAATTTGTAGTGTGTCATGAATTTGTAAATATAGGTGAAATTCAAATTGAATCTTAATTGTAAGATGAAGAATAGTTGTTGACTATATGGAGTATTTTGAATGGGGAAGTTTAAATGAAATAGTGAACAGATGAATCATTTGGAAAAGATTTAACTAATGGAATGGGAATTAGTTTTAAGACATCTTTGAAGGAAAATTGGCAGGTTTGAAAGGTACTTTGATGTATCTTGAGATAATATTGTACAGGTCAATGGAAGCAGCGAAATTGCTGGAAGATAGAATGAATTGTATCAACATAATAGCACATGAGCCATGTTGAAGAAGATGAAGCAAGAAGAACTCTCAGATGAGTAAAAAGTGACAATACCCAATAGTAAATGAAATTACTGAATGAAAGAAGGAAGTGAGAAATTGAAGATGCAGCAGCCTAGAGCAAGGAGTGTTCAAGAGAAGCTGAGAACAACTTCCAACTGCGGTTGGGTAGAAGTTGTTGAAGCACCTGCACAATTGTGATTGTGGGTAGAGTTGTCTTAAATATAACAATTCGAGAAAGAAGAGTGCTCAGTAGAATTGCTAGTAAGTGAAAGGTTCGAGGAAAGAACCAATAGATGCCAAAAGGCTAAACTCATAAAATTTTGGTGAGGCATGAAGGATACTTGCTACAAATGAAAGAAAGGGCTAGTTGCAGCTCACTAGTGAGCAAGGAAATTTCACCAGAGGAAGAAATGGAATTGACTATTGATATTCATAACAGGGGCACAGAGGAAAGTCACACATGGAGAAAAAAAAGTGCCAAAGCAGTTGAACTCAAATGAGTGAGTAAAGAAGAAATGGACCTAGAGTCGGCTGAGATGAAGGCAGAGCTTAGATATTTGAAGAAGTTGGTACAGAAAGGAATAAAAGAAGATTCGGAACAAGTAATTTATGTGGGGAAAAGAGTTAAGTGGCCTGTCAGATAATTGTTTGCTGAGAAATTAATGATTCGAAAAGTTGAGGATGAAGGAGTAGAATACATTTGTGAACCAGAGAAAGGCCCTCTCCTTGGGGAAGGAGACAATGATGACATTGATGATAGTGATGAAGATATGATCTATACAGATGAGGAGGAGAGAAAGGTGTTGGTAGCATCTTCACAGGCAAGAGAATCTCATAATTTTGGGATTAATTATTTGTGTGAATGTAAAGTTGTAGGTATGCAACCAAATGAAATTGACTCTGTGAAAGAGGCAGAGACAAGAAACATATGAAAGGAGATGCATGAAGACTTTTAAGACTTCGATTGGTGGAGAAAATTAAAAGGTATGAGTAAATGGTTGTGTCTTCTCTTAGTGAAAACTTATTGGATCATGATAGAAGGAATATTAGCATGGATAGAAAACCAATGGAAAATAGACAGAGGGAGAGAAGCTAGTGCATTGTAGGCTTGTGAAGTGAAGAGAAGTGAAGCTGACACAGAGAACTCAACTGAAGAAGTCAAGGAAATCTTTGATAGATAAAAGTCTTATCATTGAAGAGAAGGAGACATTTTTGTCTTATTTGGATAAATTGAGTGCTGGAGAAAATTGTGAAGGACAGGGGGATGTTATGCAAACTTATGATGAAATTGTCAAGCAAAATCAAGAAGCTAGAGTCCTAGAAGTTTTCTTTGATGAAAAGGAAATCAGAGATGTTGAGGAAGAATTTCTCAATAACTTAGTGAACTATCCAAATATTTCAAAGGAGCATGAAGGTCTGGTCAATGAGAGTTCATATGAAGAGCCTTGTATTTTTGAAACTGAAATGATGTGTATATTTTCAGGTTTGACAGGTGATGAACAACAATTGGACAATGTGCTTATGAATGTTGATGAAGAAGTGAAACTATTTGAGGAAGTAGTTGAAATAGAAGGATATTTTGAGCATGTATTTAATAATTTTGAGAATGATGGTATTGACAGGGAAATTTTCATGATTAAGGAAGCTGATGCAGGAGCATTTAGGCCAAGAAAACTCATTGTATTTTAATAGACATAGGGGTATTGTGTTTTCAAGGAAGTTGGGTTCCTAAGAGTGAATTAAATGTAATTATTATTGTTTTGGGTGATTTTAATGGGAGAAGCGAGAATAGGGAACTAATTGAATATTGTGAGGCATATTTATAAATGTTCTCAAATATAGGGGAACATGAGAGATTTATGATAGTTGAGAGATTGAGGGATGTGAGAATTGATTGTAAATCTTAGATTAGGAGTCAGTTCATGAATTTAGGGATTAGAGAGGAGTTTTAGGAACAAGGAAGAGATTTAGGAATTTTGTTAAGGAATTCATGGATCTAAACCAGAATTGGTTTTAGAATCCCTTTGTATAAATGTAAGCCTAAAAGGCAGAGATAGGGTCAGATGGTTTATAGAGGCAAGATAGATAGCTAGAGTGTGGTTTTGAGCCTACGGAAAGAATGTAAACAGAGGCCACTGATATTAGAACATCAGGCCCAAGAGACAGAGTCTCAATCTGTAATTATTTGTTTGTATTTATATATACAGAAATTGATTAGAATCTATATAAATGTGTGTTCGAGTGATTGAATGATAAACTCAATATGAATCAGAGTTCTGTGTAATAATTATATGTAGGTGGAGCCGTGGTGAAACACAGAGAGAAGAGGAGAGCGTGATGGAGGATCGTATAGATCTTTGAACCATTTGAAGGACCAATTAGAGGCCAAAAAGGATAGTGATAAAAGAAATCACGAAGTAGAGCTCAAGCGGAAGTGAATTGAGGGTGAAAGGAAAACCTTTAGAAGACCTAGAAAGCCACAGAAACCTTGAATAGATGGTGAAAAACCAAGTATGTAGAAGGGCGGAAGAAATGGAGTGTCAGCGATCCATAGCCATTGGATCTTGGTCACAAACAGTCGGGATTAAATCGCACAACGTAGCATCGCAGCCGTCGATTATATAACATCTATGGTCATCGGGCGGAAGTTGACCGAATGTTAACCAAAAGGGGCAGACCCAAACTTTATTAAGTTGGGAGTTGATAAATCTCATCAGGTCTGAAACGGTGTTAATTGTTGGGCTTGTTGTTGTCCCGAAATAATTGTGGACTGTTGGATCTGCTAAGTGCAGATCAACGGCAGAGGAACGCAAGGTGACTTTGCATCGGGAAGAGATATCGACCATTGGACCGAGAACCTGATAAACAATCGCGATCTAATCACAATCGCATTAGACATCAGTCAAAGGCTGGTGATTGTGAAACGCCGATGCGCCGATAGCGATAAAGGTTTGACTGGTGATTGAAGGTGGACGGAGATCGGTGGAGCACTGAAAGAAAGGTCTAAAAGAGTGGACCCGACAGAGTTATAGTGGTGGCATTTAATAATTTTGAGATCCGGAATATAATTGCATACCGAATTCGGAGGAGGTTTATGTGTAATGTGACCCGCGGAGGAGCGAACCCTGATTGCGATAAAGGCATGCATCGGGAAACATGCAGAGGCCATACCAAAGTGGAAAGGTATGTTTTGAATGTATTTCCTTTGTAAACATGTTAAGGGGGTTAAAGCGTCGATAGAAGGAAAATGCGGGCTTTGGTTATATATGCGGCTTAAGGGTATAACCTAAGGTTTAATGAGGGCTGCGAGTGGTGTATAAGTCCCAATAATGAATGATTGAAGGTTTAGAAGGGTTATAATATCCTGATAGGAAGGATTTAAGAGAAGGGCTTTAATAAAGTCAAAGATGGAGGATAAGGGGTGATTAAAAGTTCCGTTAAGTGGATATTGCCTAGGAGTTAGGCTATGATGGTTTTTTAATGAATTATTCCAGAGAGGGTTGATTATTATGGCCTTAACCATTGAAGGGTGAAGATGTTGACTCCTTGGTGAGTTAAAATTCCTGGGACAGACAAGATGTATGCATAATCCATGCAAACTGTGGGAAAGCAGGGGTAACTCTGCATCATTTGGTATCATATCATAATCGTGATTGAAACAATTGATAGAAGAATAGAATAAGGGAATTCTATAGAAAAGGACATAGAACAGAGTTGTGTTTTAAGATGTGTATGCAAGCAAGGGAGATCAAATTTTAATCTGACAAATAATAGACACACAGAGATGATGTGGAGAAGAACTTGCAGATGCAAAAGATAGAGGACAATCCACTCAAAGTATAGGTAAATGGTGGAACAAGATCATAAAGAGATCTTGAAGGTGAGAAGACATGTTTTGTTTGATTTGATACGAATATTAGAGAATGTGTGGATTTTATATTGATTCATAGGTAACAACATAAGGAGGTGAGAAGATTGCAGCAAGCCTAGAGCAAGGAGTGCTCAATTGGTTCCAAAGGAAAGAACCAGAGAAATGCTAAAAGACTGAGCTCAGAGGAGAGAAGCTTAGTGAAGCATATGTAGCAAGGAGGAGACTTGTTACTGCAGAGGTATTGTTGCAGCTCACAAAGGTAATTCCACAAAGGATGTGGGTAGAATTGCCAAGGTAATGAAGGAAACTGGTAAGACTTTCTAAGTGAAAGAAAAAGTGGTCAGAACCAAGTATTTCATGGTGATTGAAATACAAGAGGATAGTTGTGTTCTTGAGAAGGTGCAGATGAGTTGAAGCCTAAAGGAGCAGAGAAGAGTGCTCAAAGGAGGTTCCAGAGACAGAGAACTAAGTGCTTGCCAAAAGACCAAGTACAGAGGAAAGCTTGGTGAGGTAAGTGGCAGCAGGGAAGACTTGTTGTTGCAGAGGCTTTAATGCAGCTCATAGTAAGTGAGTAAGGAGCTCAAAAATATAGAGAAGAAAATGGCTACTGATAATCATAGTAGAGGTTCTGAAGAAGACCACATCAGAAGAATGGTGAAGGAAGAGGATGTCAAGGCAAATAGCATGAGGATGATTCAAGAGGAGGTTGACAAAGAGATTACAGAAATGAAAGAACAACTCAATGTATTGATGATGATACTTGAGGAAAATGAAAGACAAGGTTGGGTCTTGAGGAAAAAGCCAATAAGGTGGCATAAATTACAAAGAAGGCTACAAAAGAAGAGAAGTCAGTAGGTGAATATAAAATTAGCAGAAGAGCTGATGAAGCTTGAATAGGTACTGTGTGTTCAATTGCGATCTGAAGAACTCAGAGAAGCTGAATTGGAAATGCAAGTATCCATTTGTGAACTAGAGCGGGGTGAAGTTCTAGGTGAAGAAGAAGGAATTATTGATGACTTTCTGAACTGTTGGAAAAATGTAGACTAGCAGGAAAAGGTAAAACCTTTTATTGTTGAATTTAATAATTTTGATGTGATTACAGGTTTTGCAGAGGATGAGAAATCTTTTGAAGCTGTCAAAAGTATGGGAGAATATCTTTTAGAAGATAAAAACTCTGAATTAAAGGAGGATGGAGAATATCTCTTAAATGAGAGAAGCAGTGATTTATTCCAGCAAAAAGAACTTAATAATGTATTGATATTTGAAATTGTGACAACACAGGAACAATTTCTTGTGAAAGAAGGAGATGAATTTCAGTCTGAAGAACTAATATGTAAAGCAACAGTTAGGATTGTTGAACCTTGTAAATTTTAGATTGATAATTTGTGTATAAATGTAGGAATCATAAGTAATGATGAAGTACTTATGAAGTGTCACAGAGAACTTGAATTGCTGGAGTATTTGCTGGGAAATTCATAATATGACAGTGTGATTGCAGAGGAAGGAGTTCATTATAGTGGAAAAAGGCAGAAAGACATCATAGAAGTAGATGGTATAGAGGAGAGACTAGCTGACAATCTCGTGAATTCTGTTGGGAATTCAAATCAGCATACTAAAGTGCTGATAAAGGAGGAAAAATCATAGCAGTATACTGATGTGTTGCCAAAGGGATATAAGGCACAAAAGCCTTATGATTTTTATTTTAACAAGTGTTTTATGAGTGCAAGTTTAGTCGTAGATGTTGGAGGAAATTTGGTACAGATGGACAACCAAACAAAAATGGAAGAAGAAGATTCTATGGAAGAATTTAATCCATGGAATAGAGATGTTCAATTTCTGGAGAGAATGCTGGAAAGTTAGGATTTAGTGCAGACAAAGATAATCTTGACAGAGGGTAAGGATGAAAGGGAGGCAATAAGAGTTGGAGTCAAAGCAAGCAAAGAAAAATTTGGAGAAAGAGCGAAAGTAGAAGAAAAAGTAAGTAAAAGTAACCTATGGCAGTTTCAAGAGTTAGTGGATAGCAACAACAACCTGAAGTAGAGAGAAAGAAATAACAGTGAATGGCAAAATATGGACCAGTCCAAGGATGTGCTGGAGACAAAAATTGAAGAAATGTGGCAGCTAATGATGAAACAGTCCATATGGAGGAGATTAATAACAGTAGGAAGAATGGTCAATTAGAATTTGAAACTGATTGAAGAAAAGAAAATGAAGCAGAAGACAACAAAAGTACAACAGCAACAAAGGAACAAAGCATTTGGGCAGCTACAAACTAAAGTTTGGGACCCTGGAGGTTTTTCAATCAACTTATGAAGACACATGATCAGGAGATCATGGAAATTTTCTACTTTGGGAGTTTGATGCAGGAGCATTCAGGCCAAGAAAACTCATTGTATTTTAATAGACATAGGGGTATTGTGTTTTCAAGGAAGTTGGGTTCCTAAGAGTGAATTAAATGTAATTATTAATGTTTTGAGTGATTTTAATGAGAGAAGCTATAATAGGGAATTAATTGAATATTGTGAGGCATATTTGTAAATGCTCTCGAATATAGGAGAACATGAGAGATTTAGGATAGTTGAGAGATTGAGGGATTTGAGAATTGATTGTAAATCTTAGATTAGGAGTCAGTTCATGAATTTAGGGATTAGAGAGGAATTTTAGGAAAAAGGAAGAGATTTAGGAATTTTATTGAGGAATTCATGGATGTAAACCAGAATTGGTTTTAGAATCCCTTTGTATAAATGTAAGCCTAAAAGGCAGAGAGAGGGGTTAGATGTTTTAGAGAGGCAAGATAGATAGCTAGAATGTGGTTTTGAGCCTATAGGTAGAATGTAAACAGAGGCCATTGATATTAGAACATTAGGCCCGAGAGACAGAGTCTCAATCTGTAATTATTTGTTTGTATTTATATATACAGAAATTGATTAGAATATGTATAAATGTGTGTTCGAGTGATTAAATGATAAACTCAATATGAATAAGAGTTCTGTGTAATAATTATATGCAAACGGAGCCATGGCGAAACACAAAGAGAAGAGGAGAGTGTGATAGTGGATTGTGTGGATCTTTGAACCATTTGAAGGACCAATTAGAGGCGAAAAAGGACAGTGATAAAAGAAATCATCAAGTAGAGCTAAAGCGGAAGTGAATTGAGGGTGAAAGGAAAACCCGAAAAACCGCAGAAACCTTGAAGAGATGGGGAAAACCAAGTAAATAGAAGGGTGGAAGAAATGGAGTGTCGACGATTCGTAGCTTTTGGATCTTTGTGACTAACGATCGAGATTAAATCATGCAGCGTAGCATCGCAGCCGTTGATGATATAACATCTACGATCATCGGGTGGAAGTTGACCGAATGTTAACCAAAAGGGTGGAATCAAACTTTGTTAAGTTGGGAGTTGATAAATCTCATTTGGTCCAAAATGGTGTTAATTGTCAGGCTTGTTGTCGTCCTGAAATAATTGTGGACCATTGGATCTGTTAAGCGTAGATCAACGGCAGAGGAACGCAAGGCGACTTTGCATTGGGAAGAGATATCGACTGTTGGATTGAGAACCTGATCAATGATCACGATCTAATCACAATCGCATTAGAGAGAGGTCAAAGGTTGGTGACTGTGAAACGTCGATGCGCTGATAGCGATAAAGGTTTGATCAGCGATCGGAGGTGGACGGAAATCGGTGGAGCACCGAAAGAAAGGTCTAAAGGAGTGGACCTAATAGAGTTATAGTGGCGGCGTTTAGTAATTTTGAGATTCGGAATATAATCACATATTGAATATGGAGTAGGTTTATGTGTAATGTGACCCGTGGAGGAGCGAACCTCGATTGTGATAAAGGCGTGCATCGGAAAACATGCAGAGGCCATACCAAAGTGGAAAGGTATGTTTTGAATGTATTTCCTTTGTAAATAGGTTAAGGGGGTTAAAGAGCCGATAGAAGGAAAATGTGGGCTTTGGTTATATATGCGGCTTAAGGTTATAACCTAAGGTTTAATGAGGGCTTAGAGGGGTGTATAAGTCCTGATAATGAATGATTGAATGTTTAAAAGGGTTATAATATCCCGATAGGAAGGATTTAAGAGAAGGGCTTTAATAAAGTCAAAGATGAAGGATAAGGGGTGATTAAAAGTTCCGTTAAGTGGATATTTCCTATGAGTTAGGCTATGATAGGTTTTTAATGAATTATTCTGTAGAGGGTTGATTATTATGGACTTACCCATTAAAGGGTGAAGATGTTGACTCCTTGGTGAGTTAAAATTCCCGGGACAGACAAGATGTATGCATAATCCATGCAAACTGTGGGAAAGCAGGGGTAACTCTGCATCAAAAGTTGAAGACAAACAAATGGAAATTTATGATGATAACCATAATGAAGTATCTTCAGTAGAAAATCCACGTTGTGTGGAAAATGTGAAAGAATGTATGATGATGTTGACAAATACATAAGTTCAGTAATTCTGTGATTTTAAAGTGGATTATTTTTATGAATCTGTAAACCATGAAGAAGCTTTAGAAAACCAGATTTTTTTTTTTTTTGTTGTAGATGAAAATGAAACAACATTAATTAGTTGTACAGAAGGTGAAAGGATACTTCACAATGATATATTTCAGGATATTTTAATTCTTGAATTGTTGAATGACATTTTTGTGTCAAAACATGGAATATTCTGTAATGAACAAGAAAGTGCTCAAATGAAATTTATTGACAGTTTTATAAATCTTGTAGAGGATCAGTATAAGGACTTGATGGTAGAGTTATCTGTGGAGACAGAAATCCATAGTAACCTTAAATCTGATAATGGTGGTAGAAATTCGGTTTTATACGGGAAAGAGGAGTCATATGCAAATGATATGCTTATTGGAGATGAGGGAAGATTCAAATTACTAGAAAAGTTATTAGATGAACTTGAAAAGATAAAGGGAAATATTATGTTTAATGATAATGAAAGGGAAGCTGTAGAGTACAAGCAACAGTTTGTAAATGACAAAGGTGAAGAAGAATTGGACATAAATTTCATAATTTCTATGGTAAGGGAGAATGTACAGCAGACAAATGTCAGTGGATTTCAACTAAGAACAAATTATAAAGAGGAAGTTGAGAAAGTGTGGAAGATGAAGTCAGTTAAGAAGAGAGATAGCAAGGAAGAGAAATTAACAAAAGAAATTTGTATCACCAAGGAAAGTGGACAACGACAACATAAGATTTGGATTCCTAGAAGAACAAAAGTGACAATGGCAGAAGAAATGAATCAACAGCATGATGGAAGTGATGACCAGTTACAAATTAAAGTTTGGGATACTGGATGATCAACAGAAGAAACACATGACCAGGAGGTTAGGAAAACTTTCAACTTTGGGAGTCTGATGCAGGAGAATTTAGACCTAGTCAACAATGTGATGGTATGGTCACATGTTGTGGCTAACAAAGGGTTGGAAGACAAGAGATTAATTAATTTTATTAATTTAAATGTATGAGAGTGTTTTATTTGTTGTCAAAATCTGAGCAGAAAAGCGTATAAGTAGCTGATTGATCCTCCCTGCATGGAGATCAGGCTAAGCAGTTATATTATCTGGCTTGAATAGGATATGAGGGATTTGAAAGCTTAAATTAGCGTTTGTTTGAGAAAAGAGTGGAGAGAAGAGATTCTTTAGGGAAGAATGAGAGATTTCTGGATCTCAACTAAATGGGTTCATGAATCCACATTTTGTATCAATTGTAATTATTTGGAATGAGCGAGAGGGTTAGATTCAGATAGAAAGATAGGATGGATGAGCGAGGAAAGAACTGAAATAGTCGAGTGCGATTGTTTCTTCGGTAAATATTTATCAATATGAATACAGTGTGGATTGTGTATTTCTTTGTGTAATTCAATATTGAGTGTGTTTATAACATTTAGTTTCTGGATTGAGGATCTGAGAATTACTGTGTTTGTTGATGCTCAGAATATAGGATAAGAGTGTGTGTTCTGTATATAACGCAGAATACTGGTTGATGTGGATTATCCCTACCATATTAGCAGACAAAGATTGAATGAAGGAATGAATCATCATTGATCACAGGTTTGATCAATGATGATCTGTTTGTGAGAATATCGTAAGTGTTCTCTAATGAATGTGCATGCAGTTTAATACAGGAAACAGACCCAAAACATCAAAAGATTGAGTTGATTGATAATTTGTGAAGAAACCCCAAAATAATTTAGGACTGTCTGTTGGCTGGTAGATCCGATGGTGATCAACAACCGTGGGGGTAGGAGTGAATGGATTTATTGATTGTGGGTGAAGCCCCGAACTCGCTTCTAGTCATCGATCTGATATTCAAACTCTTAGGTCACAGTTGATTGCGGGGGTTAACCCCGTTTTTAAACTGTGTGCTAGTTGAAGTCCCACAAACCATAGATTTAATGATCTCTTATATTCAACGGATATCACGCCATAAAGTGATCAAACATTAATTTCAAAAATGGATCTGAAAATCTATACATCAAGGATTTATATTCCTTATCGGCTTCGTAATGGTAGGTAAATGTCGCGCAAGATTCCCGTCTGATATCCCTGTTAACCGTTGGATCAAGTGTGCTTTGATCAATGGTGGAGGATCGTCGATTAGTTTTGTTGATCGGGTGAACCAACAACCATCAGATTGAAAGGTAAGGCCAATGATGGATAATTAATGCGATAATATTTGTGGAAAAGTTAGACCCGATATGTTATCAACGTGGGTTAAAATCTATTTGAGATCCGGTCAGATGCGGTTGAAGTGGGACCGGGCTCGTTGACAGGTTATATCTTTGTTTTTCATTGATTGGGTGTATAGTCAGGGTTTTCTATTGTTTTGGGTTCCGATAATTTGATGGGGTTTTATTAAGTTAAGTGAACAGGGATTTAATTAGTTTTAGTTTCGAATTTATGAAAGGGTGTAACCTTGCTTCACTTTGGAGGTTATGTGGGCATAACTCATAGGTCCACATGGCATTTTTTAAAGGATGTTAGTATCTTGGCATCATAAAGGTAACCAAACAATGCAAAATTAGATTTGATATTAGTGTTTATTTTATTTATGAAGTAGAAATAGATGTAGTTCCATTTGTTTTATGTGGAGTGGTTTTCGGAAGTCCCTATATGTACAAGTGAGAGTTAATATTTATGTGAAGAGCCAACTAGTACCTCCACATCAAGAATGGAAAATCCTTGACCATCAATGTGCAGAAGGATAAGCCAAAAATTTCACTACTAAGTGTTAACCAAGCCAAGATATTTATCAGTTATAGAAAGAAGTATGTTTTATTGTTTTTAATAGAAAACTATTATGTAGAAGAGTTAGTGAGAACAAAGTCATCTTTGGATGGGTGTAATAAGAAATGAAAATAACAACTAGAAGAGTTGTTATAGGAATGCAATGGTGTGTTTTAGGAGCCTAAAGAGATACCACCCAAGTGGGAAGTGGAGCACAAGATCCAACTATTTTAAAAATCCCCATTGTCAAACATTGGGTTGTACAAGAAGTTTGTTATATAATTAGGTGTGGTGAAGAAGAAGTTGGGGCAACAATAGGAACAGGGTGTCATTCGATCGAGTACATCACCATGTAGGCCACCCATCATCGTTGTGCAAAAGAAGGATTGGACTTGTTGAATCTGTATAGATTACAAGGCATTAGACAAAATTACAATTAAGAATATGTACCCCCTTCTCAAAATAGATGATTCACTCGATCATTTTTAGTAAGTGAGATACTTCACCAAGCTGGAAATCATGTTTGGATATCACCATGTTCAAATTGGAGAAGAATGTACCTAGAAGACCACCTATTGGAGGGGATAGTAGACTGTAGGTTTTAACCCTGTATAGAAATTACCTGCATACGAATTCTGAAACAAAGAAAATAAACAATGCGAGAGAATAACCCATAAAACACATATGCACAGAGATTTTTCCCTAGATCCCAAAACCGGGACTACCAGCTTGATTTTTCATTATGTTCCTTTCAATGTTACAATACATATTTATACATGCCGAAGCATCCAATACCATGGACTGAAAAACCATCGCGTCCAATACCATGGACCGAAAACCATCGTGTCCAAAAAACATGTGCGAAAATCATGCATAAAACCATTGGTGGGTCCGCCCATAAAGTGGGGTTACGGGTGCCCTTCAAACCCCCTATTAACTACGTGGAAAGAATATAAGACAACCCAACAATCTCCCACTTGTTGTTTTCTTTCCACAGAGGGCCACAGGGGAGCTTAGTCATTTTTTCAGCCCTGAGATTCCCATTGCTTCTCTACACCAAGAGAACTTCTCAGAGCTCACAGATTTTGTCAATGCATCTGCAGTATTCTTGAAAGTGTCCACCTTTACCAGCAACACCTTTCTGTCTTCTATCATATCCCTCACAAAGTGATACTGAACATCAATGTGCTTTGTCTTTGAATGATAAGCAGGGTTCTTTGCCAAGAAAATTGCACTTTGGCTGTCACAGTCTATTCTTATAGCTCCCTGTACTAACCCCATACTTGAACACAATCTCTACAACCAAACTGCTTCCTTGCTTGCATGAGTGGCTGCCATGTATTTTGCCTCTGTAGTTGATAGTGCCACTACAGATTGTTTCTTACTCATCCAACTGACTGCACCTCCAAATAGGTTAAACACATACCCACTTGTAGATCTTCTCTGATCCAGATCTCCAGCCCAGTCTGCATCAACAAAGCCATGAATATCCAACACTCTGTACAATCCTGGTCTTCCTTGGTAGCACAAACCATAATCACTAGTGCCACGCAAATACCTGAAAACTCGCTTCACTGCTGTCCAGTGCTCCTTCCCAGGTTTTGACATAAACCTGCTTAATACTCCCACTGCATGTGCAATGTCTGGTCTAGTACAGACCATTGCATACATCAGGCTACCCACTGCACTTGCATATGGAACATGGGACATGTCCTCTTCCTCTTCTTGTGTCTTGGGACACTGTTCAGCAGATAACCTCACACCTACAGGAATAGGAACCTTCACCGATTTACTATCCTGCATATTAAACCTCTGGAGTATTGTCTCGACATACTTCCTCTGGTTTAACTAGAGCTTCCTCTTTGACCGATCTCTTTTAATTTCCATGCCCAAAATATAGTTTGCAGCACCAAGATCTTTCATGTCGAATTTGGAGGACAATTGGGTCTTCAAATCCTGGATAATTTCTTTGTCATTTCCAACCAACACCATATCATCCACAAACAAGACCAGATAAATAATACGGTCACCAATTAATTTAAAATACACACAATGATCTACTTTGCTTCTGGTGAAGCTAAGTCCCCGTATAAATGTATCAAATTTCTAATACCACATCCTTGGTGACTGTTTTAACCCATACAGAGACTTCTTTAACTTGTATACCAGTTCTTTCTTACCCTTCACCGCAAAGCCTTCAGGTTGCTTCATGTAGATTTCCTCTTCCAAATCCCCGTGAAGAAATCTTGTCTTCACATCCATCTGTTCTACCTCAAAATCAAAAGCAGCAGCAACAGATAAAAGTAATCTAATAGAAGTTACCCTGGCAACAGGAGAAAAAATATCACCAAAATCAATTCTCGGCACCTGGGAATAACCTTTTGCTACCAACCAAGCTTTGTATTTCTCCACCTTTCCTTCTGCATTTGTCTTCTTCTTGAACACCCATTTGCTGCCAATAGGTTTCCTTCCAGCCGGCAACTCCACCAGATCCCAAGCCTCATTTTTGTGCAAAGATGCCATTTCATCGACCATGGCCTCTTTCCAGAGTTTTCCATCCTCTGAATCCACTGCTTCCTTCACAGTTCTGGGATCATTATCAGTAACAGACAAAGCAAAATTTGAGCTGAAAGCAGATGGACTATACCTTTCTGGCTGCCTTCTTTCTCGAACTGATCTTCTCACAGCCGGAGTTTGTGGCTCTTCATCTTCTGATTCCTCCTCTGCTGCAGAGTCTGATTCTTCCTCCTTTGGCTCAAACTCTATCTTCTCAGGTTCCTTTGGTTGGACTTCATGTTGAATAACATCTTTTACCTCTCTAAACAACACATTTCGGCTGTACACAACCTTCCGTGTGACTGGGTTCCAAAGCTTGTAACCCTTTAAACCATCCTTATACCCAATAAAGATGCACTTTTCAGATTTACTATCCAACTTGGTTCATTTCTCCTTTGGAACATGTACATATGCATCACATCCAAATACCCTTAGATGTGAAAGAGAGGGTTTCTTACCAGTCCATACTTCTTGTGGAGTCTTATCCTCCAACGCTAATGAAGGTGATCTGTTAATCAGGTAACATGTAGTATCCACCGCCTCTCTCCAGAATTCCTGTCCTAACCCGACACCACTAAGCATGCTTCTTGCCCTTTCCATCAACGTCTTGTTCATTCTTTCTGCGACTCCATTTTGCTGAGGTGTATATGGAGTAGTCTTCTACCGTGCTATACCACACTTCTTACAAAATTCTTCAAATTCCTTGCTACAAAATTCTCCACCATTATCTGTCCTCAGCACCTTTATCTTCTTCTCTGTCTGATTTTCCACTAGAGCCTTAAATTCTTTAAACCTGTCAAAGACTTCAGATTTCTTCTTAAGAAAATATATCCATGTATTCCTTGAGAAGTCATCTATGAATGATACATAGTACACAGATTTACCCAGTGATGGAACCTTCACAAGTCCAAACACATCACTGTGCACAAGCTCTAATATCTGTTTCGTCCTCTTACCACCAGAGGGGAAACTCACCCGATTCTGCTTCCCATATACACAATTTTCACAGAAATCAAAATCCAGAGAGCTATTATTCATACCTTCTACCATACCTTTACCATGAAGTATTTGAAGGCCCTTCTCTCCAATATGTCCAAACCTTTGATGCCATAACATGGTCTTCTCTCCAGAGACCACTAGATTCTCTACTCCATTTTCAGGAACCATAGAACTATTGCACCCATCAACAACAGTGCTACCTTGCAGCTTGTACAGAGTTCCAATCTGAACTCCCCGCATTAATATTAGTGCTCCTCGAACCATCTTGCAGGTATCTTTCTCGAACACCGTCTTTACACCTGCATCATCCAAATTGCTTACAGAAATCAGATTTTTGGCCAATGCAGGAATATGTAGAACACCCGGAAGTGTTCTAACCCTTCCACCTTGCAACTTCAACTTTACTTTTCCCCGATCAATGATTCTAGCCTTCCTATCATCTCCTAAGAAGACATAACCACCATCGTATTTCTCATACTCGCAGAACCACTCTCTATGGGGAGTGAAGTGAAAGGATGCACCTGAGTCAATCAACCTTGCCTCATGATCTACATGTGTACTTGAAGAAGCCAAGTACACATCCCCACCTTCATCTGAGGTGGTTTTTGCCTCTACAGAAGGAGCATCATCAGATCCCTTTCCTTTATCAGGAGCTTTAGATTTACAATCCCTTCTAAAGTGCGCTTCCTTTCCGCATTTTCAACACACCACCTTTGTAGATTTTCCTGGAGATTTAGATCTCCCTCTAGATTTAGATCTCCCACTCGATGACTTATTTTTGTTTCTGTTCTGGGACCGTCCTTGTACAGACAAGGCATCACCATTCTGGTTGTCCATATTTTTCCGTCTCATCTCCTCCGTCAGCAAGGCTGAGACTATTTCATCAAACTGCAAAGCAGTTGCATTTCTACCTATTGCAATAACCAGACTATCCCACGAATCTGGTAGAGAACACAATAGACTGATGCACTTATCTTCATCTGAAATTTTAATATCAACAGATAATAACTGAGTTACCACAGTATTAAACGCATTCAGATGCTCTGTCACCGAGTCTCCATCTTTCATCCTCAGGTTATACATCTTTTTCCGTAGGAACAGTTTATTCACCAGAGACTTAGATTGGTACAAAGTCCCTAACTTGACCCACAAAGCCTTTGCCGTAGCTTCCCCTAATACATTCAGCAATACTGAATCCGAGACACACAATCGTATTGTGCTCTTTGCCTTCTGATCCAACTTCTTCCATTCTTCATCGGTCACTCCCGATGGTTTAGTACCCGGATCTACCGCGATCCACTGATCTTTATCCACCAACAGATCCTCCATCTTGAGTTTCCACAACTCAAAATTCTGACCATTGAACTTCTCAATCTCTATCTTTCCACCGCTCCCCATCTTCTTTCACCACCAGAATCGATCTCGCAGATCTCCCACTGAACAGGGTCTACCACAGGCCCGTGTGAAACCCCTCAGCAACAAAGGCGTCCCCTTGAAGCCAAAACAGCTCTGATACCAAATGTACGTTTTAACCCTGTACAAAAATTACCTGCATACGAATTCTTAAACAAAGAAAATAAACAATGCGAGAGCATAACCCATAAAACACATATGCACAGAGATTTTTCCCTGGATCCCAAAACTGGGACTACCATCTTGATTTTTCATTATTTTCCTTTCAATGTTACAGTACATATTTATACATGCCAAAGCATCCAATACCATGGACCGAAAAACCATCGCGTCCAATACCATGGACCGAAAACCATCGCGTCCAAAAAACATGTGCGAAAATCATGCACAAAACAATAGGTGGGTTTGCCCAACCGGACCCCATAAAGTGGGGTTACAGGTGCCCTTCAAAACCCCTATTAACTACGTGGAAAGAATATAACACAACCCAACATAGACTTTGTTAACTAGCCCAGTCGAGTTGACATAGAAATACATATTGTAAAGTCAGTTGTATAGCTAGCCAAGCCGACTATCTGAGTTGGTTTAGGAAAGTCGGTTCCGACAGTTAAACTATTATCACTGTTGACAGACACACACACACAAACACACATACACACACACATATATTCACATCAATGTACTAGTTTGATTTTCTCATTAAGAGAATATATAATATAAATTACTAATATGTTTGTTCTCTTCTACTTTGCGTCTCTTTTATCTTTCCTATGTTGCATATGATTATGTAGGTATTTTTTTCCTTTCTATTAGTAACCAATGTGCAATTTTTTCTTGACAACAAAATTGGTTTTGTTGTTGATAGTATTGGATTCAAGTACTTATAACATGTAAACATGAATTTTAACATTGAAGAAATAAAACCATGGTTTAAAACAAAGCCTAATAATTAACTCAAGAATTATGCAAGGTGAGATAAACTGTCGATTGTAGAGGCTGGGGGAGATTTCTTTACATAAGAACATGAAATATTCATCAAGGTAGACCCAACAAAGATTAAGAAATTTTTCGTCCGAACCACTAATGTGGTGGAAAATAGATGATGGTTGATATACATTGAAACTGGAAATGATGATCAAACTAATATTCACAAGTGGGTCAAAAATATCTTGGACAAATTATGTGAGGAGCAAGCAATAGAAGAAGGATATTCTATTGAATATATCAAATCAAGGTTTTTGAATGATTTTCATGACTGTTTTTTTATACCATGCATACCTTTTTACAAACTTTTATTCTTAATATAGGAGTTCGCCACATAGTAGAATATCTACCACCCCTTTAGGAACCATGAAATCATGACCATCATCGGAACCAAAATCGACTGTGAGAAATTTCTCGACAGTCACCGTAAAAGTAAAAAAGAAGCATGGGATTATTTCTTGAGAAAATAAAAAAATGGATGTTGATTTGACCCTCCTCGATCAATGATAAGCTGGCTCGACTTGGGGGGGGATGATTCATGAAGAATAAATAATAGAAAAATGATAATAGCTAAAAGGAGAAGTACTAGCAAAATTAAAATGGGAAGAAAGTGATCTGCTACAAAGAGATGACAAAATGAAGACCATAACATTCTAGCCAACAGTAACATGCATCCTATTTATTAGTCATGGATATGCAAAAGATGTGTTTTTTGTCAAATAATGCTTTATTTATTTGGGTAGGATTTCTGACAGGGATTTAAAAGTATTATTTTTTATTGTTAAGGAAGTGCATCGATCAACTCACCAAACATGGTGTAGACAGAAAGATACAAACAGATAGAATTTCTGGGAAAATGTTGTAGAAAAACTACTGTGTTTTCCCCAACAAACTGATTGAACATGATTTATCCAACTTAAATTCTTAGCCCATTTGGATTTAAGATAATGGACATTCAAAATTGCAATAAATATCCCCCACTAGGCACACTCTTCCAATTCTTGGTCCTAAAATCAAGAAATTCAATTGATCATGCATTCATTCATTACCTATAATATGGTGGGTAACTTAAAAAATTTCATTGGACGGATTTATTTAAGTTGGTAACATAATAAAAAAAATAAAAACGTGGCTTCCCTCCTTTTTAAGATCATAGGACAAATAATCTCAATGAATAGATGAAGCTACACCCAAATAGGTTGTAGTTACTAGCTCAAAATAAAATCCAAACTATAAATGGACTTAAATATTGGAAAAATGATATCAACTTCGATTTAAAATACGGGTAGTTTCTTCTCATATTCATATAATATTTGTGGGGTTTACAAATTTTTCACTGGGAATTCTTGTAGTTTTTATAGTGACTTTTAGTAGTTAGCTTCCTCATTGTCAATATACATCCCTTTGCCTTTGATTCCTATATATTCACTTCCTTTAAATTAATCATACTATATGTGTTATACATCTACTTATGAATAAACTATACGCAACATTGTCATATTTGAAAAGAATGGCTACAATCCTACGTTTACTGTGAAAGGTATAGAGTAAAACTATAAAAATGGGCTTAGAAAAATGTTCTCCTTGGGATTTATAAAGGAATTTTTTAAAACATAAGAGCATATACTTGGAGGTGTATATATATCTGAAAAAACCCTCCTTCATAATTTTAAAACTCATTCTAAGTTATTTTAAACAACGATTGCAAAATTGGTATTTCTTAGTTTTTAACGGAATTTGATTAGTTCAATAAAATGCATGCCCAACCCTCATTCTTGACTATTTTTTGAGTGATCACAATAAGGAATGATTTCTATTTGAATTCAACACATTAATTTAATTTTAGTTTTCTAACTTTGGATCTAAAAAATCCTCATGTGTAAATACACTAAAAGGTTACCTTCTGAATGTGAAATACCTACTTAGTTGACCAAAATTAGATCTTGAGTTGTATCCTTGGGTATTTTTAAGTGGTTTTAGTTGCAGAGAATATGTTTATTCCTTCCATGGTCTTAAAAAAGTGCATATTTGTCTTATAACATTTTCATGAAGCCCATAACTTTATAGATTTGTCTTCTAACTATAAAGATGGGATTAGAAAAATGCTAGCCATGAGCTTTATAGAGGAATTTTTTAAAACGTAAGAGAATATATCTATATATATATATATATCTATATATCTATATCTATCTATCTATATATATATATATATATATATATATATATATATATATATATATATATATATATATATATATATATATATATATATATATATATATATATATATTTGAGAAAAACCTCCTTCAAAATTTTGAAACTATTTCTAAGTTGTATGCAACATTGTTTTCAAAATTGGTATTCCTTTGTTTTTTACTAAATTTGTCTAGTTCAGTAAAATGCATGCTCATCCCTCATTCTTTAGTATTTATTAGTGATCCTAGTGGGAAATGATTTCTTTTTTAATTTGACACATTTGTGTACTTATAGTTTCCTAATTTTCGATTTATAAAATCGTATTGTGTAAATACACTATAAGGTTAGCTTCTAAATGTTAAATGCCCACTTAGTTGACCAAAATGCAAGTTGAGTTCTATCCTTTGGTATTTTTAAGTGCTTTTAGTTGTAGAGAATATGTTTCCTCCTCCGATGGTCTTAAACAAGTTCATATTTTGTCTTACAACATTTGCAAGAAGTCCATAAGTCTATAGATTTTTATTATAAGTATAAAAATGGGCTTAGAATAATGATAGCTATGAGCTTTATAGAGATATTTTTGAAACATAAGAACATATAACTCGAGGTATATATCTATTTAAAAAAAAAAACCTTCGTAATTTTGAAACTCTTTCTAAGTTGTCTACAACATTGTTTTCAAAATTGGTATTCCTTAGTTTTTAACTGAATTTGACTAGTTTAGTAAAATGCACAACCAATCCTCATTCTTGAGTATTTTTGAGTGGTCCCAATGGAAATTTTTTTCATTTAATTTGAAACATTCATTTACTGAACTAGTTTCCTAATTTTTTATTTAAAAATTCTTGTTGTGTAAATACACTACACGAATACCTTATAAATGTGAAATGGTCACATAGTTGACCAAAATACAAGCCTGAGATCTATCCTTGGGTATTTTTAAGTGCTTTCAATTGTAGAGAATATGTTTCTTCATCCCATGGTCTTAAACAAGCCTAGATTTGTCTTATAAAATTTGCATGAAGTCCATAACTTTATAGATTTGTATTATAACTATAAAACGGGCTTAGAAAAATGGAAACCATGAGCTTTACAGAGCCATTTTTTGAAACATGATTCCATATCTATCTATCTATCTATCTATATATATATATATATATATATATATATATATATATATATATATATATATATGAAAAAAACTTCCTTCGGAATTTTGAAACTCTTTCTAACTTGTTTGCAACATTGTAGTTCAAATTTGGTATTACTCAATTTTTAACTGAATTTGACTAGTTCAGTGAAATGAACACCCAACCCTCATTCTTGAGTATTTTTTGAGTGATTTCGATGGTAAATTATTTTTATTATAATTTGACACATTTTTTTACTTTTAGTTTTCTAATTCTGGATTTACAAAACCTTGTCATGTAAATACATTTCAAGATTACCTTTTAAATGTGAAATGCACACTTAATTGATGAAAATGCAAGCTTTAGTTCTATCCTTGGGTAGTTTTAAGTGCTTTCAGTTGTAGGGAATATGTTTCCCATCCCATGGTCTTAAACAAGTCCATATTTCTCTTATAACATCTGGATTAAGTAAATATATCTATCTTAACAGTTGCATGACGGTTTTGTAACAATCTCACCAAATCATGATGGATTCATACTTATGGATAAACTATAAGAAACATTGTCATAATTGAAAAGAATGTCTAAAATCCTATGTTTATTATGAAAAAATGAAGAGTAAAACTATAAAAATGGGCTTAGAAAAATGTTCAACAGGAGCTTTCTAGAGGCATTTTTTAAAACATAAGAGCATATATGTGTAGGTGTGTGTGTTGTCTATGAGAGTGCTTTCAAAATTGTTATTCCTCTGTTTTTGACTAGATTTTGCTAGTTCAATAAAATGTGCACCCAATCCTCATTCTTGAGTATTTTTTAGTGATCCGAGTGGGAAATTATTTTTATTTAATTTGACACATTTGTTTACTTCTAGATTCCTAATTTTAGATGTAAAATGTCTTATTTTATTAGATATCATTTTTTGGGATTCAACTGCGTTAAGTAAGTCATTCAAACGTATGACCATTTCCATGAGAGGTAGTCGTAACTGACTAATTTCTCATGATTTTTGAATAGTTCACTTAGCACTTATTGCATCGGGTGATGCTCACAGGGGTGAAGAAGTGGGATTGAAACTAGTGAAATGTGGAGAACGAATCACATAGCATCAATCATCACTTCCGGGGCTTGCACCCGGTAACCAGGACTTCCCAGGAGGTCACCCATCCCAGAACTCCTCTGGCTCAAGCGCGCTTAACTGTGGAGTTTTTCCCCACAATCAAGCCCACTTAGCTTGCTACCCCATTTGCAAAACCTTAGCAAGTATTGTGCCTCATGAACCATTCAAGTAGAGATCCCTTGACTCTTTTTGAATTTAAGTATGGGGGATTTACGCAGTGCATTATATTAGATATCATTTTTTGGGATTCAACTGCGTTAAGTAAGTCATTCAAACGTATGACCATTTCCATGAGAGGTAGTCGTAACTGACTAATTTCTCATGATTTTTGAATAGTTCACTTAGCACTCATTGCATCGGGTGATGCTCACAGGGGTGAAGAAGTGGGATTGAAACTAGTGAAATGTGGAGAACGAATCACATAGCATCAATCATCACTTCCGGGGCTTGCACCCGGTAACCAGGACTTCCCAGGAGGTCACCCATCCCAGAACTCCTCTGGCTCAAGCGCGCTTAACTGTGGAGTTTTTCCCCACAATCAAGCCCACTTAGCTTGCTACCCCATTTGCAAAACCTTAGCAAGTATTGTGCCTCATGAACCATTCAAGTAGAGATCCCTTGACTCTTTTTGAATTTAAGTATGGGGGATTTACGCAGTGCATTATATTAGATATCATTTTTTGGGATTCAACTGCGTTAAGTAAGTCATTCAAACGTATGACCATTTCCATGAGAGGTAGTCGTAACTGACTAATTTCTCATGATTTTTGAATAGTTCACTTAGCACTCATTGCATCGGGTGATGCTCACAGGGGTGAAGAAGTGGGATTGAAACTAGTGAAATGTGGAGAACGAATCACATAGCATCAATCATCACTTCCGGGGCTTGCACCCGGTAACCAGGACTTCCCAGGAGGTCACCCATCCCAGAACTCCTCTGGCTCAAGCGCGCTTAACTGTGGAGTTTTTCCCCACAATCAAGCCCACTTAGCTTGCTACCCCATTTGCAAAACCTTAGCAAGTATTGTGCCTCATGAACCATTCAAGTAGAGATCCCTTGACTCTTTTTGAATTTAAGTATGGGGGATTTACGCAGTGCATTATATTAGATATCATTTTTTGGGATTCAACTGCGTTAAGTAAGTCATTCAAACGTATGACCATTTCCATGAGAGGTAGTCGTAACTGACTAATTTCTCATGATTTTTGAATAGTTCACTTAGCACTCATTGCATCGGGTGATGCTCACAGGGTGAAGAAGTGGGATTGAAACTAGTGAAATGTGGAGAACGAATCACATAGCATCAATCATCACTTCCGGGGCTTGCACCCGGTAACCAGGACTTCCCAGGAGGTCACCCATCCCAGAACTCCTCTGGCTCAAGCGCGCTTAACTGTGGAGTTTTTCCCCACAATCAAGCCCACTTAGCTTGCTACCCCATTTGCAAAACCTTAGCAAGTATTGTGCCTCATGAACCATTCAAGTAGAGATCCCTTGACTCTTTTTGAATTTAAGTATGGGGGATTTACGCAGTGCATTATATTAGATATCATTTTTTGGGATTCAATATAATGATATCTAATATAATCCCAAAAAATGATATCTAATATAATGCACTGCGTAAATCCCCCATACTTAAATTCAAAAAGAGTCAAGGGATCTCTACTTGAATGGTTCATGAGGCACAATACTTGCTAAGGTTTTGCAAATGGGGTAGCAAGCTAAGTGGGCTTGATTGTGGGGAAAAACTCCACAGTTAAGCGCGCTTGAGCCAGAGGAGTTCTGGGATGGGTGACCTCCTGGGAAGTCCTGGTTACCGGGTGCAAGCCCCGGAAGTGATGATTGATGCTATGTGATTCGTTCTCCACATTTCACTAGTTTCAATCCCACTTCTTCACCCCTGTGAGCATCACCCGATGCAATGAGTGCTAAGTGAACTATTCAAAAATCATGAGAAATTAGTCAGTTACGACTACCTCTCATGGAAATGGTCATACGTTTGAATGACTTACTTAACGCAGTTGAATCCCAAAAAATGATATCTAATATAATGCACTGCGTAAATCCCCCATACTTAAATTCAAAAAGAGTCAAGGGATCTCTACTTGAATGGTTCATGAGGCACAATACTTGCTAAGGTTTTGCAAATGGGGTAGCAAGCTAAGTGGGCTTGATTGTGGGGAAAAACTCCACAGTTAAGCGCGCTTGAGCCAGAGGAGTTCTGGGATGGGTGACCTCCTGGGAAGTCCTGGTTACCGGGTGCAAGCCCCGGAAGTGATGATTGATGCTATGTGATTCGTTCTCCACATTTCACTAGTTTCAATCCCACTTCTTCACCCCTGTGAGCATCACCCGATGCAATGAGTGCTAAGTGAACTATTCAAAAATCATGAGAAATTAGTCAGTTACGACTACCTCTCATGGAAATGGTCATACGTTTGAATGACTTACTTAACGCAGTTGAATCCCAAAAAATGATATCTAATATAATGCACTGCGTAAATCCCCCATACTTAAATGTCTTATTTTGTAAATAAACTACAAGGGTACCTTCTAAGCGTGAAATTCCCACCTAGTTGACCAAAATGCAACCACAAGTTCTATCCTTGGGTATTTTTCGGTGCCTTTAAGTTGTAGAGAATATGTTTCTTCCTCCCATGGTTTCAAACAAGTCTAGTTTTTTTCTTATAACATTTGCGTGAAGTCCATAAAATTATAGATTTCTCTTATAACTATAAAAACTGGGATTAGAAAAACGACAACCACGAGATTTATATAGGCATTTTTTAAGATATAAGAGCACATACCTAGAGGTATGTATGTATTTGACAAAAAAGTCCTTTACAATTTTTAAAATCATTCTAAATTGTCTCCGGGAGTGTTTCAAAAATTGTCATTCTCAATTTTTGACTGAATTTTACTAGTTCAGTAAAATCACACCTAGCACTCATTCTTGAGTATTTTTGAGTGATCCCAGTGGGAAATGATTTTTCTTTTAATTTGACATATTCATTTAATTTTATTTTCCTAATTTGCGATTTAAAAAATCTTGTTGCGTAAATACACTACAAGGTTACCTTCTAAATTTGAAATGCCTACTTAATTGACCAAAATGCAAGCCTTAGTTTTATCCTTAGGGTATTTTTAATTTCTTTCAGTGATAGATAATATATTTCTTTTTCCTATTGTCTTAAACAAGTCAAAACTCATTTCATAACATTTTCACGAAGTCCATAGCTTTATAGATTTTTCTTATAACTATAAAAATGGGCTTAGAAAAATTCTAGCCATAAGATTTATAGAGGCATCTTTTAAAACATAAGACCATATACTTGGAGGTGTGTGTGTGTGTGTGTGTGTGGGTGTGTGTGTGTATATATATAATTGAAAAAGTCTTCCTTAATAATTTTGAAACTCTTTCTATGTTTTCTGCAACGTTGTTTTTAAAATTGGTATTGCTCAATTTTTAACTGAATTTTACTAGTTTAGTAAAATGCATCCTCAACCGTCATTATTGAGTCTTTTTGAGTGCTTTCGATAGGAAATTATTTTTATTTTAGTCTGGCACTTTTATTTACTTTCAGTTTTCTAATTTTGGAATTGTTAAAAATGTCAGAAATCACTGAGGAGTTGCAAGATCCACATTCAAAGCAAAGGCGAGAGATATAAATTACTAAGATAGAGATCCTCCGGGCCAAGGAACACCTGAAGAGAATCAAAATTGAATTGGAGCTTTTGAAGATAGAGCACGTTATTAGATCTTCCCTTAAAATAGTTAGGAAAATAATATGGGGACGAATAATACAGATAGTAAGTAGCATTAGAATTAGCTAGAATTCATCTAAGAAATGATTGATACCATTAGAAGAGGCCATGGTGAAATGGAATCCATTAAGAGAACTCTTAGTGAATCTCACTCTAAGGTAGAAGTGATTATATACTTTCTTAATCGAGTGCCTGCAGAAGAGGTGGTGAAACATCAATAGGTCCAAATGGATAGCAAGGGCTAACTGGATGATAAGAGATCATCAATTGGTGATGTTAGTTGAGGATGAGATAAATGAGCTAATAAAGGAAATAGAAAGTTTAAAAACGAAATGCAAAGTGATATATTGAAAGTGACTTCCAACCTTCTTCGATAATGATGGAGACCTATACCCAAGGAAGCTTTCATAAAAATATTCATTATAATAAAATAATATCACCGATGCTTTAGAGAATAGGGTCGTGCCTTTCATGGAAAGGAAATCATAAAATTGTATGATCATCATTTTGGAATTTTGTGTATATTGAAGAATAATTTGAAGGAGCGAGGTAGAATGATTACAATGACAAGACTAACCTAAAAGGAAACATCATAGATGCATGGTCATGTCATATTCCATATGGTAAGGATTGAAGGGCTCTTACAAATTTATATCAATGGGCCATTCAAATTGGATTGCCACCAGTGATACAGATGATGTCGATAGAGGCAGTTTCTAGCTCAAAGCCTCCACCATAGTAGCAAGTACAATCAAAGGCACGACCCCAATAGTCGACATTGACATTGGCATGACCATCGACACCCCAACACTGTTGAAAAATCAGCCAAGGTAGCACCCAGCCAAGAGACAAGACCTAACATACATCCAAGAGAGAGACAGAACCTACTATAGCTGGGTTCAAAGACACCCAGGCTACAACTCATAGATCTTTCAAGAATCTTCTAGAAGAAGTTTTTTACAACCAACATTTTTGTAAAGATTATTGGTAATTTTCAAAATACCACTAGTGATCTAGGGGAGGGTCTTAGGCTTAGATTTCCTATGTATATGCCTCATTTTATATTTTCAAGGGAAAATTTATGGGTTTTAGCAGAAACTATGTTAAAATTTTGTCATAATCTACTGGGAGATTTGAAGCTTTCAAGGGAGGAATTCCACAGCGAGTTTTGGGTTGTTTGTCCTTCTTTTAGATGTAATTTCATGAACCCACCTTGGTTTTTTAAACTTTGCTACATATAAATATAGTTTCAAATAATTTTCGTGGCATATTGTGTTGTGAACTTGATTGGATAGGATGATGAAATGGAATTGTCAAATTAAAGTGAATTCATTCAAGAAGACATTTTGCAATCATGCACTTGCTTTATGAGAAGAAATAGAGATGAAAGTCACATAAGAAATAAAACATGTAGTATAATTCAACAATACATTGTAATCAATTTGGTAATCTTTATTATCTACAAGGAAGCATGAAATTACAGAAATAGCCAAAATCTCTAAACCCTTTTGTTGTGGCTCTCATGCCTTTAAATAATACATCAAAATCATTTATAAGGGTAATTTTAAAGAATTCTTAACTATATTAAATACTTCTAACTAAAAGTCATTTTTGTAAAACATTAGATACAAAATTTTCTCATAAAGACAAATATGACAATTCTTGGAATGAACAAAACTAGATAAAACAAGCTTCATTGACTTGGTTGATTAGGCATTGGCTCCACTACACATTAGAGAAATTTCCAGGTAAAAATTATTGCTTAAAACAAAAATGTACAACCAAAATCAACTTCATAAGAATCAATAGGATTCAAGATGATGTTGTCAACCATGGGGGATGATTCACCATTTTTGGAGTAAAATAGTAAAAAGATTAATATAAAAACCTTTTTTAATGCATATTTTCAACTTAACCCCCTATGTGTTTTCTCAAAATTCAAGCTCGGGCACTTGTTTGATGCAAAATTTAATTCCTCATCCTATGAGTACCCATGTTGCATACTTTCGATGGGCCCTGCCACAAGAAAATGAATAATACATGAAAAACATGGTTGCAGTCACGTTTTTTCATGTATTTCTCATTTTCATGTAGAAGGGTCCATATAAATTAGGTGGCATGGGTAATATTTGGATGAGGAATTAAATTCTTCATCCAACAAGTGCTCCTACTCGAAATTTAGGTAAAACCGTAGGGAGATAAGTTGAAAATACGAGTTGAAAAAGTAGTTTTTTCTTTCTTCCCTAAACTTTGATGATGTAATCTAATATTATTTTATTATTTCCACTATTATTTTATAATATTCCTTAGGAGTCCCATTTGAGACCTCAAAATTTCTCTAATTTCTACTTCTTTAGTTTTCATCATCCTTTCACATCTTTTCCATATAGCTTCATCTTGAAGTTGATACACAAGAAAGTCTTGAATAGCCATTTGCAAGTTTGAGTGTTTGGAATAGTTTGGTTTGGTCATGAACAAAGTATTCACCAACCATAGGATTTGAAAACTAGGATGAAGATAATTGACAACAGTTTGACCTCTTAAACCTTCAAATGTTTCAAGAGCTCTCTCAAATTGATTTTTCTTACTTGACAAAATCTTCTCATATGCTTCCCAAGAAATAAATTTACCATTTTGGTCCCAAGAATTGACAAATCCTGCTTGAGTTATTTTATAAAACTTGTTATTAAATATTGACACTACCCTCTTTAATTCTTTCTATGAATTGGAAGCCTGGAGATGGAGACTATTCTTCTTGATGATATTTCTTATTTGTAAATAAAAGACACTCTATCAACCACATATAATGCTTTGAGTTCATTTAGAGTTATCTAATTCAAGCACTTTATCCTATTCTTTTATTTTAGGACTCTATCTCCTATTTCATTTCAAATTATTTTTATAAATGGTTGTGGCCTTCTTATTAGAGCTTTCTACTATGCAATAACACCAATATAATCCCAATTTGAATGTATATACTGAATGATTTCATCCCAAACTATTCATTTTGCTTCTATTAGGGAAGTATTTCACTTCAATTTTGCTTCCAACTTCTTGATTTCCTCTTGAGCATTTTGTTTCTCACGTTGTAATTAGTTATTCTTCTCATTTTCTAGATTGAGATGTCATTCTTTAATATTCAATTTCTCTTTTCTTTCTACCATATAACTCTATGTTATTTTCAATTCAAATTATGAAATCTTCAAATCTATCATCACCTTTGCTAATTTTACTAAAGGATCATTGGAATTAGAGTAAGTCGGTACATCAATAGTGCAAACATGTCTTTAAATAGATTGGCCTGTAACTCTGGAATTTCTCCCGCAAACTAGAAATTTCACTCTTCTTCTTTATTAATTCCTCCAACAAATATTCTTTTTCATTTTTGACCTGAGCAAGATATTCTATTTGAGCATGTTCACAACTGGGAATTTTTTATTTTTTTCTTAAAGACTATTCTTTGGATTCAATATTCTACAACGTTACCTTAATTTCTTCTCTATCCTATAGATCAACTCCAAGCTGAACAATTAACTTCTTAAATTCCTCAATTTGAATCTTCTTTGCTCTAGAGTTAGCTTTTTCTTGACTTGATTGATTAGTCATTTTTTCAAGAAGCTTCTCTACTTTACTGACTGTTAAAGAACTCTTTCTCAAGTCACTATAAATCATCTCAGCTTCTTGTTTGTGAAGATTTATCTTAGCAGGTAATGGAATATCACTCACATTAATGGACAATTTCATTGTCTTGAAATCAAGCCCTGCAGGAATAGATTGAGAGGCAGGGTGCATGAGGGATAGCTTTAATTGGTTCCTCCCAAAATCCATTGTAGAAATCAACCTGGTTTGATAAACTGAGATTGAATACACTGATAATTGAGCTTCCATATTACTTCTTACCTTATGAGTATTTTCTTAAATCTACTGATAACTTTGCTACAAAATATCTTCTTGAGATGGACTTTTCTCAGCTTGATGTGCTACAAAATCAGTGGAAGTGGAGGGAAGGAATGTGCACTCTATATTTTCCGCTTTCATTTTGAATCCAAGATTATTTGAGGGTATCTCTATGAATTTGATTTGAAAATTTTCCCCTTTTTCTCCTTCTTAGATTCTCGCTCTTTTCTTTGGTTGTAAATATTCCATTTCAATATTTTCTTTCTCAATAAAAATTCTTTTCAAAATATTATCCTTTAGAGTGGGAGTTTTAATGGTATTCTTCTAATACCCTTTATCTTCTTGCAATAGTTTGTCACCACGACAAACCTCTTGATTTTCCATCTTTCTAATCTCTGGTATGGTTTCATGTGAGTAGGGCACCAAACCAACTTCAACTTTTCTATCAAAAATCATGTGATAGCAATCATATTCCATTTCTTCCCTTTCTCAAAATTAAAATATTTCATCATATCTTCAATTTGTGCAAGAGCATGTTTCTTCCTCACCATAAATGGTCCCACAACTCTTTCTAGTATAATGGTGTCTCCCTTGCACCAAGGGATAAATTGATTATGATCAACATTGATACTTTGTCTTATAAATTAAAAGGAGAGTATTCTCATGGGATAGAATAACATAAGGAGATATGGTGTCACTTCTTCTCCATGCAGTATTATTTTTGTGTAGTCTTCAAATAAATACCAATCACCCACTCTTGTGTCAACACTAAGTTGTAGGAGTTCCCTTGGTCCAGGTAGGATTCTTGGAGGTGCTTAATTATTTAAAATAGAGTATACCATAACCATAAAAGAGTATAAATATTTAGAGAAGTCTTCATTGTGTTATTTCCAGCTAATGGTATTGGTCTAGTCAACTACTAGTTTCACATGATTCTCTAAATCCATAATGTTCACACAGACATGATAGAATTTATCTCAACGTGAATATAAAAATAGATGGACCAAATATGATGGATACCTAATGTAACCAATGGTATTAGAATTTTGGAAATTTAAATTTATCAATTTCACTAGATAGGCTGGGATATCCATAACAACATTAGGTTGTAGCATTAAACTAAGGAGCCCTAAAGCTTTCTCACTTACTATTCCAATGTCATCCTTCCCAAGAAGACAAAGAAAAAGAAAACACACTACCTTCTAGGTCACTCCCTTGACTTCGAATCTCTCGGTCTCCAATTGCTCATATTGTTCTATAGCCTAAGTGTTTCAGGGAGCGCAGAGGGGATCATAATTTATTAAGATGTCATGCCCAAGAATCATGGAATAATGGTAGTCATGTGTGTATTCTTAAGAATATTGTTGTCTAATGTTTCCTGCTTGCTCAACAAGAACATGCGGAGTGACATGTTGGCCTATCAATTAACATCACCAATGTGCTCACTCACCTCTCTTTTGATATTAATATCCTATTCCTCAGATATGATGGAAGTTCCAGTCACAGTTTGTGGATTTTGGTAATAAATATAATCATTTTCACTTTGATTGTACTCCTTGTCCTTCTTCTAAGTTGTGTCATTTTGGCCAGCAAGATCATTCATGATTTGGTGACTCAAATAAGTGTTGTGCTTTTATCCTAGACAGGGTGAGAAAACCCTCAATTAGTGGTTATCTTGGAAGAAACTGAAAAGTACGCAGTGTGTTCATGGATAACAACAAAGAACCAACCTCAATACATCATCACTCAATCAGTCCTCATCTCTTCCATCAATTTTCTTGTCATGGTTTCATTGTGATTTCTATAATTGGATTAGAGATGAGCCAATATGCAGTCCATGGTGATGGATTAGACTAGTTATGCATCATGGATATCACCATTCAATGGATTTTCATCTTAGTGGGTTGAGATCTCATCTAATTAAATTGATCATGACCATTTTATACTCTCCAAGAGTTATACGTATGAATGGTTTAGGTCTCTAATCATATTTTCATGTAGAGGATTTCTAGAAAACAACTATCATAGAGATATAAGTAGAGCTCATGGGACTGGATGAGGAACCAATCAAGAAGTTTAGACATTTGAGGATATTTATGTTTATGTTATTTAGGAAACTCTAGTTGTATAACCTCATTCCCACCTTGCTTCCTCTACATTTACTTTTACTGTCGTTGAGAAAAACTTGCTAGTTGATTTCAGAGATGGTTTTCTCTAATCGCTACATGTGAAGGCTTCTCATGGGTCAAGCAGGTCACATTGAGTGTTTGGCATATACACACAACAATGGAACTACAAGACAAATCCTATTGATTTCATGAAACACTTGAACATTCTAATGCACATGCTCGAAGAGAATCTCGCAAAAGTGTGGATAACCAATTGAATATCCCTGTAGGAGTTGAAGTCACAACTTAAGCAAGAGGAATAGTTGTGATGCAACATAGTCCCTGCCTATACCACTAATTAATTGATCAAGAAAACTTTTTTTGTTCATTTCATTGTTAGCATGGGGTTTACATTTCATTATTATTTCAGAATGATTTTTTCATTTGCAATATGTCGTTATTTCCACCCCTGAACACACACAACGAAATCCACTTTCACACATCTTCTTTCACTTCTGCGTTAGTTAAAATTAAGGAAAATGAAAGTATTTATTTATAAAAGTTAAAACCTCGTTAAAAATAAATAAGATTAAAGTTTTGCATTACTAAACTAATAAAGACAATTCTTAATATTGTGGAAGGAACTTAATGTGCATAAGTGTGGAGCATTTGGAGTTCTTCACACAAGATAATCATCTAAGAAACTACCAAATGTGAATCAGAAATAAATAAAGGTGAATCGTTAATGTGGGGTTTTTATTCCATTCTTATTATTCCGCATTTGAAATGTGTCATTGTTTCCACCTCCAAGAACAATGAAAGTCACCTTCTAATATCTTATTTTGGTTCTGCAAAGCTTCGTCCACACAACTAGTCATTTTATCATTTATTTGTTATTAAGTCTGCATTTCATCCTTTTTCTAGATTTTGTCATTTATTTGTTATCAATCATTGTTGAGCCTCCATTTTGTCTAGATATTCATACATTTTGCTGAATAAATCTTGTGCCTACACCTGGTGTTTATAGTCATTATTATCCTTTTTATGCACTGTTGGGATGTTATAGAGGAATTCAGAGGTAATATGTTATTGTTATATTAATTCTCTTTGTTTTGATTATTTGAAGGGATTTTGTGTGAAATTAGGACTAATAATAAGTTATCCTTGTGGTAGGTGCATAATTTCTGTTCTAACAACAATTCTTGTTCTAGTAGTGCAGATCATGTTCTCATCTCCATGATTATGATACAACCAATGGCCATGATGGAGAAAGAGCGTATGGGTTTTGAAGAAAATAGGTTCAATATGGTGATGTGTTCCCTTAATCGCACCCAGGTCTTCAAAGCAGTGTGTAGAGCTAAGGTCAAAGCATGCGGTCAAACTATTTCCATAAGCCAAAGATGTTGTTAACAACGTGATACTGTCATGATTGTTATGACAAATATGTAATGACTCAGCACTAGTCATTGTGATTAGATATAAATTCAAATCAATGTGAATCCAATCAAATAATTGAATTCCTTATTTCAGTCCAGAAATCAGTTTACAAATGCTAAAATTATATATGTTGTTAATCTTCGATCTGGGTAACTCGAAGTCATCACTATTATAAATATGAAGGCCATGGAATATACAAGGTAGATAGTTATATTCTATAAATTGTATTTTGAGAGAAAGAGGTCGATTTTGTTGGGAAAGGAAGGGAGGAGTCTCTGTCAAGTGGGATGATCCCTGTTGGGGACCACTAGAGCTAAGCTCTGCATTGTTCAATGCTTATGTAACAAGATTTCAGTATTAATATATTCTGGAATTCAATTTTGTGTTTGAATTTCTTCTGAATCTTCTGGTATTGTGATTTATCCTTTACAAGGGAAACGAGCTTTATGGTTTGGGCCCACCATCTAGTAAGTTGGCCCATACCTCTTAGGATTTTTTTTTTCGTTTTATTTTGAAAAATGAATAGTGTGTAAGTTTGAATAACGCTTCTTTATTCTTTGATCATTTGAGATTTGTAAATTCATTCTGTAGTTCTTTTTCATTGCTCTGATCATTTGAGTTTGATTAATGATGTCATTGTTTTCATGGAATGTATTTCTATGAAGACTGAGACAAAGCATAGGTAATGAATGTTTTCTTACTGCCTCTCTCATTTTTATTACAATTTAAGCATGATACCTTCCCTGATCGCTTTTGCTTCATAACAAGGATACAATGGATTATTAAGAGTTATGGTTGATTTAACTCATCATGTACCATTCATGACTGCCTTAAAACCATTATTTTAGATATGAAATTGATCCTCTCACTCACTCCTAAAATCTTAATAGTCAAATGCTAAGATTAGTATGAGGAGACATTGTAATCTTGTTTTATTGGCAAAGTGAAGTGCTCACAAAATTGTTAGAATGCCTTAAGGTTAAAAGGTGTGATTAATATTCCTTCATGCTGCTTTAAGCAATACAAATATCTTGTAGAATATTTCTGTGTTGAAGAGAAAGTACTTAATGATTTTATAAGATAAGGGTGAGCTTGAAAACAACAAGAAATGTATTTATCTTATTTGTTCGCATTGCACACTGTCCTTACAGTTGACTATTGAATTGTCCCCAGAGAAGCAATGTATATATAGTCTAGATTCCTTTTAAATAATTCAATGGTTTTCTCATATTAGTTGGAATGAAGTTGCTTTATGCTTCCTAGTTTTATTTCATGCTTTCCATGTTTGCAACTTAGCAGGTAAACCTTTGAGAGGTTTTGAAAACTGAATCACATTATTTTTTTCCTAAATGGGTTGTCAGTTTGAGTGGAATCTATATTCCCTTGTCCCTTGGAAAACTGAGGTAGACTTTCTATAGAATTCACTCAACCCAAAAGAGGAGCCATAAGTAGATTCATAGTGTGTTTAATTTTCTTTGAAGAATCTTGTTCCTTTTTCTAAATGATGCCTTTGAATTGTTTTCAAGAGCATGATTTTTCTTACACACATCCCTGAGGACTTATTTTGGCATATATTATGCTACACCTCTATTTTTACCAACGTGGATTGACAATTTAAATGTTGGTGTAAATATTTCATTTATACCGCCCAACATTTTGGCGTCGTTGCTAGGGAGGCATTGTAGGATAAGGCCTCACCGATTTGTCATGATTTTTCCTTCACAAATGAATTTTTAGATTAATGATATTCACCTTGCTTTCTAGAGCATACTGGACCGTATTTCCAGAGAGCTCACAAGCCAAGTTTTCTTTGTTGCAAATGAGCTTTTTTCCTTTACTGAAAACTGTGATGCCTTATTTGTTTCTTTTAGTGCAATAGAGTTTTTACTGCGAAATGTGATGCCTGATTTACTGCAATTGAGTTTTTAAGAGTGAATTTTCTTACTACAGAGTATGATGATGGGTTTTTTTCCTTACTGCAATTGATATTATTTGGTTTGCAAAGTGTGATTTTCTTGCTGGTTCATTTCTTTTAACTACAATTAAACTTCTGAGTTAGTGTGTTTCTATTTTGATGGTGCTGTAAGAACCCCCTGCTCTAAATCCATGTGCTAACAAGACCTTCCATCTAGAAGGAAAGTTATAGGAAGTGTGATGTTATTCCAATAATTATCTCAAATCCTAGCAGAAGCTGGGATCTCTACTTCATAGAAAGAACACATTTTGGCATCAATTAGAAATAGGTCTCTTCCCATGGAAGAAAAGTCTCTTGAAGATCCAGAAGATTTTCCTAAGGAAACCAAGAAGATATGGATCGTGCTTGATGAGGAGAATCCATCAAAAGAAGAGACTAAAGAACATCCATCTGATCTAGCCTGGACTTCTAGGGATAAATAAAGAAATTTGGAGGATTTGCATGATGATTGTTGTAGCTTCCATTGTTATTTTCTTCTTATTTCCAGTTTTATCACAAAAATAAATAAAAATCAAAAGAGAAGAAAAATCAAACCTTTGTTTAAAGGCACGCTGTGGGAAAACAATAAGTCTAAAGGTTAATTAAGGCTCAACCCCATAGTTGACCGCGACGAGAGCATGGTTGAACACAACGTGTGGCCTAGAATCATTGTGGGGGTTCATTCTCAATGTAGTTCCTTTATATGCTTTACCCCCACAAAGTCTAAGAGAATTATGTTTGATTTCGCATAAATTAACTTGAATGGGTTTTGTTTCAGAAATGCAATGCGATGGTGTACCTGCGAGAAGATCTGGGCCATTGATTAACAAGCCAGATCCAATGATAATCGCACAAGTCAGCTAGAATGGTTTTGTTTTAGAAATCCGATGCGAAGGTATATTTGCGAGAAGATCTAGGTCGTTGATCAATAAGCCACAGATCCAACGGAAATCAGGTGACAACTTATCAGATGTGACAGTATATCAAATATAGTTCAAGCTTGTTGAAGTCTAGGTGAATCTCAGTGGTCCATCCAAAAAGATGGGATCCAACAGATATTGGGCGAAGAAATGAATGGGTTTTAACTCTAAAGTCAAAACCGATAGATTATAAATTGGTGATATATATTTCCCATCGGGTTCATATGGGAGTCAACGAAGTCGTGAATAGGCGGACTGGATAGGATTTATTTTAAACAAGTTTAAACTCTTATGAGGTACAGAAGATTAGACCGTTGATTGAGCAAATGATCGGACAGCTCACGTACAAAAAAGGCGGACCCAACAAGTTTATTAATCAAATTGTTAAATCTTTTCAGTTCCGTGGCAAACTAATGTTTTGCGTAAAATAGCCAATTCCGATGTTTTAGTGAGACAATCAGAATTATCAGTGGATGATTAAAACTTCAAAGGAAGGTGATTGGTTGGGTTTTCTTGTGTTTTGGCCAAACAAAATGTGCATGATACATATGCAAGCCCAGGTTCATGCATGGGGTTTTTTCAAAGGTTATAATAATTAAAATCGTTTAATCAGAGAAACTCCATAGCCTAACAATAGAGCTGAAAAGATAGCATTTATCATTATTGTCTAACTTCCGTTACTTCCTGTTATTCTATATTCTTTAGAAGGAGGTGTCTTTTACCCTTTCTGTAATGTTTTGTAATATTTTTACTCTAGACAGTTAGGAAAATAATTAAGCAGTTTGACAGTCTTGGTGATCACCAACTGTCTTGTAATGTAATGTATAAAAAGAGGTAAATTTAGAAACAAGGGGTTTGAATTTTGGAGGACCCGGAGACTAAGCTACTGAATTCCTGATACAACTGTTGATTACTGAAGAATCGGAAGTTTTCCATACATTGTTGGGTATGATTTTGTCTTTTCTCTGTTATGTGCCATCTTATGTCTTCTTCCTTTGAGTATAGTAATTGAAGCTGCAGGTCTTTATTTGCCTAAGTAAATAGAGTTAAATTCCTTAAAGAGCGCTCCTATACTTGAAGTTCCCATCTTTGCAATTCTTCTAAGTTACATATAGTAGTTTCTATATAAAACATCATATTATCTATAACTTCTCATAGTGTCATAGATAGTAGATCCTATGTTAAACAACATATTGTCTATGAGATATTCAATATTTCTTAATTCATCATTTATATTTAACAATCAAATGGCATTCTGATGTTATCATGTCACCTAAGTATTGAGGATCACAAACCAGATTTCCCAAGTCCTTCATTTGAGAACACAAAATATAATTCAGTGACAAACAAGTGACAATCTTTGTAATTATTAATGTCTTAAGCACACTTTCTATACAACCAGGGAATTGGTTTCTTAAGGTAAAACAATGAACAAGAGTATATGGATCCCATTAAATCTTGGTTTTAGATGACTTTCAATATCCACTCCTACTTTATCATTCGACAATTTGTAGAATCACATCAATTAATGCAGCTGGTTCCTCATGTTCTGGTATTTTCTTGAATATACTATTCAAATTTGAACATGAGTAAGATTATCTTCTTGTTGTGCACATGGCTGCATTGGAAGAACTCTTATACTTCAGAGGAAGTCTTTTGCTTCTTAGGGTAGAGTAGGATAGAAGAATGAATAAATTCCATGAATAAAGATGTTACAACATTGTTATTAGGGCTTTGAATTCCAAATTATGGCCACTGAAACTCCTTTAATCCACATTGCTTGTTAACACACACATGTGTGGCAAGTCTTGTTGAGTATGATTCACTCTAATGCCTCATGATTTTGCAAAAGTGACCATGATTAATCACTCTATTGAGTTCTCATCTGGGATATATATTTTCAGTTTCCCTTAGAAAGTATCATTGGAAAACCTCTTGTGGTGGACCACTCTTGTAAATATCATAATGAGCCATTCATGAGAACACAAGCATTATTAACTCAAAGAATATTTCAATCATTATCTGGGAAATCTGATTTAAATGAAGCTTTAGGGTAGAGGAAATAGCCAGTAATGATTAGTCATTTAAAACTTTTCATGCCATCCCATACTCTTAAGGAGTAGATCTGCCTCCCCACTTATTAATTAAAATTTGAATTTAATGATAATCAAAGCTTACAAAGGATTTACTGGAGTAGGGTAGGTCTCATGATGAGCCGACCTACCATGATAATGAGATCTAACATGCATGACATTAAGGATACTTGTCACCAAGATAGATTAATGGCTTTTAGGTCTAAAGTGGGAAGACATGAGGTCTCATCAAAAGTTGGTTTGTTCATCCATGTTACTTCTTGTGATTGACACTACCATCAAATGGTTACCAAGCCAGGAAAGTGGCCTTCAACTAAATTTTAAAATTAAATAAGATAACTCTGAATCTATATCTAGTAAGTGGGACACAGGCATTTCGCTGGGTCAAAATACATCCCTACTGAGGCTATAGACACCTGCAGGTAGTAGGTCCATGTCTGTGGTATTAAAGCTAATTGCACATAATTATTTCCTTGGTTATATTTCTATTTCCCTAAAACTCATCATTTTATTTCTTAGAAAATGGTTTTAAGATGATTTGAGCATGATGCTTTGAGTTCTATTTTGTCGCAAATTAGGAATCTTTAATGAATGTGGTACCCTTAGTGAAGGTAATTCTTCATACTGGATTAGGAAGAAATTTAGTTTTGCATCTAGATGACAAAAAAATTTAGAAGATTGATCCAGGAAGTTGTCATTTTGTTCTATTTTTTTTCCCTCTTTTGGTATCATAACTCACTTGAAATTTTTATGGTATTTCAAGTGATGAATTACTTATTGATGATTACTCACAAGGTGTTCATGGACAACAATGTGTGTTGATTGTCGCTACCTCTAAATAAGCACTACATGGCCTAGGTACATGATTGCTACAATAGGTGCAGAATCTTGTGGTAGTCTTCTTGAAATTGCACCTTTTTAACAAATATTTGATTTTTTGATGTTAATAAGACCCCGAGAAAAAAATAGAAGCCTAAAAATAGATCTATGAAAAACAGGGATTTCATTTGAGATAGGACAACAAGTATGTGATATATCTCATAATGGTGCAATATTTTTCCATAATGTTTTGTATAAAGTACTTCTTTCCTATACCTGATCTTGTTACATCGAAGATTTATCCCCGTCGATTATTTTATCATTCTTTCACTCAATTCTTACATAAGGGTTGTCACATGGTTTAATAAACACTATAATTATGTTGAAGACTTGATGGAAAATTTAAAATGGTGTATCAATGTCTTGCTAATCATTAAACTTTAAGTAATTCTCCCTTGCCATCTTCCATGATTTTTCATTTGGTACTCCATGCCCTAGACTTTCAATAAAGATAATGGTATATGTGCACATATTTTTTATGTGTCTGGCACTTTGATGACAATTGTTTGTGCTAGAGATGCCCTGATTTTATAATTATGATTTCTCTCTTGGAATATATGTCGAATTCCTATGATATTATCCATGCACATGTATCACTTATAGATTAAGGTAATTATGGTATGGAGGCTGTCTGGAATAGCTCTTATGATGAAACTCATTCTCGGACCGTATCACTGTCATTCCATACAATGAGAAACTATGCATTAAGATGCACAATAAAAACAATAGGCTGAGTGTTAAGAATGAGACCTTGCGGAAGCTAGCCAGGGATTCGATCGAGCAAGCTAAGTATTATGCTTCCCATAATAGGATTTTATAAAGGGAAATTAAAATGGTCAGAAGCATGAAGGAAATAACCTGAACATTTCAATTAATATAGCAGGGCTCTAGGCCACAACCTTGCATTTTTGAAATTGTGAAATCCATCCTATGGTTTGGCTTGCACGATGATGTGAAATAAGGTGAGCGTGGGGGAGTGTTGAGCCTCCATTTTGTCTAGATTTTCATACTTGCTGCTAAATAACTCTTGTGCCTACACCTAGTGTTTATAGTCATTGTTATCATTTTTATGCACTACTGGGCTATTATAGAGGCATTCCGAGGTAATGTGTTATTGTTATATGAATTCTCTTTCTTTTTTTTATTTGAAGGGATTTAATGTGAAATTAGGACTAATAATAAGTTATCTTTGTGGCAGGTGCATAATTTATGTTCTAATAGCAGTTCTTGTTCTAGCAGTGTAAATCTTGTTCTCATATCCATGATTATGATACATCCAATGGCCATGATGGAAAATGAGAATATGTGTTTTGAAGAGAATAGGTTCAATATGGTGATGTGTTCCCTTAATCGCACCCAGGTCTTCAAAGCAGTGTGTAGAGCTAAGGTCAAAGCATGCGGTCAAACTATTTCTAGAAGCCAGAGAGGTGTTTAACAACGTGATACTCTCATGACTGTTATGACGAAGATCTCATGAATCAACACTTGTCATTGTGATTATATAGAACTTCAAATCAATGTGAATCTAGACAAATCATCAAATTCCTTATTTCTGTCCAGAAATCAGTTTACAAATGCTAAAATTATATATGTTTTTAATCTTTGATCCGGGTAACTTGGAGGCATCATTGTTAGAAACATGAAGGATGTGAAATACACGATGGAGATAGTTGTATTCTATAAATTGTATTTTGAGAGACAGGATTCGAATTCATTAGGCAAGGAAGGAAGGAATCTGTGCCCAGTGGGATGATCCATGAGGGGGACCACTTGAGCCATGCTTTGCATTGTTTAATTATTATGTAATAATATTTCAGTATTAATATAATTTGACATTCGATTTTGTGTTTTCATTTCTTTTGAATCTTATGGGATTGTGATTTAGCCTTTACAAGGGCAACACGTTGTTTGGTTTGGTCCCACCACCTAGTCTGTTGCCCCATACCTCTTAATATTTTTTCTGCATTCTATTTTGACAAATGCATAGTGTGTTAGTATGAATAACTCTTCTTTATGCTTTGATCATTTGAGATTTTTAATTTCATTCCACAGTTCTTTTCTTTTCTTTGATCATTTGAGTTTGATTAATGATGCCATTGTTTTCTTGGAATGTATTTCTATGAAGACTGAGACAGAGTATAGGTAATGAATGTTTTCATACTGCGTCTCTCATTTTTATTAAAAGTTAAGTGTGATACTTTACCTGATCCCATTTGCTTCATAACAAGGATACAATAGCTTACTAAGAGTTCTGGTTGATTTAACTCATTGTGTAGCATTCATGACTTCCTTAAAAGCATTATTTTAGATATGAAATTGATCCTCACACTCACTCTTGAAATCCTAATAATCAAATGCTAAGATTAGCATGAGGAGAGATTGTAATCTTGTTTTATTGGTAAAGTGAAGTGCTCACATAATTCTTAAAATGTCTTAACGTTAAAAATTGTGATTGATATTCCTTCATGTTGCTTTAAGAAATAGACAGATCTTGTAGAATATCTTTGTGTTGTAGAGAAAGTACTTAATGCTTGAAAAAAACAAGATATGTATTTATCTTATTTGTTCCTATTGCACACTTTCCTTACAGTTGAGTATTGAATTGTCTCTAGAGAAGCAATGTATATATAGTCTATATTCCTTTTAAAGAATTCAGTGGTTTTCTCGGATTAGTTGGAATGAAGTTGCTTTATGCTTCCTATTTTTATTTCATGCTTTCCATTTTTGCAACTTAGTAGGTAATCCTTTGAGAGCTTTTGGAAACTGAATCACATTCTTTATTTCATGAATGGTTTGTCAGTTTGAGTGGAATCTACATTCCCTTGTCCCCTGGACAACTCAGGTAGACTTTCTACAAGAGTCACTCAATCCAGAAGAGGAGCCAGAAGTAGATTCACAGTGTGTTTACTTTGCTTTGAAGAATCTTGTTCCTTTTTTCTGAATGATGCCTTTGAATTGTTTTCAAGAGCTTGATTTTTATTCCACTTATCCTTAAGGTCTTCTTCTGGCATATATTGTGTTGCGCCTCTAGGTTTGCCAACCCGAATTGACAATTTAGAGGTCGGTGTAAATATTTCATTTACACCGCTTGAAAATTGCTAATCATTCTTCGTTTTGTTAACAATTATTATATGTATTAATTGAAATAAAATCTAATTAAGTTGAACTTCCGCACAATGAGTTGAACTTCCACACCATGAATTTTTGCACAATGGTATCTTGGTACCTACCTCTCAAAATATAATGGCTGACATTGGGGTTGAGCCCTCATCGGAGAATTCATGCTATTGGAAGTTTTGGAATGTTCCCGCATTTTCCTCTTACTTTGAGCCCATATTCCCAAATGGAGGTTGGTAGATCTCACCATGTAAAATTTACCATTATTAGTTATATCTTTCTTCGAAAAAAGAACAAAAATATTGGTCGAAGGAAGGAGATATGATTCAGAGTAAGAAAGAATGAGCATTGTTGGAAAAAATATGAAATTGGGATTGGGTTTCGTTTCTTGAAAATGTGCAGAATTTGGGAAGGACTACAGTCTGTGCCCACCAACACTTAACAAGCAAGTGTTCATCACATAAAAATACAACAAATTAGAGAAAATTGGCCAACAATATCACAGCGGGCCTTTCCTACCTTAATTATTGCTTACTTCTATCATACCCACCCGACAAAATTTCTTCCCCATTTACGACTTATGCAACCTTAGTTTGCCTCATCTTGTTGTGTCTCCAACAAGTTTTGCAAGGGAATTTTCTATGGTTGAGTTGTCGAATATGTCCTTCTCCTACTCATCTATTTATTAAGAATCATCCTCTCACATTAATTAAAACATCAAACCTTCCTTCTTCCTCTATAATCTTCCCCTTCTGCAACATTTTCCCTACCTTTTCCTACAAGATTGTAGTCAAATTTCCAAGTTGGATTCTTCATGCTTTGTGAGGCATTGTGCCTTTGCCTATTAAATATTGATAACTTAGTGTGGACGGAACTCTTTATGTGGAAGTACAAAGCATCTTCACTTCTTTGCACAATGAGCCATCATTTGTACTCTCACACACAATCACCTCTACACAACTTTGTCAACACCTTCATATAGATATGGTATTTACAAAGTAATGCTCTCTTGCGAAAAATTCCATTTCTAATTTCATTTAAGAAGATAGAGGGGAAGGAATATTATTGTGCTAAAGGAAGTTCAATGTGCAAAAGTTCAACTCATTGTGCAGACCTGCTCACATTGGACTTCTTTTTGCACAATAATGTTTTTGGAGTTGACACTTGCTAAAAAAAAGATAACTCCACAATTCTTAAAATAGAAAAATGGCTTTTACCTATTGTAGTTATGAAAAAAAATCTCAAGCTTTCATTGTATGCAGTTTAGAACTCTGAAAAATGTATTAATAATAAATTAAGCATGCACAACTACTTCCGCACAACTTTGTCTACACAATGGCTTCCACACTCAACAATGCCCTGTGTAACGTCCTGCAGTTCTGCCCGAGGTGCGACCGTGGATGAGCGACCGGTTGGAGGTGCAAGCTACGGTTATGCGACGGAGGTATGCGAAGTCTCTTGGTTATGCGAAAATATGCGACGATAATGAAGAGCGAGCATATGTATATACAGATGAGAGTGTGGAACGAAACGTTGGAAGGCAAACCTACAAGGAGAGCAAAGCCGACATGTAATGGAACATTTTTTGATGGCGTAGGGGCTTGGGACAAGTCGGCTGGGCAGCCAGACTTAGCCCCACACTTGCATATATATTGCCATATGTGGATTGGCATTTGGATATCATTCATTCGATGATCATTCAACACATCTTCGCTAAGGAGAGCAGTGCGCAGTTCTAAGTGTGCAAAGACAAGAGGGGAAGGCGTAAATATCTCATGCGCCGATTCTTGGGCTAGTCGCATGGGTGGAAGGTGTTGCACTTGGTATTGGGTGAAGGTGCAGGCAAGAGCGCCCGGTGGTTGGGTGAGGCGTGCACGGTGAACGTGTGGTGCCCGGTTTGTGCTAAGTCTTGGCTGGGTGTCTTGGTGACATGGCTGAGCACCTACCCATCATGCAAGTGTGCACGAAGGCGAATGAAGGATTGGCAAGTCATGCGGTGACCATGCCGAGGTGCCGATGAGCTAGGCAATCGAGTTTTACCTTGTGTTGTAAAACTGGCTAAGTATGAAACTTGGTGCTTCCAAGTATACTTGTAAAAGCTTGTAATATTGAAGATTGTATAATATATATTTCGGGCAGACTCATTATTCAGGTAGTGGCCCCTCCCTTTATAGTGTGCAATTGTGTTCTCGTTTATAATTGCTGTTGATAATGAATGTGTATGGGTGTTCATTGGTATAAAGGATAAAAATAATAATACTTGGTTGCAAAACACAAACTAGGTAGGAGTAAGTGGTTAGGCGTAGTCCACGAACATAAGTATTGGTAAAAAGAAAGTGTTCGGTGGTGCTGCACCTTGCTAATAGTGGTTGAAAGACTACTGCCAGCTTGGGGGCGTGACAGTTGATATCAGAGCAGCTGATTCGGGCATTGAAGGTTGAATCTGCTACACAACTTCACCGAAGTGAAGTTGGTATTAGGGCTAGTCTAAAGACTTGGAGGAGTCTTGCAAGGAGCTAGGTGAAACAAGTGTGCATACACTTGGAAGTTGAAGACAGTGAAGCAGGTACTTGCAGGTGAAGGAACCTGTTTCACACACAAGTGGAACAAGGGCTGGTTCAGGTTGCAGGCATCTTGGTGAAGGTGTTGGATGGTCGAAACTAGACTGCAAAGAAGAAGGAAGTTGTTAGCAATGACAGCTGAATCTCAGGCTAGGTCTAGTCACAGTGTGCAGGATGCTACTATGGCACTTATGGAAAAAGTGTTGGAAATAATGGAGGACATGGAGAACTTCTGGACTAAAAAGATGGACTTGTTAGATAAGGAGCAAGAGGCCAATTCGAAGATGCAGGGTGTGCTTGATGAACTCCGGACTCAACACGAGTACACTGATCTTATGTGTACACGACTTGAAGTAAGGGTCAAAGAGGTATAAGAGGCAAGAGACCAGGGCCTTGCAGAGATTGTGGACTTGAAGAAATCTCCTGACGGAGCCAGAGATGAGATCGCGGTGTTGAAGAAGGCCGTGAGGCATAACTCAGGTGGAGGAGTGCCTCATGTGAAAGTCAAGGAACCGGAATCTTACGATGGTACAAGGAGTGAAAAGAATATTGGCAACTTTCTATGGGACATGGAGCAATACTTGGAATGATTGGGTATATCTGATGATGAGACGAAGGTCAAGGTAGCTACTCAGTTCTTGACAAAGGATGCTAAGATGTGGTGGCGAAGACGGATGGATCAGATTGCCAATGGCAGTGCTCGTGACATTACTTCGTGGGATGACATGAAGAAAGCTTTGCAGGCTCATTTCAGTCCTTAAGATGAAACATGGGAAGAAAGGATGAAAATTAAGTTCATAAAGCAGACCGGGAACCTTCAGACATATCAGCGGGAGTTTGCAAGTGCGGTTCTGGAACATCCTGACATGGCGGAGAGGGACAAGGTGTTCAATTTCATTATTGGGTTGAAGCCTTGGGCACGCAATGAAGTGAAGAAGTAGAGAATTGGAACACTTGAGGAAGCTTTTGCTGTTGTTGACAGGTTGGTGGAGCATTATGATGAGACTTCTGATGATAGGAAGAAGAAGTCCGATAAGCGGAAAGAGAAGAAGAAGGATTATGCTTCAAAATCAAATGATGATTCGAAGATGAAGAAAGCCTTGAAGTGTTGGATATGTGCTGGACCACATACGGTGAAGAATTGTCCTTCTAGACCAAAAGTGGTTGTGATTGCACAATCTGATACGAAGAATGAAGAAGCTTCCATGGGGATGATGCAGATACTTTGTGCTGCTGCTACTACAGAGGTGATCCCTCGGAAGGATCTTGAGAGGAATAGGTTGGAGTATGTTTGAATGAAGGTTGGAGGTGCTGATATACTCACTATGGTGGATAGTGGGGCTTCTCACAACTTCATGGGTGAAGATACTGCGAGAAGAATTGGGTTGAAATTTGTACCGGTGAAGGCATAGATGAAGACAGTCAATTCTCCTCCTGCTGAGGTTCTTAGTATAACTGAAAAAGTGGACACAACACTTGGTGAGTGGACAAGGAAGGTCGACTTCACTAGAGTGCGGATTGATGACTATGAGGATGTGCTGGGGATGGAGTTCATGAAACAACTTGATGCTATGATTGTTCCACATTTGAGGAAGCTGCACATTTACGATGGAAGGGAAGATGTACCCATTGGTGTGCCAACCATTGGAGTGACAAGACCTGATTGTAAGCTAGCAGTGATGCAAATGGAGGATGAGAGGCGGATGGGAGATATGAGTAAGCGGTTGTCCATGGTTGAGACAAAGCTTACCGAGCAGTCATTGGTCATCAGGACACTTTCAGATAGCATCTTGGATTTGTCAAGAAGGCTAGAAGTAGTTGAGGATGATGATGATGATGATGATGAGGTATATGTGAGGCCGAATGTCCAGGAGGAGGATCGGGTCACTTATCTACAGAGGATGGAGATTGAGGATCCTGACAGATGGATTGAGTTGATTAGTGAGGGTGAGCCTTCATTCTCCAGTCCCTCCACATCTTCTTAGATGACATAGAAGATGGGGCTCATTGTTAGCTGCTCATGGAAGTGAGTCCTTAAAACATGTTGAGCAAGTATGACAGATGATGCAGGGATGGCTTGGCATCAAGCATCATGACATGTTGCAGATGAGATGAGGACTACTTCATGGACCTGAGCATGGATTACACTTGTATGGAGATGGATTCTTGATCTAGTTGATGATGTGACGGGATGTTCTGAGAAATGTCTGATGGTGGCATGAGGATGTGCATTCCCATGGTTTGAGCGTGACAGTTAGATTAGCTACCCAACTAGTTCGAGTCATGAGGGGATCCAGTGTACAAAATGATGTTGCTGTTGGGATGACATGTTAGCACATGACAGAGATGTGTTAGCATTGTTGGAGTATCATGGCAGCGGTTCACATGATAACACATGACGAGGTCGACACCCGATATTGTGTGAAGCATGTAGCTTGGGATGGAGGGGCCAACCTTCCATGATGGAGGGCAGCATGTGGAGATTGTGACAAGGTGGTCGATGGTCTTGGATTGAGATGATCTCTGATGTATGACATACCGATGGGGTGTACACCTTGGTATGGTAATCTTGGTGACAGATGGTTGCCCGGATGAGGATGATATGTCGTCGAGGACGACAATGACTTCAAGTGGAGGAGGATGTAACGTCCTGCGATTCTGCCTGAGGTGCGACCATGGACGAGCTACCGGTTGGAGGTGTGAGCTGCAGTTATGCGACGGAGGTATGCGAAGTCTCTTGTTTATGCGACGATATGCGACGAACTTATGCGACGATATGCGACGATAATGAAGAGCGAGCATATGTATATACGCATGAGAGCGTGGAACGAAATGTTGGAAGGCCGACTTACAAGGAGAGCAAAGCCGACATGTAATGGAGCATTTTGTGATGGCGTAGGGGCTTGGAGCAAGTCGGATGGGCAGCCAGACTTAGCCCCACACTTGCATATATATTCCCATACATGGATTGGCATTTGGACATAATTCATTCAATGATCATTTAACACATCTTCGCTAAGGAGAGGAGTGCGTAGTTCTAAGTGCGCAAAGAGAAGAGGGGAAGGCGCAGATATCTCATGCGCCCATTCTTGGGCTAGTCGCATGGGTGGAAGGTGTTGCACTTGGTATTGGGTGAAGGTGCAGGAAAGAGCACCCGATGGTTGGGTGAGGCGTGCACGGTGAACGTGTGGCGCCCGGTTTGTGCTAAGTCTTGGCATGGGTGTCTTGGTGACTTGGGTGAGCGCCCGCCCATCGTGCAAGTGTGCACAAAGGCGAATGAAGGATTGGAAAGTCATGCGGTGACCGTGCCGAGTTGTCGACGAGCTAGGCAATCGAGTTTTGCCTTGTGTTGTAAAATTGGCTAAGTATGAAACTTGGTGCTTCCAAGTATACTTGTAAAAGCTTGTAATATTGAATATTGTATAATATATATTTCGGGCAGACTCATTGTTTGGGGAGTTGCCCCTCCCTTTATACTGTGCAATTGTGTTCTTGTTTATAATTGTTGTTGATAATGAATGTGTATGGGTGTTCATTGGTATAAAGGATAAACATAATAATACTTGGTTGCGAAACACAAACTAAGTAGGAGTAAGTGGTTAGGCGTAGTCCACGAACATAAGTATTGGTAAAAAGAAAGTGTTAAGTGGTGCTGCACCTCGCTAAGAGCGGTTGAAAGACTACCGCCGGCTTGGGGGCGTGACACCCTGAGTCACATAAGATTCACACACAAATAGTGATCTTTGCATAAATTCACATGTACAACTATTTATGTACTCAATAGCGCCCTTCGATTATACCACGCAGCTAGTTCTGTGGTTGCCAAAAAACTGTTACTAAATAATGATTAATAAAGAAACTTGTATTTTTACTATTTTAATAAACCTTGCACAAAGCCTTCCGCACACATATATTGCAATAATGATCATTCTCGAATTAATATAATGATATGTTGGCCATGGGAGAGAGCAGTTTCCATATAAGTGTATTACTGCATGCAATTTGGATTATGCTCTCCCAGATGGACGAAATAGAAGCGAGATAGATTCTAGTAGGAATGGGAAATGGTTATTGCATATCATAGTTAATTGAATAAAGGATGTGTGTACTACGAAAAAAATAGTACAAAAGGTGCATTTTATTTAGAAAAAGATTTGTTTAGTGAAGTGCTGAGAAAGTTCATTGTGCGAAAGAAGCTTTCAAGCTTTCATTGTGCGGTTGTCCGAAACCTTTACTGAAGGCATTTATTGCTAATATTTTAGTATAAGAACATAATCCATGTTTTCTATTTGGAATAACATTTTTATGATTATATTATTTATTATATTTTAATTGTAAATAATGCATACCATCACTATCTAATTCATTTTGTTTGCATGAAGGTTTTTGCATAGCGGAAAGCCATAGAAACATCCTTATTGACGTTGCAAGTGTTAGTAATTTACAAATAGACTCAACTGAAGTATGTTTCTTCATGCTCTTGTACAGAAGAGCACATGAAGGACATTGTACAGATAAATTTTATTGTGCGAAATTTCACACTTCACATTATTAAAATATTTTATTGTTAATATTATTTATAATATTTTATATATAAATAATGCATATATCCTTATTCTCCTTTCATTTTATTTTAGTTATAAATAAATTGTTCATTGTGCACATTTCTGTAACTTCAAACTAAATGCTTCTATTGCTAATATTTTAGCATTAAATTATCCATAGGTGTTGTTGGTGAGTTTAATTTTCATATCAATGAACATATTCATAGTTGGAACTAAACAATTTGTTTGAGCGCGGAAGTTGAGCATGGAAAAGTTCAAAGTTATTATACCATACTGCAAAAAGTTCTTCACTACGAACATTTGCTTACATTTTTAATAATAAAGAATACATATTTCAGTAATCAATTTGCATAGAGCTGTCAATAGAACTCATTATTAAATAATTCTAAATTTGTTATAAAGTTAATTTAGTTTAATTTATATATCTGATTTTTAGATTTATAGTTTTTTAAGTAGGGAAGTCCTTGTGCAGAGGTTTTACTTTTTGGTAAGGCTTCTTTTGCAGGGTGAAGCTTTTCATTTTAACGTTTGGACAATGGAAACTATGTACAATAAACAAAGCAGTATCAAATAACATAGAATTAGTAAATGAAGCTCATTAATTGATTAAAAGTTGTAATGGAAGAATAAAATCTTAACTCAGATGAATTACAATTACTAACTATATTCTTAAGATATCTATGTCTGAAATCCAAAACTATTGTTAAATGTTAATTTTTATTTTAATGAATAATGCAACATGAGATATAAAACAAAGTTTTAAAGCATGTGTTTGAATAAAAAAAAATGTTATCATAAAATTGATACAGTCAAGTAGTTTTGGAAGGAAAATGGTTCCAATCGTTCAATTTTTAAGTAGACTAGTTCAAATCTTATTTAGATTCAAGACATAGGCTTCAAAAACAATTTTGATCAATAAGATCATCAATAATTTAATTTAATTTATATCTATGATTTTTGTGTTTATAGTTTAACTTTCCACTATAACCTTTGTATAATGAGAGCTCTCTTCAAGGAAATAAATAACACATAATTAGAAAACGAATATCAACATGATCATAACTCTAAGACAAAGAGTTATTTTTCTATAGTCATAAAGGTCATGTCGGAAACGTAATAAATTAATTATTCCACCAAATGAAATCTATGCAGGTCTGAAGACATTGTGTTGCTATTCTATTATTAAGAGATATATGTTGAAGATGAAAAACCATTGTCAAATGTTCAATTCCGTTTAAAGAAACAACACAACATTGAATATAATAGAAAATATCAAATAATTGTTTTCTGGAAATTTATAGAAAATACTATCATATCATTGATACATAATAAAATTAAGTAAGAATTGTATTCAAAATAAAATGTCAATGATTGTGGCCATACAATATTTCTTTATGTAGAGCTTTGACTATGCAGAATAAACTTGCTTTGCACAACGAAATGTTTTGTTGTAACCTTTGCAGAATGAGAACTATGTATAAGGAACTAAATAACACATAATTAGTAAATAAATCTCAACATATTCAGAACTGTAATACCGAGAGTTATTTCACTGTGGGTAGAAAGGGTGTATCGAAAACATAATTAATTAATTACAACACCGAATGAAATTTGTGCAGTTCTGAAGACATGGTGTCAATATTCTATTACTAAGAGATATATGTCTAATATTCCAAACCATTTCCATATGTTCAATTTCATTTAAAGCAACAACACAACATTGAATGCAATAGAAAAACTGAAAGCATGTTTTTGGAAAGTTATGGAAAAAAAATATCATAACATTGATACAAAATCATATATAGTAAGGAATCTTACAGTCATGATTAAAATTTCAATTACCATGGTCATATCTCATATTTGTACGAGATCATATTCAAAACATAGTCTTAAAAGACAAAATTGTTGAATAGAAGTAGAATTGTGCAAAGAAAATTGTAAATAAGATGGATTTGTTCTAGCCGAAGTTTTTGTTCCACTTCCTTGAATGACATTTGTGGCCATAAAACAACAATATGTAACATGTATTATGAGTCCATGTCTTTTTGAAGAAGAAACTTCACCATTTTTTTAGTGTAGTTCCTACTATGGGCAACTATAACTTCCATTTTCACATTTTTAGTGGAAATCTCTTGTTCAATTTCCCTTGTTTCTTCCTACACCTTGACAATTGAATCAATATTCTTCTTGATGATTTTGGAAAAAGTAATTAGTCACGTGTTAATATGTTTTGTAGTAAAATCAATGATGCTATCAAACTTCGCTATCATTTTCTATCTTTTCTCCTTTAATTGATTTTGTAGCATGTCATTTGAAATTAACTTAGAATCCTACATCATGCACATATCATCTAATCCTTTTACAATATCCATTTCCCTGAGATAGGCACTACCTCTCCTTTTTCATAGGTCATTATAAGAAAAATTGATATCTCAAGTGTACTGGCCCTTTCCGCCCATATAGCTTCCAATTGTTGCACTCATCTAGTATTTTGAAGCTATTGGTTTTGCTTTTCGAAATAAAAGAGTAGTTATAGCCCCCACTTAAAAGTATTTAATCCATTGTCAATTAATTTATTGTCTTATATAATATTACTGTTAAGGAAGTCCATAAATATCATCAGTTTCTCTTGCAAATGCATTAAATCAAAAACTGCTTGCCATGCATCATAAATAATTTCTAATCTTTGGAATATGTTCTCGAGGCTATATGTATTCACTACATTAAGTAAATTCACAACCTTGTTAAATGTGTGCGGTGTTATAGTAGTAGAAATTGACAATGAAGGTGACCGTATTGCCAATGGAGTCATTAGCAGAGGAACTGGGTTGACAATGTCATATAGTTCTTTCTTTTTTTCAGCATCTCATTTTCTGCAAGCACATTGGTAACATTTTGAGTAATTGCAGCAATGGTAGATTGATGCAATACTATGAGTTCCATCGTTCAACCCTAGACAGATTAATATCTACGTGTTCTTGATCAATAATATTTTTTATTTCAACCTTTACATTTTCAACTCTCAACTTTTTCTTGGTCTAGCCATATTTTTCATTTCATAATCTGACATGATGTTCATTGAAAATAATGTCCTCTTCTATAATTTGCTCCATTATCTTATGATTCTCTGCTAAACAAGTAACAACCTAGTTAGGCGGTTCACTGCTACCACTTTCCACATCTATAGATTATTGAATGCTTTCTTTATTCATGATAGTTTTGAACTTGGATGTTTCAACTATATTTGTTTGGTATGGAAATAATTTGTGAAAAATATCTTGCTCATATAGACAACTTGTTGAGTCACCAATAACCAGTTTTCCAGAACTAGGATTTCTTGTCTTCCCTAGAGTCATGAATGACGATACACCAATAACATATGTGGAAGGTGAAGACTGTTGTTCCTGATTTAGGGATTTTTGTTTTTCTTTTGTACTTCATCTACTCTTTGCGTGTCCATTGTCAATTATTGATACTTGAGTTTTTACAAATTTAATAAACTATGTATTATGCAAACATATTTTGAATTAGACAAAGATTTAGAGGCACTATTTGTTTACGCATTATGACATGAAAAAATTGCATATGTTCTTTGTTTGCATTCAATTTAGGTTATTAGAGAAAAGCAGATGCAAATACAAGAGGAAAGAGAGAAAAAAATATTAAATTGATAAGATGAAATGGCTACTACATGTGTTAAGACTTTTGCTAAAGCTCCTATATTCATATAGTGCAAAATGAGAAAATACAAATCCCTAAATAGTTACGCAAAAAAAAGAAATTTGTTGTAGAGAAAATTGCAAAAGAACTTGAGGAATTGAGAAAATGAACTGTTGAATAATGTTGAATCTAATGAGATGTGAGACCAGGAAAGTATTCACTGATACAAATTTCTATGTTTATCTTCTTTTCTGTTGGTAAATTCAAATATTTCCTGCTTATTTGTGTATGTGAGAATAGATTTATTTGTTTATCTACTACTTATATTTGTCTCTAATGCCCCATAGTTTCACAATTTGCTTCTCCAGTCCCAGTTACCAGTTGCTACTATTATTCGCATGGAAACTACAACATAGGACACTCTCAATAAATTGTAATTGAAAATATCAAATCCAACATTTATCAGAAGTAGTGGAAATAAATATCGATATTGCAAAACCATATTGTACGCTTATTTTGTATTTTGTTATTGATTTAATATCATTGAAATTCGTGTCATACAAAAAGAAATTATAATACAATATAAGGTCATTGTCTATCTGCTTTACATTCTGAAAGGTTTTTCAATGCATTTTTCAACTTAAATTGCCCAAAATATGTCAACGATTTCTTGGATTTCCGATTCTGGGTTGAAATTTCTACACAACCTAACTGTTGTACAAGTTTTTGAAATGGCAAAGTGCATATATGTACTAACAAAATACTCATGACAATTATGACAAATAGCTTTGAAACTTCGAACAATAAATGTAAACAATCATAAATAAATATTATGCATAGACGTGTTTAGATATTTCTATCACGAGTTGATTTAATCACTGAGCTAGATCTCACCACTAAATCATTGATGATTTATTTTGTTTTGAGAGAGTAATATGAAAAATGGTGAAGGGAAATTGATTTACAAACACTTTGATACATGATTTTCAAGATCATAGTACAAAAATAATTACCATAATGCATTTCAGCTAGTTGTGTATATATTTTCTCATGATTTCGGATGAAGGTTCTTGTTTACTAAAGCCATTAATCATGATTAATAGTGCAATTCCAGTATTCCTCACTACCATTTTTCCTTAGATATTGTCGAATTTAGATATGATTTTTAGATTTATTGACACATTTAACATTTTTAATAAATAATAATTGGAAATTTGAAATTTATTTTCTTTGTTACTTTGGCAATGCTTATTTCCTTAATATTGTTGACAGACATGTACTAAATAGTAGGGATGTATGAAATAACATAAATACGAGTTTATTGTGATCATGTACGTTATTGGTACAAGTATTCAATACAATGGTACAAAAATATCGTGTATAGACACAAGGAAAAATTTATCAGCTAGAAAAATGCCAAAATGGTTTATATTTAATCTTCTAATGAAGGCCCTTAATTAATTGTTTTATTGAAACCAAAGCATGTTGCTAAAGAAAGGTGTGTATCTTTTATTTTGATAAATATTGGAAGAAGTTATGGGTACATTTAAGTCATTGTCGTATCTGAATTTATTGTCATATATTCACAACCATTTCCGAATATCTAATTTTGTATTCAATAACATTGTTCAGTGGACATAATCAACTAAGTCCACATATGCATTATGCCTCTGCACATGCTTCCTCTCAACATAACCTAGGTCATCCAGTAATCTCGAGGCAATAAAGACACCTTCATATAGTTTTATTTGAACACAATAGTCATTAGATACAATGCTATTATTAAATAATTATTATTACAATTGGATCAGAGGTCGGTCTACTTTCTTTGAAATGACAACAAAAAAGTTTTAAATATGTGTCGAAAGATGATGTATAGAACAAGGAACATAAACCTATGCACCCACATATGTTCGCACTTCGAGGTCACTCAACATAGTAAAAGCTTCACATAAGAGATCATGCAGTATTGGCATGTTAATTTTAAGTTTATGCTCTTATGCTCTTAAGTGAAAATATTTTTTTGTGCTAAGTACTATGCACTTTGTATTTTTTGTCCAAACACGTACACAACTATTCTTTGGATGCAAAGAGTAAGTGAAGAAATATCAAATCCATATACAATATCAAATCTCATTTATCAATTTTAGTGTTGCGTATTGTAGTGGTTTTAGCGAAATTAATATTTGTGTTGATGAAATATTATATCTCGTAATCATCACAACGATAGAAGGAAACGTACAAATTGTTGAAAGAATTCGCTGCATCCTCGATGCGTAAATTTGTTATTCACACTTAACATGGAAAAAATAATCAATGCCAAGTATTACTATTAATATGCATTCAATAAAGCTACACACAATGATGTTATCATAGCTAGTTGCAAAGATATCGATAAGGTCGTATCTATTGACATTATAAATACCATTTAGATATATATTCGGTGAATTCAAGTATATATTTATTTTAAAAGACTGATATTTAGCATTCGATTGAGTCTTCTTGGATTAGAGAAAGAGCTATGAGATTTAGCTCAAAGTATTGTTGGTGCTAGTGTTGGTGTGCCCCTTGCTGCTGTAATTGTTGCCAGTATTGTTGGTGTACTAATGAGTAGCTTGTATGTATACATGAGTGGTGAGAGAATTTAGTCATACACAAAGAAAATATGTAGAAAGTATAGTTAACAAATTAGATATTAGGCCCAAAATATTTCATGACTAAATAGTTTGAGACTCATTTCTATTACTTTGTACTAAATGAGGATGCAATATGGATATGGATTGTCAACCATTTTTTGAGTTGTTAGTTACGAAGTACTATTTGGTGTTAGCTTCCTGAAAAACAGTGTGAAAGTAGTTGTGCGTATACAAAGCTAGTGGTTATTTTATTATTTGTAGACTGTGCAAAGTGAGAGGTTAATACATTGAAAGATCAAGATATTTTTGTGCACTATGAATTTTCTGTGTAATTCTGCATGTATTCATTTGTGGTTTTTTTTATTATTCTTATTTATGAGCATATTTCACAGCTATGAAAATAGCTATGTGAAGAAATTTGCACAGGAGTGATTGTGCAGAACTAGTTGTCTGGATAAAGCATGTGTAGAGAAGAAAAATGCATTTGTATAAACATAAATAGGTTTGCATACACCACAATTGCACACTTTGACAAACATGCCTTAGTTATAATGTTAATTATAGATATAATGTTCAGTTTTAGAATTGCTAATGTCTAAGCCATTTGGAATACAAACCTGTTGCAATTTGATTTTGAGATTCATGCTCTTTTATACAAGAGCTTGTTTCTACAAATCTCTTATTGTAACCTTTACAAAATGTAATTAGTATTATTTATTTGTTTTCTTAGACAGTTTACCAGAAAGCTTCAACATGCATAGGCTATCGACAAATGATTTTTTTCAGTTGTTGGGACTACTAGTTGCAACTCTTCTTCTCATTGTATTTGTATTGGACATTAGAAAATTTGCAAAGAAAAAATATGATAAGTTGTAATTATACAATCAAAAGTGCCTTTCTACTTTATGGAAATAAACTTTATAAAATTAAATTTTTATTATTTGTCTCAACAAGTGAGTTTAGTTAATATTGAATAATACGATTATAATCGTCAAATGTGAAATTGTTTAATCCAGAATTAGAAAATGGTAAAACAATTTTAAGCAGTGAATGTCATTAGTAGAAATCAAAGTAAAAATAGATTTCCAATAATCAAAAACAGTTTTTAAATATCCATTTTCATCTCCATTACAAAAAGAGCAATTACATTCGAATTGTTCATAAAAGTGATAAACATTGTCAAAATTTGCACAACGTAATGCATTTTTAACAGTAAGGTATATAATATGAATAATAATAATAATATATGGCTATATATATGTATGTATCTATGTATGTATGAATATGTGTGTGTGTGTGTATGTCTATATATATAATGTAACATCCATTTAGACATAAGCAAAACGAGTAGGAGAAAATTATGAGTAGAACTATATTGAAGTTTTTTTGTTTTTTTCTAAATTATTACTATCTTTTAACCATACTCATCTTGCGTCCTCTCTAGGATGGGGATTATGGAACAAGTTTGTTTGGCATATAACCAGGATCCGTTTACCCAACACTGCTTGGTTACAGCTGACACATTATATCTCAAGTAACTTCCTTTCCCTGCTTCGCATTTTTCTTTACTTGACACATATATTTTCAGTTTGCTTAGCAATCTTTTTCCATGTTCACTAATGTTGTGTCTTTTTTCTTTTGAGATGTAGGTAGGTTCTGAACTAAATTTAGCATGACCTTGTGGGGTTAATATCTCACTGCTCTCTCTAACTTCAGGTACTTTCTTTTCTGCCCTCCCAAATGCGATCAATCTCCAACCTAGCATCTTGGCTAAATGTAGAACAATATTCTCCACAGTATCAGGTTCTCTAATAACTATCATGTTTTTCTTACTTATGAGAATATTGGGGTTTTCATTTTTTTGTTATCTCTTTGAAAACCCCTCTTCATCATTTCTCCTTGATTGTAAGGCGAATTGTAAATGGTTGCAACTGTATATGTTATTGTCGTTGCGAATCTATTAGTGTCAAAAGTGCGATTTTCTATTAAAAGTGTCTAAGAGCACTTTAATATCTATTCAATGTCTTCTTGAAACACTTCATAGCCTGGTTATTCACGGACATTTACTTTGTATGCACTAAATGATGAAATACCTATATTTTTTTAAAATATAACATCTGGGGTTAGATAGAATTTCTCTTGAAGCACTATTTTTTGTCTGAATATTTGATTTCTTCCTTTTGTAAGCTTGCAAGCAATTTACTTTTGGTTTATTAATTTTTTTTAATGATATCACGATGCACAAATTTGTTTTCGTTTTCCTGTTAAAGCTTCAAATAAGATGAAAAGTTATAATATTATGATCCACAATTTATTTAAGTTCTATTTTTTCTTTAACATGAAAGTCTCTGTATCTTGTAGTTGCATATATTTCATTATATAGAAGAAAGGGAGGATTTTCTCTTACTTTGCCTCAAATATTGAGTATTATCCATTACTAATGAGATTACTCACTTCACTTTCTAGCCAAACATAAATCTTTCCAAAAAAATTCCTCCAATTGTTTGTAATTTAACTGGGCCCGAGGAAAAATATGGAAGAAACTGCCTCAAGGTAGTTTATTTTTGTTTTAGTTCCCATCAACAGGTATCGATATCTCTTTATACCAACTAGAATTATGAATTTAATGTTATCCCTTTTAACAAAAGGCACCAACAAGGTGGTTGTTAACCATGCTAGCTAATGCAGTTCAATTATTTTCTTTTTGGACATTACAGACTTCGTATGGTTATTTGATCTTAGGTTTATCAACCTGCTAAGATTTCTTTCTGATAACAATGAAATCATATGTTCCAATTTTTCCAGACGGAAATTAAAATTTCTCCTATAATTCATTCTCATATACCATTAGCAAATTTCCACAGGTCATTCACAATGTAAAATACTTCTTAAAATACATACTTGCACAAACAAGAATCTTTTCATAGTTAAAGAGAAGTATCCACCTAAAATCTCTCAGAAAATATATCTAAATCAAATATTTCCATTTTTACAGAGAGATATCTAAGTAAAATCTCTTTCTATTTAAAGAGAAGTATTCAAATGAAATATTTAGCCAACATCTTGTTGATAGTAAAATAAATCACATGCATACTTATCTGGTATATTTATGACCACGAATTTACAGAAGAGACCACACCACCCTTCTAATGATAAGTTAGTTATTACATATAGTTTCTACCCTTGAGCTCCTTAGTTCCAGAAAAATCACTTAGACAATCGTTTTATCAACTAAAAATTTCATTGGCTTCGAGACCTCCAAGTCCATCCTAGAATTTTCAACAGATTCAATTTGCATTCTGGAGTTTCCACTAGTCTCGAATGAACTCAAGAAGACTCCTTCGATAACGTCCTACCTTTTCCTTATCCCCCTCTTTCTTCTCCCTCTGAGATATCTTTTCCTATTTTAAGTTCTATGGAATGAAAGGAAGAGATAACTACCCTAAACTGTTAAGTGTCTAGTAAAAGAGAATTACTAGGCTCTCCTACGTAAATTCTAGGACTCAATTTTATTTTTTTTATTTAACAAACTAATTTATCATTTAGGACTAATCCAGTTCCCAAAATTTTTACTCTACCTGAAAAATTACTAAGTCCACAATAGTAAAAGTAATTAGTAAACATCTACAACACCTAGGTGTGTCACATCTCCCCTCCCTCGAGCGAAACACCATCCCCAATGTTTATTTCTTTTGCTGCCCCTTGGAAAAACTCAGGATATGCCTCTTGCATAAATTCTTTATCTTCCTAGGTGGCTTCCTCCAGGCTAAAGTGCCTCCACTGCACCTTAACTTGGATGATATCTCGATTTCGTGTCATTGTTTATCTCTGGTCGAGTATACGCAGAGTTTCTACCAGAAACTCTCCGTCCATTTTTGACATGTCAACAATCATGACTTAGTTGTTAGTCTGATCTATTTATTGCAGTAAAACTCGTATTAATAAATTTACAACACATAGATTACTTGTACATCTTGCCAATTTATGATGTGTTTGGAATAATATATATATATATATATATTTATTTAAAAGTGAAGCATGAAACACATTGTGAATGTGTATATGGCTACGGAGTGTAAGTTGATATGCTATTGGTCCTACCCTTTCCAAAATCTGGAAGGGTCCACAGTATCGAGGTGCAAATTTTGCACAACTTCCCCATATAGAAGTACTTCTTTTGGGTTTAACTCGCACGTAAACATGGTCACCTATTTTAAATTCCCAATAAGTTTTTTTTATCAGCATAAGCCTTTTTCCTATCCTAAGCAGTTTTAACATTTTATCGAACTCTTTTCACTGTACTTTTTATTTCCTTGAACATGTCAGGTCCTTAAATCATTCTATTCTGAGGACTGTTCCAGTTAAAAGGTGTCCTGCACCTTTTTCCATAAAGTACCTCAAAGGGGCTCATTTTTAATGACTCGTGGTAGTTTTTGTTATAAGATAATTCCACTAAATGAAGTTATTCTTCCCACTTACTTGGTTGTTTCATTACATACATGCGCATAATATCCTCTAATACTTGACTCACCCACTCAGGTTTCCCATCTATTTGTGGGTGATATGTAGTACTGAAGTGGATTTGCATACCCAACCTAGTAAAGAGTGCCTTCCAAAATGCAGAGGTGAACTTTACATCTCGATTGGAAATTATTACTCTTGGCATACCATGAACTATGAATATCTCCATCGTAAATATGTCTGTGATTTGGCTAGTGTACTAAGTGGATTTAATAGGGATGAGATGACATACCTTGCTAAATTTATCAACCACTACCATGATGGAGTCATTTTTATCTTTAGACCTGGGTAATCTAGTTAAAAAATTCTAAGGTAATTGTGTCCCATTTCCACTCAGGAATGGGTAGTGGATGTAGCAAGCAGGTTGTCGATGTTTATCTTTAACCTACTGACATTCTAAGCATTTTGATAAGTATTCAACAATGTATTTCCTCATTTCAGGCCAATAATAATTCTTTTTAATTGTAGAAAATAATTTCTGAAATCTAGGATGTGTGGTATAGGGGCTTTGGTGGAAGTCATCTATCAAAATTTTCTTAATTTATAACTGATTAGGAACGCACATCTTCCTCTAAAAATCAGAAAAATATCTCTATTAATATCAATTTCGGTTTGTTTTCCAGAGTTTTGTGTGAGTTTAGCTTGCTTCCATAAATATTCATACTTTGGATCTTTCACGACAACTTCTTTTATTTGCTCGGAAAAATAAAAGTCAACTTGACTATAGGAAATTGCATATACATAATGCACCCCTATAAATACGTCATCTACACAATTCTCTTTCCCTTTAAGATGTTTGTTTTCAAAGTCATATTCACTTAAAAATGCAGTCCACTAGTCTGTCGTGCATTTAAGTTAGGTTGCTTAAATTAATTGGTCAAACCAATATGATCTATCATTAATAGGATTCTTTTTCCTAGAAAATAATGTCTCCATACCTTCAAAGCATGGATTCCCACAGTTAGTTCCAAGTCATAGGTGGAGTACCTATGTTTGTGGTCCTTTAGCTTACTTGACTCATAAGTGTTTACCCTATTTTATTGCATCAAAACTCCACCCTACGCACTCCTGGAAGGCATCAATGCAAATTGTGAATTCTTTTTCAAGTCTACCACTTTTAATACGGGAGTCGTAGTAAGTGTGTGTTTCAAATGGTCAAAGATTTGTTGACACTCAACTGTCCATTTGAACATTCTCCCCTTCCTTTGCAGAGAAGTTATAGGATGAGAAACTCTAGAGAACCCTTCTATGAAATGACGATAATACCTAGCCGAACCCATAAATGAATGAATGTCTACCACATTTTTTGGAATATGGCATTCCATGAAGGTTTTTAATTTTATTTGGATCCATTGTCATGCCTTCAGAGGAAACGACATGTCCTAAGTACACAATTTGGTCCTTATAAAAGTAACATTTACTATATATAGCATAAAGTTAGTTTTCCCTTAACATTTGTAATACTATCTGGAGATGCTCCTTAGGATCTTCTAAACTCATAGAGTAAACCAAGATGTAATCAATCAAAATTAGAATGCACTTGTCCAAGCAGGGGTGGAAAATACCATTCATCAAGCTCATGAATATTTCAGGTGCATTAGTGAGGCGGAATGGTAAACTACAAAATAAAAATTCCTATAATGCATTCAGAAAGTTGTTTTATAAATGTCTTCATAGTTTATCCTTCTATGGTGATTTCCCCTCTGAAGATTAGTTTTTGAAAATACAGTGGCACTTCTGACTTGATCGAACTTGTCATTAATTCTCAGTAGTGGTTACTTATTTTTAACTGTTAATTTATTTAGTTTCCTATAATCAATACACAAGGAAAGAGTGCCATATTTTTGCCTCACAAATAGAATTGGAGATCCCCAAGGGGTCACACTGGGTAAATGTAACATTTGTCTAGCAACCCTTGGAGATGCATCTTTAGTTCTATCAATTTAGGGATACTCATTCTATAAGGGGATTTTCATATAGGGGTGGCTCCAGGAATTAGTTCTATAGTGAAATAAATTTTTCTTTTAGGAGGAATCCCAGGGATCTCTTCTAGAAAAACATTTACAAATTCCTGAATGACTATAATATTTTCTAGGGCAGATACCTTATCTTTAGAGTTGGTATAGCCCACCTGAACAATGTAGATTTGGAAGCCCTTATGAATGAACTTACCTAGTTGATTGGTTGTGATAGGGCGTAACTTGACTTCTCTCTTTATACCTTGAATCTCTCTTCTAATAGCCTCATTAGTAAGGAAGTTCATAGTTTTATCCTTATAATTTACTAGAGTCCAATGTTTTTCTAACTAGTCCATATCTATCAACACATCATAGGAACCTAGCAGTAATATATTAAACTTTTCCTTAACTTGTTGTCCAGTTATTTCAATCAAACAATCATTTACCTTCCCTGCCACTGTTCCTTTAGCTCTAGTAGCTAATTGCACTAACCACAGATTTTTAAATTTTAGACTTTGGATATGACATAAATCAATTATTTTAGGACTAATGTAACTCAGACTTGCACTTGGGTCTATTAAAATAGAAACACGATGTTTGACTATTTTACCTTCAAAATCCAGCATCACGGGTTGGTATTCAGCTAGATGATCCTCCAAGGCTGAATTGATCCTTGGTATTCTCCTTGCCACCTCACCGACTATAGAGGATTCTTGAATGTTAGCAGTGGGTTCTGATTTAGCATGATGAAGGTAATTTTTATAATAGTGGGGTTCCCCACAACCCCAACACTGCAAAGGAGGCTTCTGGATTTGGCTAGGCACTAGTTTACTAGATGCTTCAATTTTCCTAGATTCATTCTACGATCTGAAATTTTTTTGATTCTTACTCGGAGGCCCACTCAATGATTTTCTATGTGCATTCCAATCTCCAACAACTTTTACATTTATTATGTTCAAAAAAAAATTATGCCCCTTTTTTTAACCATCCGTTGGTACTTTCCCCTTTCTGCTTCATTTTCTGGTAGCAAATTCGGGCTTTCCAAATAGCTTCGTCTATTGTCTTCAGATTGTCAACTTCCAAATTCTCCTTCATGAACACTAGTAAGCTGTTGATAAACCATTGTACTTTGGCTTTCTCTTCATGAATATAGGGGACATATCTTAACATAGAGGTAAAATTGGTTATAAACTCATCCATGGACTGTTGTCCCAATTTCAAGTCATGGAAATCTTTTTCTTTTTCATCATAAAACCACCCAATCAACTATTTATCTTTAAAGTGCTTCTAGAACTGTTCCCAAGTGATTTCCTACTCATCGATTCCGCGAACCATTTTAATCTCCTCCCACCATATAGCGCCTTTACCTTGTAGTTGATAGATTTCCACCGTTGCTTTCATCTTATCATCATATTCATAAATTTGGAAGTATTTGTTCATAGTTATCAACAATGCCTCATCTACTTCTTCCACCTCTCTGTTATTAGTCAGGGGTTTTATTTTCTTAAACTCCCCTTTTAGTTCACTTTTCTCTCTCTTGGTCCTCTTCCCACCAGAAAAATTATCAGACTCTTCTTCATTACCAGCTTGACCTCCCTCATCTTCAGGGTTTTCCACTCAAAGTATATGCAACTCCTCTCTACTCCTTTCATCTTGGATGGGATTTGGATTTATTTGATTCTCCCTATCTGAGAGGATTTTTATGATATGTTCTTATTACAACCGCAACATTTTGTTATTAGCTGTTCGATTCATCTTTTCTGCACACATCTATTGCACAGTTTCTAACAACATTGCATTGGGGTTTTGGGTCTCTCCTCTGAGCTGAACCCACATTTCTGGGTTGTTTTTTATAAGAAGAATAGGGCCTCCTCCTCCTGTTGATCTTCTTAATGGGGTACTCCTTGTTCCTCGTCTCATTTTGTATAAAAATCCCTTCTATGCACCATAACCACATTTGTTATTTCGCATAAGCCCATACAGACCACAATGTAGTAACCTAATGCTCTGATACCACTTGCAACATCCACTTAGACATAAAAAAAAATGAGTAGGTGAAATTTATGAGTAAAACTATATAATTTTTTTTCCTAAACTATTACTGGATTTTAACCATACTCATCTTGCATCCTTTCCAAGCCAAGAATCACGCCGGGATCAGGTCAGAGGTTGGGGATTATGGAATGAGTATGTTTGGCCTATAACCATGACCCTTTTACCAAACATTGATCGATTACCTTCAACACATCATTTCTTAGGTAGCTTCCTTTCCTCTCTTCCTGTTTTTCTTTCCTTAACACATATATTTCCAGTTTTCTTATCAATCTTTTTCCTTTTTCACCAATGTTGTGTCTTTTGTTTTTTGTTTGAGATGCACGTAGGTTCTGAACTAAATCCAACATGACCTTGTGGGGTTAAGATCTTGCTCCACTCTCCAACTTTAGGTATTTTCTTTTCTTCCCTCCCAGATGCGGTTAATCTTATAATAACCTAATCCGAACTTAAACAGGAACACAACAACTTACAAATATAATCATAAATACAGAGACATAGTAGAAAAACTCTTCATTTCATTAATATAAAAATATTGAACTATTCTTACATACAGAATGGAAATAAGATAGCTCGGGCGATGGTAGCTTACCTCTGAGAAGAGATGTGGTGGCTACATGCCTCTGAACAATGTTACAATGAGGTTGAAAGGCCTATTTATTATTGAGAAACAATGGAAAACCTTTAACCTCCAAAAAACTAACCCTAGGAGATGAAGCGCCAAAATTGTGGGCCTTGTTTGGGTAAATTGGTATATCAAATTCCCGGGGTCGTAACTTTGGCATACGATCTTCATTTGGCTACCATAATACCTCATTTCGAAGATCTAAAAGAGCAAGCCAAAAGAAACTTAATGTGTTTTTTTATTTGAAAGTCTTCGGTCTCTCCGTTTTCCCTAAAAAATTCGTTTAGGGCCTCAAAATGGCTTCGGAAGTTCAGGACCCAAAAAATTGAAAGAGACACTATTGGGAGTCCAAATGGAATAGGTGGGTGGCCACTAATATCCACTTGGATCATTCCTCCCCCCGTAGGAAGAAATGTTCCCCATTGCACTGGGTGCCTCCATGAGATGGGGAAACTTCTGTTGAACGTGGTCCCTGGTCAGCCACTTGCCTTCGTGAAGAAGTTCGCCAGCATTGACAACCTGATATAGTTGTATCTTATACTGGCGAGTGTTCTTGATATGTGTTTCCATGATCCAATCAGTGGTGGTCTGTTCCATGCAGCTTGGCTTTAGCTCTGTTGATGTGAGTTGTTCTACAATGTCAAATATATCCAACAATGGTGGAAAGTATGGTTGAAGGCAGTCTACATTGAACATTTAGTGCAAAACAAGGAACGGTGGATTTCTAAGCTCAAAGGCATTGTTGCCTATATCCTTGGTGATGGTGTATGACCCATATCAGAGTGGGCGAAGCTTGCGGCGGGGTCCAACGAGGCACTCCTTCTGCAAATGTAGCCAAACTTTGTCGCCCAATTGGAAATTATGCATCACCCAATGTTGAACATGGCTCTGCTTGTACTCGGCATCAGCCAAATCTTCCTGAGTAGTTGCAAATGGTATGGACACATCAATGGGACATAATCACTGAAATCCTAGCCCTACCTAAAAGGGGTTGTGGCCCATTGAGTTATGGAGAGCTCTTTTCTAGCTGAGTTGGACATAGGGGAGGCTTTCATCCCATGTGCATGGATGCTTCGAATTGTACATGCGTAAAATGTGTATGATCATCTTCTTGACAACCTCTTTTTCGTCATCAATTTGGGGATGGAAAGTCATGGACCTAGTAAGTTTTGTATCCAAAAACGACCAGAGACTTGACCAAAATGCACTTAGGAATTTGTTGTCCCGATCTAAGATAATGGACTGTGGGATCCCAAAGTGTACCTACACTCACTGAAAGAAGAGCTTAGTAGTATCCTCTGTTGTGATACTCTTCTTACAAGCCGCCATGATAGCCATCTTAGAGAATCTGTCAATGACCATGAAAACACAAGTGTCACCACCCTTAGTAGAAGGAAGACTCGACATGTAATCCATGGAGACAGATTCCCAACACTAACTAAGAGTAGCTAGAGGAGTATACAGGCCTTACTTTTTGATGGTTGGTTTGGCAATGGCGCAAGCGATGCAAGATCTAATGTACTTCCCAACATCCTTATGATGTTTCGGCCAATAAAAATACTTCTGCAATACCAACACTATTTTCTATACTCTGAAATTTCCAACAACCTAACTGTAGTGCACCTCCCAAACCATCTTGGCACGATCAATTGAAGTAACAAAGATGTGTTCGAGGTGGCATAACAGTGCATCTTGAAGGTGCAAATTTGGAACTTTATTCCCTTCCAGGGGTGCCTCGTATGTACCGCCGAATTCTGGATTACTCTTGTAAAGATGCGGCCACCCTGAGTTTCATACCCACAAGAGTCAAGCACTGTGATCAGCGACATGACTGGTGGTCGGCTGAGGCAATCAACGACATTATTGGTGCTACCCTCCTTATACTTAATGTTCAGATGGAATTGTTGCAGGTAGGTGGACAATTTCTGATGGCAATAGTTCTGCAACTTCCCTTGTGTCTGTATGAACTATAGAGGTCAGTGGTCTATGTGGATGATCATTTCCTTCCCTAGAATGTAATGCTTCCATTGATGACAAACCTGCACAATGGAATACATTTCTTTGTTGTAAGTGGGGTACTTTCGGATTGTGTCTAAAACTGTGTCACTGTGGTAAGCCATCGGATGCCCATGTTGAGTAATAAATGCACCAATAGCATAGTCAAAGGCATCCGTCTCAATCTCAAATTGTTGTTGCAAGTCTAGTAATGTGAGAAATGGTGCAGAACAGAGGTGATTCTTTAACTCAGAGAATGATTTTTGTTGGGTTTCAAACCAAAAAACCTTTTCTTTTTTCTCCGCCCTTAACAACATGACTTAAAGGCCAAGTGATATGAGAGAACCCCAACACAAACCTACAGTAGAAAATGGAAAGTCCCAAACTGTTGCGGTTGGCCAATCCCAAAAGACTTGTATCTTGAATGGGTTCACATTTACACCCTACTCAACAATTATGTACCCCAGATATTGAACCTGGGTCAGGCCAAAGGTGCATTTCTCCAAGTTAGCACACAACTTGTGTTGTCGCAGGGTTTGAAGGACCTGTCGAATATGGGGGAGGTGCTTGTCCCAACTCTAGCTGAAGATCAAAATGTCATCTAAATACACAACCACAAATGCATAGGCGAATGGTTTTTAAGATGTCATCCATCAGTCTCATGAAGTTTGCATGGGTGTTTGTCAATCCGAACAATGTGACCAACCATTTGAAAAGGCCCTCCTTGGATTTGAAGCAGCCTTCCACACATCGGAGGGTTCGATAAGTACCTGGTGATAACCTGACTTCAAGTCAATCTTGCTGTAATATTCGGCCCCCTTGAGCTGGTCAAGAAGGTCATCAATCCATGGGATTGGGTACCTGTTCCGAACAGTGATCTTTTTCAACACACGATAGCCAATACAGAGCCTCCATGTCCCATCTTTCTTTTGTACCAATACAATCGGGTCTCACAGGGTGATTAGATTGGCCTAATGTGCTATTTCTGCAATAATTCATGAATCTGCCTCCCGATCTCATCATTCTCTAGAATGGAGCGCTGATAGATCACTCCATTAGGCAGTGGCACGCCCGGGGTCAGATCGATAGAGTGCTTCACCTAACAATGCAGAGGTATCCCTATAGGTGAGGTGAAATATCCCTATACTCCTCCACAAGCTTGTCCATTTTTTGTTTCTGTGTAGAGGAGCCCTACCTAAAAGTCATGGACACAAACTTCTTCTTGCCCTGAGGGTGAATCATAAGGAAAACAAATTTCCTGGTCTAGTAAATGATCTTACAGCATTTCTTTGATATTATCAAAGAGATGGCAATAGGCAGGTCTACCTCCAGTATACTACAGAACTTGTTGGCCAAGGTAATAATCACAGAGCGAGGTCGAGTCTCATATATAACATGTTGCTTACACAAGTATGGTTGTCCTAACAATACATCACAAACTTCAAGAGGATTAACATCACACAATACCTCATCTGTGAAGGGCTTGATGTTGTAGGGAAGGCGACACTACTGGCTGATGCAAAGATATACTCCTTGGGGAAGCCACTCGATGGTGTACGATTGTGGATGTGTTGTAGTATTTAGGATCATCTACTTCATGACCTCTGCTAAAATGAGGTTCTTTTGGCTCCTGCTATCGACAATGAACTACAACAAAGAAGCCTTCACCCACATCTCTGAGTGGAAGAGGTGTTCCCCCTCCTCTGAATCTTGGTGGTGGCCATGGTGGCACTAGGATCCGCATCAATGATCTACTTCCCTTTCTCAGTTCCCTTATCAGGTTCTGATTCAGTGATGGAACATGCCTCTGATTCAAAAGCCTTCATCCCGTCCACCAGTGACTGCTTCCCCTGACACTCACTTGTATTGTGAGTGGAACTCTTATGGAACTCACACAATTTTCTCATGTCCTTCTTTGTCTTTGTGGTGTTTTTCTTTGCTTGCAGCTTCGGTGGGTTGTCCTTGGTAGCCTGACCTTGGCTTGGTCCTTTGTTTTGTGGTTTGGGTGCCTTTTCCTTGCTTTGGATTCATAGATCCAAAGTCCTGCTTATTCAGTTTAAACTTCTGCTCAATCTTGACAGCATACTGGTACACCATGTCAAGTGAGGAAATGTCCCAAAACTCCATCTCATCCTAGATGTAATTGTGTAGATAGTCGCGGTACTTGAGCACCAAATTTCGCTCAGTATCCTTGATACCCAGCTTCATGCGAAGGGTATGCAAAATATTTGTGAACTCTGACACAACTTGGTCCCTTCCCTGCCGTAGCATGGTACACTTTATGTATTTATCTTCGTAGCTCCGAACACAGTAATATTATTCCTTGATGGTGTCTCATAAATAATACCAATTGGGTGTGGCCGAAAATAGTGAGGGTTCACTCTCATCCTTTTGTTCACAGTAGGTTTGTCACCAGTCCTTGATGTGTGGGGTGGCTTTGAGAAGTGAAAAAGTAATATTTTCCTGATTGGAAAAGTCATGAACTATAAAATATCCTTCAAATAGATTTAACCATTTATCTACATCATCTACATCTATCAGGCCTTCAAATATGGGAATATCAAAGTTAACTTGTACCTTAAAAGGAGTGGCACCTCTAGAATCCTTGTTGGATGAAGATTGCTCGCTTGTGGGCAGCTTTCAAAGGATCTGGGCAAAGTTATCCATCATTGCATCCCTCTATTTCTCGATTCCTTCCTCGAGCAACATCTTGAAAGGATCTCCTGACCCTTTGTCTTTCTTTTCTTTCGCCATGGGAGGTCATTGGGTTTTAAGAGGCTGATCTTGTAACGGTTCAACTAGATCGAGCCCTAACTCCTTATACCCTAACCTCATTGGGGACATTTAAAGAAAAACAGAGAAAGAGTAGACCGCTCTGATACCACTGATCCGAGCTTAAACCCAAACACAAAAAATTACAAATATAATCATAAATACATAGATGTCATAGAAAAACACTTCATTTCATTAATAGAAAAATATTGAACTATGCTTACAAGAAGAATGGAAATAAGATAGCTTGGGCGATGGTAGCTTATATATGAGAAGATATGTGGTGGCTACATGCATCTGAACTGTGTTACAATGAGGCTCAAATGCCTATTTATTATTGAGAAACAATGGAAAACCCTAAAGATCCAAAAATCTAGCCCTAGGAGATGAAGTGCCAAAACTATAGGCCCCGTTTGGGTAAATTGATACATCAACTTCTCGGGGTTGAAACTTTGGCATATGATCTCTGTTTTCCTATCATAATACTTTCTATGTTTTCGGTTTCTCTGCTTTCCCTAAAACGTCGTTTAGGGCCTCAAAACAACTCCGAGAGTTCACCACTCGAAAACTACCAAAAGTAGTAAATTGTGCTACAATTAAGGAAACCGAAAAATGAAAGACACGGTTTTGGTAGTTCAAGTGGAATAGGTAGGTGGCCACCAATATCCATCCGGATCACAGCCCTAGTGAAATTTCCATGTAAAAAAATATATAAGGCCACAATCAATGGGACATGTATTCCAATCTGAATGTTGGGTAGGACATCCTAGGGGGTTCATTTAGTTGTTTATGGCTAAGGAAATTAACAAAGGAAATGGCTAAGGTTTTGGAAAGTCATAAGGCATTAATTGCCATTTTATTTATGAAAATAATGGAAATTAGGAGAAAAGGAAGGCGAGAGGTCACAGGTTGCATGTGAGGATGAAAATGAAAGAAAATAATGGAAAATGAAGAGAATAGAGGCTTCATTAATAAAAAAATTTCTGAGGATCAGTGGGAAAGACTTGGTCATATTAGTTTTGGAGCTCTCTCATTATTCTCTCTCTCTCATACTCTTGGACACTTAGATTTTTCTTGGAGTAGTCTTGGAGGGTGTGGCATTCTTGGACTCTTGGAGAAAGAAAGAAAAGGAAAAGTACGAAAGTGCAATAGGGCATCGGGATTAGTAACTACATCAGATTTGTTTGCAGGTACCGAGTTGCATGTATGATTTCTTCACTATTTTTGGCATGCATGGCACATGCATGTGGTTTCTTAGTCATGATCTGTTGCTGGCATGGAGGATTTTCTGGATTGACATTGGATTTGCCTAGCCTTGCCATTTCATGGATAGGTATGGTGTTGTGGGCTTATTTTCTTGCATGGCACATGCATGTGGTTTCTTTGTTATGATCTGTCATTGGCATGGAGGACTGTTTGGATTGACAATGGATTTGCATAGCCTTGCCATTTTCTAGATAGATATGGTGTTGTGGGTTTTTTTCTTTTTTTTTTCTGGCTGGTTCTCATGTTTCCTTAACCTGGGTTGAGTTACTAGTCTCATAGTCTTGGTTGGACAAATGTTGCAAAGCCCTGTAACAACTTGGGTTGAGTTACTAGTCCTGCAGCCTTGGTTCAACAAATGCTTTGGAGCCCTCTAACAACTTGGGTTGAGTTACTAGTCTCATAGCCTTGGTTGGCAAAATGCTTTGGGGCCCTTGGTGGGTTGAGTCACTAGTCCTGTAGCCCTGCTTGGAGAAACACTCTAAAAACTAGTATAAGTTGTGGGTTGAGTTATTAGTCTGGTAGCCTTGGTTGGACAAATGCTCTAGATCCTAGTAAAAGTTGTGGGTTGAGTTACTAGTCCTATTAGCAGGGTGGAAAAAAGACTGTGGAGCCCTGAAAGGTTGGGATAGAGACCGATCTGATGTCGGTTTTGTGATGTCCTACCATGAGGTGGAATCACTGTCTGATGGGTTGATGTGGATGACCTATAGATGCATTGGGTGAGTTTCGATTTATGCGTTTTATGAGATCCCACATTCATGCTTGGAATATGGCACAGGGGTGAATGGCTGAAGAGAGGTTTGGCTCAGCCATTCTACGGTCGGGTGGAACATGGAAGTCCCATTCCGAGTTTGGATTTTGCATCATTAATAAATGGTTATTTCTCTTTGTATTTCAATGAGAATTATGGTGGATTATATGTTTTTTATATGGTTGTGATTTCATTGGTATTTATGTCCCTGTTATGACGATTATGTATGTATTTTAAAACAACAGTTATGTATGGCTCTCATCATGTCCTTACCTTTTATTTAATGATCAATGTATCTATGACCGAATGGATGAAATGACAGTTAATGAGATAAGGAGAAAAGTATGAGATCTCTATGCTCAGATATGTTATTTACACCTATAGGTTGCATATTTAGTAAGTGGTTGAAAAAATGTTTGTCATGGTTAGGCTTGGTTAGGTCAAGCCCTTGATCAAGTTTTTTGTTATAGGCTTTGCCTTGGTGTCATTTAATATCTTGGAGAGTCTCATCAGGTTCTAGGCATTGGTTTGGAGACTAGCCCTGAAAATGTGGCTTAAATCTCGAAGTGTCTAGCACAAAACTAGTTGATAGGGACTGCACTCTCTCCCTTGCAGGGACTGTGGGAATGACTATAGGTTTACAGTCACATGCATGATTTGTCATGGGAGTGAATCTGGGTTTAATTCATGTAAATGACTTGCTAACTTAGGGGTTGGGCACCTGGAGTGGTGGATTAGCTCTTGGGGTAAACATGTGACAAGAGGCTACTATGATATGATTCAACCTTTTAGATAACCTTAAGGAAATGGAATCGATAAAAAAACAATGCACAAACCTCCCTCAAGTGCTTCAAGACCCCCTTGGGTAGATCTGGAAAGAGGGTTTTACAAATCTCCAACCTAGCTTCTTAACTAAATGTAGAATAATATTATCCATAGTATCATATTCTCCCATAGCTATCATATTTCTCTTACTTATGAGAATATTGGGGTTTGCATTTTTTTTAGGTTGTCTTTTAGCAACCCCTCTTCATCATTTTTCTTGGGTTGTAAGGTGAATTACAAATGGCCACAATGATATATGTTATTGTAGTTGAAAATCTAGTAGAGTCAAAAGTGCCATTCTCTATTAAGGGTGTGTAAGAGCAGTTTAAGCTCTCTTTAGGGTCTTCTTGAAACCCTTTTCTTCCTGGTTATTCATGGATGTTTACTTTATATGCACTAAATGATTATTTGTGGATTTTTACTTTATAAGCACTAAATGATGAAATACCTATATTTTTTTTAAATATAACATCTGGGGTTAGCTATAATATCTCTTGAAGCATTATTTTTGGTCTAAATATATATTTACCTTACAAGTAGTTTACTCTTCGTTTCTTTTTTCAGTTAATGATATCATGATCCATAGTTTTTTTTTTCATATTCCTGTTAAAGCTTCAAAGAAGATGAAAAATGATAGTATTATAAGGCACAATTTATTTAAGTTCTTATAATTTTTCTTTAAAAAGAAAGTCTCTATATATTGTAGTTTCATATATTTGATTATGTAGAAGAAAGGAATGGCTTTCAACCGGTAATTCCTAATTTAAAATACTTCTCAAAATACATACTTGCACAAATAGGAATCTTTTTATAGTTATAGAGAAGGATCCACCTAAAATCTATTAGAAAATATATTCGAATAAAATATTTCCATTTTTTATAGAGGTATTTGAATAAAATATTTTCCTATTTACATAGAAGTATTTAAATGAAATCTTTTCCTAACATCTAGCACATAAAAAAATAAATCACATACATATTTTTCTACTATATTAATGACTACGAATTTACAGAAAAAACCACACCACCCTTCCAATGACAAATTGACTATTACATCTAGTTTCTCTCCCGCGCTCCTTAGTTCCAGAACAGTCACCTCGACAATAATTTTCTCAAACTCAAAATTCACTAACATCAATTGTAATTCTAGCCTAGAATTTTCCACATATTCAATGTGCGGTCTGAAGTTTCCACTAGTCCTTGACAAGCTCAAGAAGACTCCTTCGACAACATCATTTTCCTTTGTTTTCCTCTTTTCATTTCTAGTGAAAGAAAAGATAAAATAACTACCTTAGGTGTTGACTCTCTGGTGTAATAGAATTACTAAAATCTCCTTAGTAAATTGTAAGACTCAACATAGTTTTTTTTTTTTAACAAACTAATTTATCATTTAGAACTAATCCAATTCCCAACATTTTTACTCTACTGAAAAAATTACCAAATCTACAAGAGTAAAAGTAAATAATAAACATCCATAACACCTTGTAGTGTCACTTAAAATTTACAAAACTTACTAACGATTTTCTCTTCATACATTTTTTAATATCATTTTTTTCAAATATATAAATTATAACAAATTTTCTGGATAGCATTCAACAATAACCCTAGCATGTAATCAGCCACAAGAGCCTCACACAGTGGCTCGCAGTAGTCCTAAACACATCAAGCTCATGCAGCATCACGCAACTGCCCTCAGTGGCCTCCTACTACTAAGGATCGATCAACATGGAATCATCAGAGGATGAAGAGCCTCCCTCAGATAACCAGCAAGAAAATGAAGGAACAACAAAAGCTTTCGCCTCTCTCATTTCTGCAATGGGTCCAAAAAAGAACTGACCATCAGTCACCAAGTTTGTTAAAATATTGGAAGACATCCCAAAAATATCACTCCCTCCATCTCTTCCTTGTAAAGCAGCACTCTCCCTAGCAGAACGTGGATTAGTTGGGTAGTTTACAGGGTTATGGCCATCACCCAAAATGGTACAAAAATGGGTAGAAAGGAACTGGTCTGCAACAATAAATAGAAAAATATAAATTAGGTTTTGTGGAAGAGGATACTACACCTTCCACTTTGAAACCAAGGAGGATCGCGATCTCATATTTAGGAATGGCACGTACGTTATGGATACATGCAGTTTGTATCTAAACAAATGGACACTGGATTTTGACCCAGAAATGGATATACCCAATGTCGTTCCCATTTGGGTAAGATTGCCACATCTTCCCCTCCACTGTTGGGGAGACGATTCAGTTAAAGCCATAGGAAATGCAGTTGGGAAATACATAGAGAGGTGTGAGCCAAAGGAAAACATGCACGCATGTGCCATAATCTGTGTAGAGGTGGATCTAGGAAAAGGGCTTCCAGAAGCCATCAAAATCAAAGTGGATCAGTAGACGCATATACAACAGCTGGACTATGAACAAATCCCCTTCAAATGCAAGGTATGTCATGAATATGGTCATTTTTCTAATAGATGTACAAAAAAAAGATAATCAAAATGAAAGGATTGAAGACCTAGAAAGCAAATGGGAACAGGTCAAAGGAAATAAGGCAGTCCATAAACAACCAAATATTTCTTCTACGCAGCACTCCATATCCTCTGATCTCCATCCTCTATCACCAAAAGCTAACAACAATTCTCTTGCTAGCCTCAATCCTTTTGAGCCACTAGATCCCTCTATCCCCCCATCCCTCGGACCTAGATTCAGATCTAGATCTAGATCCCCTCACCACACACCCTCCCCCCTCCCCATCCCCTCCAACCCCAACCACCAAAATCACACCCCCTCCCTAGGTAGACAGAATCCTAACTAGAACGTAGTCAAAGGAAGCTCTCCCAAATGTCGAAAATAAAAAAAAAATGTAGGAAGAAAGAAAATCAAAGAGCTAGGGATGAAGCAGCTGCAAAGGAAATGGCATTAGGAATGAAGAAACCTATGGAAACCTTCTTAGCAAGGAACACAGGAAACAATGAAAAAAGCAGCAAAGAGGGAAAGGAGCCATGCACCACCCAACAAACAAATAATGTAGTGGTCTCCTGGAATTGCCAAGGATTGGGATCATTCGTCAAAGAAATTTCCACAAGAGACATTCTGGCAAAAGAAAACCCAGACATCCTTATGATTCAGGAGACAAAAACTAATAGTCAAGAAACTAAAAATATCAAAAAAAAAATTCACAAATTATGAAAGTGAAGCAATACAGGCAATAGGAGCGTCAGGAGGGATCTGCACAATATGGAAGAAAGGAATATGGGAATTAATACACTACAAAAAAGAACAACACTAGATACAAATGGATCTAATGCAAATCAGTACAAAAGAGAAGTATAGTGTCATCAATATATATGCCCCAAACCACTACAAGGAAAAAGAGCAATGCTGGGCCACCATAAAAGAAGCACTAAAAGAAACGCAAATAGGAAAAATAATTCTAGGAGGAGACTTAAATTTGGTAAGAAATATAGAAGAAATGTTTGGAGGCATATATCACACATACCCATCCAAGGATGCACTAGAAGAAATAATGGAACGACACAATATTTTAGACATCCCCCCAAGCAATGGGAAATACACCTGGAGCAATAAGAGAGTGGGAAAAATCAACATAAAGGGTGGATAGAATCTTCATACAAGAAAACATAGCGACAATGTACAGTGGCATTAAAACAAAAATCATTCACACCACGACATCCGACCATAAACTGGTGGCAATAGTCATGGTCAAAATGGAAAATCAAGGACCGCTCCCATTTATGTACAACTCAATTTGGGACAACAATACAAAAATCAATGAATTAATTAAGGAAGCATGGGAGCCAAGATTATCAAGATCACCACTATTTTTGGGAGAGAAAATAAAAAAAAATGCAAGAATCAAGTTAAAGGAATGGGCAAGAGCAAATGAAATTAAAAAAGAAGAAAAAAGAAAAAAGAATTACAGTAGAGAATGGACAGCATACAAATTGAAAATGAAGGCAGAGAAGAAGGCGAGCAAGATTATCTAAGAGACAAGGAAATCTTTTGGGAAATATACAAGGAAAACAGGAAAGAAGAAGAAGAGGTTAGACTGAAATCCAAAAGCGTGTGGATCAAGGTAGGGGATAAAAATACATCTTTTTTCCATAACTCAATGAAGATTAGAAGAGCAAGAAATCAAATAGAAAAAATCCAAGTGGAAACTCAAGAGGTCAAAGGTGTGGAGGAATTAAAAAAAGCAGCCCACAAACACTTTAAAAATTTACTGTCCGCAAAAGAAGAAATGGATGAATATGAAGATTTCCTTTAGCACATAAAAAAAATTTAGAAAGAGATCAAAACGGAAAAATGTGTAAAGAAATCACAAAACAAGAGGTAGTGGCGACTATATGGAGCCTGTATCCGTATAAAGACCTAGGGCCTGATGAATTTACAATAACATTCTTCAGATCGCATTGGTATACAATCAAAAAATATTTCTTAAGAATGGTGAAGAATGTTTTCAAAAAAAAATAAAAAAAAATAGGAAGCAACACAAAATCCTCCTACCTCGCTCTAGTCCCAAAGGAGTCAAATCCCTCCACCTTCAATAGGTATTGCCCTATCTCTCTGTGCAATTCCTCTTATAAGATAATAACAAAAATAATTTCAAATAGAATCAAGGAAGTGCTACCAATAATCATATCTGAAAATCAAGGAGGATTTGTGCCCAACAAACAAATCATAGATAATGTAATTATTGTACAGGAAGCTATACACTCTAATATGCCAAGGCAAGAAAAAGGCATAATAATTAAATTAGATATGGTAAATGCATTTGACAGGGTCAACCATCCATATCTCATGGTTGTTCCTCAGAAACTGGGTTTCTCAAGAGAAATAATAGAAGTCATCCAGGCATGCATCTCCACCCCTTGGATTGCCCCCCTCATAAATGGAAGGCCAAGTGAATTTTTTCAAAGCACAAGAGGACTCAGGTAAGGATTCCCTCTCTCACCCCCTATATATTATAATGGCTGAAACTCTAAGCAGAGATTTGGAAAAACAAAGAAAAGAAAGAAACATTACAGGGCTCAGAATAGCAAAAAGAGTAAAAACAATCAACCACTCACTTTTTGCGGATGACACCCTGTTGCTGGGAGGGGCATCAACAATAATAGCAAGAAGGTTCAAAAAAAGTTTAGATGATTTTTTACAGGTTTTAGGTGGGCTTCTAAATAACACAAAATGCAGAATATATGGATGGAACACCCCCCCCCCCCCCCCCCCTCAAGAATCATGCAAAGGATTTCACAAATATTAGAAATCCCAATACAGGAAAAATGGACTCATTTCTTTTACCTGGGACTTCCAATATCAAAAGAGAAAATGAAGGCAGAAATATGGACTAAGCAGATTGAAAAAATGAAAAACAAAATTCAGAGTTGGGGTATGATGTGGTTAAATTTGGCACGAAGGGTTATTTTAATTAAATCACTCCTTGCAGCACTACCTATCTACCAATATGCAATAATCATGGCCCCGACAAGTGCACAAAAACAAATGGAGTTAATCTTAAGAAGCTTTCTATCGTGGGGGGGAAACAAGAAAATAAAAAATTCAGCCTAGTGAGGTGGGAGCAAGTAGTGCTACCATATGAACAAGGAGGCCTTTCTATACGAATACCTAGACTCATGAACGCGTCCCTAGGAATGAAGATAGTATGGAGATTGATGACATGAAAAGAGCACTGGTGGAAAAAATATCATCTCAAAATAAATGGATGGTTCAAGGGAAAGATTGCTCAATGGAAATATCCCAACAAGGCAATGTATTCAAGCTTGGAAGCTAGTAAAAAGCAATTCCTCTAATGAGTATCTACATCTCTAAAACCTCGGGCAATGGAAAAACAATATCGATATGGGAGGACAGAATCATGGGAAAAGAACCACTGATGACTCATCCAGAAATAGAAGGCATCCAAGAGTGGATGAAAGGAAAAGGTATTAACACTCTATTCTCAATTTCTCTATGGAACAAAAAGGATTGGCAAGACTTGAAACTGTCAACAATACCTGCAAATCTAGAAGCGCAATGGAGCAAAATTAGACAGCTCCTAAAAGGGGCAGCACCAATCAACTATGATGAAGAAGATGGGTGTGGAGCGATAAAAAGGTGTCTTGTGAACTCCTAATTACCTCACATTAATTATCAACCCAGGGACAACTTTTTATTTCAAGAGTGTACTCTGTCTGAGGCGGCTATTTACTTAAGAGTAATGTTTTGCAGTATAGTGCTTAAAACCCAAAAGTAAATGAACTCTTGAAACAAAATCTAATTGGAACAGCAAGAAACTGAAATGTTCTAAACTAAATCATTCATTCAAACAACCATCAATCGAGGATATAGTAGCAATAACTCAGTCCTCTAGAAATTGATGCAAAAGGAATTAGAGCATGGACCATGGATTAGGGAGCGTGGTAGCATTTGCTGAGGCTCACGACAGCCTTGGACCTTCTCTCACACCAAAGCAATAAATGCAAGTAAAAGGAATGGCAAAAGGCAGAATGAAACGAAATGGACAGCAGTAAATGAAACAACAATTAAAAGAACTAAATCTCGCGAGTTAGAACTGAACTCTCATTCCGCAATCAAATAACAATCGGCAAAAGCAATTCCAATGATCTTTACTTTACGAGAAGATATTTACAAATGAATTTTGGAACAACAGTAATAAAATAGGACAGCAATCCTCAACCGTATGTACACGTTTTATACTATAGCAATCTGAGAGTAATGAATGATATGACTATGTTTCTGAACGAAGTAATATTGCTTTCAAGTCTTACAAATACCATTTCACATGGATCTGATAACAATAACATTCATACCAACGTTCCGCTACGGAAATAGCTGAGAGATGCAATTCGAATAGATCCACTTATACAATGCAGAGACATGAGAGAAAGAACTCCTTCAGATATCAATTATAATGAGGCATAGTATATCACATATAAAGAATGTATCAGATTACTTAATAATAGAAATAAACAAACCACACGCAAATCACCGTATAATAATACAAAGGCAAGTGTCCTTCGGAGCCGGGCCCTTGGCTGCCAATGGAACACTGCCTTAAGTTACTCCAGGTGCAGAGACGGAATGAACAACAAGTCTTCTATATTAATCGCATCCACAAAAGCATAACAAAATCAGGTCTCAATGAGACTCAATGATCAAAGTTTATTCTGAAACTGTAAAATTACAAAAACAGTCCTCCCCTCCTCTGATCTTTGGTTTCATTTAAATAGAGAAGGATCAGAGCATAGATAATTACAACATGATTTCTTTTACAAATTTGGGTTGATTCTAACCAGATGATCAACAAGAAAATATATTTCCCTTCATTTCTTCAACAAAAGCAAGACGAATTCGGGTTTGCAGCTGAGATTTGGAGGACAGCCGCAACTGCAAATCTGAGAAAATCGTGCTCAAAGAACCCTGCGTTTCTCCCTGTACAAGACGAATTTGGGCAAACCGTTCTTCGACAAAGTTAATTGGGCCAGTTATGGACAAAACCCATGTTCCGGATTTTCCAAATTCGTCTTCATTTGCTCAGAATCTCAACCGCAAAACTGTCACTCCTTAAACCAGCGAATTTCTGAGTTGGCAGATTTAAAAATCAAATCTTCAATCTGGAAGTTACTTTGGAGGCTAAAAATGGTGAATAATGTTATAACCAACTTATTAGAACTATCATTGATAAAATAATGCATAATCATCAATTTATTAGAAATAAAGGAGAATAAATAATGTAAGAGCATAAATCATCATAAAATGGATTTATATAATAAATTATAATAAATGACATGATGAAGAATGGTAGAAATGGGTGGAATAAACATTCACAAGTGACAATAATAATGGCATATTAACGACCCAACAATGGGCACGTCTGGGGTCCTAGTGGTGGGCATTACACAGTCAAGACGGGATACAAAATCCTACAAGAACAACCAAACCAACAAGATTGGGACCCTTGGAAAATAACCTAGAAATCTGAAAGCTTGCCTAAGATCAAAATGTTCATCTGGACTCTTTTAAAAGGGAAGATATTAACGAGTGAAAACTTAAAAAAAAAGTTTCCAAGGTCCATCAAGATGTCCACTATGCCAACAGGCTAAATAAAACATTCAACATTTATTTCGAGAATGCATTTTTGCCAACGAATGTTGGCAATAGCTTATAAGCCCCTTGGAAATAAGAATAAATTTTGAAAATCCGTTGCCAGATTTTCTACGAACACTAGAGAAGGCCTATCCATATACAACAAAGAAGAATTTCGCAATTCAAAGAATATGGAAATGCATCCCAACAGTACTATGCTGGCAAATTTGGTTGACAAGAAATAAGTGCATCTTCAAAAACCAAACTCCAAGAATATGGAAAGCTCTATAAAAAATGTGGGGATTAACTTCTGAAATCCTCAACGTTAAAGGAACAACACCAACAAATCACAACATTCTACAACAAGAAGAGTAATATTGGCTCAACAAAGCCATAATAAATAACAATGGACAAAAAGGACAAAGGAAATAAAACTCAGGAAATATTTGGAAAATAAGAATGAGTGAAGAGGAACTAGAAATTTGGAAAAAAAATCAAAACAAATACTGCCTCTACTTTGATGGGGTCTTAAAGCATAATCCGGGAAAGGCAGGCACAGGGGGATTAATCCTTGACCCTAATGGGAGAGAGATTGTCACATATGAATGGGGACATGGAAAAATCTCAAATAATAAGGCTGAAGCATACAACCTGTTGATGGGATCAAGAATGATAAAGAAAAGAGAAATACAAAATCCTATAATAATAGGAGACTCAGCCATAATAATAGAGGCAATGACACGAAATAAAAGCCCAAGTAATGAGTTCATGAACATAATTCTTAGAAGAATCAGGAAGAACCTTGAAGACTCTGGCGATGTAATCTTCAGACATGTCTTGAGAACACATAATCAACAGGCAGATTATTATGCAAATCAAGCAGTGGAAAAAATTGAAGGGAATACTCGTGAAAATCAGGAGGAATATCACAACTCGGTCCCATAATAATCAGCGAAAGATCATAAGTATGAGGATCCCCAAAAATAAGGAACAAAGCACAATGATAAAAGAAATAAAAAATAAATCAATAGTAAAAAATCATCAAAGGACACTCCATTGCAAACAAAGGCAGAAAGTCACAAGAATGCAATGGAAACAACTCAGTAGTTCAGAAATTCACATGAGTATAGGAAGGCAGCAAGGTTACAATCTTGGTCACGAGAATCATGCTGCAGACCACCCCATCGAAGGCAGTCACTAGAGTGCTCAGAAATGCTATAAAATAAAAAGGAAATCGAATATTTCAAGCAAGCATTTCATGCAAATTTGTGTTGATGCAGAGTTACTCTACTCCCGAGTTCAACGATCATGGTCGTCACCCTCTCTAAGCCCTTCACGCAAATCTATTACCTTCCCTACCTCTCTGTGAAATAATTCACATGGAGCGGAGTATTCATATTGAATTCGTGGATTGTTAAAGGGGAGTGAGAGCCGTCCGATCGATAGACCGACAGATCTAACGGTCATCGCATAGGGAAGACACGTGGAAGATAGCCAGCGAAAAGGTGGTTTTTATACAGGAAATGGTATTTCGGGCGAGCAAAAAGTAGTAAGTGGTAATTCAGATTGGGCACCCGATTCCATTAACTGCTCAACACATAGCAGCAGAGGAGAGAGGAAAAAACAACTTTTCAGGCGGGTACCCACCGTGCAAGTGGTCCACCCGAAATCATTGTTAGTCGTCGGATCTAGTGGTGATGATCAACAGTGGAGGATCGCCGATCATTTTGTTGATCAGGTGAAGTCACTACCATCGGATCTAAAATCAAATCAACGGCGGAGAGTTAGATTCGATGGAGTAATGAACGACAGAGATCAGAGCAACGCAGGGAAATGCGATGAAGTATGGACCGTTGGATCAGAGAGTTGGTAGGGAATGGATGGGCCGATACTCTGATGGCCAATGAAGTGTCGATCGGAGATCGGAGAATATGAAGGAGCAGCGCTCCCACGGAAGGCATTAAGCAGAACTCGACCTCAATTCTATTATGTCACATTCAGAATAGCAGTCAGGAAAGCACAGAACAAAAGAAGCATGGATAGCAATAGTGAAGGAAGCACTAGCTCAGGCAAAATAAGACTCAGGAAGCACAGCAGAGAAAGGAACAGTAAGCAACACAAGAGGAAGATCAAGAATGATTCATCGACTGCAAGAGTCACTCAAGGATCTCAGAAGGGAGATGAGAATGGAATACAGCTACCAGAAAAGAAGCATGGCGATGCAGAAAGAAGAGATCATGGATCTAGAAACCAAATGCAAGCATCTAGAAGAAGCAATGGCATACTACAAAAATAACACAATGAGAAATGAAGGAGAGAACTCGGTCAATTACGAAAAGAAGAACCAGTCAACTCAGGAACAATCAGTCTACAAGCCATGAAGAAGTTACAGTGAATCTATGATTTGTAAATTTACTTTCCTAGTTGATCCAAAAATGGATCCTGGATAAAACTCTAAGTCTAAAAGACTTCATGTAAGAAGTAAAAGGTGCCAAATGGCACAAATCCTTTGTAAATCAAAGAAAATTGAAAATTGTAGGCTTCTCTTGGAAATAATCTCATTGCAGAGATATTCTCATTCTGAATCCAATGCAACTTGAATGGGCTAAAACAGACTTCAGATGAAGAAGTTATCATGAAAAGAAACTCCCCTTGTTCCTTGAGAAAAGAGGCTAAATACTTTTTGAACCATCTCAATAGCATGTCTGATGACATCAAGTTTACAATGGAGAAGGAGGAGAACAATTGCATATCATTCCTTGACATCCTCCTCATAAGAAACAAAGATGGTTCCATAGGTCACAAAGTGTTCAGAAAAAAGGCTCATACTGATAACTACCTCCATGCTGATTCACACCACCACCCAACTCAAAAAATGGGTGTACTTCAAACCCTCTTCACTAGAGCATGTAGAATTTCAGACGATAACCACACTGAGGAAGAAATTTCCTACTTAAAAAGAACATTTTCCAACCTAGCATACAATAATAAAAACATATTCAAGGCCATTCAGAAAGCCAAAGCCGGTAACAATAAAGACAAACCAAATATCCCCAAGACAACTAATGCCTACCTTCCGTATATTCAACGTGTCATTGACAAACTAGCCAAAATTCTCAGAAAGAAAGATATCAAAACTTCATTCAAACCATTGACAACTATTAAACAAAGAATGAAATTGGTAAAAGACAACCAAGAACATCTACAACAGAAAGGTGTTTATATCATCAATTGTTCTTGTGGAGAACACTATATAGGGGAGACAGGCAGGTCAGTCAGGATTAGGCTCAAAGAACATAGTGTACATATCCGAAAAGAAAGAACACACTCTTCAGCTCTAGCTAAACATGTAGGTAAAACAAACCATCATATATGCCTTGAGGACACAAAAGTCATTGCTAATGAAAAACACCATTTCAAACGTAAAGTTCATGAGGCACTTGAGATCATAAAACACGCACGTAACCTTGACAACAATGGAGGCTTGGAAATCAATAAAAATTGGACCTCTCTGCTCACCCCCATTGATTAAATTAACCCTCCCTTTCACATTCCCCTTCCTCCTTTCATCTTGCCCTCACTATTTAAATCAAAACAGTCCCTCACATAACCTTAAACAGCTTAAAGAATTATATAAAATATATCATTTATAACATAATATCTAAACTTCACATTAAATAAAAATTGAAACTACACTTAAAATATATTTAAAATATTCCATTGCTCAGAAACTTATGATTTAGAATCTAGTTTAAAATGACTCTACATATCAAGATTAAAAATTAATAAAATTAATCAATTAAAACAATACAAAACTTATTTTGCATTTAACTTTATATATCTATCTATCTATCTATATATATATATATATATATATATATATATATATATATATATATATATATATATATATATATATAAGTAATAAAACTTATTACATTAATAATAATAAAAGCCTAATTAACATAATAAATTGTTAAAAAGAACCTAAAAATATACACAAGCTTAAAACCATTAAACATCAAGTAAAATTAAATCAGGTTAAACAATAATCCAATATTAAGTAAAACATCTCATGAACCAATATTAAATGAAAATAAGATGCTACTTATAACACATTAATTAAATTAACACATAAAAATTTTAGAATACTAGTTTTTAATAAACCTACAAATAAAATTCTTAGAATTAACCAAATTAATTAAATAAAACAATATTAACAATGACGAGAATTATATAATATATCATCAAACAAAATAAAATTAAATTAAATATGGTCGGCTTACAAACTTGACTAACCATCTATACCATATTTATTGCTCACAATTCACTTCTCTATAAATCAGTCCTGATGATGAGTCTTGGTCTAGACTCGAAACGTCGACTAATAAAAGATGAGCACTGTGGAATATCTGAGTTCGGTTTCTCAAAATCACACCACAAAAATCTACAAACCATTGAAATAAGGCATATCAGAGGTTGAACAGGAGCTGTCGAATCTGACCCATCAATGGTCCAGATCCGATCCGCAATCACAATCGACGGTGGTAGTTGGACGCAGATGGAGGCATAAAGTGCGATGGGCCGATGCGATACCACGATCGCCGATATCGGCGGATCACAATCGGCAAACACAATGGAAAGGCCTCGGGCCAATGCGACTTGTGACTGCGATCATCGCTATCAGCAGATCGCTATCGATGATCCCAAAAGGGAAGGACCTCGGGCCATGCGACTTGCGACTGCGATCGGAACCGAACCCGACGGGGCTATGAATGCAAATGATTAATATTTTAAATCTGATAAAGCCATCTTTGCTGGATTTTCCAATGTTTAGTGTATTTTTAATATAAAGGGGAAAACCTTGGAACCATGCCATTTGCGATATGCGATGCGATTTCCAAGCAGACCCAATAGGGATATAAAGCGGGATTATAAAACTTTGAAGTCCAGAACTATGTGCTTTGCGGATTTTTCGGTGTATTACAGTGTTCTCTGTGTAAAACACAGAACGACTGTTACTAAGGGATTTCAAGTGTCGATGCCCTCATCTGTTAAGGAACAGGTGGCCACCTGCCCAAAGGGCGCTAAGCAATGATTATTGAATGCTCAGAAGAGGGATTCGAGCAGACCCAAAGCCGAAAGATAGAAAGCCCGAAAGGGAAAACCAACAGGCAGTGCGATTTGGCTTTTAAGCTGTGAATGTCAAAGGCACAGGGCTACCGGGTTGTTGAATGGTGGCCAAGTTATTGTTTGCTGTTGAATGCTGAAAGTAGCAGAGCAGAGAGCGGAGAGAGCAGAGCGATAGAGAGCTAAAGAGCTACTATGTTGAGCTGCTGAATTTTCGGTAGTTGAATTGCTGTTGAAGGTTGCTGTTGGGGCTTTTTTGTGAAGTAGAAGCCAAAGAGGCAGCATAGAAGTGAAAGAGGCAGCGCAGAAGAAAAAGAGCAGCTGAGGGAGCCTCTGGGGTCACTTGAAGTTCAAGTGAAAAGCCAGAGAGCATGAAGGTTGCAGAAGGCAGAAATAAGCCAGAGCGGAGAGCCAAAGAGCCAGAGCTAGAGCCAAGAGCTAGAGTTAGAGCCAAGAGCCCGAACCAGAGCCAAAGAGCCAGAGTCAGACCCAAGATCGAGAACCAAGAGCCAAAGAGCCAAAGCTAAGAGCCAAGAGCCATAAGCCAGAGCTTCGAGATCCAAGGGGATTAAATGGTGTCTGAACCCATTGTTTCTGTGTAAGAACAACAGGAGTTGGGCCAAGAGACTGTAAAAAAGACTAAAGCCATAATCCCAAAGAGCCTAGTTGAGTTAAGTAGAGCTCATGAAGACGTAGCCTAAGAGTTGTGGGTGAACTCAAAATAATATTGTTGGTTATGTGTCTTCTTTATTGCTGCATTATCTCTACTGCTTTATTTACTGTTGTATGCATTTATATATCAGTTTTAACACACTAATTTACAACACGTAATTAGTTAAAACAAATACAATCATACACCTATATTTTCAAGCATTTCTTAATTCTGCATTGGTTAGTCATTAAATACTTGGGAATATTCAAGCTTTAGAAGTGTGAGAGGTTCTTGTAAGCTAGACAAGAAGCCTGAGTGTCCCATTTTAAGATCAGGTGGTATCAGAGCTTAAGATTGATTAACCACACCTTTAAGAAGGTTATATCAAAATGCTTGATTGACAGAGCAAATACTGCTTGCCTGAAAGGTGTTTGAACAACAAGAGGTTGATTGTATGCTTGTTTGCGGACCGACTAATTGCTGAGTTTGCAGAGGTGAATGGAAAGCTATTGATAGCTTAGTCCAGGAGGGACAAGAAGGAGACAGACTGAAGGCATTCTTCTATCGCAAAGGACCTCAAGGCAATCCAAAGCAGAAGAGGTTTGTTGTAAGAGGTTGCTTAAATAAGCTCTTTATTTATCTTGTTGAATTTTTTTTGTTCATTAGCATAATGAAAACTTCTACAAGTGGGTCCTCAAATTCTATGTTCTTCACAAGATTCCTTGATGAATACATGAAGCAAGAATTATTCACCATGATCGATATGGTGAGAGAAATGTATGGGGATGGAAGGAAAAGCAACATGCTTAGAAAGCAGCTGAATTCCATGAAGGAAGAGAAGTAGTTGCTTCATATTGCAAATATGAACCTAAAAAGGATGCATCAGTTGGAAACACAGCTCTTTGTTGCCCAAGAAGCCTTTGTCAAGTACCAGCTTGAAGAAGAGGTAAGCCATTCCAGTTTGTCTTCAAATTATTCTTAGAATGCTTGTATTGACTCTTTTGAAAAACATACTAAAGGCATAGGTTCCAAGCTAATGTCCAAGATGGGCTATGAAGGAAAGGGCTTGGGATAGCATACACAGGTATTGTTGAACTAATAATGGTTGAGGAAAGGCCTAAGTATTTGGATCTTGGCTATCAATAGTCTTATGGAGAGAATTCCAAAGCTGCCATGAAAGCCATTGAAACAGTCCCAAGAAGGAATTTCGTTTCATGTCTTGTACCTCAGAAGTGTGAAGGTTGTATCCAAGAGGAATACAATAGCTTGATACATCAATTGCAGGATGCAGGTGTTCAGAAGTACACACTTGAACCAGAGAGTTAGGGAGACTCTAACAACCCTGAAGAGTTTGATGGTGCTCCAAAGGGAGCCACTTCTTCATTTGCTTTACCTCCTCATGAAGGTAATAAAGGTGAAAAAGGCAGGTATAAATCTGGTTCTAAACATATTCCTTTTCATTTTGCAAAGCATGATGAATTTCCACATAAGTATGAGGAAAGAGTTGCATGTTCCTTTTGTGGTTTGGATAACCATGATGTTTCTAGATGTTGGAAGAGAATGGCCGCATACAGGAACCAGAAGAAGGAAAAGAAGCAAGTAGCCAGAGGTCTATTGGACAAGGGAAATCATGCTATCAAGAGGAAGCACATGTGTTACACTTACTACCATAAGCAAGTGCATCTTGCTGAAAGGTGTTGGACTCTGAATCCAATAAGGCTTCCGCAAAAGCTGAAGAAAGTGGAAAGAGAAGATGGCAAAATGGAAGTGAATATTCCATGAATGATGTGTCTAAAAATGATTCACATGATGATGCTGATGTATAGACAAAGGTAGTACCTTTTACAGGGATTGGTAAGGAACAGTTAGAGTTCCTATCCGATTGAGATTGCATTTCTATTAATGCATCTACATTATATTTCATTTCAATTTCGAAAGTACACTGTGCTTAAGTGAAAGTTGAGGGATGAAATGCATGCATGAGCTTGAGATGCATGAACACAGGGATATCAATGATTTCCTTGTTTGTGAACATGTATGTGTAATTAACTTGTAGGGTTGATTGCTTTGACATGCATTTGATGCCATGTTGACTTGAAAGAAGTTGACTTGGTCTCCAAATGGAGATAATGATGAAAGTTTCATCTTTTGAAAAAGAGTCCTGCTGGTCTTTTTCTATATGCTTGGCTTCAAGGGTCATTGTTTAAAGGCATGTTTTGTGGGCTTGTTATCTAGTCCATTATTTGTATACAGATGTAAGACATGGAGGTGTTCACAAGATGTGAAATCTTTTTCTTTTGTTGAGGCAGGAGTTTAGTCCATCGAGTTGTTGTTTGTATGCCTGTTGTTATTAACAGTTGTTGTTGGTAGCTTGTCAAATAGGTACAAATGAAAGTTTTGTGGAGCAGATATACTTCACATTTGTTGAGCCACCTTGGATTACTGATCAAGGCAAAGAAGCTCAAACTACCTTCTATGACCAGTTTCGCAGAAGTTCTGCAGGAAGGCAAGGAGGAAGACAGTTCTTCCCAAGAAGACCAGCCCATCCAAAGAAGGGAAGTGGTCAGAAAATTTGTTTCATAAGCACTATGCAAAGGCAAGTGTAGGGAGGCATCGCATATCGCAAATGGCCTGGTTCCAAGGTTTTCTCCTTTGTATTAAAAATACACTAAACATTGGAAAATCCCGCAAAGATGGCTTTATCGGATTTAAAACAAATACAAGCATACACCTATATTTTCAAGCATATGTATGCTTGTATTTGTTTTAACTGATTATGTGCTGTAACCTTGGAACTGTGTGCTTTGCTGATTTTTCCGTGTATTGTAGCGTTCTCTGTGTAAAACATAGAACCACTGTTACTAAGGGATTTCAAGCACCGATGCCCTCATCTGTTAAGGAATAGGTGGCCACCTACCTAAAGGGTGTTAAGAAATGATTATTGAACGCTCAAAAGAGGGATTCGAGCGTTCCCAAAGCCGGAAGACAAAAAGCTCGAAAGGGAAAACCAACACGCAACGCGATTTAGCTTTTAAGCCGTGAATGTCAAAGACACAAAGCTACTGGGTTGTTGAATGGTGGCCAAGTTATCGTTTGCTGTTGAATGCTGAAAGTATCAAAGCAAAGTGCCGGGAGAGCAGAGCGATAGAGAGCCAAATAGCTACTGCACAGAGCTGCTGAATTGTTAGTAGCCGAATTGCTGTTGAAGGTTGTTGTTGGCGCTTTGCTGTGAAGCAGAAGCCAAAGAGGTGGCGTAGAAGCCAAAGAAGCAGCGCAGAAGAAAATGAGCAGCTAAGGGAGCCTTTGTGGTCACTTTAAGTTCAAGTGAAAAGCCAGGGAGCATGGAGGTTGCAAAAAGCAGAAAGAAGCCAGAGCGGAGAGCTAGACCCAAGAGCCAGAGTCAAAGCCAAGAGCCCGAACTGGAGCCAAGGAGTCAGAGTCAGAGACAAGAGCCAAAACCAAGAGCCAAAGAGACAGAGCCAAGAGCCAAGAGCTAGAGCTTCGAGAGCCAAGGGGATTAAATGGTGTCTGAACCCACTATTTTTGTGTAAGAACAACAAGAGTTGGACCAAGAGCTTGTAAAAAAGATTAATACCATAATCCCAAAGAGCCTAGTTGAATTAACTAGAGCTCACGGAGACATAGCCCAAGAGTTGTGGGTGAACTCCAAATTAATATTGTTTTTTATGTGTCTGTTTTATTGATACATTATCTCTGCTGCTTTATTTATTGTTGTATGCAATTATATATCAATTTTAGCACACTAATTTACAACACATAATCAGTTAAAACAAATACAAGCATACACCTATATTTTCAAGCATTTCTTAATTCTGCATTGGTTAGTCATTAATGACTTGAGAAAATTCAAGCTTTGGAAGTGGGAGAGGTTTTTGTAAGTTAGACAAGAAGCCTAAATGCCCCATTTTCAGATCACTAGTAGGTCAGTTTGTTAAGCAGTATTCAAGAATAGTTATAAAAATATATGAAATTTTGAATTCAAGCATAGGAGATGGGACTGTCTTCCCATCTCATTGCTTAATTTACGATCATGATATAGTCGATTGTATAAGAGCTTGCTCCAACACAACTTTTGGTAACTTGCTCCAACACAACTTTTGGTAATATATCAACTACCCAACCTTATTAAAAAAAATTATAATAAATTTTCTAACACACAAATTTATGAAACTTTTTATTTTCATTAATTTGAAACACTTTATAATTTTTTTAGAAAACTGAACTTTTTTATTTCTTAAATCATTTTTTATTTATATTTACTCAAAAACCATACCATTAGCAAAACTATACTTTTCTGAGATTCAAAATTCCAAAGCAAAATTAAAATAATTATATATTGAAAACTATAAAACCACTAAAGAAAATAAATAAAAGGAGAGTGAACTCGAATTGTCATCAAGCCTGAGAGGAGTTTGATGCACTATCCATGACACATTGAGCGTTGGATTTCATTGAAAACTATAAAACCAGTAAAGAAAATAAATAAAAAAGGAGAGTGAACACAAACTGTCTAGTCTTCGAAGAGTTTGATGCACTATAGACGTATATCCATACCACATATTGAGCGTTGGATTTCATCAAGCACAGCACGATCCCCTCCATTGCTTCGTTAATCCAACAAAATTCGCACTAACAACATTTTAGGTACCAATATACGTTTATTGTGTATATATACCAGTTAAATCTTCTTGACTTTGTGCGACATTTGGAACCTAATTGGCCATATTGATTCTAAATCTACAGCTTGATCGTTTGAATCTTCTGCACCATTTTTCACGTAACAGCCATTTTATTGGATAGCACACGTTCAGAAGATTATAAATCATTGTACACACTTATTTATGCTGTAATTTTGGATAACATATATGAGCCACATTCCATGGATGGATGGTCATATATCAGTATAGATTTATTTTAATTAGAGATTAAAAAATCAAAATTTTAGATGTTATATATATATAATAATTTTTCATTTTCTAAATTGTATTTTTGAATATATAAAATAGATTCAAAGTGTACTTAATTTAGTTGAACATAAAATAACAAAACTGTCTAGAATGTTTTAATCATAATTTTTTTTCAATTGTTATATATAATGTATATATATTTTTTATTTCTTTTTTAACTATTTTATTTCTCTACAAAATTGATATAAAATTATGCTATATCATATGAATATTTAAATATTTTATTTATGGTTGAGACAGACATTTTTACTTTTTTTATTATGGCAACCCATAAAGTGAGATTATTGATATTTTATATTACTTTTATAAAAATAAATCAAACACATATATTCATTTTTGCTTTTCTAATATATCAATAATTTTTTTATATTTAAAAATCTTTTAAACCAAACATATAAATTTCAAATTGTACAGAAACATACTTATACCTTTCCATCCTACTAGAACTATATATTTTATTTATCAAGTTATTACAACTTACTCATTTCTGCCCCCTATTAGGATGATGCCTTTCGATTCCCATATATAACCATCATGCCTGTCAATAATTATTTTTAAATTTTAAATTTGTCGATTTGCTATTTTAAAGAAAAATAAAATATTTTTAATAAATAAATTCTAGCCCATAGGCTAATGGCGAATAAGATTCACATATAATGAGTTACATATTTCTGGTTTTGTCCCGCTTACTCGGTAGATGTTTATCATTTCCATTTGATACATTAAACTTGATGATAAATTTTCTCCAATTTCCACCTTAGGAACATTAGTACAATCAAAAACTTAGTATAGCTCAACCATCTATAATGATACGACTCAGCTAGTTGGGTCATTGCGTGCAAGTTACATTCTTGTTACAGAAAAACTCGCAACTATTGCCGCAGTATTTTGGCATCACAGACGGGTTTATCGGGCTTCGCACGTTTTTCGTTGTCCCGAACTACGTTTCGATAGGATGTGGTCACTGGTGGGTGTATCGCGTGTTTAAGCACTGGGAAGTGGTCTTCGAGAATTATAAACTTTAGCGAGACGTTTTTCGAAGAATTATAAACTTCAGAGAGGCAATTTTATAGATTCTAGGAATTCTGAAGCAACAGATTTCTATCGAGAGTTTTGTAAATTTTAGCGAGACATTTTTCGAAGAATTATAAACTCTAGAGAGGCGTTTTTTCCTAGATTCTAGGAATTTTGAAGCAATAGATTTCTACCCACAGTTTTGTAAATTTTTAAGTTTACCGATAGAAACTTTGTTGGAAGGGTTTGAAATAGAAACTTATCATTTTACACTTTTTCAAAATGCCCTTTGTACATTGGTTTATTATTTTTTCTTTTCTTTTTTTCAGTTGGATGAGAATTTAATTTATAAGATAATAAATATAAAGATGGAAAAGTATGAGGAAAAACATAAAATACACACCCATCAACTTTTATTAATTAAAACTTTTAATATACAACTATCCATAATTAAAGTTCAGTTTTGTAAATTTTTAAGTTTACCGATAGAAACTTTGTTGGAAGGGTTTCAAATAGAAACTTATCCTTTTACACTTTTTCAAAATGCCCTTTGTACCTCTTTATATTAAAAATGAAAGCATCGTAGTACATTGGTTATTATTTTTTCCTTTTTTCGGGTGGATGAAAATTTAATGTACCAGATAAAAAGATAATAAATATAGTGATGGAAAAGTACGAGGAAAAACATAAAATACACATAAATAAAATTTTTATTAATTAAAATTTTTCATATACAACCATCAATAAGTAAAGTTGAGATTGTTAGTTTTCACACATATTACAGTGACTCAACCACGGGTATGGAACTTAATTTATTAAATATGGAATTATGCAATCTCTAAATTGATTTGAAATTGATATTTGATTTTTAATATTGGACTAGACTTAATTGAATTCATTTGTTGACGAATTACATGCATAAGGGAGTAATTTACTATTTTCAACATGTTAAAGTTGCCAAATCTGGCCAACATTAAGGGAATCTCCTTGATATGAATTCCCAATTAGACTTCACACCATTTGGTGTAGGTGTCCCACCTCACACCATTTCGTGTAGGAGTCCCACCTCTAGATATGGCACTACCACCATTTACTTAAATATTTGGGTTAGATTGAGTAATTAGCATAATTAGCATAAGAGAATAGTGTGCATGCACTTTTAAATAAGCAAGAAAGTATGTCATATGGAATGTTCAATTATAAAATGTACCCGGCTCTTTTACTTAAAAGAATTTTTGAATGAGCAAGAAAGTATGTCATATGGAATGTTCAATTGTAAAATGTATGGGAGTTCTTTTACTGAAAAGAACAAAAGTGAATCTTCAAAAGACAAATATTAGTACCGATCTAGTAAAACACATGAACATATGCATGAAATAATAGCTAGACATGAAGCCAAACAATTCACATAACGATCATTATAACCACCACTACACACTTTCAATAACATAAGCACCAAATCCACCGAAATAATTTAATTTCTTCAGTACACAAGAATGCCAACATAAACCACAAACATCCGAAGAATAGTCTCAAAACATCCACTCCAAAAGAACTATCTCTATCTCTCCAATGCCTTGTGAGGAGAAGCCAAGATTAAAAGTCCTCCCTTTTAGTAATGATACTTCTTTTATAACAAGAGAAATCAATTTTCATATCCTCATGACTCTTGAGCTTCTCATATAATTTTTCAACTTCTAATAACCTTTGGACTTTTAGATGGCATTCCAAATGACTTTTGAACTTCAACATGACTTTTGTGCTCCTTTTGTGTCTTTTGGAATTTTAGATGTGACCTTTAGACTTCTACCAATGGCTCTTTTGTCCATACATAACTCTTGGACTTGGACATATTTATATTTACAATTATTACATCATTATTTCCACATCATGATGTGTTGACAAAACGACATGTCACTAACATTGATGACTTCATCATTATTTCCACACCATGATGCGGTGACAAAAAGACAAGTCACTAACATTGATGACTTGGTTCCTTGGTGATTAGGAATGACAATGTTGCCACTTATGTCTGTAGTTATTGATACAGAATCCTCGTGTTGGTTACCTTTTACCCTGCAAAGGGCCTTGAGATTTATGTAATCTACATAGATCACTTTGGTTATCATAATATGGTGTTATTTCACTTGTCACAATCACGTATCCTTCGTCTTTGAATGCTTCTTTGTGCTCCTTTCTTTGACATATCTTCTCATACCTACATGTCATGTTGTTCTAACTTCTAATAACACCTGTAAGAATGTTTCTTTGTGCTGCTTTCTTTGACAAATCTTCTCAGGCTTCCTTGTGTTGTTATAATAATGCCGGTAATTAAGATCACTCATCATAAACAAACATTAACCCATCTCATTCTTGTTATGTCGAGAGAGTACGCTCGGGACAAATCTTACAATTCAACAACTCGGATTCTTGTTCGCTAAATTTGGGTGGAGCTCGTACTCTAAATTTGGGTGGGTAATTCTAAATAGCTAACTACTTTGTCTAATTATATCTTTATTGTTTCTAACTTTTATTTAGCTATAATTATATTTTTATTGTTTTTAACTTTTATTTATTTATATTTAAACTATTTTAGTGTGTCATTTTGAAAATGATGTATTGATGCACTTGTAAGCAATGATATTGATGCCATTTAGAATTACTTGTAAGCAATCATATTGACGCCATTTAGAGTTACTTGTAAGCAATTATGTCATAGTCACACTTGGGAGTGAGTATTAAACACCATTATTATCATTAAGCGATCCATAATTCAAAGACTGTACACATTATCTGAAATTAAAATATTTATTTTCATTAAAATTTCACAAATATAATAAAAAAATAAATTATAAACTTACTTAAAATTATATTATAAACAATTACTTATTTAGAATTTAATTTAATATTATGATATGTTGTAAAAGCCAAAAAAAAATCAAAATATATTTTGAATTTTTGAATTTATACAATTGTAAGAGAAATTTTAAAATTAAAATAAATAACTATAAAAAAATTTATTTATTACTATTCTTTTCACATATATATATATGATGATGATGGTTGTTAACGTCCACTGAAACCAAAAAATGATCTATCGGACCTAAAAAGACAAATTATTTATTTTGATTTAAGATTTTATTCCGATGCTCAAAAAGCTTGGAGAGAAGCCTCCCGAGTTCACTATAATTTTGGCATTGTAAAAGGCTAGAAAGGTCAGTATTGTAACAAAGGTTGTGAAATTGAGATCTAATGTGGTTGTATGCAGGGCACTCTAAGAGGAAGTGGTTTTCATCCTCGATGCTCTTATTCTCACAAATATGGCAGATCCTTTCCATCCATGGCGTTTTAGGAACTACCCAGCGGCCAGTCTCACTATGGAGCTCATGAGAATTTGTTCTAATCTTTGCTATATTAATTTTCTTTTTTGAGCTAGTTAGAATAGAGAGATACTTTTGATCTTCAAGGGTGGGGTTGATGACCTTCTTATAATAACTTAATTTTCTTTTAGACGCTAAATCTTTCTCACACCACAATTTTTCTTTGAACTTAGAAGTAACAATATCTTTAATGTTATTTATGTTTTGCAAAGCATCATTCTCATTGATCTCCCAATAGTTTAACCCGGCCCTTGTGTCCTTATGCAATCCTCGGTTAAGCCTTAGGTGATTTTGGCTGGAATTTAAAGCTAGCTTAGGAAGTCTATGATTGTCTATGTTATTGAGCTTGTGCTTGTACATCAGAAACCTGAGCATAGCTAGGCTCTCAATAGAAGAAAGACCTGCTTCTATAAGGAGAATAGGATAGGGTGTATTACTTTTAATTTTCAGGTTATAAGTTATAAAACGCTTATGGATTTGCTCAATCTTCCTCCATGATTCTCTGGAGATGCTGCAGCCCCAAACTTCACAGCCATATAAGATAACAGGAGTGACTAAAGTTTCAAAGAGGAACTTCTTTTTATCCCACATTACGAGGTTTGCTGTTTTACAATTATTTTCAAGACCAAAATAAGCTTTCCATCCCCCATTGATCCTTTTCTCAATGCTATGGTTCCCATTGAGCTTGTGATGGATATCAATTCCTAGGTACTTGTAAGAATACACTTCCTCCAAGTTATTATTGTCATACGTAAAATTAGCGCAAGTGTCCTTTTTAGATTTGATAATCATAACTTTTGTTTTGTCTGTGTTAACAGTCATACCCATGGTAGAGCAGAAATCCTTAAGAAGCTTGAGTTGCTTATCAAGATCAGAAGGGCACCTTGCCAGAAGAACAATATCGTCAGCATAGAGAAGAAGGATAATGACTATCCCAGCTAAGATTGTGCCACCACATCCTGCTTCTTCTAAATAACCTTCGAGCTTATCGATGTAAATGCCAAATAGAGTAGGGGAGAGGGGGCAACCTTGTTTAACTCCGATGTTACACTTAATATCTTTTGACTACCCCTCGTTGTTCTTTAGCTTGGCAATTACATTCTCGTATAGCCTTATAGCAGTAGCTCTTAACTCAAGAGGAACCTTTAGCTCTTCTAACCTATTCCGAAGGTTGTATCTAGGAACCGTATCGAAAGCCTTTCTAAAGTCTACAAAGCAGCAGAATAAATTGGATTTATCATTACGACATTCCTCCGCAATGATCCTTAGCGTAACAAGGTGGTCTGTTGTTGAGTGATGCCTTCTGAAACCTGCTTGGCCTTTAGCCCGCTTATCTTCACTTTCAAGCCATATGCTTAACTTTTTTTCCAGAATACTACCATATAATTTGGCTAAGAGAGGGCTGATCATAATTGTTCGATAATTAGAGGGGTTATTTGTATCTCCACATTTAAAAATAGGGATAATGAGGCTCTCAGTCCAAGGTTTAGGGAACCCTTGCTTAACAGCTTGATTGAAAAGCTTGTGGATGTGGGGGATGAGGACAGGGCCTCCAATTTTTAAGATTTCTGCCTGGTAACCTTCAATGTCCTTAGCTTTCCCATTCGCGAGGCGATTAACCCCAAACTTAATGTCTTCTAAAGAGAAGACTTCTTTCGTTGTGAGCAGGGTTTCCAAATTATCCGTGACATTAGGAGATTCATAAAGCTTTTTAAGATAAGAATTCCAATCGTGAAGAGCAATTTTATTATTATCCTTAGTCTTCCTAGTCAGAATCTACCTCCAAATTTTTTTAGGAGCTACCTTAGAGAGGTGTAAGAGATTCTCCTGTCTTTGACGAATGTACTGTCTCTTTTTTCTTTTAATTAGGGCTTTGTATATTCTTATCTTGTCCATTTTAAGAGAATCATCAACAGCTTCCTTAATTGCTCTCCTCGCATTCTGACAATCTTTGTCATACCAAGGATTGGTTTTGCTATTTCTTTTATTATTTGAGACTTCAATTGAGAACTTTTTAATAGAATATGAGAGGGTTGTAGTAAAATTATGATATAGGTCTTCTATGTTATCTATATTAGATAAAGGAGGCAAGTTAGTTTTTAATTCATTTAGAAAGAGGTCCTTTTTATTTTTATCAAATATTAAGTTCTTTTGGTTGTAAGTATTATTTTCTATGGGAACTCTATGCATGACAAAATTGAGGGTTATAAGTAAAGGCCTATGATCGGAGTTAGGCTCGTGGTCGTTTAAGATGTCAAAGTTTATCATTTCGTTGTATAAAGGAAGATCGGAAATAACGTAGTCTACTACGCTGCTACCAAGTCCATGGATGCAGGTCATCTTGCTGGAATTGGGCCACTTTTTTAGACCGTTGCAAATTATGAGATCCTGAGCACTACAGAGCTTGACAAGCTCTGACCCAAACAAATTTTCCCCGAGGTCTTCAGAGCTCCTTTTGTACCTACTAGCCAGGGTAGGGTCTTCGTCTAACCAAAGAGGATTAGGGTTGGAACGATTGCTTAAAACAATAGCTTGGTTACTTGAAGTTCGGGCATTGAAGTCACCTATTAAAAGGATATTACCATCATTCCTTAGGCTAGAAATATCGTTCTCTAAACTATTGTAAGGGTTAGTTTTATCTAGATTCTTCTTCTTATAGAAGTTAGAATTAATGGGGGGGAAATAACATATTGCTATGTAGGACTTTTTATTATTAATGTCTCTGATCTCTATCCAACTAAATTGGTTGTAAGGGTCGTTTTTATAAAGCCTAACATAGGGGGAGATGTTCTTCTTAATGTAACAAGCTATTCCCCCAATGCCTCTACGGGAGGATGGCTTGTTCCATGTAGACCATAGCGTAAAGCCATCTATGTTAGGGACCTTAGATTCTTCGTGCTCCCAAGTTTCAACAAGCAAAATAATATCAACATCATTTGAGATCCAACTTAGCTTGGGGCCTTTGTTCCATGGGAAGCCCCGACAGTTCCAAGAAAGGATCCGGAGCATGTTTAATTGCTATTGATTACTATCTTTTTGGCTTTTGTCTCGAATAAAGGCTTTTCTATTTCTGATTATTGCCCATTTTCCTTCCTTTCTAGCTTCTTTTACCTTTTGAACCTCCTTTCTTAATTCTGCTTGATCTTCTGGAATGAGATCTTCATTTATGAATATTCCCGTTCCTTTTAGACTTGAGGTTTTACTAAGTATGTTGTGCTTATGATCAGTAGAGCTCACCTTTATGCGGATTAATCTTCCTTTATTCTCGGTTAATTTCCCCAACCTTGTTGCTTCTGTGAGACACGCTGTTTCAATTTGTAATCTATTATGTAATTCTATCTGGACTAAGGCTAAAGTATCCTCATGTTCTTCCTCTTTTAAACCGAAGATTATAAGGTTTAAGGTCCTTTTGTTACATTCGTGGTCTAATTCTATTAATTTTTTCATTTCGTCTTTAATTGGTTTAATATCTAACTTATCTACCACACTATTTACGGTGAGGCGGCTATTAACTTTTTCTTGTAATTCTTTAATCATGTCTTTCATTTTAAGACCCTCTAAGGTATCAACGTCTCCTTGCTGGGATGGTTGGTTAGTATCTTGGTTTTGTTTTTCTATAACATGCAATCTAGTCTCCATTGCCTCCATTTTATTCTCCAGTAGTTCTATTTTATTTTCTATTTGTTTCTGGATAGTGTTTTCAAGAGATGCAAATTTGTTTTCCAGCACGGTTTCTAACTCTTTTTGTAACTTGGCTTCTCTTTCTTCTCTACGTTTCTCTAAAGACTCTATATACTCATAGAGGCCTTGTAGAATAACTATGCTAGGTCTGCCCTTGGTAATCTTTGGTAACTGTGGTGAAGTATTCATACTTGACATTATATGAGCAAATATGTATTAAAAAGAAAAAGATAAGGAATGTGTGCACCTGATATCCGAACCTGATGTGAGAGCCAAGATCTCCAAGCTTTGGATTGCGAGCTTTAAAACCAAGAGACTGCTTTATATATCCCCGAGACGAGACTGATTATATATCTTCCGAGACGGCTTATATATCACCGAGACTGTTCATATATCACCGAAACTGTTTATATATATGATTGTTCATATATCACCGAAGCAGCGAGCTTTAAAATCCGGACAGCGAGACAGCGAGGCTATATGACCGAGATCTGTTTATATATATGACTGTGTTTATATCATGAGAGAGAGCCCTTCGAGACTGTAATAATGATCATGCGAGATCCCAGTGTTTATATATATAACCCTTACTTACTATAACACCCTCTTAATTAAAAAAAAAAACAAAACAAATATTTATATAACTTATTTTACAATTTTATTATTATCTTTAACAATTCTTACCCACATTTCAATTTTTTCATTGTCCTCCATATGAAGTGCACATAGTGGATTCAGGGTGGTTCCGCCTCAGTTCCCGGGATATCAGCGGAGGAGTTCCGTTTGCGCAGTTAGCCTTGGGTGACATTGTTAGCCTCCGGAGATTATACATGAGATACAAGATGTGCTTTCATACTGCTGCTTGGCCATACTAAAGTCATACTTCGTGCGCTGAAGGGCATATTATCATACTCCTTCTATGACTCCATGGACGGGAGAACAGATAATGGGGTTAGGAGTGAGATAGCATCGAATCCGCGTCTGCTCTGGCAAATAATGATGATCCCAACGCAAACCCATGGGTGGCCTTTTGGAAAAGCCTAGGGGCCAAGAAACTTAAATACCATGTCTGCCAGGTCGTCTATGTCACCTACCAGACTTCCTGCGTCGAATATTCCACGCCAAACTTTCAAATATAATGATTTAATTTGAAATAGTTATAGTAGGGTCGAATAAATTTAGACAGATTATGGCTCCAGTCGGCTACATATAGCTGTTAGTGGGAACCGAACCCCTGAGATGGTGGCATTAGAAGGATTGCCCTTTGTACTATTGAATCAGCTGACAGCAAATGCATTACTAGTAAGTGAAAAGACAGTCTGCTACTGGGTAAGGGGACGAAAAGGAAGATTAATGATCAAATTTCCCTGGAGTCAGTTGGGTTGTGGTAAGGAGTGAATTAAATTTATTTAAGTTTATTATGGATTTTTAAAGTATTTATGTTTACTGGAATTTTTTGGACGTTTTTCTGGTGGGATTTTTTGGTTTAATTTATGATAGGAATTTATTGAAATGACAAATTTGATAGTAACTCTTGCACAATCAAAATATCTTTAAAATTATTTAGGGTGCTTAATCTATATAAAGTCAAAAAATCAAATTTAAATAACACAAATTATATTTCACTTACAATTTTTAAGCAAAATTCCACCACAAGAAAGTCCCAAAAATTACAGGAAAGACAACTCCACTTTTAAATCAAGTTGATATGTTAATTTTAGACATCCTTATAAAAATGTAACATTAAAAGTTTATTATTACACCGAAATCTATATTGATAGGTATAAATACACTTTTGAATCAGTAATATTAGGTGATTAATCTATTAAATTGATTTTTAAAATATAATAATCAATTTAATATTTATCATCAAGGTTGGGAAAAATCAAAGGTTCAAATTTATTCCAAAACTAAATTTTATAGCTACAGAAAATCTAATTTGATGTGTACACGGCCATTAAAATGTTAATCCATATTACAAGCGTGCATTTCGCGCTTAATCAAGAGCGCATAATAAAATTCTTTTCACAAAGATCTTAAAGGTGAAGTATGGGAGTAGTCATGGATGTTCGCAAAGCTCGAAATGTTCGGAGTGATAATGGAATGAAGTTATGGTTCCACTGGTATGTGGGGTGGATATGGATTTTATATATAGTTTTTAAAAATATAAAATGTTTTAGTTTAATTGGATTGTTATTTTGTTTTGAAAATTATGGAAATTTTAGTAATTTTTTAATAAAATTTGGTAGTGATTTTTGTAAATCTAGGTTATAGCTGTTAAATTTTAAGGTTTTGGGTGCCCCAAAGATTTTTGATGTTGCTAAATCAATTGCCACTATAAAAATTATGATTCAAACATGTCTAGGGAAGATTTGTTGAATTTTTTTTACCCAGATTCTAGCCACTTTTAACCATCCAAAGAATTCCTAATTATAAAGTAAAAAAAATGATTTTCCAAACAAGTATAGTAGTGGTCAGGGATGTTTACAAATTTCAAAGGCTAGGGTGATGTTGTTGGAACCCTATTTGGAGTGGATTGGGTTGTATTTAGGCTAGGTGGTGAAGTTTTATGTATACATTTTTTTGGGGTTGAAGTTTTATTATTAATGGAATTTTAGAATTGAAAAGTATTAGCGTTTTAAGTATCATTTAGGAGAGGTTTGGTTAAAATTGAAAAAATAGCAATAGTTAGAGATGTGAATATCTTATTCTATACAAGATAAAATATTTATAAATTTTAAAATTATTTTGATATTTATAATTTTTAAAATTATTTTTATTTAAATTTAGGATTGCCAATTTAAATTATTTTTAATTGATTTTTTCTATTATTTTATTGATATTTTTAATGTAGTATGTTATAAATTTATTGATAAATTCTAATTATTTTATTTATTTTATAAATAATTCATGTGCAAATGTTCATTTTTTGTTTTTTTAATAATTAATTTTTAGAAATATAAAATATAAAATTATTTTTTAAAGTTAATTTTTGTATGGAAAATTTCAAATAATTATAGTTGATATATTTTTGTTAGTGTCTCTATCCTACCATATATGAATGATAGAAGAATAGGAGGTTTAGGGTGGCATAATTGGAATATAGTTGATAATTATAGTTGATACATCTTTGTTAGTGCCTCTATCCCCATACATGAAAGATAGAAGAATAGGAGGTTTAGGGTAACATAATTGAAACATAGTTGATAGTTTGAAACTTGAATGTTCACGATAAAAATGTTGCCTCACCATGGGGAAACCAACAACAACAAAAAAATAGTGTGACATTTGAATTCCTGAGTCTCTAGGACCACGAGCTAAGAAAACTAAACACGAATTCAAAAAAGAAGGTGCCAACAACCCTAAAGGGTAGACATAGAAACCCAACGAATAAAACCGTGAACGAGAAAAAGCCTAAACATCATGAGGATAGTGAGGTATGAGGTTGATGGGTTGTTCCATGACCTTCCATGGCAGAGGAATTGGAGACATGGGTCGAGATACCATCTCTATTGTCACTATTTGTTGTTCCACATCCAACATGATATCCCTAAGTTCATCTAGTTGATGAATGAGTTTCACCTAGATCCATATTCTATCCAAAAGTATCTTACCCCCCAACAGCTTGGTGTGCCAATAAAGGTCCATTGTCTAGAGATAATGGTCCTGTAATATCTAGCAGTTGCTAGTACCACGAACCCAAGGAAAATCGATGTCATAACATTTGAGTCCAAAGGAACTTGCCTTTCTCGTTGAATTTCTGACTCGACAAGTTGAATTTCCTCCTACATATATGTAGGAGTGTGCTTATAAAAGATACAAGTTGAAGACTACTTTTAATCAAAATCTAGAACCACTTGAAGCTCCTTGACCTCCTCCTCCACGGTAGGAATAAACATTTTCATATGTCATGTCTATTATAGTGAGTAGGACTTCTCTCAGGCATGGATCCAGCATAATGGGAAGTTGCAAAAGTGGGTGGTGAAAGAAATTAACCAAAATACCATGCCAAGTGGGCGACACCATCAACACACTCAAGGAAAATCCTTCTTTGACATAAAATGCCACTAGAAGTGGAAGAAAATCTAGAGGATCTAGAGAAGACCTCCATATGTGAACAACCATGCAGTATTCAAAATGCATGGTAGGGAGAGGGAGCATCAGAAGGAGACATTGGAGGATCAAAAGTAGGGAGAACAAATTAGTAAGGAGGAGGATAATGGTGAGCTTGAGATCATTGGATGGAACCAAACATTAAGATGTGCTACAGAGACGTTGTCACTGTGCTTGGGAGGTGAGTTCTCATAAATGTTCATTCATAGTCATGGGGTGGTAGGGGGCTTTTTCATATCACACCTTACCTCTATTATAGTTGCGACAAGACTCCTCTTGAAGCAAAACATACATTTATTAATTTTTTTTTAATAGTTTTTTTTTTTTAAATATTAAAAATATTAAATAATTTATATTTCAATATTAGTTAAGAAAAAAAATTATCAATCATTTTTGAACAAATATACTAAAAATTGAACTATTCATATTTCAATGTCACTTATACATGTTTGTTTTATTTTTTTAATTTTACTTATGATTTCGTTTCGTCTTTTGATCAAATTATTTTGTCTATTTTTTTTTTTTTTTGAAGTTATGTTTATTTTAGAATAGAGTTTCCACAACATTAATTTAATTATTATTATTTTTATTATTATTATTATGAAATGGGTATAATTTTTTGTTAATTCAATTTATTTTGGAGACTATAACCTTTTACATATACTACAAAATCTTCATTTGTTGGATTCAAAAGTGTCCAAAAAATACTTGGATCTCCAACTATCTGACTACATATTATTTTTCTAATTTGACTCTTATATATTCTTCAAAATACTTCTAAGGTAGTTGTGTACATACAAAACATAGATTAAACTAAAGGAGAATTTATTCTTCAACACTTGGATTAGGTACTGCATTCCCTGCAATTTCATGTTCTTCCTGATGTGGTTAGAAGGGAATGGAAGCCATATCCACACTCATCTCCTTGATTGTCATCACTAGTTGTTCTAGAACCACACCTTGATGCACCTGAGCCTCAACATTCGATTATGTGTTCACTCCAAAAACTGTTGGTTTATATATAAGTACAAGTTTTTAAGATTTGATATTTAGGAGATCAAATTTAACCAAACAAATGACCATTTTGGTTTGCAATAGACTGATTTTTGGTCCAAAGGGAAAATTGAGCTTGCACTCCTACCTTCCCCATTTCCCTTGCCTGCGTAGTATAGAGAGGATATATTCCATGTGGTTTTCTTATAATGCGGTTGACGAATAAAATCATCAGTCTCTCCTCTAGGCAGATGCTCCATTTGAATGCCAACAAAGAAAACTTCACTTTCTTCAGAATTTATGAGCAGTCAAACCTGATTTTGTGGGGAACAATAAATCACATTCTATCTTTATAACCATGCATCCCTACACCTGTTTGATAATTTCTTATCTCACCAACTTCAAGTTGACAATCATCCCTGTACATTCTTTGAGTAAGGAATTCAATCTTAGAGTTCATTTCTATACAACTTACATCCCACTCAATTAAATCCAGAGAACTCAACCATATTGGTTGCACCTCAATTTTCGTATACCATCCTTCCACATCCATCCAACAATAATATATGAATGAATTGATGTCCACCTATCCAATACAGAGGTAATTGAAATGTGATCTTTCCATGATTGCACACAATCCCAACATTGTGTAGTGAATATGAGCCACCAAATCAATCTCAATAGAAACACCAACCCAAAGTAGGATTTGAAAATGTTCCATCAGACAACCACCCTTGTCATTTTTCCGTTAATTCTCTTTAATATTTTTATTTCCCCTGTAGTCTGCATTGAGATTAGAATTTTCATGGAATATATTTGATTGCAAAATTTGTTCCTTGTTCTATATTGATGCCCCAATTTTCTAATGAATTTTCGGTTGAATCAATATGTCTTTTGATGTGGAAGAAATAAAAAACCTCAAACTTTGATTTTTGCTAACTTGTTTTTATGAAGAATTTGAGAGTTAATCAACTAAGGATTTTCGTTAAGCTTGCATACATGTTAGATAATTGTCATCAACTCTCCAAACACCGTCAATTGACAATTTTTTTTGTGTTATTGCCAAACATAAACCATGTCACAACGGTAAATATTTAGCCTGGTTATTGGTTGAGATCCTTAAACCCCAAGCATATTTAGTGTATGTTTCTTCATTGGGACAAAAAATAAACCCTCGCCCTTGTGCCTCCCCAAATTATTAATTATTATTATGTGGATGGTAGGAATTTAACCTGCATAGAATATTCTTAGTAATATAGACAAATCAAAGGTTGAGATTTATCTTCAAATTTGTTTCTTTTTTTGTCCTTTCAATTAAATTAATTATTTTTTTTAAGAAAAGGTCATATGGAATAGTGTCACAGTAAATGAGTTTGGTTTTTTCGTGCATGTTGTATTAATAAACCATAGCATTGACCCATAGTATCATAACAATGCTCATTCATGAATTAAAAATCTCATGATAAATCATAAAGTGGAGGTGAAACTTTATGTTAATAATCTTATTGCATTTTTTTTAAATGTATATGTTTAACTTATGTATTGATTCTTTTATAATTAATAATAATAATAATAATAGTCTTGAGGGTTAGTTTAATTGGTCAAGTACTTGGCCCTCAAGCAACACTAATCCACATTCAAATAATAATAAATAAAATTATATTTTCGTTAATAAAAACGTTTATCGGTCATTTAATTTATATAATTAAGCTAATAATAATTTTATGTTATGAAAATAATTATAACAAATTAAAAATAAAAATATATATTTAAATTTTATTATATAAGTATAATAAAATTATACTTATTATATTATATTAAATAAAAAAATTTTAAACTATTTATTTATTACTATTTTTTAAAATTTGTTGAAATTTTTCATTTCGTAGTTTTTTTAATATCATTTCTATCAAATATATAAATTATAATAAATTTTCTGAAACTTTTTATTTTCAATAAATTGAAAAACTGTATAAATTTTTTTGAAAGTTCAACTTATTATTATTGGTAAGTGTTTATATATATGTATGCTCAAAAACCTAACTAATGGCAAAACTATGGTTTTCTGAGTTTCAAAATTGCAAAGCAGAATTAAAATAATTATAAATTGACAACTAAAAACAAAAAACAAAAACAAAAGGAGAGTGAACACAAATTTTCATTGAGTTGGGAGGAGTTTGATGCCCTATATACGTATATCCTTGTAACATCCACTGCCTCGTTAATCCAACAAAATTCGCACTCACAACATTATACCAGTAGATATACGAATTAAATCTTCCAGTACGTATACCAGTTAAATCTTCCATGACTATGTCCGACGTTTGGAACGTAGTCGGCGAATTTGACTCTAAATCTACCATTAAAAGAAGGTTGATCGTTTGAATCCTTCTGCACCATTTTTCACGTAACAGCCATTTTTATTGGATAACACAATTGCAAAAGATTATTAACCATTGTACCTTACTTATTAAAGCAGTGCATAGCAATTTTGCATAAAACCGAGGACATAGAGCGGTGCCCGACGGATGGATTGTCATATAAAATTCAAGATACTCTATCAGGAGTGAAAACAAAAATTTTCCCATGCCCTTATTTTACATCCATAAAATTATCCGTTCCCGTCGTTTTTATAAAATACTGTAAACTATATTTTTAATTTATCTGTCAATACAACGATACTTATTTCTGCCGTCTCTTAGGATGATGCCTTTGGACAAACTTCTTGCTTCTATTCCCATATAACCATCACGCCTATCAATAATTATTTTTAAATTTCAAATTTGTCAATTCGCAATTTTAAAAGAAAATTAAATAATTTTAATAGTTATATCGAATAAATAAATTCTAGCCCATAGACGAATGGTGAAGAAGATTTACATATATTGATGATTATCATATTATATATTTCTGGTTTTGTCCAGTGTACTCTTGTAGATGTTTATTATTTCCATTTCATGGATTAAACTTGATGAGCAATTTTCTACAATTTCTAGCTCAACCATGTATAATGATACGACTCTGCTGGTTGGGCCTTTGCGTGCAAGTTACATGCTTGTTACAGAAAAACTTGTAACTATTGTCGCAGTATTTGGCATCACAGAAGTGTTTATCGGGCTCGGCACGTTTTTCGTTGTCCGGAACTGCGTTTCGACAGGATGAGGTCACTGGTGTTTTCAGTTCATTCCTTTACTTTGGATTAAAACTCCTAGCATGTGAAATGTATGAGTCGTTCGGTTATGCCTTTTTCCCTGAATGAGTCATGTGCTAGATAATGGGTGTCAAGCCCCCAATTATTTTTTCGTTAATTGGCAACCGTGTGGCACCGCCTAAGTAGTTAATATGTTCCATTGTTAAGTTACTTTGCGAATTACGTCTAACATTCATAGCAATATTAAGGTGCGGAATCCATTAATATTAAAACATCTTCATAAACATCATAAAACAGCAGAAGGAACACCATCCAAATGCAAATAAGAATCTTTTATTATATATGAGAAAATGTACAAGTGACCGGGAGCAAAGCTCCACCCGCGTTATAACCGTGTTGGGCGCCCACCTCATGCACACCTTGCATGGTGGTCTCACCTGCACTACCGTTCAACACACATGAGTTCCTTGCCCAAGTTGGGCAGGTGTGCCCGTGCACGACCCTCAACCCAAACAACAACCAAAACTCGTTCACGCGTTTGCCTTCGAAAGGTGGGCGGGCGCCTTCGTGCGCTTTCCACCCACACTATGACCCGTCACCAAGAATCGTGCTTATCACCGTGTAGAGTTGCCCGGTGAGCAGGCGCATAGATCTGCGCTCCTTGTTGTGGCTCGTTCCACCCTTCGCACCTCTTCTTCGATGTGTCAATGTTCGAATGATGCCTCCTCACCATGTTTCCTCCACCAATATATATGGTGAGGAACGGGGGTCGTGCCACCCGACCGACCCTCCATTCATTCTTCAACCAACCTACCTTTGTTATGAATTTACGCTTCAAGTGTTGGTCGCCTCGCCCATGGCACGGGACCACACAACCACACTTCGCCCAAATTTGCTAACTTGTGCAGTCGGCCCATGGTCCAAGCTTCCTCTCACCCGTGTATAAACATAAGGCAACCAACTCGTCCGCATAGTGATGCCTCGCCCTCGGTCGCCTCAGCTCACATGTTTTCATCACTTTGTTTGGCAGGTGGGCGCGCCCAGGCGACTCGCAACCCACAGGGCATTACATTCTCCCCCACTCGAAATCATTGTCTCCCTCAACAACTCTGATCTCCTTAGCAGCGTCCTATCATACTTCTCAATCTTCTTCTTCCATCTCCAAAGTGAGTCCTCCGTTTCCCACCTTTCCTCCTCCGGTGCATTCTTCCATCTGACAAGAAATCTCCATTTCATGTGGCAATCAATGCTTGTAGTTTTGAAGCTCAGAATCTTCTCCAACTCCAAATCTGGCTTGTGCAAGGACTCTGGACACCACATATCTCCACAATGGTATGATATTGTCCACTTTGGGCCTAAGCCCTCATGGATTTGTTTTTGGGCTTTACCCCAAAATGCCTCATACCAATGGAGATATTTGTCCATCCTTATATACTTATGATCCTTCCCACTTCTAGTCAATGTGGGACTTTGGTCGTATACCTAACAATCCTCCCCTCAAACAAAGGACCATTGAGCCTCCCCTCAAACGATTATCCATCCGTCCACTCTCTACCAACCAGTATTCTCCGCTCCAATGCGTTGGAAGCACACGCCTTACATGGAAGCAGCACCTGCCTCAAGAGCTTGCTCTAACCGAGCTTATCCGCGGATCCCATTGTGATATTACTGGGGCTCACCACCTTCGTTCGGCATTCTAAGGATTCATCCACTTGGCTAACTTTGAACCTAGCTCTGATACCACTTGTTAAGGACTATGGACACCACATATCTCCACAATGGTATGATATTGTCCAATGTGGCGTCCATAGTCCTTAACAAGTGGTATCAGAGCCAAGGTTCGAAGTTAGCCAAGTGGATGAATCCTCGGAATGTCGAACGAAGGTGGTCAGCCCCGGTAAGATCACAATGGGATGCGTGGATAAGCTCAGTTAGAGCAAGCTCTTGAGGCAAGTGGTGCTTCCATGTAAGGCATGTGCTTCTAATGCATTGGAGCGGAGAATCCTGGTTGGTAGAGAGTGGACGGACAGATAATCGTTTGAGGGGAGGCTGGATGGTCCTTTGTTCGAGGGGAGGATTGTTAGGTATACAACCAAAGTCCCACATTGACTAGAAGTGGGAAGGATCATGGGTATATAAGGATGGAGAAATATCTCCATTGGTATGAGGCCTTTTGGGGTAAAGCCCAAAAACAAATCCATGAGGGCTTAGGTCCAAAGTGGACAATATCATACCATTGTGGAAATATGTGGTGTCCAGAGTCCTTAGAAGTGGTATCAGAGCCAAGGTTCGAAGTTAGCCAAGTGGATGAATCCTCGGAATGCCGAACGAAGGTGGTGAGCCTTGGTAAAATCACAATGGGATCCGTGGATGAGCTCGATTAGAGCAAGCTCTCGAGACAGGTGTTGCTTCCATGTAAGGCGTGTGCTTCCAATGCATTGGAGCGGAGAATCCTGGTTGGTAGAGAGGGGAGTATCCTACAGATGGATAATCATTTGAGGGGAGGCTCGATGGTCCTTTGTTCGAGGGGAGGATTGTTGGGTATACGAACAAAGTCCCACATTGACTAGAAATGGGAAGGATCATGGGTTTATAAGGATGGACAAATATCTCCATTGGTATGAGGCATTTTGGGGTAAAGCCCAAAAACAAATCCATGAGGGCTTAGGCCCAAAGTGGACAATATCATACCATTGTGGAGATATGTGGTGTCCATAGTCCTTAACAGCTTGTCCACAATCTCAGCTGGTCCTCTCAGTGGTTCAGCTCTCTCTGGACGATCAGCATCAGGTCTGCATCTCTTCAAGTGACTCATGTGAAAAACTGGATGCTTCATGTGCATATGGTGTGGAAGCTCCAACTCATAAGCAACTTTCCCCACTCTCCTCTTCACTTGGAATGGCCCCTCATACTTCTGTGTCAGTTTGCTCGCAGTCCCCTTAGGTGGCTGAAACTACTCCCCGGTAATCCTGAGAAACACCATATCTTCGACACTGAAGTGTACATCCTGTCTTCCCCTATCTGCCCATTTCTTCATTCTCCTTGCAGCGTCGTGCAAGCGCAAATATGCAAACTCCAAGGTTTCATCCTAAGCCTTCATGAATTTCTTCACATGAGGAATTCTCAAAAAACCTCTTGTCACTATGGTATGCGTGTGAATGGCATCTGTCCATTCACCAACTCAAATGGACTGTACCCCGTCGCAGAACTCTTTTGATTGTTGTAGCTAAACTGAGCAACATCCAAGAGTTCAGGCCAATTCTTCTGATCAAACATCACATAATGCCTCAAGTAATCCTCCAGCAATTCGTCGATCCTCTCGGTCTGTCCACTTGTCTATGGATGGTAAGTTGAACTCATCAACAACTCTGTCCCGACTAACTTGAACAATGTAGTCCAAAATCTACCTGTAAATCCTCTCGATCTGTCCATCTGTCTGCGGATGGTAACTTGAACTCTTCAACAACTCTGTCCCAACCAACTTGAACAATGTAGTCCAAAATCTGCCTGTAAAACGCGGATCTCGGTCCAACACAATGCTTAATGGCATCCACCAATACTTCACTATGTTCTTGAAGAACAACTACGCAGTCTGCTCGGCTCCACAAGGCATCTTTGTTGGAACAAAGACAAAGTACTTGGAAAAACAATCAACCACGACCATTATCCCATTATACCCCTGAACCTGTGGCAACTGAGTGATGAAGTCCATCGAGACACTCATCCATGGTCTCTTAGGAATCGGTAAAGGCTGCAATAGACCTCCTTGCCTTTGATTATCCGATTTGTCTTGCTAACAAGTGATGCACGTATGTACATACTCCTCTATATCCTCCCGCATCTTCTCCCAAAAGAATCCTCTCTCCAACAATGCCAAATAACGACACTGCCCTAGGTGGCCAGCCCATGGTGAGTCGTGGCACTCCTTCAAAAGGTGCCACCTAAGCCAAGATGACTTTGGAACATAGAGCTAGTTTCTAAAGAACAAGAATCTGTCTCAGAGAAATAGCTTTCGTGTCTTCACCTCCTTCAGCTGGTTCACTATATTCTGCGCCTGAGTATCGGTCTCAACACTTTCCTTGAGCTTATTCTTCATCTCTTCTGACATCTAAACTCGACTCGTACTCTTAACTGCCCGGTCTTCTCCCTCCAATGCTGCAAGTTGTCCCTTCTTACTAAGGGAATCTGCTACCACATTGTGTCTTCCCGGTCTATACTCGATAATCATGTCGAACTCTGCCAAAAAGTCCTGCCAGCGAGCTTGCTTTGCAGAAAGCTTATGTTATGATGCAAGATAACTTGCTACAACATTGTCTTGCTTGACAACAAACGACTTCCCAATCAGGTAATGCCTTCACACATGTAAATAGTGAATGACTGCAGTCATCTCCTTCTCATGGACCGGATACCTCCGTTCTCTATCCTGCAACTTCCGACTCTCGTATGCCACTGGATGCCCATCCTTGATAAAAACCCCTCATATGGAAAAATCTGAAGCATCTATGTGTACCTCAAATGGTCGCTCGAAATCTGGCAACTTCAGTATCGGTGTTGTAACCATCCTCCTCTTCAAATCATCAAATGCCACCTGACATTTATCTTTCCAACTCCATCTATTGTCCTTCTTCAATAGGTCTATTAGTGATGATGTCACCTTGGAGTACCCCTCTACAAACTTCCGTTGGTAGTTGATCATGCCCAAAAACACCCTCATCTCATGGACATTCTTCGGTTCAACCCAATCCTCGATCACCTTCACTCTGCTCGGCTCCATCCATATGTACCCTTGACCCACTATATGTCCAAGGAAGAGAATCTCGGTCTGAGCGAACACACACTTAGACTTCTTCAAGTACAACTGATTTTCCTTCAGTGCCTCAAACACCATCACCAAGTGCTTCTTATGATCCTCCATGTTGTCACTGTACACCACTATATCGTCTAAGTACACTACTATGAACGAATCCAAGTATGGTCGAAGAACATCATTCATCAAAGTGCAAAACGTAGTAGGAGCATTGCATAACTCGAATGGCATAACAAGGAATTCAAAACTACCATACCTCGTTACTATCGCGGTCTTCTTCTCGTCTCCTTCAACTATCCGCACCTGATAATACCCATGCCTCAAGTCCAGCTTGGAAAACATTTGGGCTTTCGCAAGCTTATCAAAGCAATCAGCTGCCAATGGCAAAGGATACATGTTCATTACTATCTGCTTGTTCAATGCACGGTAATCACAGCACATCCATAGCTCATTCGAATCCTTCTTTTGCTGGAATAATACCGGAGCACCATAGGGGGACCTTGAAGGTCTCATGAAACCTGCATCAGTTAACTCCTTTAACTGTCATTTCAATTCCTCCAACTCAGGTCCTAATAACCAATAAGGTGCTTTAGCCAGAGGTTGCTTTCCTGGCTCAAGCTCAATGCTATGGTCCACTGCAAACCTTGGTGGAAGCTTCGATAGCTCATCAGGCATCAAATCTACATATTTGGCTAGTATCTCAGAAATCTCGGCTGGAACAAGCATCCCCACTCCATCACCTTGGACCCCTTTGAACATCACTGCATATGTCTCCATATCTGACTCCTTCATAGCCTTCTCCAAACTCAGTGCAGAAATATGTTGCACCTTGATTTCCCGCCTTTGCCTATGAGTGGGCAAAGTCCAAGTTTGTGATTGTCCAACCAACACCACCTCATCACAGAAGGGGACAACAATTACCTTGTTTCCCTTCAAGAAATCTTGCCACAATATCATATCAAAGTCGTTCATGTCCATCACTATGAAGTCCAAATACCCTTCCAGTCTTTTATATGCACAGGCATTTCATGTGCCAAACCCGCCACTTTAGCTCTAGAGTTCACCGCCTTGACTTCCACATTCAATGGGAAGATCATCGGTCCAACCTCTTTGGCCAACCGTGTCGTCATGAAGTTATGAGTGGCCCCCGTGTCCACCAGAGCTTGAATGGTCTTGCCATGGACCATCAAGTCCACAAAACACAGACTGTTAATCCACGATTTCTCCATAACTTTTCCCTGCATACATGTCTGTTCCTTGCAAGTAGCTCCGATACCGTCTGTCACGCCCCCAATTCTCTTTTTGTTAATTGGCAACCATGCGGCACCGCCTAATCAGTTAACATGTTCCATTGTTAAGTTACTTTGCGAACTACACCTAACATTCATCTTCATTCATTAGCAATATTAATGTGCGAAATCATTAATATTAAAACATTTTCATCAACATCATAAAATAGCAGAAGGAATGCCATTCATATGCAAATAAGAATCTTACAGGAGCAAACCTCCACCGGCGTTATAATCGTGTCAGGCACCCACCTCGTGCACACCTTGCACAGTGGTCTTACCCGCACTACCGTTCAACACACACGAGTTCCTTGCCCAAGTTGGGCGGGCGCGCCCATGCACGAACCTCCACCCAAACAACAACCAAAACTCATTCATGCGTTTTCCTTCAAATGGTGGGTGGGCACCTTCGTGCGCCCTTCGCCCGCACTACGACCTGTCACCAAGAACCATGCCTGTCACCGTGTAGAGCTACCCAGCGAGCAGCCGCATAGACCTGCTCTCCTTGCTGTGGCTCGTTCCACCCTTCGCACCTCTTCTTCGATGTGTCAATGTTCAAATGATGCCTCCTCGCCATGTTTCCTTCGCCAATATATATGGTGAGGAACAGGGGTCGTGCCAGCCGGCCGACCCTCCATTCATTCTTCAACCAACCTACCTTTGTTATGAATTTACGATTCAAGTGTTGGTCGGCCCACCCATGGCATGGGACCACCCCACCACACTTCGCTCGAATTTGCTAACTTGTGCAATCGGCCCACGATGCAAGCCTCCTCTCGCCCGTGTATAAACATAAGGAAACCAATCGTCTGCATAGTGATTCCTCACCCTCGGTCACCTTAGCTCGCATGTTTTCATCACTTCGTTTGGTGGGTGGGCGCGCCCGAGTGACTCGCAAGTTGCAGGGCATTACACTAGGTGTGGAAATGTCTAAGTCATTTGTTTAAACTTTTTATCTAATGAGTCATTGTTGGATATTGGGAGTGGTTGTATCGCTTGTTTCCATGGGTAGCTCAAAGCACCTAGGAAGTGGTCTTTGGAGAATTATAAACTTTAGCGAGACATTTTTCGAAGAATTATAAACTTTAGAGAGGCATTTTTATGGATTTGGGAAATTTTTAAGCAACATATTTCTATCCACATTGTTGTAAAATTTTAAGTTTCCCAATAGAAACTTATTTGGAAGGGTTTCAAATAGAAAATTATCATTTTACACTTTTTCAAAATGCTCTTTGTACCTCTTTCTATTAAAAATGAAACCGTCCTATTCATTAAGTGATTGGTTTATTATTTTTTCATTTTTTTAGTTGGATAAGAATTTAATCTACACTATAAAAAGATAGTAATCATAGTAATGGAAAAGGCTAGGAGGAAAAACACAAAATATACACACAAATAGATTTCTATTTATTAAAATTTCTCACATACAACCATTTATAGAGCTCCGACTCTTGGCTTCCACGCATATTATAAGGTTGTAATTGACTATGTATGGAATCATGAAATCTTCAATTTGACGTGGCTCAACTTTGACTAACGTGTTCATACAAACTCACACTCAACTTAACTAAACTCGTCTCTCCATGAATTGCGTGTATAAGGGAGTAATTTACTATTTCCAACATGTTGACAGTGTTGGATCCTTCCAACATACAAGGGATCTCCCCGATATGAAGTCCCAATAAAAATTCACACCATTTCGTGTAGGAATCCCATCTAGAGATATGGCCCAGCCACCATTTACTTAAACATTTTAGCTTGGCTTGAGTAATTAGGATAAGAGAGTAGCATGCATGTTCTTTTGAATGAACAAGAAAGTATGTCTTGTGGAATGTCCAATTGTAGACTGTATGAAGATTATTTTATTGAAAGGAACAAAAGTGAGCCTTCAAAACACAAGTATTAGTACCGATCTAGGAAAAACACATGAACATATGCATGAAATAATGGTTATAAATCAACAAAAATAATTCACATAAATGCAACAATCATTATAGCTACCACAACACACTTTCAATAAGATAAACACCAAATTCACCGAAATAGTTCAATTTCTTCAATGAATAAGAATGGCAACATAAACCACAAATATCCAAAGCATAGTTTCAAAACCTTCACAATCTATGCATGAAAATGTGTTGGCTCAATGGTCTTCAGGTATTAAGAAAAAGTTCCAAGATACATGAGTACGATGAACACCACTTACTCCAAATAGTGGAGCGTCAGAGCTACCACTTTCTCTCCAAAAGAAATATCTCTATCTCTCCAATGGCTTGTGAGGAGAATTGAAGGTTATAAGTCCTCCCTTTGAGTAACGAGGCATCTTTTATAACTAAATACATGACTCTTCATATCATCATAACTCTTAAGATTCTCATAAAACTTTTCAACTTATAATGACCTTTGGACTTGTAAATGGCCCTTGGTCTTCCAAATGACTTTTGAACTTCAACAATACTTTTGGACTTCTTTATGTCTTTTGGAATTTTAGATGTGGCCTTTAGAATTCTTTAGGTGGTTTTTTTTTCCATACATGACTCTTGGACTTCCACATATTTATATTTACAATTATTACATCATATTTCCACATGATGATGTGGTGGTGTCAGACCAGGAGTAACTCCAGACTTGGCAGAAAAACTGATTCGTTTATTTCATTAGCTAGCTATTGTTATATACATGAATGTGACTGATCAGTTCATCTTCTTGATGACTGTTCACATTCCAAATTCACCCAATCGCAGAGGATTAGGTGTGAACATTCCCCCCCTTAATCTGAAGGGATGTTGGTGAGTCCAAGAATCGTTTTGAATCTTTCAATCCTTTCTCTTCCAAGTGCTTTGGTGAAGATGTCTGCAATTTGCTCATTTGTGGAACAATGACGGAGATGGATTGTTTTGGCCTCAACATGATGTCAGATCAGATGATATTTAGTATTGATGTGCTTTGTATGATCATGGAACTTTTGGTTCTTGGCCAACTTTATTGCAGAGGTGTTGTCAATCATGAGTGGAGTTGATTGTACTTGTTTTACCTACAAATCTTCAAGAATTTTCCTGAGCCACACAATTTCTTTCGTTGCTTCAGCTGCTGCCACGTATTCTGCCTCTACTGTGGAATCTACTGGAACTGATTGTTTGCGTGATCTCCAAGAGACAGCTCGTAATCCAAGACTCATAGCATATCCTGAAGTAGATACTCCAGTTTCTTTGTCTCCATCGAAGTCTGAATCAGAGTATCCAATCAAGCTGAAGTCGTCCACCTGTGTATACTTGATTCCAAGGTCTTGAGTTCCCTTCAAGTACCTTAGAACTCTTTTTGCAGCAGACCAATGTCCCTCACAAGGCTTTTGCATGAACCTGAAGAGGATTCCAATAGTAAATGAAATGTCTGGTCTGGTAGTAGTGAGCTAGATGAGACTTCCTACAAGCTATTTATACTTTGATGCATCCTCAAATTCTTTTCCTTCAATAGATGTGATCTTTAAGTTTTGTTCCATTGGAGTAGAAAGAGGATTGCATTCTGTCATGCCAAATCTGTTTAACAAATCTCCAATGTATTTCTTTTGAGAAAAAAATATGGATTTTGGATGTTGGGTTACTTCAATGCCAAGATAGTAATGAACATAGCCCAAATCAGTCATTTCAAAACTTTTTCCTAATTCTTTCTTTATGGATGCAATATAGCTTTCATTGTTACCTGTCATTAAAAGATCATCTACATATACCACAAGATATACAACTATTTTTCCAACTTTCTTGACAAATAAAGTTGCATCATCAAGATCAAAATGATTGAAGTTGAGTTTCAGAACATGCTCAGTTAGTTTTTCATACCAGGCTCGTGGTGCTTGTTTGAGGCCATACAAGGACTTCACAAGTTTGCATACTTTATGTTCATGTCCTTTCACAGCAAATCCTTCAGGCTGGGACATAAAAACATTCTCTTTTAGATCTCCATTCAAGAATGCACTTTTTACATCCATTTGATGGACTTTACAACCATTCTGAGCAGCTAGTGCAAAGAGTGTCCGGATGGTGGCCCATTTTGCTGTGGGGGCAAAAGTTTCCTCTTAATAGACCCCTTCCTTTTGTGCAAAGCCTTTTGCCACAAGCCTAGCTTTGTGCTTGTCAAGTGAGCCATCAGCTTTGTATTTGTTCTTGTAGACCCACTTGCAGCCAATTGGTTTGGTTCTAAATGGAGGATCAACCAGCTTCCTAGTGCCATTCTTTATGAGGGCATCATACTCCTTTTTCATCGCTTCTTTCCATTCATCATGAGAAGCAGCTTCTTTGAAGGAAGTTGGTTCAAAATCTGTAGACAAGTTCAATTCACAATCACAAGTAACATCCATATCAATAGGTGAATTAGAGTCATCTACATCACCTCCATTTTGTCGGTTTGAATTTCTGGTTCCTGTTTTTCCAATTTCATCAGGATGAACACTTTCAAGTGTCTTTGTCAGCCACTTTGGGGGACCTTTCTGAGATGGTCCAGGCTCCTCTGTTGATTGAGTTGGGACTGAATCAAGATTGAGTCTCCCAATTCTATCAATTACATCACTTAAAGCATCATCCGTTGTTGGAGTTTCATGCAGGGGAGATTGTTCTTCAGAAGAAGATTCCACATCTTGATCTAGTATAAGAATCCCCCCTTCAAGATGTGGAATCTGATTATCAAATTCTTGAAATGATTTTGTTTTTGCGAATCTATCCAAGCGATCAAGTTGCCGCTCAACAACATTGTCAAATTTGGATGATTCCAGAAAAATGACATCTCTAGATACAACAAACTTTTTATTTACTTCATCATAGAGGCGGTATGCTTTAGAGGTGTTTGAATACCCCAGGAAGATACACTTACGACTTCTAGCACCAAGTTTGTTTCTATGTACCTTTGGTATCAAAGCATAACAGGTGGAACCAAAGATCCTGAGATGTTTTACCGAAGGAACATGTCCATACCACAATTCATAAGGAGTCTTGTTTCTTATAGCATTAGATGGACAGCTATTCTTTATATATGCAGCACATAGAATAGCATCAGCCCAAAACACTATCTTTACATTTTTGAAAAAGAGCATGGATCGTACCATATTCAAGATTGTTCTATTCATTCTTTCAGCTACACCATTCTGTTGGGGGTTATAAGGCACAGTTGTTTGATGTTTAATCCCATGTTGGCGAAGATAGTCTTCAAATTCATTTGATGTATATTCTTTTCCATTATCAGTGCGAATAGACCCAATATGAGATTGTGCATCATTTTCAATCCATTTATGAAAATTCTTGAATGTTTGAAAAGCATCAGATTTGTTCTTCAATAAATAAACCCAACACATTCTGGTGTAATCATCAATAAATGTCATGATACATTTATTTCCATTTGCAGCAGAAACAGGCATTGGACCACATAAATCTGAATGAATAAGTTCAAGCTTCCTATGTGCTCTTGAATGTGAGTCATGAAAAGACTGTTTGCTATGCTTTCCTAGAATGCAAGCATCACATTGCTTATGTTTCCTAGGAATTGTAGGAAAACCAGCAACACCATTTTTCCTCAATAAGCAGAGACTGACATAGTTTAAATGTCCAAATCTAGCATGCCATAATAAACTTGATGGAAGTGTACCTTCTTCATGATGAGAAATATATGAGAAATGTTGTGCATGAGCAGAGGTTCCTTGCAGTTTGAGAAGCCTTTCTTCTTCTATTCCCCTCATGACAAGTGAGTGACCAGATGCTTTTCTTACCTCAAGCTTACCATCAAACATATGAATGGAGTGACCTTTCTGGCAGATGTGGACCAAGGACAACAAGTTTCTCTTGAGCTGTGGGAGATATAGAACATGATCCAGAAGAAAGTCTAGGAACCAGGCAGTTTAAGCCTGATTGTGCCAAGCCTTGATGGCTTGATTTTTGACTGATCTGCAAAGTATACTGCTCCATCAACATTGTCAGTGAAATCTTCAAAAAAATCTTTCCTATGAGTCATATGACAGGTTGCTCCTGAATCAAGCAACCAATCATTTTTCGAAGAAGCAAGTGAAGCATTAAACAAATCTTCATTTACTCCAATGTTACATTGTGCCTCAATATAGTGAGCGGATTCAGGTGCTTTACCTTTGTCTGTATCATCAGTTTTACCTTTCTGCTGGTTCCTTTTCTGCTCAATTTTGTCCCATGGTAGCTTGCATCTAGAAGCATCATGTGATCCATTTCATTTGCAGCGAATGCAATGCATATCTGCTTTTTCTGCTTGAGAATGTCTGCCCCCCCTGCCTTTGAAGTATCTTCCTCTTCCTCTTCGTCCACCTCTTCCTCTTGTAGAATCTTGAGCAGGATGCTTTTCTTTATGAGCAAGGCAAACAGTCTCTTCAGAAGATTCAGGGACTGTCTTCTTTCCAAAGTCTTTCTCTCTTTCAGCAAACTTTTTCACAAGAGAGTCAAAGGTTATATATTTGAGATTTCCATTTGCTTGTAAAGACTCAAGATAATTGGAGTAGGTAGGATAGAGTGCCTTGAGAAAAGCAATAAGAGGGATATCCAGCTCAACCTTAGTGGATTTAATATCATGCATTATAGACTTTACTTCAGATGCAAGAGCAAGAGGATCATTATTTTTCAGTTCAAGAGTGAAGAGTTTAATCATGAGCTAAACAACTTCAAGTGCAGAATGTGAGTCATAGAGTTCTTTAAGCTTTTGTAAAGCTTCAAAGGCAGTTGAATATGATGAAATATGGCGACTTACTTCTTCATTTACAGATGCTGTGATTAATGCATAGGATTTGATGTTTTTGTTTTCCCAAATGACGAGCTCTTTGTCTGATGTACGCTGCACTGGGTCATTTTCTCCTTCTCCGACACAGACTCCTTTCCACAACTCATTGAAGATGAGGGTGTGTTTTATCATCCGGGACCATTCAGGATAATTCTCCTTGCCAGTGAGAACTATTCCTACCATAGAGATGATTGAATGCATTCTGTGAACAAAATAACTTCTGTTGATAGAATAATACTTCTAATGGCAAAAAGAATGTGCTTTTGTGGAGAAAAAAAAACTTTTGTTGCTAAAAGAATGATTCTGATTCTGCTACGCCATTTATATATTATTGACTATTGAAACGACTGCTGATAACATGCTACCACTGTAACATATATCACCACATATATATCACCGCATGAACAATTTGAGCACTTGTGTTAAACGCTGCTACTGTAACATATATCACTGCATATATATATCACATAAAAATTGAGCGCTGCTACTGTAACATATATCACTGCATATATATATCACATAAAAATTTAAACACTGCTACTGTAACATATATCACCACATCACATAAAAATTGAGCGCTGATACTGTAACATATATCACCGCATATATATATAACATAAAAATTTAAACGCTGCTACTGTAACATATATCACCTCATACATAAAAATTGAGTGCTTGTGTTAAACACTGCCCAAACCATGTCAGTCCATACCAGTCTTCCACGTATTGCAGCCTGTCTTTGAAGCAGCCCTTCAGAAGCTTGCATTTCCCAAGGAGGGTCTGACGCAAGTGAAATTGTTCGAATTAGACGAGAAGTACGAGGTTATTGAAGTTCTGGGATATGGCGGATTTGGAACTGTCTGCATAGCTCGGGACACTTCCAATAATGAGCGTGTTGCCATCAAAAGGATCGATCTGAATGGCGGAAGGTACTACTTCATGGCGTTGCGCGAACAGCAAGTTCATCATGCGGTCACTCAGAAGAATATAGCATCCAATAAGGATGGCGGGTAATACATCGGCCTAGCTCATGGGTCTGCCCAAACGTCCGCGGAACGGAATCACTGTCAATACAGGCAATACAGTGATAACAATGGCTCTATCCCACTCTCAACACCATCTTTTTGAGTCCCCTCAAATAGCAGTCGCTTTCCCTTAAACCGCCACAACAGATCTTTGGCATCGAAAGCTCAGTGGACAGATGCGTTAGTGGACAGAGCCTAGAGGCGCTGGAACGGTTTTGGATTCTGAGTGAATTCAGGGCAGCGCAGGTGTGGCAGAATGACAGAGGCGTTTGAGGACAGAGCTCAGGTCAGAATGACAGAGGACAGCAACAGAAATGAAGGGAGTTACAACTATTTTAAGAACTGGCTCCGATACCATGTCAGACCAGGAGTAACTCCAGACTTGGTAGAAAAACTGATTCGTTTATTTCATTAGGTAGCTATTGTTATATACATGAATGTGACTGATCAGTTCATCTTCTTGATGACTATTCACATTCCAAATTCACCCAATCGTAGAGGATTAGGTATCAACAGGTGGCAACACAACACATCACTAACATTGATGACTTGGACCCTTAGTGATTAGGGCTGACAACACTGCGCCCTATGTCTATAGGTGTTGATGGAAATTCCTCATTTTCTTTTATTGTTTACCCTCCAAAGGGTCTTGAGATGAATGGAATCTACATGGCCATTGAAATATGGTGTTCTTTCACTTGTCACAATCACGTATCCTTTGTCTTTGAATGATTCTTTGTGCTACTTCCTTTGATAGCTCTTCTCATGCCTCCTTTCCATGTTTTTCTAGTAACACATGTAAGTAAGATCACTCATGGCAAGCAAATATTAGCCAAAAAAATGTCATATTCTATCATGTTTCATACAAAATTTCCAATTGTGAGTAAACAGTGCGCTCAAGATAGGAGGGGAGATATTTTGGGTGCAGGGCACAATTTCAACAGACAAGGGTTGTAGGTTGATCATTAAGAGTGAATTGTGCACTTCACCGGGAAGAGGAAGCTTCATGGAAGGCACAAGGTGCAGTCACAAGGGACTAGGAAGCTTGATGAAGTCTTGATGATGTGTCATGTGCTTAACTCATGAAGTCGAAGTCATAAGGAAGGCACAACATGCAGATTCAAGGCTCAAGGGTGTCTTGTTCATTTTTGGTGCACCATGCGTTCAATTGGGTGTGCATGGTGCAATGTTAAGGCTTGAGGAAGGCCTAATGACCTTTGTTGGCGCATTATGCACTCGACTAGGTGAGATGCTTCAAGAAGGGCATAGTTTGGAAGGACAAGAAGAGCTCATGGCTTGGCCAATTGTTGTGTGCCCAAGAGAGGGGGGAAGGGTTATCCTAGGCATAGGGCACACACTGAACAAACAAAGGGGGTCCAACTGAGGCTTGGGATTGTGTTGTGCGCTCCTTCTTATCTAGTGAAAAGGCTTGAGAAACCAAAATTTATCTAAGTATGGAGGGTAAAGCATGCAAATACATAATGAATTTAGAGTAAAACAGATGTGACACATAGAAATATATCAGTAAAAATTAGACAGAACCTAACATAGAAAATTATACATCAAAACAATTGTTTACAAATACTCTCGATGTGTAACAAACCAGTTATGTAAGATTGCGACCAACAAGCGTTGTTTTGTGAATAAAAGTGCATTAAAATGGTGAAGTGAATTATGGATGTTCTTGATGATGCGATGACAGCCAAGAAAGGAAAGGGAAACTTGAAACATTTGAAATAACATGAAATGACACTTGGTAACTAATATAAACACTTAATACAACAAACGCTAAGCTCTAGAATTAAAATATAACAAAATTTTAGAGGGTGTTGTAACAGTGAAAACAGAACATTCCCCCCTTAATTATGTCATTGTGCTCTCTTTCTTTCCTAATAAGCAGGCTTTCAAAAAGCAAATTTATTTAATTCTAGAGGGTAAAGTGTGGGAAAATACAATGAATTTAGATTAAAACAAATGTGACACATGAAAATTCATAATTAAAACTTAGGCAAAAACTAACACTAAAAAGTATACAACAAAACAACAATTTAAAAACAGTCTCCAAGTGTAACGAACCAAGTATGTGAGATTGTGACCAAAAAGTGTCATTTTGTGAATAAAAGTGAACTAAGATGGTGATGTGCATTGTGGATGTTCTTGATGACGTGATGAAACTTACGAAAGGACAATGACACTTGGTGACTGAAAGCGACACTTAATACGACAAATGACATGCTCGAGAATTCGCATATAACAAACTTTTGGAGGGTGTTGTAGCAACGAAAAAACAACGCTCCCCCTTAATTATGACCATATGACTCAACATAACTTAAACATGGTTGCTGGTCTAACTCTCACCTAGGCTTACAATAAAATTTTGAGTCAAAAATTTTTACAACTTTGGATTTTTATTTTCATTTCTTCGAAATTATATACCCTCGAAATTGCTTCATTCTCGGCTTCAATTTGTTGCTATAAACTCCACATTTCTTCACTTTCTACTGCTGCAATTTTTCTTTGACTTATCTTATATTTATTCCATAAAAATAAATCGATCCTATCTTCTACAATTTCCTCTTCAGAGATCCTTTCACCCCTAGATTGTTGCTACAATTCTTCATCTTCAAACTGTGAATTTCTCTTTTCTTCTTGCACCTCATAATCCTAATCTTATTTCTACCATATTTCTTGATAGCAAAATTTAATCTCTTCTTGACTCCATTGTTGAAAGATTGTTTCAATACCTTCTCCTTCATCTTCAGAAACCTCCATGTCCTTTCTTGTATCTTTTTCTTCATATTCTCTTTCAGTTGGGTTGTTATAATATTTACCTGCACACTCAAAATCAATGTTAAAAAGATATTCATTATGCTTTGTAGTGATAGTTTTCTTCTCTTTATATGATTGCTCTGCCTTCTCTTCCACTTCGTTTACAAACCTTTGTTGCTGCAAACATCTTGTCTTCAACTTGACTTCCATACACAAGTGGGCTTCTCTTATCAAATAACAACATATTAATGTGTTATTTTTGTTGCATCATTTGCAACCACTCATCACCAAAAAAAATTTCTTCATCAAAGTTAATATTAGTAATTTCAATTTTTGGATCCACCAAAACACTTTCTCCTCTATTGGTCTCTCTATCTATTCCAAACTCAATTTGCAACCACTCATCACCAATTAAATTTTCTTCATCAAAGCTAATATTAGTAATTTCAATTTTTGGATCCACCAAAACACTTTCTCCTCTATTGGTCGCTCTATCTATTCCAAACTCAACTGTTGGTTGTTCACATGTTGCTTCATGAATAATTCCAAATTTTTCTTCATAACTTTTTGCTACATTGGTAGCTTCAATATTCAATTCTTATCAAACATGGCCCTTACCATATTTCCACAATAAAAAACTATTGCAAAAAATATACCATAAATTTCATTAACATAATGTTCAACTGCCCTATGGTGGGATACCCCCCCATGGATGTTCTCATTAACAATTTCAACTTCGCCAAATTCATTAGTTGTGGCTAGATTCACCAATTCACATCTCAGTTTGTAGTCATCATCCACATGTGTGTCATCACAGTGGGATTTAACATCACCTTCACCATCCACATTACAATGGATTTCTTGAGCATTTATATTCTCTTACTCTACTTCATACACAAAGACTTCAACTTCTCTCTTTGCAATCTTTGTTGTGCCTTCTTCATCCATTCATATGGATTCTCCAAACTCTATTATCCTCTTATAGTCTTACTCATCTACTCTTAGATCTACAATTGACTTCTCTATTGATTCTTCAACAGATTGTGACACGACTTGCTGTTGCATGACACTTTCCTTTGTACAAATTTTTCCTTCCACGATATTCCATGCTTATTGGGAAGATGTAGCTTTTTCTACCTTACTTAAAAATTCTCATCCAATGCTTGTTTTATAAAATTAAATACTAGAGCATTACATACTTCATCAGATGGGTTATTAGACCTATACTCAGTTAATTCTTTATATCGAAGAAAAGTTTGTATTTTGACAATCCAAAAATCTAAATGTTTACAAGTAAACTTTGTTAGTATTACCAAATCCATATTGATCCATGCATCCTCGAATTTTGTTTCTTCATCTGTTTGTCTTTTAGATTACTCAACTATGGGGACAATCTCTATGAGATCTTTAAAATACATTGTCTCTTCTTGTCGATTTCGTCTTTTAATTTGCTTCGTTCTCGCTTTGCGACCCATGACTATTGTCTTTCCCCTCTCATATGACTTATTTCCTTATTGCATGAGGCTTTCTTCCATATCACTCCCCCGAAAAAATATAACTTTCAATATGCACCCCTGCAAAGCACAATCTTCACTCAAAACATTGTCATATTTGACAAAACAAGAAAATTTTATAAATCAACAAACCTTTACAAAGCCCTAAGTTCACCTTCCGATAAAACTCTTTTCTTTATATATGTAAAAAATCATTTTCAACAAACCCTTTCAAAAAAAACTTTGATATCTCTTTATTAAAACCTTTATAAAACTTCCTTTAAAAACATATACACTCGTTTTTTAAATAAAAAAAAAAAAAAAAAAAAAAAAAAAATTCTTAATCAACTCAACCTCTTAAGAAATACCTTTCTTTCAATCCCTTTTAGTAACCTTTTTGTTAAAACACTTTAAACTTGCACATGGAACATTTTTTAAAAATATCTCCCACTCTTTAACAAACCCTTAATAATCCTTTAACATCTCCAACTTTTAACAAACCATTGACAATAATCTTTTAAACCTTTTTAACGGCCCCACGTGACTTTAAAAATTATCTCTCTTAACACTTTAACAACACACATTTTAAAACCTCTGAGTATGGGCAACCAATAAATCTTATGCTATTGGATTTTAATTGAACAGTGGTTGTATATGCTTACCAGTCAATTTTGTTAAGGCTGAACAGCGTCTGTATATGCCCACCATTCGATTTTGCTAAGGTGAAAATTGAACAGTAGACATATACAGCCGCCATGCAATTAAAACCCAATAATATAAAAAATATAGCTTGCGCTGAGTATGCAATTAAAACCCAATAACATAGGAAATATAGCTTGCGCTGAGTATGTGGCTATTGGAGTTTTCGTGCCATCTCAACCTTTAAAATTTGGGCTGTGCGTGTGATTTCTCGTTGACTTTTCTTGGAAGCCTGTCTCATGTATCAATGCAACACTAGTAACGGAAAACCAATAATTGGATGTTTGTTAAGTTTTTCCGGAACATCGTGCCTTTAATCTTTAATCTTGCGACAGTCGTGTGTTAAGTTTCTTCAAAATATCGCATTTATAAGCTTTAATCATGCGACAATTTCTTTTTGTGATATTTTTTTTTAAATTGCAAGCTTTTTTCTTTTGGCTCTTTTCTGATGGTTTTACAGGCTCGAATCTTGTAACTTGACCTCAGCTCCGAAATTAATTTGATGGAAAAGAAAATGAGGAAAAACAAGAAATACATATATTGATTAAAATTTATGTGGTTTTTTTTCTTTTTAAATCTAGGATAATCAGTAATTAGTGAGAGTTACCCTGAACAGACCCAGGATCAAATCTAACTGGCTGCCACTATAAATCTAGGCTACGTGCAACCGCCTGCAAGCCGCACAATAGCAGGAAACTTATGCCTCAACAAGAGCCGAGACATCCACTATGGGGTCGCCTACTCTTCTAGCCAAGACACAACAGGGCATATATATACTAAATGAGATTTGAACCCTCATCTCGTGGGTTTCACCCAACGAAACTTACCATTAAACCCCATATCACTATATAAAATTTATGTGCTTCTTGATTTCCTGGTTTCTACACACATTACAATGAATAGGTCTACCCGGTTATAAAAACCTAAATATGGAATCATATTATCTCTAGCTTGACTTGCCTCAATTCCGATTAACTTGTTTATACAAACTCACACTCCACTTATAATATTTGATTTGACTCAACTAAATTCATATCTCCATACATTACATGCATATGAGAGTAGTTCACTATTTCCAACCAATAGTATATGGTGATTAATATTTGTTCCTTTTTATCTGTCTATCACATTAATTATATCAAATTAATATCAAAGTAAAAAATAAATAAACAAAAATAAATAAAAATTTGAAAAATAAGTTGCTTTTGAATTAACCTTCGTTGTTCGTTGAATGCTAGTTGGTTTGCAAAGTTGCACCAATGTTGTTTAGGAGTTGCGACCAACCTTATTGGAGAGAAACCATATCTATCGTTGTCATTCCTTTTGGTTTGCTTAGGTGTAGCAACGAGCCAGGGGCTTCCATTGTAGACAACTAATCAATGTCTGCTGGTTAATTTGTTCACTGATCTCCAATGAGCCAATGTATCCATTTGTGAACACCATCATGACCCAACACAAAGATTCGACGTGACTTCTAGAAATATGGAATAACAATTCCTTTACATATAACTTGTTTTTTACCGCAGTTTAGAAGTGCCATATTATTTTAAAGTGGTGTAAGGATTTTTTTGGGTTAAATGTGGTGATGAAGGTTCACTTTAAAAGTTTGTTTTTTAAGTATTGCATAAGAAAAATAAAATAATTGAACTAAAAGAAAAGGTTGTTTAGTTTAAAAAATTATTTATTTACCAATAATGTTTTTTTAATGAGCGTGTAAAATTGTTTAGTGGAGATATTTTTAAAAGTGGTTTTGATTATTGTATTATTAAAAAAAAAAAATTAAGAAATATTTTTTTATGGTAATATGGAAAATGAGACATGATTTTAGATGATAGTTTTTCCTCGCTACTATTCCAAGTTTTAATAGAAAAAGACTATGAAGTTTGTGATATTAAAACATATTTCATTATGTTCTGAGAGTGGGTGGGAACTTGTAGTTTGTGGTTGTGAAGAGATAACTAATGAAGTAACCGAATATCTTTTGACGAACACATAGAAAGATTAATTCAGAGTCTATAGAAAAGAACATGTGATAACACTTGCTACTATCCAAAATGGTGTGGATACAGCTTTCTTTTCCAATATCTCAATAGTGAAGACCTCCAAAATAGTGTGGGGTATCCTTGGAACTTGTCATCATGGAATTGCAATGGTGAAAAAAAACAATGTTGGAGATGTTGAACATGAATTTTGAGAATTTGAAGATGAAAGAGTCAAAGTACTTGGGCCAATACATGACCCAAGTTATAAACATTGTTAATCAAGTGACAATGAATGATGAAGATATTTTAGATCAAAATTTGGTAGAGAAGTTTCTCGGGATCTTCCCTAGGAAACTTGATATGGTGGGCATAGCCATTAAAGAGTCTACAGACTTATCACTGTTATCAGTAGATGAACTATTTGTATCCTTGTTATCCCATAAATCTCAATTAAATAAACACGTGGAATCTTTGGAAAATGCATTCAAATAGTAGGTTTCTATCTCACAAGGAAGAGGAGGATCAAGATCAAGAGGTAGAGGTAGAAACAATAGAAGCAACAATTAGAGAGATGATCCTGAAAAAGAAAGGAGATCATATCAAAATCCTCATAGTTCAAGGGGGAACAACAATAGAAGTTCAAAATCAAATCAAATGTATAACAAATAAAATTAAGTGTTATTAGTGCAACAAGGTGGGTCATTATGGACATGAATGTAAAAAGGAAAAAAAATTATCTTAAAAGGAAATGTTCAAACTATTATTATGAGAGATGTGGAGAATCATTATTGCTTATGTGTAATTATTCTTAAGGGTTACCTAACAACATTTGGTTTATAGATAGTAGATGTGGCATTCATATGGCAGGGAACATAAGGATAATTATAGATATGGATGATTTAGTCATAGCTAAAATCAAGTTTGGGTTAGATAATATTATAAAAGTTATGGGAAAAAGAACAGTTAAGATCTTCATCAAACAAGATCATAAAAGAAAATACCATATGTGTATTATGCTCCAAGTTTGAAACATAACCTTCTTAGCATTGGCCAACTTACTAAAAAATGGTATGATGTAGTATTTAAAGGAGAGAATTGCTTCATATATGATAGATCTTCTAGTAAGATGTTGATTTCCAAAGTAAAGGTGACCAAAAATAATATGTATCCTCTTTCCATGAAGGACTACAGACATGATTACTCATTTGCTCAAAAACCAACATGCTTGGATGATCTTTGGTTATGGAACTTCATGTTTGGTCATCTATATTTTGGTGGCCTTGGACTATTGCAACAATATAAGATGGTTGAGGGGTTGCCTCCCATTCAAGAGACAACTAGTTCATATGAGAGTTGTGTTTTAGCAAGGAAACACATAGACAATTTTACTAGGGGAGTGTCTTATAGGGAAAAGGAACCTTTGGAGTTATTTCATACAAATATATGTGGTCCAATGCAGATGCGGTCTCTTGGAGGAAGCTACTACTTCGTAACTTTCATAGATGATAACAACAAAAGGACTTTGGTGTCTTTTCTCACAAATGTGTCTAAACATTTAGACAAATTTTGAGAATTTAAGGAAATGGCAGAGAAGCAACATGATAATCAGATCAAAGTGTTACGGCAAAACATAGATGATGAGTGTGATTCAAATAGTTTTTATAAATTTTGCAAGTATCATGGGATTAAAATATAATTTATAACAAGATACATATTGTAACAAAATGATGTAGCTAAAAGGAAGAATAAAACCATGTTGAATATGGCTAGAAGAATGTTGAAGGAACAACATATATTAACGAGTTTTGGGAGGAAGTAGTAGCTTGCTCAATTGATTTTTTGAATAGATCTCCCATTACAAGTGTGAAGAAAAAAGTTCTATAAAAAGCACGAACATGTATAAGTTGCAATGTAGCACACTTTAGGGCATTTGGCTATGTGGCATATGCTCATGTACCTAACGAGTTGAGAAGAAAGCTAGATGAAAAAAGTGAGAAGTGCATTTTCATTAGGTATAATGATCATTCCAAGGCATATAAGTTGTACAATCTAAAAGCAAAAAAAATTGGTAGTTAGCAAAGATGTTGAATTTAAAGAAAATGAAGCATGGGATGGAACACGAGGGCTTCCCTAGGGGAGAAATATCATACCATGTGCATTCATATTGCGGGATACATATTGAGAAAAAAATGACATAATATATTGGGGGATATGTAAGGGGTAAAGGGTTTTTATATTGGCAGGTATAAAAAAAATGGAGCTCAAAGTTAATGGAAAAATATAAAGGGGTATAAAAAATGTTAATGAAATAATGGATAGCTACAACATCTAGTGAAGGTAGAGGTTTTTTAAATTGGGAAGGTGTATTGGGTTCGTATTGGTAGGGGTTAAATAAAGTGAATTTTAGAGGTATTTTCCAATATGTAGTCAAATTAAGGGTATTGTTTAACATGCGATGAATGCACGTGAAATGTCAGAGGTTCATTGGGTGAATCCCCCGTGCATAGAGGAAATGATATACAAAAAGCTTGACTATCAATTACAAAATTCTGGCATTGTAATAAAAAACATCACTTGCAAGACAACCATAGAATGGTTAACTTAAGGAATTTCAAATGATTTTGACAACGAAATAACCATTTTAAAGAATTTAAAAGGGTTTTGACAATGAACTAATGTTGATGAAACTATTATAGGAGGGAAACAATTGCTTCCACATATAGTGTTGCTTTAGAGGGTGTAGCATGTAAACAAAGATACATAATGCGTTGACATAGTAGAAATGGTGTTACAGCAAGCACAATTTCATTAGATGAAGAGTGTGGCTGGGTGTCCATTATAAGTGAAGCATAGCATGTAAATAGAGATAGATAATGCATTGAAATAGTAGAAATGGTGTTACATCAAGCACAATTTCATTAGATAAAGTGTGTCCCTCGGAGTCCATTATAAGTGAAATATTTAGCTTTTAAGCTTCAATTCGTGATGGTTTAAGCTGGCACTTTATTGAGTTTGATATAGTAGACTCACATAATGTTTAGATATGTTGGTCTATTCCAAATTCCATCATGGTATTTGATAGTGCAATGTAATGAAATTTAGATATGCAGAACATGTCATAGAGGAGACATAATTTTGCATTGTAGAAAACAACAATAATACTACAAAACCAAAAGACCGGCTATTAGGGAAATAGAATCAAGGTTTTTGTCTCCAATAAAAAATATGGAGTATAGAAATACACCACCATCCAAACAGTATTTGATTGGGCTAGAAAAGGCTCACAAGCTAGAAAAATGGCAGACAGTTTCATAAATAATATGAACCAACGACAAAAAACTAGAAATCGAGTTATAAAAATAAAAAGATGCAGAACATAAATTAAAGTTACATTTATCCTAAACCATATAGAAATTGAGCGATCTTCAATAGTATTGCCACAATATTTGATTAAGAATTTCTCAAAAAGGTTTTTTGATAAGAATATGGACCAACTCCAAAAGGTGAAAAATGATAGTAGACAAGGCATAAGGCTAATTCTGGAGGATATAAAACAAAAACAATAGGAATCATTATTGAATGATGTAAGAAATTATGAATTGAAATAAAAATTTCAGTATGGATCAGGCCACAAAGGGTATTGAACATAAACAAAAAACTACAACCTACTTTAAAAATAAGTAGACAACAAGATACTGAAGAAAAATAAAATAAACACTAAAATAAAACAAGCAGTCTATACTCACAATATGACCCACAAAACAAAATGTGGCACTGATGAAGCACAAATAACTCCTCAGGTATAACAGGGTAAATTATTGAAAATCAATCCCGCAAAATATTCAGAGTACACTAACATTTTCTCTCAAAACTCTTCAATCTTTATAGTTGTAAGTGGGTACTCATTTTAATGGATATGGCTATGATACTAGCATATTTTGTTTTCCTTCTTCAATATAAGGATGGAGATCAATCCTCCTTCTTCTCCATTCTTGTAAATGGCATCCCCTCAAAACCCTTCAATCCCTCCAAAGGAATTCGGCAAGGCGATCCTCTTTCCCCATTCCTCTTTGTTTTAATGGCCGAAGGACTAGGAAGGCATATTAAATCTGCCCTTGCCTCCCATCAGCTCAAAGGCCTTTCCATCCATGGTACCCCAGCCATAACCCATCAGCAATTTGTTGATGATAATATGCTATTTGGATACCCCTCGGTTCAGGAAGCCTCCCTCTTCAAATCTCTTCTCAATGACTTCTCTGAAGCCTCAGGCACCAATGTTAACAATGCCAAATCTCATATCTACTTCTTTCACACAGCTCCTGTGGTGCAGTGGGCAATAGCTCGCATTCTGGGTTTCCCCATTGACTCTCTCCCCTAAAAATATCTTGGAGCCCCCCTCATTGACTCAACCATCAAACATTCCACCTGGCGCACCTTAATTGAGAAGCTGGATTCTCGTCTAAATCTATGGATGCATCGAACTCTTAACATTGCTAGCCGGGTGGTGCTCATAAAGGCTATACTTCAGGCTATGCCACTCTATCTGTTTTCAATTCTTGCAGCGCCCAAATGGGTCATAAAAAGAATAAAGGATCTTCAATGCAACTTCCTATGGGGGAGCACATCTACCAATCATAAATGGGCCCTGGTAAACTGGACAACTGTTTGTATGCCAAAAGAAAAGGGAGGCATTGGACTGCGAGATCCCAATCAAAGTAATGCAATAATGTGTGCCAAACTCTGGTGGCAGTGGCTCTCCAACACTAATAAACCTTGGGCCTCAATCTGGACAGCCAAATACGCAAATCACAGACCACAAAAGGAGCTTATAAGACTTATTCCCAATGAAAAAGGCTCCCTCATATGGAATGCGGCCAAGCAACATTACATGTTGATACAACACCCCAGCTTTTGGGAAGTCAGAAATGGCGAAATAGCACTCTTCTGGACTGACGCCTGGAACCAAATGCCAAAGCTCAGTAGCACTCTACACCCTCTTCCACCTTAGATTAGGGAGGAGCAACAACAGCAAACAGTTAGACAACACTGGACCTAGGAGAATGAGCAAGGATACAGGCAATGGATCCAAAGTGATATGATAATAAGGAATACGGATCGCCCCTTCAGGGAGAGTCTGGAAAAGGAGCTCCAAAATCGACGCATACGACATTCAGTAGACAAAGACATTCTAAGATGGGGATACAGGCCAAAAGGAACCTTCACAACTTCCGAAGCTTACAAATTAATCAACTCCAATCTGACTCCCATTGATCTCCTCTGGGGAAAAATTTGGGATTCAGGCATCTGGCCGAAAGTTTCTCTTTTTCTTTGGCTGGTGGGACATCAAAAAATCCTAACATGGGATAGGCTAAGGAAAAGGAATTATCATGGCCCCTCGATGTGTGTCAATTGTAGAGCCCAGAAGGAAACCCTTCAGCATTTGTTTGACTCCTGCGCAATAGCCAATCAGTTATGGGAGAAGGTAAGCTTCAGATGTCAGAAAAAATGTAGAGTGGTAGAGGACATCATAAATACTCTGCGTCTATGGCAAAAGAAACCATTCAAGAGTGGAATTCTTAACCATATGTGGAAAATAATTCTAGGTTTGCTAGTTTGGGGAATTTGGAAAGAAAGGAACAAACATATATTTAAAGATCAAAGCTCTTCTTTAGAGAATATATGGATCAGATTCTACACAAACCTCAAAGAAACACTGCTGATACATACCTGGACAAAGGAGGACCTTCCCTCACTCGACAATGAGAGAGCCATTTGGGAAAATTGGAATATGCAACTCCCTAATGTTTCTCCTAACAATGCCCCTAGAACCTTCAATTCAGACAAAGATTCTTGGACAGCTCCTCCAGAGCACACATTCAAGCTCAATTTTGATGGTGCCTCAAAGGGTAACCCTGGGAAGGCAGGCTATGGTGGAATATTTAGGAATCATGCGGAAAGTCTCAATGGATTTACTTTGGAAATAGGTTGGGACACCAACAACTCGGCGGAAATGGAAGGCTTATGGCAA